>JACATO010000584.1:95000-1367184 GCA_018389105.1 Nautilus pompilius
GAAAGAACTAAGCAGAAAAACAGTTTCAGAAAAGTTCGGGAGGGAGAGTCGATATTGTTGGTATTTAAACAGTTATCAGAAAAAAGGGGTTTCTAACTGTAATCTGGCCAGGTGAACAAGTCAGTGATACAACACAGGAACGAGAGCGAACCGCCTGCCACTCACCATCATCATCATCATCAGGTAGCTTGTAACTTTTCTGTTCGTTAGCAACCGATCTCGGCTCAGCTTCATCAACGGGTTTCTCCAGCTATGAGAACTCAAAAAAAAAACAGTCAACCGCAGATCTTTCGCGTGACCTCAGTCAGATAGAAGAATACGCGGTATCGATTGTTCTCTAGAGATAACCACCTGCACGCACCTGGTCGGTTCTGGCAGAAGCGAGGCACCCATCTCGCAGAAAGCCTGTCTGTCTGTCTGTGTGCGTGCGCGGTTCTTCATAATGAGACCCTTCTCGAGATGGTTGTTCGTGTTCAGCTCCCAATTAAAGGACTCTACGTCCTACCCCCAACTACTACATCCCCCTCCGGTCGGTGGTAATTTTGAAACGTGAACGGCAAAATCAATGGTACAAATAAGGGGCATTCGAGAACCCCCTGGTGGACACGAGCGGAGGTTGGAACTTTCTCCCCTGTTCCTGGTCACCGATGCCAGGTCCGCGAGGTGTACAGGAGTCGCTCTGCTGGCTGAGCTAAACCGAGTCTGGGTTTATCGACGACTTCCGGATTTCTGCTCGTGGGTACTGGACACCTGACTCTTAAACAGATTACCGACGACAGACAATGGGGGCTCGGGTTTTTTTAGGGATGGGTAGAGGAGGTCTCAAACTCATGCTGTGTAAGCATCACGCGCGTGATTGCGACAGAGAACCGTTTTCTGACGGTCGCCCCCACGAATGTCGAAGACAAGCAGCAGCCAGGACGGATCCCTCCCTTCCCCTTCTTTGACAAAATGTTGGGGGTTGGGAGGGGAGGGAAACAAAAAAAAACTCGGTTGACTTAGTTTCGTTAAACTGGAACCCGGCAGCGAGCTGCTTCGAAATTAGAATTTCCCCAATCTCACGGTTCTAATATTAGAGACGATTTGCAGAAAAACCCAATCTCTTATTTAGCGCCGACCGCCGGAAATTGTCGCAGTGACCCGTGTAATTCGGGCTCTTCATCTCTGGCTAAAGAGCCCTTCATGGCGGCTCTGTCGCGGCGCGATGGGCGATCAGCGGATTGGCTGGGAGTCGCTGCCTTCGACTAATTCAAACAGCCAGCCCAACGTAGACGACGGGAACAGATTTACAGTGCGCAAGTCTGCTTCGCTACTGACCCACAACCCCAAATATTTGGCAGGTGTTGTCAAGGGGCGAGCCAGAGAGACTCTACGGTCCTCATACCCGGTTCTGGCTATCGGAGGGGAGAGAGGCTGCAATAATCTAAAAACGAGAAGCTAAGTAGAGACATGTTGTCGCCGATAACTTCTACTACCCATTAGTTTCTAATGTTTTTAAAACTACTTTAGCTTCCATGTAGGTGATGTGTGGAACTTAATATATTCATTTGGGGATCTCTTTGTTTTTTTTTTGAGTAGCCAGAAGTAAATTAACTTAGAAGTCCACTCACAGAAACTAAGTAAAAGTAGGGCTTTAGTTCATAAGGCTGATACCGAAACACACACACACACACAAAAAAAAAAAAAAAAAACATTTGCAACCAAAAAGAACAAAATATTTAATTTATTACATTTTCCTCTCTGACAGAACTAATTCAACTAGATAATGATAGAAACCAAGAAAAATGACATAAGAAAAGGCATTGTTAGGATTTTGCACATGCCTGTGTGTGGTGATACTGCGAGACTTCTGACGTCGTGCCTAACTGTTTGAGAGCTCTTCTAATATTGGACCAACCCGGATGCGTATTGTTGTGCTTCATCGGCTGACAAGCTTGTGTACACATACAAATAAATTGCTTACTGAAGTGCTAATCTGATCCAATCACTTCATAGGATCCAAAAGTGCAAAAAAATCCAGTGTAACATGAGAACCTGCTAAGAAAACAATGTCACATATGTAAGATGCACATTTGGAATGCAAGAGACTTTGAATTGAACACTTACCACAACATGAAGTAAGGTAGACGGGATAGATTTGGATACTTTCCCTTTTGGCACACATTACTGCTAGACGGGTGGAGACAAGACAGATCTTAAAATGTTTTAAAAATGCAGATAACTAGTTTAATTATTGGCATCTCTCTTTGAAAATTTGTCCATATTTCCATAAATCAGGTCTCAATGCCAGTTAGTTGAGACATGAAAACAATAACTGATTCCTGCTTGATGCCAATAAAAAAGAACCCAATTGCAGGTTACCTCTTTAATCCACAAAATTACCCTTACATGATCTCTGATATACCAGTTTTTAAATAATCATTAAAAAAATTTGCTTTAACTAAGTGCTTAATCAGGTAATGGTTTTCTATAAAAAAAAGCACTTATTTTGAAAATGTCCTACCTATACACAGAGCATAAGTGGGATGTTCCCACTGAGGAATTAATCTTAAGCTGTGAAAGAAACTAGTAGCTTTGAACCAGTTCTGAAGTTTACCGTGTTGTTCAAGTACTTAGGAATTCTGGAACAACCAGAGGGTGTATGTTACCACTGAAGATGTACAGGCAACTGATTGGGGGGGGGGGGTTGATTGGATTTGAAAATGTAAACTTAGATCTAACAGTTGAGTTTCTCTTAACTTTATAATAGGGTCATTATTTTATTAGTTAGGAGGAAATTAAATACTTATAGATTATTCTTAAGTAAAGTCAAGTACCTCCAGTCTGGTATCCTTGGGACCAAACAGTTGCTAAAGTACTGATTTTGCTGGACTATAGATAAAATATTGCCCGGGGAACCTGATTATGAGCTGAAGAGTTAGTTTTTTTAGTGGAGTTTTTACACAGCTGTAAACATGTATACTGTATTTTTTTTTAAAAATTGTTTAAAAAAACAATTAATTACTGTACTTAACAAAAGGTCATCCTTAGCTCAGTTTCCAAATTGTGCAATGTAGACTAAGGTAGAGGTAGGCAATTACATAAATGATAAAGAAACTGCACATCACTAAGCCCCAAACACTTGATGGATGGCATTTTAAGGGTAAAAAATCACCAGAACAACAATGGAAATCACAGCACTGAGCCACCACTAGGTCAAGCTGGGAGTGTGGTGTGGACTACAGCAGTGCCCAGACACTAGATGGTGAGTTTCTAAAACACCATGGAGCATGTGGAGGGTTTTGGCCACTAGATCAGTTCTTGAAAATGAGTGTCATCAAAGTGTGGAATGCCAGACTGGAGACAGTCAACTGTATAGTTGCTTTTAAACATTATAGTGTCTGTTTCTGTGACTTCCTGCTCCTTTGTAAATAAAAAACATCTCACAAGCTGAATTATTGGTATCTGTTAGTCTGCGCATAGCTAGTATATACTGTTACTGGAAATAAACATCTGAATACAAAGAAACCAGTAATTACATGGTTTCAAGCCATTTCACACTCAGCTTTTGACAGCTGTGCCATTGTGAATCTATGCAGTTTATTTGAAATACAAATTATGTCCAGCAACTACTGCATTAGCACGAGAAACCCTCATTTTAAGCCAAACGGGAGGTTTGATAATACTGGCAGTATTATCTACCAATTTATTTTGAAACACTAATGACTGCATTTATTCTGTATTTCTACACACCAATGAAAATAAACCAGCACTTTGGCTGATGACTGTTTGATAAATTCTCAAATTTCCCTATAGCGGCTAGGTCTCCACTTTACCACAGAATATAAAGTTAAAGGGGTTGGGATTTCAATGCAGTTTCTTGCTACCAATAAAAATTAACTACATACTTTTTGTTTCCTTATTGATACTTGTAAATCTCCATCCTCCACAGCCCTTACTCATCCTGAATGCACCTACCATCTGTAACCAACTACCAACTGCGCACTTAAGAATTCCAACGTTAACACTTCCAACATTTAAAATTTTTTATAAAAAATCTGAAATGAAAACAAAATGAGATTCATTCATTTATTTTGGTTCAATTAGAAATCAGATAATGCTAGATTTATTTTCAGTGACTTGAATTTACAAAGACATAAAACAATATAAGCAGAGACAGATCAATCTCAATGTCAGAGGTGGTTAGGTGAGTATCGAATGTGTGTCTTTAAGAACTGCCAAAGACAGGGCTGTGATTAAAAATTTGGTTACCGCATCAGCTTCTGTCCTACTTATTTATATATCAGTCTACCTTGTCAGCTTAGAAAATGAGTAAATAACCCTGCACAACAATTACTAATATCTAAAAACTGTCAAATATACTAGCAGCTGGCTCGCCTACAATATTCCTAATGTTATGGTTAAACTCTACAAAAAAATTCTCAAATTGATCTAGTAAATACAATCAAGTAATGGAAAACAGAACGGCACTACTTTCTTATTTTATAGATGTTGTGGAACAATGGCTTGAGAACTATCAGCAGATTGGTAAAGATTTAACCGATAAATATAGCTGGGTATGTTTAACTTGTGTGTGGAAACTTTGGTAAACAGAAAAAAAAAAACAAATATCAACAAGAACTTGGTTGAGCGTTTTGCTTCATTTTAAGTGATGTTGATGTTGTTGTATATAGTAAAACTGAAAGCTGACTTTCTTTTAAAAGATATTTATTTACAAACAATTGACTGCAATCTAAATAAAACCTGGGTAAAACTAGCCAACCATAACAATCAATCATTGATAGACAATACATATTCTTTAACAAAAAGCTCAATTTTTCAAAATGCTGTAACATTTGTACATCCAAAGGAAAAAAAATGTCAAGCATTTTTGTTTTTTTTAAGATTGCATGCAAATTGTCATATTAACATTCATTTTACCTCCATTTTTATCATTATGTATGCCACATGTTTGCAGCTGCAACATTTAACCTGAGATGTTGTAGATAAAGCAGAAGAAAACTAAAGGACAAGTTTTTATCCTACTCAACTATGCATCTAAAGCCAATGAATGTTTTAATCAATGTTTCGGATCTTCAGCATTATTACAGATTTTCTGAAAACGTCTGGGATTCATTCATTCTCCGCATAATCAGCTAAACAAAACAAAACCAAAAACTGTTACCTGCTGATTGTGACAAACAGAACCATAATCAACATGGACAGCTAAGTCCGGGATAAAGACAAATCTAACTACTAATTTCCTGTTCTTGTCAGACATGGAATCAGTCTGTTCACAAACAATATATCTGTGTCAGAGTGCAGCAACAGCAAAGCTGAAACAAAAGTGCTGTGGATTGGAGTTGCACATATGTTTTGTCTCATAAAAACACATCTGTAAACCATTTGTTCTATTACTGGAGCACTAAGATGAGGCTTGACATTACCAACACAAAACCTGCAGTTGCACCATAGCTATAAATCAATGTGCCACAACACGGTGCAGATGGGTCTGGACTCGTTTTTTTTTTTTGTGGTTTTCCTGACAAAGGAATGATCTGGCTGGTGGTAAAGAGGCAAAGGAATGAGTAACTGTGCTGCTAAGCACCATGTCAAGAACAGAGAAGTGTCACATTCCTCATCATCAGAAAAAGTAAGTGGCCATGTTTTCTGAAAGACTTAAAATGGCTGCCAGTAGAATACGATGACAATGGTACCACATGGATGATTGCAAGGTTGGTTAGAAATGGGTTCTCTGATGAAACAAAAACACAGAGAAAAATCAACAAATCAGCTTTTAGGTTGAAAATTCCTACCACCAATCAGCCAGTGTGGTGCAGCCCAAGGACTGAGAGTTATCAAGGATTAGAACAGACACTGCTTTAGAAGCTGATCTGGTAAGTGCAGTCAAGACCATTTCATTTCTTAGTCCACTGTATCTGGCAAAGGAATCATGAAATGCTATCAGCCAGCAAACAACTTTCTTATGTATACCAACATGACACTAGAAGAATTTCTTGAGTACATAGAAATGAACAGTGGCACCATGGTGATGAGAGAGCTATTGACTGCTGAACTTTTGAAATCCACATCAAGGAATGTGTCAGGCATAATCTGACCAAGCTCTCACTCTGAAACAAAAATTGCAAATGGTAGACCATCTTCAACAATTTAGAGAGACAGGAAAGCAGTGCTCCCAGTTCCATGACAGATAGAGACCAAGATCCATGCAGAAGCAATCAAGGTAAATAGAAGTGTACTTTCACAGAGAATAAATGTCAATTTGTTGATAATTTTGTGATTTAAACTAGTCAGTTATCTTAAGGGGAAGGGAGACTGCACTGTGTGATCTGATCATCGCTACTTGAATAAAAAGTAGTGCCAGGGAGTGCAGGTAATAGGGGGGAATAAACTAACTGTCAATCAGCAATGTTTCCTTAATTAAATATAGATGATTTGACATATTTATTATACTCTGTAACTGCGCAGCATTATTAGTTCGTCAAACTGAAACTGATAGCAGATGCCACTTTAATCACGAGGCAAAATGACGTCTCCAAATCGATTCACATTTATAAAAGTTGGAGTTCATTATCTTGATGTCACATCTGATTATAACATTTGTAGCTCTGACCCAGGTAGATAGCTATTCCCACATGTTTTACTGCCTACGACATAATCAAGACTGCTGGTTAATTGGGAATTTTTTTGCTGCCCCAACTGTCAGGATCTCAAGATAAAACTGCAGAGAATATGGAAAACATTAACAGAAGTAATAACAGTAGCTGAAGGACTTTTAGGAACACAGCTGGACCCTACTCTACAGACATTAATACAAGGCAGTTAGAGAAAAACAAGCAAACATACTTAGGAAGCTCCTTTAACCAAGGAGAACTCATTTGTGCAGAGTAACTGAACAGTGAAACATCACAGTAATAATGGCTGTTATCCAATTGGCAGATATCATTTACAGTATCTCTAAACTTATATAAATTAAAGAGCTGTCTGTCAGTTTTAAATAATTTAAGTGTTTATTTCACTTTGGAATGGCTGAAGAGCACTGCTGGGTCCAACTACTAAAAAAGTACAAACCATCAAGAGAAGTGAACCTGAATGATTCTTTAAATATAAAAAAATGCAGCAGATAAATAAAGTCAGGATGAAATTGATTACCATTTGAAAACTTTCTTTTTTTTAAATGATATTATCTGAATAATGACCAGCTGGTGCAGTAGAAAGGGCTGAATATATAAAAAAGACAAACATTTATTAAAAAATAAAAAAAAAACATTTTAACAGATAAGACAGTTATGAAAGGAAATGTAAACAACTTGGATTATTAAACTAGTAAAACTGACTTTTATTATAGGATTTTAGTCTTGCATCCAAATAAGACCAGTACTAACTTAGTGGAACTGACAGATGCTGTACAATCTCTTTCTCTAACAGTTGATACCTGGCACACACATCCTTGTAGATCTGCAAAATTAAACAAAAGCATTTATTTAAATATCTATCATCGGACAAATTACTCAAGATTTCAAGTATTTTTCTTTTTAGTTTTACCTGTTGTTCTTCCCATGTACCAATGGCTTTGTCTTATGCCAAATGCGCACTCATGTGCATGCACAAATTCTAATGTCCTGTAAGCCTTTTCTTTTGTAACACAGGCAATTATTACTAAAAGCAATTACTGTAATCAAGTGTCATGGATGATACATAAACAAACCACATATAGTATATGTATACATAAGTAGACAGCTACCTCATTAACCTGGGGATTAGGTGTTGCAGCACACAATAATGGAGGAGCATCCTTGATGACTTCATTATATGTTGTAGACTGATCCAAGAAACCTAGAAGAAATACCAATAAAGGAATACTAAATATGAAGATGCAATAAATTTCTTTTCAAAAAAAAAAAAAAACACTTAAAGAATCTAGTGCTCTTGCTTTATAATTCGAGAGATCTCCAAGAGATAATAAAAAAACAGAATAAATTGTATTCTGCAGTTCTGAGAATACACTCATTTACAGTATGAAGAACCGATCAGTTTGACTGCTATCACCACAGCCTCTTGCTTCACTGTATTTCTTTATTTCGCAGCCATTTTTTTTTAAAAAAAAAACAAAAAATGTATATATTTAGTGCAAGGGAGATAATAAAAACATTCTTTTTCTAAGGGTGGTAGATGGCCAGTAAGTAGTGGACTGGCCTGCCATGTTCAATCCCTGGTCTGGCTCATTTTGGCAACCTCCTAATGCATGGTTTCTTCTCACTCTTCTGTACCACTCTGGTTTGATTCAGCTAAACTGAAGAGTTCCCCTCCCACCGGCGGTGCTTCAATGTAGTAACCAGCCCCTCAGTACCACAGAAGGGATTATGTAAGCATTCTTTTTCCAAACACCTTTTAAGCAAACAGTAAACCGATATACATTTTCAGATAGTGTATTATTTAAATATTAACTGAAATAAAACAGATATTATATTAATATTGACAATAACAGATTTTCCAATCTCCCCTCCGTCCATACACATTCACATCAGAGCTGATACCAAGTCATCTACTGACAGAGCTTCCAACAGACACTAGAATTTACTGGGCTTTGGTGCAATACGGGGAAGAAGTCCTCCTTCCAAACTGCAGGAAGAAAACTTGAAAATAAATAAATCAGCAGAAAAATCTGAATTGGTCAAAATATGTTTTTTTAAATTTTATTTTCCAAGAACATATTTTAATGAAAAATAAGACAGTAATCAATCGAATAACAGTACATCCAAACATTTTAGCACATCAATTATGTAAAAGGATTCATCAACTCGATTAATAGTTAGATCTATTTAATATTGAGACAAATATCAAATTACTCAAAACCTTAAATGTTAATGGCATCAAATTAGTTGATAAAAATGTATTAACCATAGGCAATGTTAGCGCAGATTGGTGAAATTGTTTTGATTGGCAATTGGCCAATATCATGTAGCCAGTTTACCTTTCTAATTTCAGCTGAACAGTCATTGCACCAGTGCCCATATATATTTCTTATGCTTAATCATTAAAATGGGGTTCAGATATTAACAAAAAGCCCTGCCCCATCCAAAGCCTGGGTCTAGATACAGTTGTTTCCCTTGCACCTCCCTTTCAGACTCAGATGCCTTTGATCTGCAGTTTTTCTAGCAAGCACGTGAGCATCAGATATAACAGAACCAGCAGAAGTCTAGTTTAGAAAATATTTTAAAAATTAGCTACTAAAACTATAATGTGATAAAATGAGCAGTATGTTAAATTCTGCTAGGTTATCTTATGCAGATGCTAACATCATTAACACAGGCTCACCATGCTTTGCCCTGTATGCAGATCCCAAAGCTGCTGAATTAGCAACATCCTGAATGTAGACTGGCGCATTCAGCACGTCAGCCATAACCTGCAGTTAGAAGAAAACTATTTATAATCCTTGAGTTTTCTCACCAACTCTCAGATCCTTTAAATGCAACAGATACTGTGGCAACAATCACAGAAATGAATTAATATGAATCATGATCAAGAGAAAGTGATTATTTCTTGTCTGTGGATTTTCAATGTTTTGCTTTCGAAACGCAATCATTCATCTGAATTGCTCAATCAATGTTGTTCTGCAGTTACTTGTTTGTGTTGTTGATGTACACATTAAGGTCACGTTAACAGAACTAGAAGATTGAAACTTTTCTAGACACTCTTAAACATCCTAATGCCTAACATCTTTTTTTCTATTTTAAATGCATATTTTAGACAACATTAGGAGCTAAGGTAGAAGGAAGCTAAATATCTGACATCCACATAGTCTGACAGCTAAGTGTATCTGAAGCTGAAACAGTAACTTACCTGTAGAATGGCTTGATTTGAACTCGCACCTCCTGTTGCCAACACCCGCGTTTTCTCTACTGAAAAAAAAGTTAGACTCCAAAGAAATAACTTTCAATGCTAAAGCTCCGAGCAGTGTTTATTGACTTGGCTCTGGTACATCCAGTTGTGGCCTACTTATGAGTACAAATTATTAACACAGACAAATCTCACATTTGTTCTATTTCAAAAAATTGGGATCTTATCTTTCATTATATATATATATATACAAAAATTTCCATCTCATTTATTCCAACTTTCCAAACACTCTTGGATGTATAAACAAAAATACTTTGACAACCTAAAGGGTACTGTCATACTGATGACATGTACAGAAATGACTGATGTCGTAATTTATGCATAAGTACCCCAGCACCGGATACCCTTCTTTTGTTTCAACAAAGTTCACCAGCTTTTCATGCTGGTGAATGATTCCTTAGTGTTACTATTGCTACTGTAAAATCTAGCCCATAAAATTCTACTCTTCTTTTTCTCTCTCTACCTAACTTTTCCAAACCCTTTTCAGTATCATACTATTATTGTCTCTACAGTAAATAACCACATCTTATATCGGTCCTGTGTTTACCAGAACTTTTCGGTACCAAACTCCTGATAATAATTCTACTTTCCTTACATCTGACCTCTTTACCAGATTCTTTCAGCACCAAGTCCTTACTGTTATAAAGAAGTAGATTTCTACACACCCTGTCAGTACTGGAGTCCTTACTGTCCCTACAGTAAGTGATCCAGCCCAAAACCTACTGCTTTTTCTGAAATAAAAGGGACAGTAGTGTGTATCACCCCTTGTTCAGTTAAAGCTGTTAGAACTTTAAACAGTAAGCCATAGTAGAGACCCTGCCCTGACCTCCACCCACCTTTCTCTCTTGAAAATAACCTCATTCAAACAACTTACAAATTCTGAAGCCCAACTTTTCAGCATAAATTCTTCTTGCCATCATTTGACCTTCAATCAAGGCACGAACTTCAACAGCATCAGGAAAAGATGAAACCTAAAAAGATAACCTACAGTATAAGCACAGGCAGCACTATAGCAATAATCAGCACACTTTAGAAATGGCACTGTTTACCTGTTTTCAAAAAACTCTTATGTAGAGTAAACAAACTTTCATTCTGTACTTCTGTACCTCTAGTTGAGAGCAGAACTACTGAAATACTCACAGCCTGACCACCACCATTAATTCTGTAAGTTCCAGAAACCAATGGCTGAATTTCAGTAACATCAAAATAAATCCCTAAAAGAAAGAATGCAAATTGTTACTAAAACACTCATCAGAGAATCTTAGCAATGAATTAAACAACCTAGAGTAAGAAAGTCAAAGTACATATTTATAAGCAAATATTTTGTGTAGCTAATTACCAATGTTGCCATGATTACCAGGTGGCGTTGACTGTAAGTGCTTTGTAAATGTATCCCAGGATCCCTCAGCTGACTTGTCTCGGATTCGTTCTCTTGTAAAAGAGCCATTCTTGAAACTTAAAAAATAATTGTAAAATTAATCATTGAAGTTTTTTTGGGTGGTGGTTTCTTTACTCATTAAGGTTCTAGAATTCAAAACTCAAGCATTAGTGAAATGTTACCTATGTAACAAATATTTTCTCAAATGTGTATGCTGGAACCATTGTTATAGACTCAGATGAAATATCGTGTAGTTCATACATAAATAAATTTATCAGTGCACATGTACAATTTTTTTTCATTGAGATGTGCACCTGAATGTGTGATGAATTAGTTTTACTGGTAAGTCAACAATTGTGACCACCAGTGCAGTTACTTTCATGCACTTTTTAAAATTTACCCATTAGCACAAGTAGAATTAAAGATGTTTGTGAAGGGATAACAGATTGTCTGTATAGCATGGTCATGCTGAATAAAAGGGCACAGAGAACCTATGTTGGAATGATACAGTAGAGTACAAGAGAATGGCAAATTAGTCTGTATATTAGAGTTATGATGAGTATAGATAGGCATAAAAATGTATAAATAGAGTACAGAAGAATCACAAACCTGTTGCTGATGGATTCCCACACAAGACCAACTTTGTGAGAAAATGATTGGTCTAAGCTCTGAATACTAACTAATAGTCACTTTCAACAGAATTCAGAAGCCAAAATTTCTAATAAAAATAAGTTCTCATCAATCTTTTTCATTCATAAATTTCTTTTACAAATCAAACCTTCTAGAAACTACCATATAGAGATCTATAATAAATGAAGTAATGTATTTTATAAAGACTGCTCAAACAATGTGTGTGTGACAAACTACTGCAAGGAATTGCCTCTATTTATTTAATTGTCTTTTTAAAATTAGTTTTACAGCTCATTGCTTGTTATTATGTCTCTACAGTTTTTTTTTAAAGGCTTTCTTTTTTAGTTTTTACAGAAAAAAAGAAACCTTACTTTACATATACAGGGATATTAGAAAGATGTATACGTACATGCATGATACAGAAAAGCAATTTTCACTTTACATATAAATTACATTTCAATGTCATTTCAAAATGGCAACTACAATCATGGCTGGATTAAACAAAAAATTCTCAAACTACAACACTCCTTCCAGTGAGGATACTAGTGTGAATGTCTGTAATTCCTCAGTAATTAACAACAACTTCTTTATTCAACAAATACCACTCATGGAACATAGAACTTGAGCTGTTCAAATTTGGTATACATTTGATTTGCTCACCAAATAATGCTATATAGTGGATTAATTTACAATCATGCACTCAATATCCCTGAGATTCTCCACTCTGAGCTTTGCAATTCCTTCCAGCTTACCATTCTCAATATCTTTCACAGCTGCTTTCTGTCAAGTCACTCTCTTATTGGTATTACTGTCACAAATATCAAGTTTCATTTACAAATCTAGTTGATGAATTCAGTAACATGTTCAATTTCAGTACATATTTAAAATTCCCTTGTTTCATTTGACTGTCAACCAATGAGCCATGATTCAATAAATACCTACAGGAAAGTCTTCTGTCTGCTCTGGAAAATCATAGAAAGTATAAATTGGAGAGAGATGGGCAAAAGTAAAAAAAATGTAACCAGCTTTCTAATTTTAATAATATTAAAATTCATAATTTGAAGATTACCATGCTACTCCAACTAACATAGGTTTTCAGAATTGTGAAAAGAATCTGGTTATTATGCCAGACCTAGAAGTTTACTTCCTAAATTAGATGAATTAAGGTTATTGTGCACAGAGTAGTCTTAACATATTAGATATGTGATGAAAACATGAAATAGTTGGTTATAAATTAGAAAGTAAAGGAAAAAATTGAGATTGTATATTATATTAAAATGAAAATTTGTGCTCTACATTTTTAACTCTCAATAATAAATCTGATGTTGGACAAAACTGAATCCCAGTAAAAAATACTAGTTACTGACAATCCTATTTTAGCTGGGGTTCATTTGAATGTCCCTAGTAATTAACTAAATATGCATTATATCTCAGTGCTAATTATAAAAACAAAACTAATAGAAAACTGTGTCATGTTAAAAAATTTAAATGAAAAAATACAATCTGATATATGAAATAAATAAATAGCTGTATAAACACATACAGTGACATAAAAGAAACATGTGATGTGTGTGTATATGCTATAAACCTTTTAGAACAACCTGTACTATCTTAATTCACATGGAGGCAGGAGCTTTAAAACAGGATTTCCTACTGCTACTGTTGAAAAATAGGAAAATGTGTAAGAAATATCCTGTTTAAAACCAAATCAAGAAGCCTTACTGCTAACCTACCACAACAAAGCCATGTATGCCGATTCATCAATGGGATTAATAAAAATATGTCCGCTGAGAGCAGGCTTTGGTTGGGTGAGCCACAAAAACAGAGTATCACTGGTTCCCAAGCTCACCTAGAAAAACAAAAAAATATGTCCAGGTTCTCAATAAATGGAGAAACGAATGCAATGCTAAAGCCAATAAAACACTGGTCTCAAGACCTGAATTGAATACAGGCCATCAGTGTGCACTGTTTTTGATGAATAGCACAAAGACTGAAGAGATCAGTCAGCTCAAAATAAAATGTTATTGTTTGGAAAAAAAACAGTGTTGCATGGATTTATTCCAAGACTTGGTTACTTCAGATATGTTCAAAATAAGTTATGTAATATATTGAAGACTAAGTATTACAGAGGATCTTATTGTTTTATCACTTTCATTTCATTAAATTCAGTTCAAAGTAGTTCTTCAGGTTATCTTTTGTTATTTGCCAATGTAATGAAAATGTCTACCTACTATAATGTCACCTTCCTGTAACCTCATCCCAGCTAGTGAAGCTAAAACAGCAAAAAGAAAAACCAACCAAAATTATATCTTCAGCATTATAAGAGTAAATGCAACAAATAAAGACATTCATCTTATTCTTGTATCGAAGAACAAAGATGGTGTTGTAGTCCAGTGGTTAGTTTACTAGACTGTGGGTATGGCTTAGATTGGTGTACTTCCTTGACATGTTTCTTCCCACATCTAAAAATGAAGAATTATAGTGGGGATTTCCCTGCCAAAATCAGAAGTGCTGGGCAGGAGCTGCAGGTGACTCAGAATTGACAACATTTCTTCACCAGGATTGTTTACTTGTAGATATTGGTGAAGAAAAAATTCAAAAGCTTAACAACCAAGATGAATCCTGGTCTTATTAAATATAACTAGTTATAGGCAACTTCTAAAAACACTATATAATAGTAAATAAAGAAGAGTCAGTATTCTAACATGTAATTTACAAAAATACATCTGACTGTCTATAATCACAAGTATCTTAGAAACATTTCATTGTCAGATATATAATAAGTGTAAGGATTACTTAGATCTTATTACTTGAAGATATATATTGTGACACAAGAAATAAATTAGGTAAAACTTTCGTTTTTGCAGGAAAAGAACTCATATTCCTGCTTATTGCAATTGTTAAATAAGAATTTAATAATAAATTTAAAGATCAAGTTTTTCGAAGTTTGTTACCTGCCTAATTTGTTTTGAATATACAGTATATAAAGCTAGCAAGATAACAGTGTTTTAATAATTGGATGGCTTCATATGATGTGCGTCAACTAGCTGAATAAACAGGTTTAAAGATGCTCCTAGCAGACGCATCTCTATATACATATAATTCACAGAATTACAAGGATTGAGAAAAGTACTGCAACATAGGAATACAACATGAAAAGAATCTCTCTGAATTTATTTCAATGCTGATTGTTTCTCATAAAAAAATATTTGTACAACTATAAATTATACAATGGAAAAGTTCTTGGAATTATGGAGAGAGAGAGAGTATATTAAATGTATGTATGGCAGCTACTTAAATAGCCACTAAGAGTTACCTGGATTGTCTCCTGTAAAGCTCATCACCTGGCAATCAGCAGGAAACCCATACCTTTGCACATAATATGAAGATATTTTCCCCTAAAAACAAACAAAAAAATTATCTGTTTTAAGATCATTACTTAAACTGCTTTTTATTCAAGGTTAATTTAAATAAAGAAAACAAAAATGTCTGGTTTTAGAAGATCATGTTATTTAAATTGCATGTATTTTTATGTTAACTTAAAATACAAAACAAAAGCAGTCTTTTAGCTAACATTATAATAGTTGCTTTTTTATTTGAGAGATATAGGGCTGTTTGAAATTAAAATCTTCTATGTTGCTAATACAGTATTTCTTAACCTATATTAGCAATTCTCAATCTTTTACTCACGGTGACCTAAACTTCCAGAGAGATTGGTGCACTGAGTTGTAGTCACACACCTTGCTAGGAGTCTTGGGAGGAGGTATTTCTGCAGAATATTTTGAGGGAAAAAAAACAATAGGGTGGTGAATTAATACATCTCCGCATTCTGTGCCACTGAATAACTGTATGTCAAGGTGTCAGGGTGAAAGGCCAGAAGGATGGTGTTGTGCAGATTATACCTTGAAAAATAGGGTAAACATATATACTACAAACACAGTACTGGAAATAATTATGGAAAGAGAGGAAAGACTGGATATGAAATGCAAATAACCCGTGTTAGAATCACATCTTGTGTGTAGTGTAAGAACAGTCTTGTGTTGATATAGTACACTATGACTGGTTGTCATGCAAGCAGTCGGAAAATGCAACACTTCCAGAAGAACAATAAAAGTGTAGGCAGTGATATCATTGTAGTGTGGTGGGTGTGTGGTAAATACACCAGCTCCTAAAATGACACATGACCAGAGTATAGAAATCAAAGTGTTAGCTAGTGAAAGCTACAGTGCAGCAGGTTGCATCCTAACTTCATGTTTCAGAAGTAGCTGTATGCAAAACTCTGAGAAGAGCGTGCAAAAATGGTGCAATGAGATTGAGGAAGAAAGCCCAAACTCTCCAAAGTAATGTTAAGTACCTCAATGTATGCTCTCTCTGTGATACACAAGCCAGTAGAGATCTTGCATATTACCCAGCTGCAAGCATGGCGTTAACATTTCTTCAAGAACAGTAAGATACACATTATCAAAAGTAGTCATAAGGTGCCTTTACAAATGCGTCCAACCAACTTTGAACTGCTTAGCAATAATCAGCATAAACAGCAAAGTAATGAAGTGGATCAATACAAGTGTGGGGCTGAACATCAACTGAGGGTATCAGAGATTTGTATAAAATTTAAGGTATACTGATTGCTGACAGGCACAGGCAAGTTCTCCATCATGCCATTATCTCAGGAAGACGTCTCATTGAGTGGGGATTTATCTTCCAACATGATATTAGCCCTCAAGCACACAGCCAATATAGTGACTATCTATCTAGAACATAAAGAAAATGGAACACTCACAGTCCTGTTATGAACAACACTGAGACTATAAGAGTTATATAGCTACTGAGAAAGCCAAACAGCAATCAAACATCTTGGATGAATTGTGGAAAATGAGAATATTTGGAACAACATTCCACAGTCAAACATTGTTCAAAATCGGACATACATTTACAAAGGAAATTTTGAGAGAAGCCCCCCTGTTTACCAGCAATCAGTATGAGTACCAGTAATCAAAATACACTGAAATGCTAAAAAAAAAGAAAGAAAATGTGATGCAAGCTATATTAATTTACATCTTCACATGAACTGGTGAACAAGATGAACCAAGGTTGAAATGTTTGTTATGCTACACATGCTGGCTAATGAAAGTTTAAAGCCTGCAAATCTCCAGTGTCTTTTGGAGACAAAGCATACTGTTTCCACAGATAAACCTGGATTTTTTTTCAGCACAAACTGAATGAGTTAAATCAAGGAAAAGTAAAACTGTTTGTTCATCCATCAGTGAATAAAGACTCTGGAAGGTTCATAGCATGTAAACACACAAATTGCCAAAGTGGGGAAGCCTCACAATATTGGGAAAGAACTTATTCTGCCTGTAGCTAAAGAACTTGCATTATAATATGTGGAGAGAAGACAGCAAAGCAGATCGATCATGTGCCACTTTCAAATGACACCATGTCATGCAGAATTCAAGATATGGCAGCTAAGGTTAAAAACATTCTTATGAAATGTGTGAAAAACAGTAGTTATTTTGTATTGCAATTGGAGATGACTACTGTTGCTGACATTGCAAATCCTCTTGCATACACTAGGTATAAGTGAGAAGGGAAAGTACTGGAAGATATTTTGTTTTGTCATTCAGTGCCAAGAACAATGATTGCCGAACAATTGTTCAAGTTACTAAATGAGTTTGTGAAGGAACAGGGTATTGATTGGCAGCATTATTTTGGTGTATGTACTGACAGTACATGAGCAATGATGGGAAGACACAGCATAGTGGTGGCTTGTATCTGCGAATTGGCACCTAATGCCACATGAGTGTACTGTAGCATTCATCGAGAGGCACTAGTTTCCAAGAAAATGTCAGTGGAAATGAACGTTCTGCTGAGAAAGCTGTTAGTTTCATAAAAGCTAGGCTTATGAATTCTCAAATTTTTAGGTTACTGTGCAATGAAATGTGCAGTGCTCATGTACAGCTTCTTCATACAGAAGGTGGTCATCAAGGGCCAAAGTATTCTGTTTGTTTGAGCTACGTTCAAGATACAGCATTTTCTAGCAGACCATCTATTTCAATTCAAAAGTCTTTTTGGAGATTCATTCTGGTTCTCATGATTGGCTTATCTCTCCGATATATCCACGTGCCTAAATGAGTTGAACGCCAGGCTGCAGGGAGTTCAGTGACTATATTGGATGTGCAAGACAAAATTAATGCAATGATCAAGAAACTTGACTTGTTTGATGGTCACATAAAAAAGAATGTTTTCAGCACATTCCAAACATTGGAAGGTTTTCTGTCTGAAAATTAACTGGTTCTTGACAAAAAGACTAAAATTGACATTATAGAACATCTTGTTGCTCTTAAGCAACAGTTTGAAGATTACTTTCTAGTGGAAGCTGAACCAAACAACTGGATACATAATCCTTTTGGAATTGAAATCAGTGACCTACCCTCTGGTTTGTCCAATAAGGCACAAGAATGCTTGGAGCTTTCTTTTGATGAAACATTATGGTCAGAATTTAAAAGACATTCCTTAATTGAGTTTTGGATTAAAAGAACCAGAGAGTACCCAGAACTTGCAGACAAACAGTGCATTTTCTAATGCCATTTTCTACTACGTACTTGTGCAAGACAGGATTTTCATCACTTACCGCCCTTCCAAATACAGAGGCAAGATGAATGCTGACGAACATTACACCTGACTTCACTAAACTAAAACAGGCTCATCCATCACATTAGAAAGGTAAGATTACTGATATTAAAATGAGTTGTGTATTTCTATTTGTGGAACAAAAGATGTTAGTTATTATTAAGTTTTTTATATGTAGTGCTTTTATCAAAAGTGCTTTACAATGGTTAGCTAGTGGTACAATATTAGGAAAGATCATTAAGTGGTTTGTGAGACCCTCAGCAATGTTCAAGTGATACACAAGATAATATTGAGAACCCCTGCTATATATAAAAGAAAGAGCTCACATACTAAATACGAATGCATTGTGCATGTAGTATATACATCTCTCAGCTGCAAATACTCATTATTTGTCCACATCCTGTTTTTTCACAATCATTTACAATACTGCATATCAATAACAGTCAAAAGATTAAATATCACATGGAATAATCATGTGCAAACCCATTTTAGAACTGCCAGCTTAAACTTATAAAAATTTTTTTTCTTTCTAAATTCAAGATCTTTAAACACTAAATAGTGACATACATTTCATCTTTTGTTTACTGTTATACATTTTCAATGGTTAAAAGCTATCTTTATACCTAACATAACAGTACTCTCTTTAAAGTTATATATACACACATGCAAATGCACTAAATGTGTCCAAATAAAACCTGGCTGAAATAGCAGTACTGTAATAGTATCCAGCCAAATTTCATTTGAATGTCCTTCCCAGTATATATATATATATATTATTATGTGGATTTCTGTTAGTATATTGAGTTTTTGTGACTCAAATTTAGGTGGCTAACAAAGAACAGTTAATAGTGAAAATTACTTTACATAGATAGATACAAATCTCCAACATCTTAGTAATACTTCCAATAATAACAAAGTAAATTGTGTTTATTTTTTTTTTTAATGTCTACAACCACAAAAATATTGTTATTGTTTTTTTTTGTTTTCTTAAAAAGAATGCTATTCTATATCAACCTGTAGAATACTGGCCTCTCCCCCAATAAAAGCTAAGGATCAATAAAGAACTGTGTGATTATTTACCAGAATTTTAAAATAATCAGAATCTAGTCAGTCAGTGTTTTCAAAGTATCAGTGCAGCCAGCTACTGGGAGCAAGATTACAACTATGAATTATTCTGGCTAGAAGTTTGTACACATCATACATAATACTACTTGCCAGATTAGTGGCAGCATGAACAACTGGTCCAAGCTTTTCGGCAAGGTTACTGGCACAAACCTGAAAAAGACAAGTAACTCCCAAACAGACATGATAAGTTTGTTTGTTCTGATAAATGATTCAGCATGAATATTCAAATAATCTAAGATATTAAAATATAACAGCTTTCTTTTTATTTAATTTTGGCAGACAGCTAAAAAGAAAAAGGCAACTTAATTAACCATCTGTAAGGGAAAAATATAAATCTTTCTAATAATTCTTTAATGTATTTGAGAAATGGGTGGAAAGAATTATACATATATTCAAATTAAAGCTGCATACTAAAAATAAATATTTATTTTTTTTGTCCATTAAGTTATTTATGAAAAAAGAATTAAAAATATAGGGTTTTTTGTTTGTTTTTTTTAACTACAGGATTCCAGTATTAAGTTAAAAAAATCCAGTGCAATTTATGAATTCCTTACCTCAAGGCATTCCTTAGACCACTGTTTTCTGTTAATGTCCAAAAGATTCATGCCAGAGCCATCACTTTGATCAATTGGTGCATAATGGCCAATAAATAGAGATGCAGCAAAACTGCTAACTAATGATATCCTCTTATATAATTAGAAAATAAATAAACAATTAAATCAGCCACACAAAAAAGTCAAATATAACTGAATTCCTTAGTATGAACTTGTCATTTACTGTTTAATTCTTTTTCTAAGAAAAATACATTTTTGTGAATGTTTCTGTGATTTAAACCATTTCTCACTCATCAGCTGCTATTTATGTCAGCCATAGCTACCACCACTCTACAAAGAACCTGGTTCATTAAGAAAATGATGCTGCTACAGCACAAAACTTCAGCATTTAAAGTGGCTCCCTGAGACAAGGTTATAGACACTTACAATGAACAGGTCTTCTCCTCTAGTCTATTTTAAACTCTTGCATCCTTTTGTTTTTCTTTTACAGTTTAAGATTTGACTTTTCATAGATGTCAATCTTTAAAGGAAACTTTTGTAGACCTGCTTTTACCATCAAGAGACTGAAACTCAAGCTGAACAGGTAATCAAAGACGAAATCAGAACTGACGATTAATTACCTCAGTATCATGATACAATTCTCTTTCATGTTCGTAAATTTTTGCAATCTGGTTTCCAGTAAATCTTTCATAGGCTCTTGACCCAGTAATTTCTGCCAACCTCTAGAATATTAAATAAAAGTCATAGAATTAAAAATAAATAAACAAACTGACCTTTGAAAGTTAGAAAGTGTTATTTTTTAAAGAATTTGCATGCATTATTAAATCACAGCCGGTGAGCACTTATTTGTCATATACTACGGACACTCAAATGGAACTCAGCAGCCAGATACCATTAAGGAAATGTTAGAACCAGAGAGAATTACTGCATAATTTATTTTAAAAAAGTTTTGTTGCAAAATGTAGAACGATTGTGAACAAGATTACATCGCGAAAGTTATCTCCCCTAGATTAAGCTATTTCGTATTTCTTACACAAGCAATACCAATACCCTGACAACTTTGCATGTGTATTCCACAGGCAATGTGCACATTTTATTTTAAAAATTAATAATGTAGCAGTATAACCGCTTTTCTTCTTCTTTTGCTTAAAATGCGAAATGTTCATACTTGGCAACAGACCTTGGAGTGGGGCACATTTCAGAATCCGGCCCCGGGCACCGAATAGGCCAACTATGCCACTGGATCAGAGTAATGTGAATTAAACCAAAACGTGGCACTTTGCATTGCATCTAATAATCAAACTTTCTAAGGGCGACTACCCTGGCTACTCTGTACCACCACCAGAAGGCTGCTGCTTTCATTCTCGGTCTCAAATTCAATCTAAGCTCAATGGCTGGTCAACTCTATATACAAAAAAAAAGATGAATTTTTTTTTTTTTACTAAAGATATAGTGCAGAATCAAACAAAACCATTTAAGTAACACGCAAATATTTAGTTTTGCAATGTAACAATGGAAAAAAAATAAAGTTTTGTGCTCATTATTAAGGTCCCTGTGCACCCTGTTACCTTTTAAGAAACTGCAATAATATAACTACAGTATAAATGTTCTTACATTATAGTTTTAGGACAAACGAAAAAAATCAAAGTAAATTACTATCAATAATTAAGAAATTAATGATGTTCCACGTTAATTAACCAAAAAAATAGTTTTTGCTAAATTTTTCAAACTGCTTGCATAGCAAATTTTTTCCTTAATTTAAAGATCATTATTATTTTGAATTTTATATTTAAATAACGTGTATCCTGTTTGGTTCTAAAGTTCAGTTTTTGTTTTATGATAATCAAATAACTAATTAAAATGTATTATAATTTTTAGTGCAAATTTAAGTAATTTTATATCTTTAAATCAACATTTATTAATAGCATAGTTAATAAAAATTCATTACCAGCATTTTTTGCTAATGAAATTTTAAAATTTCAAAATAATGATTAATTAAATTGCAATTATTTCAACTTTTTCTATACATATTTGTTTTTTATCCATGTGTTTAACTTATTTTTTTTATCATTCCCACTTTCTATCCAGTAATTTTTAGAAGAAACTCATTAGCAGTTGTAGTAAATACTAAATGTTTCTAAGTTTTGTACTTACATCATCTTTTAACAGTCTTTTTAAATTTTGAGAAAAATTTATTGAGCATGGAAAACAATTCAGTACAAGTAAAATCTCTTGATCTTCTAGGTGAGCACCAAGCTGATTGTCAAGGCCCCTCACAGAAAGAAGCTAGAAGGGAAGTGGTAGCCAGTGACCAGGGATATGGTTGAGGTTCTTGAATAGTGATCATCTGTGAAACCTACACCACACAAATACCCAAAACTCTTAAAATGAAGATATGGGGGAAATCACATAGGGGAAACTATGCCAAGAAGGTGTGTCAAACTGAACCAATTATGACTAAAATTTGAAGTTGCAGTCTGGGAGTCTACTACATACCACTAGCCAAAGCTCTCCTGACATGCAAACTTACTCATCATTATCAGGAGAGACTAGTAAAAATGAGTAAATATCAATAACTAAGTGATATATGGTCACCACCACTTATTTAAGTAAATATATATATATATTAAATCAACAATGTAATAAGTAACAGTGTAATGTTACCTTTCCTTGCTGCTTGGTAGAAATGTTGTTTCATCTCCAAGCCTCAACAACAAAAATGGACTCTACTATCTTTCATTAAAAACAGAGAGAGTGTCTTTCTAGCAAAATGAAAATTGCAAAATACTTTACGCAAATACTAATTCAAATTTAATTACAGGAAATTTTAACCCCCTTTTTTTGATTTTGAGAGTCCAGCATGAAAAAGATTTAAAAGAATTAATGGTAAATGTTTTTACATCAAGCAACCTAATTCAAATGTAAGCAACAGAAGTAACTTTTTAAAAAATGAGTACTTTACCGTGTAGGTTATATGCACAAATCTACAGTAATTTGATTCTTGCAACATTACATTGTAAAACAACAACAAACCTTTAATAAAACAGCCCCTTTAGAATAGTTTTTCAAAATCTTCTGTGGTCTTACCTGGGCACCTCCTACTTTAGTTTCCAAATTTACACACTGTTTTCTAGTGCTACCATCCATCCATATTGGAGAATCCGATATGCTGAAACAATCCTGACATCAAACATGCAAATAGATAACAATGAGAGGCAAAGTAAAAAATTAACAGACAGATCTGGTAGCATGTAAAAAAAATATTCATCTTGAAGAAAACTCAATTTTTAGTTTTCTTTATTGTAGTTACTAACGGCAGACAAATGAACAACAAAAAAATCAAAATGTTAATATAAAAGCAGCAAATAGCAAAATATTTCCCAAAGAACTCATTTTCCTAAATTTAGTAAAACTATCTTGATTAAAGTTATCAGAAGGAATAAAATTTTAATTTTACATCAGCAATAATTTACAAAAAATCATTAATATCAATAAAACTTAAAAACTCAGTCACTGTCTAATCCCAGAATCCTATACTTTCCATATTTAATGCAATCAAATGTTTTTGTTTTTAATTACACTCAACTAAAAATATTATGCAGATCCCTGCAACAACTACAACACCTGAGGCTTCATACATGTACATGCACTCTGAAATATATTCACTTTCAGTATCTGTGGGAGCACCTCTTACATCATATACATCTAAGCATAGAATTTATCAGATCATCAGCAGTGACTTAGTCCAGGTATTCCTTCAACCACTGCAGAGAAGTTGGCCTTTTGACCTTTAGTTGTCAATCAAGATGCTTCCAATAGAGTTCATATCTGGGCTTTGCTAGGAAGAAACTGCACATCTTCCAAGCTGTACTGTTTTTGTATGATGGTATGTTGCTTCATCTTCCTACAGAAATTTAGTTGAGGATCCCCTGATCGAAAACAACCAGAGAATATTCCAAAGGATGGATATGTAATAAGTGGAAATTAGAGATCCAACAATGCAAGCAAGATCTGTTTTAACTCCACATCAAGATATTTGATGGTCAACCTTTCTTCACATTCATGTGCTTCCCAGTAAACATTTTACTCATTTGTGAAGACTACACATTGTTAATACATGTTGTGCTTGGCAAGACAATAAATTTCATTCATAACTGCTTCCACTGAGCACCGTCTCTAGTTTACAATGTGCAGGAGCCATTTGCATACAGTGATCTTGCTGCCTCAACAGCTGTCACATAAATTGACTTGCTAGCCTCCTTAGTCTTAATAATACTGTTTCATAATGTAAATTAAGCATAGAAGGAAGCATGCTTATCATATGAATAGTCTGTTTACTATTAAGAGAAATTGGTTAATCACTGATAATAAATATAATACTTTAGACAACAGTACTAATATTAATATAGTATTTTCCTGAAGTATTGTTTGAGTGAAACTTAATAAAAGCATACTTTATAGTTTTTTTTGCAACTAATTGAGTAGTATAAAGTCCTTATTTATATTGTATCTGAAAATTGTGAATCTAGGTATATTTGTTTTTTTAAAGTTCTTGGGAAGAATTAAGATATAAATCATAAGGCAGAGAAAGTGGGTTTCCATTTTTTGAAAGATTCCAAGCAAATCCATATGGCCATACTAATTTCATAATGATGCCAATGGTCAGATCTAGTGGACTAACTTACTTTTTTTGGAGAAGATGTTCAAATTATTATAGCAGAAATCTGTATAAAAAGTGGTGTCTATAATTCAAATAACAAATTCAAAAAAAGCCTGGTAAATATAACAAAGTACCTGTAATAAAAGCAAGATTCACCCACAATCATTATATCTTTAAATCAGCATTAATCTGATTTATTCCAATCTTATCCAAAAAGACTTTGAATGAACACCATTGCTGAGGGTCAGTTAACAGATAATAATCTGGATAACCTAGTTAAAGACCATTGGGGTGGGTGACTGAGATTAGAGATTAAGTGAAATCAATCTACTTTGTTTGGCTTACTTTTATAAATAAATTTTCAACAATTCAAAACCCTTAGCTTTATTAGAAATATGTGATGTTCAAGGAGTTGGAGCTGGAGCTCAAATTGTAAAAATATAAGTTTGAAAACAACTTCCAAAGTAAAACCACTTTACAGGGGCAGGATACACAAATTATTTCTTCAACCAAACCAAAGGATGCATAAGTATAATAAGTATTTTTTAGTTAAATAAAAATTATTTGTTTATCATTTAAAAACTCTTCTTTTCATGGCAAGAAAATGAAATTTTAAAATGGTTGCAACCAGTCTTTCTACCTTTAGCTGCTCATGCAGGCACCGTTCTGGCTGCAAGCTAGACAAGATTCTCTTAGATTCCTTTCTCCAGTAAACACTCCCATGTTGCTTCAAGAAAGAAAGTAATAAAAGTTAGATATCATTTGTCAGCTTTTTTATTAAAAAAAAATATAGCAAAAGTTAAAGATTTTCATATTTTTTTAATCTCACAAAATAAAAAAGTAGGATAGGGAAACATAGAACCAACAAACATTTCATAATTCTGAACTATTAGCCCTATGTATACTATTTGGAGTGAAAATTGAAGTTTTCTTAGTTACCTGTCCAGCACCAGAGATGGCCACAATTTTGGTAAAGTCAACATCAGATTCTAGTAACCTCTGCAGCAAGAGATCCAAAGCCTAGAGATAAGGAAATTGTGAAAAAATTAGCAAAGTTATGGTGAAGAGAGTGAGTGGTTAAAGTGAAGAAAAAAGGCATCAAAATAATTGTCAGATCATTCCAGCTGTTTCTTCTTGTGTGGTGCTGGCCATGTTTGGTAAAGATTCTTTGTGAAAATATCAGCAGAACACTGAAAAAAACAACAAAGAAAAAAGAAAAGAAGAAGCTCTGTTGCAATACATTCTGAAAAATTCTAATGGATTTCATAGTTAAATACTAATGTGTGATGAATACTTTTCAAAAGAACTAAGTAAATAGTAGACAAACAAAAAACTGGATTCTTCATGCTGGCTGGAGCACCAAGTCACCTCTGCCTTTGTAACTTCAAAAATTAAATCCAATTAAGTCCCATAGGCCATTACAAAAAAAAAAAAAAAAAGCTAAATATAAACAAAGTCTCGTATCCTCATGATGCCATCTACCTAACAATGAAGTATTTACCATGTACTAACAAATTTATTGATCTTAGTTCGTTTAACCCTTTGTATACCACCAGCTGCAACCCAATACCTTTCAAATCTGTACTACTAAGCACACATTAATATAACCTTTTGTTTTAGATGACAAATTCATATCATTCCAACCTCATATGCTTTGCAGTATGTGAGCGTTGACTAAATATACAGTCAGTTCAACACAAATACTAACTAGTGCTTCTATGCTGAGGTGGGTAAAACCTACCATCATGGCATATGAAGAGTTAACTAAAAAAATTATTGACCTTTCATTCGATCTGAAGGCTGCTTTGTTTTCTAAACCCACATAATCTGCAGTCAAAGGAAAATAACAAGATGGCAGCTGTTAATGTATGATCTTTAATTTCAGTAAAAATAAAAAGCAAACAAACATGGAATTAACCTGTTCCAGTGTCAACAAAAATTCCTAGCCATAATGAGACTACAGTTACCTTTTCTTATGTGTAGCAGTACTAACTCTGGCACACCTTTTGATATTTCCCTATAAAGTCACATACCTGTATCTTATCTGAAAAGTTGTGCAACAATAATGCTGTAATTTGTTACCATAAAATAGTGGTAATAAAAATTAGAACCCATATTTATACTTTTTTATTGATTCAAATCACTTCAGTCAACTGCCATTTTATAACTAAACCTGACTAATCAGTGATTAAAGTTTATAGTCTTACATGAAAAAAGAAAAAGCCACCCTAACTACTCACTCACAGAAAGAAATGCATTACCTTGACCCTGTGATAATGGCAGCAGTTTAGCTATTCTGTTGTGGTGATGGAGCATTGCCATGGTTAGTCCACAGGGAACCTGGCACATTTTTACTTTGGCAGGGAAAGCCTTTATTAAACCTTTCAGTTGCTAAATCCACACGCCCCAGCTGGTGAAGAAGAGTGGGAAGAAACCATGCCAAGAAAAAATACTGAGCCGAGTCATGTAGTTCAGTTATTACAAGGACAGAGCCAACCACTGGCTAGTAGTTTCTCCTTATTCTAAAAATATTCAATCCCTTAATGGATACAGCAAAAATGGAAACAAAACAAAATATCTCTAAAATTAAATATTAGCGGCCAACTTTAAAAGACTATAGAAAAAACTACACAAATTTTTTGAAAAAATAGACAAAATGAATCCATTAGTATAACTGGATTCAATCAAACCAACAGACCACAGGTTTTGGTAATTAATTATTACCGTATTAGTAATCTTCAAATGAAGCCTGGCAGAAAAAGAACTGCTGTAATTATATTGGCCTGGTTTCATTTAAACATTCCTGGTATTATTATAAAGAATCTTATTTTTTTTCTTAGCTTCATCCTTATTTTTTAAAAAAATAATTCTATTTGTCTTAGTATTTTTTAAAAATTTTAATTATATACTATTAAAAATGCAAAATATTTTGATGGTTGAATGTATTTTTAACACAATTAACATAAACCTATTTTAAGAATCTGAATAAGTGCAAGCAAACTGCTGGGTAATGTGGTTCACCGCTTTTGTATGAAAAAATCATGTCCAGGTCTTAGTGTCTGAATGAAATTTCTTTCCAAAATATTTTGAAAAATGTTAAATAAGGTCTGGTCAAATCACGTAAGACCTCTTTCCAGTCAATGACCATGCTAATACTCTAGTATTCTTTGACACTGAATTTGTTTGTTTACAAAGTTTTACAAAGGAATAGAAGTCATTCACAAACAGTAGGCCTACAGTAAGACAGGAATTTTTTGACACCCCAGAGAGCAGGTGACACAGTAATGCTGTACCACACTACATTTTAATTGTTGCTACACTTTCTTCTGCAGGTGCAATGCTTCACAACATTGCTCTCTCAATGCAAGAAATACATTGGAGCTCATAATGTTTGTTACAATAAAAATGAAAATGGTCACTGCCAGAGTTCACAGTCAATATTTCATTCTAAAACGACATTTTGGTGACAATAAATGCCTGAAGCTTTCTACTAGCGATAAACATTAAAAAAAGATTAATATGGGTAATTACCTTCTTACTAATATTATTTACTTACCTTAACCCACATAAGAGTTGGGGCCGTGACTGTTAGATTATCTGAGTGAACATGGATACCTCCTCGTGTTCTTTACAAGACAAAAAAAAAAAAAGAAATTAGCTTCACGTGTGTCATTCTGCTTTGGAGATGAACTACTCCTAAACCATTTAAAAAATGCTAGTTTTTACAAAAATTAGCTTGTGCTGGTTAAACCACTTTTGTGAACAGGTTTGAAGATATATGGTAGCAATTTGTTGGTGGTTTCCTACACACAAACATCAATATTTATAATTGCAAGCATACTTGATGAAGTTGCATTATGCCATAGTTACTGCTAATAGTGCATTACCACTCCAATACTTCTTAAAGCCTGGCACTTCCATCTTCTGCAAGAAATAGAAAGTTCTTACTAGAACCTCTCTTTTTAGCTGAAAGGATGCCAGAGTCCCATTCCAACAGACTGGTACAGAAGAGCAATCACCAAATGAAGTCACTCTTCAAGGGGAACAGAATAGTATGCAATCCACCTTGTCACTAAACTCTATTAGCTGCACACATCCAGAGATATTACAATACAAGAGTAGAGATTTCTCTTAATGCCAAAATTATAAATCCTAGACAATCAATCCTGTAAAAGGACTAATTTTACTATTTGCATGCACCAATTTAAAGGAAATAACTGCCTTTACAAGGGAGAAAATGCAGTATCTGACGTATTAGGTCTGAATTCAATCCAGTGCATAACTGTTAATTTCTTTTTCAATAAATTTTTCTCAGGAATTTCTTGCGATTCCTGGAGTTTGATGTCTCTTTCTATACTTTACTACTATTTAATTTTGGTTAACTGTACTACTAAATGTTGAGTAGATATTAAAAATCCATCTTTTAATAAAAGCTAATATACCATGTGCTGAGAAGACCTGTAATATTACATAATACTTACTTATATTCTGGTAGATCAGTATCAAATCTAACTGCAGCCTCATGAATAATTGCCAGCTCATTATTTATTGCTATCACTTTGATCTGCAATAAATCAAATATACAATATAGAGTATTTACTCATATACAAGTTCAACAGATTATTTGATATTTGGTTTATTAGGCAGAAAGCCATCATTGCTCGAGTGGTCCTATAAACGAGGTTTTTTAAACTGCTTCAGATGGCTCTATTAATCGCTATTACTGCCAATTTCTTTCTTTCATTTAGGATTCTACTGCTTCCATCCTGCTATAACTTTAGCCGATTTCTAGCTCCGATTATTATACCTCTATAATAAAAACATAAAGAAAATTCAAATGATCAAGTATTAAAGGCAGCCTTACTGCAAAATATATATATATATATTTATTTAAAAAAAGAGCTGAGCAAGTGTTGTCTCTTAGGAAAGAGAGAAATCAAGTGGAAAACCATTTGTACCTTTATCCTGTTTCAGTAAAGCTGAGCAGGTGTTGTCTCTTAGGAAAGAGAGAAATCAGGTGGAAAACCATTTGTACCTTTATCCTGTTTCAGTAAAGCTGAGCAGGTGTTGTCTCTTAGGAAAGAGAGAAATCAGGTGGAAAACCATTTGTACCTTTATCCTGTTTCAGTTTTAAATTCTGTTATGGTCTTCAAATTGAAAAGTAATGTTGTGTGCATGGGTAGTTAAAAGTTTCAAAAACAGAACTATGACGAAAGGGGGGAGATTGCAGGAGAAATAATCACAAGACAAGGCTTAAAATCAAATGTACTACGTCGTGCTGCCACTATCTTCCCCGACTCCTATTACCGTTTATACACCAGCTCTTTCTTCAATACTATTTTAAAACAAACTTTTAGTCGATCTAGTGACTTATACACCGATCTCCATAAACATCCTTCCAGGCAAATGAATGATTCCTCCGGTTGTTTTCATACCATGGAATTCAAGAGTTGATTAGGTTATTATTTCTTATACATGTTTCTTGATTTTTCCTGATGGACTAAGATCACGGTTTTCGCTGTTGCTGTTTATGGGGGGGGGGGGAAAGGTTAATCTTAAAATATCATTTCCTCTGGAGATAAGAAGCAAATGCGACGTAAGGTTGTTAGTATATAGATTCTAGTTCTCCCGCTTAGCAATATGAGAGAGAGAATGGCAGTAACTCTTGGGGGGGGGGGTAGTCTAGACAGACGCGTCCAGCCCGTCTGTCGAGGACGAAAGCTGTGGGTTTCCATCAAGACTGAAAAGCTTTATGTAGATGAAAAGGGTCGGATAATTAAGCTGAAGATGTCGATCGAACGACTTCTCCATGACCAGGCGTATGCCGGCTTCTGGGACGGGACGGAACTACCACCATCACCGGCAGCGTCCGACGCCGCTGCTTTCCTTCTCAGGGGGGGAGGATCCCAGTCCTCCTCCCCACCCCCACCCACACAAGCCGCTCTGCGCCTCAAAGCGAACAGGCTGCGTACGTTCAGCAGGAAGGCTGAAGTCGGAGAGTAGAAGTTACTTACTTGCTGGGTGCTGAAATCGAATCCCAAGTAAAGCTGCTCGTCTGCCATCGTGCAGTTATCGTGTACCGGTGTTCCGGGAAAAACTGTACCCAATCAGATACATACACCATACACAGTCATTGTTCAGCAGTAAATGCGCATCTCCCCCCACGTCTTAGATGGAGAAATAATCGGGATTTCTTTTTCAAATTATACCAGAAATATATATATTTTTTTAATAAAGGGGTATACCTCGTGGTATATTTAGAAAATTTAAAAAGCAAAAGATTTCAAGTGCATGTATGCCCAATAAATGCTCATCATACTAAATGGGCCGTTGATACTAGTACATATCTTATTCACTCCATACCCAAAGGGAGAAAAGACAGCAACAGATTAGTGACATATACCTAAAAGATTCTATAACTAATAAATTAATAGATTCGCTTGTTGTCTCAATACCCCTAATTTTAAAGTATTGAGATACCAAGATGGAACTTTGCTCGATGACAAGATCATTTTTGTTTGGATTCCCTCTAAGTCAGACTTATTGACTTCACTACAATACAAAACTTGAAAAATAAAGTTTCATATTTGAAAGCCTGATGGTCTGCACTAAATTATTCAAATGTTTAACATTTCAATTAGGTCAATCTTCAGGTTTGAAAAGTAAAAAGAAATGTGGATAATTATTCAGAATACTACCAATATTGATAGAACGGCAAATTTCTTGCCATTGCAGATAAAACTACTTAAGACTGGTAAAAGTTTTTTTAAGTATGTAAACCTGGCAGTATTTTACAAACTGACTGAAGATTTGGGAAAAAATATGTAAACTTTATTTGATAAATGCAATCATCTACAAAAATTTGTTTTTAATTGTCTTTCTCAGTAGTTATAGGTCTCTCATAAATAAAACCACCAGATGCTTTTAGCTCTAAAATCAAACCGCTGAGTTGAAAACATCAACATCCATTTAGTATCTACATGGAGAGATTTAACAAAATGAAATGTTAAAAAAAAAAAAAACATTTTCAAAAAACAGACAATAATAATTTTTTTTACTCCACCCGTTTTCTGGATTACTACTGTTGACTAAAATCCAGCAAGGGAATTAACACAAATATTGGTGGGTCAACTTACTCTCTTACAGTAATCAGAGATGTTACTTATTTTGCAAGCTTTTCACTGCTTTGGCAATTAGTTTGAAAACAAAACAGAGTATTTAAAAATGAAATTATGTTTAAATTAGTGAAAAATTGACAGATTTATATTTCAGAACTCCATTTAACTTTATGGAAGCCAGGTAATATGCATATCTGACTGGTATGAGCAACTTCAAAACAAGAGTCACTAAATCTGCTTTTTTTTCTCATCTTTTACTTCTTCCATTTTTTTCAGTCTTTTATCAGTTAGGTAAAATTCACTTCCAGGTCTCTAATCTGCCATACTAATGCTAGAATTTTCCTCTACCAAATAAAAATGTCCAGTAGTGAGAAAGAGAGAATAATAGATTTTATTTTTACTTTTTTGATTATACACATTCATTAATAGTTTTGAATGATTAAACGCAAACTGTCTGATTAGCCAAACCATTTATAATTTTTAAAAATTTTTTTCTGGTGTCCAAACTCCTAGCTGTAGAATTAATGAGAAAAAAAAGCAAGAGTGAAAAGATCAGATAGCAGCAGTGAATTAAAGTTTTCAAGTAAGCAACAAGTTTGAACCACCTTGGAAATGCATTCTTTCTATTCAGTACTTATAGTGTTTTAAACTTGCAGTTTTGTTAACAAAAACCAACCAACCACCATAATGCTGTAAAGATCAGTATAGTAAACAGGTGCTGCATCAACATTACATAAAATCATCCATGAAATATCTCTACAACTTTACAGGTATAACAAAAAGTTGTTAGGTGGAAAAACAACTTGCACAATCATTATTTATTCATAGTCCTGTATGCAAATTAACCACCACAACCAGTGATAGCTAGGAACAAACATTCACTTATTTATTTCCATGAACTAAAAAAAAGAGAGCAATCAATCAATCATTTAAGACCCTAACACATCTACTTACTTTTTAATTCAATTACTGAAATGTTTTTACTTTAAACTATTTCAAGGCAAGTACCATTGAGTGTAAGATACATATGAATGGGTGTCCTTTGTTTCATCTTTCTGTAAAAGGAAAGTGTTTTAAGTTCCATGAAAGCCAAATTTCAATCTCAATAACTTAGAAGTTTTAGCCAAACTCTTATAAAAATTTTAATCCTTATTTTTTTTATCATCAAACCAAATAATCTCTACATGATACTTTTGTTTTCAGCATCACAAATTTTACTCTTGTGAGTACTGACTACTACAGAAAATACTCTTCCGTTTACAACAGCAGTTCCTTCTGTAAAGTTAACTTAACTTGTTTTCTCTACTATGATTTTTGTGTCAGTTTTTAAAATTCAGTTTTCTCTTGATATTAGTTCTATGGGACAAAAAAAAAACAAACAACTTTTGTCTCCCATTTAAAGATTTTAAATAACTTAATGCAGCGTAAGTATTATTGCATTAAATAGTAGTGCTTAGATTAATTCAGGAAAATGCTTAATCTAAGTAGTTCACGAAAAAAGGCTAAAGATTGCCAGAGTTGATTTAACAAAATATCCTTCATAATGACTTTTTTCTAAAAAAATAAGAATACATAGCTGGTATAACAAATGTTGATTAAAGCAAGTATTTTCATAAATTATAATGTAAAACTAAAAAAAAAATCAATAGAAATTTAGCAAATTAATTTTGTAGGTAGACCGAGAAAAAAAGCAACTTCATCAGATATAAAATTACACATCACAGCTAATTCTTTTATTATCAAAAATGCCAGCACACAGCCAACAATTAGTTGTTTTTTTTTCCATTCATACTAAAGTTCCAGATTTCATTCAACTCAGTAACATTCAGTTTTCAGTTATACAATCCTAAAACATCATTCTTGAAGTGCTTCGTATTTATTGTCTAGCTTTAATTGTAGTAGTCCTTTATTTGTTGGGTCATCTGTTTGGCGGTACACACTTCGGGCCTTTTCAGAATCTTTCTTCTCGCTGAAAGCAAACAGAAAGCACAAGGTCAGTTAGGAACAAGCACTGCAGGCTGTCAGAACTGTACCAAGCAAAATTAAGCAAAGCAGTTTATGAACAACTAGTTAATAACTCACATTTATAAATAATGTTGAAGTTCTAGTAAAAGGATATTTTGAGAGAATATTTAAAACTGACAGTGGAAAAAAGGGTGGCCATTAGATTACAAAACTCTACAAAGTGAAACATAAAATCTTGTAAAACTACTTTAATCTTGATATAAAATTGTAATGATCAATTACTTGTATTTTAGATGTAAAAGTAAATTGTTTTTCATTTTAAATATGGATACAGAATTTTTTTTCTATTTTCAAAAATTTGTGCCAGACAGATGTGTTGAAATTGTGACCAATATCAGCTGTAATGTTTTAATAGCATTAGCATATATTTTATTGTTTATTTATTGTATATGAAGCATAGATAAAGTATTAGAATTTAAATTAGATACAAATAAAATACCAGTGACCCCCAATGGACTTCAACTTAAGCATTACAAAAAGTAAAAAAACAACAACAAAAACTATGTATTTATAAATATTCTTTTGAAAATTAAGTAGTTAGGATGCCATATGTCTCTTTAATGTTATCTATTTTCCATTAGTGTTGAGTTGCTATTCTACAGAATAATATATAATGACACTGCAGAAATTCTGAAATCAGTCAAATATATATATTTTCCTTTCCAATAAATTCAAAAATATAAAACAAACTGGATTTGCCATTAATTATTAAGCACTGATAGTATTTACTGTAATTTGGATTATTTTTTAAAAAATTCAGTTTTGAACAATTTATGTTTAAAAAAAAACAGCAATTACAATAAAACCAGTCCAAACTAGCTGTTCATATATTTTTAAAAACTATATTTATTCAAATAGTCACCCATAAAAAACTACCTCAGATATTTCCCCAGCTCAAGTGAAGAAAAAAACATTTTTGTTAAAATGGTTTGCCAACCACTTAGTATTATGGTGTAAAAAAATCAACCACTGCAGACAAACCTGTTAACAAATACTCATGGGAGAGGACAGCAGAGTAGTAGTCTGACATCCAACACAGGCCAGACCAACAGAAATTAACCCTGACCACTGCTGTACCAAGACAATAAATACACCAACCTGCTCTTCCTAAACTGGTTATTATCAGAATAACCACTACATCCAAAATAAATAAATAACACACAAGCACATTTATATTCCATGTATGATATACATTTGATAATATATAATTATGCCTTGTTTTTAAAAACTAATACTAATAAGAAGATATTAATTTGCAAAAATGAATGAGAACAAACAATAATTTTCCAAAACTCAAAGTGATTGACATTTGTGTTAACACTCAGCTAACATGCTATAACAATGTGTACAAAGGCTAATCTATGAACAGTGGACAGACAATAACTGCATTCAAAACCATGTTCCTGACAGAAACTTTGTACAAAAGTACTGAAAAAATTATGTATTTAAACTATTAGTAGAGATTCATGAATTGATAAAGTTTATTAAAAAACCTTTCATTTTAGCATCAGGTTTTAATGATCCCAACTAGCTATAGTCCTATTGAAATAAATTTTCTTCCAATTAGTCAGCTTTTAAATTTTTTCTTTTTGCTTTTAATGATTTACATCCACTCTCTATGCTGAATCATTTAATAAAACACTGGAACCCTAAGTTAAAGTTTTTTTGTAACAAATAAATGCTACAACAACAATTTAAAAGCAAAAGAGACAGTGAAACTTCAACGTTCTCCACCAAGACCTTAGTCCAAAGTAGGTAAAGAACGAATCATTGCATAGAGATAATCACAGTAGCAATTTGTGATAATCTTCAGGTGTCTGTCAAAAAGAACAAGGGTAATAAAATTTTTTAATTCCAGATAGTTAAAAAATATTTATTTTCCTAATATTTATTTTAAAATAAAATCGATGTTCATGGAAATTTAGAGTCTTGCAGTAAAGAGAACATTTTGAGAATTTTCAGATATATTTTCAATTCTTTACCTCAAATATTAGCCTACCACCACCTAGTTGGTAATCTCTTTTGTCTCAATTAATTGCCCAGGTGATTATTAGATTAAATATAGTAAGTAAAAAAAGATAAATTAATTTCCCAAATGCATATTTTATATTTGTTTTTCAATTCGTAGATAACTGATAAAACCATCTACTGAAGGAATGAATATCATATCATTAGAAAGCATCTTACATTATTATTCAAAGGTGAGAAAACCAAATGGGAGAAAAGGAGAGAGATGGCTAGGAATAAGGTGGAACGAGGAAGTCTAGAGCCACCAGATGACGCTGTTACCTCATATGTTCCTCTGCTAACCATGTGTGCTTGCAAATTCACCAGTTGAATCTCCCAGGACACTGAATAGAAATTAGGTCAGATCAAAATCTAGATAACTTTTTGTATTGATTTTTTTAAATGTTAATAAATGAACCGATCAAAATTAAGAAATATCAGATGTAGAAAGATGCCAATGGATGTCCACCTTTGTTACTTGTTTTCATAAACCACCCATTATGATGAGAAAAACAAGTTCTGTTGATTACACTCGTATAGTTGACAAATTTAATTTTCATTTTTAGCAATATAAATTATGCTTAATTCTTCCCCTAGAATGTTCTCAATAGATTTAAAGTGAACTTATAAAGGTTCCATTTTATTCAAATTTCACAAGGATATCACATTAAACACACAGTAGTTATTGTTAGCATTTCATCAGTAATAAATACCACTGACATACAAGATACTACTGTTTTATTTAATGGTTCTCTGCTGTACATTTGCTACTGGTACATTTTAGTAATAAATTATGAACAAGATTCTGCATTAAATCTATTAATATTTATCAATTGATTATTTATTCAGTTTTTGTGGAAATGAAGGGGTATTTTTTGTTTTTCTGGGTGAGTGGAAAAAAAAAATTTTGTTGGAAATTTTATACACCTAAACCCCAGAGATCAAGCTGTTTAGAATATTAGTCATGTCAAGCAGCTCTTCTAAAATTCTATGATATTCATCCATGTCTTGAAAAAAAAGAGAACATTTTCATGTGATAAAATTTGCTGGGCATATAAATCATTTAAGAATTAACAGGCTAAATCTGTAGAAACAACAGCTTTTAAAAATTGTATCATTCTAATTTTCAAGAATATATTGTTATGCAATACTGAGAAAATCTAGAGAATTTATTAATACCAAGTATGGGTGTGTACAGCTAGATGAAAGTGCATGCCTACTATTTTTCTATTTAATCTTTAAATTTACAATATTTTCTTCAATAGATTGTATGATGATAATTATGCTCACAATGTTGATTAAAATAACAACAGTTGTTTAGCTTTAAACAGGAAAATATAAACAAAAGTTCACCTGTTCAACAGCAGAGATCTTATCAGACACATTAGTCCAGATGATGTAAGCTACATGAATGCCCCATTTTCAAGACAATGCTCCAAGACTTAGGCAAAAAGCCAACCATCCTACCTAAAGAATAGTTCTTCAGCTTACCTATCACGAGCCATGCCTCCAAGTGAAGGGAAGTCGACTTCACTTTGTATATTTGGTGCACCTTTCTTTTTCCTTGGCATCACATTTGTTCTGGATGCTGCTCCTCCTGACCTAGCTGCTGGAGGAATATATTTTCCAGTTGGTTTACTACTTGTGCTATTAGTATTTTCTTCCTTTTTTTCTGGCTCTACAACTTAAAAAGAAAGATTCTCTGTTATTAGGTTTCCCAAATATGGATGATTAAGCAGCTTTAAAGTTTTACCAAATGTTCTTTGAACCTTTAGACAAAGCATCTTTATGCCTTAAATAAAATAAAACAATTTGGAGAGTTTAGTAACTCCTGTCACCTGATCATACTGATGGATGGTGGACAGAAATATACAGCTTCAGTTTGCGTACCTCAATCAGGTATAGCCTCTGAGATTAACAACTGGACTATCGGCATCTATAGAAATGGTCAATTTGGACTAACTCCTATAGAGCCAAGCCTGGCTTCCTTTATATTTGAGGTAAAATTTATCAAGAAACTTACATTTTTCACAGAAAATGTATCTTATGTATAAAAGAAAACTTTTAATCCAACACACATCTGGAAGGTATTTATCAGAGAGCGTTCAATATGAATTCACTAGAATGTTCCAGATTTTAAGCATTTAGAAGATGCTAAAGTTATCCATTTTGAACTTCAGACATTTAAGAGATTTTCAAAATAATTAAAAGGTCTTGAATGGATGCAGAGTTATAGAAATATTTAGCTATCTAAAGCCAATAATACTAGAGGTTGGTATGACTCAAAGTTACAAAACACAATTGTAAACAACTGGAATAAATTACCAGCTTACATAGCCAACAATGATGATCAATTTTTAAATAGTTCCCTTCCCTAAGGGCCTTCAATAAACCATGATAGCTTCCTGCTTCCTTTTAATCACTAAACCTAAACACCAAACTTCCAGTTATTTTAGATAAATGTGTTCAGCATATATCTATAACCAGTTTCTTTCTTATTCCAAAATAAATTAAAAAACATTAGCATCAAACTTTCTGTAACCAAATTATGCCCAGCCTACTTCTATAAGTGCTAATGGGAATGCATACCAGGAGGAGGAGTGGGAGGAGCCTGCACAGCATGGCCCTTATTCCATGGCCCTTGACCTCCCTCTCGTTTTTCTCTACAATCAGAGTACTCATCCTCTTCTTGTTTGTATTCTATCTCTTCTTCCTCCTCATCTTTACTGGAAACAAAATTAAACAGTCAGTATCATAAAATAACATAAGACAAGAAGTCAATTTGTTTTGATAATCATAGCTCAGAAAAATGGCCATGAAGGAAAAAAAGTCATATGCAATATTGAGCAAAACATCATCTAAAGAATATGAAAATAAATGAAGGTCAATACTGTTAATACCGATTCACTTCAACCGAATTAACTAAATCCACCATACTCTAAAAACCTAAACAGACTGCAAAAGATTTCAATGACTTGCAGCTCTGGCTACTAACAAGTTTAGTGATCTGCTCATATTCTCATAAACAAAAGTAAATTAAAAATATTTTCCCTGAAATGATAATTGTAATATTTTGTTGTGTAAATTATGTAAAGAACTGATGGTGTTTTTTTTTTTTTTAAAATTTAGAATGATTATTCTAGTGATTGAACAACTTCAATTCCTCATTCAAAGCTGTAGCCTGGTGGATTGAAATAAGCAAGCAAACAGCTTCAATATTGAAATGACTTTTCCTAAATCAAACATCCCATAAATAAAACAAGACAGGATAATTTTCTCTGAAATTCTTCAGATGTGTGTACAGAATGAGAGAACATCCAGTAAAACAAAATAGAAAATACTAATCCAAAAAAAAAGTTGTGCATCCATTTTTCATGTAACTGTTGCTGTTCTGTGGGTTAGAAATATTAGCTTGCTTGCTCTCTTTTACTACCTCATTCCTGTGTGTTCAAAATGAGTCCTGAACTGAAAGTTTTCAATGGGTGTGGACACCACATATTTCATAGTTGGCGCAAAATAATAACTTCATTCAACCAACCATTTATATTCCTTCTAACCAAAACTTCTACAGGAATTGAAGCAGCAGATACTTTTGCCTTCAAAACAACAAGGAGAATAGCTATCACCCATTGGCCATTGCACCAAACTTGACTGTTGCTTTGTCTTTTTCATGGCTGGTTTTAATTAAGACTTTTCTCCCTAGAGTAGTGTGGTCATTCTGTCCAGATAATCAAAATAGACAGCTGTCTCATCCATATTTCTAATATTGGCAATGAAGTACTCATGGAATCTAATGATATATCAATGGAATGTTTCCACCTTTTACCTTTTCCTCCTGGTATCAAGGCAATTTTTGCACTAGTTGTTTTTGACAGCACGACATTTGCGCAAAAATCTCTTTAGTCAACAGAGATAAAAATTTGCTGTGCCTCAGCTTTCATCTGTTTTTCTTGTGATATGTATGACAAAGTTTAGGAAAACCAGTAAAAAAATTGTTGATCTATTTCAGTATATTGCCATTTACAACCACCCCAGTTAGCCACTGTCTCCTCTTGGGCAGGTCCATAATCAGTTTTCCCCCATCAACTTGTTATCTCCACTATCAAACTTTTTTTCTGTCCAAAGCAAATTTTCTTACTACCTAAATATTGTAAATTTTGCATAGTTTGTGGAATCTAATTTGAACTTGATCATGCAGCTTGCCATTAGTGAATACTTGGAGAGAAATGGTGTTGTAAAAGAAAGACCATATACAGTAAAAGCACAGCAAATGATAATCTGACACAATCATCACAAATGTCTCACTTGGATACTGAGTGTCATAGAGAGGTACATTAACAAACACCATGAATAAACAATGTTTACTGCTGGCAGAGATACTTCAATGGTGAAAAAGACTTTGAAGTGGGCTACAAATTATTCAAACTGAGATGGTTAGTCTTTATTTAGTGTATGTAGATGCAGGTCATCATGGTTACAAAGTAAATTCTTCAGTGGACGATATTCATGAGCAAAAAATATTCCTAAAGGGGGTGGACATTTTTTGGAGATGTTCATGAATGCAGACAAACTGACCTTTTTCAAGTTTTTTGTGGATTAAATGAGGGGGTTGATGTTTACTTTTCTTACCTAATCTGTAAATTCTGTATCCTCAACCCAGAGTAATCTTTTTCTCTTTCTTGCTCAAAATCTTTCCATTCTTCATCCTCCTAAAAAAACCCCAAAAAACAAATAATTTAGTACCAGATAATACTTATTAGCCTATTTTTACAAGTCTGCAGAAGAGGTTGTCATTGAAGCAGTAAGCTTTAAAAGACAAAGAATTTAAATACTTAAACAAAAAAAAAAAAATGCTTCACTAAAAACTAATTTTAAGACATCAGTTGATGTTTTAATCAATGAGAACAGTTTTTTTTTTTTTTGTGATCAACCAACTGATTACCATTTTTCATAATCAACAACAATAACAACTTCCTTTCTGGTTTGACCAAAAAGAATCACTTTGAAATAAAAGTGGAAATCTGATTACAGAAAGCACTAGAAATCAAATGTTCCAATACACTATATTTGTATTTTGCTATGAAACAAACCTTAAGACTAAAGTATTCTATCTTTTATCTCAAAAATATTTCAAGAAGTTCCTATAAAAAATTTTTAAAAAGAGTAATTATAATTGATCATGAATTATTTAGGCTTTATAGTAGTGGTCATATAGCAAAAAAAAAAAGAAAGAAAAATAAACAACACACACATACATGACAAGAAGCTTAAAAGTACATGTAATTTCAGCAAGATTCTCCCACAGTACAAGATAATGAGCACAATGTAACATTTTGTTTAAATCTGACCATTCAGAAAAGCATAAATTTCCTGTCAGAGTTGCTGATACTTTGCAGAATAAGAACAATTTTCAGAATGATGGCATGGTACACAATGAATTCCCTGCAAAACAAGTTCCTACAAATAATGAGCCCAAGAAGCAAAACCAGCACTATCACCTTGTGATAAAAGAAAAGAAAGAAAGAATAAAGCCATCAACAGAAATCAAAGTTGGGAAGATACTGTGAAGAACCATCTTCTGGATGCTGCCTACATAAAAGAATGCTTGCTTTGTGGGGAAACCCTAGCAATAACTTCAACAAAGATATCACCATATGTTGTAGAGTTCATTCAATGAGATCAGCAGTGTAAATCTACTTTTAATGACAGACAACATGGCAAAAGATTTGTCAATGAACAGTTCATGAATAGGAGTATCTGTAATATGGGATGGTATCTCAATCATTTGACAAAATCCTCTGTTTAGCTGTGAAAAGAAACTATAGTGCTTGGAGGAAGCCATGCTATGGGAGGTTTGCCAAAACAAGTCAGTCTTCAACAGGGATAAAACTTTTACCAGTTACCATAGCAGATGGCAGGCCAGTATGCTACACACTGCCTAGATTACCTATCAAAGTAGATAAACCTAAGCTGAATACTGTTAGATATCAAATGTCACCTGCACACATTATACAGCAGACTCATTAGTTGTCTGTCTGTCAGTCAGTCAGTGTTGCACATACTACTCATGATGCACAGGGGGGGGGGGAGGCACTTAAGAATAGTAGCCAGTAGCTGGTACTACTAATGGCATCAGGGAAAGTCTATTCAGATTCATTCACAACCATGTTTTTCCAACCATGTCAAAGAATGGCAATAAATCGCCATATATGGGTTGGTTACTATTCTCAATGTTTACCAAAACCAAAGTTCAATACTGATATCTCAGACCATTTTTTCTTCAATTTTATTCATTTATATTTATATTGTTTATGGGATAGTGACTTAGGTGATGTTCCATTTCTTTTCAAGTTCCTCCACTTGTAGTTTAAGTCTCTTTTAGAAGGTTTCTACGATTTGTGATCCCACCACCCCTTTGAAAGAGGCATTCCAAAAGACTGACAACTCTGATGTTAAAACATTCTTTCTCGATAAGAGTCCTTTTTTGGAGAGTAGGTTTGTAGATTTTTACGAGTGTCCCCTGGTCGATGATACAACAGATGGTTTTTAAAATGTTTCCAGAGTCAATATTGCTTCTTTCCTGTTACAATTCTGTTTCAATCAATTCACTGTAAATATCTTTTACGAAATCCAAAATTGTACAAACAACTCCACAACATAATTCAACCAAAATCTATAATAATATATCGACAAATAATAATAATAATATTACTATTAGATCGGTTAGTATATCACCAATTCTAATATCAAACGATACTACTAACAACAGACGGATTATTTCAAACAGGGATTTTAATTTCTGTACGGATTTCTTGAGAAGGCAACCAAGCGGAACATTTAAGACGAAGGTTGTACATTCTATCAGACCGGGAACATGCGATATTTTCGCGGTGCGAGTACGAGCAGAAGAGCTAAGCGCGCCTGTGGCATGGAGGAGGAGGAGGGCGGCATCGCCACCTCGGTACAGGGGGTGATCACACGGCGCCATATGTCAAACTCAAGCCGGGACACCCACCACGTTAAGCACATTTTTAAAACGGGCATGACTGCCAAGTGAGTACACACGGCACAGCAGCAGACCCATGCCCGCCCCCCCTACCTCCTGGTTCGTCCCACCGATGCTGGACTTCGACGAAGTTTGGGTCTTCTCGTCCCTCTTCTTCCTCTCCCTCTTCAGCGAGGCCGATTCTTGCCGAGCCAGTATCTCGGTCGGCGTCAGGTTCACCCTGGACTTCTTTTTACTTTTATCTTTTTTAGCGAAGAAGTCATCAAGACTCTTGTCTTCCATGGTGGTCGGGAGAGTTAGAGATCGGCGACGAAACGTATTTCACTGCGCAAAACTCGAACATAAATCTTCCAGCACGACTCCATGCACACTGACAGTGCTAGCCCGGGCTAAATGCTAACCCCGCCGACAAGTGGATTATAAAGTTGTTCGTTTTTTTTCCTGCTTCGTTTTCACGGTTAATGCATTAAAAACAAATAGATATATTTTATTAATATTTTAAAATATTTCCCACAAATATTTAAACGTGTGCGGTGTCGAGAGATGAGAGCAAACTATATGGTCATTTGCTGCCTCGCGATGAGGCGATCTGGTAGTCCATGTCCTTTCACTAATTAGTTCACTAAAACGGATGAGGCAAGAACGAAACTTCGAAATTTCAAAAAGTAGTCTCGTCCTTTAGTCGGGGAAGTGGCAATAAAGGAATAAGCAGACCAAATACCGGAGTTCATTCGGTTTATTTAGTTGTTGTTGGGGGGGGGAGAGAGAGAGAGAGAGCTGTATTCCACCTTAAAATATTTCAAAACTGAAAGCCTGAGACATATTCTCTCTGTTTCAGCGGTGGTTACTTAATGAGGTAGCGCAGGGAACGGTGTGAGGGTGCCCAAGTGTCTGACAGAACTATTCAGAAGTCGAGAAACAGTTAACTGATTCCCATAAAAAGAAAAGACCATGAGATGCACTCCCAAGACTGGCCTAACTAGGAGGTCTGTTTGCTGTCCCACCCTCCTTCCTTGCTCTAGTTAGCATTTGTCATTTGTAGATATTAAATGTAGCATACAACGCAGAAGAAAAACTAATCCTTTAATGATTGACATGAAAAACCCCCCCACCCCAAGAGGTTATCTCAGTATTTACAACATTAAATATGGCAGATATTAGATGTAATGTCAAAAAAACAAACAAACCAAGAGGGCATTAGAAATTAAGCAAGGATAACTTTTGGTCCAGTGCAAGCTTTTTTTTTTGAAAAGTTTTAATTAATTTGAAAGGTCAGCAATTTCAATCATTCCTCAAGTTCTAAACAAGTTTTATTGGAGTCCAGTAATAGCTGTATCAACCTTAATTATCTGTAAAACTTGGTTATTTCAAATATACCCAAAGTAGTTTCAGAAACCAAATGTTCCCCATAACTATCTTGAATAGTTGATTTAAAATTTATTCAGACTTGCTTTAAGAAAATCAATCTAACTAATTCTAGATATGCAAGTTTGAAATTTAGTTTGCAGTTTCTACATCACCTTATCATTAATGCAATTCTCAAGGAAAGATCAAAACTAAAATTAAGATCTTGACTCAAAAAAGAGTTTTTTTTAGAAAACTGATGTCACAAATTATATTTCAGAAAAGATTTCAATAAAAGATTGTTACCAGAAAAACTAAGAATTAAGTATGGATGATAGAAGTTATTTCTATCATGAAAAAAATATTTTGACAGCAAAGTGTTGAAGAATTGATTAACAAATCAGTCTTGTGGTCTAGAAATCTTAGCAGTTTGTTTTGTGCACTTTAGTTGTCGATGTCTGCTTATCCTACTCAGAATTGCATAGGCATGAGATTTTTCAAACTTTCAGACAATGCTAAAATTTGTTAAATTAATAATAATAATAATAAAATTTGTGCCAGTAAATACAACTAATTTTTAGGTATAATAAAAAATGAGTGAAGTCAGTTAATCCTCCGTATGCTACATCAGTTTATACTTATCCAAGCCTAGAATCTCGTCAGTATTTGTGTTCAACTAGATGTATATTCATTTATCAAACTCATAATACAAATGTGGAATTGGAGAAATATATGGATTTGTTATTACAAAGGGTTATGTTAATAATAAAAGTAATGTAACAGTCCCTATGGCTCAACCTGTGCTGAGTAATACAGATTTGAAGGGTAATTGGTTGGAAATGCACCCCAGGACAATGTAGAATATGAAATAGCCTTCAAGAAATTATTGTTACACAAAGTTAAATACTTGAAAATTCAGATTTGGAAGGGATATGATCATAACATGAATGTATTTCAGCTACAAATAGAGTTCAGATAATAAGTTTAAATTGTTCCATAGCACAAAATTAAAGAAACTCTATATGAAATAGGCTGTGGTCTGGAATCACTCCTGAAAAACAAGACATTTACATATTAGAAAGTATTCAATATCAGTTCTCGTGGTTGCCTCTTGAACTTAAATTTTAAAAAATATTCAAAATTAAAAAATAAAATTGCAAGTTCACCTAATACATATTTTCAAGCATTCATGTATTTGTCTGTTACTCTTTCACAGCTGAACTGTAGCACCTGTACTTAAGAATCTGGGCAAGATTTTAAGCTACTGCCTATTGGCTTTGAAGGTCACTTCTCAAAAGCCTTATAGATTACATTTTGTTCACTGCACTCATCCAAACTAGGTGACCTATTAGCCTCAAATTATAATGAAGGTACCTCAGGATCAAAGGGTACCAAGAGTCGGGCTTCAAAGTACAGCTTCAGGGTACTCAGAAGTGACCAGAGATTCCAATTTTTCAATAGTTGCTTTTGAAAGCTATCAATGGCAGGTTTCGATATACATGGTATAGCTTTGAAAACCAAGAATAAAAATGTTCATGATTGTATGTTTAAATAAATAAAATTTGTTTTTAAAAATGGTGTAAAACTTTTTTTTTTTTTATAAAACAATTTTTTCTCATGCAGTGCCAGGTACCCCAGCTAGTTAGGATATAATTACTAAGAAAGTTTGTGCCTTTATTTTTAATGACAGTAGCATCTTTTCAGATAGATAGTTAAAGCTACCATTAGCCAGTCAGATCCATCATATTTTTTGTTAGTTTTTTTTTTTTTTAAATAGATTTTATTTTGCTGTAATCTGTCAAATAATCAATATTATTATTAACTAAAACTGATGAGAATTTATGCAACCACACAGCTCCCTTTAGATTATCCACTAAGTTTTCCATCATTTCTCTTAACTTTTGGTAGTGTTCCATTTACTAAATTGCACAATAAAAATGAAATTATCCTTACTGTATATGCAAGACAACTGACAAAATTTTACTGTACTTTAAAATTTGACTTATTCATTATTGAGTGCATTTTCCGGACATCTTCATTATCACACATCCACAACGACAACGCTATTACGGTTCATGAAATATCAGAAACTCGATCGAATCCTCCTCTAGCATTCTGAGTTGAGTCACAACACCTTGAAAACTTTCACATTATGTAAAAAAAACACAAAGCTTCCCTTATGTATTTTACCAACAAGTTTTTTTCTAAATTCTCTTCAGCTACTGACTTCACATTTGCCATTGCAGTTAATATTTTTTATGTTTTTCCCTATTTAGTGTCTATGACCAACTCTAACATTGATGTTTCTTCTTACCAACACTGTTCATTGTGTCACTAACTGATCATCAGCAGTAGAGTAAGTCATTAACAATTCAACAAAGGATCTTCCTGTCTATAACATTCGTACTATATTATTACTATTCTACTTGGTCAATGTAGAATTTCTTTTAAACTTCAGAGTTCAAACCATATTAAAATACAAGTCTACTTTTAACTGACATTTTATTTTGTTGTTACTATATATATATATATATATACATTATTTTTCTCTCAAGAACTTTATGAATTAAAGGTCATCACTCTGGCTCTTGTGACTATTTCAGAAATTTTCTCAGCCCAAAACATCACCACCTCTACAATTTAATAAAAACATATTTATAAAACAAGCAATCATAGAAAAAAACCCATAACTTATTAAAGATAAATTGGTCTTATTAACCTCATGTCTTAAGTATCTTGTGCAATGAAGTCTTTTTCTTAAAAGATGTTTTCTTTTTGGTAGGTAATATTAGACTGACTTTAGCTTTGTATACCAAAATCTTTACAACTTAAAATAAATACATCTATTATACTATTTGATATAATTAAAAAACCTAAATTTGATTTTATACTTACTCTACATACAGACTGTACATCCTGCAATATTAGTAGAAAGTTTTCCAAGTTCATGCTTGTTTATTTATGCAACATCACACACATTTTTAAGTATAAAAATTTATTTTATTGATAAATAAATATTAGTAAATTACTAATACAAGGTAAAATTATGTAATCTATTAAAAAATACAAATACATTTACTTTTATATGATTTACTAAAAATACAGGCAAATGGAAACCAGTCATTGTATTACAAGTAAAGTAATAACACTACCAAAAGAACACTGCAAGTCTAGATCTGTACACAAGTTAACTTCATCCTAGCTGTCACTACATGCATGTGTGTGGCTTTACAAACCAGAAGGAACATGCAAAATACCACAGAGCAGACAACCTTCCATTGAAACAAACTTAACAAATGACAGCTGATAGATCAACAATAGCTTCTGGACAAAGAACAAAAACAACACTTTCAAGTCTACATATGTATTTTCTTTCCACATAAAAAAGCGTTGTTAATACACACAAATACCTTTAAAAAAAAGCCAAATAATCTTCAGCCTTGCATTAGCACACACAACTTTTAAAAATATTTTTTTCCTTTTGAAATGGCTAGGGCTGCCAGCATGTAGTAGACAACCATACAGTTATCTCCCATGTTAAACATGTACAGTGAATGAATATTTAACAAAGTTGTAATGTTATTTAACCTAAAATATCAGCTAGTTAGTACTGTATTCAATGTCTTCAAAAAAAAAAAAAAAAAAAAAAAAAGCACACCAACAATAATTCAAAAAATTCTCTTCTTTTTCTCTATTATCCAGTATAAATGACTGTATAAGAATGAAGTTAAAAAGCTAATTTCTTTTTCTTTTTAGCGTTAATGTCTTTCTTTGCTTTCTCCAGAGCAAGTCTTTTCTCCAGAATCTGTCTTCGTAAAGCCTCTCCTTGCTGCAAAATAAATAAAATAAAGTAAATAAATAAATAATTAGAAATCCATCTCTAAACAATGAACCTCTAACACAATAGGATGATTTAAGTGACACTGTCTTTATTACTTTGCATAAAATGAGTTAAAGCCCACCAATTTTTTTTTCAAAAATTAAGACTAAATTAAAATAATACATCCTATTTTTTAAAAAAAATCACCACCCTTAGAAGTAATATTATTCAAAGAATCAATTTTATAGAAATAAGAATCAGACCAAATGTTTTCTTTAATTTTAATCAAATACTTCCATCTCTTGCCACAGGTAAGTCAGCAATTACTAAAAATCTTGAGGATGCTAAATAGTTTAGCTTTATATAATTCATCACTGTTTTGTTAGAATATTCAGAAAAACTTATTTATACAAATACCATGGACACAACAGATTAAAACATACATAGTAAAAAGTAGATCATAACAACCTAAGTATCTGACAAAAAATATTCCCCATTAGATGTTAGGAAATATTTTCCCAGAAGTATCTGCCTTTACTAAACATCTAACTTTCTGTATCCACAGATTGTCTTACAATTGATTTACACATTTTTAAAAATCTTCATTCATTAACATGATTAGCTATCTTAGTAGCATATTCTTCTAGATTTTAAACAAAATATTTTTTAAAAAATTACTGAAAATCAACTTGGTTTATAAAATAAGTTTTGAAAATATTGTCATTTAATTCTAATTACATACTTATTTTAACATGTAAAACAGAGTTTTAGAGCTTTCTGAAATAACAAATAATTTGCAAGTTGCAGCATAAAAGAAAAGATGTTACATTATAAGTCATTCTAAAGCTTTCAAGAATACCATGACCATTAGTTCATTATCAGTGAATAACTGTAGCCCACATGGGTGACAAACATTTGATCTTTCTCTGAAGCTATTCCTATTATTTTAATATGCATAAGCTGTTTGATTAATGACTGAAAGACTAAAAAATGTGCCTCATTCATTTGTGTAGATTAGTTCTTGTAAAGTTATAAGCAGAAAATAGTTAGAAAGTGTAGTTGGTTATTTTCTTTAATCAACTGAGAAGTAAAACAAGAATAAAGGAAGTATGATTTCTTATGTCTGTCCATCTATAAAAATGAAGTAAACTGAATATTACTTAAACCATTTATTGTAAGATAAAAGGTTGTAGACCAGTGAGCAAGGAGAACAGTTTTACCTCTGTTTCACTTTCAGGTGATGTGCTACAAGAATCAGGACATTTTGTTGGTGTCTTGGTTGCACGTTTCTTTGAGTCTGGAGACATTTCTCTTGAAATTATTTGTGAAAAAGATGGTGGCAACCTGTTAGTCCATGATGGCCCAGTAGACTGTGGAGACTGGTTGAAGTCATCATCAGAATTGCTTTCTAGCTCTGATAATAACAAGACAATTAAATCAGAGGGGGTTTCTTTCCATATAAATTGAGTGAGAAATTTCTAGCAGAAATTAACTGTAACTACAAAACATTTTCAAATTGTACTAATAAAATGTGACACAAAGTAAAAAAAAAAAAAAATGCAACATGCAATGCAAAAAATAATGAAAATGTTAGATTTAACATCAGAGCAAACTTAACTGACAAAAAATTTATAACTTAGTTTAAAGAAGATAACTTGCAAAACTGGATTTCCCTTGAATGAAAAAATCTTACAGATTTACAATATTCTTTCATAAAACCATTCCAACTTTCAATGGTTCCTTTCCATTAACATACAAACAAAACATTTTAAATCTCTATAATAAATGTGTAGCTAGTTAATTAAATACACAAAAGTATCTACTTTCAAATCTTTCAACTTTCCCTTTGTAGGTGCTACCATATTTTCTCACTTTTGATGTTAATCAGTTAGTATTATTAATATTAGCAACTACCTTAATATTAATTTAACTGCAATACTCATGTGTAATACTTATTTCTCAACCACTACACACCATAAAATAATCCTAACTCATTCCAAGCAATTATGGATAACCAAAATTGTCATCTCTAATTTGCCTCAGCCATTGATAAAGAAGCTGACTACAAGTGAAGGGATTACAAATATTTTTTTAAAAAAACAGAGCAGGAAACTGTAGTATGTTTTATTCTCAAACCACAATATGCAGACATAATACATTTGGCATTTCAAAGTGTCATTATCAGAACTAATTTCTAAATCAGTATTTCAATCTATTTTTGTTAGTAAGATCAGAACTTTCCGTAAAAGAACTGTTTTGAAAGTGCAAATAATTAGCCCTAATATTGGCAGCAATAATACATCATTCTGTTCACTTTGAACTTGCATAATCACAAGACAAAAATAAAAAAAATAGAAATCTGTGTAGAAATATAAACAATACATTTGAGGACTTCACTACCATCTCAATATGGATGGAGAGTCATTAGATGTTATACAATTGTTAATAAAACACATGCCTAAATTTTTTGTCATAAGCTAACCGATTTCTTCAGTGAAAATCTTTTTGTTCATAATTTTTTAATGAATCCTTTTTATCATCAAAATAAACCAAGTTTAAGTTTAGAAAATTTCTAATTTTAAATAATTAAAGTTGTTTCAATATCGTGAAATATATTACTTTTAAAAAATAAATTAAGACTTCTTTCTTGTTGATAATCAATGCTGTAGTAATTTATACCTGTTAGTGATGTAGGATCTCGATTCAGCCATGCATGCTTGGTCATAATTTGCTGATATAGTTGTTGACAAGGAGATTCAAAGGTTGTTGTTCCTAATAAATGAACCTGGTTTTCAAACCCCTATAAAGACAAATTTCAACATAAAAAAAGCTGCATTCCATCACATTATTATATATATATATATAATAATCATTTTAATGTTAGTCATTCATAGATATCAGCACTCATCTGTTTATTCACAGCGAAAAATTTTATTTGTGCCCACCAGTTTAAAGGTTTTGATGATTTCAAATAGCTCGGTTAAACTTCAATCAATCATTTATAAACCAAACTAGATAACTGAGGAAAAACTTCCTTTAGCATTGCAAAATGGTAAGCATCTAAGACTTTGAAAACTTCAAATCAGTAGATTCTGCTAGCTGCATGTATTTTCTCAATGACTCTTATGAAATAAGGATTCTTCTATACATGAAAAATGTATTCCAAATGTAGATTCAGCCTCAATGTAATAGAAGTAAAATTATCTTGGTTGCCTACTACAGTTTGTTTTAACAAAAAATCCTAAATCTTTTTCTGCATTAATATTATACAAGTTTCCCATTTTGATTATTTTTTAGTTAGTTAATAAGACTTCAAAAGAAATACTAATGTAAAATGTTAAGTGTAAATCCATCAATGACAAACTAAAAAATAAAATAAGAAAATTAAGTAATAATACCTTTGATAAAATCATACTGTTTAAAAAAGATCTTTCATCAAATGTTGAAGTTTCCATATACTCTGAAAGTAAATTTCACACATTAAATGCATTAAAAATTATTTTAAAAATGTATTCTATAAAAGTTCTCATGTAACTCAAATTTTCAAAGTGCCTTTTTTTTCTCTCTAGCAAAAGAAAAGATCTCTAGACTAACACATAAAAGTATTAAAATCACTTGTTCTAATTTCATACTTGAATAACACAACTTGTTTGCCACCACAGCCAAAATATTTTTTAAAAGAGCAGATTTGTCTAAACCAGGCACATTTTAAATTTCACTATGTAGAATATTTAGAATAAAACTAACTTTATTAAGATATCTACAATAAAATTAACCAAATTCTATCAAATTCACAACTCACTTCTGACATCCACATTATGGGTACTGAGTTTGAATCCTGGTAGAAGTAACTTTTGTTGTCTGTATCAATAATCAACTTGTACGTTCTTTAATTTTAAACTAAAACAAATACTACAGGAATCAAAAGCACAATGAACAAGAAACCAATACTTTAAAAACAGTTTTAAAAATGTAATACATGGGCTACTGTTTATTTTTTTTTTTACTTGAATAAACCCAAAGAAGCCCAAATAACTCATTTCTTTAAAATTTTACTTTTATACAATTTTGTTGTCAGTTAAATAATTAAAATTATGAAAATTTAAAATCACAATGATCACTGGTCATGCAATAAAAAATAGTAGTTTTATATTAGTGAAGTTATATATATATATATATATATATATATATATATACGGCACTTGATAACAAGGTGGCAGTGTTCAATGGTAATCACTGAATTGCTTTCTACATGCATTTACACTTACATTTAACTAGAATGTCATCCGTTTTGTTCTGCAAACCTTTGAAAAAATTTTTTCATCTTTCTTTTCAGTTATCTGTATTAGTTTACAGAGGTTATTTTAAATTGGTATGCACTCTAATGTACACAAGCAATGCAATTATAAAAATAGCAACTTTCAAAAGATCAAAACTATGAGATAATAAGAAACTTAAACAATAGAAACCATCAGGATTCAGGAGTTTGATCTGTAAACTTTATCAACTTATTCTATTAAAACAATAGAAGAAACCACAATAATAATAATAATAATAATAATTATCTGCCAGAATTCTGCTGACACAGTAAATTATTGCAATAAGAGTTTTATAACAAATCTACAAAGAGGCCAGCAAAAATGTATTGGCAAGTTCAATAACACGTACTTCGTGAAACCTTAACACCCTGTGATTTATAATCTTGAATTTCCTTATCCTTATTGTGAATGATTTTCATAAGTTCTTGCTGTTGCCGATATAGTTCAGATACCATCATCATCAGTGGAATGGTGAGATGTCTCGAAATCTGCAACATTTTGGTAATAAGAATGATGATATATGGTTACCTTAAAGATAGACAAAGGAAAATCTGAAAAAAGCAACATCCATTAGGTGAAAAAGAACAAAGCATAAAAAACATACTAATCATCCATAACCCCTTTACCCTGTGACTTAGAAAAGAATAACAGTAAATGTCTTCAAATTCTGTATTTGTACCAAAATTAGCAATATGTGGTTTTTAAATATAAGGAAAAAATACTAATAAAGGTTAAGTCATATCATGTATATGCAGTAAAATAAAAAAAAGCTTAAACTGCCTCAACATAAAAAAGAGCCATTTTACATTTAAATGAATTGGAAACAGTCTTCCACACAAGTTGCCTAGCTTAAGCATTTTTGACATATTCATTGCTACCTATACACTCACCATGTCATTGCCAGCAGGCACTCCAACAAAATTCCAAGTAAATGATATCTCTTCAAGGTGAGAGTTAATTACCAACAACATTTTATCGTCTTCTTCACTCAAGCTGAGCAATGAACTTTTATTCCGCATTTCCAGACATTTCTCAATGTGATCCAGGATTTTACCTATGGGTGCTTCCAGATTACAATTTAGTTTCTGTTATGTATAAAAAACAGCAAAAAAAGAAATAAAAGGAAAAGATAACATAATCCAAAACTTTGCCTTTTCTTCAAGTGCACAAAGACCACAGGTAACAGTTGATGCAGTTTTACAGTCAGATGTAAAATGGGAGTACTAAACGCCAACTTATTTCCAGGTAACCAGGTACCTTCTGTACGCTAAAATGAACAAGCCAAACACGTTAAAAGCATCATCATCGACAGATGCATTCGAATTAGCTGCAGGAAGATACCCCGACAAAATAACCAACCAACAATTTAACGATTTGCCAATCTAGTGAAGTACATGGAGAATTTGTTATATATATATATATATATTAAGTAATCACGCACTAATCGGTAACAATAAGCGCAGCAGCATAGGCTTTGATTTACTGACTCCAGGTTATTCTTGCGACTTCATCAGCGTCGCATATCACGGCTGCAGCCTTCGAAACGGGAATAAGGCAACTCACACGATTGTTTTTTTTTCCGGTGCCACCTAACAGCCCCACTACCAGTAATCTACTGAGGGTTTTTATTCATTTATTTATTTATTTATTTATTATTTATTTTACCTGCAAACGTTTAAGGATACCTTTCTCGTGAAGCCGTTCGTACCACGACGACTCCGAATTCGTAATCAAAACCTCGTAAGAATTTTTATCAAATCTCTTCTTCAACAGGTACACATTATTTTCGACCAGAATCGACCGCCACGGACCGCTGTTCAGGTCTGGCTTCCAACTTCTCCGCCATTCTACTTCCCCGTCGGTATCGCCGGTCGCCATTTTGTACACGAATGATCTCCCTTGAACATTTTGACGACTGCAAAAAAAAAAAAAAAAAAAAAAAATAAATAAATAAATAAATAAAAAAAAAAAAAATACAATAAAGTACCAAGATACAGATGCGGGTTTGAATGCAGTATGGCTAATAAACAGGTAGATGCTCGCGTCCCGCACTACAAAATATGAGTGATATTTCGCTCGGTTCTGGAAAAAAAAAACAAAAAAAAAACAAACAACAAACAACAATAAAACAAAAACCACCAACACCATAACTGGATTACTTCCCTTGGTAGTAAATACACGACTCGGACATCCTTCAGCTTTCCCATGGATGTAGGAAAGGACTTTGATCATGAACTTAAAACACAAGTGACAATTTATTTTTCCAGTCTCTACTTAATAGATTCTGAAGCTGCTCATCGTACACCTTTACGTCCGTCGAAGCATCGCATTCTAAAAATTACTTTTAAATTCTAATTTGAGACATAAAGGTGGACGAACCAGATATAAATTCTTTTGAGGGATGCATCCGAAGACGTTTTCTCATTTAAAAAATTTGTAATTGTTTTTTTTAAACCACCCCCCCCCCAAAAAAAAAACCAAACCCCGACCCCCCCACCACCAAACAGTTGTCCTGCGTCACTAACCTAGCGTGGAAGACATTTATTCAAGTTTGTCCAGCATCTGCATCATCTCACCTGCGTGATAACCGGAATATTTACACACACATGCATGCATTGTAACATGAGATAACGACAAGCATGAAAAGCAGACATCTGTATCTGCGTCAAAATCATTTACCGTCGGAGTCAGAACGCGAGATGTCCGCATTAACCGACAGAAGCAGCTTCTGATAAAGAACATTATATATATATATATAAGAGAGAGAGAGAGAGAGAGATAGAGAGGAGCGAGCATCGCCCTAGCGGAGAAGGGCCGCAACTCTTAAAAAGAATAAAAAAAAAAAAAAACGAGGTTAACTGACTGAAATCATATATATATATATATATATTTTTTTTAAAAAACAATTAAACAATTAATTTTACGTAGATGGGAGCGCACATAAAAGTTTATTGTTTTCGCTTTCTCTTTCTAGATTTGGTTCTCGTCCCGTTGTAACCCGGCGAGACAGCAATGGCGTCTTTCCGTTCCTGCTCCGTGGTTCGGCGCCTGGCGACTTTCGGCTCCCACCTGGCGACTTTCGCCTACTGCTTCATTGGTCCGCGCCTGTACCGAATACATGATGTGGTCCATAAAGGAGGCAGAAATTACGAGCCTAATTTCATGGAAAGCGCTGGAAAACAGATGCTGTCGTTTACCCGGACGGTACTTTCCCTCACGAAATGGACGTCTCCGATTATTCTCATTTTCCTGTACCGACGGAGCTACTTCTCCTCTCATCCGTCTGATCTCTCGTTGGTCGCTGGTAAGGCTGCGTGCGCTGTTACCATTGTGATCTTCCTGTCTATGTTCACCAGGGCCGTGGGACGGTTTTGCTCCAGAGATTACACCTCGTTTCAGAAATTATTGAGGAGTGGAAGCCAGGAGGAACTTAAGGGCTACGACTATGAGTTTGGGGCGCGAGAGCCTGATTTTTCTGTTGCTGACCGGCAGCCGTCACCCGGAGTTCCTTGGTTTCAGCTTCTGCTCGCTCCTTCTAAATTAATGGGATACGTTTTCTTCAGACTCGTTGGAAGGGGATTAGTTTATCCCGGAGCCACGTTCATTGCAAAATTACAGCTCGCAGACTTTCTGAATTCCCAAAGAGTGAAGTTAATCGAAGAGGAAGGTGGTATTCGCGCCAAGCTTGTAACGAATGGTGAAAACCACATTGACACGATGTATATCAGGACTGTAGATAGAAGCCCTGGTTATGGAGAAAATCTGGTGATTTGTACTGATGGAAACTGTGGGTTTTATGAATGTGGCATAATGACGGTGCCTTTAGAAAAAGGATATTCAGTTCTTGGTTGGAACCACCCAGGATTTGGAGCAAGTAGTGGTCATCCTGGGCCTGAAGAAGAACAAGATGCTATGGACGCTGTGATCCAGTATGCTATTTTTGAACTTGGATTTAAACCAGAAAACATTATTTTGTATGCCTGGTCTATTGGTGGTTATGCAGCTTCTTGGGCAGCAATGACATATCCTGATATTAGAGGGGTGTTTATAGATGCTTCTTTTGATAATCTGGTACCACTAGCTTTAGCAAAGACACCTGCGATGATTTCAGGTCTTGTTCAGACTGCAGTTGAAAACTTTATGAACCTAAACATTGCAGATCAACTTATTAAATACCCTGGACCCATCACCTTGGTTAGAAGAACTCAGGATGAAATGATTACTACTGCTCTACATCCTGATCTGGAAAGCAACAGAGGAAACCAGTTACTAAAGGTGTTACTGCGGTACCGATATCCCTTTCTTGTGGATGAGTTGACTCTCGACAGGTGGCTTAATTCAGATAATTTAGAAAGAAACAATTTGAAAGAAGAAGTTAATTACAACTTTGATTTCTGTAAAAATGTGTTGCAGCAATACATGACTCAGACATCCTTCAGCTTTCCCATGGATATAGGAAAGGACTTTGATCATGAACTTAAAATACAAATGACAATTTATTTTTCCAGTCTCTACTTAATAGATTTTGAAGCTGCTCATTGTACACGTCTGCCAGCTTATCTTTTTGTTGATCCATCAAAGATGTAAGCAGTTTTAAAATTAACTAAAAAAACTAAAATTTTTCAATAATTATGTTATTTTACTAAAAAGACTGATTCCTTAAAACATTCACTCAAAATATTTATTTTTTTTAAAATTTCTGGAACAAACTAGGAAAATGAACCACTATAAATTCATGGTGTCTAGATATTAAAAACTTGATTTTAGCTTGTTTTAACTTTAGTCTGCTGGCATATTTATAAGCAGCAATTAGCATTATTTTCCAGATATTTTCTGTAAATAAAAGAAAATAGAATTCTCAATTAATCTGTTCCTGGAGATTTATGCATGAATGTTAAATATGTGTTGCACCAGTAGAACACGATCATTAGGATCCAAATCATTTAGATCTTGCTATAAAAGAGAGAACTAAGAGAAAATATATATGATTTTGGTCCAAGTTGCAGTTCTATACATGTTTTGAAGAGAATTGGTATGTTGTAATTTTTTTTAGCAATTTTCTTTAAATTCTTTATATTTTAAAAATTAACTCAACTAAAACTATGCAATTTCCTAAAGCAAACTTTGATTGGAGATATCAGCTGTTTTTTTTTTAAATTGGCTTCAATATCTGAGGTAGGTTTGCTATGATTATTTTGATGCTTGGTATTCTGTAATGCCTTTTCATCTTGCACAAATTTATTCCAAATTATAATAATGGGTGTCTTTTAATCATCATCCAGCATCTTGCTTTAAATATTACCTTCATAACACGTTTAACATCTAGCTGTACACACATGCACATGCACACAAAAATGAAACTTTTTAAGTGAAAACTCACTCATGTAAATAGTATCTGCAAAAATTATGTATATAAAACATTTTTGGTGGAATTTTTGTTTCAAATTATTCAAATTTCAATTTAGCATGATTTGTTTAGGCTACTGTACACTTATTCAGTTTGCTTAAGTATACTGTTGTTTAAACCAAGAAAGATATTTAATTTATTTTAGAGGCTTATTGTTTTTGTTTTTTAATAATTTTTATTGTTTCAAAAGGATAAATGACAAATGACGTTTCAAATTGCTCAGTTTTTATAAATGGAATAGTTAATTTTTTGCAATATTGTTTTCAAAATAAATTAATAAATGTGATGTTAATGATATTGTTTTCTTTCATTTATGTGAACAGTTAATATTTCCCTGTTTATAACTGTTTCTGTCAATGTTTCAAATATGTATAAGGGTGATGGGTTAACAGATTGTCTTCCTGAGTTACAACTTCTATTTACAAAGTTGCAAAACTGCAAGCACATCCCCAACAGTGTTACGGGAGCAGCTGGGAAGCATTGACTACCATTGTTATCACCATTGTTGCCTGTACCCAACATATCACTTGATTTAATTATAAGAAAGCAAGTAGTAGAACTTGAACAACTTATAAATGTCAGCAATATAAATGTGGAAGTAGAAAAGATTTTGATGTGCATCAGAATTCTTAATGCAGCTATTCTAAAAGTGCTGGAGTAACATCCTACTAAGCCTATCTGATAACCTTAGCAATGTCAGAGATGAAGCAGAAGGATGTCACCTACAAAAAATTAAGGAAAGGTTTTTAAAAGAAGCAACCAAGAGTTGGAGGGAAAAGAAACTAATTACAGCTGATATTGAAGTCTGTCTTGATGGAAGAATTACAGAAAACTATTAAATAAGAAATCACCTGGGCCCCATGAAATGTTCTGACAATTTGATAAGACAGCCATGAACAAACTTTTGGGAATTTCAATAAAGTTGGAAACAAGGAAAAATACTTCAAATATGGAGAGAAACAATTAAGTTTCCTATATATAAAATAGCTATTGTTCAATTTTCCAAAACCATGGAATGACACCAACTTCAGGTGGTTTTAGCATTGTAAATCTGAAGGAATTCCTATGAGTGAGTATGCAGACTTTAGACAATGTCAGTCTATATATCAAGATTAACTTTTAACTAAATTCCAGAGATACAAAATCTCTGCAGCATTATCAGATAGGTCCTTAGGCACTATGACATTTCCCAGGAGGTGCCATTTCTACCATACTTTAACAACAATCTAATAGCATTACTACTGAAGGAAGTGAAACCCTGTCTATATGTTGATGGCCTGGTGTATTGAAGAATACATCATAACATCTGCATACAGAGTGATGCAGGCTCTAGATGTAGGGGGTAGCCTGATCATCAGGTTGGCAACCAAAACTAAGTAGAAAAAAATCCCTGAAATGGGAGAAATGCTATTAAAATTTGATGATGAGCCCATGTATCTGAGAGTCAACCTTGACAAAAACTGACTTAGAGATCCCAAATACAAGTTAGAATCCAGAGTAAGACCAAAGATGGCTATTATGAAAAAAAACCATTGTACTAGGGGAGCTAATTAAAGCCTTCAGGCAAGTCTACACAGAAATATTTAGGCCTGCTGTTGAATACAGATTAATGCTTGCCAAAACATTTAATGAAGAAAATAATTATGAAACCTAAAGGCAAAGTTAAGTGTGGCACTTCCATGTACCATATTATTACTAGAGTAAAATCACTGACCATTCTGGAATAAAAATGTCACCAGCACCAACATACATAGATAAAACCAGAATGCTACATTTAAAAAGTGTCTGACATAGGCAATGACAAGATAAATGTACAAAAGATTTTGTGGACAAATATCTATGCAAATGATTTAGCAACTCAAACATTGCTATAGAGAACTGCTGATGTCTATATTAGGTACCTCAAGGCACTGCTTCAGAAGAACATTTAGTCAAAGGATGATTCCACTAATTATAAAGTAGAAGTTCAAGTCTTGAGAGACAAGTAAACATGATTGGTAGATATCTCCTCCTATTTAGTCCTGACTTGTTTTTTTTTATGGATGTTCTGTCAGCTCTGAAACTATTTAAAAACAAAGGGAGACAATTTAGAAGATCTGGCTTCAGTTTTGTGACAAGGTAAATAGTTCTACAATGTACTACAATGAGATGCTAGGTAATGAAAAAAAAAACTAGCCAAGAATGAAGCTATTGAAGTTAAAATAGATAGCATATCAAGTTATCATGAGACTAGAACTATCATTAAAGCTGTCATGAAAAACTGTGTAACAGACAAGTACAGTAACTTTATAACCATTTTTAGGCTTAAGAAACTAATTTATTCCCTCTTCAATTTGCTATTGTAGCATAGTATAGTAAGAAAAAAGAGACAGAAAGTTTAATGAGTGTAGCCTCTTGACCCAAAAATGCTTATAACGTGTAGTTTGAAACAAATTTACAGAGCTGGAGCTCACAGCATGCCTAGGGGGAACACACTAGGTTTCTGAGGAAAAACAACAACAACTCTACAATTAAATAACTTTATGACTTCTCTAAATGAGGTAAGTACCTTATGTATAAAATATTTAAAGGTGAGCATTTTAAACACCTTGAATATTTTGAATACTCTTATCAAATCCTCTTTCAGCCTCCTAAGTGATAGATCTTTCAGGATTTCTAGTTTTTCAGCATAATGGTCTTTGAACCTGTTCCATGTTAGCTTTCTGCAAATACAAACAATAGGCATGGTAGAATCAAAGCCTTATAAAGAGAAACCATAAATTCTTTGCATTTTTATACCTGATGGTTCTTTTTAACATCTCTATTTTGTTTGCCTTTTCAACAGCTGGATGACATTGACTTTTGAAGAAATAACTACTATGGAATCTACCTCTTCAGCAGGGAAAGTATGTTTTTCTTTTAAATGGCCTCATACTCAGGATTATCCAAACATACTTAATGGTTTTATCTAATTTTGAGGGGGGGGGTGTGGTGGTGGCCAAATTTGAGTTCAGTTGGCTGGGAACCTCCCTGGACCTTCTCTGATCCCCTAATGTGTATAGAGTTTGTCCCTTCATTAACATGTCCAAAATCAACATATTTTCATTTAGAGACATTAAACAAATTCTTTCTCCTGGACACAGATATTAAGTGACTGCCGAATTCTGTTCTGTAACATCTGATGTTAGTTACTTTAATGTCAGTGTCATAGCATAAACAAAATTGGACACAAGACCAAACCTGAGGGTAATATTTATGAACTCAGATGTACACCGTTTAAAACCACTCCCTCATCTTTTGCAAGCAATCTTTTATGAAATACCTTATCAGAAGCCTTACCAAGTAAAAACAACTAGTCTGCCATCACCGTTAGTTACTGTCTAAGTTATTTCCTCCAAAAACTCCAGCAGATTTTGTCAGTTTTATTCTAAGGACAGAAATCCATGCTGGTTAAAGAAACTACTGAGTGGTTTCTGTGGTACTTCCCCCTCGACACGAACAAGAGAGAGAGAGAGAGACATGATTCCCTGATGATGGTAAATAGATTATCCCGAACCGCATCAATACCAATTTTGGAATTTTAAACAGATAAAAAAAAAACAACAACCAGGGTCCATATTTTAGCTTAACAGCTAATTCAAGTCAATTGTCATCATATTTCAGCTAAGAGCAGAGTTTTTTTTTTATTTGTACATGACTAAGGTTTGCAAAAACAAAAAAAAATAATAAATAAATTTTTTTTTTCCTAATCCTATTTTTTTACCGCCACAAGCGTAAAATAGGTAATTTTATTTTTCTTGCAGATCTTTCTCAAATTTAATTTAATCATTATTATTATTATTATTATTATTATTTTTTTTTTTTTCTTCTATTTTTGGTGAAATATTATTATTATCGTTCCTAGGCGGAGTTAGCGACCTTGGCAAACAACAACAACAACCGGTCAGCCGTCCGTCCGTCAGGGGGCTCTGATGTAATCGTTTCGCATGTGTCATCAAACAGCCTTATGTTGATGGGAAGGGATGGAAATGCTGCGACGGAGCCGCTGAGGCAAAGCAGTCTCCTCCGCCTATAGTTTCGCGCCGACAGATACAGGATATAATACGTATCGCGCAGGATCTCGGAGAAAGAAACGATGTACGGTAAGGAATCCCTGTTGGACTCCCCGTCCACTTAGCGAGGCCCGGCCGCAATCGCCCTGGCATTTAAATTGGCTTCCCCTGTTGTAGTGGTAGAGGTGGGGTGAGTGCCCGGCTACTGCTGTGGGTACCGGTATTGTGACAGTGCCCGGGGGTGGCTCGAGTGGGATCTATATAAACAAAGCAGCAGATTCTCTACAGGTGCCCGAGTTTGATCTTGAAATGTTCCGCTGGCGTGGGGGGGGTGAGGAAAGTAGTGGGCAGATAACATCTTTAACTTTGGAAACCCCTCCCTCTCCCCCCTCAGCGATAATAACTAGGGTCGTTGGGTTTGTGTAATCCGGTTAGCTGACTGCTCGCCCTGATCGAGTCGTCGTCAGTGCTGCAGATATGGAAGTTCATCAAGATGGTCTGTTTGTTATTCCCGCTGTGCCTGGCCAGGTTTCTCTTCCACCTGGTCAGAAGAAATGCACCACAGATGCATAGTGGTGACAGTTTGAAACCAATAGCTCAACCGAACACTGCAAAAGGCAACAATGATTGCTGTGTTACTGTGGTACTGAATAATTCTATAAACTATAAAATGACTGGACACTGCAAAGGCAACAATGATTGCTGTGTTACTGTATTACTGGATAATTCTATAAAATGACTGGACACTGCAAAGGCAACAATGATTGCTGTGTTACTGCGGTACTGAATAATTCTATAAAATGACTGAACACTGCAAAGGCAACAATGATTGCTGTGTTACTGTATTACTGAATAATTCTATAAAATGACTGAACACTGCAAAGGCAACAATGATTGCTGTGTTACTGTATTACTGAATAATTCTATAAAATGACTGAACACTGCAAAGGCAACAATGATTGCTGTGTTACTGTGGTACTGAATAATTCTATAAAATGACTGAACACTGCAAAGGCAACAATGATTGCTGTGTTACTGTGGTACTGAATAATTCTATAAAATGACTGAACACTGCAAAGGCAACAATGATTGCTGTGTTACTGTATTACTGAATAATTCTATAAAATGACTGAACACTGCAAAGGCAACAATGATTGCTGTGTTACTGTGGTACTGAATAATTCTATAAAATGACTGAACACTGCAAAGGCAACAATGATTACTGTGTTACTGTATTACTGGATAATTCTATAAAATGACTGAACACTGCAAAGGCAACAATGATTGCTGTGTTACTGTATTACTGGATAATTCTATAAAATGACTGAACACTGCAAAGGCAACAATGATTGCTGTGTTACTGTATTACTGAATAATTCTATAAAATGACTGAACACTGCAAAGGCAACAATGATTGCTGTGTTACTGTATTACTGAATAATTCTATAAAATGACTGAACACTGCAAAGGCAACAATGATTGCTGTGTTACTGTGGTACTGAATAATTCTATAAAATGACTGAACACTGCAAAAGGCAACAATGATTGCTGTGTTACTGTATTACTGAATAATTCTATAAAATGACTGAACACTGCAAAAGGCAACAATGATTGCTGTGTTACTGTGGTACTGAATAATTCTATAAAATGACTGAACACTGCAAAGGCAACAATGATTGCTGTGTTACTGTATTACTGGATAATTCTATAAAATGACTGAACACTGCAAAGGCAACAATGATTGCTGTGTTACTGTATTACTGAATAATTCTATAAAATGACTGAACACTGCAAAGGCAACAATGATTGCTGTGTTACTGTATTACTGAATAATTCTATAAAATGACTGAACACTGCAAAGGCAACAATGATTGCTGTGTTACTGTATTACTGAATAATTCTATAAAATGACTGAACACTGCAAAGGCAACAATGATTGCTGTGTTACTGTATTACTGAATAATTCTATAAAATGACTGAACACTGCAAAGGCAACAATGATTGCTGTGTTACTGTGGTACTGAATAATTCTATAAAATGACTGAACACTGCAAAGGCAACAATGATTACTGTGTTACTGTATTACTGGATAATTCTATAAAATGACTGAACACTGCAAAGGCAACAATGATTGCTGTGTTACTGTGGTACTGAATAATTCTATAAAATGTCTTTTATGGTTTAGAATTCTTTCACAGTTTGTAGATAATTATGGGAATGACGCCTGGAAGATTGTACTTTATTACACATGTATGTGGGGAAATACACCTGGAAGATTGTTCTGTAAGACATAGGTATATCTGGGAAGATCATCAGGAAGATTGTACAGTTTGACAGATGTACATTGGGAAATAATCAGGAATAGACCATACTGTATGACTGGTACATCTGGAGGAGAAGAAGACTGTGACATAATGGCACAGTATATCATTAATGTATTCATGGACGACCACTATTTGAAAGATATATGCAGAATACACACCAGGGATAAAATGCATGGCATACATATCTGGAAGACTACTGTATGACAGTTATAGTATATTATCATGGATATACACATAGGTTACTATTTGACATTTATACAGCATTGGAAATAATTATGGAAAAAACAAAAGGATATGCACAAATAATGAGTAATCGTAAATAAGAGATTTATATAATACACACACAATGCATTATTACAGAAAATATCTAAATAAAAATGAAATGAATATGTACAGTGTATTAGTATTTGATGTGAGCCCTTTACATAGAGCATGACACCTTGTTTTCATGATCTCATATAAGTGATCAATGTATGACTAGAATATTGTTCAAAATATCCTGTAGCACTTAACACAATTCATTCAAAGTGTTTAGTTGCTGTTTGACTTTCTCAGTAGCTATATACCCTTATATAGCCTCAGTGATATTTATGTCAGGGCTTTGTGCAAGCCAAGGTGTCTTTTTAAATAGTCCATCAGTTTCTTTACATTTTAGATAGATTTTCACCACATTGGCTGTATGTTTGGGATCATCATCAAGTTGGAAGATGAATGCCTGCCCGATGAGATGTCTTCCTGAGGGAATATGAATTGAAGGATGAGAATCTGGCTGTATCTGTTGGCAATCAGTACACCTTAAATTTTATGCAAATCTCAGGCCTTTGAACAAATTACAATTGATTATTGCCAAGCAGTTCAAACTTGGACACATCTGTAGAAAGTACCTCCCAGATTTGCTTTTATTTCTGCCTTGCATTAAGCCTCTCCATTTGGTTGTCACTTCTCAGCTAAGGTTTTTGGACAAATACACATCCATTGAGATATTTTACTGTTTTTGAAGAAACATTAACACTCTTACTTTCATCTAGGTAATTCTTAAGATATCTCTTTACTGGTTTATTGTTTAGCATGTAAAGAACACCCTGAGCTACTTAACATTACTTTTGAAGAGTTTGGACTTCAACTCTGTCTATTGTTAGCAGTGCCAGTTATGTGTATCTTATAAACAGCTGCTTCTGAAGCATGAATTTTGGCTGCAACTGCTGCATGGAGCAGCATTTATCAGCCAAGACTTTGATTTATATTCACTTGTCATGTGATATTTTCTTTTCTGGAGACACACTATTATCACATATTCATCGTATAACCAATCACAGTTTAATATATCAACATATGACTTTACTATTGAGCATTTTAATTTTTATGCATGAGATGAGAATATATAATTTATTATTTTTATTTTATACCTAGTTTTTCCTTTATTTGCCTAATTAATTTTAGTACTGTATATGTTGGATATACATAGAGATAAGACTATATGGAATGGCATGTATCATAGATATACATCTGAAAAATTCTATTGTCTGGCAGATATATCTGGGGAAGACACCTGGAAGGCTTTACTGTATACGGTTGATATACATCTAGAAGACCTAGCAATGCATCCCTTTTCACTGGTTGTACTAGACTTGGTTTATGATGCAGTCAGTTATCGGCTCTTCATTTTCATTTATGTGTTTGTTAGTGTTCCCAAATGTTGATAAAAATAGTAATCACGTAAATTTTGAGAAATTCCTTGGACTAATTCATTCATTATGACCATGCAGATTCTGTTCACTACATTTGAATAATTAATCAGTTTTTTAATTGATGAAACAAAATGATGGCAATTGCTAAATATCCATATGGTCAAGAACATTTTGATTGTTACAATCATTAATTTTTTTTTTTAAATTGAAAAAAAAAAAACATTAAACATTTTTGTTGTTGTTGCTTAAATAGTTAAATAATTGACAACAGCAACCAGTAAAAATGCATTAGTGTTTTTAACTGGCAGTGGGGTGGGTACACTTGAACCATGGTTTCATATCAGAAATATGTTTATTCACTTCCTGTTGTGCTGTATGACCCATATTTTTCTATCTATTTTGTGTCCTACCTCTGTCTGCCACACACATTCCAGACACTGGCACTAGTTGAGAGAAATATTGGAGATGTCCAGAAAGTTTACCATTGCAAATGACAAGAGTGAATCTGATTATTTGTGTTTTCTTTCAGATGGACCAGAGAGTGAGCCACTGCCAACATGGAAGACTTACTGTAAATATTACTGCTTTGTAGTTTGTATTAGGAGTTCTGTCCTTTAAACTGGATCTTACTGGCTGTTAGTTAACACAAGAGCACTATCTATCCTTTTATTTTAGACAGGTTTGTTACATGAGAAATGTACTTTATATTATAATGAAATTGTTTGTTTGTGTTATGGTCTTTAATATTTGGAAATGGATATGTCTTTAATACTACTGCTTAATGTTTTAAGAAAATATTATTGTTTGTTAAGAATACGGTTTTTTTTAAATTTTTTTTAATAGTAAACTAAACTCTAAAAAAGCTGAGACAACTTTAGAAAGTAAACATCTTGCTGCTTTTGGGAATGGTTGTGTTAAAATCTGTGTTGCTATATAAAAACTTGCAAAGGAAAGAGATTTTTATGGATGAATCACTAGGATGTATACTTTCCTATTCACGTGAAATTGCCAGATCTGATTGCTGTCTATGTGTATTCATTATTTACTGTCAGGCCTCTTTAATGTGTTTCCTGAAAAATAGCTGATTTGGACTGCTACTCCTTAGATTTCACTGAGCTTATGAAATATCAATACTTTCAGTATACCAGCTGCAGCTGCAAGCACCGAAACCACGCAGAATCATAAGTCAGAGGGAGGTAATATCTACTCTTCCTTCTTCGCTGTTGTTTTTTTTTCTGTCTTTCTAAATTAAATTTTGAGTTTTTATTAGTTTTTGTTTGTTTATTTTTTTGGATTAAAAAACATTATGGGGAAACAAATCCATAAACATTGCTTTTGTGTATTAAACAAAATATGGTTATCGTAGTCAATAAATTGTGAACTTAATGAGATGATTAACTAAACATTTACGAAACGTAAGCATTACCCAACAAAATGAACTTAATTGAACCACTTCCAAATGTTGCGCAGTGTTTTGTATCAGTGATGTGAAACCATAATCTTCTGACATATGTGATATAGTTTTGTTTTCCACATAGTCTGAGCAGCTTGTAATGAGAACAAGGCTTGTGAACATCTTGTCTGCAAGGCTTGTGTACAAAGTAGTTTGTGGGATTTGTGTAATGCTAACTCTACCACAAATCTCATGCAAAAATAAACCCGTCAGGCTTGTATAAGGAGAATTGGTCTGTCGGCTTGTCTGTAATAAAGTTATTAACCGTGTTCTAGAAGGGTTTAGTTAGACAACTTTAGAAAGTAAACATCTTGCTGCTTTGGGAGTGGTTCTGTTAAAATCTGTTGCTATATAAAAACTTGCAAGGGAAAGTGGATGAATCACTAGGATGTATACTTTCCTATTCATGTTAAATGTTTATTGATTTTCTCCTTGTATTGCCTGAAATAATTATTGGAATGTAGCATTTGTTAAAATTGTTGATAAGGAATACCTAACTTTCTGTGGCTCTTAGCTAAACATTAATTTTTATTTACCATGTTCACTTATGTATTTGTTTTAGCATTTCTGATGGATTAATGGATTACTTCTGATGGTCCAATGCTATTCATTGGAAAATGTAGCTTATAAAGCTGTTGGCTGGATAAGATGGTTTTTTTTTTTCATTTTTGTCAAAAAAAAAAACTTTTTTTAAAAATTCCTTATTTTACAGTTCTTTTTAAATACCTAGTTAGTTGGTGAAGTTCATGGCTATATTTTCTGTTCCAGATTCCAAATAAACCATCCTTCTATGGCAAAGAGTGAGTACCTACCTATTGGTTATTTAATGTAAGTTTCTTAATGATGAGCCACTGCCCTGCACCAGGATTTTGTCTTCATTATGATACAGTATGAAGTGGTAGACTGACACGATAGGGGTGTTGGTGTTTACAGATTCCTGAATGCCTTATATATTTGTTTTAATTATATCATCAATAGAACTTTTCCAATGTAAATGTTTAATGCATTAATTATGCAAGAGAGAGAAATGCTTTGTGATAAATGCAGGTTATTTTTTGTTACTGATCCCTGTGTTAGCTGGTCTGTGATGCTTGTGTCAGGTATCTGTCATAACTTATTAAAGCTCGGAAAGGGCCCCATTGGTTTCCTCCTATGTCTAAAAATAAAGTTCCAAAAGGTTTTTCCAGGGACATGGTGTGGTTTTCACAAGTAACTCTCGACTGGCCTGCTGCACCTAGCTAGTACTTGCTTGGTCAGTAAGGAGCCTTCCCTTTTTAGTCAGTTCACTGACAAGATGGACTTAGATATTGATAGTCAGGACGGGGTTTGCCAGGAAGATGTGCAAACAACTTTGTGCAGTGGTGCACAAATGAAATATAGTTTGAGAAGGTGTGCAGGTACAGAACATACTCGTGGTTTGGAAATCCTTTAGTAGTGATGAACTGAACTTCTGAACGAGTTTATTGACAAAGGATACATTTCAAATTTTGCAGGTTTTTATAAAAAATTCTTACATCTCTTCCCTGGAGTCTTGTATAAAGACAGAATGACTGCCTGTTGGTGATCCAGCAGTGATTTGGTAGAGGCAAGAAAGAAATCACACGAATTTAGCATAGGAGTTTAAAATGTGTTAAAAAAAACAAAGGTTGCGTCAAACTCCCAGCTTGATCTACCTGTCTGGCCTGTCTTTAAAAAAATAAGAAAGGGTTAAGTTACTGTGTTCAAGCAGAGCCACTGTAGAGCTATTTTTTTGCACTTATTAAATTACTCAGTTTTGTTTAAAAAAGGAAAATGTTTAAATTAAAATATTTAGCTATTTTTTTACACAGATTTTTGGGGATCTCTACTAGAAACTGATTAATTTTCAGGTACCATGGCAGCATAAGTCGTGATGAAGCTGACCGGCTTTTAAGTGAAGCTAATGGATGCTATCTTGTTCGCAAAAGTGATAGAGCCCCAGATGCATTCACTCTAGCTATCAGGTAATGGATATAATTTTCTATAAGAATATACTTCAGCATAATTTAGTTGATTTAATTCATTTCTTATATTTTATTGATGCTTGAATCAGAAGTTACTTTTGGAGCTTGATTTGTTTACATAAATCCAGGTAACCACATGAATTTTCTATTTAACTAAAGCACCTGGAATGTAGCATTTGGCAAAGTGCATGCATAATTATATGGATTCTGCAAAAAAAGATTAATCATTCCCTGGTTGTAAAAATTTGTAATAGTTTTTAACAGCATGTTAAAGGTTTTATAATATGTGGGAAATTAAATAAAATGTATTTGAAATTAAAGGATTGTCATTTGAAATAATTTAAAAAAAAAAAAATAAGTAAAAATGTTAAGTGTTCACATTATTCGGTGAAATTTCTTTTGCAGGTTTGATGATCAAACCAAAAACTTCAAGTTGTACAATGATGGCCAACATTATGTGGGTGAGAAAAGGTTTGATACAGTCCATGAACTTGTTGCTGATGGACTCATAACATTTTACCTGGAGTCACGGGCTGCTGACTACATAGAATCTCTTTCAAATGTTTCTAATTATGCAGAATCGCCATACCTGGCCTACAGTGCCAAGAAGAAACGTCTCGCTAAATCAACAACCAAGTTAGCTAACCAGTGTGTTCCCGATGGAAAAGTTTCATCAGCTGGTGGCTGGGACAAAGAGGTAAGAGCAACGGCAGCAGTCATACATAACATTGAACTAGAAAAGATGTCTTGTTTTATTCTTTATTTTTTTATTATTTTTGCTTTTGCTGGTCTTTTCCTATTGCCAACAGGGGAATTTATTCCTCAGGAGAGTTCTGAATGCACAGCTGCAACGGGGAATTTTTTGTCCACCAGGTAACTGCGTTCAAAGCTTCACTACAATCAAGAGGATGGTCAAACACCGATAGTTATTTGTTTGTTCATCTTTCGGTTGGTTGACACTGATAATAATGGCTAGAAAGGACATATTTAAAAAAAAAATTAAAAGCAAAATGCCATGGGTTATTGTTGTTATTTCTCCCCACCGCATTGGGTCAATTTGAAATCTTGATATTTTTTTTGTCTTATTGTTTTGACAAAACTGGGTCAGCACAAGCTCAGTCATCTCCACAATGTACAGTGTTAATCTAATAGTATCAGTTTTATGAATTAGGTGACATGGAATTTCTTTTCTTGTATTATTCTCAACAGAATTGTCTTTTATTTTTTGAAAGATTTCTTGATTTTTCTTTTTTGTATGTAGCCTGCTGAAAAGTCAGATTTGCCAGATGTTGAAGAATATGAAAAACCTCATTGTTTTAAAGTGAGTAAAACTTGATTTAGAAATGGAAAGGAACCAATTATAATAATTTTTTTTCACAATATCGAAATTCAATTTTTCTCCCTGTAGGGAAGATATTGTAGAATGTTTATTTAAAAATGACAGTTTTTTTATGTAGCTCATAATACACAGAATTTAAAAAGTTGTTGGAATTTGTAAACCTGTTAGCTGACAGCATTTCTCTGAGAGAAATCATGCTGAGATGCTGCTAGAGGTTTCTCATGGCCTGCAGAAAATGAAGACATGCATCAATCACCATCAGTGCAAGCTGAGAGAAATCATGCTGAGATGCTGCTAGAGGTTTCTCATGGCCTGCAGAAAATGAAGACATGCATCAATCACCATCAGTGCAAGCTGAGAGAAATCATGCTGAGATGCTGCTAGAGGTTTCTCATGGCCTGCAGAAAATGAAGACATGCATCAATCACCATCAGTGCAAGCTGACCAAAAAAACAAAGAACTTGCTAGGTGCAATCACTTTTCTTTCAGATGATGAAGTCGGGTTCATTTGGTGGACCTAGCTGTTATTTGACAATGAAATCATATTAAAACTTCAGAGATTAGATTTTTAAACTTAACTATTCATACATATGTTGATGAGCTCAAGTTTACTAATTCTAAACTAACTACATACTCAGTTGCTCACAACTTAAGGTAATCAGAAGAGAAGACTGAAACTCTGTGCATGTAGTTTAGCTAGACTGGTTTCTAGTCTAGCAGCTGCTTATGAGTGATTTTAAAACCTGTGAATATTTAAAACTATAGTAGACATTTTTACCACTGGGGTTGTAAATGCCCTTTTAAGGGAAAATAACTCTAGTGAAATGACATAATTTGCATATTACTTTATTTCAATCCAGCTAAAAGACTGTGAAAGCTGACAGTTCTTTCTTAGGCTAAATGTTTATAAAAAAAAGACTCTTTAGAACTGCTGTAGATGTAAGCATTTTTTTTGTTTGTTTGCTTTTGATTTATTTTTTATATAAATAAATATTTGAAATTATCAATTAAATAATAATCCTTTAAGACTTAGCCAAAAAAAAAAAAAAAGATAACTGCTGCATAACATCGTTATTTTTGTAACTAATTCATACTGGTTTTTTGACAGTTTGTACATTGGAGACACCCTGATGAGGGAGTTTAGTGCCACGGTTATCAACTAGAGTTTTTGTCTATCCTGTTCCACAAGGGGCCAGCAGAGAAATCTTCAGTTTTAGATGTGAGAGAAAACCCATATGACTGACCAGCTGGTGAAGAGCGCGAGAGAGAGAGAAAAAAAACATGCCAGGGAGTTTCACCAAACTGGGCCACCAGCTCTCTACCTACTGATCTAGAATCTGGTTAATTTTAAAAACTATATTGTTAAATTTTAAAGAAATGAAGCAATATTATATTAATTTTTAGTTTAAAAAAAGTATTAATATTTTTAAAAAAAAACCTTCTGAAGTAAAAAAAAAAAAGAACTTTAATATTAAAAACATCTTGGAGTACATTTCATTTTTGGTTGCACACATTTATCAGGTGAAGGGTTATTTTAATGGCACAGGTCGGTCAGCACACCTTGAGTGTGTTACAGCGCCAAAGCAATATTAGCAGTTCTGTGTTTCCATCTATCTAACAGGTGCAGAACTTCATGGGCTTACACTGGTGTGACTTCTGCGCTAATTTCATGTGGGGTCTTATTGCTCAAGGTGTGAAATGCCAAGGTAAATTTTACAATTGAAAGCCTCTCCTCAGTGGATATTTATGAAAATCGTAGGTTTAATAGTATCACAGTAATTCAGATATACACTATTAAGAGAAAGAGATTCTTCAGGTCCTACTGGCCAGTATATAAACATTTTAATTCTTAATGTTAATCTATAAGTGATGGAAAATGTGCCATAAAAATTTGAGCCAACAACTGCAGAAATCTTTTTACAAATTTGTGTTCAGCAGCTGATTTGGCAGCCAACTTCCAGTAATAAATACTGTGAATGAAGAGGAGGCTTGAGAGGCAACTCAGTTGGTTAATTTATTAGATATTGCTGCAAAAACAAAGGCAAACAGAATGCATCTATTCTAGTTTTTTTTTTTTTTTTGGAATAAAAGTATTGAGCTGTTTTAAGAGAGAGTAGATTTATTTTAAGTTGAGGCTTCTTTCTGTTTAGACTGCGGGTTTGAAGCACACAAGAAATGCTCCGAGAGAGTGCCCAATGATTGCATGCCCGACATGAAGTATGTGAAGAGGATCTTTGGAGCTGACTTGACAACAGTTGTGAAGGCTCAGAAAACCCCCATCCCAGTTGTGGTGGAGAAATGTGTGAAGGAAATAGAACAGAGAGGTGAGACCAGTGCTTTGCACTCTGCTGACAAACCTCTTAGTAATTTCATTTTCTTTAAATATCTGTTTTAAAACAATCTTAGTTCATCTAATCTGGTGGTCCCTGGTTGGGGATTTGATTGACTGTCAAACTTTTATGTTGCTTTTCTTGGATGGTATTCCATTAGAAAACAATGCCACGTCAAGTCAAAACAACCAGTAAGTTTTCTGAGAGAAAGTCAGATGCTGCATAGCAGCTTCCACCATGAAAGTTACATTTCCCTAAGCGATTTTAAAGTTGGACAGTATGCAGGTATCCCTTGATTTATAAAAGTTCAATTTACGAATTTTTGCTATAACGAAAAAGACTTTTTAATCTAATTCGATAGAAGAATTTTTCCCGTTATGAAATATTTTTTCACTATTATGAAAATCAAATAACTACGAAGTTGGTTATCTCACTAAAACACAAACAAGACGCGCCGGTGCCAGTCTGCCTTAATCTGCCATATTGTGCCGTTGTTCTGAAGTGTTTCATTCCCTCAAGATGTCTAACAAGAAACCCTCTTTGAGCTCAAATGTGGCTGAATTGTTATTATCTCACGTGAAAGACCTTACAACTAAGGACCTGCTTGAGCTATATCAAGAAAGGGCTACCGTGGAAGAAGGGAGCAATACATCACCACTACCACCAAAACAATTGACTACAAAGAGGCCTACAGAGGCATTTGGCCCCAACCATCTTCAGGGATGACGTTCCAGACTTGGAGCATAGTATTAAGTGTGGCCCATAATGGAAGATGCGATACGCTGTTGCAAGGAGCTATTTCAGGAGGGGGGGGGAGGAAGCTGTCCAGATGTCTCTTGATGCATTCATCAAGCCTCAACCTCCAGCCAGTAAGGAAGCGACAGATCCTTCCAATAAAGTGAATAACACTGGATGAATTTATTAATATGAATGTTTTTGTTAGTACAGTAATTTTCATGCTTTATACTGAAAAAAAAATCTTTGGTAACGGGTGCATTCCTGACATAGTACATTAAAAATAACAGGAAAAATGTTTTTTTAATTTACAAATTTTCATTTTACGGAATGTTTTTCCAGGAATGCATCTCTCTTTTAAATCAAGAGAAACCTGTATAACTATTTCTTTGAAAAGTAAGACAACACTAAAATTTAGTTAAACCTTTTGGCCACCTGGCCCACAGCACTAGTAAGCATTTGTGCTGGACTGGCTGTATATTTAGTCAGCATCCTTGTAATGGAATATATTGGGTTGGAGCAGTATGCGGATTTGTTGTCACAAGGGGTTGTATTGATGAGCGAAGTATTGTGTGTCACAGCCCTCTTTTGGCTCAACCTATAGTGGGTAATACAGATTTAAAGGATATTGGGGTGCAAGTAGGGGATTAAAGCTGGACGATACCAACTCTTTCTATGAAAAGAAAAATATTAAAATCTAGTCATGCACACTGAAGCCTTCCCGACCTGGTGGACATTGCAATTTGAATACAGATCTGCTTATTGTAGTCTCAGCTGTTAGTTGAGGATTCAGCAAAAGAACTTGTCATCTCCTCTCCTAACTTAACAACAACTGTTCTCATCAAAGAAATAGAACAGTCATCATGATGGAATCTATTTTAGAAAGACTGGGAGTTATTGTTGAAATGCAGTAAGTTTTTTTATCAATCCGATAGAATGTGCTGGTGAAAGTTTAATTTGCATTTTTTTGGTTTATTTAGAATGTATCCCTTACAGACTAAACGGCTTTGTAAAATATTGAATTAATGTGATTGTTTATTAGTATTAAGAATAATAACTTAAGCAGGTAGGGTGCTTTCCTAAAACTTCAATTCTTGTAATTAAGATGGAATTTTTATCATTATTTGTGGAGAACTTGTGCAAACCTGCCAAACAAAAAGAAAAACCCAAACAACCCAATATCACATTCACATTCTTCTAGCACCTGCTGATTTCTTTTTTTGATGTTTTGTCATTGCCTCAAGTTGCTATTATCATATGTTAGGTTTGGACGATGAAGGCATGTATCGAGTAGCTGGATTTCACGATGATGTAGAAGCAATTCGAATGGCATTTGATAAAGGTAAGAAAGACACCAGATTGTGTTGTTGCTGATATAGTCCATACCAGTTAGTTTAGTTTAGCTATTTGCACTTGCCTAAATAAGAATACAGCTGGACAGACAAAAGTATTAGTTTAGCGGACAGTACTCAGACTTTCCATGCGGATGACGATGGCTCATGTTGCGCTGTTTTCTGTTAATCAGCTTAATGATGCTAAAAAAAGATGGAGGTGTTCTTTTTGGATACTCCACTTGTCTTTTGACTATAGTGTCAGGATAACGAAAGGCCAGATCTTTATAAACAGATTCTTTTTTTTTTTGTCAAACTGAGGTTTTTGAAGTCTTGTCAATTTGTTTTTAGATGGAGAGAACACCGATATCTGTGTGAGCAAGTACGAGGACATAAACACAATCACAAGTGTCCTGAAGCTATATTTCCGATTACTTCCTATACCTTTAGTCACTTTTGAAGCTTATCCAAAATTAGTTGAGGCTGTGAGTAAGTACTGGCTGTTTCTTGTTTATATATGTTTGTACAATGTAAATAAATATGCAGAAAAACAAAAGGATCACATGACCAATACAGAAAAGAAACTTAATGAAATAAAAAAATTACAATGATATGTTTTAAAACTTTATTTGGAAGTGATGTATAATAAAAATTGTAAAAAAAAGAAAAAAAGGGACAAATATTAGTTTTGTAAACAAACAAATAAATAAATGTATTTGTCAATGATTTTGGCATAATACAAACTTAAGTATATATAATTTAAAATATAATCTTTTTTTTATATTTTCTTGTCTAGACAAAATCAAGTAAATATGTGTCTGAGTGCCCATTGAAAATAAATGATCATTTGAGTGGGTGAATAGAAAAACAAGAGTCACGGACTTATTACCCGAGTCTTTCTTACCTGTAATCATACAGCAGCTCACCTGTAAATCAGAAGCATTCTAATTATTAGAATGCATTTTAGAACTAAGTAAAAACTAACAGATGAAACCTCATTTTGTTTATCTTGTGTAACATCACAGAAAATGTAGTTACTTAAACAATAGATGAACTATTGTAAATTCTGTAAAAAAAAAACATGCAAACTTATATAACTAAACTTATTCAGTAAGAAAAATGAACTCTCTTTCCAGTTTTAACTTTTATGTTTGTTTTATTGATTTTTTTTTTAACTTTCAGAACAAAATGGATTAAAACATAAAGAAAGATTTAATCTATTTAAAGAAGGTCTGAATGAGTTACCACCAGCTCACTTCCAAACTCTCAAGTACCTGATGGGCCATTTAAATAGGTTGGTTAATGAGCTAAATTCTTTATTAAGTTTAAAACACATTGGTACACTAACCAGGTAGTTCACCGCCAAAAGCATGTAAGCACTTGGAGTAGATTCCTAACCTAGGACCAGATAAACACTTCGGTGCCAACTACCAAAGAGACCAGCTAACACTAAAGTGGCTAACTAGGTAAAAGGTTGGTATTCCTGAAGAGGTTATTAACTAGTTTTGAACTAGCTAACCTATTGGTACTTCCTCATGAAGTTGGTAACTAGGTTTAGAACAGCTTACATGTTAGTCCTTACTGAATAGAGCAGTTAACAGGTTAATAATCCTTACTGATGAGGTGCATTAAAATTCTACCTAAATTGCTCATAAGGTAAGTTAAAGTGGCGGTAGATTTTGCAACTTATATATGGAGAGACATAGAAATGTGCATCTACCAGATTTTAAAAATGATTTAAGCTGCCAGCCTAAAAATTTTGACCAAAGTGTTTCATGAATTTGCAATATGTTGGCTGAAAAATTGCTTCCTAATATCCAGTCAACCTTGCTGTTTAGATAAAGTTTATGACCTCATTTAGCAGAAGTGCATTGATCCTAAATAAAACATGGAGATATTAACATGATCTATTCCTATGCCTAGCAGAATTTTGTGATATTCTGTTGTTTAATTTACATTAGACCACTAATTTAAATAGTTATTGGTGTTCTTCATAACTGTGTTTTTCATACCATTTATCGGGAGCATACTGACAGTAGTATCCTGGGTCCTTCAAGCAAATTGGGGATCTTGGTCCCATGGATCAACTTCTGAACAAATATATATAAAAAAAACAAGATTTGAAATGTATGTGTGTCAGAGTTCAATTAACATAACATAAAAACCATTTTCAAAAGGCTGTATATTATATATTTCCATTGTTATCATAATTTTATTTTTTTAGTTACAAGGAAAAAAACTGGAACATTCTTGTGAATACTTAGTGGAAATTAATCAAGTGTATACCAATATCTTTATAAATATATAGACACTCATGCTATCATAAAATATTAAAAACAATCAATGATCTGGAAAATGAATGTAATTGCTCACCAATAAAACCAATAAATGTCTTTTAATTACCAACTGAAGCCCAAAGGTAAAGAAACATCTATGTAGGTAGACTAGAGGAGAAGTAATGAAGTAAGTTCAGTTGATGTTTTGGCAAATCTGTTTATAATTCTCTCTTTGTCACTCTTTGGCTTTAGCAAAACTCTTTTTTTTCTATAGCTATAAGTATCAATGTTTCTAGGTTTTGTTGCATAAGTGAGGATCTGAGCCTTGACTTCATTTTTTTCAGCTTGTTAGAAGCATCTTTTGCAGGTGCACTGTGTGAAACTGAATGTAAATGAATAATTATATGTTTGATTTTTCACAGCTGCTGAACAGAGCTGTTACTGAAATAGCAGCCTGAATGCATAATATGTAGTTCTTGCAGGCTAGTTTCTTCACAACCATCTTTGTAGTAGCTGTGTCCTGTTTCTGACTGGAGTTGATCTCTCTTTTATCTTCTTCATTACTGTCATTAGTTTTTGAAGGTGTATGTAACTTGATGCAAAAGATATCAACTCTTCTCTTAATAAAACAGTGTCAACTTTAGGAATTGCTTCAGATATTATTTTAAGATCAGTTTTTTTCTGGGGAGGTTTGTATCTCATCAAATCTGTTAGGGTTGAAGCATGAAATTTGCCTATAAAGATCTTTTCAAGTAGCAAACCTTCCCATGCTCTCTGAGCCAGCATGAAGGACAACAGAATGGCATGAGACTTCAAATTATTTTAAGATCATCTCAGGTCTTGAGTATTTTGTTGGTCTGATGTCAGGAAAGCTATTGTTAATAAAAATGTTTTCTGCAGCTAATTTCTCATTCAGGTGATCAGTGTATGCAATTTCTGTTTTGAAGATGCCAGTGAAATCTCCAGAAATTTTACCAATTCTAGTTATAGCATCATTGATCATTCATCAGGCTTGCATCACATCTAGGTCAGTTGACTGAAAACAATCTGATACAGGATTGTTATATCAAAAAACTCAAATGAAGAAGGCTACAAGATGGTTTCAAATTTATAAAGACTCTCACTCAGTTTCTGTGCTTTATACTGCACTGACCTTCAAAAGTCATGGCTTGCTGATTTTTTTGAGGATGACTAGGAGATCTGAACAGAATTCTTTTGAACTGATCTCCATAACTTCCAAACAATTTTTTTAAGTGCTCTAGATCTACTGAACCATCTGGTTTCAGTAATGGGCTCCAGTCTGTGAAGCTTTGCATTTTCCACCTTAACTTTCATCTGGTCTTTCCAGATTTTCATCCTTTTGTAGGATTCATCAAAAAAGACAGATGGCTCACTGAGATGGGCAGAGAGACTGCCAGGACACGCACATTGCTTGCATCATCAATTAATAGATCGAGAACACGTGCATAGCACTGAGTGTGAATGTGACTAGGGCAGGCTTTTTTCATCAGGGATTTTAAGCCAGAGTAGATTTCAATCATATTAGCTGCTCCACTGAAGGAGTCCACAATGCACTGTTCCAGTTTCAACCCGCATGTGACATTTATTCACTGGGCAAGACACGCAAACTACCACTGGAATCCTTAACATTTACAAGATGCCCGCACTGATTGTGAGTTGAGTCTATTTTGTACTGATGACAGACTGGCATCCTCGACTTCCTGGACGAAGATCCTTTCTTCAAAAATATTGAATATCTTTGTCACAGTTGTTTTAATTTAAAAAGTTATAAATTTATTCATTTTTGTTCAATGTATCAAGGCTCTTTTCTTTCTTGTTGGCCTACTTTAAATGCTCTCACAGATTTGGATTATAATCTGCAAGGAGTTTCATAGCTATTAAGAAACTGCTGCACTTTTCTAGATACTTCTTACGAAAGACAAGTTGCCACAGCCTCTGAATACTTGCTTCGGTGAGTTAGTGCTTGGAATGCAATGTAAGTCACAATATCATTTATATAGTTAGTCTAAAACAGCATGATGGTGAAGTATTTGCTTATTTCTGAGACAAAGCTGATCATGTGAAAAGTTGTTTGACAGATTTGCAATTGGTGTTTATGAAATATGCCTCACTGGAAAGTTGATAGCATTATTCCCATGCTCAAGTCTTATTGTGACATGTCTCTAGTCATTGCAACCCCGAATCATCTGAGACTGGTGATATTTCTTGGGCATACATCAAGCAGAAAGATCAGTGTAAAGTCATCTTTTTCATCATTATGTGTGAGCCATTTTCTTTTAATATCTGTCCCTAGTATACCTTGCCAGTAGTACACTGCTTTGCTGTTAAAAGGGATGATCTTTGTAGGCTGATATGGATGGAATTCCTAGAAATTCCAGCACTGTTTGATGTATGTGGCTGAAGAAAGAAGACACTTCTGTGAGGTGGTTTGTCTTGTATGCTTCCCTTTGAAGCTTAGTTGGTGATTCATTTATTTGTCTGGGTTCTGCTGTTTCTACATCAATTTATGATTGCTTCAGGAGGTACAATAACTCTCGCTGTCTCCTTATTGTTGATTTGAAGTGTCTGCTCTACTCTAACTGAAGAATTCTTGTTAAGGAATGTCTCGATTTTTTAAAAATTCTTTTGCTCTGTTTCCCTTTTATGTGAACCACTTCTGTGGTTATAATTTCCCATGGTTGCAGACTTCTAACTCTAAGGGTGTTTTCCATGGTATGCAGAACTTTATTCCAATACAGTACAAAAGCAACAGAAGTAAAAGTAAATCAGTAAAGTTTCAACCCTAATTATTATTGTATTGTGATTGTTTTATAACTAATTAGATGGTGGGTTTAAAGAAAAAATTTATTCATGATTACTTGAACTTCAGTTTTTGAATGTGTACAATTAAACTGTGCGAATAATCAATAACGTGACTTTGATCTTTGTCACAAAGTGACATAATTATAGTACTTTTGTGGTAAGGCATATTCTCTCCACATGTCTGATGAATGCTTGCTTAGCTGTGTGCAATCCATCCAAAATGATTGGCAATGGAACTGGATAGTGCCACAAATAAACATTTCCATCAAGTTGGTGACTTTTTGGAACAGTCTAAACATAGTATATTGTAGGATTGTACAAGGCAAGGTATCGCAAAGTTTTATTTACATATATGATATATGATTAGGGGACTAAAGTCTCATCAGTTTTTAATTTGCAGGACGTGTGTACATGATGTGAAAAAAGTAAAATAGCCTTGCTGTAGTGCATTATTGTAAGCCCTAAATAATATTTATTTGAAACAAAAGATTTTATAAATATTGAACTCAAATTTACTTCATTTATGATAAGCACTATATATTATTTTACTGTCGCTTTTATATTGAACCAATTTCTGCTGATTCAGAATTTGTCATTTATATGTAGACCAAGATTTGTTCTAACTTGGCTGTAGGCTCTCAGTCTACCTTTGCCATTTATCATTTTAGTGCCCTCTCCATTCAATGTATTTTTAGTATATTAAAGTCTCCACAACCCCGTCGGTCTGATCAATAAAGATCAATGCATTATAAACAGCAGTAAATGTATCCAATGTTTTACATCTGACAGGCTCCACCAATTGTTTAGATGTGAACATATCCCTACCTGCTTTGTAGACAGATGTAAGCTGATCTTATATAACCACATGGCATGCAGTTATAATGCCCTGGAAACTTCATTGTAAACTTAACAAGGTTTATTCAACATAGATGAATATAGTTTGACTGCTCATAATCACACCAGCTACGATCTTCCATTACTGAAAGTTTTAGAACCATTTTTATTTGAATTTTCTGGAGCAATAGAGCTATCTCACATGAAAAGGGAGTCTTACAAAATAACCTTGTAAAGAATAAGAAGAAAATGACTAAAGGTAAGAATCTCTGGCAAGACTGCTATAGTTGCATTATCTGATTATTTTCTACATCTTCAAATCATATTTTACTTTTACCTAATGTCTAATCATATTGCTACTGTGGTATTGTTAATTCTCTTAAATTTTGCAACATCAAATTTTCTGTTCTAAAATTTGCTTTAAGAGTGAAAATAGCTGAGCTTTAATATACCCACTAGTAACTCGTCTTAGCTTAGAGACAAAATTCTTTCATTGAACTCCCTGTTTTTCATTTTGCAAGTATTATAAACATTTTATTAGAAATTTATGTATCCTTACTAAACACAGTAGAATCTATTTTATTACTTTTATCTATGCTACTATTAACATCCTTGGGATGATTAATGAGGAAAGAATGGAAAACAAACCATGTCTGTATTACTGTATTATTTAAGAACTGCACAGTCATTTCCGTCCATGTCAGTTATATTTGACAAAATAGCTAATAATTATTAGGATTTTGTTTTCTTTCTTGAATGCTGAAGTAATTGTCTCTTTAACTTAAAAGAGAGTCATCCGGTATTTAGATAAGATTGATTAGAATTTTTACTTAGTAGACTCAACATGCCTTCAAGAAGATTAGAAGAAAAAAAACGATTCTTTAAATTTATTTAGTTATTCTATAGAATGTAGTTGGTAAGTATTGTGTTGTGTTACACATAGGTTATGGTCATTAATAATCAAGGGAGACAATCCTGGAGAGGGATTATAGTGCTGTGGTTAACCACTAGAGAGAGTTGCCTATCCTGCACCATGAGAGATCTGGAGATTCTGACTTTTGCAGAGAAATGCCTACCAGAACTTTTAATTTTTCGTTGTGGTAGGCAACCATAGTACTTAAGGAAAACCCAAATGATTAGTTGGTGAAAAAAAAGTAAAAAGAAACCATGTTAAGGAGGTAATGCCAAACTGAGCCAATTAGGAATCAAACTCGAGCTTTCAGCCTTGGCAGTCCAGTAGACTAAGCACTGGGCCAATGTGCATTATTATTATTATAGTGATCTTGTGATTATTATATTAGTTAGATGACTTTTTTGATATATGCTGAATAAATTAAAGATACTAAATTTTGGAGTTAACAGATTTTTTATTAATAACTTGTGACTTTGTTTATTTTTAGGGTTGTGGAACTTAAGCATAAGAACAAGATGGGTTCAGAAAATTTGGCAATTGTCTTTGCACCAACTCTGATGCGATCTCCTGATGCTACAGCAAGTTTGATGAGCATGAAACTGGAGCAGACAGCCACTGAGATCCTGATAAACAACCACAAAGAACTTTTCACCAGGTGAAGTGTACTTTCATCTTTCACAAGCTGCTCATGTCGTCAAGTATTGCACATATCTCAGGAGAAAAAAGGTGATAAATATTTATTGTTTGAACACTGTCAAATATATTAGAGCACTGAATCAAAAGACAGACGTTGTTCTTGTGTCCAGTAAGATGATCTTGCCTTGCTTACGTGGAATATTGTTAATGTTTTCTCTTCCTCATACATGGCTTTGTGTGTAATTTATTTGTTTTACAGAGAAACCGTTCTTGCTCAACCACCACTGTTTTTGTCATTATGGTATTTTACACATTTCTTTTATCACATCACCTGATTGTGATGATTTACCACTAGTTTATTTTTAGGTTTTATTTTCTGAAATATGTATTTACATTCCTACGTAATGGAATTTGTACCTTTGAAGATGTAATAGAAAATGTTTAAAAAATTATTTTACATGCATAGAATAATTGGCATATGGGAAAGTGTCTCTACTTAAATTTTTTAAATGTATATATATATTGTCAAACCTGTCTTAGCAGCCCTCTCCAAAATGACCACTTGCTCATGGGGACCACATGAAACCCCTGCACCAAAAGCCCATGTAGAAATACCCTTTACACAGCTGCCATCTGTCTAATGGTGCCAGTGGCTGCTAGCAATCTCTGTTACTGTACACAATGGCCATTGTTTTCCTAAAATGCAAAATCAGTTTGTCACTTGTGAACAGTTCATTTGCCCCACACAGGTACAAAAAGCTGACAAATCTTTTTAATCAGTCAGCCAATCAGATTGCTGTTAAAAATATATTTTGTTTTCTGCTTCAATAAATATATTGCAGTTAAAATGTTTTGATTGAAACTTTGTTGACTTAACTTTTTTGTGACAATCTTCGTTGATATGATGTACATGATTCATGATCACTTTTCTGTTCTACTGGTGTGTAATAATTGTGAAAGGGCTTCTTATCACATCTTTTAAAAAATACAGTACATTTGCACAGTTAATGCAAATTAAATGAACCATTAGGTTTGCATACATTTACATTGTGTATTTCACCGTAAAGTACACTAGTTGTGAAGAAAACAAAATGGCCACCATTTAACCTGTACAGAAAAGCCACCTGTTTATAGGACCACATTTGCTGTTTCTCTTGGATGGCTGTTATATACAGGTTTGACTATATGTATTTTAAAATTTTTTAAATAGTAATTTAAGTGATCTGAGCTGTAGGCTATCAATGAGGCACTCAGACAAACTGCAGATCATTTCCCGGAAAAGTTTCTACAATGATCTTATGCTTTCATGATACACTCTGTGCATTATGAGATTTTTAAATAAATGTATCTGTATGAAAACAGTTTTGGTCTAAAAGTCTTTGATTATTTTACTTCATTATGAAGGGGATACTGAAAGTAATTAACTCTGTTGCTTTTATTTATTTTTTTCTGAATCTATTCTCTCTCTCTGCTGCTGCTACACTTCATGGACATACAAAACAAACACGAAACAAATGGAATGTTAGTTTTCAATGTTATTTTTGCTCTATGTTTTCCATTTGTCTGTGAAACACAGCTTTTATGCAGCCTCTATGTTATTGTCAATAAGGAATTTCTGGCTATGGATACAAGGTACAGTGAGAGTGTTGGAGTGTTGAAGTAAAATTTATCTACTGTTGCAGATGTATATGGTCTCATGTCAATGTGATGCAAAATGATACCTTAATAACTGCTGACTGCACTGCATAGCAATCTTTTCCAGTGTATCTTGATGGTTCATAGTCTTTGTTTTTATGACATTGGCTCTAAAACAGTGTAATAGTTGTGAACAAGTGTTTTGTCAAGTTTTATTGCATCGGTCAACATATAATGATGTACCGCATACGCTGAGACCATACCAAGTCTTTTCAAGAAGATCCCCGACTGTTTCCATACACTTATTTTAAATTAACTTTGTGCTATCATGGCAGACTGGTAGCGTGCTGGCTTACTGGCACCATTTCCATTCTCGGAATGCTGGTTTCAACATTGACTAGTAGCTTCACTTGCCCTAGACATACCAGATATGCTCCATGTCACACAGTCTCACTCATGGCATTGTTGTTAGGATTACAGCTCTCTTTAGTTTGCTGCTTGAAAATGCTACTTATGAGACATCAATTATAAAGGCTGCGCTGTCACCACCTGGGTATAAGAGGTAACCCGTCTCTTTCAATCAGCTGTTTTGTGCACAGAATCTTTGTTTTTTTTCTCCAAAAGGTTATTTTTTTTTTTAAAAAGAAAATAAATCAGAACTTATGACTTTCTGTACACTACTTGTGTATTTACTACAGTTTCTTTTCTTTTTCCTTGTATGCAGTATCAGCACTGTCATCTTAATTTTCATATATGTGTTTATTGTTTATGCAGATATTGTTTGAAGTACTTACGAAACACTATGGTAAAGAATTGTCAGGGATAACTGGTTCTGATATTAGATTGTTTAAGGGGAACGAGTTTTACGTGTATGAGGGAGTTATAACTAGGAAGTAAAATTTGTTGGTATTTTAGAAAAAAGTAACAAGCAGGTTATTACATTTGTTATGGCAGTGATAAATGAAACACTGAGACAGATGAGCCCCGGTCAGAGTGTAGAAACAAACTGAAAGTTTGGGTATATTTTACAACTTGCAGTTAATTATCTTCTTTCTAAATCATTGTTTTAATTATGCTTTAGGTTCAGTGACCTTAATGACGCCTCTCACTTTTCTCCAACTTTTTTTTTTGTTGTTTGTTTGTCCGCAAGCTCCTTGGATGGTCTTCTTGTGTCCACCATGCTTACAGATATGAACTGCTTCTGTGCTGTTTCAGGTTCAGTTTTCTGCAACCCAGTGTCATCCATCCATCCACCCTATAGCCAGCTGCTTGTTTTCTCTACTTTCAGATTACCAGCCAGTAGATTAGTGGTGATTTTGGATTATTTGGTATCTGTAATCTGATAAAATAAAACACTGCCTATCATCGTTTTTGGCACCTAGCCTTCTGTGATAAGTGCAAGATGGATAGAGATTAGATCCTCTGACCGACGACTAAGTACCAAGAACGGTACTGTGAGTTAGTAAGCTAGACGACGCGACAGTCTGGTTTGTACTTTCCATAACTTGATTCTCTTAACAATAGCATATCAGTTAAATTATTGCAAAATCTTAATGATAAAAGAAACAACTTTAATTTAACTGATAAATAATACACAATTCTAATTTTTCTAAGATATGAGAAAACTAAAAAACCACAGCACTGCACAGAGAGTAAGTAGCCTTCCACTGAACTAACATGGCAACACAAGAAAAGGAAATGTGGTACTTAGAAGAGAAGAAAAGTAACTCGCTGAAAGAAAAAAAAATACGAGGCAACGGAAAACATTAAATGTGACTACTAATGATTAATGTTTCAAATTTTTGCTGAAGTGGCTTTCATCAGAGAACTGCATCTGGTGTGACGTGTGTTTTGCCGTGGCCAAAGGAAGAAACTGTCCTAATGCAGGGCTTAGTAGCCCGAAATTGGATTTCTGTCTTTGAGAAAAGCATGCCAGGTGTCTCCACCTGGATGAACCCATGATGCCTGTTCTGCATGGCCTTCATACGCTTTGAACGTGTGACGTTCTTCATGGTGACCGTGCAGGTTAAAAATAAATACATACAGGCGACACCTTTTTGCACAGAAGTTAAAACTTATGGGACTTAAGCTTAATTCTTTATTATAACAAAAAAGACTAAACTTGTTTTACAGGAGCCCAGAGTTAGAAATGAACTAGACTGATTTATCATTTTTATAATTTTGTGTTTTTTTTTTTAGTAAAGTTCTCACTTTTTCACCATACAACCTGTACGCTTGTTTTCCATCCTTGAAAACCATTCTTATGTTGAAAAATGACAAAAGCTGACCATACTATAGTTTCATAAAGTAAAGGCATTGATTAGATTTTAAAGGTGAGTAGCTCAGCCTCTTAGAAGGGTTAGGGAACAACTTAGATTCTTTGAGGTCATTTATCTCTCTCAGCAAAACTTCTTGTCATCATATGCTATGAAAACCACATGAATAATTTGATTAAAAATCTGTGCTCAAAAAGTGTTTGTTTAAGATGTTCTCTTCACTCAGAAATCCAACAGTATACTAGCATTTTTAAAATAAAAATTGCACCAAAATTCTTAAAAAAAAAAAAATTACTAGATTTTTAGTGGTGACTAATTAGTAACGGTACATTTTAATTTATGCTTCTTATTTTTTTTGTACATTAAAAATTTAAATGAACAAAGAAAAAATGCTAACTGTTGATTTTCTTGAAAAATTTGCTTTGCTAGTTGCTATTGTTTTGTATTCTGATGGCTCCTTGGTTAGTAACACTGTGAATGTAATGTTTGCAGACAGACAATCTGAGCACACAATACTAAGGTTTACAAGGTCACATGATAATAATAATAACTGTTTTATAAATACTTAAGAAAAAGGGGGGGATGCGGCTTTTCTTCCAATTTTTACCTTTTAAAATTCTCTTCAGAGGTTGCTGTCACGCGAATGACTATAAACAGACTGTTATGGATTTAAACATGGTAGCCATGGCCTTTGTAATTCTTCACAGTAGTTTTAGTGGAGTGTTTCAAATATTACTGTAAGTTAGCTGAAGCAACTTCCTGCATAAAGAGGTGTATTGGTTATGAAAAGGCAGTAGTGGGATACTGAACACGGCTTGTTTACAACTGACAATCACAGCCTGGATAATGTGAGCTGTGATAAAACGTGGACAAGGGGTTTGTGGCACTACCACAATACTACGAAAAATATGTACAAATTTTATTCTTAAGTTTATGAATTTAATTGTCCTTCTGTGTTAATAATTGCATACATGCTCAGAATAGTAAAGTTATGTGGATTGAATTCAGCAATATTAATGAGCATTTATTACCTTTAATTAAATGTGGAAAAAAAAAACCTACATTACAAATTGTAGCAAGGTGGTAGTTTTGCTTCGCAGCAAATTCATGCCTGTTCCTGTTGTGAGAAAATGTGATGTCTGTCATGGCATTGTAAATCATTTCTGTCCTAATCCATTCTGACAACCAATGCAAAATTCTGACTTATTGACTGAAATTTTCAATAATTCAGACTGTACAAACAACTATAATGCAAATTGTCCCTTATTCTACCAACAAAGTCAAACTGAAGTGGTTTTAATGAGAAAATTATGCCTCTTGTTGTATTTTACATAATTTGAAGACAGATTGAAAAATGGTATTGTAATTTGGCATTAGAAATACTTAAAAGATTTTAAGGTACTAGTTATAATTTAATCACAAAATTATAAAAAGCTGTAAATAAATTGTTTGTTTGAAAGTGGTTTGAAAAACTTTTAAAGTTCATTATTCATACTTTTGCCTTCATTCGTGTAATGCAAAAGCTGTTTTCATCATCCCAGAGATGGTTGACTGAGCAACATTACTGGCAATGGAAAGCTATTGATGTTTACCCTGACTTTTAGTTAGCCTCTAGGGTCCCTGATTTCAGTTCTCAGCGCAACAACAGAACAAAGTTGATGCTCAAATATTCAGTTTCCACCATTTGCCATGTGATGCCTTAATGCTATGTGCTTTGCATGTCACTGCTGCATAGATTTCTGTAGTATTTCATCATGTATACCTCTTGTGAGCAGCAGAGTTATTTATTCTGGGTTTGTTTCTTTTGTTTTTTTAAAATTATCATCTGTCGCTGGATGAGAACATTTAACTAGCATGTGTGTGGCTGGGAAATAGCCTTTCCTGCACAACCACTAAAGCTGCAAACACTTGTTTAATTTTTTTTTTTTGAGAAGTGTAAAGATTTTGTAGACTGTTTGATGCATCTCTACCCTTTATACCTAACACTGCCCAATCAACAACAAAAGAACCCCACCAAAAATGAGTCTGTTAGCAGAATCTGTATTTTACTCCAAATGCTAGGAAATAAAGTGACAAATGTATTGGATATAACCCTCTTTTTTTGTGTTTGTGTGTGTGTGTGTGCGTGTGTGTTACGCACATGGGTGGGAAAAATTCTTTGTTTCCTCTGGTGACTGGGGTAGCAAGATGTGGAAAGTACTACTTGTGAAGAAACAGGAGGATACACGAAGGCATAGGTATAAGGGAGTGCTATGCTAAAAGACGGGGGCTATTTTAAGGCAGTGAGGAGGGTTGCTATGTGGCTGCAGCATTGGTGATGTAGTGCGCGTCATGGCTGACATTAACCAGGCGAGCTTTCAGTTGGTATTTTGTGGAGTAAAGCAACAAAAAAACCATCGAAATCCGAACAGCTGACAGGACTTCCCCTTTGTAATAGGGGGAACATTTGTTGCTCTGAATGCCTTCCAAAAAGAATGAGAGGTCTATAAGTAAAACGACACACACGTGTATTAGTGATTACCAAACCGGGCAAAGGTACATCCTTAAAACAGGTAACACCAGACAGACCATTTGTGAAGAGTTAGCACAGTCGTGTGTGGAATACAATAGCAGAGAAAATCACTAGACAGACACTGAATGGCTTTCTCTCGGTTTATATTCAAAAATATACAGTATGTCCGGATTAGGGGTCTATAATACGATATAACCCCACTCCGGCGGTTATAAGGGGAATAACTCTAATCGCACTCCGACAGGGAGTCGCTCGTTCCGGCTGATGCGGGGAAGCCGGGCGGCATCACGGAGCTCTGAGATGAAACCTGGACGTCATCCGCCCGTTTTTCTCTCTCTCCCCCCCCAGGTATTTACGACAGCCTCGCACCTGTGATTCCGGAACACGGTGCGTGAACTTTGAACTCTCCGCCTCGATGACGTCACACCTGCGGCGGAGGAGGAGGAGGCCGCGTGGCACTCGAACAAAGAGCCGTGGCTAGGGGAAGGGGGGGGCAAACCTCAACCCGTGAGCCGCGCCCCCACCAAGAATTCATGTTACTAACCAATACTAGTAGCTTCTCACCACCCTAAAGCTAACTAGTATTACGCGGCTCGCGAGCCTTTGCACCGCCACGCGACCCCATGAGGCTGTCGTCTGCTCTCGTCGTCTGCTCTCTGCGCTGAGGATAACAAACAAGCCCGGGGCCTGAAGCGGCCCACCACCACCACTGTAAGGTAATTTGTATTTGTTCGCTGGGGGATGATTCTGCTGTGTTCCGAAAGGACCCGTATGCAGAAGTAATTGGCCCACCACCACCACCTTAAGAGCTGGTCCACGTGCGAGCGGCTTGCGTGTTGTTCACGCTGGGATATTCATCCTCCCAGTAAAAAAAAAAAAAAACAAACAAAAAAACTAATTTTCCTGACGGAATAAGGTCCTGTCTACACGATGGCGGAGAAAGGGGTTGGGGGGGAAACCCCAGTTCCGCTAACAAGCGAAGGTTGGATGTGTGGCCTTTAACTTCTTTTTTTTTTTTTTGTACCTGAGCTGACGTTTGCAATAGTTCATCTTTAAAGCGCGAACGTGGACGAGTGAGGCTGATCGATGCGGTGAGTTCCAAACAATGCCAATAGATAATTCCAATCAAAAGTAAAGATTAATACTTTTTTTTTTTTTTGAGATTAAACTGTATATTAACTGTTGTTGTTCGTAAAATCCTGACGGATGATGGGATCTTGATAGGCGGGTGTCGTCAAATACCGCTGTGGTGGCGGAGATAGGCTCATCCACGACTGCCCGCAGGTGATCGGAGCACGTGAAATATGCTTCTGGATGGAAATACAGCAGAATGTGTGGACTTAGGTTAATTTGTTTGTTTGTTTTGCTAATGGAATTGAACCCTTTTTGGGGTTCCCAAGACGTCCCGCTGGGTCTGCATCAGAAAATAGAACACACACACACACACAACCCTCCCCCCCAGTCAAAAGATCTGAGTTGTGCAATAAACAAACAACACCTGGATTTACTACCTTTTCTCTCTGTGTGTTGGGTGCGAGCCAAGCCAGACTGGTGTGGGTGGTAACACGACTTGACTTACTGGTTGAGGAGTTTAAATCACGTGATCGATCCAATCAGCCAAGTTGCTATTGACGGAGATCGGTCCTGGTCGGAGTGCGTTACGGTGGAGACTGATCTATTTACACGGCGGGATCTTTACATCGATCTACTCCTGACCAGGTAAGAAGAGCGAGCGAGCCGCGCGCGCGCGTGTATGTGATTACACGGGAAAGAAAGAAAGACGAGGGGGCCCGGCTGTTGTCGAGATAATGGAAATGACCCCTCATTGGCGGCGATAACTGGTTTAAATGAGTAATGGACCGGATTTAAAGCCTCTGATCAACATCGGAGCCGGGGCCAGCAACGACGCTGGGATTTTTTTTTTTTTTTTTTTTAATTTTAAAAAGGTTAACCCTTTTACATATGTCGAGCCGTGACTGACTCGGAAAAAACGGAATTCGTGTTTCCAGAGCCGTCCTGTTTCTCAGCCGCAGGAGCCCGGAGATGCCTCGTGGCTCCCTGCACGAGTAGACAGGGAGCAGGACACGTGTAAACAACACACACACACCTGCCTGTCTGTTAGATTACCTCAGCCCGGCAGAGTTTTCCTAACCTGCTGGATGTTGTGTCCTACAGACCTCGATAGTTGGCAAAACCTCGCCCCTTTCCTTTCTTTATAAGCCCACCTGTTGTAGAAGAATATCAAGGAAATTATCTTAAAGCCACAAAACCGGTCATTCGCACCTACGTAACCTACCTTACAGACGTTCTTGTTCAATAATTTCTAAATAGCCAGGCCTATTGTTCCATGCAGCGCGCACCCCCCTCCGTGTTTAACCATAGGTGTGCAGCTAAATGTAAATCAAACGAACAGGAATTGAAGAAATTGCTTCTAGGAATAAGAACAAAATGACTAAGTTCTGACCCGTATTTGTTTTCTTTGCCGAGAAGAATCATACAGGCTTAATTCGGCAAAAGGTCTGCCCGGTTCTGTGGGCGTGCATGCGGGGAAGCACCATTTTTATATTATTCTTATAACTCACCCTGATGTCTCTACACCGGCCTCCTGGATATCGCGCGGTAGCCGTCAGTTTCGCTAAGTACGTTTTCCTCAGAGATCGCCGGGAGCGGTGTATTGGTCAGCACCTACAGAAAACCAGGGATACCTCGGGTTCCTGGCTTCCGTCCGTTTGGGACACTCAGATATTCGTCTAAATCAGTGTTCGTATAACTTATTGCTGGAAGTGTAAATTCTAGATTAATATAAAATGAAACACGTTCTTTGTAACCTCATCCCTAATGGGAAATAATGATACATTTTGTCGATTTTTCTACTGTTTAATGCTCTTAAAGGTAAAACAGTCTGAGTAATTAAAAAATTGTGCAAACCTCTCTCTATAATATATCTCTTTCTTCTCCCCACTCTCTCTCTTTCTTCTCCCCCTCTCTCTCTCTCTATCTCTTTCTTCTCCCCACTCTCTCTCTCTCTTTCTTCTCCCCCCCTCTCCTCTCCTCTCTCTTCTTCCCCTCTCTCGCTCTTCTTCTCCCCACTGCTCTCTAGCTCTTTCTCCCCCTCTCTTCTCTTTCTCCTCCCCACTCTCTTTCTTCTCCCTTTCTTCTCCTCCCCCATCTCTCTCTCTCTTCCCCCTCTCTCTCTTTCTTCTCTCCTCTCCCCACTCTCCTCTCTATCTCTTCTCCCCCTCTCTATCTCTTCTTCTCCCCCCTCTCTCTCTTCTTCTTCCCCACTCTCTTTCTTTCTTCTCCCCCCTCTTTCACTCTCTTCCTCTCCCCCTCTCTCTTCGCTCTTCTTCTCTCTCTTCCCCCCCTCTCCTCTCTTTCTTCTTCCCCCTCTCTCTTTCTTCTCCCCTCTCTCTCTTTCTTCTTCTCCCCTCTCTTCTCACCTCTCTTTCTTCTCCCCCCCTCTCTCTTTCTTCTCCCCTCATCTCTTTCTTCCCCCCCTCCTCTCTCTTTCCCTCTCCCCCCTCTCTTTCTTCTCCCCCTCTCTCTCCCTCTTTCTTCCCCCCTTCCTCTTCTTCTTTCTTCTCCCCCTCTCTTCTCTCTTCTCTTCCCCCCCTCTCTCTCTTTCCTTCTTCCCCCTCTCTCTCTTCTCTCCCCCCTCTTTCTTCTTCCCCCTCTCTTCTTTCTTCTACCCCCTCTCTCTCTCTTTATGCTCCCCCCTCTCTTTCTTCTCCCCCTCTCTCTTTCTCTTCTCCCCCCCTCTCTCTCCTCTCTTTCTCTCCCCCTCTCTCTTTTCTTCTTGCCCCCTCTCTCTCCCTCTTTCCTCTCCCCCTCTCTCTCTTCTTCTTCCCCCTCTCTCTCCCTCTTTCTTCTCCCCCCCTCCTCTCTCTTCTCCCCCCCTCTCCTTCTTTCTTCTTCCCCTCTCTCTCCTCTTTATTTCTTCCCCCTCTCTCTCTCTCTTTTCTCCCCCTCTCTCTCCTCTTTCTTTCTTCTCCCCTCTCGCCTCTCTCTTTCTTCTCCCCCCTCTCTCTTCTTTCTTTCTTCTCCCCTCTCTCTCTCCTCTCTTTCTTCTTTTCTCCCCCCCCTCTATCTCTCTCTCTTCTTCTCCCACTTCTCTTGATCTTCTCCCCTCCTCTTTCTCTTTATTCTCCCCCTCCTCTCTCTCTTTCTTCTCCCCCCTCTCTCTCTCTTTCTTTCTTCTCCCCTCTCTCTCTCTCTCTCCCTCTCCCCCTCTCTTTCTTTCTTCTCCCCCTCTCTCTCTCTTTCTTTTCTCTCTCCCCCTCTCTCTTTCTTCTCCCCCTCTCTCTCTTTCTTCTCTTCTCTTCTTTCTTCTCCCCCCTCTCTCTATCTTTTTTGCCCCTCTCTCTCCCTCTTTCTTCTCCCCCCTCTCTCTCTTTCTTCTTCCCCCCCTCTCTCCCTCTTTCTTCTCCCCCCTCTCTCTCTCTTTCTTCTTCCCCCTCTCTCTCTTTCTTCTCCCCCTCTCTCTCTTTCTTCTTCCCCCTCTCTCTCTCTTTCTTCTCCCCCTCTCTTTCTTCTCTCCCTCTCTTTCTTTCTTCTCCCCCCTCTCTCTCTCTCTTTCTTCTCCCCCCTCTCTCTCTCTTTCTTCTCCCCCCTCTCTCTCTCTTTCTTTCTCTCCCCCTCTCTCTCTCTTTCTTCTCCCCCCCCTCTCTCTCTCTCTCTGGTTTGCGAATCTCATATCACTATAATTTTAGAAAATACTCACGTCGTTTTAATGCTGAATTTTTAAAAGTAAACTTCTCAGTAGGTGAAACTAATGCATTGGTTAATGCACTTTGTTGAATTCTGATGCTGTCTGTTTACTGACAACGTTTATGTGGTTATTTTAAAGTTGAATACAACAACTCTTTGATGGTGGAGAAAGTGAAAGTAAAACTTACTTTTTTGAAAAAGCGCTTACTGGAGTGACCCTATAGCAGGGTTATGACCGGTAAACTAACCCTGACAGTAGTACCTACAAGGACAAAGCTAGCTGACTGCACTGCTCTCACCCCACTGTTTTTTTTGCTTTATCCGCCCCCCTCTGGACTGGATTTTTTCGATTATATGCAAATCTCAGACTCCCTCGGCGGCTATGCAGCCCCACACATGTAGTGATCTGATCTCATGCTCCACTGTAACTGTAAAGCTACCGTTATACTGCTCCCTGGTCCGTCTTTGAACAACCTACAAACGGTTCAGACTCGACCACAGAGTTCCTTCAGGGTTAGTCGTTCCACTTTTACTTCTGCCTCGCATTTCAGTCTCGCCGTCTGGTTGTCTTCTTTCAGCAAAGGTTTTCGGGAAGCTACACATTTCTTCAGACATCTCACTGTTCTTGAAGAAACATTAACACCTGTACTTCCAGCCAGGTCATTTTCAAGGCCTTTACTGGCTCGTGATCTACCACGCAGAAAACACATGCTGAAATACTTAACATCACTTTTGGAGAGTTTGGGCTTTCTTCATCCACCGCATCTATTATCAAGAGTACCAGCTATGCTTATCCATCCGCAGAGTCTTGCATGTAGTTCTTTTTAAAGCACGAAGATGGGCTGCAATCCGACGCATAAGGTAGATCTCACTAGCTAAGGTTTTGATTTCTGTATTTTTATTATGTAATATTTCCTTCCAAAGAGCCATAGTATTTACCACACTAAAATTATATCACTGCCTAGCTTGTGTATACCTTCTACAGGTGTGTCGTTTTATGACTGCTCGCGCGACAACCAGTTACACTTTACCATATCAGCAGATAACTGTACAAAGGAACATCCATTTTTACACATAAGATGCGATTCTACTACGTGTTATTTGTATCTTATACCCTGTTTTCCCTTTGTTTCCCTAATTATTTCCAATACTGTATAAAATACAGTACTGTGCAAAAGTCTTAGTCGATCAACATTTCTATTTATAAGTTCAACTGTAGAAAAGAATAAAACTTACCTCATGATATATACAATTTAATAAATGGATATTTTCTACTGCAGACAAGATTATAATGTCGAAATAAAGATCATCTATACTAACATTTAATATGTCCACTTTTTCCTTTAATATATACCTAAATACGTCTTAGGAGATTCCTTCGAAGCATTGCTCAGAGTCCATCCTTGGTTTTTGGCTGTTCATCTTCTATTCTGTCAAAATAGTTCCATACGTGTTTAATCAATTGGCGGCCACTTCTATACATGTAGCACTCCACTCTCTCTCTTTTGTGTTGTAAGTGTTGGCAATGTGTTTTGGATCGTTGTCATGTTGAAATAAGGATATTCATGTTTCTTTCTATTCTCACTAAGCCTCTAACACTTACAGGCTGCAGACGCATCTATTTATGCTTCTTACTGGTCTCCTAACACCCCGCCCTCACTTAAAACCCCCCAAAAATGTCACATTTTGATTAATTTGACTACAGATTGATCTTAATTCCAGTTTGTGCTCGTACTGTAGAATCATAACCCAGAGCCCTTCCGGTTTTTGACAAATCTTTCTTGTAGCTCTCCTTCAGAGAAATATATCTTCAGGTACCGTTAATTTTTTTCGGTAGTTTTCTGAACCAATATCTTAACATTTTTTTGAATGGCACACTCTGAATTTCCGGCTACACTGGTTACTTCGCATCGGGTTTTACGTAAGTTCGTAGAGAAATATTATTTTATGCCTATTAGCAATTGATATCTTTGCAACTTTTATTCACTTATTGTTTTTAATGGAAACAAAATATTCACTGGCGTTTCTGCAAGGTGTCTAAAACGTTTGCTCAGTACTGTTTTATATAGATCTTTTTCCAAGTGAAAAATGGTCGTTATACAAAAGAATGAGGTTGGTTCTATTTTTGTCCTCGACAGGATTGTGATATGAATAATTCAGTGATTGAAGCTAACAAAATACTCTCTTTAGATAAAAGAACAGAGAGAACTGGCCTATGTGCCGGTGAATTCTTGAGTTTGCATGATTATTACTGAATCTGATTTTTTTTTGCCACACAACAGAGGGAGAAAGTTACCGCGCGTACCGTCCGTCTGATACTAACAACCACTGGGCAAGTGGGTGGTATCTGCGCCCCCAGGAGCTATTACCTCTTTGTATTTACAGGTCGGTTTCCTTTTGTTGTATTGTAATGAAATTTTCAGCTGAAAAATTAACATCGTTGTGGTTTGTGAATGGTGCAGAAATTAAACGATAAACCGGAGTGGCTGGATTGGGTTGGGGAATTATGTCCGTCACGTCCCAGCGAGCAGATTGCACCCGATGGAAGCCAAAGTCACTGCGTGAGGACGTAAGCTCGCATTCGGACAGGTAGAAGCAACGGTGTGACCCATAATGAATCGCGACTCGTTTTTTTTTTTTAAATGTAAAAACCAAACAACAAAGAGTTCCGTAAAATATGTAAATCGTGAAGACCACCATGACGAGAGACGTCCATTATGTCACGAAATTGAGAGACTTCCGGTGTTAAAATTTGGAACGGAACAGATTTCATTTTGACTTCTTTAGTTCCTCCTGGCGATTGTAACGACATTTATCCCTGGATGACTGTCTTTCGAAGCAAACATCTCCCACTCCCACCAATCTGCAAAGAGAATCGACCGTAACAGAACAGCTCCTGGATTTTATGTAACCCTGTAATATTTCCCCTTTTGTTGTTGAGGCCATCGAGAGTTAAAAAGCCGATTTCCAAAGTCTCAGCGTAAGTGATGTAAATTTGTATTGGTCTGACTGATGCTCACTTTTAAAAATGTTTTTCGGTTTCAAATGTTAGTAATTCAGTTGTTATGTCGCCAACTGTTGATATACCTGCATCTTCCGGTTTTGTGGGAAGGCGAGTTTTAGAGAACGTTAATGCAAAAAAAGGGATTAAAAAGAATAATAATAACGAGCAGAGAGAAAAGCAACAACAACAACAGAAATGCATATATTTAAAATGGGAATTAAAAGGTAGACAATTTTGTAAAAGTGTTTAAATTAAGGCTTGCAGGTAGAGTGTGTTGCAGTCACTGCTGGATTATACAAGTTAACTGTGAAATATATGAGGATGCGGAGCGACATTAAGTAATCTACAAAGCTGCCGCTTCGTGTACTGGTCACACATTTAAAAAAAAGGAGCGAGAAGTGTTTCCAAGCCTGCACTGCTGCCCAGTCGGAGAGGACTGCACACTGTGCAGACTCTTCTAAAAACAGCGATCAGCGGAAACCAAGTCAAGCTATTGAGCAGAAACAATTCGGCTGTTTGAAATAGGCGTGCAAAATGACACCGAAAGCCAGTCTAAAAGTAATCAGACCGACTTGGCAGAAAATGCTTCAGTAACAGGAGAGACCTTCAAGTTCCCCCAAATATAAACTTGTACACGTCTTGGTATCGACCACATCAGACGATCCGGTTGTCCTTGTGTGAGATGTTGCGCCATTCTTCAACCAGGGTTACTTCGAACTGGTCAAGAGACTGTGGGAAGACTTGGCAACCACAGATACGCCTCCCGAGGATGTCCCACACGGGTTCAGTAGGGTTTCCGTCGGAGACCGCGCAGGCCGCCGACACGAATGGAGTTGTGGACCTGTCAACCAACACTGGGAACCTTTTCTCCTAACTATGCAAACAAATAATATTAGTCATTACTAAATAGTTTGTTAAATAGTATACACTTCAAGGACTACCCGAAAAAATTTTGAGGTTAGTGTGTCAATTATTTTAAATCTAACAAGTCTGAAAAAAAAAAGGGGGTTTTGTTTGCAGTAACCATCTTGGAAAAATCAAGCAATTATGTCTCTCTATTGTATTTAAGAAATATCAATAACAGTAAAATATGTAAAAAATCTATGCTTACAATTACAAATCTTTAAATGTCAGTGGACACCTTGAGCTTGATGTGACTTAGCTAGTTTATTGTTGTTATGTTCTATTCCTGACAAATGCAGTCTTTATTCCTTTACCTCACTTATTTTAAGCCGATTTTCCTTGTTTAGCTAATACCGAAACTCTCTTCCATTAAAAATGAGAGAAAAACTATAATTAACAACTTTACCTCTTGCTAAAGCTGAGGGTATGAAGTTCGTATGTTGGTCCAAAAGGTTTCCTAACCTGTTTGCCTGAACCGTGCTCTGGCTTCGATGTCATCTCGTACATCGATTAATTCCTCTTGCTAAGTTTGACGCACACTTTGTATGTTGGCCGAAAATAGATACTGGAAATTTATTCAGATCTTTGAATCTTATCAGCATGTCTTCTCTAACTGCATGAAGATGAACACATTAAATTTTAAAATCAGTATCCAAAAGTTTATCCTCTCTCATTTGCTGCAAACAGAAACTGGTAAAGTTCCCGATGGTCAAATTTATTTTTCAGCAAAGATAATATGATAACGAAAGCAATAATTGATTCCTTTGCCTTGATATGGTTTGTTTTTCTGTTTTTCCAACTTGACATTGATCTTATTCGGTTTCTCGAATATCTCCGATATATTTCACAAGATCTCGTCTTTAATACTTAACATTTCATTATTTTAGCGAAGAAATTCTATAGCAGAATTATAGAGTATGTAGAACAACCTTAGAGATCTATCTTTTTTTCAAAACCCATATAACTTCTGTGTGCAAGAGAAGACGGTCAAATTCCTTTCGGTTCTGATGGCACAGTTGACAAAGCAATCGGTCATTCACTGGGTGAGGTTCGGTATTATTTATAGCATTGATGATAGTCTGTGATGACTTGCGCAGTTTTTCGCTAAGGTTTATAGCAACCAAATGTTGTCGAGGGCAACACAACGAATAGCAAAAACATCGGGCACTGCATTTTTAAATGTAGTATAAAAGCACGATGACGGCCAGTTATTGGTGGTGCCCCGTCTGTAATTAGGACGTTTTTCTCTGCAAAAAAAAACTGCCAAACAACTTCAAATACCGGCAAACGTTTGGTGTTTGTTTTCAGTGACTTTAAAAAAACAAAAACTCCTCTACGACTGCCTGATCTTTCACGAAGCACATACATACTTCTAGTAAGGTTTCGCCATCACGCAAAATTGATTCATCGAGTTGTAACACTAATTCTGTTATCTGTAATTAGTTGCACAGTTTTATTTTCCATGTCAGTTGCATTAGGTCCCAGCTGGTGATATTAGTATCTCCCCAGCATTTTTGCGTCTACCACATTTTGCAGAAGCTCTGTACGAAACGAAAAAAATCTTTCAATAATCTCCCGCGTTGTTGTGTTAAGCATTCCAGGAAACTAATTCGTTTTCTGGACTCCTCTCTTCGAACCACGGAAGCTCGACGGGTCCCTGTTGGATTTATCAGCATGTTTTCTGACGGCTTCATTGCTTTATCGAAGAAAATATTTTCAAAGAGTAGGCGCATTGCTAACTTTCCATTTGTGAAATAAGGAATGAATCCAATGTCAGCACTTCTCGGCCATAGCAATCAACTGCTAGTATATGCAACCGTTAAAAATACACAATAATTAGCACTGTATTCACGCAGTTAGTGTTGTGATCAGCCATATTTACCACTCAAAAAGGCTGCGGAGGTGTAGCAAATAATGACCAATCAACGAGGAATAAACAAATAATTAACCTTGTTGTGTGCCAATAAATTATCCATCACTCAGTATGTTGTTCAGATTGGCTATTAATAAATAAAACTGAAATATGTTTAAAACCAGTAGTTAAATGGTCAACATCTGGAAGGAAGCCAACTCATTAAGATTCCTATGTATGCCTTTTAAATATGTTTGCACTCGCTCTGGAGTTACTCAGACTGTTTATCTTAATATTCACTAGATTAAAATATGAATATTAATTTACAGAAGTTTACCCACTACAGATTTGTTTAATATTTTAACCATTACAAAATTGTTTTTGCAAGTAAAATTTTATTTAAAATGCACAATTTGGAATTTTCTGGATGGACAGTGATTCTAATTTCATCCTACAGCTGAATTTGGAATTCGCTAAACCTGTATTATCGGAGAGGCGTGTGTTACTGGACAATCTTAACAAGCTGGCACCCTAAAAACCATTCCAGACGTTGACCATTTAACTATCGCTGAAAGCAGCAGCCGTGTCAATGTGTTAAAGATAGTGAGACAATAGCATGTCTTTGCCCAGCGATCCCAAACCTACCTAACGCCTTTCCCCCCGCTCTTAAACAATTCTTAAACTCCCCCCCCTCCTCTGGTGGGAGCGATGCTGTCCAATATTCTCATTGCCCTTATCTCCTAAAGTTGACAAGGTCAGATCTTCGGCCAACTTGAATGCCAGTCCAGACCACCAGGTTGCCCCCCGACGAAATCGATCATGCAGGATCATGAAACAGTTAGAGAAATGTTCCCGAGCTTTTATCCAGATTCTAGCCCGTCCATCAATGACGTGTAGAGAGGATCTAGACTCGTCGGTAAAAAATAACATGGCGCCAAGGTTTAACATCCAGTTGCGATATTTTCTTGCTCATTCCATCTGTTTCTGTTTATGGCACTGTGTTAGTGATATTCTGGACCGCAAACCACTAGCATGGAGCCTACTGCGAACTGTCTGTGAAAAAATTCCATGGTTGGTTGCTCTTTGGAGGTGATTATTAGGAGATCTTGCTGATGAAGAACGATCTGGCATAATGATTTTCACAGAAGAGGCAGGCTGCCTGTCTCTCTATAAACTGGCCAGTCTGACGGCGATTTACCCTAAAAATTACACTACGATTAACATTTGCTGGGAAGCGACGACAGTCTGCGCCATCCTTCCATGACCCACCCATCCAGATCGCCAGTGCCACCTCATTTGGTGTTAAATGACGCTTAGTCATTCCTAAATTGACTTACACCACGTGACCAGTGTGGGAAATGGTAATGGGCCTAGTGCAAAGATGTACGCAAATATAGAGAGGGGGGGGGGAATTTCTTACAACAACAACAACAAAAACTCATAAAAGAAGGACGGATACACACAAAGACAGAGTCATTCTTTAAGGTTGAATCCGACAGCTTGACATATGAGAGCAGAAAATAAACAGACTTCACAAGTGAGTGATAACTTTAATAACTGGAAATTTTACTTCTCTTTTAACGCAACTCTCTGAATTTAAAGGTTTTAAAGCAGCATTACCGCAGTTGGTTTCTTAGAGGTCATTTGCTAATTGCTTTCTTCTTATTATATTCAATTAGTTATTTGTTTTTAATTCGGAGTTACGTAATTTCAATGTAATTTCGAATTTAAAAAGCTTTTCAGATACCGATAAAAGGATAATTAGAAACAAAACGAAGAAATCAGTTTTCCTAGCTATAATGACCGCCTCGTAGAACTCTTGCTATCTGATGGTGCAGATTTTACCAAAGGCGATTGGTCAGCCTTTAGAAGTATCTTCCTTTTTATTGTCTGCCGTTTAATTTACGTTAAATAATATTTCAGTTTTACTTATTCACCGCGTCTCTCCATGGCTACTGACTTTTTAAACTAGAAGTGGTTGTTGGTAAGGCCGATCGAGGGGACCTAAATACGAAGTTTTTATCCCTTTATTTTTAACGTCTCTGGCGGCCCCAAGAAAATTATGCTAGAAAACTTTGGAGAACAATATAATGAAGGCATTAAAACAAACCGGTCAGAGATTTATTGTGACGCAACGGCTATCTTTCTTTCTCTTGAACGGAAGTTGAAGAGTAACCAGGTCTGCAAGTAGTTTGCGCAACAGTTCGGCCCATGCTTCAATCTGCACGACGACCGTGCATTAATTATCGACAGCTCTTTTATCCAGATAGACACGCATGGTCATTAAGAAATCTCCCTGATCCATTTCACTTTTACCTCGACAGGTGACCAGAAACTTTTGAATTGTGGACCTGCAAATAAATCCTCTACTTGGTGCTCAGTGCATTCATCTCAAATACAGAACGTATTTAATAGAACCCTCAACTAGAGATTTGAGCCATTTGAATTTGGTACGTCTACTTATTTTGAACAGTATCATAGATCAGCCTATGCTGTCACAGATGTCGGGATCACTTTATAGTAGTCAATGCAATCTATCTTAATGTAGGCTGGTCTTCGAAGTTTGGCACAATTGTATAATATATTTTATGATAGAAAGAAAAGCACCAAAGTGTGAGCCATTTATAAGATTGTCGGTGTTTCTCAGTTTTCCTTTGTGGAAGGAGAATCTCATCGGTGCAACTTCAGTATTACTGGGGTTAATTCTAATAACAATACTAGTTTTAATCAATTATACCACTCGCATAGAAACTTTCTGTAAGACAAAAATTATCAGAATTAACTCCAGTAATACTAACCGTAACCAATTAAATCACTGTTGGACATATTTAAAAAAAAAAAAAACACCTGTCGAAGAGACAGAAGTTTTTACCTGGCGTCATGTTTCCGGTAACCACAATTCTCGAGGCCATCTTTGGTGGCTGATAGATGCAATACTTCGCGATTTGGTGACGAGCAGAGAAAAGATGTGCAAGAAACCGCATTGGTCCGTATTTTGCGGGAAAAATGTTCACAAGATTGGATTTTGTAGCGAGAGAACAGAATTCTCTGATGTTGTATATAAATAAGGGAACGGCTACAGAAATACGCCTGCCTATTTGCATTATTAATATTATAGTTAATACAGCCCAGGGTTTGTGAGGATATTTCGCTAATTAAACTTAAAAAAAAAAAAACCCCAAAAACAAATGAGAACAAGGTAAAGGAATGTTAAATTAGTTCAGAAGGACACCAGCCGAACTCACACGTCCACACACCGGTCACGTGACCCGCAGCGGCCATTCCGGTTACCACAGCTAAGAAAGCGAGGCGGCCCCTATATCCCGGTAATTTAAGTGCCCCCACAGGCCAAAACGTCACCGCCAATCAGTGCCAGGCAAACCAACCGCAGCAATCGGATTTTGGAGCTTTCCAAAATAATTCATAACGAAATTGTGGTTTTTATAGGCACCACGTGGGCACGGTTAGCAGCGTTCCTGGTGGACAGCCCTGGTACTGCGCCCATGTCGGTGTACGGCCAATAGCAAAGCTGAGCCCATTGAGGACTGTTTGACAGACCTGGGAGAAAGATACTCTTTCCTGCACTGGGGGTTGCCAGGGTTCTAAGTAACCCTGCGAAAATAAACGCTTTCTTTTTTCTTTAACTCCCAGATTTTTATCTACAAAATTACCTTATAGGTTCCTTCACACAGCACTCACCCCTCTCTCTCTCTGCTCACCGCCCTTAAGAGTCCAATTAATTTTCACGTGCCAATTGTATACTTCGCTTCGCTAGAAACTAAGTTACTTAGAATTCCCATTGTTGTTCTCCTCTTTGTGAGCTTATTTACTGAAGCGATAATTTCAACCGAAAAAATACCGTGTGAAGGAGAGGTAGGCAGGCGGTTAGGGGTGACCCAGCTCAGTCAGGGGACAGACAATGGCTCTTACTAGCAGCCACAGATCTCTCTCTATAAACTTGTGCCACATACATGATAATTAAAAAAAAAAAACAATGGGTGATTCCGAATCATAGCTCCATCCCTGACTTCTCTTCTTCTTCTTTTTTAAAATTTCAGACAGAACAGAGACAGAAGAGGAGGAGGAGGAGGAGGAGGAGAGGAGGAGGCAGGAGGTAATTCTCCTCGTCTATATTCGCAGGTATCGCGTTGCACGTCATCATGTCCTTCTTCAAGCACCGGAATAAGAGAGGCAGCTCCAAAGACCAGACGAGAGTGGATGGGCAGGAGGGGAAGTGCAAAGACGCGCGTGGGTCGGGGGGAGCCGAACAAGAGGCGAGCCTGGAGAGACGGCGGCCCCACTCGCTCTCCATATCGCGATCGGGCAAGTATAAGCAGCTGAGGAAGGACCGAAAAGCCATCTTGGACAAACCGGACTTGTACGTCAACCCAGCCGCCGCCGCCGCCTGCGCGAGCGGGGGTCCGAAACCACCCCACCAGGGTCAGGCTGCCTGCGAAAACCCGGACGCCGGTGATCCGGTTCGAGATGCCAGGGTGCCCAATCTGCGCCACGAGACAAGCCCCAAGCTTCAGCAACTGAGGGTGGGCAGGACGATCACGACAAAGCAAACTGCCGTATAATGGCGAAGCCCCTGAGGCGAGCTATTCAGCTAACTCTCTCACCTGAAGCTTGCTGACTTTTATGGAGCATAGGATTACAAAAAATTACAGGACTGGAAATGTTTACATATATATATATATATATATATTATTATATTATTTCTAAATTTCAACGTACAAGCCATTCTATACAGAATAAGAACTGACTGGCTGATCGGACCCTTTGTTATTCCAGCTACAGGTGTCTTGTCAGTAAACCGTAGATGCCATTTTATGTAAACTTACAAGGAAAGAACCTGTTAACAAAATATACCTCAAATTGAGGAAAAAATCCCAATATAATCCTGTTTTACGATACAACATCTTATGGAGTTTAGTCTTGATTTATTACATCATCATATGGAAAATGAGATTAAGAAAAAAATAATAATTCAAGATTAAACTTTTTTATTCAGTTCTGTGAGGAGTTTGGAAATGATGGTTCTAAGCAAGTCTTTTTTCCCCCCTCAGTTAATATTTCCAATTTTAAGATGTTTACTTTTGTTAAAATCTATTTCTGGAAACTAATTCCCAGAAAAATCCACTACTCTCATTAAGCTTTCAGTCACACGGCGCAGAGCCGCATGATATAACGGAAATTGGTTTGATTCGCTGGGCAGTTGCTTGTAGTACCAAAAGTACAGCCACTCCTCGAAAAGCTAGAACCAGTCGCTCACCAATGTTTGGTTGTCAATGAAATGTCTAAAAAAAATCTTTTTTTTTTCTTTTTTTAAAATCAAGATATTTACAACGGCTCAAAGGTCTCTCCTGACAGCAAAAATCGAAACTTAACTTGTTTATTTTACGAAAACACCCTGAATACAAAACAAAATTGTATTTTTTAATAAAAAGAACTAAGAATTAAATATGAACAAATGATTTATATTATAATTTTGAATGTCCTGTGCAAGAAAAGCAGTTTAGCAAGTAACAAAAGAATAAGCTAATTCAGAAATGGCAGACCCATGTGATAACCTCCTAGTTAAAATTCTTTGTTAATACTGACAATTCAGTCTTATATACAGTTATTTCCACAATCCCCCATCCCTAGTGTTGAAGACAGGAAAACATAGTCAGCAGAATCCTTTCTACAATGAAATATCACGTATATAGCGAGGATCAGGGTTAGACAACAAAAGCAATTGAAATACCGTAAAATGTAGCTTATATTAAATGCAGAATTTATTAAAATACTGGAAGTTTTGTTACAAGTCTGTTAGAAAAGAGCTTAGTAAAGTTATTTACTTACATCAACTTCGCAAAATGAATTTCCTGAGAAAATGGATTACACAATGTAACATCTATTATTTTTCTTTTTCTGATAAATGTAAAATTAATATTCATCACTTTAGTACTTAATAAACTGAAAATTATAGGGTGTATTTAAGAAGATTAAGAATTCTTTTTATATTTTACCCTTTAATATTTGCATTTTGTTGATATATATATATATATTGTGATAAAAAACAAATAACCTTTTCCTGAAATACATTTCTTATAAAAAAGATTATACAGATATGCATTTTAAAGCATTCGAAAAGTGAACTGTTTGAATTCTAAAATTCTTGTTTGTGTCTAAAGGCCACATTTTTATGCAGTGTTCAGAATAAAGCCAAGAACCTGTTCACAGGAAAACCATTCAAAAAACTTTTAACACCATGTGCAACTAGTCAGTCTTTGATTCTTAACATCTAGAATACATCAAATTTCCATTAACAGCTACTGAAAATCTAAATGGCTTGGTGAAAAACTGGTGTATTGCTAAAAGGCACCTACAATAGTTTGTGGTAGAAAATCATGGTTTTGTGCAATAAGTGTCCTACAAGCTTAAGTGGTGCCAGGATATTTTTGTGTCACTATTATGCATCACTAGCAGAGATTAAACCAAACCAAAAGATATTATCACTATGTAAATAGCATATCAGTGTTTAAAAGCCAGGTATTTGGTGCTGTCTCAGAGGCAGTATATGCTTGATATCTTTTACAAATTCAGGATATCCATCCAGCCAGCCAAACATTTGTGCAAAGATATGGCAACACTAAAAATACCCAGTTGTCATCTCACTTGATATCTTTTACAGTTGTAGGATGCAGACAAGTAGAATGTACAAATTTTCAAATTGGATTTCAATGATTAAACTCTAGAAATTAATGAAAAAAACTACTATTACTATACACAGAGCTACCTAAACAGCAAAAATTTCTAGGAACTCATAACCCCATATAACTATTTTCAGATTACAAAACTCCTTACACACAAATGCCTGTGAACTAGCATTTTTACTTCATGTACTGAGTCACTGTTCTCTGCTGGCTAATGTTTATTTATCATTCAATAAAACAAGAGAAAAAAAAAATCCCTTAAGACTGCTAGTATTGCTTGAAGCAGCTTTGAAACAGGAAAGTTCAGGTCAGCACTCTCATTGTCAAGAACTTATTTGATTTCATAGTTGACTTCATGCAAAACCATAACAACTTTGTGAAGTTCAAAGACTGAAATAACTTATGATTGCTTTTCTTTACTGCAATGACCATATTAAAATCAACTGAACTCAAAATCTTACCTCCAAATTCATGTAATAAGTTGTTGTTGTGGGGATGTGGTTTAAGGAGTTAAAACCCGGAGTATACAATACAATACAATAATGAACCAGACCCAGAATCCACATTGTCCAGACACATGTAATACCTCAGTAATGAATATTAGAGATGTTGTTGGTCAGTCACTTCAGGATTTTTATTCATCAAAAAAAAAAAAAAAAATCTTAAATGAAACCAACAGACAGACAGACTGACTACCTGTATTTCTATTAAGAACGTCACACCTTATTAAATCATAAAAGACTTGACATAAAATATCCATTTAAATAATAATGGTCTTTAAAAATTAAAACTTCTACCTGGTTATCTAAAACAGCAACAACAACAACAAACTGAGACATCACGAAAGAATGACATTGCTAACAATGTGGCTAAACCCTGAAATTAAATCAATCCAATTCATTCACAAGCTGACCGGACCAGTAACCTGTGGTGATCGCAAAACACCTGTACTGAAAAAAACCTTGCAGGGTGTGGCGTACATTTCTTTTCATAATTTTTTGATCAGTATTACTTTTACTTTAGAGAGATTGCTCAATTATTTAGTCCCCAGTGACTCGAAAGAGGACAATAGTTTTATAATCATAAAGAACCAGTTGAAATCCATGTAAATCCTTCGGTAAAATCTTTTACTTAGTAAAGAAATGTAAAAAAGAAAAGAGATACAATACTATGGTACAGTTTTTCCATTTTACATATACAAATTCAGTGGCTAATAGACCATGTAAAATGGAGAAAACATACATAAAAATATCTATTCCTTTTAATATCACTTTGTATTCAAACATGGGAAGTATGTATACAAGGTAAACCTGTATTTCTGGTGTTATCACCTTACATTCAAACACGGAAAGTATATTAAGTTAGTTCCAGCTTTGCAATGACACCTTGTATGCGACCTTAGAGTATATATATATATATGAATTAAACCACATTTCTAGTGACATGTAGAGTCTTGAGAAAGATGTTTGCTTGTTAACTTCATCCAGTCAACAAAAAAGCAATCAGAAAAACAATAAATGATTCTAGTATCACAGAACATTTCAAAATAGTAAAAATGTTTGTTTTTACTTTGTTATATCCTGTTTTTGACAAATAGCAGAGAACTACCAATTAGGTCTGTGATGGACCATAACAAAAGCTGGGAAAGACCACATACATTTACAAATGTTCACAACATGTTTAAAAAGGGCAGGCCATGTTAATGATGTGAGTGGGTTAAAATAAGCAGCCAAGAAATGAAAAAATCAAGCAAAGAATGTATTCCAATGAATGTAGAGAACAATGACCTAAATTAAACATTTTTTTAAAACTATTTTTGCACTATTAATATAACTCTCTATTATTAATACATTTATTAGATTTGAAATATCAATTAAAACTCTTTAAAGAACATAGAAATGTCATAAGCTTTAATAATTGACTGAAGTCTGTCCATGATTTTGAAGCCCCTATTAAGCGAAAAAAGAAAAAAAAAAAAACAGGTTTGACACATTTAAAGCAGTTCAACCTGAAAGTGCCAATTTTAAGAAAATGTGATTATAAATAATTTTTCAATATACTAAGGAAAAAGAAACATAATTCACAAAACAAATTTTAATGAGGGATGCTTCATTGAAATGTATTATATGATGAATTAAGGTGAGTACTGATATGTTTAAAGCTGCAACAATGAGAGATGTTAATGATAAGGGAAAAAAGTAATCAAGTACAGTATAGAAGCTCTAAGATGATAAGTTCACTGATGGTATTTGGGGTTGTTGCCATCTGAGCAAAAAAAGCAGCAAATGGATGTTAATCATCATCTGACTCTTGGTCCAGAACATCCCGCTAATAAAAAAGCAAACATGATGAATATGGATGATAAGGAAAAACATATTTAAGCTGTTGCTAGAGATGTGACAGATATAGCAGCAAGAGGTTGAACATCAATGTTCTTGAATATAAACCTATAATGCAACCAGCACATCAGTCTTACTATATAACAACCTTGGGCATTGAAGATGTTGTGAATATGGAGGTTCATAGTACAAGGTAATTTCAGACTACATCTTAATCAGTGCATGTCCACTGTACATCTAACCTAACCATCTGTACAAAACAAGTGAACCCTTGAAAAATGAAGCCAGTTGAGTTCAGTATGCCAAAGTATAAATGGCAAATTCAAGAGTCCTAAAGCTTGCTGACTATTCATGATTTCACCCTGCAAGTTGTTAGTAACATCAATGAGTTACAATACCAGATTGGTCTAGCACCAACTGATGGACATAGATCCTCAATCAATCATACCCGTGTCAGTAGTTGTCTTGCAGCTGGATAATAATAGCACATACAAGAAAGGATTGCTAGTAGATATGACATAGTGACCTGGATCCATGGAGCAAGATGTTCACAGATTTATCACTGCACAGGTTGGAACATTAACAATGAATGCTGAAGTTTTGTTAATATTGTTTCTTTTATGTTCAGCATGCACATATTTATTTTTTTAAAAAAATTATTCACATTCCACACATTGAAAAATTCCTCTTACATATCCAAATTTCCTGTGAAGATTTCATCCAAACAATTCACAAATGCAATATTCCATATTTTGAAAAAGTCTTGCCAACAATTTTGTTAACCTTTTTATTCAAACACAAAGCCACCAATACACAGAGATAGAAAGAAAAGCCCATCACTATGTTGACTGGCAGTGATGGATAGTTAATTCCCTTTGGGTTTTTAAAGCAAAAACCAACCAAACATACAAGATATTACAAACCCATTCATAAATAAAATATAATATTCAAATGACAGTTATTTGCATGCTGATTATCCAGACTATATCTGCATTGCTAGGACAGTTTATCAATAAAAGATCTTAATTTGCAAATCAAGACATTCCAGCTGGGTTTGGTGCTCTGAAGAAAGAAGTAAATCAAGAATCAAGAGACCTGCTCAGATACTTCTTAAGGTGGCAACAAGATTCTGTTGGCCAATCTTCCCCAAGATGGCTTATCAGGTTGACAGTGCTCACTATATTTACATCTTGGAGCTTAAGAAACCAGATCAGGTTAGGTTAAGTCAACTTTTAGTTTCCTGACTGTAAGATTACCATTCAAAAGATTCTATTGAGTTATAAAGGCAGGTAACTTTCCATGATACAATCCTCAACTGACTTTATACTGCACTGCAGAGTACTCCTGTACACCCTATCAATGACTTTTACATAAATTTGCTGGCTTAAAGATTCTGACCTGGATGACAGCATGGACTATCTAGGGATACAAATGTCTTGAATGTGGCTCTAGCCTTAATGCAGTAAGCCTATAACCAGCTGGCTAAGCAAGCAACTCTTGAACAAAAGTGACAACTACCATCTCCCCTAGATTTGATTAATGTAATAAAATATCTACATATCTGTTCTTGATCAGTCCCCTACCCACAGTTCTGAAACAGTAATTAGGTCTAAATGAATCCAGAAACTAGTAATGCAACTTGCTTTAACCCTGTTTGCTAAGTTGGAAAAGGAAAAATAAGGCTTTATTCATCATAAGACAAACAGCAGAAAGAACAATAAAGTTGGAAAATTTCTAAATACACCTCTAGCTGAAGATGCCTAGGCAAAGGCTGTATACAAAAAAGCCTCTACACCCATCACTATTAGAAATCTGTATAATTATCCTTAAGAGGCTAAAGGACAATTATCACCACTTCTAATGTTCATGGGTAGTGATCAAGAATCTCGATGACAGGGTGGTTAGAAAACGGCAAAAACAGATGCCTGGTGATGTGTTAGAAAAATCACCATTGTTTGTCCATTGTTGCCTAACTGAAAATTCTCAAAAACATATTTGTGGAAATTGATACTAGTACCTAAGACTGCAAGACATGAAGGGAATCTATGTAAAAGAGATAACTAATAACTTATTTGAATATACTATGACAATATAATCAATAATTATGAATGTTTGAGTATAGTTTGAATGGAAGAACTGCATAATATTTAATTCATCTGATTTGAAAAAACACCTGCAAGGTATTCATGAACTTAGAATGGAGTATGTAATGTTAGATACAATAGTGACAGAAATATTATAGGAGTTTTCTCCATGACAGATCTGGCAGACCAAATCAATAGACCACTTCCTTCAGCAAGGACAGCAAAGCACCTATGATAAATCATCAAGGATTTAAATGAAGACATAGACATCATTGCAGTCCATGTCTACTCTAGTTATTGAATTTGACTGTGCCATCAGACCAAGTGGAATGCAACTAAGTGGGATCATCTGTGCAAACTTTCCTTAGTAAACCATCTTGTGTAGTTGTCTCAGGCCACTCTTCATACTTTGTGCTAGATGGAAAAGGGGGCTAAAAAGATGCCCTTGAAAGCCTCACTGAAACAGTGCAGAATTATTGTAGATAGTTCTTGAGTGGAATAAAACACTATAAGCTACAGAAAAACCGAGCTTTCATTGACTTTGTACAGAATCATTTTATTCTCATGTAAAAGATCATACTATTTTTGTAGAAATTGGAGATACTCACAGAACCTTGTGCAAAAGTACAATCTCAAGCAAAGTTAGATTGGCTACTGTGATCTATCTGCAGTCATGTGTGTGTGTGCATGTGTAATGTCCCCTTTCAGTTTGCAATCCAATCAAAGACTACATCTGGCTGAAAACATTACAGACTGAAAATACTTGGCTGTAAGAGCAGAAACTAAGATGCCATGATGTACTATGGACATTCAAATGAAACCTGGCTGAAGTAGCTTCAATGTAATAGTATAAGGCCAGGTTTCATTTGAACTTTCTTAGTATTATGTGGCCAAATAAATCTAAATAATAATAACAGTTCATCATACATAGAACTCTGACAGTATTAGAACAAAAAAAAAATGAAATCTAGCATCCTATTAAACAATGCTACAAAGTTCCTATTTGCATTTTTAAAATCTTTTAATGCAAAAAATTCCTTAATCATTTTAATGAGCCTAACTTTGATAAGTTGGTTTATATTTGCCCAAAAGTCTTTTCCATAAAGCTTAGTAATATATATTACATGGGCATCCATTTTCTGCTTGGATATTTGCTCTCTCTTAAACTTTAAAATTTATCTCAACTAAAACTGACAAATTCTGTACTGCTTCTGTATTTTTTTTTTTTTTACATTTTTAAAATCAAGATCAGAATAATTAAAACAACCAACAGTTAGATAAATAATGATAATAAAATGTTGCTTGTCCCTTTGAAAAGACTTTGTGTTTCAACTTGAGCAATATCAGGACAGTAATGCTTCCTTTCACCAGGCTTTGGTTTAGAGGAAGCACTTTGGGTCTACTTTATGGATACATATCTCACATTTATCCATCCTTAAATTCAGTGCTGCCTGATCATTCCATTTAAATTTTCTATTCATTCATTGCAAAATTTGTTGGACATTAGTACCCTTTTAAGCATTGCTTTCTGAATGGATACAAAATATAAAAAAAGGGTTGACTGCCTGCCTTATGCAATGGTACATACACTTTCTTTTAGGATCCCTAAAACATCATTAGTACATTTTAACAGGGATCAACTCCATATCTTTTCACTTAAAGTTAAACACAAAAAGAAGATGTAATGTATACACTTTTGTTCAGATTATTAGTATCTTCTATTAACAGCCATCATATTTTCAATAAATTTTAAAATCTTTTAATAATACAGTCTTTTAAAAAAAAGAATTGCAACTACAAAGCCAAACATTCAAAAGAGTAAGTTGTTCTCCTCTTCAGTGATGTTCTCCTGATACACATCCCCAAGTTTCTTCCACCAAGGCTGTCGTAGATGCTTTAAATGTTCCTTATGTGCTACTTTAGCTCTTGTAACAATTGGCAAAGATGAACTAGAAAAGATCTCCACATCTTTGTTTGTTACATCCTTTAGATGAGGAGCACCTGCTGAAAACAAGAGAGCACTTTTAGTGTTATATGAAGATAAGTAATAGTATATGTGAAAGATTTAGAATGCTTTATACAGTAAGACCAGAGACTTGCTTACTTAAAACTATCATAAAAATGGAGGAACATTTTCAGTTCCAGTTCCAGTTACCCGAATAAGATCCACCTGATTAAGATCTGTCACCTAACACAAAATAATAAAAGATTTTAGCTCCAATTTCTGTAAAGAATCAACTAGACAAAAATCATTAAAACCACCAACAAAACTGAGGTAAATTCATTCTACCATTTATTGAACATTATAAAAATTAATCTATTATTAAAATTTCTGAACTTATAAGAAGTATCATTTAACATCCTTTTACTGTAACAAATATGTGCTCTCTGCTAAATAAATTTAGTGTATCAAAAAGCAAAATTAGCTTTACTGCAGTATAACAATAACAGTTTATAACTGAAAGATTAATTTTTGTAGTATATGATCCAATTATATATTGATTAATGGTTGTCACAGATGTCTGTATGTCATGTCCCATTTCATTTTGGGGATTTTCAATAGAGGATGTTAAAAGAACATAAGTAAATATTAAATGTTAAAAATGTTTTAAATTTTATGTTGAGTGAGTGCTTTACTAAATCAAAATAGTGTAAATTAATTTTAATAGACAATATTTTTCATATAGAAATCTTAATACAGTGAACAAAACAGATGGCAGCGGTACTCACAAAGAACAAGTTCAGAATCAATGCTGAGTTGAGCTAACAGAGCTTCTCTTTGCTGCTGGTTTCTCCTGGTGGTTTTAATGCCAGCATAATACTGAGCCAACAGTTCAGCAGCTAAACTGTGCACCTGTCTCTGCTCACCTAGTGTCTCCAGTTTGGTCTGGAATGAACAGTTCCGAAAGTGATCATTTTAGATGATTAAAAACACTAATATAATATAAATGAAATGTCACTGAAAGCATTGAAAAACCACTTCAATGTTCATTAATTTGATACGGATCTGCTGATAATAAATGTAATAAACAGGATTAATGTAGTGCCTTTGATAATACAGGTGGAACCAACTGAGAAAGTACCAGACTAATTGAAAAAACTCATATTTATTGATATTCTCAGTGAAGATGAAGTATCAGAGTGACCTTGGTAACTAAACTAAAGAGCAAATTAGATAATCTATTATTATTTTTTTCAAAATCTAAAATAAGAAATTACAGTCAGAAATTTCTTCTATTCATGAAAGAACAAGAACATTAAATAATTGGGTAAATGTGAACCACACTGATACATGTGATGAAAACATATAACAGTCTTATGTAAGAAGGGACCAACCCCTCCTGAATTTCTAAGTGCCCCTTCAGTTTAAAAAACACAGGTAGCTGGTTAGTTGAAGTGATCATTCAAAAATACAGCATGTATACTTGTAATATAGCCAATGTAGAAACAATTAATAAACAATCCAAGATTACTTACAAATTTATTTGATAAGTTAGTGGGTTAGTTCATGCTTTTCCAATCACTTTATTAGTAGTAATAAAACAAACTAATAAACCTACATTTCATAAATTGTTCTGTCATTCATCAGGGTTTAGTCCTGACAGGAAGTGTATTTTTGTGCAATACTATTTTTGCATTGCTATTGTTTCTATTTTGCCAGGCGATGTGTCTCAGTGGTGACCGTGTTGGCTTCAGGACCTAAGGGTCCTGGGTTCAATTCTTGCTGCTGGCACATTGTTGTGACCCTTGAGCGAGGTACTTTACTGGAATTGCTCCAGTTGCTGCTGGGGAGTGGCCTGTGTAGGCACTCAGACAGAGGAACCAAGGGCAGGGGATGCTCTATAGCCATGACAGAGGCGAGTCTCCTATGACAAGGAAAAAGTCAGAACAATAAACCACTGCTGAAGATGGATGCACTGGGCCAGAGTGCGCATAACGATGGTGCAACACATCCCACTCTTATGAAATGGGTGATCCAAGAAGAAGTTTCTATTTTTAGGCTATTCAGGTAGCTTAATCTAGTCTTGAACTGCAGCCTACTACAGGAATGCCTTGACTTACATAAATTCGACTTTACCTAAGAAATAAATTCAAAAAAAATTTGAGATACGGCAAAAATGTTACGTAGCACTACGTTTAGGTACCTGGGTATGAGCAGGCACTACTCTGAGCCATGGAGTAATGCGCACTGGGGTCTGAGTGTATTAGTCAGTCAGCATCCCTCTCTCACTTTCAGCTGTGCATTAGTATCCATACAAGTGAGTTTTGTTGTACATAAATATTTTCATTTTCACATAAATTTTTCCATTATAAGCCATAGTGCTAAAGTGTAAAACTGATGCTGGTGCTAGTGGTTCTACAAGGAAGCATAAAGTGATTATGCTTGAGGAAATATGAAGACTGGCAAACCTTGTCTTCCATTGTGGGTGGTCTGGGCATGGCTGTGTTGATGGTCAACATGATAGAGAGAGACAAAGACCATATTAAAGAACATGAAAGGATCTGCCCCCCCCCCTATGAAATCTACGGTGATAACGAAACAAAGGACTAGTATAATCGCTGAGATGGAGAAATTGTTGATGGTGTGGATGCAACCCTAACCCTAACTCTGCCTACCTTTATGCTTATGTAAGATTGCTGTATACGTGCAAATTCGACTTACATAAAAATCAACTTATGTATAGCCGACTGGAATGTAACCTTTAACATAAGTCAGGGTATTCCTGCAGTTGCTAAGTTTTTAAAGATAATGATGGCAGAGAAAGATCCCTGAAACATAGTTAGTGTATTACTACTAATGATTTAGTTGGAAAAGACCAAACCAAACAACCAACTAACTTTTTCTTTCTGTTTGGTAAGTAGCACAATGCTAACACACTAAGTTGACAAACTACTTGTGTATATTTAAACCAGTAATGTAATTTACTCAAATTCAGCTGGTAATTAGAACAAGGTCATAGTGATGGTAACCACAGTTCAAACTGGTTCAACCTCTGATTTGGTGAAGGACTGTAGACTGTTTTTTTCTTGTTATTAAACTACCCGATTCACCTGTACTGATTTTAACTTATTATCTCAATTTTCTCCAATTGATAATCATCACTTTTAGTAGATTTTATCATGTTTTTCCTTCAAATATTCAGGAAAATTAGGTTTTCTAACTAGTTTCTGTCTCATAAAAGTAGCTAGTGCTATAAAGATGGGCCAATAGATATATCAGGTAACCTTCCTGACTATCAACAAAGACTTGAAAGAAGCAGATAGACGCTGCTGAGACTCACAGACCATTCCAATGACATAATTGCCAAACTATAAGAACAGGTGCAGGTCAGAGGAACCTCACTCTGCAGACTGGAAACTGATGAGCTTTGAAAAGGGTTGCATAGTTGATCAATGGGACTTTAGTGGCCGCCATTGAAAATTCTCTGAATCAACTAATTAAATGGTGACTGACCAGTTTAAGAGAAGCCACAAAGTGACTACTCATGCTGTGTCTGGCTATCCAACAAAACAGATACTTTGTGTTGTAAAGAGAAGTGAAGAAATCAGACCCTGACAATTAGCTGCAAATGTAGAAGAAAATGTGCAAGTGTCCAAAAAAATGACAAGACTAACCACTCCTCAACACCAAATCAGTCATTAAATGTAATGGGCAATGCAGATGTTACCATGCTCTCCTGCCTTTTGAACAGTCTTTTCCAGGATATGCTTTCATATTTCTCAGATAGTAATCCATGTAAGGGGCATGGTTGGTAAAACAGAAATTTTCAGTGAACAATCTGCAAGGAAAGCTATGACAAAATATGGTGGCCTGTCTGTCATGGTAGGGCACAATTTGGGCCACTGGACCATCATAGCTGGTGGTCTATGAAGAAAGGGACTGTAATTACTTCCTGATACATCAACATCCTTTGAGAGAAACATCAGCCTGTCTATGCCAATGGCCATATGCCCAAAGAGAGAATTACATTTATGAAAGATGATGTCAAGACTCAGAGCAATTGTCAGTCATGAACTCCTTTGAGCACATTATCCCCAATTAATCCCTGCAAAAGTGTTCCAATAAACCCACCTCTAGAAAATCCCTAACACAGACTGCATCAGGAATGGGCTGTAACAGCACAAAAAAAAAAAAAAAAAAAAAAAACACCACTACCAACCATTTGCTTTTTCACACCTGTCTATTTACAACTTATATTACCTCTGGAAGCAAATCTCTACGAGCTGTAGCTTTCATGAAAGGGAAGGGATATAGACTAAACATCTTTTTATAATTTGACTGCATAGCGACCAACTTTGTACATAATTTAGACATGGTGCCATTTTCAAATATGCATAGTTTTTTTTTTTTTAAAAAAAGGAAAACCATGTCTTGCTTTATGATAGAAAGAGATATTTATTTTTGGTACTGATCATTTTAAATAAATATTCTTGATTTTATAATAATTTTGTGAAGAGATCATATGTTTGTAGGTGTCAAAATGTTATCGGTTTAATAAAAATAAAGTCAGCTGGATAATTTTAGTGCTTATGAGAATTTGGTGCCAGCCACTTGGGTGCAGGAAAGTTAATATCAACAATGGATATTGCAGTAATAAAATGCACAGAGCACAGTTACACCAATAATGACAATATTATATTAATGAATGTAAGAATCATAATAATTATAAGAGACATTTTTCTTCCTGGAGTCCAGTGCAAAAATCATGATGATTTCCTGATTCCTTAAACTTAAAAAAAAAGAAGAAAACTGAGCTAAACCATATAATATTTTTTTCAGTATAATGAGGGATGCTATGAGTCTTCAGGAAATATTAAAAACAATCTAAAATCATTTAACTTCAATAAAGCGGCATGATTAAACAATTTCAGAATACTGAATAAACCATACAGTTTATCTGTAAATTTTATGGATGACTGGAAGCCTATTGCTTAGATTACTGGACAACCAAGGCTGAGGGTCCAAGTTTGAATACTGGTTGTAGTTTGCTCAGTTTAGCTGGTTTCTTCTTTCTTGCTCTTCATCACTAGCTGGATGTGTGAGTTTCCTGCAAGCTTGTTGGTTTCTAGCATATCTAAAAGTGAAGAGTTCTAGTACAGGTTTCTCTGCTGAAGCTGGAACTGCTTGGCTACTCTCTCTAGCAGATGACCATAACACTGCTACCTCACCAGGTTATCTCCATTGTTAAGACAGGTGTACAACATATCTGTAAACTTTAGCCATTTTGCATAATTAATCTTTTCAAAAAAAGGTATTTTTTCAGATGAATAGAAAGTAAAATGTTACGCCATGAGTAATAAAAGAGATGTTAGTTTAACTTCAAATATCTGAAGTGTTTTAGTCTGTTATTAAAAGCAGTTACAAATTCATCTAATCAAAATGATGTTCTTACAATTCCTAAACATGCAGCAAAAGAATCTTCCAGAATTTTTGGAAGATATAAGCTAGCTGATGGTAAAATGAGCTAATTTTGATTTACTGATAAGTCCTATAGGGAGATATAGAGTGGTGCATGGTACACTTGTTATGAATACAACTTAGAAAAGAAACAAGACATTTTTTAATGATTTATTGTCTTCTTATCAACAGATCTTTAGGTGTGCAACAAGATTTACTTTTAGGAATTCTCTTCTTGATTTATGTACATTTTGTTGATAGTCTAGTGGATATATATAGAAAATGTTGCATATTATAGTAAAATTATGCTTGGGTAAATACTGAAATAAAGAAGACACTTCAATTTATTGCACCACAGCTAAATGGAAACCTCTTTAAAATAAATATAACTTAACAGAAGTTATCAGCATAGTAAACAGGAAAAATCATAACCATTATTAAATTAGAAAACATATTCATAAAAAAGAGTTATCTTTAACAAAACTGAGATAAAAAAAAATTAAGGGAAGTAAATAATTTTAGCATCATTCCATATAAGATGATTTAAGAGACAGGGAACATAACCATAAATCTGCCAAAGTTTCAGTGCATTCTGATATAGAAAAAAGGCTTAGTAAAAGTAATTGTAAAGTGAACAGAATATCCAGTGATTGTGGCTAACAGTAATACTGCAAATCAGTTTAGAAGAAGGTATTTATTTTCTGAGAACCTTGTATAAACTATGGCAGCTTCCTGCTTCTTTGCAATAATTAACAGATAACTCATTCTAAAAGCAACATCCATGGCAGGCATTTCTTTCTCCCTCCCCATTCCTCCTAATTCATTACCAGCCAGCAGTTTCTCAAAAAACGAAACAGAACTAACTAATCTATTGCTTGCTTGACTATAACATTTAAAGTTGCTCAGTTTATAATTAATGTAGTTCTGGAAGTTACAACCGCATAGGGTATGTCCACATTAATCTATTATACATCTTATTAATACTACATTGATTTCTTTCAGTTTTAAGATGTAGAGAATATGCAATATTTCAATATTTCGTTTTTGAGTCAAATAGAATTCTTTTAAGCAAATGTCAGACAGAGGTGGCCATACAGCTGGTGAACTAATTCCAGATGGATTCAGCAATGTCAGATAATATTAGTCATCATCTAGCTGTCTCACCACACAGTTCTTTTAGTATTAGTAATATCGATATTATCTTTCAGTAATCATGCAACATCAGCCTGAAATGATTTACCCAGCTAGGCACATATGATTTATCCAAAAGGACTTTATATATTTTTAAAAATTCTTGCTCCTCCACATCTATCTCTGACTCTCTTTTCAAAAAAACTACTACAGAATCCACCCCAAAAGAGGTGCATGTCATACACACACACACACACTTTTATTGTCAATGAAATCTACACCTATTTTTGTAGTCTAATGTGTTAGGGTTAGTCAGGGTTAAACAGTTGAAATATTAGATGTAACACACTTACAGGAAACTTGTCTCTTCTTTCTTGTATTCTCTGTTGCAATTCTATATACCTGTGTTCAGTTAGGCCTTGAGGTTTTAAATGAAGAGGAAGCAAATTTCTTTGAGAAACATTTCTTTGAAGTTTTTTCCTAACCTTTAAAAAATTTGAAACCAATTAAAAACACAATCAGTAATGAAAATGCAAATTAACATAATAACAACAAAGATGTAGCATTTCTAAGCTAATTCTGTAGACTTGTTGACACTAAAATAACCTTTAATTATTAAGACCTAAGAAAACTGACATTATATACTGTAATAGTAAAAAAAATTAATAATTTGATGTATATGTTGCTCAGCTCTTGCAGTACAATGGAATTGATAGCTTTGTTGCTTTGGTTTTACATGCTGTTGATAGGAGTTCAAGGAAGCTAAATAGCCAAATAAAGACATTATTAACTATGACAACTTTAGAAAAAAAGAGCATTTTGAGAGCTGCCTGTCATAGTCCACCATGGATGGGTACAAAACAATTGCCAAGTAAATAAAATTACTTTTGTAACATATAAAACATTTCTATGCAAAATTATTGCAGAAGAAATCTGCTAAAAACCATATTTTATAGAAAATTAACTTTATTTCTATCATTCTAAATACTTTCTGATCAACTGTAAGTTACCATTCTCTGTATCTTGATAGCAGCCTTTTCAAATTTAACTTCTTCTTGTCGTTTATATAGTTTTTTCCGCTCACTATACCCTCGCCACACTTTCTGAATCATTATGACGGCAGATTCTGCTTCATGTTCAATGTATTTCTTCATTCTGTCTATAAAAGAAGAAACAATGGCAGATATTGATAGGTCATGTATAATATACATTTCTGGATACATAGTTAGTCAGCTAGTGTCTAACATGAAAGATTGAAAGATGTGAAGAGAAGTGAATACGAGAAACACAACCTTGAGGCTTTGAGTATAGTTTGTACTTTGTTTTCAAAAAAGAAACATACTAAGGATAATAGAAAACCGAACACGTATGACTAGTAAAAGCACAAGATTATTCTTCAGTAAATATTGAGATAATTAAATTAGGATTTTCTTTGGCAAGAAAAAAAAAGACCACAAATATATATGCATGTTAGATCCAATCTGTGAAATTGGCCATTTCATGAAAAAGGTATGTGCAGGTGCCGTGTAGGAAATTTTTGCTGACATTTACAAACTACTTTAGATGCTATGGCCACACATTTTACTAATATTTATTTCACAAATTGGACAAGCCATCTTCACATTTTATAAAATATAGAACTAATAAATATCATTTTTTAAATCTTATCTTAAATTTAAAATAAAATGAAATAGATAAATTGTGGCCTAATGCTAGATAGCTTTATCACATTTAAAGTTATACAATATAAAATACAAAATAGATGAACCATAGACACAGAATTATTCTTTGAAATTATATACTATGCATCATCAATACCATTACCTTAATACCTGTAAAACTTAAAAAGTAGTACTCCATGATTTCATGCTCTAAAGACGACCTGATATAGTTCATAGATAAATCAATACAATGTATTGATCATTATCTCTGTCCATTACACAATACAAGTAGTTTTCTAATTAATTAATGTCTACAGTTGCAAATGTCTTCAGCATGCACTGTTGCACCTTAAAATATCCCTCAGATAAAACACTGCTTGATAAGGTAGGAACACCTACAGAGCATCTTGTGAAATCCACCACATACACACTATCTCCTGGATGCTAAGCTGTTCTGATGGAACATCTTCAGCTTCCAGACCACTAAACTGCATGAATTACAACTGATTCTGAGCCACTTTTCCTTTTATGACTCACTCCTCGTGCCAATCACATAGCCAGACTATTCAACTGCTAGCACCACTCCAATAACATTTAGTGGATCACCTTTGTTGCAGCCTAATTGAAAACTGGCACACAACATTATCATCTGTTCTTAGCCCTCCAAGAAATAAAAATTGTGAGCTATCATTTTGTTATTTTGGGTATAGAGCTTCCTTCCTTGCCTACTTTGCAGGGTGTTCTGTTCTACTCGCTGTTTGTTAACAGATAATATGGGTGGTATTATGATCTCACTGGAATCAAAAGTAGACATGGTGTTACTGAGTGTGGTGATGGTGACACTGGGTCTGGATGTAATGATAACTGTTTTTGTGGTAAAGTCACTTTATGGGGTACTGGTAGGGTCTGGGTTAGAAGAGACACTGGGTAGGATAGAACTTTCCTGAGCATGTGCTCTAGCTTCTTTTCCATAACACCTGTACCAAGATGGATAAGAAATTTAGCTGGTAATATAGAAAAGCCCAAAGGTTTGTTGCCATTCCAAGCTTTGTATGGCTCCATCTTGATGGTGTCACAGAATGACATGTTCATGGACCATTGATCAAAGTAAACACCATAGCTCCATCTAGTTCTATTGTTGTCTCTCATCTAAGCTGTAAGCATGAACTTCATGTCATCATTTCCTCATTCCATCAATCCCTGGGTTTGAGGATGACATAGTCATCCATTTACAAGATTAAATTCTGGCCAGAAACCGGGCTGTAAACTCATGTCCATAAAGATCAAGTAACAATTCATGAGTCACCTCTCTTGCCTTCTTGGAATGCAATGGGTGAATCATGTGAAACTTTGTCAGGTGCTCACTTTGTGGTGTAGGATAAACTGGACTTGACATCTTTCATAGTCTGTATCCACCAGATCCACCTGGCCACACTTATTAAGGTCCTTCACAGTAATGATGACTACTCCAGATGCTGTTTCTTGTGTGGATCTCTTTTCAGCACACCTTTCACACTGAGAGATATATTGTTGGACAAAGGATTGTGCGATGTTGGTGTGCTGATCCTGAACCTTCCTATGAGTCTTTTATCCACCATGACCATGACCAGTTTCCACATGCATCTAGATGATATTCAACACACTCTCTTTGGTTAACATATACTTATCACTGTTCTTGGCTACTTTATCAACACTACCAAGAGATTTCAATAGGTTTTCAGAATATGGTAATCTTCCCTTGGAAGACTTTTGCCAGTTTTTCTCTGTCTGAGGACATGAATAATATGCTGTTCATAATAAGAAGTCTACAGAGACTGACAGGAGAATGTAATGCTTCCCATGCTGCTAGTGACACAGTAACTAGTATAAATCAAGCAGTAAATGTCTTCAATTTTTTCAGAATCTGCTAAGGTGTAATACAATTGTTAATTAATTATCAATTCATCTCAATGTAGACCACAAAATGTTTGCATGAATAAAATTTCAACTTTCATGCACAGCATTACAAAGAATGATATGGTATTTCCAGATAATTTCCATTACACAAATTAACAATATTAATATTTTGTTTTTAGTTTTTCTATTCTCCAGTTGATTTCAATTTTAGTAAAGTCAACAAGAAAATAAACCATCAAAGACTTACATTCACAAAATTCCAGGCCAGCAGTTTACCATAAATCAAACAAACAATCTTCACTTTTTGTTTATATTCAGCAATAAACAGTTCCTTAAAAGAACCCACACATGGTCTGATCACAGTGATACTGGTATAGCTTGAATACTTTGTTCATGAGGTATTGCATGGTGTGTACATTACAACCTGTGATATTCCATCCTAACCTGAAGAGTTTACAGTGAAAATAACCAGGATGAGATATCCATTACCAAACCATTGTCATTGCTTATTACTTTTTCAAATGCCCCAGCTGGCTTGTTTCTTGCAGTCAAAGTTGGCTGATTATATAATCTAAGCCAATGAGACTGCAGCAAAAACTTTGTCAGACAAAAAGCTGCTGTAAAAGTTAAATACAGGTCACTTACTGATGTCCTTTGTTGAACTCACTTGCAAAATTTCTTATTTCTTGTGATAAATCTCTTTGCTAAAAGTTTACATCTAGAAAACTTTTGTTTACTTTAAACCACACAAAAGAATAATAATAATTTTATTTACTGCTGAATGCAAGCCATTCTACATCATTCTGATGCTGATGTCAGCTTAACCTTAATCACCTTTTATCTATCAATATTTTTCAAACTGCATTTTTAACAGCTATTTTTTTCAGATTTCTAGTTTATTTGCCCCAGGTGGGTTCTATTCCTGATTAGAAATGATTTTATTTCTAGCTGGATTACAGTATTTTATTATAGGAACTAAATTCAAATTCCCTTAAAACTAAACATAGAAAGACATTCTTGAATTAGCTTTGAGCAAGTCAGTAGGAAACTATCTATCTGTGCCTTATGGTGCAGTTGCTATCTTCCTGTATTATCAGGAAATGATCACCCTAGGTGGTTGGCAGGTGATCAAGATTATAGCCAATTTGAAAATACTTTCAAGATAGCCTTAAAAAAAAAAAGTGAATGATCCACATTTGTGATATATTTTTCACAACAAAACAACAAGCGCAGTGAAGTTGTACAAATGCCATCGTTATGGTTAAATACTGCATCTTGTCTTTCTAAGGATTCAGTAAGTGTACAACTTAAAATAATAACAAAAAGATAAGTTCTGATAATTTACAATTCCTCTTCTTATCAACCTTTGAGTTTTTCAAGAAATCAATGTATTACTAGTTTGAGCTGACTCAAATTTGTTTCTTGGTTTTATAGGATTGTTTTAAGAATATTCAACTCACTATCACTAATCACTATTTATTTTCCTCTACTGGACAGTAAACTCTAAACCAAAAGAAAAAACAAAAACAAAACAAAATTGTCTGCTTTCTACTGTTAGATTTTCAGTTTTCTGTCTTGAAAATAGAACACACCTATTTAACCTTGTGTGAGGTTTTCCACATCTCTTACAGTTACAACTACATTAAGTCGGTTAAATACTTCAAAATTGTCTTATTTATCAATAATTGCTGTTCTCAATTTAAAAAGATCTAGAGGGAAGGTTGGATGGTTAAGATATTAGGTTTGGTATATTTTAGCTACAATACATGCAGAGTCCTGGGCACAAAGAAAAGAAACTGGTTTGTCTTTATTTCTATGAAGTCTACACTTTCCTAAACTTATATGCAAGCTGCTCTAAATGTGAGACAGAGAGATCCTAAGCTGTCAACAAGAAGGCAGCAGGTTTTATAAAATACCACCCACAGAGACACTTGAGCACCCTTTCCAAGCTTGATTCCGCCAATGGTGCATATGCAAGCCAGCAGAACTGGGATATAACCCAGATGAAGAATCAATCCCTAGTTATCCTTTAGTTTTCTAAAAAAAAAAAAACCTTAAAACAATTTTGACTTTAAAGAAACATGAATTTCTTATGTGCATTCAAAACTCCTTAAAGATTAGCTTTTGTCCATGATCCCAAATTCCTGTGCTTTATACATTCAAGTAAATTTTTTATTACAATGATTTTTTCCAGGTATTTTCTCACCAGCAGGTACAATTTCCATTTTCAGCAGCTGTTTCTCCCTAAATGCTCTTATTGTTCTTCTCCTCTGAACTTGTAACTGATGTCTTAATTCTGATTCTTGTCTTTCATCTTCCTTTTTTTTCCCCACATACTGTCTCCTTTTTCTTTTGGCAGAAAGAAAAAAAAAGAGAGAAAAAATAATCAGGATTTAAATCTGAAATAAATTTTTACTTTAAAAAAATGTGTCACCATAAACAACAGTCTCTGATTTAGTTTTTCTCTATCCATTACCATTTCACTGTTCTATGTTAGGAATAGCCCCATGAAGATTTGTACTGATTTCATACTATAGCTAACAGGTCTGTTAGGAGCTCATCATGACGTACATAGTTAGTAAAGCAATATTGGTTAAGGTTAATTAAAATTAAATCTTAAACTTTTATCTCTGCTATGTGAACCTGTAGATAGTTTAGAAAGGAAAAGGGAGTTTCTCTGTCATATTTTTCACATATATATTAAATATATTCACTGACTAGAAACTTTATTAAGACCTATAACCAATAATGAGTTGGGCTGCCTTTTCCCTAAATAACATCCATGACATGACAAAAGAATCTACAATACAAGATGCTAGAAGATGTCCTAGAAATATTTACCCATTCAGTCATTATTATTGCACATAATGTATGGAGTGAGGTAAGCGGAAGATTATGATGGCAAATAATGCAGTTTAAGTTCATCCCATGGATGCTCAATTGGATTGACACCTGGAGATTGTGCTGGCCATGGGAGATGCCTGAAATCTCTATCATGTTCCGCAAACCATGAAATCACAATGTGGGCATTGTGGATAAGAGCAATGTCATCTTGAAAGTAGCCATCCCCATCAGGGTACATATAAAGCACTGCTGATGCACTTGATCAGAAATGATGCTGAGGTCAACTTTGATAATTATTTTGCCTTCTAAAAGGGACCAAGGGCTCATGGTAAGTTAGCAAAATATGCCCCAAACCCTGACTCCACCAGTAGTAGAGGCCTGGACAGTTGGGTCCACACTAGAGAGATTGAATAATTCATGTCCAGTCCAGTGTCTGCACTCTGTACACCACAAGCCATTTTTTCATGCTGGTTGATGTTGTTATTATTTATCTCCTGTTATACCCCATCATTTAAATGGGATAAGACCCAGAACACTAGCAGAGTTGGAGGAGTGTGTGTGACATCGGAAAATAAGATCAACACAAAAGTGCCTAGTGCACTAGTGACCCTAGTAAAAGTCCTTAACAGAGCTCTTTGTTTTTAGATATAAGAAAAAATTGAGTGCCTGGACTTAACCCATGTGGCTGGTTGGTGAAGAAGAGCAAAAAGAAACCATACTAAGGAGGTACAACCAACCAAGTTAGTTCCCTGCACGAATCAAACTGGAGCACTCAACTGTAGCAGTCTGGTAGTCTAACCACAGGGCCAACAGACACCCTTTTCATTGTGGTAACTATGATCACTGATTTAATCAATGGTCTCCAACTGCCATAGTCCATTTATTGCAGCATTCTTTGCAAGGCAAACTAAAAATTGATGTAGATTGCTTTTCATTGAATATCTCTGTTAGTTGGTATATTGTTTGATGATGGCTGAACCACTTTCTCTCTTCTTTCTGTCACTGTGTTTGCAACCACAATTCCCCCTTGCAGCAGACATTTACTTAATCTTTTGCATTTGCTGATAAACTTGAATGACCAATGTTTTGAAGAAAACCAACAAAACTCTTTTCCACAGGCACCTGTTAGATGTGCATCCACTATCATGACTCTTCTGAATACTGTAAAGTCTTTGCCATTCCCACATATTTGCTAAGATGACTGCATGGTTGCAGGTCCAGGTCATATATAATGCTGCATAAAATCACCAGTCAGATCATGTGGCTAACCTAATTTGTAACTGCAGCTCAGCTCAATTCAGGCTCAAGTCTCAAATGGTACAAAGGTCCTAGTAGAGTGGCCAACCAATGTACCTAAACTCCATAATAAAAACACGCATGTCATGTCAAGTAAAATAGTCCTACCTAAAGAGTCTCTGCAGCTTTCCCATTAAAATATCCATTTGTCGGAGATGTTTTCGTGTAACATAGCTTCTCCATGCAGCCTGGATGACAGTGGCAGCAATGTGGTATTTCTAATAAGAGTAAATGTAAATCAACTTTTATTATGTGTCCTGATAAATCACACTTTCAGCATTAATACAATAAAGTTATGTGATCTATTTTGATTTTCTATTTGACTAATACATTACTTTACCTGAAACATTATTTGTTTATAGTTTTTATTTTTTTATATAGTGTAAAAATATGCACAAGGTATCACTTAATGAATCTATTACAACTAAAAAAATTGCAACAAAAAATTCATGTTTTAATAATAATAATAATAATAATAATAATAATATCATGTTTTAATATTGGCAGTGCAGTAGTTCATTAGTACACTGCCAAGGTTAAGAACCCTTGTTTGAATCCAGTCAAGATCTCCCTAGCATGGTTTCTGCTTGCTCTTCTTCACCAGAAAACCACGTGTTTCATCTGGCCATACTGGTTTCCATCCACATCTACAAAAATGAAGAGCTCTAATAGCGACTTCCTGCAGTAGGCATGTGCTATATTTTGTCTGGTTTGGGGTTTTCCTCTGGTAGATGCCTTAAGTCCTGACACAAGCATGTTGTGGCTTTGAAAAAGGCTTTCATATTTGTAATATGATCAATAACAGCCACCACTCTTATTTCTGTATTTATAAGTTTTCTCCCTCCCCCACCACAAAACAAGATTAAATTAAATAATGCCTAATGTGTGAAACACACTTGAGTTGCTCCATTGACCTTCATTATATTTTTGAGATGCTTGGTGGAAATGAAATGTAATGCCTTTTGGTATTTATTACACACATAAAATAATGTTACACAGTAGTCCATTATATTATTCTGCCCTCGGTTTCACAAAACCTATGAATCTATTCTACTGGAAAAGTTTAAAACCAAAATATAATTAACCCTACACTTAGTAGATACACACCTCTCTTTCTGCTCTCTGGGCATTTCCAGCATCTAACAACCGCAGGAGTTCTTTCAGATCTCTTTGAAATCCCTTTTGCATCCACTTGCTCAAAAGTGGTCTCAATCCCCTAAAAATAAATTTACAAAGAAAAAAAAAGAAGCCTTCATTAGTTTCATTCTAATTACCTTTTCTTCTCTGACCATATGACAGTCATGGCAATGAATTTGTGTGAGTTACAAGATCAATAAAAGCATGAGTTTTGGAAACATCATGTTTGAAGGAGTCTTTCTGGAACATTAAAAACTGGCTTGTCAAACCAACTTAGCAAAAAAAAATTCTATGATATACTTGATATTCAATCCAAGATAAGTGGGTTCACAACATTTTGTTTGTATGGTTGCCATGGTAACATTGCAAGCTCACTGAATTTGCAAAAACACTCTGGCATAGTTTTCTCCTTAACTATTCATCAATGAATTATATTATTATTTGAAGATAATATTTGTTTATATGCAAGGTTATAGAAATTTTGCACATTTTTCACTTGTTTTATTTGTTTAGATATTTAAAAATTTGGCACATTTTCCCAAATCTTACGAAATCAGAGATAACAAACGGTTCCACAACTTTTCATTTGAGTTGCTAGGGTCAGACTTCATTTCAATTTCAGGCTCTCAAATGAAACAAACAAAAAGTTAAGTGCCATAAAACAATAAATAAGTTAAAAACACCACATTTAGGAAAATCCACTAAAAATAGAGCTAGACCTGGAACCACCGAGTTGATACATCCTATGCAGATATTCACTCATTACCTCTAAGGAAAAGAAGCTATATTTGCAAAAAACTAACAATTAAAAATTTTTCTTCAACTTCAGAAGATCCTTTAACTCAACTCTTTCTTATTATTTACATTATAATTAGTTCTTTAAACCTTTTTAAAACTAAAACATGTCTTCATATGCTGTCACCATAACAAGACAACAGTGAATAGTCAAATGTAAGTCACTATTTTTCAGAAATGATATCTTAATCACAAAGAAAGTGATATGATGCTTCAGAATATTTTTGCTTTTGCCTTCTTTTTGTTTCACATATTTTCTTTTACTTTTTTTGTACACTGCTGTCTGGGCAGTGTAGTGCTGCAGTTGTCCACTAGGAGGCATTGACAATCCTGTGCCCCAAGGGCTGTGGAAGTTCTAACTTCAACAGGGAAATCTCTACTAGAACTCTTCATTTTTTAGATGTGGGAGAAAACCTATGCAACTGGCTAGTAAAGAAAAGTGAGACGGAACCATGCCAAGGTGGTCACCAAACTGAGCCAGTCCTGACCAGGAAATGAACTTGGCCCCAAGCAGTAACACAGATAATGTGTTGGTGTTAATTAATGAACAGTTCATAACAATAAAAGAAAAAAACAACATCTCTTTATTAAAATAACCTTAGCATATTTGAAAATCCTACATTTGTGAGATATTTCTTTTACCATGGTATGCAGATAAAAACTGAAGCAACCTTATCAGAAATAAAGTTTCAAAATCCAGCAAAATTGTTATTTACCTGTATCTAATGCAGAGCATATCAATGAGAGGTTTATGACAATCACACATTGTCAGAACACATCTTGTTGCAGCCCTGTAATCAACCAAATATATTTGAAATTAATCCAGATTTCTTACTAGAAGTATCCATATTCTTTTAGCCACTAAGCTAATATAAAGTATAAAAACACCCAAAACTTCACACTGTCATGGCAACAGAATATCACAACAAATTAATTATTTTTATACATATAACTAAAGAAGAAAAGAAACAAAAACTTGTTACTTCTTCATCAAATATATAAAATCATGGGTCATTTTCTATCAGTAATTACTATGGTATTTACAAAACTAAAAAAATTTTCACCTTATTTGAAAGACAAAGGATGTATATAAAACATTATACAATTTACCTGGATATTGATACCAAAAAAATAAGCAAAGAAAATATTTCTAATGTTGATCCAAACTTTACCTGCAAAGCAAAACAGTGGTAAGAAAACTGCATCATGTGGCTGGCTGACAGGCAAATAAAGGTAAATTCTCCATAATATTTTCCATGCTTTATTTACCCATAAAAAAATTTCACATCAACTTGAAATTTTGAATAAAACAGAATATCAAGCTTTTCTAAGTTAAGGTAAAACAATCTTGCTGAACAAACAAATCATGGCGGTGGTGTTAGTATGAACTACAATTCAACTAATTTCTTCAAAACTGCAATGCCAGACCATTTTTTCTTTTTTACTTTGTGAGAAGTTAATAAGGCAAAGTTAGCTTAAAGTTATTTATTCCTTAAATCTCTTGTAATGTTTCTGAATCTCAGCTCTTTTACAAAATACAGCTTTGACAAACAAGCACCATTCCATGCTTCTTCATATATAGACCTGAAAAACTACTGCCAATCTTAACCACTGTCTCTCTCCCTCTCTCTCTTTTTCTGTCTGCCTGTCTGTCTGTCTGCGTGTATATAAACACCCTAAAAATAAAAAAAACACACACACACACACATGCACATATAGATATATATATATACTTAAAAATAAAAATCACAGATTAACAATCTGTATTTCTTTCTGGATAAAATGTTCTATGATCTATGATCTATAAAATTTCAAGTTATTGTTGATTCTAAATCAATTCTGAAAGCAATAAATTACTTCCATTAATTTGCTAAGTGGAGTAAGAGCAGACTGTTATGAACAATATCAAAGGTAAGATATCTCCATTTACAACTGTCACTATCATCAGTTTTCACATCTAGTTATATATTCCCAGTATAAAAACAAAGGCATCTTCACAGACTGAATAGTCCCATCCATCTGCTGGAGTGATCAAACACTATTTTTTTCTCAGATTATGGAAAAAATTTATCTACAAATTTCTCAGAAACTAAAAAAAATTTAATTATCACTACATGAAGTCCTGCTGCTTAGCAAATAAGTTTGGCTTTTGTTGTAAGTGCTATGAGAGATCCTAGAACTTTCAAATAGGAACTCACTGGTAAAACTGCTGCTCCTGAAATTGTAGCTTTGCTGGCAAGATTTTGCCTAATGCAGCTCCTAAAATAGTAGTTTTGACTTGTATGATGCTGATTTACTGAAAACCCATGCTACGATTAACTGTACTTACACTCCAACTGCAGGGTCTGAGTTAACTGACAGCTTGTAGATTGACTCATCCAGAATTGTGTGTATAGCTGACTCATCAACTTTACTTAGACCCTTCCTGAAAACCAAAAAATATCTTTATCTATTTCAATCTGTTAAGTTGAAATAAAAAGATACTTTGATATTTACTAACAGAATAAAAAAGAAAAACCTTAAATTTCTCTAAAACCAAACCTGTTGAAATATTATTACTTATGCTTTGGTAAAATTTCAAAATGAAGAAAAGCTGTTACAGCTGATGAAGAAATTGTCAGTAAACACAGCACTGGTACCAAGCCTTAGGGGTCAGGGTTAGAACCAAGCCAGCAATAGATGTTAGAATTTAGAAGCAACTACTTTCGGTTTCTGAAGAAAAGCAGTGTAACTACAGAAATGTAAAATATTGTAATTAAAATCTAATTTTATCTGAAATATTTAAAAATTCGGTTTAAACTTTTTTTAAAGTTAAGAGTCTGGAATCTGATTGGAGTATTTGTTCAAAAGAGCATCTCTCTGAGACTTGTTTCCCATGTAGAAAAGTAAAAAATGTCTGGAATGTTAGTGCATATCTTTAATACTAGCAAGCAATTTTCCGCTTATATCAAAGATGAAAAATAAAACTGTTTAAAACAATGCTAAGAAAAAAAATATTTGTTTTAAAAAAATAAATGATTATCAAAATAAATTGCATGTTTGCTCTAAAAGTGAAAGATCACATAAACAAAAACTAAAAATTTTAGTCCTTGAGAAAATTAAATGAGTCAGTTTAGCAAAACTAAAAAAAAAAACACAAGAAAATACCATAGTGCAGACAGTTTTAGTAAAATTACTAAATCTAAGTGAGTCGAGAAAATAAATAATAATAATAATAATAATAATAATAATAATAATAATAATAAAGTAAAATTAAAAAGTTAATAAAAAATAAAAATTAAGTCATTTCTTAACAGAGTCTGCCAGTTGGAAGAGAATAATCAAAATGTTTAGCAAGAGGGTCTCTCTTTCAATGAGTTTACAAAACACATAGACACAAAACATTAGCTATGCCACTATGGCTAGGTTGTTTCAGACTGTTCCACAGATTTCTCAGAGCTCTCTAGCTTTCACATAATTTAAATCATAGTCCTGCTCATAAGCATCCTCCTTTCTTTTTATTTATTTTTTGACAAGTTGCTGATTATCAACCTCAGTGTTCTCTCTTTCAATTAAAATAAATTTTCTTTTTAAAAAATCAAATAAAATAACTCATCTGTATCTTCCACTTTGTATTAACATCATCATCATCTGCGAGCATAGAGACTCAAAGAGTTTCATGCTGAATCACTAGTCAAATGCATATCTCTCACTAAAATGAAGTAGACTATCCAATGTAACAAGTCTATTAATGACAAATGAGAATGATGGCACAGTGGCCTCATGGTGTACTACTGGACTGCTAAGATCAAGGGCCTGTATTTGATTCCCACAGGGGACTGGCTCAGTTTGGCATACCTCCCTAGCATGGTTTCTTTGCATTCTTCACCAGCTAGTTGCATAGGTTTCCCTTCACATCTAAAAAAAAATGAAGAATCCTAGTAGGGATTTCTCTGCCAATGTAGGAAGTGCCAGGCCAACAAAGTATAGGATTGGCAATGCTTCCTAGTGGACAAATGGCACTATGTTTCCTCACTGGGTTTATTCTCTTGTAGGCATCAACATACACAGAAAACAAAAACAGATGAGCAGTGCAAAGCTTGTTAATACTCACTCTGTGATCTAGTTGGGGATCAAGTAGTAATGCAAGATTTAAAATTGCAACTATTTTTTACTTGGTTAATTTAGTATCCAAGGTCATTAATTTTGACTGGTATATAAACAGCAATTGCACTGTTCAATGTAGCTAGTCAGTGTGCTCTTAATAAATAACCCAAACCACCATCAGTTTAGGATCAATGGAGTGTGACAGACCCTGTCCATACAAATGTGCCCTTGAAACTAATCTTGTAGAAAAACCACCAAATAAAAAAGAAAACAAAGTACATTCACTTCACCAGGCAACACAATGTTGTTGCTTTTTGTATTAATGCTAGTAGTAAGAGACAGATAATATGTACATCTAATGTTGTTCAAGAGAAAATTATGATTCAGTTGTAGAATCAAATCAAATTTAAATACTTGTCCTAATTGAATTTATTGATTGATAGATTTGTTATCTATTTGTTTAAAACTACAAAAAAATAATCCTTTTTTTAAAAAAAGTCTAACTTTATTCTAGAAGTAAATTTAACTGCACTATTTAGTGGAATTTGAGAATGAACTTTAGAACGTAATAATTTGGTTTTCTTAAGAAAGAAAATACAAATATAAAAATATACATTAATATATTTTTCTAAATGAAGAATAAATGTATGCTTAAGTTATTTTAAAATAAAATTTAATGTTTTTTTTTTTTTTGCTTTAAATTATAAAATAATGAGCTTCAGCATCCAGTTAAAACAAGGAAAGCAAATATGGAACCTTGATAAAACAAAATAGAGAGATTATGAAGCTATCCTTCTCCCAGTTAGTGAGATGAATTTATAATGTTCTCCAGTAATATCAGTTTTACTAGATAAAAATAATTTATATTTTATTTTTTTCATTCAAAACTATCCATGTAAAATCTTCTAAATTGTTATCATAACATATATGACATAAGACAGGGGAGATACTCCATAGAAAAATGTGCATTTACAGGATCATAACACACATGCAACAATGTTGACTTATTTATAGTTAAGAATTTGGCTTTGTATGCACAAATGCGTTTGCCTCAAGCTGTTTTAACAATATGCTTTCTGCAAAACATTTTCCTGTACCTTCATACAAAATAAATATTTCTAAAACAACACAAAAACAGATAATTTGTTATTATACTTACCAGTTTGCTCTGACAATATTTTGTATAAGATTAAGCAATGGAACTACAGTGTTGTTATCATCACTCATTAGCATCTGAAGTAACAGCTGGGATTTCAAGACTGAGAAAAACAATAGAAATTTTTTTATTTCAAAGAATGCAAGAAAACAAAAGTCAAATTTTTTTTCCCAATTACAAGCATTGTAAATTGTAATTAGTGTTATAGAAAGCAAGGGGATTATAAAGAACATCACCAGATGACTAGTGTTGCATCATCTTTCTAATAACATTGTTTACATCTGTACCATCTTCAATATTAATTTTTCAAAAATATGCAATGTATTTACCGTACAACACTGTCAGTGTCATTTGTATGAATCCTTTAAATATGTGCATCATTTTAACTGACAATGAGCCATTTAAATCTATCACCAAGGTCCTGCCTTTCTTTATCCATCTTGCACGGTCACTTTTCATGAGATGATACAACTTTTATTTCCAAGATAAGTAAAATTTTAAAAGTTTATCAGAATTCTTTACTTATTTTGTCTAATATTTAGTCTTCTTTTTGTTTCTTCTGTAAACATTTATTAAAGTTAATTTTAAAAAAATGTAAAACAACATATTTCCCCTTTTAAAAATCTTTATATGATCATTCCACTCACATTCTTGATTTATTATTTCTAAATAATCTTTCACTTAACCTAAATTCTTTCAAATAGTCTGTGTGAACTGCATATGCAGGAAAGCCAACAGATTATCACAAAATTATGGAGCATTCTGTCAAACAGATCCCAGATGATAAAATAACCTTCAGGTTGAATATTCTAGCAAATTACAAAGAAACAAACATCAAACCACAGTATGTAATAAAATCTACATTGATTGTGAAGACTATTATTTGTTCAAAAATACTATAAAACTGAATAATGATAACAGTTTGCCTTTAATACTACATTTTCCTTATTTGAAAAATTGTGATAAAACAGCTGAATAACTGTTGTCACAATAGAATTCCAATAAATACCTGATTCAGTTAAAAAGATATAACCACTTGTAATGTACAAGATGGCATTAAGAATGGTCTTGAAATTTTCAAGATATTCTTCATGGATTCTCTTCTTGTTCTGCCAATAAAAAACAAAATTAAAACACTTACTTTTTTTTTGGTAGGTTTTAATTACAGAACAGAAGTTTATAATCTATTTTCTGACTGCATCTTAGTTTTTGTCATGTTCCTTAAATAAATGCTCACATATTAATTTATTCTTGACAAACATATGTTCTGGCTTTCAAAACCTAAGGATGCTGTTCATCAGTGAGTTAGGAAGAGTAGGTGTGGTTGGCCCTGTTGACCAAGCAAGCTACCTAGGTACAACTGGGTGCTCTTGACTGGTGGTCAAGGTGCAAACCAATCAGCAGTTACCTGTAGAATCTCTACTACATGTACTGGAAAATTCTACCACAATTCTTCATGTTTAAATGTGAGAATAAACCCACATGGCTGGTTGGTAAAGAAGAGGGAGAAGAAATCAGAATGCCTGGAAGGTATGCCAAACTAAGTTGGTCCCAACTGAGAGTCAAACAAAAGCTCTAACCACTAGACCACTGGCCACCCATTAGTTTATTTAACTGTGGAAGTCATTACATATTTCAAGTATAAAATGAGTTGCAGTTCAGAGCATGTTTGTAATAGGTGGAAGTTCCATACAAAAATTATGGTGATAAAACAGTAACAAGATAATTAACTATCAAATACATAAAATAATATTTAGATCAAATATAGAATATATAAAAGCGATGTAGTTAGATGGCCCTTCCAAACTAGGTCATATACAATTCCAATGTATAATATTTTCAATGTCATTAAGCATTTAGAAAAATGTATGTTAACTAAAATAAACAGCAAATAATCTGTGAAGTCAAAAATTATAATGAATCAAACCAATAGTACTTTTAAGAGTTAATTTTCCCTATCAACCTTCTATTCATCTGCAAAGCAAGGAACTAAAAATAATAGCTATATGATCAAGTACATTACAATAACACCAGTGCTGATATCTTTAGTGTAATTACATGTGTCATATTTACCACTACCTTACATTTCATAAATGGAGAAGTAGGACAGGGATGACTAGTCTGTAATTACAAGATGGTAGAAAGAGCTGAAAAAAATATGTCAATAGTTTAATTACTTTTTTCAATATTTGTTTGGGACACAATGTTGGACGTCTGATGAGATGATGACCAGGTATTAATTCTGTTTGACAAGTTCAGTTCATAATCCTGTTCTAGATGGTATTTAAGAGAAGCATTTTCAGATACAATGACTAATTTTTTGTATTAAATACAACAACAAAATTCACTTTTAAGAAATTATGTGGTCAAACCGAACAAAAGTTCCACATGCAAACAAATAAGAAGATTCTACATTATACCATGATAAACAAGAATATTATACATAGTATGGCATAATAAAATTAATGAAAAAGTTAACAAAAAATGTTTCTACTTAATGAATGTACGTACACACATTTTTATAGTCAGGTTTGATATAAATAATAGTTGCATTGCTCACCTCAGCATTAGTCATTTCCATGGCCTTTGTCTGTAGATGACTAGCTAAGATAAATAAATTTTCAATGGCTTTTGGTAATTCACTTTCAAGAAACTCGTTGTCATTGATAACAACATCCATTCCAACACAAATCTTGCTGGAAAGAGTAAAAAAAGTAACACCTGATTAATATCTATAAAGATATTTCCCCAACTTATCAAATATAGGAAAGTCACAAATTTCTGTTTACAAAAGCTAAACAAACACAAATTCTACATAAAAATATTCTTCATTTTGTTCTGTACTGCCAGTTCTTCATTAAAAGAAATCAAGTTTTGCTGAACTGATTTGGCAGAGTAGTTTATCCACAAATTTACTTTATTTTAAAATTTTATTTATTAATTATGATTATGTGACTTTGTGTGTGTGTGTGTGCATGTGCGCATACAAAAGTACAGTTAAATTACTAGTGATATTTTATAAGTTCCTTTATTATATTCATTTCAGATTTACATCACTTGTAAGTTTATTTAAATATAGATACACAAATTATTTATTATACCACAGCTAAAATGAAATAAATTTATTATTTATGTAGCTAGATATGATCTCAATTTTTACTTCTTATAATGCATTTCTTGCAACACAGTTAATCCAAAACACTTTAAAGACAAAAAAATAATCATGCTAAAGGACTACAGTAAATAAAATATCTTTTCAAATTATAGCTTCATTATAATGAATAAAGATACTAGCTGGCTTGCTATCCTTCTACATGGGTTCTTCCTGGCTGAAATAGATACCACTTTAATGATACCTGACTGGGCTTCATTTCAATGTCCCCAGTAAATAATAATAATAAACTATTCAATGCTAACAACATCTGTTTACTAAAGTTACCTGAGAATAGTTGCTAATTCTGCAGCAGTCGTCCAGCCACCTTCTACCAATGTGTAGTCTTGCTTGAGAAACAAAGTAATGTAATGAACAAAGTTGTTCTTCCATGCCAACCTTTTTAACACAGCAAAATTTTTGGACCCTGGTGGCTCAGAACTTAGTATGGCTAAAAAAAATACCAAGAAAGTAAAATTAAAGACATCATCATTAAGCTAAAGAGGGAAAGCATGCTACAGTTTCTACTAAATTCTACTGCTTTCTAATTTATGTCTATTTTATACTGAATTAAGTAAAACTCATCATTATTAAAGGTTTTTAGGTTATGACACTAATTAGTAAAAACATCTGACAAACATTAGAGCTTAGTTCACAATAGTGTGTAATACATAATATAACTTCAGGGTGTTGATCAGACTTAACATGGTCTGTTTTCAAGTTTACATTATAGATATCAGAAACAGCTTACAGTAAAGATTTATAGTCTTAGTGCATTTGTTTAAGCCTAAAGCAGTTTGAGTTCAAGTTAACAATGGACATGATAATATAGCCTTACCATAAAAAATAAATATCCTCTGATTACTAGGTTGTCAATCTGGTTCTGACTATGGTACTGGTATGGACTAATTCATAATAATGGCCAGTGCTATACAAGAGTCTTTAATCATTTAAATAAAAAATACAAAACAGTATTTAAGCACATTCTACTAGAGAAACTGTGCTATTCAGTCAGAACAGTTGATGGAGAATAAAGGTTGTTTTGATGGTCTTTTTTGTCTTAAAGTATAAAAACTTATGAAATGAGATCACATGAGGCTAGAAGATGTGACCGTGTTACCACCATTATCCATAGAAACATTGTAGGTCGTGCTTTTTATGACTTTGCCTCTTTAAATGTAATAGGATAAAAGTCAGAAGTGAAGTGCATGAAACTTTAAAAATGTATAATAAAAACTTAGTTTTGGAATCAGTGTATTTCAACAGTTTAGTAACAATTAAAAATTATCATATGAGGGGACTACTGACTTTAAATGTACTAGATTTTGTCAGTTGGGATGAACTGAAGGACTATCAGATTTCATAAAGTTATAAATTAAGTCAGCAAGTAATCTGCAGTTTATATAGAACCCATTCACTTAAAAAAAAACAACAACAGAAGCTAAAATGTTTTTAAAACCACTTAACTATTTAACTTCTACAAGTTAAAATATCACTTTTTCATATTTAATAATGTCTGTAAGATTTTAGCCATGTAGCATAAATGTTGTCAATTAAAGTTAATAAAATTTAAAAAGAAAATTGTCTTATATTTCATTGTAAACATTGGAGAAACTCAACATCGTATATCACTGCTCCTTATACTTTGGTTTCAATGCTAAAGTTACTGGCACAAATTATCAAACATATAATTAAATATTTTCAGTAATATTTCAATTGCTATCTTGTGTTCTTGAGGTCTTATGATGAATAGTCAGAAGCCATTTGAATGTTATATAGCCCATCAACTTGCACAACTGTCATGCATGGAAGACTGATAATTGGGTCTCTTGACAGGAGAGCTATGATATGCATGTTTCAAATATTGAAAGTTTATACTGACTGAAATCCTCTTCAGTTTAATAATATAGGTAAGTTATTACTAAAATTTTTTAGTTACTAAACAAATTAAGTTTGTTTATTTTTTTTATAAGTGTAATTGTTTGTACCTTAGATCATTTGTTAAAAAGAAGTATAGAGTTTTTCAAGACTTTTATCTTTAAAATGGACTCTTCCTTTCTACCTTCACTTGAACTTGGCCTAGGTGTTTGCATCATGTGTCTTACCCCATGTTTTTCTTGTTTTTTTAATCTGTACGTGACCAATTAAGTACCAAGAAAAAAACTACTGATTGGAATGAATTTATCTTTTCAAATCATAATAAAGGAAAAGGTAATAACAATAAAAAATACATCTTAATTCATATGTAATGTTATAAAAATGTTCTCAACTGAATACATTGGGTAAACCTGATGTAATATGACAAAATGTAAGAAGCATACAAATAACTGAGTAAAGCTATTGTTAAATCAACTTTTTTAAAAAAGAGTACTGAGAATCAAACTGTTCAAACATATCTTTAGGAATGGTATTGTTCAAAATAGTTTCTTTCAACACAGGTTTGAGCCACTTTATTTGCAAATCTAAAGTATTCTAGCAAGGTACATTACATATTGCTTTTTGTTTTTTTATTTTCTTTGGGAAGGGTCCAATGCTCTTAGGAACACTAAAACTTGCATGCAATGAAATATTTATTGCTGAGATGCTGGAATATGAATATGTAGGTAATGATAAGTAATATTTCTTATGAATGCCAAAAAAATGCATGTTTACTGGATTTTCAAGCTGATAAAGTTTTCAAGCATTTACATAGCAACATTTAGCATATGAGTAAAAATGCACCAACCATTGCTTTTTACCACAAATTGTGATTGATTCTGTAGTAATTCACAGCTTGATCAAATAAGTCCACATCTTTCATTCCAGCACTGTATAATGAAAACAACTGAGGTTGAAATACATCTGCTTTTTTTCTTATTTCTCTTTGGACCAGCAATTCACTTCACCCACAGGTGCATCTAAATTATAGTTTGTTCCAAAAGTTACAACACTGTTAACTTTCCATCCAACTAGCAATGTTAACTTCTCAGTACCATTATGATAGTTGTAAGCCCCTCTCTCCTTCATTTCCTTGGATGACTGTAAGAGGCATTTCTTTTATTGATTATTTTGCACAGTTCCAGTTGCTTTGAATCCCTTCTCTTTCAGTGGCATGAAGAAGTGATAGGTCAAAACGTAATGTCAAGAAAGACTACATGATCTGTTGGAATCTGAACAGAGCTCAAGGTCTAGTACAATTTTGGAACCTAATGGCATTTGTGTTGTCACTGAATTGCCTTTTGCAGACCTGTTAGGTGCAACAACACTTTGCTCCACAATAAGTGTTAAAAGCATAACAACAACCATCAAAACAGCAAAGCATCCAGTCTTCATAACTAAAATAAACTGGCTTTCATTGAATAAATTATTTGGCCAGATGATGACCAAAGTACTTGACCATGACTTCATCAACATACAGGTTTTGATGGAAAATGCTCCATATTATGAAACTAGCATTCAGAAAATCCATGAGAGATCACAGTTTACACATTGTCATTTGAGTCAATGGATGAAATGTCAGCTAAATGTTTAAAATTATTTATTTCTTGAAATCAATCGTGGGTCACATTTATAAAAACTCAAGTGACATACAAGTCTTTGCCAAGGGATCAATACAAACACTCCTGAGAAAGTTGAAAGTAACTTCTGAGAAACAGAATTCTCCTATTTTCATTTCTTTGCAAGAGACATCAAAACTGTGTGTCTTTTTAGCAGTGAATACAGATTTTTTCTAATCAACAATATGCAGAATAATTTTTGCACAAAAAAATGCATTCAAAAAACTAAACCAGGTGCAAATCCTTCACTTTCCCTATAATGACTTCTTTTCATCCAACTAGACCATCAGAGTAGATGCCATCATGCATTCAGTGATCATTTTCTTTCATTTTGGAGCATTTCTTTGGGAAAGCCTTAATGATCCTTTGTACTGTTTCCTGGGAGAACAAGAAGCGGTTGTGTCAAAATCTAAACTTTCTCCATTTATTTCATTACAACCAGGAACATCATTTGATAAAATTCCCACTTACCAACCCTATTTTTTTTTTCCATGATACTCAAACTAGACGTTATTTTATTTTAGTCTTAAACAATTTTATATAAAAAAAACACATTTGTTATCATACATCCCAAATTTACTCATATGAGTATACTGTCATTTTGTTTACTATCCTATCTCATATATAGCACAAGGTAAATATTGTTAGCTAACACATTTTTCAAAACTTCTTAGCTATGCTATGGTCAATATTTTATATTTCTGAGAGTCCACATGAGTATTATGCCACCCTAAATTTTGCTACAAAACAGCATTAGGCACAAAAAACAAAAGCTAATTATACATATATATATACACCACACTACAAAGAATAACAACATTGGATGACTGGTTGGGATTACTAAGAACAGGTACAAGACATCAAGACATTGGTAGTGTTGCCACATGGTTGGAAATTGGGAAAAATAATTTAAATGGTTTACTCAAATGAATACGGTGGGATCAAATGGATTAATATTTAGTAGTCTGTTATGTAAGCAATATTTTTACAATAAATTTATATTTGTAATAGAAGCCAATGTGTGAACACAACTTGTTTATGCATGCATGTCAGTTGTTACAAGCCCAACTCTTAAGTTAGTTGCTTACAAGTTAAACTTTCTTCATAGTTCGTTAATGCATCTTCTGAATCATCATGTCCCATGTTCTTGATAAATACCACAATTAATTCTTGTCAAAGAGACTATACATGTAACTTTTACTATCTTACAGTGAATTTGATACTAGTTATGCTACTAGCTACTCGGAGCCACATTATCAAGGGAACAAAAATGGAACATAGGAGCCCTTCAGGCCAGGGTATAAGAAAGTTATTTAACCATTTAAGTCATATGTGTAATTCGTCAGCTTACTAAATATATTAAATGACGTTTTGTTTGTATTTCTAAACCTGTTTGCTTGTTTCAACCAATAAACTTACACTATATAATAAAAAGTGTGAGAAATCGCAACTTAAATTTCACTTTTATCCATGTTTTTTCTCTCCATTTTATTATGAAATCGTCAACATAGATAATAATTCCATTTCAACTTTTGTAAAATATATACAATAGAGCTAATTAATACACGGTAGTCTTGTTAGCCAGAATTTTACTCTGAACAGTTGTAGGTGGGCAGTACTCATTAGGGGGAGGGGGTCCTCACCCCTACATACTGTGCCTCCGAGCCCTTTTTGTGCGTTAGTGCGGCCCCTTGGCTACTACTATTCTTAAGGTTTCCACATGTAGTTCCATAAAGAGATGTTGACAATCAGTGGCAGGAATGTTTTTAAGAATACTCTTGACTACAGAAAGCTTTGACACCCTACCTCCATGCAGATGCTACACCAGTGATTACTGATGCTACTTTATTATTTATTTACAGGCTCCCGGCTTGGATGAGTGTAAATAAAACAATAGACACCCGCAAACAATGGCACATCAACGTGTACATACACACACACGTGTGTGTTCCTAAGCAACTAGAGAAGATGTATGTAACTAACCTTTCAGTTCCAGTAATACAGGCGGTATTTTTATATTTCCGGAACTGAGGATTCTAGTCGACAACAGTCGTAATCTTCTTTCCAATTCCCGCTGTCGACCTTCCTGGCTGTTTTCCATCTCAGTTCAAATTTAATAATCGAAATTTCCTCTCCGTTGCCACCAAACAAAGCGAGGAGTCACCCAAAAAAATCGCTGGACGATTTTGAGCGCTAGTTTCGGATTTGCTTTGAGCGGGGAATTTTGTTAACCCAATGGCGCAGAAAATATTGTTAATTAAAATTAGTTAATAAACCGCGTTTATTACATAATGTTACGAAAACACGTCAGCAAGTAGGAAAGGAGTAGTTTCCGGTGTGGGGAGGGGGGAGAGCGTGGTGGTAATGATGAGCTGCGCGTGTAAGATCGGCCCTTCTATTCTGAACGGCGATTTGTCGCGTTTGGCGGACGAATGTCAGCGAATGAGGGACTGCGGGGCAGACTATCTGCATCTCGATGTAATGGACGGACACTTTGTACCCAATATCACCTTCGGCCATCCCGTCGTGAAGTGTCTCCGCCCCAAGCTGCCCGGTGTCCTGCTCGACATGCACATGATGGTGCTGCAGCCGGAGACGGTTGGTGGCGGTGAAGCCGTCTTCAGTTTACCTGTCTCTCATTCACTCACTGTCTTGTGCACTCAGTCTCTCTGTGTGTGTGTGTGTGTGTCACCGTCCCCCCTCTCTCTCTCTGTCTGTGGTTGTCACCTCCCCCCCTCTCTCTCTTTGTCTGTGTGTGTCACCTCTCCTCTCTCTGTGTGTGTGTGTCACCGTCCTCCCCTTCCCCCCCCTCTCTCTGTCTGTGTGTGTCACCGTCCTCCCCTTCCCCCCCCTCTCTCTGTCTGTGTGTGTCACCGTCCCCCCCTCTTCTCTCTCTCTCTCTCTGTCTGTGTGTGTCACCGTCCCCCCCTCTTCTCTCTCTCTCTGTCTGTGTGTGTCACCGTCCCCCCCCTCTCTCTCTCTCTCTCTCTCTGTGGTTGTCACCTCCCCCTCTCTCTGTGTGTGTGTCTGTGTGTGCCACCGTCCCCCCTCTCTCTCTTTGTCTGTGTGTGTCACCGTGCCCCCCTCTCTCTCTCTCTCTCTGTCTGTGTGTCACTGTCCCCCCCTTTCCCCCCTCTCTCCCTCTCTCTAAAACAACAACAACAACAACAACAACACGAAACCGTTAACGGCACCCACACACACACTATCACACGCAAACCTGTTATTCCGGTCAGCAGTTCTAACCCAACCCAGCAAGGGTTTAATATCTTAAAAAAGAGATTTCAAAGAGTAGATTAATTCTATTCTGTCGACTGACTTGCTTTGTATTCGTTGTGTTTGCTATCCTGTTCAATAAAAATACGTTTGTTTATTTAAGTCTGTCCTGCAAACCCCCCCATTTTATTGCTTATTATATCTCCAAGGTATGTTTTACAACAGCTCATGATAGTGGTAAGAGAGAGAGAGAATAGGCGCTTCTGCTAGAACTAGATAAACTTACAAAATTTTTACAGTACCTGTAATTATCATTGATTTGCTGGACTCCAAAAAAAACTGCCTTCTTAGTTGACATGATCCTAGAATAGCGTTCACAAGCCCTGGACCATATTTCTCATTACCAACTGCAACTACTCGCAAGTTTATAGTTTTTTTTCTTTGTGAGTCAGCAAAGAATAAAAAAAAAATCATTTATGTTTTACTTTATTTTTTAAATGGAAATTTGATTTTAGCATAGCATTAAAGAAAAATTGGAGAAGTAGGATACACTAAACAAACAGACAAAACAATTTTGTAGGTAAAATAACCTATGCATTTATTACTGAAAAAGATCTCATTCAAAGGGATTTTCTAGTTATGCTTGAGTATTTTCAACACTCTTTTTGTTTTCTTTGCCTGATTGTGTCTGCCTTTGTACATTTAGGCATTTTGGTGTTTTTTTTTTGTGGGATTAGATTGGAATACACGGTCTATGGGTGACGGATTAGTGTAGTGTTGTCTTGAGCACAGTCAGTAGCTCTGTTTTCAACCTAATTTGTTGTAGATAATCTGCCTAATTCTAGTTGAGTATAAGTTCTTTGTAATTTTGTTAGCTTCTTGCTCACTTACAGATAAAACATTGGTTTGAGCATATAGGACAACAATGCAGGTATTTTGGTGTAAATTGGATTAACTCTGAAATTTTGTTGGGAATACTAAAAGATTTCTTTTTTATTGTTTTACGTGTTGTTGCTTTTTTTTTTGAGCAGTGGATTGAAGACATGGCAGCTGCTGGGGGGAACCAGTACACTTTCCATATTGAAGCCACTGACAATGCTGAAAGATGTATCAGGAAGATCAAAGAAGCTGGGATGAAGGTAGTTCATAGTCATTGAAGCCCTTGAATAAAAACAGCAGATTCTCATTTTCTTGTTTCATTTTAATTTGCTATAAACCAAAACTTGAGAATAACTGTATTGCTTAAGGTTTACAAAGCAATGTTGGCTAATAAGACAAAATAAAGGAAAAAAAACATATACTATATAGGTTAAAAATGAATACAAAAGGCAAACTTGGATGAGTGCTACACAATATTTATAGCGTTTTTAATTGACTCTTGAAATTTTAGTTTTTCTGAAGAATGTCAGTCCATTATTATTGACAGTGTTTGTGATATTTAACTTGAGTTTGAAATTAGAAAATCAATAAAAAAAAAAGATTTTACAAATTTATTTGTCAGGTACAATATCATGACAAAATATACAGTATTATTGCTTTAAATAGTAAGTACTTTTAATGGCTAATAAATAACATTTGAAAAATGGCTTATCCACTATTTCACCATAATTTTACTACTTTGCTCACTTTTTAATGGTTTTTACTGGTGTGTTTCTTTGAGCTTAGTGAACCTCCATAATTCTGACAGTAATAAAGCATCTACTACCTGTTAGTGTGGTTCATAAAATCATTTAATTTTACATTAAACACTTCACTTGCTGTAAAACAATTTTAAAAAAAATTATTTGAAAAGGGATCAAACCACAAAATGTAAATGTATATATATATATATATATTTTTTTTTATTTTTTAAACAATATGTTGAGATAGGATTTTAAATTTTCCTTTTTTAATTCATTTTTTAATGCAGGCAGGGTTAGGTATTAAGCCGGCAACTGATGTAGAGGCTGTGTTGCCGTATGTTGACATGGTTGATGTGATCCTCATAATGACTGTTGAACCTGGATTTGGAGGTCAGACCTTTATGGATGATATGCTACCCAAGGTCAGATAATAAATAATTAGTATACATTTCTGAAATACAGCAAACTCGGTTAAGCTTTATTCCTTCCATAACACTAATGGTAGGTTTTTGTGTGTAAGTACATTATTCAAATCATGATAACACTTATGTTTTGGGACAATTATTAAATACTATGACCTTTGATATTTTTATTATTGAAGTCTGCTGGTGGGTTATTGATGTTATAGAGCAGGGGTCCTCCAGTATAGCTTGTGGGCCAAGTTTTCAATGCAGATGAAACAGATCTGTATTGGAAATGGATGCTGCAATGAATCTACATTTTTGTCAATGAAAAACGTGCTCCTGGCTTTAAGGCTTCAAAAGACCACCTAAAAGGAGAGTTAGGAAGCAGTGCTAAAGAGGGTAAGAAGCTGAAACCATTGCTCATGTACCACGAAAAATTATGCCAAGTTTCATCTCTCTGTCACTTGAAAATTGCACAGAAAGGTGACGAGAGCAATTTTCTGTGACTGGTACATGGACTACTTTCTGCAAGAGATGAAGAAATATTGTGAAGAACAAAATATGGACTTCAAAATTCTCCTTGTTTTGGACAATGCGAGTGCTTACGATTTGAACTATGAGGCTTTGTCTCCCAACATTAAAGTTTTTTTCTTGCCACCAAGAAGGACAACAATCATACAGCTGATGGACCAAGGGGTAATAGCTAACTTCAAGGCTTATCATCTGAGAAAGACACTTTGGAAACTCATCCATGAAATGGATGGCAAAAGGAAACCTACATTGCAAGAATATTGGAAAGAGTTTAACTTAGTGGGTGCTGTTAATGTGATTGGTGCCTCATGGGATGGAATGTCTGTTCAGTGTATGAGCAGTGTCTGGAATAAATTGTACCCTGCCACTGTGAACTACTTTGTTGGCTTTGATGACACCACCATACATAGTGAGTTAGTGAGGCTAGCAAGGGACTAGGCTTTGATGAAGTCAAAGAAAATGATATCACAGTTACTAGAGTCCCACTCACAACCTCCCACTAATAAAGATCTAACAGTGCTTGATAAACAAGCTTTTGATGAAGAGACTGTAGACACTGACAATGACGATGGGGTACAGGAACCCGAGGGTCTCTTGATTCCCTTAAATCTTTCGATCATCTGTCAGATCGCTCTGCCAAGGTGACACGGTTCATAAATTATAGCTTGGCGTGCTACCGGGAGACTTACAGTGCCAAAATTCATGTTGGAAAGCAGACAAAGCTGGACTCTGTCTTTAAAAAGAAAGAGAAGGAACCTGAACTAGTCATGGAAAAACCAGGACCTTCAGGCCTCCAAAAGGAGAAAGAAACAGCTGTTGCAGAGCCTTCAGGCATCGAGGAGGAGGACAGTAGTAATGTCTTTTCGAATGTAGAGATGCTAGTGGATGAACTTCCACCTACATCTCCTCCACTTAAATCCCCAAACAACATTTCCACCTCTCAGCCTCAGCAAGCCCAGTCAACTTTCTAGGCTAAGAATAAAAGTAAAATTATATACAGTATTAAATTAAAAATGTTTTCTATATTAAGGTTTTAAAATAGTGCATAAAAGAGTATTTAAAATTGTTTTTTTCTATTGTTTGTGTGTTTTATGGGATAAGTCTCCTATTTTTCATCTTGTAGATCACATAAACAACTTGTAGGGACACATGCCCCTAATTACATTAACTTTAGGTAAAAAATAACCCTGTTTTTTGTCATGAGTATTCATTGCGCTTTTCTAGAATGTATCCCTGACAAATATAGGTGATGCTGTACTTTCTTTACCTTTTTTAGTCCATCAGTCCTGAATCTAGACAAATGACATTTACTTTGAGGTTATAGCATGCTATTTATTTCCATATTTTTAAAGAAGTATGCTATCAATTAATAAGATGTCTTTGTCAGAAAAAGGAAAGTAGATTTTATGAACAGTGGATAAACAATTACTTGTGTGCAAAATGTAAAGATAAAATATTGTGCTCAATAGGTAGAAAGACAATTAATGTTACAATGTCAGGCATCACTATGACAAAACATAAGAGTAACTTTGATGTCATTGAAGGTAAATTGCATGTCAAAAAATCAGGAGTTTTAAAAATAAACTTATTTAGCCAGCAAATATGTTTGTGAAGCATGTTACATAAAACTGCACTGTTAAAGCAGGCTAAAGTGTTGCTAAATTGATTACTGTAAAAGGTAAGGAATTTATAGCTGGAGAGCTTATTAAGAAGCACTTATTGGAAGTTTAACGTGAAATGACCTGACAGAAAGAGTATTTGAGAATGTAAACCTATCTGAAAGTATAATCACATGATGAGTTGAAGACAGAACAAAATCTCTGTTCTCAATTTAAGGAAAAAGCAACTATATAACAATGGAACTATCTGCCAACAGAAGTGCAAAGCTTGTTGAAAATTTACTGTCAGAGTTCTCAAAAAGAGTCTATGACTTCCATAAATGCAGCAAAGAGCTTTAAATCTTTCAACTTTTTTGAAGCAGAAGTGGACGATGGACCTGAAGACCTACAATTAAAGTTGATTGATCGACAGATCCATAACCTTTTGAAGAACAAATTTTACAAAAGCAGTTTGCTAAATTTTTATTCTTCTTTGCCAAAAAGTACTAACTCAGCTACAGATACTACAGTGAGTTCTGTAGCAAATTTTTCTTTTCTTTCACATAATAAAAATTACACTTCATTTAATTTTAAAATATTTGTGATGTAAAAAATATCAGATCTGAATTAAAATTTTTTCTATTATCAGATTTTTATCTCATTTAAAATTGTTTTAGTAAATTTTTGAATTTGAAATAAATTTGTTAGTAATCAAGTAATAATAAGTCATGTTTTGTTTGGTTCATTATCCACGTAAAACTGTAGGTTCAATTGTCATACCTCATCTGATATAGTTTGAATTCATGCTTTTCCACTTTTTTTCTGCAGCATTGTCCACAATGTTGCTTCATCTGTGACAGCTACATTGTTTTTTACATTGGTGCATACTTGGTCCCAAATAGTCTGAATAAGATTTAGGTAAAGGCTCATGGTTGACCACAGCATCACTGTTAAAATGCCTCTTGCACCACTTTGGTCAAGTAGTCCCTAAACATATTTGGAGTATATTTTGGATCATTGTTCTCTTGATCTGTACAGCCCCTTCCATCCAATCATTCTAACTTTGCTAGGGTCAGCATGGTGACAAGAATGCCATTATAGACTTTCTTATCCATCATTCCAATATCTATAGATTTCTGACCTTATCAATGGAAACAACCCTAGAGATTAATCTTTCTATGTTTGACAGTAGTAGAAACATTTTTGGTTTAGCTTCTCTCCTGCCCTTCTTTAAAAAAATCTTCACTTCTTGTTGGTGAAGAGAACTGTTCTCCACTGCTTAGTAGTACAGTTTCTTTGGTGCTTGGCCTACTGCGCATTCTGACACATGATTTAGTTTAAAAACAAGATTCTGGAAAGCTACTACTCTTCTGGCAACTTTTGATTGGAAAATCTCCATAGCAATTTCCTTAAACTCATTCAACTGATCAGACAACTCAATGATGCATACTGAAAACCTTGATGTAGCAATTTTTATAGACAGTGGTGACTCTTTTTCAACCTTTTCCACTCTGTTAGTTGATGAAAAATTCTTGATGTAGGTTATCAATCAGTGGCTCACATCAGTGTTGTCCTGCTTACAATTTCCTCAAATTTCTTTCCTTTGGGCCAATGGATGATTCTCATGGAAAACATTTGATAATTCTTTTCTTCTTTTTTTTTTAAAGACATTTCCAGCAACTACTGTTGGCATGTAAATGTGAGAAAACCAAAAAAAAAATGGCATTTCTTTGTAACACATCAAAAAATGAGACACTGCTCAGTTCTTTGTAATTCCAATTTTGAACTATTCGGAGTTATTTCACTTTTATGGTTTCAGACTTCATAGCTATTGATAAATGCTATCTTTTTTACCACAATTTAATCTGTTAAAGTAAATTTTACATTATTAATTTTTTTTTAATGAAAGTTTCTGCATATCACTGAAAAAGTGTTAAACATTTTCTTGTTTTCAGATTCGATATTTAAGAGAGAGATTCCACTGTTTGGATATTGAAGTTGATGGAGGTGTGGGCCCATCAAATATTCAGAGATGTGCTGAGGTGAGATTTAAAATTTTGGGTATTATTAACTTAACCTATTAGCTCCAGAATAGTAGGCAGCACTTCAAAGTAACTTTGTTGCCTATATGTATAAAAGACCCATTATTTAAACCTTACACCAGTCCTAACATTAGCTTTGTATTGTAAATGAGAACTAAGGCTCATGACCAGTCATTGATGGATACTGCATGAAATTCACTCATTGTCTTGTGGAAACCATGTTTATAATTTTTCTGGATCTAAAATCCCAGTTGCTCTGTTGATTTGGCTCTGGATTGGATTTAGTGGTTAATGAAGAAGGGACACCAACCACAGTTCCTTGAAATGATGTTCTGTTGGTGTTTATTATTTGAAAGAAGTAGCAACCAGTAAATTTAGTGACAGACTTCTTAACTAGGTATGATTTTGTATAGTTTTGTGAAAATTATTATGAACATTCAAATTTTTTGACATTTTTCAATATACGGTTCCTTTTTTTTAATCCCACATGCATAGTTTTTTTCCAATGATTACATCATCCTCTTTGAAATTATAGTATGCATTAGTATAGCTGCAAGCTCTTTACTTTCAACAAAATTTCATTCATTTTGAAACTTATCTCATAACTTTTGAATATGGATATAACACCAAGTTAAAGAAGCCACATTATAGAATGTCAGTGTCTCAGTGAACTATAGCAAAGGAATGCAGGTTTGGTTTAGGCATGGTAAATAAGCTGATTTTTAAAACCTGCGACTGGTTTAATATCTCCAAAGAGAAGAGGGAGAGGTGAAAGATGATGCAATACTAAAGAAGAGCAAACTGGATCTTCAGAAGACCAGTGGTATGCTAAAGGAAGTATCAGACAATGCTGTTGTTCACATGACTTCATTGACTGTATTGTGAATGAATGAAGAACCAGAAAGCCTTTGAAGAAGCTGCTAACCACCAAAATGAAAAGGGAACAGGTGGTATTGGCTAAAAGAGACAAGTCAGTGATAGAAAAAGACTGGGGGAGTGTGCTGTTTTCCTTCAAAAGACATTTTGAAATGCAAATTCAATGAAGCCAGCATTTTTGTTGGTCCTGTGAGTGCTGATATCAGAACATGAAATACCTAAATAAGATGCTTTGCGGTGTTTCTCTTGCTATGGGACAGGTTCACAAGAGGGAGTACAATCATATCCTAGAGAAAAGTGGTTCCTGAATTAACTATGCTCTATCCAGATGGTAGTGGAGTGTTCCAGCAGGATCTTGGACCTTGCCAGTCAAGAACTGTTAAGAAGCTTTTTAGACAAAACAACATGCAATGTTTAGACTGGTCTGAAAATTCCTCTGAGATTTGTCCACAGATTCTCTATTGAGTCATCTGCAGAGTGAGGCTGAAAAAATTAGATTTTACTACAAAGAAGAAAATAGTTTGTACTATCAAACAAGTCCAGTTTTGGGACCTGAAATTAAAAGTATATGTGAAACTTTGGTGGACTTCATGCCAAAATGTGTTGCTGAACTTTTAAAGGTAAAAGTGGACATATTTTCTTACTAAATCTGGTATGACTAAGTATAATTGAGTTTTCACAGGACTTTAAGAGGTAACCACTCCCTTTTGTGCTCTCTAGAAAATTTCTGTTAGATTTTTGCATTTTTTTAAAGTGGTCATAGTTTTATGTCCAGAGTTAATTCACTTTCTAACTTTCTGTCTTTTTCAACTGGTCTTCAGTCATGGCTTTATTCTTTTCTGATGTTCAGATGTAGAGAGGTCACCAGTGTCCTGTGGATAAGTTCAGCTCTTCTCCATTTTAGTCTTCAGCTCTCTCTCTCTCTCTCTGCTTTATTTTTCCTGAACTCACATTTGCACCTTTTATAATTGATCTCCAAACAGCCTTTTGCCCATTTTGGGTGTCAGCATCTCGTTTCTCAGCTTCACCTGTAATATTTATCAAGTATCTTTGTTTTGTTTCAGCTCTCAAACTCTTGCACCGGCTTCTACAAAATTGGAAATAAATATGACACATTTTCAGTTATTTTCCAAAGTGCATTGGATTCTTCTTACCCAATTTATTCAAGCCAACTTTGTTTTTATTTATGCAGAAGTATTGTTTTATGAATGAATTTTTTATCTGTTTGTGAAAAGATTTTATGAAAAAGCTACTATACAGTGGGACAATAAATTGTAAGAAAGTTTAATTAATACAATGAAAGTGTTATTTCTATAAAGAATAAACAAAATTAATTTGACTTGAAGGATTTTAAACATTTCACTAAATAGGATATGTGCACAAGAGTCATGTCTTTGAGATACCTCCATGTTTGGAATAACAAATAAGCAACAAGAATTATTAATAATAGCACTGTTTTTGGCATGCTTCAGTTAACATTCCCAAACTAAAGAACCTTAACAACTTTATTACTTCTGCTACACACTTTAACTACACACATTTTCCATTTCTATTATTGTTAAAATAGTTCATATTTATCGTGATATTTGTAGGCAGCATTATTAAGCTTTTTAAAAAAAATTGTTATGGATATTACCAACCAGTGTTTGAGAATTAATCATTTTCCTTTTCTGTTAATACATTTTCTGTTTTTATGTTTAACCCTCCTACACCAATCTAGAAGTACTAGTTAGTATTTGTGTTGAAGTGGCTGCATATGTAGTGAAAAATGAGTGATACAGATTTGAAGGGTAATGAAGTGCAGATGCACTACAGATGGTGTGCAGAGGGTTAAATGGATATAACATCAATTCCTTCATCCTAGTTTATCTTTTTTCAATGTATTTATCTATTTTTCTCTCTCTTTTCCCACAGACAGACAGACAAACATTTTTCTAATTGATCTGTTTGTTTTGCATATTGCAGTCATGTGATTATAATAAGCCTTTGATTTGACTGCTTTTATAGAGATATCCAGTGCTAAGCATACAGAAGGAAATGTGATATTTTATGTACTAAACTTCTACCTACATTTCTGCATCTTTTTTGTTTAAATTTAAATATAGTTTTTCAAAAAGAAAAGAAATAAAGCTTGTAAATATAATGATTTTCTCAGCAATACCATAAGCAAAATAGTGGTGGGGTTACATAAGATGTCATTGGTATTGGAATATTATAAAAATTTGTGCATGAAATATTTGTATTTCAAATTGACTTGTTCAGTTGCATATGTATAATAATATTATTTCCATTTTTTTTTTTAAAGGCTGGAGCTAACCTGATTGTCTCTGGTAGTGCCATTATGAACAGTGATAATCCAAGGGAGACTATCAACTATTTAAGAATGTCAGTGGAAGAAGCTAACCAGAAAAGCCAGCTTGAGAGATAGATGTAAAATCAAGGCAAAAATCTCCTCCTCCTCCTCCTCCTCCACATTTTTGGACACAGATACTAAAATTGGTCTTCCACAAGATGGTTACCCAGGCATGGGTTGACCAACTTGGGATGTAATTATAGAAAATGCATTTGATTATTTGCCTTAATCGTAGTCATTAAAGATAGGAATCACAAATAACTACACCAGTAATTGGTAACTGATCAAAATTAATTTTGAGAGGGGTTCAAACTGTCAAAATCTGTTTTTGTGAAAAAAAAAAAAAATGCTGTAGAAAAGGAAATGTGATTGGGGTGGGAGGGGGTTAAAAAGCGAAATCTTTACTAGTTAGTTTAGGTATGGAAAATGGAATCCAGCAAAATACTTTGCAAGGTGGCCTACAGTTTTTTTTATGTCAAAGAAGAAAATATGTATTAGAAAATTAGCATAGATAAATATAGTATTTTATTTTTCCAGTATATTTTGTTTTAATTCAGTTAAATTTTTTTAAAAGTGAAAATTATACAAATGCTACATTCCTCCTCTCTAACACCTAATAGCAGGACTCTTGTTTCAAGAGTTCTTTTTTCAGATATTTGTATGTTAAACCAAAGCGGTCACTACAATGTTTTTGATTTCTCTCACATTGCTAAGCTTTTTCAGAAGTGTTTATTGAAAAACTACATAAAATATTTACAAAATAACTTATTTGTAGAGTCAGTCTGTTTTCTGTGCTAAAGCAATGGCAATGAAAAATAAAATTTAGAATGCCACACACAAACAAAGTAATTAGAATACATACTTTACATGTCATTGACAATGCATTTACCTTTCAGCGTTTGTTTTATTTACATTTTGAAAAGCTACAGTGGCGAATTCAAACTGTCAGCAGATTTGTTATTTCTTTACAAGTTTAAACAGAACAATGACATTAACCTCCACCTGAGATGTGCACATTACCCTTTTCTGACTGCTATGGGGAACCATTGAAGACAGTCTGGCTGTGGATTTTCTTCATGTTCTGGTGTCATGCATGTTGGTCCTGTTTAATGAAAATCTGGAGTTAAAAAATTCTGGTATATTTCCAAACATGATTTTTTTGGGGGGGGATAGAATCAGTCAATTGATCAAGGTTCCCAGACATGATATTAAGACAGTACCATTGAAAATCTTCAGAATTCTGGTATACAAATGAAAAACAGCTAATTTCAGGTGCCTTTTTTGAATCAGTTAATACAACTTTATATGTACAAAAGTGTTGGGTGATTTTTAACTCTCAAAAAAGCTGTGCCTTTATTATGTAATAATAGTGCTTAATTTGTGATGGTCTCTACAGCGAGTGAAAAAATCTTATTTTGATTAATGTATGACTTTCCATCAGCAAATATACATTTTGACAATGAAGAAGGAAAACCAAAACAGCAGTACAAAAGAGAGAAAAGCAATAGTTCAGATAAACTGCAGTCCATTATCAACTAAACAATGAAAACAAACCAAAAATATATATATATATATATATATATAAGTCTGGATAAATAGGAGCTAGGAAAAGGAACATTTTAAAATATGCATATTAAATTAAAATTTTTAAAAAGAGGTTCTATTTTTATTTAAGTTTGTGAATGGAGATTTCTGAAGTTTGAAATCTGGACAAGAGAGAGACAGCAAAGACATCATTTGAAACAAATTCGTAGTTAGAATGTAAAGTGATGTAATTCCATGGGGCTGAATTACAGATGTGGTGCAGACCTTTTGTGAAAGACTGGATGGTCTTGCCTATGTAGGCGGCCATTCCTAACTGTCATAGGATGTAGTAGACAATGGGCAACATCTGCCTGGGAGATCCCTAACTGGAAAGAGTGAATCCATCCACATGAAGCATAGAGCTTTGGTAAGGATTCCTTCAGTTGAAGAAGGTTTTTTTTTCCCTTTTACTTGAAATGTTCAGACCCACTGAATTGTTACACTGAACGTATTCTCATGAGTTAATGGAATATAGGTGAAAAGGAATCATTCAGTTTTCTTAAATTATGAAAATGATTTTTATAAAAGTATTTCGAGATATGTTAAATTTTTCATAGATGAAGAAACCCCCCCAAAGTAAAAGTAAAGATAGCTTCTCTAATTAGACTGTCAAAACTCAGCATTTGCAATGAAAGTAATGAAATATTTAATCTGTTGTATAATGAAGTTGATGGTTTGCTTTATTATACTATTTTAATAGTTAACTAATTAAAAAAAACTAAATTACATTATTAATTTTAGTAAATTTAAACCTATGATATTTTTAAAATGTGGGTGCTGTTGCTGTAACTTTGCAATAAAGAACTCCAAAACAAGACTCGTCTCCTGAGTATCAATATGAAAGGGTGGGTTCGTGTGTCCTGGAACAGCGCGATATGAAAATATTTAATAAATTTGTTATTGTATGTTTGATAATTTACAACCAATAATTTTAATAGTTAGACTGAATTGAATAGTATTAATGTATGTTAAAACTGATATAACTTTGTGTTCAAGATATCCCAGCAGGGTAGAGAAGAATGCTGCATGTGGTCCTGCTTAGTTTCCATGGGTTCCCCTGCATAAGATGAACCTTCAAACAGTTGGCAAGTTACATTAAATAGATATGGTTTAGTATTGAGATTAAAACGCCCAGTTAGGTGGGCACAAAGTTAGGCTCTGTTCAAATCGGGATTTAGACCTGAACAAATCTACTCACTGTGATGGTTCAAGATGATGCACAATATTGTGAATTCATTCCAGACATTTATTATAGTGTTGCACAAATTGTTATCTATGCATAGTGGACGCTTAGAAACTCTCAAATGTCTGTTTAACGTGAATGTCTATTTATTGTGGTTACAGTATTTAAAAGGTAGCAAATTGTCTATGTATTAATATAATAACCATTTGTAATGACAAATCTCCCAGCTCTCATGTTTTTTGCACCAAGTTTGTTGACTGAATATACCAGTTCAATACGAATACTAAATAGAGCAGATAGACAGGTTGGTAAAAACTGACGTGGTATACAGAGGGTTAAACTAAGGCAGGCCCATTTTCTGCTACTTCATGGTGCCAGAGTAGGGTAAAATTGATTTTCAATGATGGGATATCATTGTGCACCTATAAGTCAGCAAAAAAATCCAACAACAGGGTGAACATGAGGTTCTGAAGAGTGAAAATCTCAAGAAAAGAAAGTATAAATCTGCTAGCATAATAACAGGTGGGCAACAGAGGAAGGTATGCCAGATGCAGTCTATAAAGGGGAAAACTGATTTACCTTAAAAAAAAATATTGTACAAATTTAAAAATAAAAAAATTGGTGTAGTTAATACAGCACTTTTAAAATGACTTCCATACACAGTCAGTTTTGGAAATCTCTGCCAACTCTTGCAAATTCTGGGCTAGTTGCCCTCACACCTGCAAGGACAACTATATAAATAGCTAATTATGCCACCATGCTGCCAGTTGGACAGGCTGGATGGCAGGGCCCACCAGGGTGTGGAGATAACATCAGGAAAACAAACAAGCGGATTAAAAAGAATTTACAGGTATGTTAAATAACTTAATGGACAAAAGCGTGTGTACGTATGTATGTGTATATAATTTTATCAGTAGCCGTGGCCTCGTATGAGCGAATTTTTTGTTTAACATTAACGTTGAATTAGACATACAAGGGGCATCAAGTCGGATACCAGAACTAACGTTTTGTGGTTTTTAAAAGGAATTTCTGGGACATTCGTTGCTACACTAAGCAAGAATGGAATTCTGTAAGGATATGCTTATAAACAACAGCTGGCGAAGAACTAACTATCCATAGCTGATCAGGGGTGGGGGGGGGAATTAGATTTAACCAAAGGGACTTTATAGGGAAATGTGAAGATTCACATTCATGAAAATGGCTATTGCGCAGAATCCCTCAAATTTACAACTGTGCCCCCTTTGAAGTTCAGCTGGACCCCGAGATGTCTTGTCCGCCGAGTACACACCCTGCGTATGTACTAGTGTAGACAGGTGTTGTATTTAACACGTGTGTGTGTGTGTGTGTCGGGGGGAGGGGGTTAAACCTTAATGCTGCAGAGACTATGCAAGGATCTCAGGTGTAGTAGTGTCGTCGTCGTCATCATTGAATAAAATCGACGGACAACAACAACTCGGGTTCTAGAGTCCAAACAGAATATTAAATCAAACGTCGTCAAATTTAAATTTAAATTCTGGGGTACGTCCGGGACCCCCAGAGAATGTCCGCTGTTGCTCAGACAACGAGCAGTACGGGTACAGCTTCTTGGGAGCACTCCGAAACGTCGGGGGCAGCAGGCACCATGACAACGGAGATTATCATCCACGTCAAGAAATACCTGCAGATACTTCCCCCCCCCTCCCACCTCAGTTTTCTAAAAAGGACCACAGCTCGAACGACGGGGGATGGAGTAATACGGCTTCTACCCGTGGGCCCCGACAGGGCCGAACCCGCAGACTGTATTGCTGAGAATTAAAGCGGAATTCAACTACTACCTTTTATTACTTCCAGGCGTAATCCGATTATTTCACTTTTTTTCTCCCCCCCCCCACGAAAATCAACGTTAACCCTTGAGTAGATAGGGGAGGGTATTACGGTAGTCTTTCTTGATAATATTTTGGTAAATCTCTTCCGTGCCTGACGTCGACTAAGTGAGCTTTAAGGTTTTTTCCATTGAGGCCGGATCCTACTTCACCTTCTTTCTCTATTCCAAAACGGTTTCCTTTGTCTTGTACACGAGAAAAGAACAAGAACAATGAAAGTGAAACCAAGAGCATTGTTTCGGATAGAATTTGAGAAAAGAATCCCTAGTATTTAAAATAATAAATAAATAAAAATTGGACACAGAATTATTAATCTTTATTTTAGTATTGTGCCAAAATGTCACGGTTTCTGACAAGGGCGTCACCAGGGCAAATGTGTCCTTGGATGAATTGCATAAGACAAATCTTAATAGAGTATGTAATGAGAGCAGCCCTTATATGAGTTCGTGCGTCTGAGACTCGACTCCTCAACGAGGGTTTATGTGGATGATGTCCTTGCAAGTTTAAATCTACGAGATTTTCCGATATTGGGACGAGTTTCTCCAACTTTATTTGTCTCCAAAACCCCTTTTGTAGCTAAAACTTCTTTTGTCCCCGAATCCACGCTTGTCTCCAAATCCCCTCTTGTCCCCAAATCCTCGGGCCACGATATGCCGACCGTAGTCGTAATTCTCCCCGTTCCTTTTGTCTCCGAATCCCCTCTTGTCCCCAAATCCTCGGGCCACGATATGCCGACCGTGGTCGTAACTCTCCCCGTTCCTTTTGTCTCCGAATCCCCTCTTGTCCCCAAATCCTCGGGCCACGATATGCCGACCGTGGTCGTAACTCTCCCGGTTCCTTTTGTCTCCAAATCCCCTCTTGTCCCCAAATCCTCGGGCCACGATATGCCGACCGTAGTCGTAACTCTCCCCGTTCCTTTTGTCTCCAAATCCCCGTTTATCAAACATCATGTGTTTTTTTAAAATGGGATATGAAAAACGAAGGGGTGCACTGGGATACTTTTTATCGCTTTTGTAGCTAAGCTCCTTTTCTGGCTCCAGAATACTTTCGTCGTCGTATTCTTTGTCTGTGAGCGGTTCTCGTACTGAGAAAGCTCCTTCGTTTGCAAGCTGCTCGTCTGAAGTTGAGGCTACGAAGTGCGTTTGCTTGCCCCGTGTGTTCGCAAACAGGGCCAGCGCCAAGAGCACAAAACGCAGGGTTGCTGCCATCATTGGTAGAGTTATTCTTCCTACAAAAGAAAAAAAAAACAACAAAGATTTGTTAAAGGGCTCCACCAAATGAGCCGTCACACTTCAAAGTTAGTGCGATTATTCTCGAAATTCTCACTTGATCCCAAGTCACGAATTATGGAATGGTTATTTACTCCCAATCTAAACCCCTCCCCAACCTCTGCACCTCTTTTCTTATTTTAATTGTTGTTCTTGTTTTGTTTTTTTTTTCTGATAAATTCCCATTCTGTATTTTTTCCGCCATATTAAATGGAATATTCTGAATTTATTACCGTAGTTCTATTTATGTCCACCGCTGCTCTCTTTCCGCCAACATCCACGGAATAAACGTATCGTGGAGGCAGTTTAAGATGATATTCATAGATGTTGCTGCCTTTAGCTTGAGCAACATTCAGCCAGGGGAACTGTGACTCACCTGTAATCAGTTGTCGAAAGGTACTCTTAAGTCTTGCCATGCATTTTATTTTCAGGTTCTTTTTTCTTTTTTCACCTGAGCTTCGTTTTTAAGAAAAAAAAATTTTTTCCGATTGCACGAGCGCAGTTGAATTTTTCACTTAAAACAAAACCTACCAGAATTTTATTATGATTTATAATCAGGATCATAATTTAGTCTTCCTCCCATTCGCCATCATGATGCTATGCAATAAAAGAGTAATAGTTTGAGCGGCGCGTTGGTCCAGTTGGTAGGGTTGAGATGTCGATTTCGAATCCCTGTAGGGATCAAATCATGACGCACCTTCCTAGCCCTGTTTCTCCACCAGCTCGATCGTGTTGGCTCCCTAATACATCTAGAATAACGAAGATCCCCTAGTAGGCGTTTCCCGGGAAGTTTCGCAAGTATCTCTTCACTTGCCCGCAGCTTGACCATCTCCGAAGAGCTTCCGCCCCGCCCCCGGTACCTATATGCCTTGCTTGGTCATCAAGACTGATGTCCCACGTCCCCTTGTCCTCCTCCTCAGGACAGGGGGTCCGCAAAAGCAAACTAGTAACATTTAAATCGCTCTCTGGGTCAGCCGGACACTATTGCCACCACAAGACGTAAGCCGCGGTGCCCTTATACTGGTAGATAACCGCCGTAACTAGAATTAGGCACCGAGTTACCAGAACGACTTAGTCACAAAAACCAGCTAAACTTAAGACTATTTCGAGTCTAGGAGAAAGAGAAAAAGGTCATATTTTTCATTCTAAACACGTAATAATAATTTGTTGTATTTAATCATCAAACTTTGACGGATCAGTACAAAACAGAAATATAAAGTTTCAAATAAAAATGACACGCTAAAATCTGTTAGCACCCTGACAACCAGTGAGGGGCTCGGGGCGTCATCGGGATGTAACTTAAAAATAGATCAGCCGACTGACTGTTTCCAAGATGAAGAACGCCTTCGGTTCCCTCTCTCCACGTTTCGTCATCAGCTTTGAAGTCGGAACACAGGTCCTCGAAGCGGGCGATATTTCCGAGTACCAAAGAGATTAATCGCCAATTGTCCAAACCATCTCCGCGTCAGACAGAGCTTTCAGCGGCAGGGATGGCGACTGTAGATCCTCGCCACGCTGCGCCAAGCGCCCAACTACGTTAACTTTGTTCTTTTAAAGGTACAACATATTAAAAGGATAATTAACAAATCTTCTTTTACTGACTCTCCACATCTTAGAGACAACACCGCGCCGACAAGGCGGGCGGCTAACGTTGGGGTGGTGCCTTCTGCTCACCCCGGGAAGTCTCCCCCCACACACACCTCCGCTCCTCCGTCGGGGTGAGTGTCTTTCAGCAGCCGGAACCACGATGGTGCTCCGGCGACCAGGTGATAGTCGACAGAAGAGCATGGCGCCAGGCCACTGCCACCCTTCCTGCGGTTGATTCCAGAACAACGAATGTGCTTGCTTTGTCAGACACCGATCACGGGGCGCAGCCTGACGCAACTCAGACCGATCTTACATCAACCCGAACCCCATCGGAACGGCTGGGTGCAGCTTTGTAGAATGGCGCTCCGGGTACACTAATAAACCGCAGGTGGTCTAATGGCACCAGAAAGCCAAGTGGAGGGAGGGGGAAAACATATAGGTCTTTAATGGCCACACTGAGGTTATACTTTTTGAATTCCCTGGACTCACATAACAGAAATGCTAAGATGACTCACCGCATCTTCGAGAAGATACTCCAGTAAATCACCTGGTGCTATGGAATTTTAGTTGGCTCTCGCCATTACTCTATCATTGCTTTAACGATTTTAATTTTTTACAGAAAGAAAAAGCGAAAGAGTCACGTATACGATATTGGTAAAAAGCTTACACGTGAGACGGATTTTACAGGTATGACGTACGTGTGCCGGACTGAGTTTCTTCTATAAAGATGGAATCGTTTCTAAAAGTGTTAGAACTAAATGCTCCCAAATGATCTTTATAATCAAAGTATAAGAGAGTTTCAGTGATGGTATTGAGAGAGAGCCATTTGTATATGTCTGGTGATTTTAAAGCTGTACTGTCAACTAATCACAGTATTCGGCCCGCACGATCGGTGTACTGCTAATCTAATCGCCAACTTTCCACGGTAGATTTCTATGGGAGTTGAGAAGTCATCTCGGCTAATCTAAATCGGCTGCGACTAAAGACTATTTTAAAAAAATCGTTTTTCTTTTATTACTTCCGATCTTATTTTGTGGCGGATAAGTAAGACGACTGCATAGATTAACGCGTGCATTCCTTCTAGAAGAGAAATCTAACGCGGCATAACCCAGAGAACGCCACCTGTGTGGCCGACAAAAACTCACTCACCTTTCTCTGCCCGCTGTCGTTATCTCTTTTTTTTGCGCTACACTTCGGTCTACAAAAAAGCAGTAGCAACTTATATACCCTCTTATTTCTTTGACCGTTGGCCTGTCGCCATGGTAGCGGGAAGATTACTCCGCACGAGATTAGACGAATTCCTCTGGTCAAAAGCTATTGGCCACGGCCGAGCTTGAACAGATCGCAGGGTGGCGACGCACGCATACTGAGCAGAGAGCACGGTGCGGAATTTTCCACGAGAAGCTTAAGGTATTAGGGGTTTATTTCAGCTGAACGTGGCTAATGCATACAAATCACGCAGAATAGCAAAGTTGGGACCGATTTTATATCATTCAAACAAACTGACAGGTAATTTGGATTTAAAGTAGCGCTACACTTGTCAAGTTCTCTGCATGATGATCATCTCGAATCTATCTTATAAACAAAGAGAAGCTGAGCAACTCAGCTCTTCTGCTTCTGAAGGAAATCTCCCGTTCATTTCCATTTGCTATTTGAATTAATTTAAGCGAAAATTTTGAATTACTTTTATAAATTAAAAAAAAAAAAAAATATCCCCATAAATTTCTTATTTCGGAACGCTTACAGATACTATCTTTAAAGATTGGTTTCGGCTTTTAGGGGAAAACATGTTATTGCTCAGCTTTAACGCAGCCTCTATGGTTCATCTACAAGTATTAGCGGCAGGCTGGCCTCTAAATACTTCAGAAGACTCATCCGAAAAAAGTAGCGGTTAGTTGCCAGCTTTAGATAGATAAAATTATCTGATTGTGTTATTATTTTTTTTTTTTTAAATTAAAACAGTAACGAAACGATTTGAAATGTGTCATAATCTCCAGTGCTGAGTTAGCAAAAGGAATTGCCGCGAGTGGTCACTTCTAATCTCCACAGCAACGGCAGTTATCTTCTACCTACAGACCTGTATTCGCTCTGACTGATCTGTAGTACCAGCTTCAGTCAAACTGGCGCCACCGGTCTGAGGAAATCATACTAAAAACGGACAGGCGCCATGCCTTACAATGGATGGAGCGGAGTGGCAAGAAATGGTCGTGCTAGTACTACTACAGCTGTTCTCAGGTACCAGCCATTGTTCTTAAGGTTTCCCAAAATTTGTATGAACACATTTACATATGTTCTAGAACAGATGAAGAACGTGCAGTTTTATTTTTGTTTGTTTTTAGGGCTAAGCTTGGCCAGGGTTACCCGCCCTTGCCCTCTGGAAGAAGATTAGGGTGAGATAAATATTTCCTTGACAACCAATCTCTGAGTGAAAAGACAGCTACTAGTAGTATTGCTGGTATAATGTTGGAATAATCTTCATGTCAGGCTTTCATAACGTCAGCGTCTAACTTTGAAGCCTCTTTATAGAAGCTGTCCGCAAAACCCGCTACGGATGCTGGACGTGTGAAGAGGGCAGCCAAATATCAATCCTCTTCTGATTGTGGATGTTCGCAGAAAAAAAGAGCAACAATTTAATAACTTTATAACTTATAACAAATTTGTTTTGTTTTTTTTTTAAACAAATAACTACGAAATTTGCTAAAAGGTAGTTTATGTTTATTGAATATTGTCAAGGTTAAAATGCTCGACAGTGAGATCTCTTTACATCTCTGATAATGCAGCTCTTCATGAAAGCTCAGTAATTAGATGCTCGCCATTCTTTGCTCGTCTTCTCAGATCTGAAGATTTCCCACGCTGACTACGATTCGCTGTCAGTTTTTTTTTACCAGAGATAGCGGAAACATGTCGAGTAGAAAACACAGAGATTTCTTAATGGCCTACTGTTGCACACTTTTAGTCTTACTTAAATTTGTGATAATGTGTCTGCAGCATATAAACAAGATGAGAAGGATTATCTGATTGCTTCTAAATAAAAAAAAAAGAAGTAATTTTGCTGCAAGTTGGAGAGAACACTACAGAGAGACGGCGTGTAGACGGGCTCCCAGCTTTGCTTAGAGATGAGAGAAAACAAGCGAAACCCGACACTCGTTGGTTGGATCTGTTCTTATAGTATGGCGTAGAAAATTAACCCCAACTCTCTCTCTCTCTCTCTCTCTCTCTCATCATCATCAGCATCATTATCTCTCTCTCATCATCATCATCATTATCTCTCTCTCTCTCTCATCATCATTATCTCTCTCTCTCATCATGATCATCATTATCCTCTCTCATCATCATCATCATTATCTCTCTCTCTTCATCATCATCATTATCTCTCTCTCTCTCTTCATCATCATCATCATAATTATCTCTCTCTCTCTCTCATCATCATAATTATCTCTCTCTCTCATCATCATCATTATCTCTCTCTCTCTCATCATCATCATTATCTCTCTCTCTCATCATCATAATTATCTCTCTCTCATCATCATAATTATCTCTCTCATCATCATAATTATCTCTCTCTCATCATCATCATCATTATCTCTCTCTCTTTCATCATCATCATCATTATCTCTCTCTCTCTCTCTTTCATCATCATCATTATCTCTCTCTCTCTCTCTCTCATCATCATCATCATCATCTCTCTCTCTCTCTCTCATCATCATCATCTCTCTCTCTCTCTCTCATCATCATAATTATCTCTCTCTCATCATCATCATAATTATCTCTCTCTCTCTCATCATCATCATTATCTCTCTCTCTCTCATCATCATCATCATTATCTCTCTCTCTCTCTTTCATCATCATCATTATCTCTCTCTCTCTCATCATCATCATTATCTCTCTCTCTCATCATCATAATTATCTCTCTCTCTCTCTCATCATCATCATCATAATTATCTCTCTCTCTCATCATCATCATTATCTCTCTCTCTCTCTCATCATCATCATTATCTATCTCTCTCTCTCATCATCATCATCATTATCTCTCTCTCTCTCTTATTTTTTTTTTGTATTATTTTTAAAAAGCGCTTATAATGCTGTGACCGTTTAACGATGCTCGTACTGGACGTTGTATTGAATCTCCGGCACAATGAATGGAAATCGAGTCCATGCCCGCCTAAAGAGAGCAGAACGAAGTCTTCAGGCGGCCAATCGATTTCTTCTGAAATCGAGAAAGAACACGATTTTTCTGAGTAGTTAACTCTGGAATTACCCCCCCCCCCGCCGCCCGCCCCTTTGTATAACTTGGGTGGAAAATCAAAAAAAATCTGCAACTGTACTATTACATTTCATCCGTGTCGACGATCTTCACGGTTCACTACCCTGTCACAGTATCAGGCGACTCGTGACGCGCAACCTAACTTTCATCACACGGGATCTCCGTAGTTTCAGTTCGCGACTGCGGCGCTTACCAGCTGACTCCGAGTGATGGGCAGTGATCCAAATCTTACTTCCAATCTATCTATTCACTGGTAAGAAGGACGTTTTACCTGGAATTTGTGTTGATGTTTTGCAGATAAAAACCACGAAAAAGTTTTAAAAAAACCAAAAATCTCTGCGATAAAATCATAAAAAGACTAAAAGAGGAAGTTACTTAAGCGTTTTCCACAACTGTATTCAATCACTATCACCAGTAATATGCCTGTGGGTGATGGGTCCGTGGCTCGGAGCAAGTATCAGAAGTACTTAACCCTATAACTATCAATTTTTCTATTTGTAGCAATCTCCCCCCCCCCCAGCTGATACAGATAATGTGCGTGCTATTTTGCTTGTTCGCACAACCGCCGTACAAACAGAAGGAAGGAAGTACACTTTTTAGATATTACTATTCATTAGTATTGGAATCCAAAGCTTGCTAACGTCAACGTTTGGTATGTTTAATGTGTCAGTAGTATCCAGGGCAATGGGAACTGCCTTATTTATCTTTTATAATTCACGCTGTTTCAAACTTTGGCCCACTTTATATAGCGACCTCATGACTACGAAAGATCGATCCTTTCCGGGTAGGCAAAGCTGGCAAACTTTCTAAGCTCTTCCACCGTGGGCTTGAGAGGCCGATTTGATTAACTGATGTAATTCTCGCCATAAACCCAGCAGATGTTGTAGGTCATGAACCGGAAACACAGAAAAGCGATGTGGTAATCTTATTGGAATTACTTTCCACTGACCGTGTTGTTTGTTTTTTTTTTTTTAAATTATTCTTTTATGTTTATTTGATGGCTTCCCTTTGGTGCCAGAGAGCGTGGTCTAGTTTAATAATTACAGAAGAACACCTGTTCTCGATCTTGAGAGCTCGGAAAAGACCTGTTTGAAGCGGGAGACGAGTATATCGGTGTGGTCTGCAGCGGACAGACTGTAGCAGCCTGAGCAATGTGGCTGAGATCTGCGCATTTTGCATCGGATGAACCTTTTAAACCGGCCTAATTCCTCAAGGCACGATTGGCTTTTTGTGACGTATTTTAGTTCTTTCATCAGGAAGAAAAAGTTTTCAAACACCAAAACAATCTTTTAAAAGATAGTATTCTACTTAATGCATATCCTGCCATCGCTGTTTATTCTTCTTTTCGTAGAAATAAACAAGCTGTAAGACGAATTTTATATTTTACGTCTGATTTAACGTTCGATTACGAATTACACGTGTAAAAGATTTTACCTTTTATAGAATTTCAATATAATTAATCCTGAGTGTGAATAACTCTCCTCCTGCGAAACGATTCAAAAAAGACAAAACTCAAGGATTCTTTAATAACAGCTGTGAATCCAGAACGGGAACCAACTTCAAGTCAGATCAGTGCTGTTAATAACAACCCCCCCTTGAGATCCACAGGAAGCTGCGGATCAAAAGTTCGATTGGAAAGTGAAACATCAAAAAAAGCGTGAGATCAATGATGCCAAAAACCCAGCTTTTCGGAAATTTCGTTACCGACTGGCGGAATTCTTGTAAATGAGAGCAAACTTGGAAGTTTATGTAAATCCGTATGGCGCGATAAATTTACCTGGGGGGGGGATGTAGAAGTGAGAGACGCGGTTCCGATCGAAGACCCAGGTGCATCGCACTGTATATGGTGCTCACTCTGACACTTAAACTGCGTAGCCGGCGAACGCCAGCCGTATTCACGAGTAATGGGGCGGAAAAGAAGATCGATCAGATATTACTGCATATACAACGGTGCTAAGAGAGTCGGGCTTGTCAGCTTCGTCTATTCCTTCGCGTCGTGTGGAGGATGATCGGCGAACGTTTTGAAATTAATAGTCCACACACATCATTTACCATTTACTCCCCGTGAAACAGTTTTTCAGTACTTTACCGCCCACTGTCAGAGAATTGTTGCTTACTATAATAGACACTAACAGAAAACCTTTCTACATACATTTAATGATATTCTTGCTTTGCCTTTGCAAATCGATAGAGCTGTTGATAAACAAAGTTTAGACAACAAACACACTACGGTTAAATTTGTTTTAAAATTGGGTGTTTTTCTAAGGCTGTAGAACGTGAAAATATAGGTCTTCTTATGTTGCTGCTTCAAAATGTGATGTTCCTTGAGAGACTGGTTCAGAAAACAACAGATGGAGAATCCGCAAACACTGAAGATCGCAAACCTCTGTGGAAGCATCTTGAATGTGAGAAACGTCGAGAAGAGATCCCCTTAGCCAAGATCTAGTATGGTGTTCATCGAGTTCAGCTAGTGCACAAGAACAGGAAATAAGGGTTCTGAAGCTGCTCATCTCCACAACGAGTACAGAACAGTTGCAACTTTTTACAACATATCAGCTGTAAGGATTGAAGGAATTAAGACCGCTACCGCAAACATTAGCGGAGAAGCGAACCGGTATCTTTCAGTAAATGACATTCGTTTTGCTAAGTATTTTTATACTCTCCTTAACTCTATTCTACGAAATTACAAGCATTGATAGCCCATCTAAAAAAAAATCTGAATGAAACAGAGGCAAAGAAAGGGATTTTATTGACATGGGAAAATTGTGGAAACAGCGAAGCTTGCTATTGTGTTGTTGTGTGATGTACTTTTCGTTTATAAACGGTTTCAGAAAGCCACCCAAGCGTGACTGTCTTTGATTCGGAAGTAGCTCGCGATCATTACTGTCAGCGGCTGTCATACCTGTTGGATATTCCTCTTCATGGAACCTCTGTAAAAAGGACTCTTCATGAACACGAATCTGGCAATGCGTTCTCTTCTTGAAACTATACCATTGCAGACTAGTACACGAAGGCGAAAGAAAGTAAGGCATTTGTGTGACAACATGCCATTGATCTGTTGCTGCAGTCAAGATGACGATCGTTGAATGTTTAGAGAATGTTTTCAAAGTCACTTCAGCATTGAGGAAAGGAGCCGGTGGTTCAGGATCTTTTGACAACAACTTAGAGCACTTTCATTTGCCGTGATGCTGGCACGAATCCGAGAAGCAAAACTACATTCATGTGATGGTGTAAAAGGAGTTGTCAGTGCTTCTAATTTAATCGAAGATGACAATAGGTGCAGTTTCGCTAGTGACAATTTTGATGTCTATCAACATATACACCCGAATATACCTGTTTTGATTAAGTTTGATGCTCTGCCTTCAATGAAAACTTGGATGAAAAGAAGACATATCGACCTACAAGCGAGGCAATAAAACAAACATGGCTTACGGGCGAGAAGACGAGTATCTCACACATGCATGGGTTGTGTACATCTGTATTTATTTCTCAATCGTGTGCAAATATGCGGATAAAATCTTAGTTACTGTAAGAATCCGTGTTTTAATTAACTTTTTTGCTTAGTTTAGACCCTGGTCCTATAGAAGAAAGAAGATGGGTTTGTTTCTAAATGCTATGGTGATAACGACATTCGGTGGAGTAGCGAAAAGATTTGTGCCGTTTGGCGGAGAGAGGGGTGGGGGTGGGGGCGATTTTAGAATGCAGTCCTCACAAGGAAGAGAAATCTTTTCTCCGGTCACCGTCTGGGAGGAAGCCGGCCGTTCTGGGCGACTGACAGATTTGACAGGGATTCGGCCGATAAGACGGAGGCTTCGGAGTCAAGTCGAAGCTCAGATTAAATGCGTAACGACGACGAGATTACGCCTTGCCGCGTTATTCGAATATCCACGTAGATTACAAAGGGAAAACCCTCCCCCCCCCGCCGCCGGACCGTGACGACTGCAACCGGTCTCATCTCTCTGTTTTCTTTTAACACCGGCGGCCATAGCTTCGCTATTGCGAAACCTTTGAAAGCGTAAATGGTAAAGACCAAATAAATAACCAGAAAGGTAAAAGCTGAAAACGAACGAACAAACATGAAGCGATAGTTGTAACCACTCGTTTGGATGCGGAAACAGACTGGTAGGATCTCTTGAGTGCCCATCATAGTGTATAATCTGAAGGTAAAATGTCCTCATCTCACGGCCGGTGGCGCCCTCCTTCACGAAGGCTTCCTCATTTAAATGTTGTATCTATACATCTCGTATAACTGGTCATCGTCTCCAGGTGAATCGGACAAAGCAGTTTCCTTCTGTACAGTATCGCGTGCAGCGAGAACTTATCTAAGAAACCCTCTCCCGTTTGCCGGTTCTCTTTCCATCACCTGACGGCCTTAATACCGATCAGTATTGATCAGTTAAGCCGAGTTAGCGCTCTCACACTAGAATAGATGCTAAGATGTGCGAGAGCGCCCCCAAAGCAGGAAAAAAAAAATTAGAAGCTAAGACAGATCGTAGTTTTCAGAAAGAGAAATATTCATCATCGAGTGAACTCATGGCATCACCGACTAGCGACGGAAGTGCCACCTGCTGTCAGGGCCTTGATGATTGCTTGCTTGTTGCTGGCTAACTGTTTCCGCGCACAAAGACGACGTTTCCGACCCTCTCTGGGTTTGATGTTATCGCGAAATTCACAGAATAGTGTTTGTAACCAATTAAAAATAATAGTATGGATTCTTCAACAAGCTGCATTTAGTCCTCATTTACTGTTAACTTGAATTTCCAGAATGTTCCACCAAAGTTAAGATTCCTTGTACGATTGCGTCAGTTGTACTCTCATGTGATAGAAACTAATGTCTTTCTCTAGAGGAAGTGAAAAACTAAGGAACGAACTCATTTTGAGGCAACATTTGCCTAAGAAGTTGTGAAATTACTACGCGTTTTAGAACTCCAGCGTTATTCTGTTTACCGAGGAAACTCTTCGGGCCGTTGGTTAATCAGCGATGTTTTAGGCCACATTAATTCCAACAACGAACTGGCTCTGCACGTGTGTCTCCAACCGACTCCCCCAAAACTTCTATTTCTTTGGCGAATCAGACAATAGCTTCTCTCTCTCTCTCTCTCATCTCTCTCTCTCTCTCTCTCTCTCTCTCTCTCTCTCTCTTTCCTCTCTCTCTCTCTCTCTCTCCCCCATCTCTCTCTCTCTCTCCTCTCTCTCTCTCTCATCTCTCTCTCTCTCTCTCTCTCTCTCTCTCTCTCTTCTCTCTCTCTCTCTCTCTCTCTCTCTCTCTCTCTCTCTCTCTCTCACGAACATCAGTAACCCTTTCACCTCCCAAACGACACATAAAACCCTCAACTTCAGAATACTTTTTTTTTTCTGGAATCAAATCTTTTGCCTGCTGCATTCTTTTGAGTGGATTAGTTTCAGAAATGCATTTGAACCTGTATATTATTTTGCCGAAGTTTTGTGCGTGCTTTAGGTGGAAGAGACGCAAGAAGACGGGTGTCTTCTCTTTGCGCCTGCCAGCCAATTCAAACCAGAAAACGCCAACTGTAGGAGTTGTATTTGCATGCTATGCGGCTAGATCGGTTCCACGTTCGGCCGTCGTTGCTGGGTTTATCCCACACCTGAGACACTATACAGGAATACCCCGACTTACATCAGCCTCGACTTACGTAAGAAATACATTCCAAAAAAGAAATTCGAGATACGTAAAAAATGTTACGCAGCGCTATGTATGGGTACCCGGGTATGAGCGGACACTACTTTGAGCCGCGGAGTAATGTACGTTAGTCGGCCAGCCTCCCTCTCCACGCTCTCAGTTGTATCCATCAAATGAGTTTAGCTGAGCGTAAATCTTCACGTTTCACGTACCATTATAAGCCATGGCGCCAAAGCGTAAAAGTGATGCTGGTGCTAGTGGTTCCGCAAAGAAGCGTGAGGAGGTGAGCATAAAGAAATGTGAAGACGGGCAAACTTTGCCTTCCATTGCGCGTGTCCTGGGCATGGCCGTATAGTGAGAGACAAAGACCGTATGAAAGATCATGTGACAGGAGGATATCTGCCCCACGAAACAAAGGACTGGCGCGATTGCCGACGCGGGGGAATTGTTGACGGCGTGGATGCAAGATAATAAGCAGAAGCGATAACCCCCACCTTTGGTGAGATAACAGCAAAGGCAACGAGTCTCTACGATGACCTTAAGGCGAAGCGCGGTGGAGCAGAGGGCACCTTCGCGACAAGCTAGGTCTACGGTGAGGCTGCTAGCGCTGATGAAGAGGCAGCGAGAGGATTCCCTGGATAGTTGGCGAGAAAATCACCGAGGGGTTCAAGTCAATTCCACCAACATGGATGGAATGGAAAAAAAAGCACGTTTCCCTCGGTTTGTGCGTGGCTTTAAGGTTTTTTCAAACGCCGAAGGAGCGACCAACGAAGTTGTCGAGTGGACGCAGCAACTCGAGCTAGAGATGGATGCTGAGATGTTGAGATGCTGCTTGACAGTCACGAGGAGGAGCTTTCCAATGAAGACCTCGGTGGAGCTGGAGGCTCAGAGGGTTGCCGAGGGAGAGCGTCGGAAAGCAGAACCGGCTGTTGGAGTTACCGAGGTTTCACGACAAAAGGTCTGGCTGAAAGCGTCTCGGTTTATTGATGATGGGATCGGGAAACCGGAAGCAGTGGACCCCGGTGGAGACAAGTTTAACATATTCATGCGGAAACAAATGAAGGACGTCCTCTCCTGCTACTGGTACAATCGACACTCGACATGTTCAGTAAGAAGCCTCCCCGAGATTCATTTGACGTCTCCAGTCCCTTTAACTTCTCACAACCCTCAACCTTCAACGTCTACACAACAAACGCCTCCATGCTCTCCTGTCGTCACCGAGCCTGAACTTTTAGATCCAGATGACCCTATGGAAGTTCTCTCTTTCTCCTCCTCCTCCTCTTTTGCCTCCGCCGCCTCTATGTAATGGAGGTCCGTCTCTCCACCCAGCAAGTCCCTTCACGTGTTTTAAGGTACGTGTTGGTCAAACTGTACATCTTATTTCTTAATTGTTTTATCTATTTTACACGTAAATTATCGTCAAAAACTGTTTGTTCTCATCCATAACTATTGTTCACTGCCTACCTCTGTGCTTATGTAAGATTGTCGTATACGTGCAAGTTCGACTTAGGCATAGCCAGCCAGCTGGAACGTAATCCTCAGGTGAGACGGGGTATTCCTGTGTAGAGTTTATAATATACTTACTTTTTCCTGTAGGCATGCGAGGTGGGAGCTACCCAGGTGCTCGCCTCTGGACAGAGTTTTCTCTCTGGATGTCCCTAGTTGCTGGAAAAAGAAAATCAGTTTTGAATTAACAACGTGTTTCGAGCGCACTGGAGCTCGTGATCGCGTATTCTTTCCGTAAGGAACTTCTCCCGTGTCTTCTGAGTGCGGAGAGAAGGCCAGGAAGTTCCGTGAATCTAGAGACGCACCGGTTCAAGTTGAGTCTGCGGGCGGCTTCAGATGTTTTGTATCAAAAATAACCGACACACCCTTAAATAGGGGCGGGTGGAGCTGTTGTAGCTCTTGGAGCGCCCTGCTTGCTTACTCAATCCCTTCCCGTTACTTTTATACTACCAGCTATGCCCGATGACAAACACTCTACCGTTAAATTTGCCAAGGTTATTTCAATTCCAGTATTTAAACGTGATATACCAGTTGTATAATAATGGCTGCCCCTCATAACCTAAGAGAGCAGTTTAAAGAGTCGAATCAAACTTAAAACAAATAAAACTATTTTAATTTCAGCACATAAATGGTAATATCACACATAGTGATGACATAAATCTAATTACCTAATTAGCTTTAGAATTTTTCATAATGTTGCGTTGTTATTTTTTCAATTATTATAAAGCAGTATATTTTAATTAGGATAAACATTTAAAGTACAACTACGTGAAAGTAAAAAAAAAAAAATCAAACTCAAAACAGCTGTTAAATCAGTTTCTTCTACTCTTCATGGTCAAGAAGTCTCTCGTAATGCCAATGGAATCCAGCAGATGAAGCAAGTCACGTTCTATTGACATTAATGAGTGATTATCCAGTCTTAGCTAATCTGTATTTGACTTGAGTCGATGTTTTATTAGTGTCAGTTTTGAAAATGAGCATTCGTCTCCAGCCTGAGTTATGGCAGTGTCAAAGAAATCGTAAAGTGATGGGAAATGCAAACTGGAAATTCTTCCCTCGAAGCAAGTTATTTAGAGATTTGTCGTATGACAGGTTTGTCTGGGAAGATCATCTGGAAGATTGTACAGTTTGACAGATGTACATTGGGAAATAATCAGGAATAGACCATACTGTATGACTGGTACATCTGGAGGAGAAGAAGACTGTGACATAATGGCACAGTATATCATTAATGTATTCATGGACGACCACTATTTGAAAGATATATGCGGGATACACAGCAGATAAAATGCATGGCATACATATCTGGAAGACTACTGTATGGCAGTTATAGTATATTATCATGGATATACACATAGGTTACTATTTGACATCTATACAGCATTGGAAACAATTATGGAAAAAACCCCAAAATATCCACAAATAATGAGCGATTGTAAACAAGAGATGTATACTCGTATAATACACGCACACTGCATGATTACAGAAAATATATACAAAAACGAAATGAATATGTACAGTGCATTAGTATTTGATGTGAGCCATTCTTTATATAGAGCATTTCATGATCTCATATGATCAGTGTATGACTGTGGAATATTGTTGAAGATATCCCGTAGCACTTACTACAATTCATCCAAAGTGTTTAGTTTCTGTTTGACTTTCTCGTACCACAATAGCGCCGAATGTGGTGGCATCTTACCTGCTTGATACGAAAATAGAATGGCACCGTTTAAGCATATTTTTTGAGATGAGGAAATAACCTACAGACTTCGAGTCCGTACCGATCATCAAGGTTTTTGGTCCAAAGTCTTGCAGGTTATTTTGTTATCTAGACAAATAAAACCGCAAATGAATAAGAAAGGATAAGTAACCGCCTGACTCAGGTAATGGGATTAAGCAACATAATTTCAAAATTGTTGTAGATTGAAAGTAATCGAAGACTTAAGATCATGAAATACCACAGATCATCAAAAACCACCATTCAGCAGAAAATATAATCTTTAGAACAAAAAGTTAACTACCTTACCGACAACACCGAATACACACGGGAAACTCAACCAGACAAAACTAAGAAAATAAGTAGCAGTCTGATACTAATGCAGTCCGAAGAGAATATACTTTCTAAAAGCTTAAATCTTGCAATAAAACAAAGCAAACCGTCTACATTAGAAAACTGATATGCCATCAAACTTGATGACTAATTAAAAGCACGCACAAAATTCATTGTACGAAGACACCTTTCATTTTACAGCATTCCGCTTAAAGAGAAGCAAGGAACTGCAGGTTTTAAAGAAGACAACAGTATCATAGTTTTCATTTGATAAAGGCAATTTCAGAGTTATAATTAATCGAAAGGACTATCAGAAAACACACGAAAACTTCTACAAAGTCGAAGCTACAAGAAACTGTTCAAGAATCCAACATCGTCCACTGAAAGAAGACTAAAGATTAAGATGAAGCCTGAAATAGCCAGGCACAGCTTATCCTACAGCAAACCACCTCAGACATTGTCTTCCAAAGATACACAATGATAATAATTCACTGAGACATATTGTAAGTTATATTAGATCACTGTGCTATCTTCTGGCAAACCACATTCAGAAATTCTAACATTTCTAGTAGGAGGTAGTGCCTCCCACATTAAAACTCTTCTAATTTCGTAGACATCATTAGGTGGACTCCACTGTCTGACCTGGACACACGCTAGTCAACTGTAAGTAGAAAGTCTTTTTACAAATGCTTTACTGATGAGGCGTTAGCAGTTCAAGGAATAGACTTAAACAAGACGCCAACTTTAAGAGTAGGATCAATCTAAGTACTGAGGCCATCATAGAATTAGCTACCTTCCGTGTAACAACATACATTCAGTTTAAAGTTTCTTTTTATAAACAGACTGAAAGAATGACTATGAATTTATCTCTCTTCCCTTTTCTTGCAAATATCCATTTAGACAATTTTAAAGAATCAGCAAGCAATAACAACTGCATAAAAGAAACCTAAGAAATGGCTAAAATATATCGATGACACCTTACCCTTTTCATCTGGCTATATGATAGGGGAAATCTAGACCAGTTAGAGAATTTAAACAACTATCTGATTTACGATATAGATAGAAATCAACAACCAACTGCTTTCCCCGGGTGTTTTGGTTTCCAGGAAAAGGGAAAAAATAATTACCGGTTTGTATAGAAATAAGACAAAGGTCGTACACAAAAGTACTGTGACTTATGAAAACACTTAACAAAGTAAAAACCATTATGCATCAAGGGTACAATTTACTCTCTTGTCTGTGGCTGTGGTACGAAATGCATTGGTGAAATAAGAAATTTAAAAAGCACAAAAGATCAAAGAGGTGATCTACATGGCTCTGAAATCCAACAGTGTTGAGGTCTGTAGAATCTGGGTATCCTTACTAACTGAAAAAGAGGGCTTAAATATCGCTAAAAGTAGCATCTACTCAGATGTCTCTGTAGTTGTCTTAAATACATCAAAAGGCTTGCCAGCCAAAAATGACGGCTACTCCAGCCACTCGTCATATCCAAAAACTGAAAACGTTTACTGTTAATTAATAACATAGCCTAACTAAATAGTTCGCCCAATAATGGAAACAGGTAAAGATATTCGGAATGTAGGTTCTCCAATTAGTTATATTAAGAAGGTGGTGGAAAATGCTTGAACTAACCCTCTAAAGAGTGTAAACAAGAGCATCCCATTAGAGTTTTACAGCTAACAGACAGCTGATACTATTAGCTTCGTCTTAACTGACACCCCAACGAACATGGATTGAGAAGCGCTGAAACTAAACTTTAAAAATAAAAATGTGGAAATGAAAACTTAAGAAAGAAAGGAAAAAAAAAACAACAACAGAAAGAGGGGAACATTCTTTTAAATAAAAAAAAGCAGTTCAATGAAAAACATCTGAGTTTTAACAACCAATGTGTCTCAATAAGAGGAGACTCCGCGTCTATGATGTACAATATTTATATCCAATTTTGATGGAAAAGAATATTGATATATATATATATATATATATATATATACTTCTCTTATTGCATCATTTAGTTGTAGTGTTGTAATTTGCAAACGTTACCAGTCACTATGAGAAATTTTACGGACACTTTCAAATGATAGTGCGTTGTCCTGGGGTGTTTTTGTGCCGGTGACCTTTTGTTAGCCTGCACCGGTCGCGATAGCGGGGTTCTGGCAGGTCGCACCGCATTGAGCCGGGAGGCGGTCGGACAGGTGCTTGAGAAGCCCGCAACCATGGAAGGCGACGGCATCCAAGACGCTGCCCTAAGTGGTTGTTTCGAAGACTGGAGGGATCTTCAGGGAGAATTTACGGCGTTAGAGGTAATCTTACTGATCTGTCGTCTTATTTTTAATCGTACTGACCTGGGCAAAATTGCAGTTTCTCAGGTGCGCTTCCCTTTCTTCTTCTTCTCTGTATGGATAGGTGCGTCCAGAGAGGCAGCTGTGAGAAGATAAAAAGCTGGTGTGAACTTTATCTATTAAGCTAGAAAGCAACCTAGCCGCACAAGTATGCAGGGTGCTCCTTTACCACCCCCCACCCCATTCAAGCCCATCTATGTGGGCGCCATTATTCTCGTTGTGCCAGCTCCTGTGAGAGGTCCTTCTAAGCTTAACAGTAGCACAAACAGCAGGTTCTGGTCCGATTCTCTTGTTGTACCGCCTTTTCGCCCCTATTTCCTTTACGTAGGCCCCCCCCACACACACACAGTGAATTATCCCGGGTGGTCGGATTTGGACTGATCAGATCCCCGACCTATGGGAAAGGTCTCATTTAAGAAGAAATGGATGATTGCTAGAACCGCTCTGACTGGAGGGCTATCTAAAAAAGGGTCGACTGTTCCCTGCAGTCCGCATCAAACAGGAGGTGAAGGAACTTATAGGCCTATAATCGAGCAGGGTTGTTTGCTTACCCGAATTAGCGAGTGTAATTTAATAATAAATAAATAAATAAATAAATTCACGTTTAGTTGAATGATCTTCAAGCTCCTCAGATTGTTAGAAGTAATAGTACTCTTATATTTGGCACTTGTTTTAAAACGTTTCAAATTTTCATTCTCAGTCTCATTTAATATTTCAAATGCTTCAGACACAATGTTACGCACAATCGCTTTTGCATCAAACTCAGCAACCTTCATTTATTACACTAAATATTCCCTACTCCTCTTCCTCATTAAATGGTTAAGCCACCTTTGAATTTGTTATAAGCTGTTAGTATCTTAAAGTAGGATACCCAGCCATACTACCTACATATTTTACATACCATTTAACCAATGCCTTAAATTTCTATTTTTTATTTAAATTTTTTCTAGTTAACATACAGACAGTTTATTTTGTTTCTCAACAACAGTGTACCACTATTAACCCTGTAGCTCTACAGTAAATCGTTTTTTCATGAGAATAGTATCATAAATTATACCTTGTCTCTAAGTTGTTGTGTTTAAAACATTTATATTTGGATAAATTAAACTGCACCTAGAGGGTTATTTGACAGAAAACACATTCTAAACCAAAACCATAAATGAATAGCTTTAGATGTGAAAATCCAAATGAAAGAATTTTTTCTCTCTCCATTATTATTTAATTTTTTTTAAAAAATGAACTATGTATCACAGTCTTCTTTCTTTTATGAATTTTTAGGATTATCTATGGAAGGGAATGAGAGAAAATAAGAATAAGGGAAAGCATACCTCAAAATAAATTTGACAGATTTGGAACTCTCTTTATTTGTTAACATTAAAGAAAAAGAAAGGTTAAAAATTTTTTTTTAGGGTGATGTTTACATTTGTTACCTGCCATAGTCATTTCTGTAAGTTTCTCCTTCAGGTTTTGCATCGAGACTATCAGAAAAAGCTAGATGAAATGATTGGCTTACAGAAAAAATGCATATCCAACATTGCACATCACCGTTATAGAATCAAGAAAATTCAAGAAGTCATAAAAAAGTAAGTTTAAAATGTAACATTGGAAGCATACTTTTTAAAATAAATTTTAAAAAAAATTTTTTTACTATACATAATGCATGAAAATCAGTGCTTTAAAATTATTTGATCATTTTGAAAAAATGGATAATGTGAACTTGCATTTTAATACAGATTAATGATAAAAATGATAGCATATATCAATAGCTGTGAAGCTTGAAACCGTAAAATTTAAATAACTGATTAGTTCAAAACTTGAATCAAAAAGAATTGAGCAGTGTGTCTTGTCTTATACGTTTAGAGAATTTGCAGATTAGTCTCATATCTAAAAATAAAGAGTTCTAGTAGTTTAGGGATTTTCCTGCTGAAGCAAAGACATACCTTACAATTGAGATTTGGCCATTGTGGAAGAGGACTTGATCAATACCTCTCTCCCTTTCTAATTTGACATTTGAAAGTGAGGCTTGTCTTCTGCAGGGAAGGAATGCTCATTAAGATAAAAATTAGGAAAACTACAATTTTGTTTGTTTACTCACATCATATGTAAAATTCCATACTATGAACAGTAGTGTGGAGAAATCACTTAACCAGGTCTTGGAGGAGCAGATGGTCTTCCCCTAACTGGTTGCTGGTCAGAAAAGGGAAGTATAGTCATGTTTGGAGATGTGACAGTATTCTAGGAGGAAAATGTTGAAGTTGCTAATGTGTGCAAGATGGAAACATCCACAATTCTAGTAGCTGAGAGTAGGGAAAGTAGTTGGAGGGCACACTGCCTTACTATGGAGGTAGGATGTAGAGATTTTTCAGAGTAGTCACTACTAACCTCAGCAAACAAACTAGGAACGAGAAGAAAACATTGAAAACAGATATAAGAAGAGCCAAAGAGACATCACTCTGGATTTGGTGTAAGTACAGATTAACCTGTCTGGAAAAAATCATCTCATCAGTCAGAAGTTCTGTCTGCATGTACAGTCACTGCTGCTCTTCCCTTTACCATGTAGGTAATATTGAGGAAAATGGACTCAAATCATGGTAGAGGTACCTCTCATGATCTGGCTACTGGGTTTGTGCCATTGGTGTTTTGACTTATCATTACATTTTGTGATTCGTAGAATCATAAGTGCCATAATGAACCAATAAAATGTTTGTTAGTTGGTAAATTTATCCTTGTTGTTGTATCTCTCTGCATAGAAATCCCAAAAACCTGACAGCAGAGGAGAAGTCAGCTGTCAAAGATTTACAGCAAAGGATACAGGAAAGAAAATGCACATTTAGGGAAATGGAGGAAGTTTTACCTCACAAAAATGGGTATGCATGCTTTTTCCATTGTTATTGATGCAAAAAATTTTATCTGGGTGAAAAAAAAAACAAACTTTTATTTAATTGGAGAATTTTACCTTGTTGTTTTATCTGAAATATCTTCTAGTTAACAATTAGAAGTCTCAAATTGATTGTAGTCTGAACCTAATCAGGTTGCAGAATGATGTACCTTTTTGATGATGAGGTTATTTGGTGCACATTCAGGTGATACACTAGTTTAATATGCTCTAGGAAATTTTAAAGAGTATTTTAGTTCTGTTTCATCACCATGCCCATTGGTATGACAAGATGGAGCAGCTTTTCACTGCTGAGTTTTTTTTCTGGTCAAGGTACTCAAGATATATCAGTGCTGACCACATGTATGCTAAAGGAATACAATATCTGGTATTTAAAATAGTTTTACTCTGTGTTTGAAATCAAGTCAATAACTCTACCCTGCATGTCTCTCTTATCATTTTTCAGTATTTCCAAGTATGTATGTGAAAAACATAAGAGAGTAAATCTTTAAAGGGTTGCCCTCTCAGTCCTCTCTTTACCAATTTTAGGGTCTAGTTTTAAACCTATTTTATCAGTATTCTAATTGTGCCAAATAATTGTACTATAGCTACTTTATTTAACCTATGACTAATCTTATTTTATTTAGATTTAGATTGGAATGATGTGTCAGTTATATAAGTTAGACAGGTTATTTTCTACCTGCAATAGAAATTTTCTATAACATTCTTCGTCTAGGTATTTAAACATTTTTCTTTTTAACACTACATACATACTGATTATTCCTTTGGTAATTTTATTATAGCAACTTTTTTTGCAAATTTAGACTAATAATATAATACTGAAAACTAGAAATCATTGGCATTAAAAAAGAATTATGCATCTGTAACCCTAATCCTCCACATCTAAAATTTAGTTTCTAGTAGGGACTTTTTGCTTTGGGTGTATGGCTAATCTCTGTACCCTGTTATTCTTTGCTTTGGGTGTATGGCTAATCTCTGTATCCTGTTATTCTTTGCTTTGGGTGTATGGCTAATCTCTGTACCCTGTTATTCTTTGCTTTGGGTGTATGGCTAATCTCTGTACCCTGTTATTCTTTGCTTTGGGTGTATGGCTAATCTCTGTATCCTGTTATTATCTGCTTGGTTTAGGAAACTGATGTTAGCACACTTGTTCAAAATAAAGGATACACTCATATGAGTATTAATTAAAAATTAAAAAAATTGTTAAAGTTGCCTTATTCTTTAATATAATATTTACCCTTTTTGTGGGATTTTTTAGTGTTACCACTCATTAATTAAGAAAAAAGGATAACAGTAAATAAGTTACCCTCAAATACGTAATTACAAATTAATTAAACATTTGCATTAAGATAGTTATTTCTAATAAAATGATGTGGATACAGTAGTGATAAATTACTAAAGATTGTTTGTTTTTTTTTTTTAATGCTATCACCAGTTAACTTTAAAAAAAAAGAAAACTGCAAATTTCCAGGTTTTAATTCAATCTTTTGACAAAACAAGATTTATGTGGATTTGTGGATAAAGGAAAAAAAAACGATAAAGTTTTGAAGAGCACAAGTGAAAACCCATTGGAGCTGGAAAAGGTAAAATTATGGAGCTCTTGATTTTTGTTAACTTGGAACTCCACTCCGTCTTCCAAGATGGTCACCTTTTGGGCTTCCACAACTTGAAGGAAGAATGTTTTAACTTTGTGATCATTCAGGTGTGAGTGAGCTGAAGTAAAAACTGATTGTCAGTTATGAGAAAACCAACAATAGCAGAATCTGATCAATGAGACAACATTGTGTAAACCATGTTTACCTGAAGAAAAAACATGCACAGTGCAACCATTGATTCTTTTATTATGATATGCAATAGAACTTAAAATGTTTTTTGGGAATTATTTCATAAAATGTATAATTTGTCCATTAACTTTGATTTATGCAGTAACTAATATATTTAAAATAAAAAAATTTTGTATTCTACTTGATTGCCTGACTTGAAAGGAAACAAAAAGTAACAATATCAGATTGCACTTAAATACCAGAAGTTCACATTCTAACTTGAAAACTATATAAGCAATGATCACTGAAATAATACTTGTAGTGTGAGGATGGCCAGTGATTGGACTATTGGACTGCCTCATCTTGCTGCTCTTCATCAGCTAGTTGCATAGGTTTTCTCTGAGCACTTTGGTTTCTTTCCACATCTAAAAATGAAAAGTTCTGGTGGGTTTTTCCAGATACTTGTGGAGTGCAGGTAGTAAGTTGTCTGGTTTTGGATATTCCTTGATATCAGGTTACACTACCTAAAAGTGTACTGTCTGCATGGTCAGCAGCAGCTCTTAACCCACACTCAGGTGTTTTCATGTAGTTTGTGAATAATCATCTTCAGTTACAAGGGGAACCATCATTTTCATTCTGCTGTTATAATGCTTGTAACATTTTGAAATGATAATTCCATGTTGTATGTTTGCAATTTATAACTAACATGTAAAATCATCTACATTAGTTTGCAGATACCTATTTGCTTCTATTTTAATAGTTTGTACTTGAGTGTGATACTAGGTCAGGTGAACGTTTCGCTGCTGAATAAAAGTGACAAGTAAGTATCTAAGTTTCAAATTATAATGCCTTTTTTTTTTCTTATTGTCAATCATAAACTACTATGGGCATTCAAATGAAATCTGGTTGGATATTGTTATGGTGATTTTATTTGAACATCTCAAGTACTTTGATATTAACGAATATATCTAATTACAGCATATGAAAATGTCTAGCAATGCTTTTGGTGTTATCTCAATGACTGCTGTTAGTTTATTCCATTCATCTGAATATTGTTAATGACTTATTTTCTAGCACATCTTGTAGATGATTTAGTCTATTTGTAATTAAGTTCCCACATACATTTAATTATTGATAATCAAGAAAATTACTTTCTGCATATATATTAAGTCTTCTCTATGGTCTCCTCTAAAAGTCTGTGAATATTTGATATTATTAAATGTTTTTGGATCTTCTATGTTTAAAATTTCTGAATGATTCTTGAAACTTTTGTGTAACCTGTTCTAGTATATCTGGCCTATTTTAAAATAATTAAAAATAAAAGATTGCACACCTACTCTACATATTCAGGAGATAGATGAACTATGATCTAGTACACTGGAAACAAAATAATCTTGGTTTTATGTTTAGGTTAATTATTTAAAGCATTCTGTCAGCTTTATTAGCAAAATTAAATTAAAAAGAGATTGCAGTTTCTCTATAAAAGAGGTGAATAACAAAATAAACTTGTTGTTTCATAATCTAAATACAATTTTATAAGCTTTTTTCCTTTTAAAAATACACCTGATTATGGATATATATCTTTCTAAAATAAACTTTTTTTTTTCCAATAACAGATTTCAGTACAAGAGAGAGTATGAAAGATTTAAGCTGGTTGTAACTTACATCATCATGTTTCTTTCCATTATCCAAACTTTTTTTGGAAAGTACAGGTATGTTTCTTTTTTCCTTAACTTTAGAAATCATGGGTAATGTGATAATTATTTATTGTGGTCTGATCTCTATTTCTTTATGTAACAAGCTGCCTAAAGATATATTCCTTAAATCACCAGACAAAAATTTCACGGCAGTTACTTTAGTTTTTGTGTTATGTGGGTAATGTTTTACAGAGTCGGTGGAATATTAGAAAGTAGATTTTCAAAAAATACTTTACTTAAAAAAAATTGTAGAAAAGACTGATTATATAATTTTAAAAATTGCTGTATGTTGGTTGTCTGTTGTTTTTTTTTACACTGGTGTACAGATTTTATTATATAAGTTGCAGTGTCTATAATCTCATTGTTTCAGATGGTTTGATGCCTCTCTCAATTTTCTCTTAGTCTGGTATTACTGCACACTGACAATTCGAGAAAGTATTCTTATTGTAAATGGATCCAGGTAAGAAATTGATATGGAAAATTTAACAATGTTTATTATTAGATATAATATTTGTATCTTGAAAAGAAAAGAAATATATATATGCTTCCTTATTTTATTTTTAAATTTATGTTTATAGTCTGTAGTTTGGTGACAATATTTTCATACTGTTACCTTGGTATGTTCATGGCTTAATCCTTTCTTGTTCAGAATGGCCAAAACCAGCTGAGTGTTGAAAGATAGTTCATGCAGGAGGAAGCTGGTCCACATTATCACTTTCTCTGGTTGGCTACTTGTGTGACTGACTTGGGTTACTCTGTTCATTATCTACATAATGGAATCTGACAACAAATACTTTTCTTATGGTGATGTGGAAGTCTCGAGTGATTATCTCCTGGATCTCTCATTTAGCCGGTTAGACAGTGATGGAGAGTGAGAGAGAGAGCAAGGAATGTAGCAAAGAGAGCCAGGTCATCAAATTAAGTATAATTCATCTGCATTCAATCAATATGCTGGGTGGGGAGACATATTGCTCTGTTGCACAGATCCAGAGGAAGGCAGGCAGACCTGACAATTTCTGGATGGACATCATCAACATGGAAATGAAAGTTTCCTGGCAGTAAATGTCACTAAGTGTTTCGATTTTGTAGCATCCATTTAGGATTTTTGGAGAATGACAGCCTTAGTGTTGCTAGGGTGTTAAAAGTAATGATGCAGAAGTGAGCTAAGAAATTGAATCAGTATTGGCTCCTACCTCTGATCTGATGACTCTGACAGAGACAGGATTTTCAAAATCTAGTTTCTTTGATGTGGCCACCAGAAACTTTCAGTTTAAGGGAAGCTGCCATGTAAAGCAGTACCTTCCCATCAAACCAACCAAGTGGCACCTGAAGGTCTTGGCAGCAGCTGACCCCTACAGTGGATGTGTGTTCAAATTTAATATTTACATTGGGATGACCCAGCATCAACTTCAGCAGGGACTGGATATGCATATGGTAAAAAGTCTTTTGGAACACCTTCGGGGAAAATAACACCACCTCTACTTTGATGACTATTTCAGCTCTCCAAAATTGTTGGAAAGATTCGGGGAGAAGAGGTTTCATGCCTGCTTTGCTGTTCACAAAAACGGGAATGGTCTGCGTGCTAACTTAAGCAACAAACACCAGCTGCAACAAGAGCAAGAACTAGCAGGATGTGACACTGCTGAATAACAACTGCAGCCCTGACAAACCATCAACTGAAGGCAGTCCAAAGGTACCTCTACATCTATTGAAGTTTGTTATTCATGAAGCTGTATAACCACTCTTTGGAGGAAGGGTGTAAAGTAATGGAAGTACTTGGCATAGTGTGTGTTCAGCACAGCCATCATCAGTGCCTTCATACTGTACTGTGAATCCTTCAAGGCCAGAAGATCAAAGTGAGGAGTAACAAGAACTATGCTCACAAAGTTCTCTAGCTAGATATCGAAGAGGGTTTGAAAGGTGGCTTCTGCTCCAAGAAACAGAATCCTTCCAAGAGAAAAAGTGACAGCCAGGAAAGATCACAAAAAACCTCCAAGTCACAAAATGGAGACCACTTTTGCAACCTCTGTGCAGGGTGGGATGTTTTAATGACCATTTGAATAGACAGTGACTGAAACAGTTCCAGGAAGTGAGTGATTTTACTCTACATTTTTTTTTTTTTTGCTTTCTGCACTATAAATTTATATTTTCCTTTTGTTTTCTGGACATATTTCCTTTTTATTTGGACTACTGAACTGTGAACTAAATTATTTGTACTATTTGAGTAATTTCATAACTACTTAATGTTTTTAATAATTTTAATCAGGTAGCTAAATTTTGTGCAGCCATCTTGCAAACTGTCTGACCTTTTGTGCATATCAGATATTGCATTTTCTGAATGAGAAAGGGTTAAAAGTCATGCATAGGTTTTCAGTTCTTTAAAAAACTATTTTTTAAAGTTATAACTAAGAAAGCTCTAATGTGTTTTGTTTTTGTTGTTTTAATTATCTGCTATCTGTTTTCTGAATAATAAGGTATTCATTATTTGCCTATCTACACCTGTGTGTTGCTTTCCATCAATTTTTATTAAGTTAATTAGATGAATAGCAGATGAAAAACCCATATTTTTTTTGCATCTCTACCACCATGCTTAACTGTAGGGAAAACACAGATCTTATATTTTTCTGTGGCCTTCTAACATATTGTTGCTTAGAACCAAATATTTCAAACCTACTCTCATCCGACCATAACACATTGCACCATTGTTCCAAGTGTACTTATGATGTCATTTGGCCAAGTCAGTTTGCTCTTTCTTGCTTCTGCTGTTTCAACTGCAGTATTTTCCCAATGATATCTCTCATGCTTTGGTTTAGACAGACATTGTGTTTGTATCTTTTATATATATATATATATATCCTAGTAGAAGCAAAACTGTTTGAAAATTTTTAAAGAGAATAAATTCTTAAAAATCATTTTTTGTTATCAACAAATAGATACCATAATTTTGTAATAGAAACTTAGGGAATAATTTTCATGGTGCTTAAAATACAATCTTCATGGTTAGTGTAGTTCATATGTTAAATTTGCTTTTTCCTGAATTTCTTTAAGAAATTCTCTTTCTAAAATTGTGGAACTTAAAAGTCAAGATTTTCGTATAATAATCTAAAATCTTATTTCTTCAGGATAAAAGGCTGGTGGTTAACTCATCATTTCATTTCAACAGTCTGTGCTGGAATATCACTGATATGGTAAGTTATACCTGCATAATAGCAGTTTTATTAAGATTAACATTTTTTAAAAATGTATACCTCATTACATTAAAATAATATCTAGCAGACCTCAGGTAGTTTACAATAGACATAATTTGAATATCACAGCTTTATCAATGTACCATTTTATTAAAAATTAAAGGCATTGCATATGCTAAAGCATTTGGCATTTTAACAGAAATAATTTTAAAATTGCTTTTAGCCAGATCATTTTTGTAGTTATGTATACGACTATCAACTATCTTTAAGCTTTGAACTGTTATTAATCATTAATTGAACATTCCTAAGTTTATTTGGTATAACATGGACTCACTTTTCATAGTACATTTTTTTACAATTTATTATTTATTTCATTTTTTTCCATTTGTGCTTTTTTTCTTTTTTTTTTTTTTAAGGCCTGATGGTTGGTCGTACCAGACCTTCAGGAAGCAGTATGCAGTGTTTGTGTTATATCTCAGTAAGTACATTGGTCTATACGCCAAAGCAGATTTTTATGGAAGTACAATGAAATTAAAGGGACAGTAGTCAGATAGGAAAAAAAAATTACCTAGTTTTTCATGTTAGAAGCTAATGTAGGAAAGAGACTCAGCAGAGGAAAACAGATGCAAAATCAGACAATCAAAAGTGACAATGAACTGGCCCTTAGAAGCTATTAAAAGTTAAAATCATTCCTTTTTAAAAAGAAATTTTCTTGATGTGGAGAAGATTGGAGAATGCAGCTTTACAATGGTAGGTTGTGGTGAATGGTATGAGATGACAAAAGGCCAGACACACAAATTTGGGTTGGTAAGTGCCATTGATGACCAGAACACTATGAAAGTTTCATCACCAAACTTCATCTTGGTGCCTGAATCTTTCTGGAGTCCCAAAAGCTCTGTCTAAGCAGCATGATTGTTATTAGGTATAGATGTCATTGGGCAATGAATGAGTTACTTAGTAGCTGAGATGTTTGACTCAGTATCTCCAAAAAGCCTTGTAAACTCCTGTTTCTCCAGGTGCTCAGCTATCAAAGTCTGTTTTGCACCATTGATTTCCTCAGCAACTTCTGATGTTTTCAACATGGAAAAATTACTCAAGCCAATTTTGTGCCTCCATTAATCTTAAGAACAAAGGCTTTAATTTTTTCAACAAAATCAATGATTAAGCCTTTCCCTTGGATTTCGAAGTTGAGCTGTCCAGAAATGTCCATGAGGTAGGCTAGTTGTAATTTCCAATTTTCTGTCCAAGCTGAGAGCAGATCTTTTTTTTTTGTTTTAGATACTAAGAAAGACCTTAATTTCTTGTGTGATAGGGGAACAACATTGCCTTTGGACAACCAGTGAATCTGTATGTAGAATAGGAGAGTTCATGTCCTGGCAGACTTTCTTGAAAAGGCATGAGTTGAGGGCACTGACTTTCACAAAGTTCACAGTTATTATTATGATATCAAAGTCTATAGAAGTGCTGGGGATAGTGTTTTGGATGCAAATGCATGCCTATGGATCATACAATAAAGAGGGAAAGCATCTCAAGATTTTTGTTTGATGAGTGTTGCAAAGCTTGGTTGAGACTAGAGCATTGCAGGAGTCTTGTCTGTAAAAGGTTTCAGAAATTACACTAGTCAGGGCCTTTGGCTTTAAAAAATTCATGGTTTCTTTATTTTACCTTCACCTTTGGTTAGCTTGAGGCTGTCGTAAAATAATTCTTTCTCCAAATTGCTGCTGTGAAAATGTCTGATGAACACCATCAATTAAGAGCAGGACTGGACATGAGTAAATTTATTAAGTTGGATGCTGAACAAACCAGCATTTTTAGTTTTCCTGTATCACCTATTCTTTGATATCCATTGATAGCTCTTATATTCTACAGTGGAGAGTATCATTTGAAAGAGAGATGGCGTAAAGTTTTTTGACACTTTTTTGGCAAAACAAAATTGACTATGATCTTGGCACAAGGTAGAATCAACTCTCTCTGATAGCAGGAGGCTTCCTTTTTTTTGCTATTTGCCAGGTTTTGCAATTCCTTTCTCATCAGTGCTTGTAAGTCTGAAATTCAGGTAGCTATCTAGATGGGTGTGTTTCCTGCTAGAAGCCAGGCTGAAAATTTGAAGAAGAAAAATTTTTTGTTCAGCATATTTAGTAACAAAATACAGAAATTTAATTTAAAAATTGCTGCAACTGTCAGGTTGTCTTAAAGATGATAAATTAATTTTAAATTTAAATATTAACTTAATAATGAATTAGCAGCTTATGTTTTGATGTGAACAAATTAAAGTCCAAATGAATACTGATTTGAGAATAAGAAGTGGCAACTTGCTAATGTTTTGATTGGTTGGTTGGTTTTTTGTATTCAATGAAGTGCAAGTAATCAAGAAGTATGATAATATTTTGTGCTGTTTTTCACCTTGTCACTTAAATTACAGAACATCGTACAAAATATGCAATATGCCAACTCTTGAATTTGCTAAACAAACCCCAGTTGGAGAACCCATACATAAAAAAATATGTACTGCATTTTAGACTCGCTCACCATTATTGATATTTTAATTTTTTGTTTTAATTTAATAAACTCTTATTATAAGTGAAAGCTCAACAGTCACACAGAATTTTAAACATCTATTCGTCTTACAACACAAACTTTTAAGTTTATTTATTAGCCATGTAACAAAACAAAATTTATTGACAACAGAAACACCTGGAAAATGTGCAATGTTGTACAGCATTCATTATCTGCCTTTCTTGATCTCATGTGACAAGGATTAGGCGAGTTCTCTTGGCTGAAATTTACTAGGGGTTTTGAGATATTAAATAATAATTACTTGCCTTGCAGGTTTCGTACAGGTAATGCAGTACTATTACCAAAGTGGCTGCTTGTACAGATTGCGTACCATGGGTGAAGGACATGGAATGGACATCACAGTTGGTAAGTTAGCCAGAAAGCATTGCACTGACTTAGCGTGTAGTTTTCACTGCTCTAAAGACCCCAACCATTACTCTAACTTCTTGATTGGGCGTAAAGACAGATGCCCTACACCTTCCTCTTCTAGCTCGCCTTTGTGAGATGCCCCCAACCTCAAAGTCAGGATGTGGCTCTGCAAAGCAAGCAAACCTATAATTCTGAACATTAACAATAAAGCCATGATAACTGAAATTATATTTAGATTTGTAGACTCAATGAGTTTAACTACCACCAAGCTTTGCTTTAAACTGTCTTAGGTACTTGTAATCCTACTCAATTTTTAAGAGTGAGGAGGCGCTACAATTTCAGGGAGTTCTGAACTACAGCTTATTTTCTTCCTTAAAGGGGAGATATAAATTTGAATAATCTTATTTGCATTTCAGAAGGATTCATGTCATGGATGTGGAAGGGACTGGCCTTTGTCCTTCCTTTTCTATTCTTGGGATATGTAAGTATCACTTCAAATGGTTTTATTCCTTTTTCATGCTTGAGCCTGGAAAAACAAACATTCAAAGAATTAAATGATTGCATGTCAGTTGAAATCTTGTCTTTAAACCTGTGTTGTTTATGTGAAGTTGTATTTGGTTACTAGAATAGATTTATTTCTCAAGTATAACCCTATTTATTTAATTGAAAAGCACTGATCAATTCAATTTTTATTTTTTGTAAAGGTAAAATTTTCTTTTTTCTGTTTATAGATATTCCTGGCATAGAAAAATTTTTTTTTTTTTAGTGGGGGGAGGGTTATTTTGTTGAAGCTGCAAACTTCATCAGTAGTGTTTTGACATATAAATGTTGAGTATACTTGTAATCTTTTCATCTTTAGTCTGATGAATGTTTTCTTTCTTTACTGCATTTGTGCAGGTCTCTCAAATTAATATTTTGAGTTTCCAATTGCTGTATAACAAATCCTTTAGATGTCTTAGCTTGCTGCCACCATCTTCCTATGCATGCATCATCTGAATAATAGCCTCATTTTGGAGATAGTAACTTCTCTCTGTTTTCTAGCTGTTTCAGCTTTACAATGCCTACTGTCTGTGGCTGCTGACATATGATCAACGATGCATAGAGTGGCAGGTTAGTGAACTCATCTATACATTAATGCTTCTTTTCTTTTCTTTTTGTAAGCATTTTAATTCTAATTTACTTTTTTACTAAATCATTTGTAGGATACAATACAGTTTGCCATTAATATATTTCCTGAAAATCTTGGCATTAACCCTATGTATGCCACATCATTTTTTTACCTTATACTACCCCAGCCTAGAAGCACTAGTTAGTATGTGTGGAACAGACTGCTTATTTAGTCAGCATACTTGTAATGCAAAATGGGGAAGGTTGGAGCAATACAGATTAGTTGTTAAAAAGGGATATATTAATGAGAAAAGTATTGAGTGTCATAGCCCCAAAGGTTCAACCTTTGCTGAGTAATTCAGATCTGAAGGGTAGTGGGTCTGCATGTGGTACACACAGGGTTAAATTTTCTGGTAAGAGTGGTGCAAGTGCACATCAGGTTTGCACTTTATAAAGTGGTGAGGGAGGTTAGCTGTTTGCGGAAATAAAATGTTTACTGCTTTCTGAAAAATGAGGCTAATGTCTTTGTTTCACTTATCAGTGTGAATAAAACTTTATTTCCATAAACTTTGTTGGCACATCGGGGACATTCAAATTAAACTTGGCTGGAATAGCATTGCTATACCGGTATCCAGTAAGGTTTCATCTGAACATCCAGCCCTAATGCTTGAAGTGGTCAGCGAATAAGAATGAAGGTTGGTTGGTTGTCTTTTTTCTTTTTTTTTTCTCCTTCCAACTGATTTTTTAAAAAAAAAATTAGGCTAGAAGCTTGAATTATGGCCACAAGAATTATTTTTTTTAACCAGCCAAACTTGTTGTATTTCTATCCATAATGGAAAGTTATCATGTCATGTTCGTAGATTCTTTCAAACAAAAAGAAGTGGAAGTTTGTACAGTTTTTTTCAGAAGAAAAGAAAGGTATGGAGTATAAATTACATTAGTTATTGGTTCACATGTTGTAACAATGTGGCAATGAAATGTCTAAGGTTTTAGCATATTGACAATCAACTGCATGTTGTGAGTTTGCTTAGAACTCACGATCTAGAAAATGTTTGAATTACTTTTTAGTTATGCAACTTTAAATTTGAATTTTTATCTTTGACACAGGTGTTTGTGTTGAGTCTCATCCATTTTCTTCTGTTTGGAGGAAACTTTCTGACATCGCTTGCTGTTATTCGGCAGAAGGTGAAGAAAGAAGGCTTCAACTTGAACTTTCTTAAAAACAAATACCGTTTCAATTCCACTTCAAAAATATCTGATTAGTTTGAGCTAATGGTTTCCAGAGTAATAAAAGCCAGTTCAGTTACCATGGCAATAATGGCTCTAAGGGTAAATGAATGTAATTTAGGAATGAATATCAAATTTAAATGTTAGCTTTAATTCGGAGCAAATGTACTTCAAACAATTAAGTATTTCAAAGAATTCTCAGAAAATCTCAGATTTACTTTTGAAATGTTGAATGTCATCATGTCTTGCATTGGTGATTATTGGTGAGCGTAATGAAGAAAAGGTTACTATGTCATTACAATACAGTTCGTCTGAAGGGTAGGTGGAGACCTCTTCCAAGACAAGCTAACTAAGATTTGTTGGATGTCATTCTGTCTTATAGAAAATAGATCATCGCAAAAGATACACAGACATCTCTCCTCCTAGATCTTTTAAATTTTCCATATTATAAAATTCCTTGGAAAAAAAAAAGATTTTTTTTTTTTTTTTTTGCTTCTCAGGTGTTGTAATATACCTTTGACACGTTGCCTGTGGAAAAATCCTGGAATTTCCCATGGTACCGCCTTGCCTGCCTGTTATTTGCAATGGGCATTAACAGTTAAGCAAGCGGCTTTCTCTTTTTTTAGGAGTCAACTATGGCACAGTGGAAATATTAGCAGCCTAAGAGCTATCTTTTTGTCAAGCCCTTAAAGCAGCTATCTACCCAGCAGAGACATCTCGCTAATAGTTAATCATCATCATCATCATCATCATCATAATATCAAGATTTCTGGTTTTAATTATGAAGATATCTTTTTTAAAGAAATGGAATGGGGGTTGTGATTTCAGGGAAGATTTTCCAAAATTCTGTTTTTTTTTTTGTATCATATTTTTTTTTTTCATAAATTTAATCCATAAAAAGACTTTCATCAAATTTCCTGTAAACCATTAGACCATGTAAAGAAATTCTGATTTGATTTTTTTTTTTTTTCGCTTATGAAGTTTAAAAAATAAAGAGAGAGACAACTGAAAATAATTTTTGTTGGTTTCTTTGACTTTTTTTTTTTGTTGTTGTTGCAAAATTGTAAGTAGTAATCCATTTAACCCTTTGAAGAGTTCATTGCTTATTTGTGGGGGAGTGGATATTGATTTTGAGAGTAATCCCCCCTGTGAATGTGTTTCCAACCTACAGCCTGTGAAACCTTGGAAACGTTTACAGGATTACTCTGTCATATATGGGCATATTCGAAGGGTTAATAAGCGTATTGTTTTTTTTTTTTTTGTACTGGAATAATTTTAAACTAGTTCATCAACTAATTTTCTATTTGGAAAGAAAACAAAAGATATTTCTCTAAAAATTGTACATTCATTGACTGTCAAAGCAGTGCAGTATGTATTTAATGGTAAAATGGCAGTGCATCATCTCAGAAAGAAACTCTGAACCTTGTTGAAGTTTGGGAGTTTTGGTGATACTGCATAGATACTTTAGGTAAATTTCCTTTGGGAAAGGAACAAAAATTACTTTCTTAGCCTGTTCTTTCCTCTTAATAGCTGCTTAGTGTCCGGCGAGGAACAGTTCCTGGTATGTGGGCAGGGCAGTCAGAAGAATTAGAGGGTGCTAGCTAGGCAGATTACTGGGGGTAATACTTGGCAAACCTTGAAACTGAAGACAGCTGATAATTAGTGGGAAGAGTTCCCTTGTTGGTGTACACCGTCTGTCTAAAAGCATTCCCATCACAATTATTTCTATCTATAGCAAAAATCTTAAATAATTGGTCTTGGAAACATTTTCTTAAGTTATGTTGTATAAAGAGACAAGGTTTTGAAATGTCATGGAAGAAGACAGGTTTATCTACATACAGTATATATGAAAACAAATATCAATATATTGCATGCTTAAATTTGATTTTGTATGCATCTGTGTGTGAATTTTTTCTTAATTTCCAAATGAATTTTTATCAAATTCTCAAAATGTAATGACAAGCACTGCACTTACAAATTTTGTTATATGAAACTGGTTTCTGTAGTTTACACAGGACATGAAACCTTCAAGAAAATGAACTCTAATAAGCAGAAGAAGCCCCACGTTTATTGCCATCAATACAGCAGCTTCAATATTAATGAGAATACAATGCTATCACCAAACTATAAATGCAAAAAAGTCAATAGTCTTGTTGTGTCATAAAATTTAGCTCTTGCCAAAAAACGAATCTGGCTGACCATTATGGTTTTAGTGATCAATGCCTGCTTGCTTTAAGACTAGATAACAGTATCAATCACAAGTTGTCATGCATTATCAAGGAACATAAATCAAACCTAAATTCACCAACCTTACAAAATGGTGACTCCTGTTTAACTATATGGGAGGAAATTCGTGCCATACAAAGAGACACAAGAAGAAACCATGCTATGGGGTGTTTGTAAAATTGAGTTTCCTCCTCCCCTCCGACACGGATTGAACTTGGGCTCTCAACCAAAGTAGACTGGTATGTTGTCCTAAACAGGTATAAAAATTACTTAAAACAATTCTTTTAAAAATACAGAGGCAATAGCCTCAATAATTTTAACAAAATCTTATTCTGTTATTTTAAAAAAATTAAGTGTTTTTGCTGCTTTATCAGCTAAGCACGTAAAATTTTATGTTAGACACCCTTTTGTCAGCTTATGTCACCAAGCAAGCCTGGTTTGTGCTGAAATAAACAACTTGGTTAAGTTGATGGTAGTTATGCCAGCGGCGAACATTCCTTCAGCACTTTGTTAGGTAAAGTCGTATCTTTGCAGTACTATGGGAAAGAAGGGACCTAACCACTCAATAGCTGTATACTTCCATAAAGAGAAAACTGATTCTCTTCAGCTCTTTGCTGTTGCCAATGACTCTAAATCTGAATGCAGAATTAGCATCTTTGGAAAACTGTGATATGTTAATACTTTGTGCAGTTTATACCATACTTTGTTTTCAGTTTCTTTGAGAATCCTTTGAGCTTGCAGAAATATCTAAAATTCTCTCAATCATGCTAGGTGTTATTACCCCCAATCAAAAAATTCCAGAGCTAATTTGTGAAAAAAAAAAAAAATTTTTTAGTGAAAACTTGCTACACATAATTTAGAAAAGAAGCATTTTTTACTTTTCAGTCGAGTCATGAAGATACTTAAATTTTAAAATTCTACCCTGTTCTTATATAGCATATTTTATTTTTCTCAAAAGTATTCAAACTAAAACATTAATTATTAACTGCTTGTTTCACTCTGTTATAAAAATTAGGGTAAACAGTCAAGTAACAGATAGCCCAGTGGTTAGGCTACTGGAATACCAACATTAAAAGTCAGTCTGGTTTGGTTTGGTGCATCTTCCTTGACATTTTTTCTCTTGCTTCCCTTCACCAGCAGCTGATCATGTTGGTTTCTCACACTTCAAAAATGAAGAGATCTTGTAAGGTTTCCTTGCCGATGTTAACAGTGCCAGGCCCTCATGGTACAGGGTAACCATATAAACATGGATATTGGATAAAAATTGCTGTGATTGACCAAACGCATTGATTTTAAGCACCCAATAGACCAGGTTGGGTTGTTTGTGATGGCATGCAAGAGGAGGACCCAATAGGCCAAGGACGTGCAGCCCATGCATGGCCTCTTTATCTGAACTGACTGCATCCAGGTGTTTTAATTCCACTTCACTTATGGATATATCATAAATGTTTTCTAAAAATGTGCTGACAAGCATCTGGAAGCAGAGCTGAGACTCGTCGTTATTTTACTTGTGTCAAGTTTCGACACAATAGCGGCTCGAAATGTTAATTCCCAACACCGAGCTACATTAAGTAGATGTTATAGGGAATGTGGTTTAATTTGTTATTTTTATTAATTAACCTTGCAAAATTTATTTTACTTTATTTTTTGTGGTTTTGGTATGTGCTAGGTGTGGTTAGGGGTATGCATATATTGTTCCTTTTGGAGTGGGAGTAAGGTCTGGGCAGTGTAGTATAGCCCCAGGGCGAAGCCGCAGGCCATGTGAATGATCCCTTCTCCAGGTGGGAGGTATGCAACGCAAGTACCTAGGCAGTCAGGCATGCCGAGCAAAGTCCTAACCCCTCTAAAGGCAAAACAGCCCCGTCAAAGACCGGAGCGTGCCAAATTATTAATAAAATAGTAATATTTAATTTGCTTTATATTGTTATGCAGTGAGTGTATATGTAGTAGGAGTACGATATGTATGCTTCGTGCTCAATTGTTTGTGTATTCTTGTTTGGTGTTTGATGGGCATCTAATAGTCAAAAAATACACATGACAGTAATTCTAAGGGAAATTTCCTATGCATGTACATTATTACAGCCAAGGGTTAAATTCAGACTAATTCTTAAATAATGTGCGGCCCTCTATAAACATCACGGTAAACCGGTTTTCTGGATGTGCACCTCTTGATGGAAAGTTTAGTGGTATATTGACTGGCGAAGGCTTTAGAAATGAGAGCCTCCAACAGTAAACAAATTGTGCGGCTTATGTGGAACAGAGAAAAACAAATGGAGGAGATTCAGTAATAATAATAATAATAATAATAATAAAAGAATGGTAATAAAATGTTTTAAACACCGTTATAATATTAGAATTTTAAGATATATTTAAAAATATATATATATATATTTTTTTTTGTTTATATTTACTGTAATTTAACGCATTATTCCACCACGTCACCTAACTGCTTTTTAAACTCACGTTGAGATAATAAGTGTTTACTAATAATTTGCGTAAAAAACCATTCGATTCTTCGTTCGTTCTTTATTTATTTATTTATTTATTTTGTTCTTCCAAAGAGAAATAACAACACCTTTTTGTTGTTGTTGTTGTCCGATGATTGCTATGCGAGGGACAACCATTTGGCTGTAACCTATAGCAACGAGAAGTCAGCCATGTTTGAGGGATTGTGGGATAGAACTGCTGCTGGCTGGCATGTCTGTCAGCGGGAGAGCTTGTCGAAGAAGCCGAGCGAAATAATTTTGGTGCTGCTGCTGCTGTTTTGTGTTTTTTTTTTGAAGGAGGTCTCGTCTCGGCGACGCAATGGATCCTAAAATAGCGAAGAGGACGCAGGAGAGTCTGGGGAGGATAATTAAGAGGCCGCCCCTGACCGAAAAGCTGCTAGGAAAACCGCCGTTTAGATTCCTGCACGACACCATGATGTCGGTAAGTCGGGGTGCGAGCGACTCCGTCCTCTGGTTAGTTGGTGGTGGTGGGGAAAGGCTGCCTGGTTAATAATCCCCGTTTAGCCCTTAGGTAACCGGCAGTCGAAGAGAGCGCCGCCTCCCAGAGTATCCTTCACCCGCGGACTTCTCCATGTAACCCGTCCGTTAGCCAGGACGGTCCGGTGTCGCCTGACACACACACACACACACACACACCACCTCTATGATATATTCCTCTGGTACATTTTTATGCTCTCAGATATTTCTGTAATACACTTTTAACTTTGCGCAGACTATACTACTGAACATTTAATAATAAAAAAAAAATATTTACATATATTCTTGTCTACCTGGTACTTACCTATTATTTCACATCGAATCTTAAATACCTGTATACGGTCATGAGGTGTAGAGGTTACGGTGATGTCAGGGTGAGCCGAGACAGGTCTGGAGAATGTGTGTGCAGCGGCACCATAGAAGATTCGATAGTATGTGCCGATTTTATTAGAGCCACTTACATTCTCACGGGGATTTTTCTGAGAGGAAATCCCCACCCCCCCTCAACAAACTTGCCGATGGAAGTAGAACAAATAAACACGCAGGGCGTCGCGATAGGCACAGCCGAGAACCCTGTATGTACACACTGTGAAGCCATACCAAGCAATGTGTTTAGTACAGAGAGAGAGATGGGGAGGAAGGAAGGGAGGAGAGAGAGAGAGAGATGGATGGGGAGGAAGGAAGGGAGGGAGAGAGAGAGAGAGAGATGGGGAGGAAGGAAGGGATGGAGAGAGATGGGAAGGAAGGAAGGGATGGAGAGAGAGATGGGGGTAGGGAGAACGAGAGAGAGAGAGAGAGCGAGAGAGAGGGGAGGAAGGAAGGAGAGAGAGAGAGAGAGAGAGAGAGAGAGATGGGGAGGTAGGGAGAGAACGAGAGAGAGAGAGATGGGGAGGGAGAGTAGGCGAGAACGAGAGAGAGAGAGATGGGGAGGAAGGAAGGGATGGAGAGAGATGGGGAGGTAGGGAGAGAGATGAGAGAGAGATGGGGAGGTAGGGAGAGAAAGAGAGAGAGATGGGGAGGTAGGGAGAGAAAGAGAGAGAGATGGGGAGGTAGGAAGGGAGGGAGAGAAAGACTGCTTTGCTCGTTATCGTCTGTAAACCAAAAGCTGTTAAGAGAAATGCAACAATTGGATGTTGGTTGTACTGCTTGCTGTAGGTAGGTAGGTAGGGAGGGAGAGAGAGATGGAGAGGTAGGAAGGGAGGGAGGGAGAGAGAGATGGAGAGGTAGGAAGGGAGGGAGAGAGAGAGATGGGGAGGAAGGAAGGGAGGGAGAGAAAGACTGCTTTGCTCGTTATCTTCTGTAAACCAAAAGCTGTTAAGAGAAATGCAACAATTGGATGTTGGTCGTACTGCTTGCTGTAGGTAGGTAGGTAGGTAGGTAGGTACTCGCATCTTTGCTGCATGTCTGATTGAAATTTCACAACCAAATGCTGTTGACCAGTACACTTAAAGAAACCTTTAGTTTCTTTGTCATTGATTACCAAACTGCAATTCTCATAGCAAAATCCTAAGCAGCTTTGATGCTGTTTTTTTTTTTTTATATTTACTAATGTTCCATTGGACTATATTATTATTTGTTTGTATTAAGTAACTTTACTACTTGTCTAACTTACCACCCAGAAAATGCTATGCACAAATTGCTACAACTGATGTTTGTTTTTGTTTAACAGTAAATTGTATATTCAGTCTGAAGGGTTGTCATGGGTTTCTCCCATAGGTTCATTCTTAGTAATATTACTCTTTGTTCAATTGAAGAAAAGTTGAATTTATATTCTGAAGAACAACCATTTTTGTACCATTGATATATCACTTTCTAAATAATCAACAGTAAAGTTTGAAACTCTCTCTTTTCCTGGTTTAAATATTTATGAACAGAAAATCAACATTCAGTGCCTAAACGATGAACTGAAATAGTTTTATTTCTAAGCCAATTAAATCTGTTCTTCTCACAGGAATTTTCCTCATTGAAGTTGAATTTGTTACTAAATTGCTGTTACATAATGTTTTTCCCATCTCACTTTAACAGAAATTTACCCATTGTTTTATATAAATTATTACTTAAGAAACCTATAGTACTTAGAGTACCAAAAAAGCTATTTATTTAGTTATTCCCTTTTTTCAGGATTCTGTACTACTAAATTAAGAAAATGTTCTGTTAAGCAGTCTAATAAATTGTATTTATTACTTTATCTGGAAATTTGCTTTAGTAGCAAATCTATAATTCGCTCTTTTACCCTCTCCCCCCCCAATGGGTCACATGATGTTTATTTTATAAAATGTCAGTCACAGGTTTGTGTACATCAGAAAAGCTGTCTGTTATATATGAATGTGTTATACCACGTAGCATGAAGAAAACATTTGGCCCTCCTGCATCATAAAACTAGTAATTCTGCTTACAATTTGTTTTTTTTTAGGATGGCATTAGCAGCTTGCCCTGATTTTCTTATGAGTTTAAACTTCAAATTATTGGATGAATATTTCTTTACAAAAAATCACAATCTCTCAGAGAAATCTGCTTCAGATATTTTTTAATTGTTTACTTCAGCTACATAATACAAAGTATGCTTTGACTCATTTTACTTCTTTATATGTTATTAATAATGAAAACTTGGGTACAGTTATTAGTGATTTGAATCCTGACAATTTCTCCAAAATAAGCATGGATAATGAAAAGAAATAAAATGAAAATTGACAAAATTTTAATTTTTACATTGCTATTTTTTTAATTTAAAAAAAAGAGTTAAACTAAGTTTTCATTATTAATAACATAGAAAGTTTACTTTAACTAAATTTTACTTCTGTGCATTATTTAATTGAAGTAAACCATTTAAAATGTCAAATTGTAATTTAATTTTTCAGATGAAATTTAACATGAAGCATCAGCCAATCAGTTTGGCCAACTCATTAATTTTCTGTCTGTTTTGTTAAACAAAGCCTTGAATCTAAAATGCATACTTATTGTCCAACAATGAAACTTCAAATACATGGAGATGGCAGTTTGAATATGAATGTGTTATTTGCAACAATAACAAATTTGAATTCACCAGAATATTTTGGAATTTTCCATTATATTCCAGATGATTCCTGATCTTTCTGAAACTAAGAACTTTCCTTTCAATTTAGAAAATTTTGGAGATTTCTAGGAATTTATTCAAAACATTTCCATGCATAGAAATAGTCATCCATGTATCAGCATCTTCAGTCATTGTTGAAATTAGTCTTGAATTGTAAAAAAAAATTGCATGGAAAGTGTTTAAGTGGTGGTGATAGACAACATATTGCTACATATGTTGAAATAAGCCTAACACATTCAGAAATTATTGAAAAATTTGGTTTTCCAGTAAGAGCTATTGGCAGGATTATTTAATTGACTAAGAAAACTGGATGCTTTTCTCTTAAGAAAAGAGGTGGATCAACAAAAAAACCCAACAAATTATCACTAAGAGAGGAACAGGTTTTGTCAGTACTTTAATAGAGATCAGATGGCAACTAAATGGATGAATTGTGGAAAGTGCTGCAGGATATTTGGAAAAACATTCCAATCACACACCAATAACCTGTATGGGAGCATGAAAACAAGGTGTCATGGTCTACATAAAACCAAACACTAATGCATTGTGTATCTATTGTATGTGTCTCATTTGCAATTATTCATTTTTTGTGCAAAACCTGTGTGTTATAATTATTTTCAATAATGTAAATATAGTTTATTAATTTTCTTATTTAGATCATCAAAACCACAGGCTTTATGAAAGGACTATTTACTGCTGAAGAAATGAACTCTGATAATGTCAAGGTATTTTTATATAATTTTCTTGTACTGTATATGTAAATGTCAGTCAGCTTATAATACTTTTTTTATTTGCTGTGTATTATTTGCGTTAATATTGTTTTAAAGGTAAATATGCTTACAGAATGCTTATAGTCAAAATAAAATCAACTGCCACAAAACAAATATTTTAGTATATATGATAGTTATACCCTAACTATACATAAGGATTAGCCAACATATTTTGTCGTTTTTGCCAAATTATTTTTTTTTTTCAGGTGAGGGTCATGTGAATGCAAAGCTTTCTTATTTTCTTAATAACCATTAGGATGCCAAAATATGTTTTCATTTGAAAAGTAATCGAAGCAAGAAACTTAAATAGTAGACTAAATTTTCTTTCCTGAATAACCTTCCTATTTAAGAAATTCATTAAAAAAACTTTTGCAATGTTTGTGTGGAGGATCTTGCAATGGTTTCTAAATTTTTCTACAACAAGGAAAATAAAGAATTTTGTGTACAAATATTTATGGACAATTTTACCTTATAGATAAGCATATCCAAGAAGAACAGTGATAAAAAAATAAATAAATTTGTTTGTTTTTTTTTTGCATTATTAAGCTAGACATCCCAGATATCAATTTGATTCCTAAAGGGTGCTTAAAATAAAATTCTGTCCATCCCAGAAGATTATTATAAAAATGAAAATATTGTAAACAGTAGTTATTTATGAAGTCCATTTCTATTTTGCGTATAATTTTAACATGTTTTGTAATTCATGACACCTTAATTATATTTTAAACATAAATTATTTATTGAAAATAGTCTGCCTTTAAAGAGAAATTTTTTTTAGTTTTTCACAAAAATTGTTATTGCCTAAACATTTTTCTTATTTAGGATAAAGACAGCAAAATAGCTTTCTTGCAAAAGGCAGTAGATATTGTATGTAAGTATACTTTGTTTTTCCCTTTTTTAACATGCTTAAAACAACTGTCTCTAGCTGTGAAGTTAAATTCATTAATGAAGAACAAAGAGCACCACCACCAAGACTTGCTCAAAATCAAATCTAAATTGAATTACCTGAGATTTTGATTATTAAGAAAGCAGAATATTTTATAAACGAAAAAATATTAATGAAAGTTTTGCATGTAGTTCATCTTGCATGGGCTGTAGCAATATTTCAGATTGAAAAATGAGATTGTGAGACTTCTCCAAATTTCAAAATGTTGAAAAATAAAAAGGAATCTAAATTTTTTGTCGGATTGATCATTTTTATAAAATGTATATACAAGTTCAACAATTATTTTAAAACTGACTCCCAGGATGACTTTTCTCTATAATGACCAATTGTTGTTAAAAATTCTAAAAAATTATTTGAGTCTCTTAAGAACATCAATGTTTTTTATGATTTAAAAAAAAAAATGCTTATTAACATTGGCCATAACAAAACTGAATAGTTTTGTAGAAAAAAACTAGACCATTGCCTATCCTCTGCCATAATAGGCCAATCACTCATGACTTTGCAAGGAAATTTTTACTGGAACTCTTCCTTTTTTTAGATGTGGAAGAAAACTGTAGTGGCCTGAGGAAACTCATATGACTGGCTGGCTGGCTGGTGAAGAAACCAGCCATGGAGGTACACTAAACATGCCAAGTCAGATTGGTCCTGATTTGAATTTGAACTCTGGTCCTCAACCTTGACAGTCCATAAGCAAATTGCCAGACTACCACTTGCATTGGCCATCTGTAACAGCCGTATTATGAAAGATTGCATTTGATTTGATTAATTTGATGGGTTTTTTTTTTGCAAATTATAAGTCAGCTGTTGTTTTTTTTTAAAATCTATATAATGTTTTGTAATAAAAATTTTGTATTCACAAATATTTTTAAATCACAACTTATAACAGTTCGTATTAAATATTGAGTGTGCCTTAGAATAGGGTAATTAATTAATTTAGATAATTTATTATTCATGTTATATACCACACACACACAAAATAGTTATAGGGAGATAGTATTTTAAATATTTGTTTATGCTGTTAAACTAAATTTTGTTTCCTACTGAATAGAAATTGCTGAGCTATTGTGCTAATGGATTTAATGAAATAAAAAAAAAATAGTACAGGGAGACTGAATCTGTAGACATTAAGATCTATTTTTAAGATAGCAATTCTAAAGCTTTTAAAAAAAAAACACTAATGAAAAACAAACCTAGAACTGGTTATAAAAACCCAAACCAGATGAATAGAGATCTGTACAATTATTTTAAAAAAGAGGAGAAAGTTTCTTTAATGAAAACTTTTGGTGGTACACCTGTTGATATGTAACACTATAAAACAAATTATTTAAGAACAACTGGCTATGTGAACTGAGCAAGGTGTGTTTTAAGATCTCGAAGGATGACAAAAATTTTAGAGTATTTAAGGAAAGGATTAATAAACTGTTTTTACTGCAGGAAGTCCACAAATATATGCAGACTAATATGTATACAGCAGCAGTCTCAAGGCAATTTTAAGCTAGTGATCTACAACTTGTTGCAAAGAGTACTGGTGACTTATAAACTAAAGAAAACAAATATTTATCAAATCACTTGGTAAACTGCAAATAATACTCATCTTTAAAAAGAAACAGGAAAAAAAAACTTATGGAAATTATAGACCAGTGAGTTAATATAAGTTGCTAGGAAAATCTTAGAATCAGCCATTAAAGAAAATTTAAGTAGATTTCTTAGCAGCCAAATATCTCTCTCTTGATAATTAACAGTGACCTTAATTTTGTCAGATACATCTGTTAGATTTCAAAAGGGATAACTCAAATAGAAAATAAATTACACATGATACCATAAAAGATGACGTGCATAGCTGAGGAATTTGAACCTACATGACAAACTTTCAAAGGGGTCAGATTGCAGTAGTTCTTGAAAATAATTTTAAAAAAACTAACAGGATCATTGACAATTGGTTTAAAGAAAAGTCAAAGAAGTACATGACTTAGTGTTTAAATTCATATTTTACTATATTAATTTTGTTATATAGGAAGTTTCTTTATAATAATATTATTATTATTATTAAATATATATTTTTTTCCAGCTTTAGTTTCAGGGAAACAACTGCTTGTTAAACCTTCTAAAGTGGTGGCTGGACATGATCCTGAGAAAACCAATGAATTTTTACAATGTTTAGCTGAAGCTATCACTATGAAGGTAACTCAGGTTTCCTCTAAACAGGTTATCATAAGAGTCAGTTTTTTTATACGTTCTTTTTAAATTATATAAAAAATGTTTGAAAAGAAGAGTAGAAAATAGGAGTCTGGTTACACCACTGTTAATATAATACTCCAAAACTGATACCAGCAAAGTGAAAATAAAAAGAAAATATAGAATGATGAATTAATGCTCTTTATTTTCATGTACTTTCATTTGCTGTAAATCAGGACGCTGTTAAAAAATTTGAAGAATAGTAATCAGTTCCTGAGAATAAAAGTGTATGAGTGAACATTAGTAACTTATTGATTTATTGATATCATAGTTTTTATTTTCAGTATCATCAGGCAAATTAACTAATTATTGGATGGAAAATTTGCCTGAAAATTATAAAAAGGCACAGTTGTAGTTGGATGCAGACATTTCAGTTTAGTTTTTATTTATTGAGGCCAATAACAACACACTTTCTAATGCTGTGCTAGTCTTTCAACAGTGTTGTTGCCTGAAGTGGAGATACTCTCACAGGGATTAGGTGAGGATAGTTTAAATGTACTCATTGGCATTCATGTCTGATTATCTAGGCCATGGTGGAATAGTTATTCTGACTCTTCAGCTTTGTGTTGTACAGGCAATGTGGGCCAGGGCACCATCTTCCATAAAAGTACTGTCTTCTTTAGAAAGAAAGATTACTACTGGAAGAGAAAGGCAGAAGAAGGTCCTTTCAGAAAATGTTCATATGTTGAGCAGAAGTTAGTTTTTTCACAAACCACTAATTGTGATTGTTCAGAGGCTCAAATCACACCACCACCACTAAATTTTGTCATTGCCTGCAAGTACTTCATTGAAAATTTCTGTGCTGGAGCACCACACTCATATATGCCTGCTGTCTGAGAAATGTGAAGGCCTGGTCTTAGTGTAAAAATTAGTATTCACAAGGCAGGACAACACTAATATTTGCATTTTCCACTACACTTAATGACTGACTTATTGCTGAGGAGTGATTATAGTCTTGCCATTCTTTCTTCTAGACACATATTCATGTTCTGCCACACTTATAGCCAATTGGTGGTGCTCAGTTTCCATGTATTGTTTTATAGCTTGAAGTGGCTGTTTTGTTGGCTTTGGGCATCCAGGACACAGCAGTTCACTCATTACATCTCTTAATAGTCAACAACAGGATATTCAAAGCCTTGGAAATTTCCCCGTGGCTTATACCAAAGTCCAAATGAACAATGTGTGTGCCCTTTTTCAAAATCTGTCAGCTCCCATGAAGCACCTGTTTGTGGCATGGCAGCTTGTTTGCATGAGACTTTCTTTAGTTTGTACCTATTATTATAGTTTGCAGTAATGTCCTTGTGTGAATTTTGTGAATATAATGGCTTATCTGAGTCTCAAAGATGTCTCTCTATGTCATGCCCCTATACGCATTATATTAATTATTAAGTTGGTTTTTGAAATTCCTATAAACCCCCTTTTGATGATTTTTTTTTTTTTTTTTTTTAGAAAACACTTTTTTGTAATTTATAAAAACAGTTACAGCAAACTAACCGAATGCATTTTAGGAAAAAATAAAATATACTGTTGTTATTGGATATAACATCTTTTGGTGTATAAGTCAAATTTACTATTGAACTACTTTGTGAGACAATCTTCTGGATAAATGTAGTGTTGAAATAGTTTTTCAACTTGTTGGTAATCATTGAGAGAGATTTGAAACAAACTGCAAATGTTATTGGTTCTGGTATTGAAATCTTAGTATATATTTTTAGTCACTGCATGATGACAGTGTTGCATTGTGTTGACTTATATGCTGAAAAATATGGTACATTCTTTGCAACTGCTGAGCTTTTTTTCTTTTGCCTGTTTTCTTTAATGATTTGAATATTGAAAATTTTCAAAAATAATATTTTAAGAAAGTTTGAATTTTTGTTTTCATGATGTTTTAGCAACTAAAACCTAAACGTTTTTGTAGAACTCTGGTTTTCAAGTGCATTTAGCCATATATTGTTTTGCATTACTACTACTATCTACCTTCTACATTTTTTAAATAGAGAAAATACTTTGAAAACCCTTTGATTTTTTTTTTGTGTGACCTGTCTTCTTACTGAAATATCTTGTAATGATAATAAAAATCTTTGTTGTATGAAAACTGACTCTATATTTTAATTCTTATTAATTGATCTGAGTTTGTATTTTAAAGTTTGACTGACTGTTATCTAATTATAAGTTGGAGCTTGAAATGAAAATAAATTATATTCTTAATGATTTTATGCTTTGTTTTTATAATGAAGATTTAGTCTCTAGATTTTGATAAGCTGTTTGAGTTCTCTCTCTCTAGTAAACTAATAACAATATAGACACTTAGAAAGTTTTCCTAATTTTAGTTTGTCCAGAGGAATAAGTTTAAAATGTCAGTTTATTGCCTACTACCTCATTAACCTCATTAATTTATTTTATCTTTACCTTACTACTTAGTCTTTTACGTGTGTAAGGAAACTTAAAAAAATAATAAAAACTTTGGAAAAAATCATGTGCATGAGAAAAGTTTAATTATTCCTGACGCTTTAAGGAAGCTTGCATTTCTTTCTGTTTTATTGTGTGTTAGTCGGATGAATGGTATGATGACTCAAATGTAAACTGTCTAATATAATTTTAAAATAAATATAATAGTTAATTGAACCTGGTTATTTACTTTCATTTAGACTCAGCTTTGGTCAGTTATATATATATATAAAAAAGTTTTGAATGCTTGCCTAGACTTGAACTGAATCTGTGGAGATCCAATAAAAAAAAAAAAAAGATTTATTGAAATTTTTTTGAAAACTGGGCTATCTGTAAATTCTAACTTCTTGTTACTCTAATTATAATTTTTTTTAGAATTGATCCTGACTTTGTTTTCAAATTTTTTTTAAAAGAAAATTGTTTTACTACACCCAGTTATTGTGAACAGTACATAAGTTTCTGCATTTTTATTATTGAAGGTTAATAATGAGGAGTATGTACAAATAGTTCTGAAAGGAAAGGAGGGCAAATCAGCAAATTCCAAGAAAGATAAGAAACGGTTAAAAGAAGATAAAGACATTGATATTTCTAGAGGTAAAAGTGAAGATCAACAGCAAAAGAAAGTTTCTGAGGTAATCTTTGATGATCAGCATCAGCCTTTTAGTGTTCTAGAATAAGTTAAAATGTTTGTTTGGTGAGCTCTGATGAGCCAGCCAGCCAGTTCCTTTCATTGTTCTTTACCAGCTTGATGCAAGTGGGTGTTGTTATGGTTAGAAGACATTTTGCTATGGCTTTCCTTTTCAGATTATTTTGTGGGGTCTCAACCACTAACTAGTATTGTTGAATACTTTGTTTTATTTCTGATAAAGACATTTTTTGATTGATAAAATAAAAAAATACAATTGGTGCATAATGTCTTAGTACTACCTTTCTGAATTAATGAAAATACAAGTGTTGCAAGTAGCATGCTGATTATTCGATACCAATGTTTTTATCTTGCTTTTATTTAAAATTAGTTTTGCTGAAAGTTTAAAAGTAGTTGCCAAATGCACTACTTACCAACATGGAAACTAACCAACCAAAAGGATTCCAGGATTGATTTCTTTTGAGAATTAAAAAAAAGTAGTTCACTTTTCAAATCTCTGGTGCAAAACTGTCACAAATGGATTTAAATTTGCTTGTAGCCAATATAATTACAATTTGGTGGTGGGTTTCAAGTGTTCACATAGAGCATTGTTTCTCAAACTGGTGTATGCACATCCCTGGGGATGCATGACAGGATTTTAATGGGTGTGCGGCAAACTGCCAGAGTGATCTGCTCTCTTTGTTAAGTTCCCATCTATAAGACATACAAGTCCAGACATACTCTCCATGCATCACTGCTCTGCAGGCATCAGGCAGTCAGTTACATATTATCTATTGTCAGTGGCAGTTGACATTGCAAGTTTGTGCATTGTAAATCAATGAAAAATTTTATGTTTTCATTATGAACTATATTTAACTTTCATAGAAATAATTTGTTTAGTCTATAATTATACAAAGCACTTGAAGTGATAACAGAATCACAATTAATGGTTTATATGTTTTGTTTGCTACATGTTTTATCAGATTTTAATGTTTTTTTCTTGGATAATGCATTTTTATTAAAAATAGCATTAAAAAAGCAAAGTTTTTTTTTTCTTTTGGTTAATAATTTTGAATGCCAGTGTATATTAACATGTTTTTCTTTATAAGCCATTCAGTATTTTGATAGCTTTAAAGGAGGGTGTGTGTAAACTGTGTTATATAGTTTGTGTGGAAATTTAAAATTCACTGTAGTATATATATATATGCCTAACAGAAATCATTAAAAAATTTTTGTTGAACCACACAATTTTAAAAAGTAATTATTCTTATCCATATGTTTCTGTACAGAAAAAAAGTGAAAAAGAGAGAAATCTGGAAAAAGGTGACAAGAAAGATAAAAGCAAACATCAGGAAAGCAGTAGGCACAAAGATGAGAATGAAAACAAAAATGAAAAAGTAGAGAGACAGAAGGGAAGTAGATCACATGAGAAACACACAAAAAAGGTTGGTTTATAACATATTTTACTAACTTTTATATTTGTACTGCTCACCTGTTTACAAAAATAAAAAAAAAACTGGTAAATTTTAGAATGTGTCAGTAAGCATGCTTACATAATATTTTTATGCCATTTTAGAAGAATCTAAAGATAGTAATAGACTAGAGATGGAAAAATTTTATCATTATAAAATGATTTTTCAATATCAGTTGAATTTGTAGAAAGTATAACTTGATAAAATTTGTTCAGTTACAACTGGATGCAGTATAGTGTTTAATCATCTAAAGGCTTATGCATGTATGCATGGTGATCATGCTACTAATTGAGATCTCTGGCAATTTTACAAAGTAAAAATTTATAAATTTTTAATTCAAAATCTTCACAAGTTTAAAATTAATTTTTCACATTTATTGATGTTCTCTTATTGCTTAGATTGTGATTCAGTACATATCTTATTCTCTATAAAATGGAATGTTTTCATATTCCTGTAGAATAACATAATATATATTTTTTTTTTAATGTGAACTTCATTCCACTTCATTTAAATCATTATTTTGTAAAGCTTTTTAAAGTTTTTTTTCTATCTTTGGTTTTGGCTGTTTTTGGTGCATAAATAAATAAATAATTTACCATAGCTTTTGTGACATTTTATTGCTTTAAAATTGGTACTCTAATCGTAAGTTTTCATACAATTTTTTCTGTCATAGAAACTCCACAAAAGACAGGCGCAAGTAAGAAGTACAGTATTTATGACACACCATCCAACAAGTTTTTAAAAAAGAGGACAGGCTGTGAGCTTTCATTTACAACTAATCTGCAGGGATGTAAAAATACTACCAAGAAAAATGTAGGACAGTTTTAGCTAAAAAAAAAAAAAAGATTGGAGGGTATTAGGCAATTGTGGTTTCTTGATGTGCTAAACTAAACAGGAGACCTGTGTAAAGGATGGTCTACTAGAAAATTTGTAAATGTAAACTCCTGGAAATGCATTTTCAAGCATTTTAGAACAGAATTATGATGCACTTTTCATGAAATATTTGTAGATTTAATCACACTAGTTATTTGTATGAATGGCAAGATCATTAATGAGATAAATATGTTTCTGATTCAGAGCACTGGAAGAGGAAGTTCTGACATTTCATGGAGTGTAACATTCTAGAAAGCTGCCAGGAAAACAAGGCTGAAATATTAAAAATGCATATGAACAGTATGACCATGTTTACATTGTGGCATCATAATTATCATACACCATAATATGCAGTCTAGCTACTTGATTGACTTATTTCAAATTATGATTCTGCATGCAAGAGTGCACAACTCATGACTTTTCTCTCAGAGGTCTCTCTAGCTAGAATTTTAATTCACAGCTAATTAAAAAAAAATCCATATTGTTTAGTTTTTTATATTGTTAAATCATCTTTCTCTTGTGTTTGTGTATGGATTTTTGACATTACATGCTACAACTGTTGACAAAGCTAAAACTGATGAAATCTTGTGATTTAATATCTGTTCTAAAATCATTATTTTCATGTTTTTCTTATTTTGAGACATGTTGGATCTATATATTTTGGTTTTTGTTTTGTTTGTTAGACTTATTTCATTGTGGTGCAGTGGTTAGGCCATTGGACTGCTAAGGTTGATTCCCACAGGGCACTGATTTGATATAATATACTACCTGGCATGGTTTCTTCTCACATATCTTTATCTGCCAGCTATGTGGGTTAACTTCTGAAAATGAAGGGTTCTCTGTAGAGACTTTTCAGAAGACACTTGACCAGTCTTCCTACCAAGTACTATTAGCGGAAAAGAATGCAGTGTTAAGACTTTCAGTATCTTATTGTTATAGTATTTCATAATAGTTTGTCCAGCATAGGTTACTCATTTCTTCAGTTTACAAACTTGTTCTTAATAAAGACACCAACATGACAGTTTTAAAAAAATAACTTATTTGAATTGGTTTATTTGTATCAGGTACATGAAAAATTCACAAAATGATGTTTACATATTATAGAAAAATTATTTACAGCTTTATTGAAACTTGTTTGATTATAGTAATTTAAATTTATTGCAGAATTTATTGAATCATTTTGTACTCACCATTTTATGGACCATCAATTAAAAAAATATTTCGTTATATAAAATGTTAAAATGCACAATCTTTTACAAACTCAAAATGATTTAAAGAATTTTAATAGGCTATAGAAAATTGTGCAAAGCATGGAACAAGATTTCACTCAATTATTATTAAGTAAAGGAATTACTCTCAATGTACTGATTAATAGTAATTAGCTTAATATATCATTACCATAGGTTATTATTCATGTTAAGTGTGGTGTTAATTTTGATTTTAGAATAATTGTTAAACAAGTTTTTATAGTTTATACAGTATACTTAATGTTTTATATAGTAAATCCAGAAATCAATCAAATACTTAAAAACTTGGTCATCTTAGAATTTTGTTAAACTTTTGAATTTTGAATTTCAATGGTTAGCAACAATTTTATGGAAAAAAATTTCTTTAAAACTTATAGTTGATCACTATCAAGCACTAGCCTATTACAGCCTTGGGTTTTAAGTTTTAGATAAAAATACGCTTTGACTTCACAGCTTAAATCTATGTCACTAATTCTTGAATTTTTTTATGACTACTACTTTGTTTAATCACAGGTTAAAAGTGAAGATAAAGAGGAAGAAGAAACAAAAGAAAATAAAAGTTCTGAAAACAAAGAAATTTTAAGCAAAGAACAAAAAACTGAAGTTAGTTTTTTTTAAAAAAATTGTTTATCATTGTTGAAAGTCACAAATTTGCCATAAAGTTGGGTGTAGATAATAAGACAACTTTTAGACCAATTATACATTTATGATTTTAATACAATTTCATATTAATAGCTTGAGTTGATATTTAGCTCAGTTTCAAGTTGTCTGACATTTGGGGTTCCTGACTAGGCCAACATGAAGGTCGATATGCTTAGCTGTTCTTTGATTGTATAATATGGTACATACCTCAGAAATAACCATGGTAAATATTATGCACCAATAAAAGAAAGGTAGGGAGAAATGTAAAGACAGCAATCATTAGTTGCAATTTTTTTGGCCTTTGATCATGTTGGTTACCATTTGGAAATGGGAGAGGTGAAGAATTCGCTTGCAAACCATTTGTTTGTCAGCTGTACAGTACTAAGAAATCCATGACTCATAGTATGTTGGGTTAGTATATATTCCTTCAACATTAGTCCACCTAGCTTTGCAATTGCCTTCTTGGTTTTCTTCATAGTCTGTAACATAACCTTTATTTTTATGCCAGTCTTTAAAGCATTTTTTGCTGACACCATATTTCTTGTGAGTGGCCATATTATCACTGTTTTCTGCAGCAAAGTTAACAAATTCCAGCTTAAAAGCAGTTGTGTATGATTTGTGTTACTTTACATAAGGCATTTTGAGATGAGACAGATGAATTGTTGGGTGTATTTATGCATATAATTAGGACTGAAAATGAGTGATGGAATGTAATTGATGAGCATGTGCTCATTATTGATTGGATAATTTTGTATGCTTTAGTGAGCACATTAATGGTTAACGGCTCACCCAGTTGGCAAATGTTTTAGGCAGTAATCTCTGTAGTCTGTTTTAAATTAACAATTTTACAATTTATTTCAGAAAATAACAAACTTTGTAATATTTTATAACTTTTTAAATAATACAATTTAATGACTTTACATGGATAAGTTGAAACTTGGTGTTTTGGGAAAAAAGTATCTATTTGCATGCCAAAAATACAGTGTGTGTTGTTTTTTTAGTAAATGATGAAAACTAGAAATTTATATGAGCAATATTTTACAGGAAATACATTTATATTGTAATAGAATGATATTCTAACATGTTATATATATATATATGTAATTTTTAAGTTTTATTTTAAATAAATGAATGTCTTCCTATATACAACTTTCTCACAGGGTCCACCATTTGAAAGAATGTCTCGTCCAACATCTGCTAAAGGTTTGCGTCACAGAAGAGAAGGTAAAATGTTACAGATTTTAACTTTTTTTAAGAGAGATGGTAAGATAGCCTACAAATCTACCTGTTAAACCATATATTTTTTTATTTATAGGTTTCAAACATTTTTTAATATAAGTTATGTAGGAGGAGGAAGAAAAATTAAAAGTATTTAATTGCACTATATTAAATCAAGGAAATAACTACATGAATTTTATATCAACAGCAATAAACCTTCATTGCTCTCTTTACATGGAGCAGAAAGACTGGAAAGAATTAAAATGTATGACAAATCAGCTACTCTTTTGTAGAAACTGATAAATGAAAAAAAAAAAGGTTTTGATATTAAATGTAAATTAAATGCTGATGTTTATCTACAAACGTATATTATACGTTATATTAGCTTAGTTATACCTAAAAAATCACCGTCTTCACATCATTACTTTAATGGTCTTAAGAGTAGCCAATGTTGACATTTTTATTAGATTGTTACAAAAGTTTTGTCGGTTTTTTTACCGCAACAATAAGACTTCATATTGCTGAATGTGAAGTTTATTAATCAAAGTTAGTTCCATTACAATCAGTACACATCTGCCAACAAGTTACAAGCACATTTATACCATTTTGAAAAAAATCTTGATTTCTGGAGTCAATAGATTGCTGCTTGGTTGGAGAAGGATTTCATAGTGAAGAAGTTGTCGAGGTGTTTGAAAAGGTGGTAGTCTGTGGGAGAAAGATCTGTAGAATAGGATGGGTGAGAGAGAACATTGTACCTCAACCTGTTCAGTTTCTGAAGAGTCACTTTTGCAACATGAGGATGAGCATTGTTGTGGAGCAGGATTGGACCTCTTCGATTTACCAATGCTGGTTGTTGCTGGGAGAGTTTCTGATGAACAACATTTCATTCATGACAATACCTTTCAGCTGCTATGGTTTTGCCAGGTTGCAAGAAGTTATAGTGAATGACACCAGTTGCGATCCATCAGACAGTGATCATGACCTTCTTTAGGTGGAGACTGGGTTTTGGAATGTGGTTAGGCACCTTGTCTCTGTTGAGCCACTGTGATGATGATTTGCAATTGTTGTAAAGGATCCATTTTTCATCACGTAATGATTTGGTCAAGAATGGGTTGTTTTTGTTTCTTATGACAAGCAAAGAGTAGATCTCCAATTGATGATTTTGTTGTTGTTCATTCAACTCATGAGGCACCCACTTGTCAAGCTTTCTCACCTTTCCAATTGTGTCAAGATGCCAGGAAACAATTGCAGAGCATACATCAAACTCTCCAAAAATTTCTCTCACTGTTTTTTGTTGGATCGGCTTCAACTGAGGCTTTCAGACGGTCATCATCACAGCTGGAAGGACGTCTGCTATGTTGCTTTCCTTTGAGGCTTACATCTCCTGATCAAAACTTTGTAAACAATCATTGTACTGTGCGCTCATTTGCTGTGTCCTTGCCTCATTTGCTTTGTGGCCGAGTTTGAACTAGTGAAGCAAAATGGCACAAAATCTTTTCTATGCCTGCTTCACTCAGAACCCTGAAACAAATAACCATTTTATGATTTTTAAAAAGGTAGATGCTGCATAATGTATGTCAAAGCACATGCTACAAAACGATGTATAACTTATCTACATACACCTTCACAAGCATGCAAAAAATGTACCCCAAATTAGCATAATATAAAAAAACTGACACTACTTTTGTAATGATCTGATATAATATAATTTTTGTTTAAATCTTAAACTAGCAAAAGGCACATTTTGATGTATAGACCTTGTTATGTTCAACTACATTTAAATGTCTAAATTTTCATTTGTTTTTCAAAAAAAATTTGTTTGCAGCTGTTTAAAAAGACTGATATAATATTATATATTTTAAGTTTTTTAAAAAAATATGGTATTTATCAGTTTCCACTGGAAAAAGAAAATTGTTTTACTAGCAATCACTGAGAAAAGTTATCAAAGTTTAGTCATTAGAAAAATTGAAAACTTTAAAATATAATTTTAAAGTCAGACGAAATAAAAACTTAAAAAAAAAATTCCAAGTTAATGAACCTATGAATTAAAAAATGGTCTTAACAATTATTACAGGTCTGACATAAACAATTGATCATGTGAATGTACAAATACACAGCAAAGCATTATTTAAACAATTTTTTTAATGCTAAATTAATTGTAAATTTTGCCTTGTACTTTTTCTACTTTCAGCTTAATGTCTCAAATATTCCTTATGATATCCGCTTTTTTCCCCTTTTAAATAAAGAAAGAAAATGATATTGTTTGGTTAAATTTAGCATTGAAATTTTCTTTTATTTCAGATGACTTACAACAGACTAAGCAACTAAATCAGCAACAAAATGGAAATCAGTGGTCTTCTGTTTCGTACGTAATTTTTTGGTAGAAAACTGAGTTTATTAGTCATTTTGTTGCATTCTTTTTTGAGAAGTTTTCCGAATGAAGAAATTAATCCAACAAACAGAATCAGTGTGTTTAGATAATAAAGAAGTGAGGTTAGGCTTCAGAAAATCCCTCAAATTTTTTTTTATTATTTACCAGTATCTACAATGGAGAAAGCAAGAAAATGTAATACTGTGGTTACCTTCTAGTAAAGTATTATCCTATGCCTCAAGGGCCCAGCACTGCCAATTTTAGCAGTGAAATCCTTGTTGTTGTTGTTGTTGTTTTTTTTTAGATGTAGAAGGAAACCTGCAGCTTTCTGGTGATAGAGTGAGAAAAAACCATGCTACAGAGCAGAGATATGCCAAACCAAGCCAACCCAACCAGGAATTGAACTTGGACCATTTTTCTTGACAGTCCAGTAGCCTAACTACTGGGCCACCAGTTGCTCATGTTTTTATGACATTAATTTAATAAAGTATTGGAAATGGCATGCATTTTCAAGAAGCAAAACAAAAGTCATAGCTAAATTTTATAATTAATGAATGCAAAAACGAGAACAACCATTTTCATGCTACATTAAACATGATCTGAGAAAAGGAAAGAAACTGAATCAAAAAAATCCTCAAATCCAGCATATGTTCTCTGAACACATGAATTATCTGATATGCAATGAATAGCAAAAGATTGGGTAGCAGTGTGGCTTGTAGGCTGGCTGACTGGATTGGCTAATAACCCAAACCTATGTATGTGGGGACATAGCTCAGCTACCAGAGGCTTTTGCCATGCATTGCACTTTCTAGGAAAATGACTCTACCTACCTCTTTGGCTCATTTTATAGCAATTTTGGAAGAACTAACTATTTGGGGATGGTCCATTTATTATGATAGAGATCTATATAATAGAGTATAGTATTAATTTCAATACTGACATCTATTTAGTTGCACTTTTTACTTTGATTTTATGCTAGAACCAACAAAAAAAAACAAAACTTTATATAAAAATAAAGAAAATTAAAACTAATAGGTAATTTTTATATTTTATTATGTAGGCTTAATTTTTGCAATCAACAACTAAGAATACATTCAGCTTTGATTAATCATTTTGATAAAACAACTCACTGTGAATGATGAGTTGTTTCTTTTTAGCTGTTTTAACAAATACTTTATTTTAAAAATTGACTTGTAGTTATGAAAACAAAGTTGATTTTACACTTCAGAATATTCCTGTTTACTCATCATCATTTTTTTTTTTGTAAAGTCAATATGTATGTTCTTGACAATTGTTTATTTCATTTGATAAAAGTGGTTTTATCTTCACAGTGTGTGCATATTTCTGTTGTCATGCAACAGCTTGAGAGAGTTCACAAAAACAAAACAAAAAACTTATTTTTAAATATTCATAAAAATACTTTGAAAACTTCAGTTTTGCTTTTAATGTGGGATGTATTTTAAATTCACATGCAGAAAAAATTCTCGTCCAAGCAGTGCTCGCCCTGCACCACCAAAACCAAGAAAATCTGAAGTCATAGAAAGTGAGCCCATGATAAGGTGAGCATATATTTGTTTTTACTTTCAAAAAGTAGTGGAGAACCTAACAGATATTTCCTTCTTTACATGTTTTAAGCAACTTTAGTCATCTTGGTAGAAAGATCTTAATGCAACCCTTTCAAATTAAGCTTATTTTAGAAAAAAATTTTATTTTATCACCATCTTTTAAGTAAATTTTTTTTTTTTAAAGTGTCAAGTACATATATGAACTTAAATTACCTTTTTCTTATCAGACTTGGTAGCGGTAAGCCAAACATTGTAATTACTGATGACACCCAAAATTCAGAGGAAGATGAATCGTTTGTGGTTGAGGATACAACAGGTCCAGAATTTGAACTTCAGGTAAGATTTTACGTTTGGTGCTTTTCAGGAATTTTTTCTATTTATAAGTTTTAATTTTTTCACTAATCTATGATACAATTAGATTTAATTACAGAATTTGAATGAATGTTTCCACTTGGCATTGCTGAAAATTACTGCTTAAACACCTGTATAAGATAGATCCTTGACATTCAATATATAATCTGACCAAGTTTTGGCATTATTGTTCTCTTTAACAGCAAAACTTTCTGCTAATGCAGGGGGTCCCCATTATACATTCAAGATACATTCCAGAAAAGTTGGACTTATAGCAAAATGACATATAGTGGGACATTATTTCCCATCAGAATTGATGTAATAAGGAGGGATGCATTCTGCCAAGTACTTCCACTATTGGATGGAAAGTGAGGCATTTTATCTCAATGGGATAAGGGAGGGTTCTGTCTCTTCCCCATACCTCAGTATAACAACACTCGACAATGACAAATTAAGTAGTCTTACCTTGAAAAGTTGTCTGGTCCAAGTTTTGAGGAGAATTAAGTGGAGGAGGATGGAGATGCAGGGGGAGGATTGTCTATTGTCATCTCAACATTCATGAGAACGTCTTCTATGACATCTCATGAAGATATTTCAGCCAGGTATTAAGCATCCTCCATTTTTTCTCTTGCCTGGCTATGTTGGTGAGTTATCTCGATTGAAGCATGCTGAGGCATTTCCTGGACCCCCTTCAAGATGATATTAGCACTCTTCAAATAGTATGCAGGGTTGTCCATAGTTGTCTCTGGAAAACAAAGATGGTGAGTGATATTGGATAGCCATTCACCACTCTTATTATGTTTGACTATGTTCAGCTTCACAACAAGAGTCACGCTACTGCGTTGCCTCTTATGTGTAGGTTCATCCTTTGCACTAACACATGCTTTCCACTCATGATGCACAATTGCAACAGTAAACTACAATAAAAAGTACTATGTTGGGCCATTAACTTGTGCTAGTGAGAGCATGAGATAGACTTGGAAGAGGATGTAAATGTGGGGTAAGGTCAGATGTATAATGGACATGTTGCTTAACTTATGGACTTATATGCAAAACAACATATACCCGGATGATGTATGGCGGGACCCCCTGTACATAATTTTCTAAGTGTGATTGCTTGTAACTTTGCTGACTAACATCTCATAGCAGTGGAGATCTGTTTGCACTGTACATTCTCACAAGCTTAATTTCTCTAAACATTAATATAAAATATAATAATATATTGGTATTAACCATAAATGAACAAACAAAATTTAAACAAAATTCATTTTGAAAGTTTAGATGAAATATATAAATATACAGATGTCCCCCGGTATTCGCGGGAGTTATGTTCCTAGAGCACCCGCAAAGAGTGAAAAACTGTGAATATTGTACGTGGTGCATAAAAATGCCTATAAACGTCAAAATATAATGTAAAATATAAGTAAATATATAATAAAAAATACAACACTTGAGATAGCTACACACGGTAAACTGGGATGATGCTGGGCTGCATCTCCCCAAGACAGCGCCTCATGGGCAGCAGCCAATCAGCAGCAAGGAAAAATGAATAACGCTCTCTGATTGGCTACTTTCAAACCTCCAGCCAATTGCGTTTATTTTATATCGATATTTTGCTGAATTTACGTTAGTATTTATATTACAAAATTAGTAAATTATATTGTTATTAATAATTTAGCGTTAAAAAGTGTGAATAAAATATATATTGCCACGAAAAAAGCCATAAAAAAAATTGCGGAAGATATTTGCGATTCCGCGAATATGCAGGAGTTTACACGAACAATTATTAGTTAGGTTCTAAGGAAAATTCCGTGAATAACCGGGGCCACAAATGCCGTACCGCGATTATGCGGGGGTCGACTGTACTCCACAAACTTTTTTTTTACTTTAAAGATGTTAATGGACAATATTAAATAAATATTGCCTTAAATTCATTCCATAAACATCTGTATGGTCAGTAAGTAGCATATGCTAACTCTCCACAAGGGTAATACAAGGGCAAAGCATAATATAGTGGATGCTAGATTTTTTTTTTTTTTTTGACCAATGAACAAACATTTTGCCCCAAAAGAAAACTTTGATATTTAGAATAATACTTTACCTGTTATCAAAACAATTTAGAGAGCGATTATAAACCTTTACCTCATAATAAAATCTCAGTGCTCCATTATTAAGAATTGGAGGATATCAAATGTCGTATCTGCTTAGTGATTCCACAGGATCATTTTATATACCCAATAAATATAAAACCATTGACCATCTAATTATTATGCTCCAAATCCCCCCATCAGTTTTGTATTTACATAGCCTTATAGCTAAACACTAATTATGTTAATAAGAGAAACAGCTAGAATTTGATCTGGAGTAATTTATAAATTTCTTTTTTTAAACAGACAACCATGAAAGCAGAAGAAGAAAATAGTACTGAACATGGTGAGCATTCATGTGTCATTTTTTTGCTCAACTTTAAGGTTGGAAAGAATCAGATATGAATAATCTGAAAACACTCTTGCATTAAAAAAAAAATTCTGTTGAAATAGCTTGTCATCACCTCAGTTAGCTATTGATTTCTCTCTCATGCAACTGACTTTGCTTTAGCTTATCTGCCTCTACCTCCCTTTTGCACATGGATTTTCAGATTACTAACTTGATCTTATATAAATGCTTAACAATTTGACTTTTTTGAGCTTCAAACGTGACCTTTTGAACTGTCACAGATTTCATGCACTTTATTTCATAGGTTTTGAACTGGGCTGTCAATGACTCACCACTTTAGAGATCTTTCATTAATGGGTCTTCATGAATCTCAAAGACTAGACTATTAATTGCTAATGTATTTACAGAGAATATTGGTAAAAAGCCATCCTAATTCTTCAAGTCATCAAGGATATTCAAAAGTTTCAAATAGATTACTCTCAACGAAATCCCAGATTTAATGAGTTTGGGTCATGGCTTTTGGGATGCCTAAAGTTGTACTTAGTGTCATTCTCTTCCTGAAAGTAGATTGTCAATTAGCTTCAGACTAGATAGAATGGCTTATTTTATTTTGGTTGACTCACATTTTAAGTTATAGGATTGGAAGGGCATCTGGTACCTAAATGAGAATTTCTAAATACAGCTCTGGACATACATTGGGTAACAAGCTATCTTTTTTATTAGTATCACTTTTTATATTTTTAGCTGACTTTGCTGAATCTTGATCTCAACAACTGGTTTCCACAGTGTGCAAATTCTATCCTTATTTTGGCATTTCTTTTAGTAGAGGAACAAATCTTTTTGTCAAGGATGGAAAATATATATAAAAGGTGCAGAGGAGCAGGAGGTTTTAGGACTTCTATAAATTTCTCTCTTTCTCTCATGCATTTTTAAACATTGATTGTAGTATACTGTACAACTTTGTCAGGCAAGACTGTTCTATGCATTCAATTTCTTTTACTTAAAAAATGTTTACCCCTTGTTCTTTGAGAGCACAACAGAGTTAAAATGCATGACTTATTTGCCTTTTTCTCATTGTTTAGAATTTTAAAAGTATTATTTATTGGATCTCCACGTAATCAGTGATATACAAGAGTAGGAAGTTTGATTTTTTTTTTTTAAGTGTTCAGAATAACTATAATCTTTCATTCCTCAAATCATTTTAGTAAAACATCTTTCAACTCTCATGAAACTGTCAACATCATTAATATGAAATGGTCACCAAACCTACCCCCATATAGTCTAACTAGAGTTTTAAATATGGAAGTGAGCACTTCTGGCATCTTTTTTGAATACTTCTGTTCAGAAACCCTAATATTCTATTAGCTCTACTTACTGATTGACCACACTGCTTATCTCATTTCAAGTTATGCTGAATAGTTATTCCAAGACTTTTCTCCTTATCAGTATTTTTTTATAAAACAATATCCAATTTATAACTAACTTGAATATATTTACATGTGAAAATGTTAAAGATAATTTACCACTTGCTAGCTAGCTTAGATATACTAGACACAGACATTCAGATGAGACTTGGTTAGAATAGCATTGTCATAATGATATCTGACTTCCAGGTTTTATTTGAGCATCTAGCTCTAGTATTTAAATTATTTTGGAATTGACTAAAATCAAAATTAGCATTAACCCTACCATATTATCTTGACATCTGAAAACTTAAATTTATTAATTAACTCAAAAACAATATCATACCACAAATTATAAACAGAACTGGTCCAAAAACATGGTCTTTGGGTACCCTACTGATAACATCTGTGAACAGAGATGTAGCAGCATCTAAAACAATGTTGCTTTTTATTTGATAAATAATATGAGAAGTATAGTAATGAATATCCACTAATACCTATACCCTTAATTTTTACATTAAACTGGAACTGTGTCTCAGTTCTTACTAAAGTCTAGGTAAATGACTTTAACTGCATTACCTTCATGGATATCGAGTCATATTATTTATAAATTCAGGGAGATTTGTAAGATGGACATCCCTTTTAAAACCCATGCAGGCTATCTTGCAAATCGTTTTCTTGTTTAATGTGGTTGATAAGTTTATCTTTAACGATTGATTCTAACATTTTGCTTATGACACTTGTTATGCTTATTGGTTGGTAATCTGTGAATTTACTTTTGTAATTGTTCTTGAATATAGTTGAAACATGAACAGCATTCTAGGTTTATGTCATCTTACTGGGCAAAAGAACCTGATTGAAAATTTCACTAAAGGGTAACTAATTTCATATTGCTGCAAGTTTTAGAATGGTTTCAGCATGCCTTAAATCACTGGATACAGTAGTGTTAAGAAAGTTGTACAGTTAATAAAATTGAAAGTACCACTAACAGCATCAAAGTTGGACAACACCTGCTTACAAAAAAAAAATGTTTCAATAATAACATTGCTATCAAAAAAAATTATTTTTTTGTCTTTTGACCCAAACCATTTAAATTTTTTATTGTTCTTCCCACAACATTCAAGCATTTACAGATTGGAAATATTACTAAGGACATTTAAATGAAACTGAGTTGGATTCCATTACAGCATGCTATTTCAGCTGTTGTATTTGAACAACTAGTAATACTGTTATTGCTCACTAAATGTCACTGCTTCGCCTGAATCTTCTCACAAAATCTGCTGATTTTGCTGCTTGGAACAGATTTCTCTCTGTGCATTTTAACTAAAGCTACTGACATTTTTTAAAAATCTAAAATGTAAATAATGGAACTTCAAGCTAAAAATACTTTTTATATTAATTGATTAGAAAATGTTTTTTATTGCCAGCTCTAACACTAATTTTCTTTAGTTTCCTTTTGAAAATGTTCATTGTGTGTGTGTGTGTTTTTAATAGGTGGTTTAGTGAAAAAGATTTTGGAAACTAAGAAGGAACTAGAAGGTGGAAATCTTTTACAGATGCAGAATAAAAGAGAATTTGTAAGTAATTTGTTCTTTTAATCAGCTACCCACTTTTTTGGATATAGGAGTGAATGTTACTTGCGGTATTTAAAATAAATGAATGTGATCCTGGGAACTATAGGTCAATTAACCCATCATAGTAGTAGGTAAACTGTTAGAAATGTGAATGAAAGAAGAGATGGTGCAATTTATTAAAGACAACAAAAAAAAAAAACAAACTAATCTGAGATAAATAACATAGTTTTTAGAATGATCATTCCTGCCTCTCAAATCTTATTATTGCTACAAGTAGCATAGCTAAGAGCAAATAAGACAGATGTTATTTATTTGAATTTTGCTAGAGCTTTTAATGCAGTTTCTCATAAACATTTAATAGAAAATTGCAAAGAACTTATGGTAAATTGTTAATATGGCAAGAGGACTATTCGCAAGGTAGATCAAAGGAATTTCTTCTGAGTTCAAGAGTGTTACCAGTAGGGTAATCACAAGGCTTTGACCTCGATCTTTTACTTTTTTTGTTATACATAAATGATACTGACTTTGCCCTCTAGAATAGTCTTTTGAAATTTGCAGATGATACTGAGTCAGTAAATGAGAGAGGTACAGTTAACTTACAAAATTTGTTAGTGATGATTGTATAGATAATAGTGTAATATCATGTGTAGATGAAGAAAAGAATTCTGGAGATTCGCAAAAATATTGGTAGCAGTGCATTGGCATAGCATCAGAGGCATACATGAATTTGAGCATGATCATTTTGGACTATTGTAAGTTATCAGAAGTACATATGTTTATTCATAAGTCTTTGGTCAGCAGTTCTGGAGTATAGTGTACAGTCATGAAATTCCTATTCTATTAAGGCTATAGAGAGATTTGAAAGGGTATGAAGAAAATTGCAGTTATAAAGAAGAAAAACTTTGAACAATTAAAACTGATTTTATGAATTGCTGATTTCGATGTGATTTAACTGAAGATTACAAAATTCTGTGAGAAATAGAACAGAGGTGTTTCCTGACTTTAGTTCACTGTACTTAAGCTATACAGGATCTCACCAGATAAAGCTTTAGAAAACCAGACTTTATTAAACATTAAGAAGTAGTTTTTAAGCCAGCATGGTGTAAATTTATAGAATATGTTGACTAGTGGAATTTTTAAAGCTGGATCTTTAAAAATATGCAAGATTTTCATTATATGGGCTTAAAGGTTCCTTATAAGTTGTAAAATTCTTGTCCTTTTCCTCACTTATAACCTTTTCTTTTAAGTTCACTTATTAACTAAGTTATAATGTAGAACATAGTTGAATGAAAATGTGTACCCCCCCCTATACTTTAAAGTATAATCATTATCCATTTTATTCTTTAGGACTTTGCCAGCTTTTTTAAAAGTCAGTATTGAGATAAAAGTTACTATCTATTGGATAACAGAAGGTTTGCATCATATATGATTGATGCTTTTGTGATCTCTAAACAAAAAAATTCCTCACCCTTTTATTAGTAGTGCACTATTTTTTAAATGTTTATTTATTACAAAAAATAAAGCTAAGTTAATTATGCAAATATCTGCACTATTGACAAAATCTGAAAAATTCATATTGAAGTTAATATCATCAATAAATGTCTGTTATTAATTAATACATTTTTGGCAAAATATAAATGGAAAATATTAATGTATTAATGGGAAAAGCCCATAACACTGAAAGTGTTTATTCTGATGACAATATCACTATTTGTGTGATCTGGTATGTGTAGTGAATTGGCACAGAATGACATAGAACAAAATCTGTGGCAAAGGGTGGCTGCACATTGAAAAGTCAAGTGAATGTTTCTTCACTCGAATAGTTGGAAGATTGTGAAATATTAATACGAAGATGTTTGGATGAAACTTGGTGACTGGTTGCTATTATCATAGTGCTGTTTCAGCCAGACTTCATTAGACTGTTCCTGGTATATTTTTGTTTGAAGGACAGTTTTTTCTTTTTTTTTTCTATTTTTTGTGAAAATTTATTTTTGATATGTCATGGATATTTGATATTTTTTCTAGTTTTCTTATTTGATAATATTCCTCAAGTATGTGTGTATTGTAAAAAAAAGATTGTTTTGTGGCATATTTTAGAGCTGCAGTATAAATCAAATATTTCATTCAGTTATTTAAATAATTCTGTAGTTTTAATAAAGAACTTAAATAGATAGCCACTTTGCAAATGTTATAAAAGAAGTAACTTTAAATATAGTATTGTCCCTAAATACTTATAAATTATTTTAATCTTGATACTTTACAACATTGCTGTAGTATCAAATTAAATGCCTCAAGGATTGATGAAAGATTATAATAGCAGAAAGACTGATAATGTTGACTACTTTTGTTAAAATATTTAAGGAAAATTCAGGTACACTATTTTCCTTGAGAGCTGAGTTTTATATAATAAAAGTTTAAAAGTACTGCTGTATTTGTGTCTGCTTAATAATAATAATAATAATCTTCTTTATTAGGAAAGACCAGCATTAAATGATGGAGCACGGAGAAAAGAGAGAGAAAGGGTGCAGAAAGAGATAGATAAGCTACGAGAAAGTATACAGACTCTCACTAGAAGTGCCAACCCATTAGGGAAAATTATGGACTATATTCAAGAAGATTTAGATTCAATGCAAAAAGAAATTGACGGTTGGAAGCAAGAAAACAAGAAACATGCACAAGCACTTAAGCAAGAGAAAGAGTAGGTGTCATATGAATAATAAACCATTTCCAAGTAGTTTTCAAAATTAGTTATACATTATTGGAAACATCACATGAGAATATTGTAAAAGAATTATTATTTTATGAAAATATTTTGCATTACATTTAACATTGTATCTTGATGTTATGCTAGAATACAATTTATTGGTGTAAGATTGAGTAATATTACTCCAAATGTCCCGAACTTATATTATTTAGCTATGTTGCTTTATTGCCATTAATCTTTTTTGTATTGACATAAACCCATACAACCTTATTGATATTCATCTCAGGTCATTGCATCGGCTATGTCATGCATCTTAGCACGTTATCAGCCTCTGTTTTCTAAGTATTGTTTGACCACATTTGCTGTATGTTCTGAATCTTATCAGCAACCCCATTTGTGAAAATTCATCCTTAGACTTGAATCAATCTGCCCTCATGCTAATGGATGTTGTGCACTGACTTTTATACCTTTCACCTTTGTGCCACCAAACAAACTCTCAAATTTGATTAATCTTTAAACATGACTCTTCATCATACTGCCTGTTCTGATACCTATTTTATCATTTTAGTTTTGTTATTTCTCCTTGCATGTCCATTCAGACAACTTTGTGCCAATTTATTTCTTAGTTTTTTTTTGTGTAGCAGTTACACCTGTATACAGTTGACCCTCATTATATGCACCTTTGTTATCTGCATTTTTGCATATCCGTGTTTTTATTTTAGTATCATGCAAAACATTACAATCCATATCTGTGGATGCCCAGTGTGATGTCTTGAGGATGTAAGGTGAAGTCTATCATGACAGAGAGAGATCACTGCAGGAGAGGTTCAGAACGGAACAAATTACCTTCTGAAGGGCCTTTATTAACAGTAATGGATAACAACACAGATTACACTGGATGACAGAATGAAACTCTGTCTACCACTGAGCAAAATGTGGGTGATCTTAGCTAAACTTTGGGTGCTGATTTCAAATCTGAAGTCAGAATTTGGCTAGGACGTCAGGTTTTTGAGATTGCATAAGGAGGAATTTCACCACTAACACTATATTATGACTTATGTTATATGAACTATATAAAGCTTGAACAACAACTATCTGGTATTCAAATGTTTAATGTGAAACATTTTCCATGATCAGACAACATTTGCATGAAAAAGACTGATAAAAGCAGTATGGAAGATATGGAACGCATTTAACTTACATAGTAGGTACATTCCAAATGTTCAAAAAAATGTTTCAGACACTTGTTCTTGCACTTATGTGAGGTATCAGTCTCCCTTTGGAGGAACCAACAGTAATCACCCATCACGTTGTGATTGAATTTGCCCTGATATCTACTTTGCATCACCTTTTTCTTGGCGGAACCTTTCACCATGTTCATCACTGACAACCACTAGATTGGTTGGAAAAAAATCAAGATGCGAATGCAGAAAATACATCTTTAGAGACATCCTGGACCCCATTCACTGATACACCATTAGCAAGTTTTCCACATACTCAGCATAGTGCTCAGCTCTGCCAAGAAAGTTCTGTACAACTGAAATAAATGCTTCACATGCTGTAGACTCCAGTGGGTTCAGCTTATTTTTTGAACCCATCATCACACGAGAGTTCTTGAATTTTTGGCCCCACAAAAATTCCTCCTTCGAGTTTAGCTTCACTTTTGTCAGCACCAAACTTCTCTTTTAGGTACTTGAAGCCACCACCATCTTTATCTATGGCTTTGACAAAGTTTTTCATGAGGCCGAGTTTGATATGAAGTGGCAGAAGGTAGACATTCTGAGGGTCTACCAATGGCATATGTTGCACATTGTACCTGCCAACTATAGGTTCCTGTTGCATAGGCCAGTCTTCTCGAGTGTAATGGATTGCATCATCATGGCTGTTCCAAAGACACAAGAAATACATTTTGTGTCCCCTAACTGCAATCTGAGGAGGAGAGAAATAACTTTGAGATCACCACAGATTTTCCATTTATGATCCGAATAACTCATCACTTTCAAAAGGAGTTCCATTGACTCATATGTCTCTTTCAAGCCAACTGCATTAGCTATAGGAATTGAAGGTTTTTGGTCAACATGATGTAACAGCACAGCTTTAAGGCTTAATTTACTACAGTCTATGGATAACCTCCATTCATCAGTCACATGCCATAACTAAAAAAAAGTGATATCCTAGAGCAAAATGGTTTTCAGATTTGAAATCAGTGTGCAAAATACTACAAAGTAACCATGATAGTGTTCCGGTGGCAAAATCATTGTTGTCCAATGTAATTGGAACAGTCAGAATGCATTCAAACAGTTATTGGAGGTCACCAAACACATACTCAAAGAAAAGGACCAAGACAAAGATGATCATGACAGGAGATTATTTATGCGCTATGTATTGTGCCATAAGAAAAGGCTGAAAGATGGCAACAAGTCATGACTCCAGCAATTGTGGGACCATGAGTGATTTTGATCTTATGGTGCCTGTTCTCCAATGCAGATGGTATTCGATGATTGGGTGTTTGAAGCAGGAAAAACTGATATGATGCTGGAAATGAGCTATTGCCCTGGCTCAACCATTGTGCACATCTGTTTTCAGCATCTAATAAATCATTTGGTGCCAGGAGTATCAACACCTAGTGAGTCTTGTGCAGCTTCCCTGACTCTCAAATTGTTTTACTCACCCTGCTCAATGTTTGTTCAGTGCTCTTGCCATTTTGGTCTCAGTGATATCCATTTTTATCTCTAAATAACTTTTGTGTCCTTTTGAAAATATGGCTGGAAAGAGAAGGAAGTGAAAATAAGAATCTGAATAAAGATCAAGAGAAGAAAAGGCCTAGAAAATCCCATTCTTTAGAGGTGAGGTTGGAAGTTCTGAATCTGTTCAATAGTGGTGAATGTAACATTGATATTCAGAGGGTCATGAGACTGAGTGATTCTGCAATGAGAATCATTTGTATTAGTGCTAATAAAATTTGTAAGAGTATTCAATCAACCATGAATTTCAGTATTACTAGAGTTACAAAATCTCAGGCTGCTGCATTTGAGAAAGTGGGGAGGATGCTGACCACATGGATTGAGCACAGAACCAACAGAACATGCCTTTATCTGGAGTGGTCATTTAAGAGAAGGCAATGAGTTTGTATAAAGATCTGACAAAAGATGCAAAGCAACTGACGACACCTTTTGCTGCAAGTTCTGGGTGGTTTGAATGCTCTAAGAGTTGCTATGCATTCCACAATCACAAGATGACTGGAGATGCTGCAGATCATGTTGCTGCTGAAGAATTTCCCACTCTCTTCAAAGCAACGATTGGAGAAGATGGTTACCCACCAAAGAATGTGTTTAGCCTCAGTAAGACTTCTGGAAATGTATGCCCAGTTGCACTTTCATTTCCATTGAAGGGAAGACAGTATTTGGGTTTAAGGCTTCCAAAGACTGCTGCTCATTGCTCTTGGAGACTACAAAATAAGGCTTCTCATGGTGTATCACAGAGAAAATCAATGGACACTGAAGGGATACGTAAAAACAAGATTGCCTGTTGTTTGGAGGGTGAATAGGAAGGACTGGATAATGTTGATTTTCAGTGAATATCTTTCAAGGGACCTGCACAAGAAAAATTCTTTATGCATTATTTCTTAATATGTATGAAAAATAGTTTTTATATTAATGATTAATTTAGTCTCAAATGGTTGAAATCTTGCACATTTGGAACACAACCCCTATTATTACATGTTATAAGTTTACCATTTTATGTGGTTTCAGTATACATGGCGATTCTCAGGAACGCAACCCCTATGTGTAACGAAGATCAACTGTATTTACAGCAAGAGATTGTTGTGAGACTTTCTGCCTCTCCCCTGTTGTCAACAGTGTCAGTTTCAGAGAATCTCTTCAAATTCTCACTTGCAGCATTCAGCAGAAATTTCAGTTTGATTGCACTTTGCATCATGGAATATCCCTCACAAGGCAGAATATCCATCTCTATCTGTTTATCATGAAATATTTCTGATATCCATATTTGCATTTTATACACTACTAGTAAAGAAAAAAATTACTTGTAATTTTAATGTCATATGGTTGTGTAGAGGTTCCTTATTGGTTCCCTAAAAACCAATAATAGTTATGGGTATTATCATGTGCTGGTACATGTGGTCAAATGATATTATATAGATTTGCATACATTTCAGATATTCAGTCACCTATCTGCATCTTATTTTTCTGTTGTTTCCATATACATTTCCAATACTATTTACATGAAATTTTGGTGGTGTTCAATAAAAAAAATAAAATTGTTTGGGTAAGTATTTCAATAAGTTTACTCTAAATAATTACTTCATTTATCAACCTTGCTTGAATAACAAGGTAATGATTTGAATGAATATTGTATATTGTTTATCTACTTTGTTTTTTTGCATGGAGCTTTCAGTTAATAGCCAACCTGTTTTGTCACATCTCTGAAATCCACTTTAAGTATAGATCCGAAATTCTTGGGGCTGAATGTGTTTCGGATTTCGGAATATAGATATACTGGCATAATTTTGTAGCTAACCCAGGGAGGACTGGGCACAAGTTCATTATATCATTATAACTGCATGTGGATACACGTAGCTTACAGGTAGTTTTATGCAATATTTTAAAATCATTTTGTGCATGGAACCATAAGAAAAATATGTACATCTAACCATCAGAAAGGTAAGCTATCACTACGGTAGGCCTACCGGTACCGAAGGGGTATTTGCAGGCCTTTTCAACATTTTCAAAGTATATTCAAAGTGCAAAAAAATTACTGAGTAATGCGCATATGTCAAGCATGTCAGGATGTGTGTGTCGCCCAGGAACCTTCCCAGAACCAACTGGAATTTTCCACTGAAGGTGCTCCAAAAATATTTCGGATAAGGGATTCTCGACTTGTAATACTTTTTGAAAATTTATTATTTTAAGTTTGCTTCTAGGGTGTATTTTATGTACTGAAATAATAGCTTTTTAAAAAAAACGCATGAATGTAAAATCTGCTATCACTTGCTGAATCCGGTGTTGGATACTAAACTACATTGGGACAAAAATAGCTTTTAAAGATAGTTTTAAAAAATAACAGCAAATGCCTTTCTCCCTGAAAATCAGTAGCTATCATTGCTTCATATGATCCATTTTACATGGATGAAGTGTATTATTATTACTGTTTTCTTTAATGCAGAATTACAGAAAAGGCAGTGGAGCCATTAAAAGCACAGTTATTGGAACTGGACCAGGCAGTTAAAGATCAGCTAGATCTGATTGCTGCTGTCAAAGGAAACATCATCAGGAATGACAGCAAGATTGAAAAACTTCTTCACACTATTATAAAATCTTAAATCTAGACAGTGTCTCGAGAGATGTCCAAGTGTTTCTCTAACAGATTCAAAGTTATACTTACATTTTATTTTATCAGATTATATGAATAAACTAAGTTTTTAAATGTTTATTATTTTGTAAAAATTATTTTGCAAAATTTCTGCTTATGTATATCTATTTCAGCTTATGTACAGTATATTTATTGAATAAACTCAATTGAAAAACATATATATATATGTATATATATGTTGGAAATATCTATTAATTGGATTTCTATGAATATTTAAAAGAAAACTAGTGCAAATAAATAAATGAAAACTTATTTTCAAAATTGAAAGTGTTATATATACAGTAAATAGTTTATGAACAAAATCATACTAATCAGTTTATTCTAGGTTTAAAATGCATTGTTAATACAAGAAGTATAAATTGAAGTGAAATGCTCAGTGAATGCGAGTATGTCTGTTAGATGTAAGGAATTTATTGTTGCATGGTAAGTGATTCTGGTTTTGTGTGCAAAGGTAAGGGAAGGCAGGATGTACACTGGTGGTCGATGCCTTCATGAGATGAGTCAGTGACATGAATCACTTTGGAGACTTGTCTTTGCAGGAAAACAAGGAAAAGATCATCACTGTTGGATGTTCTATGATTAGAAAGTTAGATGTTTTTTTTTTTGCACAAGTACAGGGAGAGAAGAATGCAACTATGCTATTCCACTGCTAAGATTAAGAACATTTTGGAGGAGGGTAAAGCTGCATGTGGGTATGAAGGACATTGAACGTAATTACACAAAGATTATTGGGTGAGTACTAAATTCTTATTTGAATACTTAATGATGCCAGATTCACTATTTGTCATTCTTTGCATGGACAAACTGTAGTAAAATGTTTGTTTTTTCTTTTAACAGTTTAATAATTTTTACGTAGCATGGAAGAGGTGGATTTCATGGACTTGTGGATGGAATTTGTGGGACAGTAGAACTAGTTTTGCAGAGATCACTTCAAACAAGGCTGAGGTAAAGTTTTTTTTTTGGGTAGATTGAAGTTGTTCAGGAAAACTAGATTGTCACAGTGTGGCAAGACAATTTTTAATATAAGTGCAATGGTTGTCGACCAAGATCCTGAAATGATCGGATTGTCAAAAAGTTTGGCACATCTGGCATTGCTAAAAGTGTGCTTTCTAAAGATGGTTATCATTTATTCTGAAAGGAGAGGCAGGGCAGAAGTGGTGAGGAACATTGTTATGCATTTGTAATGATTTAGTTGCTGCTTCATATGAACCTCAGTCTGATGAAAATGTGTAGGTTTTGCTAAAAAATTCCATTTATGTTGATTGAATTCAGTTGGAACCAACATCTTTAAGGGAGTTTCCAAGAATGGTCATCAACCGTTGTTTAGAAAAAATGTATTAAAATTAACCAGTTAATTTTTTAACAAAAAAAGAAAGAATATTTTCTATATTCCACCTACTTTTTATAACTATCTTAGGATTTTATGGAAAAATCCAGCTAATGATGTGGGGAAATAACTAAAATATCAGTAGATAGGCAGAATAAATTTACTCAAATTAGGTTTCTGATGGTAAAGGGGCACACATTCTGTAATAGTCATCTAATCTCAGAGAACCTGGTAAAAATTCTTGCATCTTTAGATGAATCTTATTTTTTTGTACAAATGGTATGATTGATTAATACCTAGCAGATCAGTAGATAGGAAATAAATCTTTCATAGCTATGTTTGAGTAGCTTTTTCAAATGTCAGCTTAACTACAGATCTGATGACACATTTCATATACTAAATTCTGCCTTTAAAGGAAACCAATGTACTAATCTAATTTCTATATTAAAAACAATCATTAATAATTTTTGTGGATAATCTGAGTTTTGATTCGTTATGTCTTTTGTTAGGAACCATTTTTTTATTTTCAAAATTTTAATTAAGATTCATCTTTGACTTACTTGACTGAAAATATGTTGCACTTTCATAGTGCTAAAATATGACAATAACAAAGTTAAAAGTTAATGTGTTGTGTGAACAATTTTTTAACAATGTGCAAATAAGTATGTTGAGAGCATGTGGGGAAATAGTAATGGTACATTAATTATTTATAGCCAGAGAATGCTGAGCTGTTGCTGCTTAGATAAGTAATTTTCTATAAGCCTCCGAAATACACGGACTTGTAACTGTTTAGCTTCTGTGGTCAAGTGTTTAAGACGGTATAATGTTGAGGAAGACTGCTCTCCAAAAAAAAAAGACTAACTACTGAGATGTGTGTTAGACTCGTCATGTATCCTTCCCTCTTTTTTTTTTTTTTTTCAAAATTTTTAAGCAAGACATTCTGAAATAATTTTGGTTTTGATTGTCAGGGGTCTAATGAGAGCTCTGAAATTTAACTGAACAAACTTAGGTGAGCAATAAAATATTGTTTTTTTTCTTCTTTCTGGTTTTAATGGACCAATTTTCATTTAAAGCTATCATATGAATTGTACCTTTTTGATAATTATCTTTTCCCTTTGAGTGCAGTGTAAGATTAATAACCACATGATTAGAAATAACCAATTGCTCTATCCATTTTAATTTAAAATTTCTTATTCTTTGATACATAGCCCTCTGTTTACGTGCTAGGGTGTCCATGTCATCTCATGAGCCTTGCAGCAGAGAAAGTCGCTAGTAAACCCAAAACTGGCAAATGTTCAGAATGCTTATTGCATTGTGATACAAAGGTATAAGATGGTTATTGGCTGAAATGTATATTAGAAGAATTTTGGAACAGTGTTGAAAGTTTATGCAAAGATTCAATAAGAAAGAAACCTAAACAAAAGTGTAGAGAAGAAACACAAGCATGTTTACTTCATCCATTGCTGGACAAAAAACAAAAATAAGTAGATTTTTAACAGGTTTAACCTTTTAAAAGTTTGAATATTGGAAAAGTCTGTATACTTTGTTTCCCCTGAAAGCTTCAGAATGTCTTGTCTTTAAAGAAATCTGGAGAGCATAGTGAAAGAAAAAATATATCTTGTAATCTATAGGCTACAATGTATATTTAAAATTTGTACTGTATTTTCCTGATGCTATTTCACCCAATTTGATGTTGCAAACTAGATTCTTCAAAAGGAAGAGCCTTTTGTTTATATTCTTCACAGGACACTAAAGAACTGAAACAGATTATGATGAAGGTTGTTTCACTAAATGTGTTAATTGATTATAAAAGTGCCCAAATTTAGGAATTCCACTGATTAAAAATGTTGCTCATTTGGGCTTAACAAGCTTTTACTGATTGGTCAGAGTGTACTTTGTCTATACCCAAATTGATAACTTGACAAAATGAGAAACTGTGAACTTAGTTTTGTGAAATAGACAAAGTATGAAAACTGACTATTGAATAAGTCTCATTATCTCATTACTTATAAATTTTACATGGAGGATGCTCTCAGAATACTTATTCAGGGATGCGACTGTTTTTTGTTTTTTTTCAGTGTCATTACTGGCCTTACAGCCCTAGTGAATTTGTGGGTGTTTATATTCTGCTATTAAAAACACAAAGGATTACTCTGAATTCTAGTCATTCAAGTTTGTTTTTCTGTGAATAAGTTTGATGTATGACTGAAAGCATTTGTTAGAACAAGGCACAACATAACTTAGAATAAGTGATTTTAAGAACTTAAAATTGTGCAATATGTTACTTTTCTAGGTTAAAGTGTGGCTCATCTCAGAAAGTGGTTTTTATCTAACATTGCATTTGAATATAAATTTTAAAATGTAAGCAAATGTTTAAGATTTAAATCTTAGTTTTAAGATATAAAAATTTTTTTTGGGGGGGTGAAAAATAGGATATTTGTTAAGCTCTTCAAAGCTAAATGTTGGCATTTATGTTCTACAAATGTTTACAAGGAAACTTACTACAGTAATGAACATTATCACCAGCCAAAGTCTAAAAAGTGGTAAATTAGAGTAGATCCCAATGATTTAGTTTTTCTTCCTAAATATTTGAATGTCAATTTTCTTTTTTAGTTCATATTGCATTAATTATATACCATAGGCTATAAAATTAAATTTTTTTACTTTTGTAAATAGAAATAAATTTCCTTTTGTAGAAATGAAATAATCAGCCAGCAGATTGGAAAGTACTTTTTTAAGATGACTTCTTATTGACTATCATCATTTAAAAAATAATGTTTATGGAAGTCTTAGTATTTCATTATATTAGATTTAGTTAAAACCCATCAAAATGACTGTAATCCAGGCTGAGTCAAAAGTATTGCTAATTTCTCAAATTATCTTATGTATATTTGTAGTAGTAATTTGACAAGCCAGTGAAGTATGGTGATGGTAACTTCACATTTTAAGAGACATTAAGCATAAGAACAGAAAATTACTGGTGATGTATTGTTTACAGAAAGTAGAGGGTTAGTTCAATCAGCTCCCATTACCTTATACTGAATTAACTACATATCAGATTTTCTTTCTCTGTTGTCCCCATCAGGCTTTAAGTCCTGAGCATGAGTGTAGTGGTGTTAATTTGCAGAAGGCATTTGTATTTTTGGAGTACACAAGTAGCCTGAGCTAGTTCTGAATCTGCAAATTAACATCATTCCACTTTTAAAAAAAAATTGCTATCAAGAAAGATTGTCAAAAAAATTTTATATTATTATTACATGTTTAATGTACTGTGCAATGTTTTCATTTGAGCAACGGTTGTATGTATTGTTGAAAGATATAATGAAAATCAGTCTTGTTTATGGACAAATATCCTAGTGTAAAAAGAGTCATACATAAATTGGTGATAAGGTAATGAAATGTGTATCTCTATTGAATAAGGTTTCACCTTGTGTTAGAACTGTGTGGAGTGAAGAAACCGTACCTGATATCCAGACAGATTATGATTAGCCCATATAAATCAACATGATGGTTGTCATAAATCTGGTTTTTAGGCCCTGCTGAAGGATTTTACGTGTGTTACACATGGTGCTATACAGATTAGTGTTGTGCAGGAACTCAGGTAAGCAGATACTGCATCATGTATGCAATAACTATGACTAGTTGCAGAATGAAGTTACTGGTGGACATAAATCTGTAGATGTCTGATGAGGCTGGGTTCCATCTTAGTGGCTATATTAATTCACAAAATAACTGATTCTGGTTTAGTGAAAACTTGCATGCACTCATCCCAGCACCCATACATGACAAAAAGAATGATGTTGTGTCAGATCCATGTGTTGTTGACCCATAAATTTCAAACTATATAAAGCCATATTCAACCCTTTCATGGATCATCTGACAGGGGGAAACTCCTTGAAGATGGAGATAGGGTACATATTGCATGAGCACCACATGGAGCCAGGTACTTGTGGCTTTGGCATGGAAAGCCTTACCAGAACTTTTATACTCCAATCTGACTGAGTCTGTTGCCCACAGGAATCAAATTGATGCATGATTTGCTATCAGAATACTGATTTAGGTCTAGCATAGTCTTGTTAGAGGCTACCTGTTTTGTGATGACAGTATACAACAATAGATGCAAAAAAAAAAAGTTTTAAAATTAATTGTACTACAACTATTTCATGAAAATATTCTCTTTATTATTGATAAATTATTTAATTTGTCAATCTACAATTATGGGTGCCATTGTAAATTTTGTTTTAGTATTATCAACTCTGAAAAAATAGCTAAAAAGAAACAAAAACCTGAAGATATTGAGTAACAAATTCATTTATGCTCTCTGAACTTCACAGTGGTTATAAATATAGTTATATGGTGTAGGCAAACTTCAGGATTTTTTTAAAACTGAGAAAATCTGGAAACGGTAAAATTTCATTGTCATATCATTCCCTTTAGGACTATGGCTATTTGGAATAAAATGGGGAATAGAATAACCTAAACACTCATTTGCCTTTTCAGCTTACATGGTACAGCAGTCTCAACAATGGAGATAACCCTGAGCATTGTGCTGTGATTATCTACTAGAGAACATTTGATTAATCTGACCTTATCTGGAAAATCCCTACTATTACCCTTTATTTTAGATGTGGGAAGAAACTATACCATGGAGGTACATCAAATTGGCCAGATCTCCACAGAGATTGAACTCTGGCCTCCCCTTTGTCACCTTTATTTAATAATGGATATTTATGCAAGCTATGAGTTGAAGTGGTGGTGATCAATAGGAAGAAAAATATGAAAATGGAAATATTGTGTACAAAAGTAATCCTGCACATTATTCAATGATGAGTTAAGATAGGGTTCAGACAGAAAGTCTTTTTTTTATCTCTAAACTGCTATGGAGTTTAACCAAATTTGGTTATAATCCAAGTAGTTCAGGGCAAATTAACACTTGTAAGTGTTTGTTAAATTTTAATTTAAAAAATATTGTAATTATGCTGAAAATTGACCAAACGTTTTAGTTTACACAATCTTATGCATCATATTTTAACCAGTATTTCATAATTTGAATTTATTTAATTAAAATTTTTTATTTAGATATTTTAATTAGACCTAAGTATTAAAAAGCTGTAACCTGGTGGCAAACATTTTAATAGGACAAAAAACAGCTGATGTGATCTTAAAAGATATGACAAAAGCAGAGTTTGCTTTGATAAAGCTGCGAGAAGTAGCTTCCTCTCAACATTGATAAATGCTTTGGCTTAAGCAAAGTGTGCTGAGTATTTGTAGTACAGTAAGGTGATAAAAGAGTTCTGTTTAACATTGTTTGATTTTCTTGGTAATCAGCTAAAATCTGATATTCCACCAGACAGTTTATAATTCTATAGACTATACATATATTTCAGGACGACACTTATGATGTAGGTGGTTACATCACCACATCTGCATTGAAGTAAATAAATTTTGTGTGTGTGGAAACTGGCTGCTGATGTATATAAACTTTAAACATGGGACTGAGTGGACATCTTGAGCTGCAGTCACACTCCTGGACAGGTAAGTACCACTAATTAGGGTAATCAGAAGTCAAATATAAACTTTTGACTTTATCAGTGTAAATTAACCTTATGAAAGTTCTGTATTCTTAGAATGCTGTTATTTTTCTGATTTTCAAAAGCTAATACCCTTAACATTAACAAAGTGTCTTGTACTTTCAGTTTTAGCCAATTTCAATTAATTTTTTATTATATAAACCATGACTGGGAGAATTTTAATGTGAAAGAATAAAAATGGTTTGGGGGAAACCCATCTTGTAACTTAATGACGTGACAAAACCGAAAATCCTGTACTAGCCAGTGCTCAGAACAACCAATGGGTCCATCTCTGGTAATCCCCAATGACAGTGAATGCCTTGAGTATGGCAGCAATTTCTTGCATCACCACCATTAACAAGTAGAATAAGCAGTATTAGTACTTCCTCTAGAAAACTGAGACAGACTCTTCAACAAGTACATCCATGAACATCATTTCAATGTTGCCTCTGTCGTATCCTGAGCATCAAATGGGAAAACTGGAACCAGCATCCTATCTCATGTAAAAAAAAAAAAAAGCAGCAGCTTTGCATGGATGAATCTTGTTCGCCATGCTATGTTCTGAACAGATGATGGAAATATTAATGTAGTCAGCTGGGAGGATCTTGGAACTGACTGCACCCTATCAGTTGATCCAGGAATCCGAAAAACTCTTCAAGTGGACCAACTCAACCGAAAAGGGAGAGAAAACCCTGACTTTGACTACCCCATCCTCCTGGAACCTCAAAAATTTGCAAATCAAGGCTATGACTACTTAGTCATCTGAAGATCCTTGCACGATGTCACACAAGAGTTGTATTGTTCATTGGGAAAGTTCATCTGAATTTTACGATGCCTCTCATTACACAAGTGTCTCTCTCTTTGTTTAGAATTTGAAGTTGCCATGTCCCATAACCATTAAACAAATTCTGTTAATGCTGAATGTCTTATTTTCTCTAGGAACTCAACTGCTTATACATTTAAAAAAAACCAAACAAACACACAGTGGAGATAACTTAAGTGAGTTGGAACATTTGCAAACAGCCTATAATCAGGTGATAAATGCACACTTTATTGTAACAGATTTACAAAAGCGCAAAGAAAAAAAAGGTTATGAAATTTTCACAAAATTGTATCCTCCAATCATCAGAATCAGTATTGGAAATTCATTAAAGAGAGAGAGAGAAGTTGTCAGACAGCAGCTTGCTAAGGGTTCTTATTTATAATATGTACCATGCTACATTTTCAAGGAAACAAATTTGTATCAAGATAAAAAATAATAGCAAAACCAATGAATACTCTCAAAAGTTCTACAGAACATTTAAAAATAACAGCAACCACTGCAGTGAAACTACATAATTTGAAAAGTCAAAATGTTAAACAACATATAGTTTAAACACGAAAGTAAACAACTGCCATTTGGCTCCTTCCAAGTTTGTTTGCAATTAATTCCAGCTAACAAAAGATAAGACAACAAAAAACAACAATTGTTGTAATATAACAAAAAGAACACAAACTCGGATTATACCTGTACTCACTGGGCAGATCTGTTAAACTTTAAATATCTCAACAATACAACTAAGGTGTAGAATAAAATAGCCTCTAAAGTCCAAAAAAAAAGGAAGTTTTTTTTTAAAAATCATCATCATTATAGAACACAGCAAAATAAAATGAATGTCATTAAGACAAAGATTTGATAGTAAACAATAAATATAATCGATACTCAGCTAAATGTTTTCTATACTTCCGTGTAGAGTACCGAGTATAAATGTCTAATTTACAGTATATTATCTACAATATATGGTGTAGCAATTCCACATTGTTGATTTGGGGTGTTTAACAAATCTACTAAAAGACTGCTGTTTTCTCTATGCTTTCTTTGTACACCAGGATCACTCAGCTGCACCATCAGGCTAAAAAGATAAACAGAGGCGTGAACGTTATTAAACAATCTATACAAAAGGAGACAATAACAGCAGTGAAGTAAATAAACCCTAATGTTTAAAAAGGTGTTGCATACATGGCCAAGTAAAGATCTTGAATGCTGGGTCTTTGAAGAACCTAATTTAACGTTACAGAATTTCTTGCTAATGCCTGACAAACTTTCAGAATCACAAATTTGAAAAGTTTGTTTAAAGAGGAAAAAAAAAAAAAAAACGTTTTTTTTGGAGAATGTGCAGTCAGTCCATGAAGACATTTATTGCAAATCTGCATTTGCTTCACACACTATAAATTGTGTCAGATCAGTTTTTGGAAAACTGTTAGCAAATTCATAGCATATAAATCCAGAAAGAGAAAGGAAAGAAAAAATCAAAGAATCTATTACCTCATCAATTCTAAGGTCAGCATTTATTGCGATGTTTGGTTTTCTTTTTTAAAACAAAAATCCTTCATTCAAATTATAACAAATTCCATGGAATTAAATCATTCTGTTTACCTGTTGGTACCTTTTCTGCACATCCAGGTCAACTAGTAACCTAATTGAAAAATCCTATTTTTGTCTGTATTCAGCTTTGTCAAAGGTGGTGGTTGCTATTCTTAAAAACTTTTACACATTCACCCTCCAAACAAACCCAGAATTTAAGAGATTGTTCCTATTACCCTTGAGAATGTGCTCTCAGCATGTGATGAATAGTAAAATGAAAAAAAAAGTTCTAGGCAGTGAATTTAAAACTTACACAGGAAAAATTTCAGTTGTTCAATGAATGACTGACATAAATATCAATTTCAAACTGTGTCCTTCATGCTGAATTGATCTGACAGCCAAAAATATAAAACTGAGTCAGGTTTTAACAATGATTTCTGCCAAGGAAAGTGAATCGGTTATTTTTTTATAATTACCAGATTGGTTCTAATTGTTGGTCATAAACATCAATTCCTCCTAAAATTATTTTAAAATGCCTATTTGTCTGCATTCGTAAATACATTGATGTTAAATCAAAATCAGATATCTACTTCAAAGTCTTTTTCATCACTGACATATCTGTGCCAGAAATAAACAAATTGTGCATTTATATTTTCTTGTTGTTTGTTGACATGACTCCCTACCAACACAATGTCAATACAGCATTTACTTGGATATACTTTAGAGAGCACTCTTTCCTGTGATTGTCACACCAATGATCACAACAGTTTTTAAGTGTTATGTGCATGGTGATTGTGTCCACAATTTGCTGCACTTTTAGCATATTAGGTCTCTGCTACAAAACCAATTCTTTCTCACGAGTTTACTCATTCACAAAAGAGTGAAGCTCCATGCTGTCTGAGATAAATAAAACTTGTGCTAGGCTACCTCAATGCGAAAAGGATGAAACATGAATTAGACAGCTGTCTACTTTAACATGTCAGGCAACATGTCTCTACACTACTATGGGGAGAAACAATTAAACATGCTCAGAAACAAGATCCAATAAGTGAAAACTATTCCCAATTGTTATTTTGAAAGTAAAATGAAAACTTCAATTCCTGCAGCAAATTGTTGGCTGAAAGACATCATTCTCTTATGGTTTACAAAACATGGAGTCACCAAGCCCAACAGAAGCATCTTGTTTGGTACTTGCTTAAGGGACACGGTACAGATGCTGTCAAAAGACAATAAGCAAGTGTATACAGTGGCTGAAACTGACATGTTGCAATGATTCTAGGTGGTTGCACTAGTGTAGTACAACCAGTTGATGTACTCTTGAATCAACTGTTCAAGCAAAGCGTTCATGAGAAAAGGGAAAATTGGGTGGTAAATTGAGACCACATGTACATGAAAGGTGGACACATAAGAGAACCAGAACAATGCCTCCAGTGGATCAAGGATATGTGGAATACCTTGTCTCCTGATGTGATCAGGAAAAGTTTTGAGAAGACTAGCATATTTAATGCTCTAAACAAAGACCATATGTTGTGGAACATGGACTCATTAAGATGATAATGATGGATTTGTGTTGCAGGATTGCAAAGTGTCAGATGAGTGTCCATTCATACTTTTTCTTGATTAATAGAAATTTTTGTTGGGTTTTTTCCTTTCTGCATATCACCTCAAAAGCAACTGAGTAAAAATGCTTTGATAACGGTTTAAGGTGTTTCTTTTTCATTCTTTCATTACAATTAAATTTACAATGTCTCTCGTGTTCTGTCACTTAGCTCGTAATGCCATCTGGTGATATTCTTATATAGTTTAGTTCCTACAAAATAATGTACCAACTATGTAGGAAGGTTTGGGTCTCATTTTCAGTTTTCAGCAAATTTTGACTTTTCTGGATCCAATAATCATTCACCCCCCAGGCAGCAATTAGAATCAATACAGTAATTTTAAATATCTTGTTACAGTATCTCTTCTCATGACATTGTAAAATATTTACAAGCATATTTTAGTCTGAAATGTTTCATTAAATCTAGATTATACTGTTATTGTAATATTGTTCTATATATATTTATTTATTTTAAAAAGTGTCATGGAAATTCAAATAGTAGTATTCCTGCAACTGGTCATTAATATCATGTAAATGCTAAGTGTTTTTAAAATGTTTTATGAAATTAGAATTACTGTTGATAAGTCTCTCACATATGTCTTGATGATAAACTATCAGATTTGTTCAAAATGATGTCAATAAGAAAAAAGCCTACCTCTGGTTTGTCCTTGCAATAAATTCTGTGCTCAGCCTTTTCTTTAAATTCCAATTTTTGTGATTCAATCTGTGAATAGAAAATAAGAAAAACTTTTTAAATTTGAATAATAGCAATCTTCACACTGTAATCAAAAAAAAAAAAAAGTACACAATGTTCTTATTCAAATTATATAGTGTTAATAAAGTGTTTTTTTAAATACACTTGTAGTGTGCAAAGCCTCTCTGCATGGGAAGCTTTCAAAAAAAAAAAAAAAAACTCTGTGTCCAAACACTAAAATATCAGTTTACACAAGAAATGCTGCCAATTATACATAATTTGAATCTAGGTAATTTAAATTATCATAAATGGTACAGGTATTATACAAAAAAAGAGAGATAACTTCCGTTATTACAGAGTACCGCATAAAGTAGAATCAATGAAGAACATATGGTGTCAGAATCATCTTCAATATTTTACAATGCAAATTTCACTGTCCTGGAAGATGCATCATGTTGTTTAATATCAACATTAAGTGCAAGTTTACAAATCTTTTCCACAAACCACATGCTGCTCATAAATGACAAATGCCTATCTGACATTTCCTGACACTTTTGCAGAGCCTGGGCTAAGTCTGCAATATTCTGAACAGGATTCTTTACACTATACCTGATTTCATCCAAAAGATGTTCTATCAGGTTTAAATCTAGGTTCATAGGAGTTCAAGTAAAATTTTCACACTACTCTGCAAATATTGTACCACTGCAATTTCACAGTGGGGTTGGCATTATTTTCCATGAACTGGTCTAGAAACAAGTGGGTGATCATCGAAATGAACAAGTAGTTCAAGAATGTTCCACAGCAACTGTTGGCATTTAAGGATCTATGCATGGCATCAAGATTAAACTTATTTATAATATACATATCTATACATGGTGATAAATCCATCACCACAAGAGAGTATCCCAACAATGTTTCCTTAACTCCTGCTGTTCATCTGAGTATCAATAACTCATTGTAGAAGAAAATTAACTTTCATCAAACCAATATATCCCTTGCTGATCCCAGATTTCATAAGAAATGTTAAGGCTAGCTTGCTCAATTTTATGACAACTTTACATGTTTAAAAAGGCAATGGGTGTAAAAAAAAAAAAAAAAAGATCATTCAGTCTCCTGAAACACTGTAGTTGGTTCTCTAGAGGTGCCTTGGTTGAAGAGATTGTAGAGCATTTCGCAACAGAATGACCGATGATACTGCATTGTATCTCAAGGTTCCTCATGCTTCTGCAGCAGAACCCAGCATTTTTCATTCCAATTATCTTCTATCTCTAGTTTGTGTATTAGTGTCATACTTATACAGAGAGAAAGTTTTAGGTATGAAAAGACCCCATATTTACTGCTTAGTGCATGTATAGATTCTGGGATCATACTAAACACACTTGTATGCATGACCAAAATGTGCCAAATGCACAATGTCTATCAGAAAGTAAAACCAAAACAATCTAAACTTAGGCATGATTTCACTCTCAACTGTGAATATACTTTACTGCTTCAATATATTGGAATTGTGGAAACAGAGGAAAAACTGGTTATAAAATGAAAATAACATGATAAAATCACACCTACAGAAAGACTATAACAGTATAAGCAGTAACACCATTGTAGTTGGTGAGTGCATGGTGAATACTAATGATTTCTGTAAAAAAAAAAAAAAAAATCACATCACAAGTATACAGAAATCTACTCCATGCAGCAGATTGTAGCCCAATTTCATATTTCAGGTGGTGCTGTATGGACTCTGAGGATGATATGCATAACTGGTACTGTTGAGAATTAAGTTGAAAAAGCCAAAACTCTCCAAATGTGATGTAAAGCACTTCATTGTATATTTTCTACATTATAGACAATGATGTGCCAGTAGAGAGTTTGGAAATGACTCGACTGCAAGTATGGTGTTAACATTCTTCAAGAACATTAAGATACACATTTGCACAAAGAAAATGTTTTCTCAATGGATGTGTAGCTGCCTGAAAAATTTTGCTAAGGAGAGGCAACCAAACAGAAAGGCTGAAATGAAGAGCAGGAATCAAACAGTAAAATGACTAAACTTGGAAGATGATCTTTACAGATGAGTCCAAGTTTGAACTGTTTGGCAATAATCAATGGAAGTTTGTTCAAAGGCAGACTAGGGAGCAGTATAATATTGTGTAACAGCTACAGTAAAGCATTGAGATGTCTGAGATTTGCTTAAAATTGAATATACAAGGTGTCAGAAAAGTAACAGGGCATAGTGTGCTGTGTAAGCTATGAGTAAGGTAGGGATTAGCAGATTGCATCACTGTGTGACACAATATCTTGGGAGTACAGTTGACCCTCGCGTAAACGCCGTTCAGCATTCGCGGCCCTGGTTATTTGCGGAATTTTCCTTAGAACCTAACTAATAATTGTTCATGGAAACCCCCACATATTCGCGGAATCGCAAATATCTTCTGTGATTTTTTATGGCTTTTTTGTGGCAATATATATTTTTTCACGCTTTTTAACGCTAAATTATTAATAACAGTATAATTTACTAATTTTGTAATATAAATACTAACGTAAATTCAGCAAAATATCAATATAAAATAAACGCTATTGGCTGGAGGTTTGAAAGTAGCCAATCTGAGAGCGTTATTCATTTCTTGCTGCTGATTGGCTGCTGCCCACGAGGCGCCGTCTCAGGCAGATACAGCCCAGCATCATCCTAGTTTACCGCGTGTAGCTCTCTCGAGTGTTTCTCTGAGTGTTGTATTTTTTATTAAATTATTATTATATATTTACTTATATTTTACGTTATATTTTGACGTTTATAGGCATTTTTATGGACCACGTCCAATATTCGCAGTTTTTCACTCTCCGCGTGTGCTCTAGGAACGTAACCTCCGCGAATACAGTGGGACAACTGTATATAACTGCGATCTCAGCTCTCCGCAGCCATTGTATGTTTTTCATGTGCTTTTGTTAACAGCTCCTCAATTTTAGGCCATCAAGCAATGGGCACAGAGCAACAAACCAACCTGAAGTTTCTGGTCTGGCTGGGGAAAACTCCATCAGAAGCACTCGGACTACTGAAGCAAGTGCACAGAGATGAGATGTGGCGCAAGAGGTTCAAAGAGGGACATGAGGACATGGAAGACGACCCCAGGAATGGAAGGCCTTCAATGAGCATGTGAGGCAGGTGGTGCGTGGCGATCATCGGCTGACTGTTCGACTGATCGCAAGTGAGCTGGGCATGAACCACGACAGCGTCTGGAAGATTATCACCGAAGATGGTGCCGAAACTGCTGAATGATGACCAGAAGGAGCGGCACATGCACGTGTGTCAGGACATCCTCGAGCGTCTTGAAACCGAACCAGACTTGCTGGGGAGAGTCATCACCGGTGATTAGTCATGGATCTTTGAGTATGACCCAGAGACCAAGCACCAGAGCCTTCAGTGGAAGAGACCAGAGTCAACGAGGCCGAAGAAAGCAAGACAGTCGAAGTCCAAAGTCAGACTCATGTTGATCGCGTTCTTCGATGTGAGGGACTTCGTCCAAGGTGATCAACCAGCATGTCTACAAAGAGATCCTGCAGTGTTTGCTTCGTTTAGTGCATGAGAAGAGGCGAGAGTTGTGGCTGCTTCACCACGACAACACGCCGGCTCACAACGCCCTGAGCAATCTCCCTACTCACCCGACCTGGCTCCATGTGATTTTTTTCCTTTTCCCCAAGCTCAAGGGGGTCATCAAGGGGACGTGACAATGGAGCTGTGGAGAATCCTTCCAGGAGTGCATGGAGGCATGGCGGAGAAGGATGGGAAAGTGTTAGACTCGAGGGGGGTTATTTTGAAGGGGAAAACTTGAAGTTTGGATTTGACAAATTATTTGTGACCCCAGTCCTGTTTCTTTTCTGACACACCTCGTATAGACTGCTGACAGCTATGGGCAGCTTCTCATCCATTGTGCCATTTCCTCAGGTAGGCAATATTTCAAACATGACAATGACCCAAAGCATATAGCCAATCCAATGTGAAGAATTATCTGGAAAGATGATGGAACACTCATAGAGATGCTTTAGCTTGCACTAAGTTCTGACAAGAACACCATTGAGATTATATGGGAAAGTTAAATGGTAACCAAACACCTGGATGGATTTTTAAAAGTGCTAAAACAATCCAGTCATACATTGATAACCTGAATGGAAGGATCAAAACAAGGTGTCATGCTCTATATAGTGCTCACATAGCAAATACTAATTCACTGTACATTGTATTCAATTTGTTTTTGTATACTTTCTGTAATAATACACTGTGTATATATATTATTAGATGCATCTCTCAGTTGCAATTAATTATCCTTTGTGTTTTCATAATTATCCATCAAGCACAATTTCATATTACAATAGAACTTATCAGCATTCAATAATTACAAAAATTTTAAACATATTTTTGCAAGCAAAAATGACAATTTTCATATAATTTATTATTGATAAGTCAAACATTAAAAGATCAATATGAATGAGAATAAACTCTGTCCACTATTTAAATCAGGTTATTTTTAGTGAAAAGTATATTGACTTCCCAAAAGCATTCAGATGATGAAAAACAAACATATTTTGGAATATATATTCATTAATTTTTCAAGACATAGGTAAAACTAGTTTTATATCTGGCCTATCCTTTGAGCCACACATCCTAGCCTGATTTGGAAGAGTGGAAGGAAAGTTCTCTGAACTGGGAAAACTGCCCAGAAAGAGTTCAGAGTTCTTGTAATATGGTTGGAGTCCCAGGACTTAGTCTGGATTATGAACTCAAAGGAAAGACCTTAAAAGAAGTCCTTGGTTTGGGTAGCCATAAATAAAAACTTGTTGATTTTCTGATAAATATTATTGTTAAATGAAAGTCATTGATATTTTACAATTCTATAAAGGTTGTTTATCATCTTAACTACATTTTAATAAATATTATTATTATTGTAATGTTTTTTGTTCACAGAATGTCAAGAAAGTTTTATATTTTTGTTTATTCAGTATTTATAATTTATCGCCTTTAGTAATGTAGTTGTACTCACATGCAGAATTGTGCAATGGTTATGGATTAAAAAGTATTAAAGATACCAGGGATGTTATCACCCTCATTTATTGTGACCATCTTTAGTTTTTACTGAGAATGTCAAGAGAAAACTCATTCCAGTTCATCTTATTACAGAAAGTATTAAAAGGATTTTAGTAAATTTGACCCACTTATAAATCTGTTTAAGGGGCTTGATCATGGTTCTGTGATGACCACATTATTTGCTTTGAGGTTGACTAGCTTTTCGATCAAGTAGTTTAGCATATCACGTGTCTCATTACAAGGTCATATCATGTATTGATTTTGCAACAAAAGGGTAAATACAGTACGCGATTTTTCTTCCTGCTCAATTGCTTATTTTCCAGTAATTTGACAAAATATACCCAATATGCATTTTATATGATTCTATGTTATAATAAAAGTCAATTTTCAATCCTCTAGTCTTGTATCACTAACATAAATAGTTATGCTGTTTGTCCAGTTAGGTACTCATGGTCAATATTTGGGCTAAAGTTATGTCACATCCAGCAGTGTATTGAGTCACAGCATCAATATCTAATCCTGATCAAGAAAGTGCAACTTCTTCCAGTTGCGGAAAAGAATCAGAAGAACTGACATTATCCAAAAAACCTCAAACATTGATTAAAGTTTTCCAGCATACATGGTTGTTGGGACATTTTCTAGCTTTTCCAAGATGAATGTAGCAGTGCAACCAAGGGTGGGATTTGCTGTGAATGAAATCACCATACAGATTGCACCAAGTCAGCATCGTACAGCTTTCACATATCAGCACTGGCAGCCAAAAAAAGGACTTGTAACCAAAATTCTTCATTTAGTTTAATTCTGCATTCAAGAGAAGTTGGCTAATACAAAATCTCTGAAAATTGTGCAGAACATGGTAAAGTATAATTAGCCAAAGAAATATAATTTAAAATTCAAGAGACTCAAAGGGCACTGCAGAGTTTTTATGAAGAGTAAACTCCATTGTACAGTAACTCTGAACCACAAGTTGTCAAAAATGCTACAATAAATCAGGACCCCATCAATTGCAAAAAGGTGTTCAAATTTTGGATAAAATGATCAATGAAAACTTACAAAGCAAAATATAAATAAATATACAATGGAATTTTTTAAAATTTAAGATATTCTATGAGAATAATTTCCAGTGAAAATCTATTTTTATTTTCATATCATACGAATGAATAAAAGGTTATGAAATGATGTGTCTTCAAAACTGTTACCCAAAACTTTTGATGAAAAGATTTAGAAAGAAATTAGAATTTTGAAATTGATTCTCACAGGTTTAAGGTTTAACATACACACACACATATATATAAAACAAAAAATCCATATGCTCTACTTCCGTAAGGTTGAGACTTCAAATCACCACTAAAGCTAATGATTGGTGCTGCCTTATCATTATTAAAGATTTTAAAAGTGGCCATGTAGTTTTCTCCATTTCCTTTTAATTGAAAAATTTTGTGTGCTTTGTTTTAAATATGGCACATGCAAAGTATACGTGCATGAAGAGTGAGGGAGGAAATTCTGTTTTAATGTTTGATATAAAACATGCTGAAAACACACTGCCACCTTACTTACATCCATTACTCCAGTTGGAAAAGGGAACGAAAACACATGAATATCAAAAGTGTGAAAACCACTGCAAGTAGCTCTTTGTAAAGATGACGACTTTCTGAAACCAGAATGGTAGTCCACACCAGATGGCCTCACCTTAAGTGGTATGTATACCTGTTTTTGTTGATTATGCCATTTGCTAAATCACCAATACAATTACCATATTTCCTCACACATGCTTTATTTTTGGCACCAGACACTTTTCTCTGATTACTTTAATTTACTACCTCACAGCACTTGTCTCCTGCTATCTTTCATTGAGTTCTCATGTAGAAAACCCAAATCTTCTTACTGAAGAAAATAGCAAATCATCCAATCTGCCAATTCTCTATCTGTTAGATGTGTTTGTAATTTCCTACCAACCCAATTTGCTGTTATATTTTACGTCTTTGGAAAATCCTCACATGGCATTACCCTCCTAGCTTTCTCCACCATACATTTATAAATAAGAGATATTGGTTGACTTCAGGGTTACTGCCCCTATTGGTAATGTGCTACTTGCTGGAATAGCTTCTACAAGTGGCTATGGTGACTAGTTAAATTCACTAAATGATCAACCACAAATACGCAAAATTAAACACATTACAAGCTGATACATTTCCAGTCCTTATTATGATGCATGATGCTATTAAAAGAAAAAAAAATTGCATGCTCTATAATGAAAAAATGAGACATTGGGATGACAGTGATAATTAAAGTAGTATATATATACAAGAATGTTCTAGTTCATAATTTCATATTTACAATATCAAAATTTAACATTTATGAAGAGTACGGATAGGTGAATAGACTAATGACTGAGCCAGTCTTGAAGATTATTTATTGTCAACAACATTGGAAAAATAAACCAGGAAATAGACTTTTACCTTAAAATGACAACTTTTGTATTTAAAAACTGGATTATATTACAACTTTTCTCCAGGCCATCACAAACAATTCCCAACTTACCTTCTTCTCACCTCCCCCTGGTTTGTGTTGAGCATTGTCTTTAGATCCTATCTTAGATTCAGCTTTCCAATCAAGTTTATGGTCCTCTATCTAATTACAAGAAAAAATGACAGTATTAGTTTTAGTTGTCAGTATACATTTCTTCATGTTTAGCTGAGACATACTCTAAACATTACTGTTCTAAATTCATCTATATCAAAATTAAATTCTATATTGTTGTATAAACTTGCAGAGTACTGACAATTATGTTCACATAATCAGACTTTGAACAGTGTTCGTATTTAGTATAACCCTTAACCTTTATAAATTTAAAACTTCTACAATATTCACTAGAAGCTGACTTCCATTCTTTGACACTGATAGTTTTTAACCGAATCATTCATTTAGGTTCTCTCAGGCTCACTCTGCTTCATATCTTCCCAACCATTCAATTGGGTTTAGATCTGGAGACAATACTGAAATGGCCTGCATGTGTTAGTTGCTTTTCTGTGGAAAGCTCCTTTACATAGTTTGACGTTTCCCAGGAATCAAATTCTTGCTGGAAGATATAATTTTGTTCTAATAGTTTCTTTGTTTGTGGTAACAATTTTTTTCCTATTGTCTTTGTATATGCACTCGCCATGATTCCTTCTGTCAATTCTAGCTGACCAACTTCTTTTGAGGTAATGCAATCCCCATCTCATGCTGTCTTCAACAACAGATTATATCATCTGATAAGTGGTTCTTTTTATGTTCATCACTCCTAAAAATGTATCTGCAGATGTGCGATTCTTCTTGCTGATGAGTTACTTCTTTCTGGATACTATTTATATAATCCATTATCATTCAGTCTATTTCTTAATTTTTTGGAAATAATAATGGCTGCTCCATTCTCCTGCAGCTCTTTAACAAAATGTGTAGCAGATTTTCTTCTATTATCTTCCTTTACTTGCCTTTGTATTTGTTCTCTTTCTTGGTCTTCCTTAGAAAATTGAACTTACAATAAAACTGTAGAATGCTTACATGGTAATTGCAATGTAACACTTCTCTCTGAAAAAAACAACTCAGTTCTTCAGAAATGTTACCTGCACTCTCAGATAACCTCTGTGCTCCTTGGTTTTCATATTAGTAAATAAACCACACTAAATTACATCTTTAACAACCCTTACAGAGCAGGAATTATTCTCAAGCATTTATTTAATCAAAATACATTTGGGGTAAATATCTTTTATCATGTCATATTTAAATTTAAACATCTCAAAATCTGCTTGAATACAGCATTTTTCATGACACTATAAATGATACATAATTATCATGTACAAATAGAGATATTCACAACATTTCTTTTCCATGCTGTATTTGTTCAACCTGAAATCATCAGGAAACACCCATTTCAGCAGCCATCTTTGTCAAGATTACTGAGATGGTTAAATACTTTTCGATTCACTGTATAAAAGTCAAGAGATGAAAGAAAAATGGCAGACTTTCTTTTATGTACAGCAAACACCTTTAATATTTTCTTTATAATTCATAATTTCAAACACCATCTCAGCAATATAACTGAGAATGTATTTCTGCAAAAGCTTTGAACAGACATTTGATTTTGTTACTGCAGAGTCTATTCTGCACAGACATGTTGAAATACATCAGCTCAAATGTACCTAAGTAGGCCAAAAGAGTAATGTATTTTTAACTTCAAGTGCTTCTGGAGAACCAAAGTTGCCACAGCATTAGAGCAAATTTTTGCAACTGCTGCAATTAGACAACAGCATGTGTGTGTGAAAGCTAAAAAAAAAAATGTAATGTTTGGACCAATTCACCAAACACATGTATCAATATGTCCAGGAGTACCAAGTGAATTCAAATAAAACCAAGGCAGATACAATTACAGCAATTATATATTTTCAGCTGAGTTTCGTTTAACATCCCTACTACTAATGCTTCAAGTAAAGGAAATAATATAACCTTCAGATCACAAAATTTGGCTAACCACTAAAGTTTTGATATAGTCTTTCTTAGATTAAGTTATCCCACTTTACCTTTTTTTCACCTCCCCCTGCTCTGTGTTGAGCATTCTCTCTAGATCCAATCTTGGATTCAGCTTTCCAATCAAGTTTATGGCTCTCCACCTAATTTGAATTAAGAAAAAAAAGAACAAACTCAAAAGCAATTTCTTCTCATAATTATTAGGAAGTTTGGTTTTCTCTTACACTGACCTTTATAAAATGTGATGTGAAGAGAATACTTGACAGTCTGCTGTGCATGGTTAGATGTACCAGAGAAATGTCTCTCTCTGTTTCTATGGAACACAACTGGTTCACTTCCATAATGGTTACTGCCAAACAAAGTATTCCACATTCAAGATGACAAAAAAAAAAATTTAAGAATTTTCTGTAAGAAATATTGATCACAAAAAGGATTTAAAAACCAGTGAAAGGAAACCTTGTGAGATTTTGTTCACTGATAAAATCTGAAAGTGACACCAAAACCTTCATGAAGAAAATTGTCCTGGTCAGTCACCTTTACCAAAGTTTGCTCACTGGAAGCTGTACCTTAATCAACCGAAACCAGTAAAATCCAAGCAAATGAAAACCAACAGCCCAGACAGATGGTTTTGCTATTTCATATACCGCTGATAATACTATTAATAGTGGTAATCATCCTTTTCCTTCCACTTTTAAATGTACATATTTAGATTCATGTTTCAAAGAGCTAATAAACAGTAATGGACATTTTCTTATGCCCAATAAAAAGGGAAAAAAAAACCCAACTAATCATGCTGTTTTTTTTTTTTCCTTTATGTAATCGTTGTGGATGACTACTATCATGTAATCCACAAACAGAAAGTTTATACAACTCTCTCTAAAAAATTAAAAACAAAATGCAAGTCTTTCAGCAACAATAAAAAAAAAAGAACTGATGATGTGAAACAATGTCTACTTATGTGGTCTCATGACAAGATTTGATGATGATGAAACATTTAGTGTTATAAAGTATAGCAATGTTCACGGCTAATTTTTGTTACTTCACATGTTTCTTTTTGATAAATTTTGGTTAGTACTTAGTAAGACTTATTTCCTTTCATTACTTTTCAAATGCCCCAGTTCTTAAAATCTATTGCTACTGTATCGCCACTATTTATTATTGTGGTGCACAGGGCCTTTCAATTATTTAATCTGTTTCTAGCACACTAAAGTCAACAATGCTTTTTCCAACATTTTTCACCAGTGTCACCTCCACTTACAAAATGGCTCACGAGATTAGGCAACATAATAATAAATATTCTATAAATAATAAATTCTCTTATTTTATTGCTGCCAGTGATATAATTTTCTTTAAAAAAAAATGTTGATGAACATTTAACAGAAAAATTGCTAAAATTTGTATTAGAATATCACAAAGTATTTCAAAATTAGAAGATTGGGCTGAGAAAAGGAACCACAGAAACTTCAGGAATGAATGAATGCTTATCTCTTGATTACTAGTTTCAATATTTGCGGTAACTGAAGCATCCTTAAAAAATCTGCAATAGATTTCTTAGATGAGATGCTATGTTCATCGTGATAATAAACAGTTTTCTTTCTACTCTCTTACCAAGTTGGAAGCTTCATGATATCGACTAATGATGAATGTTTTCTGTAAAGCTATTTCTGTATTTTTTAAACACTAAAAAAAAAAAAAAAACAACAATAACAAACCTCTTCTTATCAAAGCAAATGCATAAAGAACCTTTAGCCTTTTGCTGTCTGTTTGTTTAAAAAGAAATTCCTGGAAAAATTGCATTTTCTTTTCCTTTAAACACTGTATACCACCTGGGTGCATTTGCATCTCACAATTCTTTAAATGCCTTGAAATCCTATCGTTGTTTGGGCTGAATTTTAGTATCTTTATTGTTACAGTACAAAATATTTTTATCATCCTGACCAAAAGTGTTTTATATTAAATTCAGATACATGGTAACATATCTCCTCCCAACAACAACAACAACAATAATAATAATGTAAGAATTTTAACCATTTATCATTAAGTCAAATGATGCATATGTTTTGAGTTTCCTTGGTGGTTAAAACATACTGGCTCTGACAACCTCTGGTACAGATGATTTTTTGTTGTTGTCATGCTCTTAATCTGGTACAGTAGCCAGACTGGGAAGAGAAGGTATAACACCAGAACTAAGGCCAACACAAATGTGATTTGTGTGTGCCAATTTAATGAACCTACCAAAGTCCTTATGAGAAATTTAATTTCTAGATGAAGAGGGAAACTGGAGTGCCTGAAGAAAACCCATGTGACCAACTAGGGAAGAAGAGTGAGAAATCATGCCAGTCAGGTACACCAAACCAACCATTTCCAACTGGAATTTGAGATCAGGCCATGACCTTAGTAGTCAGAGCAACAGACACCAGATCCCACCCTCCCTAGTTATATATAACACAGTTTTGTAAATCAGTGCACAGTAATATAATTGTTGTTTTATGAGGTCCCATTGTTGATAGATACCAGGCAGTCTTTTATATTATTTAAATACTTAAAATAAATGACATCATAAGTATTACAAAAAGAAACTGGTAACTAACCATAGTCTATCAAAAAGAGTTACTACAGTGGTATGATGCCCAAAATTTCTCTACAAGATCAGTGAACAGTACCAGGGTTGATAAAACCAAATTTATTGGCACAATATGATGAACAGTCTGTCATAAGCAAAGCTAAACTTAAAAGTACAGCTATACATCAAAATATAAGTAGCAAAAAAAAATATATAAATATTGTGGCCAAAACCTAAAAGTTGCAATAAAATGAGCAAACGCATTTTAAATGCCAATTAAAAAAAAGACCCTGATAATGCTGTAGTTACACCGAATACGTATGACAGTCTGGTGTAAACCATTCAGCATAAATAACAAACTAACTGGTTTGCATCATCAGTTCTCCAAACAATGGTAGAGATGGCAATTCCAAGACCATACTGATGAGTGTGTTTATAAAAAAGTACATATTTTATTTTAAAGACATGCAGTTTATTTCTTATAACTATCATTTTGCGCCAGATTACAGAAGCATGTTAATCTTGCATTTTTAAAAATTTTATTCCAGATTAATGGATAAATTCCTGTCTTCCTTACAAATCAAAAGTGGACTCTTTTGTTGCATTCTATCTCACATTCCAAGTACTTTCAAGAACAGCTATAACATACCACCAATAGCCATCTTATCCTGCTGGTCACCTTCTATTCTCTATGCCTTATAGACTTTCTTTAAATAACAGTACCTATACCCTTCTTTCATGGTTCAGTCAGCTCTACGGAAAACGGTTTCTGATCGTCACTCGGTGCCATCAGCCCCAGTAAAGCATTTCTATCAGACAGTGAAAACGAATACAGTCACCAATACACCACATCCCTTTTCATGACAAACCATACTGCAACTCATCAACCACACACACACACACACATACACCAGTTCCACTGAAAATTAAAAGAATGCATTCCCTTGACAGAGAAAAATCAAGCACAACCACTATGTGAATAAAAGAAAAAGAAAGAAATTCAATTGCAAGTATTTCTTCTCATAAGAAGCAAAAGGCATAAATAATGAAGGCTGTAGTGTTAGGTAAGAGTGACAGGTTAGTAGCTAGGCAATGCCACTATATGAAAAGAGACTGATTAGTAGGAAAGGCACAAAGAGTAAAACACTGTCAAATGTAATGAAGCATGGTGACAGAATACTCAAATCTTTCCCTGGTGGCAGAATACTGTAGAGCAGCTGGAGATCAGAATTGCTAACAGGCTTTAGAAAGGAAAAACAGAAATAGAAACAGAGAGTGGCTTGATACATGGTAAAAAGTTCTAAATAGTTGACAACTAATCAGGATACAAGGAATAATGGCTATTCACTAAGATGACAAAAGCACTTTTGTGCAGTTGAAGAATAGGAGATAAAGTAATGAGAGCCAGTGCCCATAAATAGAGACAAAAGTTTGGTTACTAGAGAAATCTGACCCTTTTGTTTACCACTGTTCTTCTTTGTAAACATTTTTTCATGGATAATAGCAAAGAATATTTGCAGTCACTGTTTTTGTTTGCTTGCTTTAAATTCAAAGAAACTTTTTGTTTATTTTTAATGACTAAATGTTTTCTGATTTTAGCTTTTTAAGTAAAAAAGAAAAAAAAAAAGCGAAAGGGACAGACATTTTTACCAGACGTAGATTTAGTAATAGAAAGAGTAGATATAATTATAAAAAGATGGACTTTGAGAAAGATTTTACATTGCTGCTGCGTTTGGGAGAAAAGAAGGAACATGTAAGTGGAGTTATCCCTGGCTAACATCTTATTCTGCCACCTTACCATCTAAATAATCATTCACTTAAAAGTCTTAAAATATTAGTGAAAATCACACAAGATTATATATATATATATATATTAACATGATTCTAGAATACAGGTTTTGTGTTCTGTTTATAACCCTCCCTTTTCCATGTTGATTCTCTGGTATTAGTTATCTTCGGTGATTTTAAAACAAAATGATGGATACAACTCCCAACTTCACCTATTGTATTTTGAGCTTTGCCAATAGCCATATATTGTATAAAAATAAAGGGCATTTCAGACATTTTGCCATCACATTATCTTTAGTACTTGGGTGTGTTTTTTTAAATCAATACACAAATTTAACTATCAACATGTCATGTGTATGAGTCCAGCTTACACTACTGTAAAATGATCAGCTGTGCACATCATTCACCTGCAAATCCAGAATGGTTACTGGGAATAATCACTAAAACTTATGTTCATGAGCCAGTTCTATTACTAATAATGTGGTGGTAGGAAAAGTTTGAAATATCACACGGGTAAGTTATTACAAGAACTGCTTTTAGATGTGGAGTAAATTAAGTGTGGTGTATGCTTCTTTAACATGATCTACTATGACCAACAACATTGGAAAACCACGACAACTACCACATAAGCTAGACTAAAGTGTGCCAGTCTGACTTCAGGCCATCCTGCAGTGCCCAACTTACCTTCTTTTCACCTCCTATTGCTTTGTGTTGAGCATTGTCTTTAGATCCAATCTTAGACTCAGCTTTCCATTCAAGTTTATGGCTCTCTATCTAATTATAAGAAAAAAAAATAAAAAAGATGAAAGTGCTGTCTGCTTCGTTTTTCTGTACAACTTTTCCTGATCTTGGTTTATGTTATCAAAATTGTAATACCTGGTAGTTTTTAAAAAAATATAGAAAAAAGGAGATATATATATATATATATATATATTTTCTGTTTTAAAATGTAACACTGAAGACTTTTATTGAGTACTTCTCACTCAATATAGCCAAGCTTACAGGTGATATTGAGACCTTACCATCGATGCCTGAATACTTACACTTTGACAGGTAAAAATACTAATTAGCTTGATTTACTGGCAGAACAATCAAAATACATCTATTACCATCTGGAATATTTACAGAATTACTCAAAAAAATATATTACCACCTCGAAAGTACATTACTACTATATAATGGCATAGTGAAATTAGCTTTTTCACCTGAGTTATGTACATAGATAATGAGTAAATCTTTGGTCCATGTCAAAGAGTTCAACAACGAACAACGAATCAAACACTGAACATGCGACAAAATAAAAATTAAATTTTACTTTAGGTTAAAAAAATTGTGTAGAACAGGGTACAATTCTTATAATAAGAATCCAAACTACTACTTATAGTGTATGGTTATTCTGAAAGTAATAGCCCAAATTAATTACAAAAAAATAAACCTGTGATTTTGAATACAAAATATAACACCTTCAGAACAAACATCCATACATTTTTTGTTGCCATGTATTATATCACTAGGACTTGCACAAATTCCATGAATTTAGGGTTTATGCCCTCCTTTTGCATGCAATTCAACCACTGCTTTTGTTTAAACACACTATTAATTGCAAACCCGTTTCCAGTGGCTATAGTGCTATCACCTGAGTAGAGGCAAAATTACATTTTGTAAGAATAAAATCACAGATGTCTGAATAGTAGTCTTCCTGTAATTAATTAGGATTCATTACTTTACAACTCTCATAGTTGTTTCCTGTGGTTGCATTATTTATTGATCTGTAATATGTTTATGTTAATTACCTCAGTACTAAAAAATGAGATCATAGTATAAAAATCTGCTAAATATGAAGCCATGAAACTTAAAATCAAATAGTCAATCAACTGTGTTCAGACTAACACTCAGATCTTCCACCAGGACTTTCTTGATAAAGTGCCAGTTCTGTCACAATGGAGATCAGATTATGATTAAGATTCTGGTGGGATGTTTAGCTGGCTAAGGATTAGTAGTCTTCCCTCTTCCCAATCAATTTCTGAATGATAGGGAGAGATGTCTGCCAGCTTGCTTGATAGGGGTTATGCATAACATTATCTGTAGTCTTTGATATCCACCCAGTTTCACTCAGAACAGTACACAAACAGAAATTGTTAAATCTGGTTTTTGTTTAAGCAATTAGGACTTTTCCATCCATGCAGATTCACTTTAAAATGCATAAAGGTAAATAAAACCAAAAATATAATGATTTTTTTAGTTTTGATCATTAAAATAAGAACCAAAAGGTGTTCTCATCTACTGTGGCAGGAAATTAGTGACATGCTCCTAAAATATAAAATGGTGCTGATAATCACATGCCAAATATAGTAATGTGAAGATTGTGACCTTAAATCAAAAGTCTGCAGGGTGTAACAAAAGGTACAATATAATTTTTTTTTTTTAACATCAGGCCAACCAAAAATTCCCAACTTACCTTCTTCTCACCTCCCCCTGCTTTGTGTTGAACGTTGTCTTTAGATCCAATCTTAGATTCGGCTTTCCATTCGAGTTTACTGCTTTCTATCTAATTACAAATAATAAAAGAAAATAATAGGCTGCCCCCCTTTTTTTTTGTCTGCGCAAGGTTTTCTAATTGTGAATAAAAGATATGAATTTAACCATCTTGCTCTGATAACGTTGTAATTTTTATACTGAAAAATATGACAAATTAAAATAGTTGATATAAAATTTTAAAAAAAGGTTATCAACTCTACACTTTCATACTAACAAAACTACATCTTTATTAACAGGATTACTGTTTTGTACTGAGACATTACACTTTGCTAAAAGTGTATGTTAACTCCTTTAACTGCAAGGTTAGTTATCTAGTACAAATACACACCTACATATGTACTTTTTCACAGCATTTCCCCCCATTTTAAACAATTTTTTTAAAAAAAATTTGACCTTCATAAAGAAGAACATTTCTTTTTCCTTTTAAAAAGTATGTTACTAAGTCAGGCCAAAATAAAATGCATAAAATAAATAGATAAAAACTGTCAATTGAAGTCACAACAAATCAACGTTGTTTCCTTAACAAAAAAAAAGAAGTGACATTCAAATGACAAAGTATTATATTTGCTTTTGTTTGACACATTGCATTCGTTTAAAAGCTTTTGTCACTACCACATGTTGTTGGATCAATGTTTTAGTAAATGCGGATAATTTTTTTGCTAACTTTGACTTTATTGGTGATGGGTGTCCTGATACCGATCAGAAATCTTGGAATTTCCAAAGATTCCTGACTAGTGTCAGGAGCATCAATGAAGTCAGGGTTAATGAAACATTATCTTCACATAATCCACCAGGTCTCATCAGGACTCTCCTAAGACTGACAACAGGAAAATCCACCAAAACGCTGATAACTATAAAGGTGGTGTTAAACATTTGAAATACACAACACGTCAAGTTTTTTTGGTTACACCACCAATATTCTGTAAATATACTGCTTTTCTTTGTCATTGCATTCATTTCAAAGCTGAAAATATTGCACAAAATAAATAGTGGTATAAGAAAATAGTGATTTGTTTAGTTCTTAATTATTAATATATTGAACTCTATTTTTTTCTTCCAAGAAATTTCAATAGTTCATAACTGTTAACATTTCAAAATTTGCTGTTTTTTCTACTTCTCTCAATGTCTTTCTCTCACTCAAGCAATACACAATGGTTTCATCCCAATGTCACTGACCCAATCTGACCAGTCATGATAAAACCATAATTCACTTGTATTTTCAAAAAATAGTTTGCTTTGAAAAATTGTTCTATCTGATAAATTTGTGAATTTTAATCATATTCTTTATGGTATATGAACATAACTGTCACTAGTACAATGCTTAGAAACTATACCCTCTCAGCCTATATTGTCATCTATCCATTTTCCAGTTGCTTTACACAAAACACTTTCCATAACTGACAAGTATATTCTGAAAACCTAAGACAAACTAACAGGATATTCTGCTTTACATTAACTATTACTTGACAAATAAGCTTGAAACATAGAAAAGCTCTATAATCAAAATCCATAGTTACAGCATCATAAAAAAATAGCTACACACAGTAACAGTCCATCGAGTAACCATGGTTCAGTTTAGCACAAATGCATCTTTATTGTGGCTACCAATTTTTATAATAGTTTTGTCGATTTTCTGATGATTAGACATGGAAATTAATCAAAACCCGTTATGCACACCTGCACACACACAGTAAGTACTCCCTGCATCAAAGTTCACATACACACGTTGTGATAATATTTCACAAGATCCATGTATTGTTTTGCATATGCCTATACATACATCTGTTCATCCTGTGTACTATCCACTAACAATTTCAATCACATGCATGTTAATTATGCATGAAGGCCATCCTCAAAGTGTTGTGCATTTAATGTATAAATGTGTCACACCTGGGCTCCAGAAATATGGTTTTTGTTTTGATACCATCATCAGTTTATTAATAAAAAAGAACATTTTTTTGAAGTACATTTTGCTCTAAATGATATTCGTTTGTTTACTCCAATTTTAAGAATTCATTCATTGAAAATAAATTATTTAATAATTATACTGTTTAAAGATACACGTGTACATAATTTATGCTGATGCCAGGTTCTGTTTCAGTAACCAACCAGCTGCCACTTTGTATGAAGCTAGGTGGTTAGTAAATCAGGTGAGGGTTGGAGATATTATGATTCCTAAAACATCTATAGGTCAGTATTCCGAATTCTCTCTTTTACAGTAAATTCTTTAAGTGAACTTTTTAGAAATACATATAACCTGTGTCATGCAATCTTCATCCACAAAATAATTTGTGTCTGTAAACTTCTGTAGATTTGTCTATTCACAACATAACCACCCATAGACGAAGAACACTTACTATGCAATATCTCCCCCAAACCAGACTAAGTCCAACCAAAGAGTTTAACAATGGATCAAATGCTAGATTTTCAAGAAGAGAATAACATCCTCATCTTTAGATCAACAAGACAGTCTAGAATGGAATTCAATTCTCATAATTATCTTAAAACATTTTTCAACATAGTTGTGGGTGATAATATCTCATATGTAATGAGTGGAGGCAGTCTTTGAGTCACATGACAAAAAAAAAACAAAATACAATGTTATTTAAATCAAATAATTGTTTAGTTTTTAGCTAAGAGCTCAATGGTCACAAATGTAAAAAAAATATCATCTATTTCCTGCTCTTATGTTCCTTTTTTTTTTGCTATAGACAAAAAATCCTCTTTAAATCTATCAGTTGACTTGAAACGTATGTTGTAGGTAGGTAATTCCAGAGCTCATGGCTTTCAGAAGTACTAGCAGAAAGCAAAATTGAGTGCATTCTTGACTTAATGTTGGTGTATCTGTAAACAAGCAAATTCACATGTGATTTCTACTACCAGACAATAGAACCGACCAAATAGTAGCCTAACCACTGCGGGATCAGTAACACCAATGTGAAACATTATAACACAACTGTACATCTATTTTCTTTCTTTCTCCAGGCTGTCCCACATAATTCCCAACTTACCTTCTCCTCACCTCCCCCTGCTTTGTGCTGAGCACTGTCTTTATATCTTATCTTAGACTCAGCTTTCCATTCCAGTTTATGGTCCTCTATCTAATTATAATATATAGAGTTAAAATATTTAAATTATAGCTTTCTTTCATTCTGTGGATGCTTTTCTCATCCTGAAGCATTAAGCAATATATCTTCATTATAAGCAATTTTAGTTCTGTTTATCTATTGTTTTCTTAAGCAAAAATAGAGGGTAGCCTCATAGAGTTGTTTACCCACTGTCCAACAATGTAAAGCTAAATAAGGTAACTTTCAAAATAAACTTTCTTATTTTACTGTAAAAAACTCAAAATGTCTGTTATGTTGCTTTTATGTAAATGAACTATGTAACTCTGTTTGTCACTAGCTGCTTAAATGGTACTATTAGTGAACTCTGACGAAAGACAACCAAGGTTAAATTACAGCAAGAGATGTAGACCAAACAAATCGATAAACAAATGGAGACGGCCTATTGATTATGAAAATATGATCACAAAAAGAACTTGCTATTTGTGTTTTCCTTCTTTCTTCAGTAGCACTGGCCATATAGAACAGCCTCAGAAACACGATAAAAAACTATTTCTACAGATAAGGAGTCTATGATGTACAACTTAACACTTTTTTTAATTGGTTTGTAAATATTTTAAATGAAATCAACACTTCAAAAAAAAAATTTCATTCAACATCTTTCCACACTGAAAAATTTGGCTCAGTTGCCACTGTTCCTTGGGTAAGGAGAGAAATGTTTCACTTAACCAGTCAATCTTCAAGGAAGATTGCCAACTTTTTAAACAACAACAACAAAAATGTCTGTCTGGAATTTGAATGAGGGTAGCAAACGCAAAAAAAGATATATATACAGCTACATTTTTCCCCATTTAAAACTAATAAATAAACTATCAAAATTTAATAGAACCTATATTTTGTTTGCTACAATCTACTATGCATATAGCAGATGGAGGCTTAAAATGATACAACACATTCCAAACTTACTTCACTCGAGCCAATGAAAAGCAGATGGCCATATATCAGTGCCATCATTATTCCAGTATTATATGCATTGTCCACAAGCACCGCAGGCCACATGACTAACATATCCCGGCATTGCACGATTGCAATAAATACAACAGGTCCATTCAATAATAATAGACCAGCAGAACAAGTGAGCTCACCGACCCACAAACAACAACAATAAACATGGGTAGTTTCACTGCTACTTAAAATATTTCAAAACTAAATTAGAAAAAAAAAAAAAAAATTGGCAGAGTCTTTGATGTAAATTAATGGCCAATTGATGACCTTAACTTTAAGTGAGCTATGTTATATTACTTACTTCTGTATATCACTAGTTTTAAAAAAGGAAGTCAATATATACATCAATTAAAACAAAGAAATTTTAAAAAATAAACCAACAAATTTTTTGGTCATGTTATGATAAACAAATTACTGATCTGATAAAAGTTAAGCAACTGTCTAGTTAAAATGCTTCCACAGACAGACAAACACACAATTAATCATACCTACACAACTGCATCTTTGGAACAGAAAATCAAATTAGTACAAATTGTATTAGCAGCATAAACTAAAATAGCAATACTGAATTACAGAGATACAGTACAATACTTCTGACATTACATCAATTTATTAATAACATTCTATATATCAATGAATAGTCTAACCATTTTTCTTCCTTACATTAAACCATTTACTAAATGTACCTTCTCTGCTCTGTGTTGAACACTGTCTTTAGATCCCATCCTATTTTAGCTTTCCATTCAAGTTTATGGTCTCCTATCTAATTACAAGGGAGGGAGGAATAAAAATACTGGCTGTTCTGTTGTTTAGAGAATTTTTTGTCATCTTTTTAATTTGCTTTTGATTTTTTAAATACTGATTTATTTTAGCCTTTGGATTGTCAGAACAAGTAGAATAATTTACACAATGACAAGACATTACCAGAACTGTTTATCATCAGTATAAGCTAAACAGGAGATTCTATGTATTACTTGGCAAAAATGGAATTAAAAATAGCACATTTTAAAACTTATTGTGCATAAGTTGCAAATAATAAAGTAATTTCTTTGAAATATCCTTCTAAACCCGTTTGCCTGCTCTGTTGTATGCCGCATTCATTATAATTTCACAAGCATATTATTTGTAACTACCTATCATTCCAAAAATAATAATAGTATGCAAATGGTAGTCTGAAAAATAACAGTGCTTAGTTGATTTATACTAGGCACATGAAAATCTAGTCATACCAGTTCAGCATTTGATTTGAATGACCCTAGCATATATACATTGGATGGTACAGCTGGGTAATTGAGAGCATCTTTTGCTCCTGGCAGTCAAAACCCAACAGAAACTTTACATGATCCTTTGACCATCACATATTTGTGTATCTGTCGAACAATAATTCCCACTGTTTTCCTATTCTGGCTGATGTTAGTATTTAAAACAAGCTTAAGTTACACTGATAAACAAACTGCCATAGACGATCTAAACATTTTTTTTAGCTGCAGGAACCAAATATTAGATTTTTGTGTTATTTTGTACTCAACTTCCCTTACCAAGACAGACTTATTTACATATTGGTAACTATTGGTCAAGCATCCACCTGACACCATTTAGTGCTGTTACCTCAACAGATGCCACAGTAAAACAAGGCACCTCTTACTTATGTGAGTCTATGAACATGCAAATTTGCCTATAAAATAATCAAATACAGTACCTAGAAACTTTCAGACCAGTGATTATCAAAACTAGGACAATTCGACTTACAAATTCTACGAACTGCAGACAGTGACAATTGCTGCTAAGTCATATTCATTGTTTGTTGTTTTTTTTTGGATGCATGTAATTCAGTTTATGTGAACTTGAAAGCAATATTCCAGTATTGAAAATCAAATAAGGTTTTCAACATATGCACTGTAGCCATACCGCGTACAAAATCAGTACCAGAAAAGTTAAACATGTCAAAGTTGTTTAGTTCTTATAGTGTTCATAATCCCAAACCAGGAAAAGTTACAAAATATCATAAGATTAAAAAGTAATCTTGCAACCTGTAAGCTTGATGGAAAACCAGCATAGGTCAAATAACCCTCCCATTATGTTTGAGCATATTAATAATGACCAACACAAAAATATTTTATAAATTCAAGTTTGTGTGTACCATGTGGCAATGTTTACAGTTGACTCTACTGCAGGAATGAAAGTAAGTTTCTTTAAATCAATCAGATGCAACAACATAGCTATCTAAATGAACTTTGCATAAAGTAATCTAATCTAACCATTATTACCACTATCATTTTCTGAAATAAAATCCTCTATGATTTTTTAAAAAATTTAATAAATTTGCAAGTATATGATATAATGACTTATGGTATACGAAATGTTGTTTCACTTTTATCTTCTAGAATATAATTTTGTATTAAAGTGCGCAAGTTAGAAAAGTATCAATTTTTAATTAATATTATTTTCAGGAGATAGCTGGCTTGTTACCGAAGATATACTGCCTGATCTAGCAAAATTGAAGGATGTGCACCGTCTTGCTGAATTGTGTGAAGTTTTGTGATATCCAAAAAAGAGAACAATGCTTGTCCAGGTATCATTCAGATACTTTTCTCGTTTTCACAACCACTAAAGACGTCCTACGATGGAACTAATGGAAACCCAAATCATAATGCTTTCTCCTCTTCTGCATTAAAACACTCAATGAGATAGGGTGTGGTTTCATCAAGATAACGAGTCTTGTTAGTATTCCTTAGGTGAAATCTTGGTTCGTGAGAGAAAAGAATGCCTTGCTACCATAATCTAATCCAATGTCTGTAGTTGTTGGCCAAATGAAGTTGCAGATAATATTGTTGGATGAGTAAAAGACCAATGACTCCCTCTTTTGTAAGTCCAGCAACATGTGAACATCTGATTGTGTTACCAAACAATTCCATTTTGGCTATGCACCAATTGAGCTGCTCTAGAAGGGAGTCATCGTCAGTCAGAGATGACTGCAATGAATTCGATGATCCTTCCAGGTGTGGTGACATGGGTTGGGCAATTTCCACCAGTGTCTACCTGCCACAATCACTGTACTAACCATACTACTGCGGCAGCATTAACCGTGCCTAATAACCTCTTGTATTGATCTTCTATCAATCTTGTTTTGATAAGATCACAATCAGGTGTGTTTTTTTCGATATGATTAAAGGGTCTTTTCCTCAACAACTTTAGGTGTGGTCAACCACATGCCACTGTAAAAAATACCTACCAGAACACTTAATTTTTTTTAGATGTGGAAAGAAACTGAAGAATCTGGAGGAAACCCATGGGGCCAACTGGTAGAGAGAGAGAAACTGTGCCAAACCGACTAACTAGGATTTGAACTCAGGCCCTCAACCTTAGTAGTCTGGAGGTATTCAGAAGCTTAAAGTGAAGCAATTCTATTTTAAAAATTCCTATAAATTTTAAATTTAGAAAATGTATAAGCTTTTTTTTCTGGTGAAACCAAAAAATTGAGTAAGATGAAAGTGCATAAGTGTGATCAACATGCACAAACAAACCTTTACATAATAAAACTACTTAGGGAAATAACCTACCTTTGTTGTTTTATTAAGTTGAAAATGCATTTGAATGCATACTGAAAATTTAATAATCAGCTTCAGGAGTTTTATAGAACTGGTGCAGTCAAAATATATGATGTTCTTAGGAGGTGAATTTTTGCCAAGGAATTCACCCAAGTTTGATCTTTTATTCAATCACCATTTCTTGACTGCAAGTCAATACCTTCCTGCTCAGTGCAGTTGCTTGTTGTTGTTGAAAGCTAAATCGCTTTTCAAAAAAATTACAATGATCATGGGTTGTTGTTTCCACAGAACCAACATTAAAAATCTGTTTTGCAATAGGTTCTATGTAAATCATCTGTCTTCCAAAACCAGCACCTCAGATGTACAAATATTAGCAGAATTAATTTGATTTTGTTTCCAAGGTTGCATAAACAGGAAGCCCTATCAGACACTTGACAATGAACCTGAATTAATAACAAAAAAACTAAAGCAATTTAAAGATAAATTTCATTGCTGCTGATAACCTGCCAACAAAAGAGTTTGTTGTTCCATATTAACATTAATATCATAGTCAGTCATCTGATTTCACACATGATACACTTATTAAATTGAAATTCCAGGAGTTTCAAGATTTAAAATTATATTTGAATTAATAAAAAAAGTAATTTCCATTGTTATCTCAGGCATCCATAAAGAATAAGGATATGTAACTTCAGAAATAATTTAAAGCTACATTTGAAGTTGAAAATGATGATGACAGACTAAATTTATTTCCCTTTCAGCATATGGCAGTATGTAAGAGAACACAAGATCCTTAACAATGAGAAAGAGCCTGACAACATTATAAATACCTTCATAATGGTCCTGGTTCATATCCAGCAAATTAAAGTACTAGGACTTTTCAAAGAGCTAGAATAAAATCTATGACGATCAAGGTCTTCCCTATTCCAGGAAAATCCAGGATTTGAAGCACCTGAAGTCGTCCTAGACAGTACATACATTTGACTTTAAGCATGGCAGCAATACTACAAGCTGCTAAACTACACTAACTACATACTACTTTTTAACTTTAACAAAGAAACATAACATTTTAAAATTCCATTTAATTGATTCACCCTTATGCTAATGAAAAAGTCAAGTCTGAGTTTTGTGATTTCCACCATTGATTCATTAAGCATTATAATAATGTACCAACTCATATCGAGGCACTTGGAAAAATTCATAACATTCATTCTCTTCTGATTAGTAGAGTAAGGTGTAGATCGTTACTTTACTGGGACGGAACTGCGCTTTATTGCCCCCCCTTCTTTTACTTCATTAGCGCGAGACATGTAAGAGCATAGGGTTTTTTTTTTTTTTTTTTTGCTATGGAATAAGTTCAGAATTTAATTCGATAATGAAGACTGTCGGCGAGGTTTGGAGACCAAAGGGGTGCTAGAAAAATTGATGGAGAAGGCGAGACAGAAGAAAATGCTGGTAGGCACCCGGAAAGAGCCCAATTATAGAATACGCGCACTGCTGGAATCAACTCTGCAGCGGTTATCTTTAGATCTGAATAGAATGCAGGAATTGGAGTGAAGGAGATTCCGTAAAAAGCTTTTGTGATCCGGTGCCGTCCTCTATGGACTCTGACCATAGTTTGCCAGGTTTAGAGACAGGAAGAGTGAGTGGTGCAGAGAGCCCATCACCATCTTGTGGGGTCCGTCGTCGTTGTCGGTGGTTGTGGTGGAAACTGAACGAACGGGTAAGATTAGTGCCGATATTTACTAGTACTAGTCGATTGTGCACTAACTGAAACTGTAACTAGTAACTTGTGGAAAAAAAAAAAATTTAAAACTTTTGAGAATGTTGATCTCGGACAAGTTAATGTAGCTGGCGAAAGGCTGTGCATTACTATTTCTTGTTTTTTTTTTTAAAGTCATTATATATATATAAAATGTATGTATGTAAATAACACTACATAATAAATAATGTAAATTTTGAGTTAGTCGTTTATTTTGGCCGGGTGGGGAACCAACCCTTTTCTAGTCTTTTTTGTAGAAATTAACGAGGCTTCGGCGAAAGGCTGCTGGCTTGTATCGAGCGGATGGTGAAGCGGTGTCTGCCTGCCCCCTCCCCCAAATCAGGGGGGAGCGAACCCCCTAGTCAGCTGTTTTTGATTTGAAGCTCGGTTTGTCAGCAATTTTTTTTCTTTGTTTTTGAATTGTAAAACCTTATTAAAGCTGATGCGTTTTTTATTTCGTAAAGTTTAGATGCTAAAAATTGTGTAAATTTGTGGGAAAAGGGTTGTCACAGCAGTGTTTTTTATCTCGCAGGTTAAGGCGGAGCTCCCTCGATTGATAGGAAGAGGACCGACCCAGAGATCGTGTGGTACAGCGGATGTGCGATGCTGAAGTTACATAGTGTGTGTGTTGGCCATCCCGTTATTGAAGCGAATGAGTACATGCGAATATTTAGTTGAAAAGTTGGGGCTTACTGAAGGGGGAAAAGGGCCGGTTGATGAATTGATTTTCTTTTATGGCTTCTATCTAGTTTTTCTGGGGTTGTTGGTGATGCCTGGTGTAAGTTACTGACTGTAGTGGTCCACCGTTCTGATTGGCTACTCGCTTTGCCAACTGTTGAAGTTAAGTGAACTCGCTGCCCCCCCCTACCTTCCTGATGACTGACCACACGTGCGGAAGATCAGCTGCCAGCCACCCTTACTAATGGACGATTTTAAAATAAGTAACTTCTCGTGAGCGCTACGTCGACAAAGCTTATATTTTCAGGTACGCATGCTGTGAGGAAAGGAGTTACAAGTAAATAAGATAAATATATGCTTTTGTTTAACTAAATTCTTTCGACTCCAAATTTCTGGGTGAGAAAACACCTTTCTACTGGTCAGAGCATTAGGAAAATTCTACCTCCCCCTCCCTCCAGAGAGGGAGGGAGTAGGGTTGGGTAACCGGCTCGCAGTCTCAATGTAAACTAATTTTGGCTAAAATCCTTTAAGACCATAAGTTTTCATTTAAAAAAAATTATCAATTTTTGTTACTAATCGAAATTTAAATAAAATTTCTTTGAACCTAAAAAAAAAAAAAATAGTTTCTTTTCAATATATAACTGGAAGACATAGCATAGCCAAAATAAAATGAGCCACCCATGAAAATACTGTAAGATCTAATGTTAGCCACTCATGCAGGACATAAATAGCATGTCATGAAACAAAAGCGGTAAATATTTTTAAATGTCTTGTATGGTTGGTGCTCATTATATACCATCCTTTACACAAGATTATGCAATTTGACAATTAGGCTGTGTAGTCAAAGTGAGAGGCAGATAGCTGAGAATCTTGAACCCACAACTGCGGCAGTGCATAACATCCGTGTTAATTTTTATCAACCAAATGAAAAAGCAGCTAACCATCAACCAGAATGGCCATCTATATTTACAGAATGACCAAAGAGAAGCCTTGTTTGTCACAAAATATAGCTAAATGTTATTAGCATAAACTGAGTTATAATGAATATGTATTTTGGCAAAAACACCTACAAGCCAATGTAAAGTGCAAATTTGCATGGGCCCAGATGATATAGAAATATATGGAATTTTGAATGTGTGTAGTTCTGAAGAATCATTAATTAGTTCATATCAAGTGAATGAAGTTGGGTGTGGAGAAAGGCCAGTCAAACATTTAAGAAAACACACTTCCAGCCCACAGTTCAACATAATGGTTTGGTGTAGTGATATAATCAATGATTTGGGACACTGTTGAGACTGACTGATGTTCAATGAGGAACCTCTCCTGCCAAAAGAAAATGAGCAATCTTGAAGAATAAGCAATTTTTATTGTGGCACATATGTACACTTTAGAGTCTTATAAAATAGAAGAAAACAAGAAATTAATAATAAGCAGCTTTCCCACATGCCTCATGAAAAGCTAGGACAGGACATGGTGTGGCATGGCTGAGCCAAAGTCCAGCCAATTTTTTTGGTCAGATCTGCTTCAAATGTAGAAAGAGATCGTGTTTTTTTTTGCAGTTGGTGACTAAGGTGCTTTCGGATATGTTCAATCAGATTCATATCAAGGTTCCTAAGCATCTATGGAAGAACTTGCAACCCCTTTTGTTTCTTCTATAAGGTAACAGGTGTGACAAGTGATAGAACAATGAAAAGTAGAACTTCACTGAGAGGAAATGTTACGATTGTAGTGTCTTGGAATGATTTTCTTCAGTACAGTTCATATGGAAAAAAATTTCACTTTATTTCTGTGCTTAAATGATATCTGAACTTTGGGCCAAGCTAACGAGGAAGTCATACTAAGCATTAGAGCTGCACCCATTTTGCTGAACAAACATTTCAGAACACATGTTGATTAATCATCAGACTTACTTCCATAAATCCAGTTGTATCCAAGTAAATTTTTTAGTTTAGTTCATTATTTTTCATCATACATACACTAGGATATGACTAGTGTTCTCCAAATGATAGAGTGAAGACTGCTTCAAATTTCTTTTTTTTTTCATTTTCTTCTGATACATATTTTCCCAAAAGGCTTACAGAGTGTTTGCTCCTTGCCTTGCATTAATAATGAAAAATTTGTTTTCTGTCAGATGTAAGTATAATAAGCAACATTTACAACTGATCCACAAGTGGTATACTATGAATAGCTACAGTTTTAAATGATATAGTGACTCATTAGTCATGTGATTATTTTTGTTTAACTAGCATAAACAATGTACTGTATCTAAAATCCCTTCTGCTTGCTGCTAAAAATAGCGTTTAGATTTTTAAAAAAAAAGAAAGAAAGAAAAGTTAATCAGAAAAGAATTTGGAAACATTGAGCACTGAGTAAGAAGTACAAAAAAACTATTTAGCCCTCTACACACCCTGTTTTATACCACCAGTGTGTGTGTTGGGAACTGGCTGTATATTTAGTGAACACACTAGCAATGCAAAACATGCGGTTAGAGCAATATACAGATTTTTTTCACCACAGATTGTTATCTTAATGAGAAAGACATTGTGTCAGAGCCCTTACAGCCCAAACTATGCTGAGTAATGCAGATCTAAAGAGTAGTGGGATACAGATGGTATACAGAGAGTTAATGACAAAAAAAAAAAAAAAAACCAAACAGCAGTACACAGCATGACGTGTTTTGAGTGAGAAAATAAAAATCACCAAAATACAATCTGCTTATGATGATAGTCGATTAGTAACACTATTTCTACTGTCTACTCAAGAATACATAAAAATAACAATCAGCAATGTTTCACCTCCAGTGTATGGTGTGAAGGTTACAGCTGACAGATTTGTTAAGATTACTTCAAATCATTACTAGCTAAAGAGTAACCACTTTGTTTAGTTGGATGATCATAAGAAATTTCGCAGAGCAAATGTTTTTCACATAAAAATACATAAGAGTTTGTGGAAGCCATCAACATAGTTTTCTTTCTCTCATAATATTTTGTAAGATCTGCAGAGATGCAGGAAAAATCAATGTAGAAGCAAAAAAAATGCTGCTAGATTATTAAAGTAAAAATCTGCAAAAAGCTTCTTTACTGAAAACTCTGTTAATCACCAGGATTACCAATAATATTGATTTACTGTGATGAACAGTCAGGAGCTATTTACTTCCCAGTCTATTTGTTGGTCCTTTGTAGCCTTATATTCTGATTTTTGTTTATTTGCCAAAAGCTCTTTAGCCTGAAAGTGTTATCTTGTCATAGTGCTAACCATGCACACAGACTGACTGACCAGAAGGCATCGGTTTTGAAATAGCAAGGAGCTAGTAGTACACCTACTAAACATATCTTTTTAGCTATGCACACAACATTGATACTGAAACAATGCAAACTGCTGTAACCAGAGCCACATAAATAGTACACAGTGTAGGTAACAAAAATAAATCCCAACTAAGATTATTAGTGTTTCTATAATTTCAAAACAAACCCTGATTTTTATAAATTTTTATTTTCCTCTCATATTCAGATATTCAGTGGTATAAACACTCACATTAATGCCCCCCCCCCCCCCGGCTTCACGACTAAGAAAATAAGAAAACCAATTATTTAATTTCTAAATAATGTCCTAGAATAAACCAGGAAATACTGACTAGCAGAGAGTATGAATGAAACACCAATAACCTGAGAGAGAGAGAGAGAGAGGGAGGGGGGGGGACTAGTTGGTGAATATACAAACCATTCAAAATCAAATTTCCCATATTAAAAATTGTTCAGAGATTTTATTTGAATCTCCCATCCCATAGTCCTGATTTTGTATTGAGGGGGTTAACAAGTTTGACAATCTGATGAGAAAAGCTCTGAGGCCATAAAAATTATTAAATTTCTGGCAGTCGGTTCTAAGTAGTTCACAATAGCATTTTCTAGAAATGTTCAATGTAACTAGGAACTACTTTTACAGTAAAGTTCTCTAAAAGAATGTTTGTTAACAGAACCTCAAACCTACACTTGCATTCACTAATTGTTAGGTTTTATTACAGATATGGATAATAATAAACACCGCTGTCAGTGGTGATTCAACTACATGCTAGATTACTCCAAAACTTTAAAGAGAGAAAACTAACTGAGCTTCAAATATGGTCAGAAAATGCAGAGGCCTTCCTCGTATGCCACATCAAGCCAAAACACTGAAAAAAGTAAACCAGGTAAAAGTATATATATATATTTTTATTAAAGAAATTAATTGACAGAGCTGTATTCTTATTTAAGTACTCCACTAGTATAAATTAAATAAGTCTCTTTAATAAAACAATAATCTCTCTTGTTATTAAAAGCTAAGTACATAATAGAGTTCTTGCAAATAAATCAAAGGGAAAACAAATTAAAAAATGAAGTCCATGAGATAACTCTGAATGAAGGAAAGAGAAGAAAATTATCCTAATTTAAACTACTACAAGAAAGATTACATACATTTTCTGGAGAATTTTAAAAAATCACAATGCTACTGCAACATATTGTTGGCAGAAAAAAGAAAACAAACAAGATGTTCCTATCAGTAATAGTAAGGATTAAATGGCATGTGCTGTAGTAGTATACCTGAATTCAACTTGCAAGGAAAAAAAAATTCTTAAAAAGAATTGTTTGCATTTTGAATCTAAAGTTATATTCCCAAAAATCAACAACATTTGACAAAAAACAAAATGCCAGCTGAGCTGGGAATGGAATCAAAGGCATTCCTAGTGGTGCAGCAGCAGCTTTATTTAAATAGAAAACGTGAAAGTCACAACAGAAAAGCAAACTGAAGGTAAACAAAAAGACAATGAAAAAGCATTTTTTACAATTCCAAAAAAAAAAAAAAATTAATTAATTGAGAGTTAAACTTCACTTGATATTATATTATATTATACATCAACAGAAATATTAAAAATTACATAAATTTTGTGTGACAATAAGCTCTTTAAATAAGAAACTTAAAACTTGTTCCATCATACATCATTTATGTTCTCGCTGTTTTGGTGTGACAAAACTTTCTTTCTTTTTACGCAACACGTGTGAAATCATTGTATGTATGAAAGATTTGTCAGCCTCAACTCCTTTGCTATTTACCTGCTGATTATCATCTTTGTCACTGTGTGAGCAAGATTCTTCTGAAGATTAAGAAGGCATTTTGCATCACATTAAATAAAATATAAATGATAGTTCAAGGAAAAGATTGACTTTAATCTCACTCTGAAAAATTCAAATGTGCTTTTCCAAAACATTTTTAAAGCATAATTATCTTATAAATTTGTACAAAACCATTCCTTTCCAAACATGTGGATGATTATACAAGTTACTCAGAAAAATTTTACTAAAGTAAATATTATTGGAATTACAAATGAAAACAGGCACCCTGACCCAGTCCACCGCCAGGTGTCAACAGTAAGAAGAAACTTTATCCTCAGAATGACAAACCTGATCAAGAATTCCACAGATCCACAAAATTTTATCTCCCAGTGCAACACAGAAATGACTGCCATCCACACCGTAAAAATACTCAGAAGACAGGTAAATTTAACTAAATGATAAAACAATAACAGAGATAAATAAAGGTTACATTTACTATCACATTGTGGTAAAGAATTTCCTTAATTATATAAAGATAAATGTTTGTTCAACTCGTAATTTCAACAGCATTAATAAAGAGCTATTGTTATTTTCCTATAAAAGAATTAAAAACTACCAACATTAATTCAGCACTATACGGATGATCCACAGAAATTTGAGGTTCTAGCTTGCAGATTTGTTATCGATTATTAAAACAGTAATTTCTATTAGTTCCGCCAAAAGTTATAGTTTTTAACAAAAAATAAAAATATCCTACTTGCCAACTTATAAATCTACAAATTACAATAATTACTAAAAAAAAAACAACTTGTAATCAAATGTTATTTTATAGCTATTTTCTTTTTAAAATTTTAATAACAACATATGGCAATATTAAAAGCTATTAAATGAAAATAGATCTTGTATAAATGTTAATTTTATTTTGTATTGATCAGTAAAATATGAGTAAAACAAAATCTATAAACATTATATCTATTTAGCAAATAATATAAATTGAGATTACATGTAATCTTACATATCTTATAATCCTACAAAAATAATAACAAATAGTTTACATTTTGTTTTGAAAAATGTTGTTCATTCTTTCTAATAATAAAAGCTTATAATGCAATAAACATTTAGTAAGGTTTTTAAGATTTTACTAACATCAGCTCAACTACTATCTCATACCTAGGGAGAAGTTTACTTTTGATGTAACTAGTTGTCATTACGAGAAATATTGCTATAAATAACAAAAGGAACCTACTCAGAAAACTGAATATTTATGGTACATTAAACAATAACTAAAACAAAAACCAAATATTAATGAGATGCCCAACTGTGAACTTCAATAACTGGTCAGCAGCAGAATTGTTAACTGGTAATTTTGATGCCAGCTTGGCAAACACACCACCATCAAGTAGAAGCATGATTTGAAAGTAATAAGATACAGTAGCAATTTTATTTTTTCCAGCAATTATTTGAAAATTAGACAAGATAATGAACTTAATCAAACTTCATGCAAAATAAAAATAAAACAAAACAATCCCAGAATTATTTAGGCATTTCTAAATTTAATGCACATTATCATGCCATTGGCAATCATTTGGACAGATAGATACTTTCCACATCAGTTCTTTATCAGTTATTTATATTAGCAATGTCTAGTGTAGACACTTCCCTACTTATTAAATAACTGCAATAGCATCAGTATATATTATTACAACAAGAAATTCCCTTAAAAACTGAGAGGATGAAGGCAAATTAAAAATAAGTAAAATCAAAGCACAGATAAGTCCTGCTTCAATAATCCATAAATATATTTAAATGTACTTTCACCAATTACTAGACTGAAGATAATGCTATGGAACAGGGATGGGTTGTAGATGATTAGGTAGAATTATGCAGACAAACAGATATTCAACAGTGCAACAGTTAACAGGTTTTAGCAACAATGGACCAGTGTTATCTATTTCAACCTTATATAAGAAAATGAGAGAAGTGGGTTTGGTAATCATGCCCCACATCTATGAATGACAAAATTCTGCTGAAAAAAAATAGTGATGATCATGCAGCATTGCCAGAGACCAACAGAATTAGAGTACGAACCAATTAAAATTTTAGCGGTTTAAGTGCAAGCCAATAAAGACCAAGTAATGATATGGCAACTATTTCCATGACAGACTGATCCTATGGTCTCCCTGAAGGATTGAATCTTGAATATCAGGCATCTTTGCATATTAAGTGAATCTCTTTATGCTTTACTTCTGCTCCTAAGTCAATGGATTTTTCAAAAATGAAAAAAAATCACCATCTTTTGAGCCTTTGTACTTTAGGAATGGATAGAAGAGCATAAAGTTCTAACAATGGAAAATATAGTACTCAGACCTCAACCCAGTTGACAACCCGTGGACATTCAAAAGGCCTAGGTTTAGAGGATTTTTATGGCTGTTAGTATAAGGATTTATCCATAAACTGATACAGTTGATGCCACAATGTATGCAAATTGTAATCATAAAGCACAATTGCTCCATGCACTGTTAGAATGAAGTTTCTGTCCAATCAGCATATAATAAAGAAAGAAATACTCTCATTATGCTTCAGCTAAGCATGTTATTGGAAACAAAACCTCCTTGCTTTATAGGTTTTTTAAATAATATCTATCATAATATAATATATCCATAGTGTACATAATTTTGTTACTAATTAACTTCCAGAAAAAATGTATCACTAAATAATAGTTTCACTTTCAACACCTGTCAGCTGAAAAAAATTCTCGTATTTTCTCAATGTTTTTACATGTAAAAAAAAAAAGAATGTATCCATCAAAGTGTTTTACTCTTTACAATGCTGTTATGTCACATGACAGCATAATCTGTAAAGATCACAAGTAAACAATCCTATTATTTGTGTCTCTCTGTAAAATAAACAAAATTGTTATTTCACTCTGACTGGATGGGTACAGAATCAAAGTTTCTGTCATTTAGCAGACTTTCTTCAGCATTTTCTAAACAGAAAAAAAAAAATGATGATGATATCACCACAGATGTCCCAAGATAAATCCATTCTAGACCCACTAACTGGTGGTTTACCTTTTTTTCACCACCTCCAGCTTTATGTTTGATATTGTCTTTGGATCCAATTTTGGATTCATTTTTCCAATTAAGTTTGTGGTTCTCAATCTAAAATTAAAAAAACAACAAAAAAATCAAAAATAAAATAACTACAGTACACAACATAACTAAACAGTAATACTGAAAATTGTTTAGCATGTCAAATCACGACAGTTCACAATATACGTAAATTAAGTAAAATGACCCTTACATAGAATATTCAGCAGATAATTAGAAAAGAAAAACATTTAATCTAATTCACAAATATTAAACTTTACAATCTGGGGATTGTTAATAAAAGAATGACTAAATTTGTGTCATTTTGAGACCCTAGAGCTAGTCGACTTTTATCATCTCAATTTCATGTTGTGTGTAGTTTTATCTTTTCCTCCATTTTTTGTGTTTTAGTCCCTAAAAGTGAATTAGAGAGATCCTCAAAAATCAAATGGATATTAATTTGTGCTACATAAAATTAATTTTTATCTGACACTAAATAGTTCAACAGTAAAAGGAAAGTCTTATATATATATATTCTCACACATAAATATTAAACAGCATGACTTATTTAATCAGAAATAAATTAAATTTATGAATTAAAATATTTTAGATATAAATAATTCTCTGCCTTTTGGAAAATATGAAACAAAAAATTAAATCTGTACATTTCCGTGTGTTCTGATAAACACACCCGCCTACCTACTGCTAGTCAGCCAGAGTATTTAGTGTCAATATGGTAATCTACTTGTACAAAAAAAAAAAAAAAAAAAAAAAAGCTTTTTTCCAGACTCTCACCTCAATGTTATAAACTTCAATTACATTTTGAAAGCAAAATTCGTTGATTTTTTAAATTTTCGTTTTTAATGATTTCCCAAATATTATAAACATGAAAATCTGTTATATACACAAAACCAAAACAAGAGCCTTTTAAATATTTTTAATAATTAACATATTCAATGGTTGCAATAGTCCCCAAAGTCAATCATGAAATCCTTAGTATATCATTACTTTTAAATTCCAACTCATCTATGCTGTTTACTAAAAGCTGCATTTCCTACTGAACTGATATGTGAACAAAAAGAGATTTTTTTCCAATTTCTAATTCAAGTTATGCATAATGCTTAATCATCTGAAACATTTGGTTGCTAATTCATATTAAACAATGGCTGTTATTTTTTCTTCCATGAGATTAATACCTGTTCAGTAAACTGATTTAAGTGAAGATGGTCCGAATTGATTTATCCTTCTTACATTCTTAACCATCTGCATGCACAACTCCACTCTCATTAGATGTTCAGCAACTGCACATACTAAGAGATGAAGAATGCAGTTTCACATAATAATGAGAAAGAGGTTCTACTATGTTTAGCCATTGGGGGAAGGAGGCCAAAGTACCAAGAACAATAGACTAGTAAAGAAGAGCATTAAAAAACCCACACTATAATAGGTTTAATATATTAAGTTTATCTCAAGTGGCCAACAGGGATCAAACTCAAGTCCTAAACCAAGCAGACTTATATGCTGCACACCCAGTCATCTGTCTGAGATATGCAAAATACAAAATTTTGCATCAACAGATTCCATGTGTGTATCATCTTTTCTTATCTTGTTCAGTGAATATAGGATATAAGTGAAGATAAACAGAAATGTGAACTCAATATTGGAAACTTGAAAAGAGGTGAGTGAAATCATGTTTCTGGATTCATAGAAGTTTTGGAAAAAAAAAATTTTTTTTGGCTTTCCCTGACATTTTTCATATATTTTGTTTAGTTGAGATATCAATTTATTCTCTCATAGCCACTGCCCGGTTTATTTATACTTTTGCCAACTTGAATGAAATAATTGTGTCTTGCATTTGAGAAAATTCAGCAATATTTAAAATATAAAGAAAGGAAGAAATTGTATTTGCATATGAAACTTCCTTCTACTACAAAAGTTTCATTACTCAAACTATTTTTTCTAACTAGTCCAGTGTTATGAAATGAATAGATTATCAAGCTCAGTTATCAGAATATTGAAATGCATTATAATTTTATTGTGTGGAAATTGTGAAGTTACTAACAGAACAGATAAAGTAATGTCAGTTCTTTTCTTAAAAAAGTCCAATAAGTGATTTTAACAACATGTAAGTGTAATGAGAACCACCAGTATACACTTAACTTTAAAAAGTATTAAACATAAAAAGAAAATGCAGTTTAACAGAAGCACCATTAAAATGTGAGTTAACAAAGAAACATGACAGACAAACAAACAAAATGGAAGTGTTGTTGTGAACACTAGGTAATGACTAATTACTTGAACTGAGTACTGAGGTGCCTAGATGATGCTACTAATCCACACTTTTGAAATATAGTAGGGGACTTTAAAAACAGATGTTTGATCACACCAACCCTGCATTCATGACTGGAATACTTTCACAAATACATACATCCTAGATCTGTCTGTTTCTTATGTAACCAATTATGAGAAGATGAATAAATGAAGAACATCCAAAACATCTATTATCATGTTTTTGATCCCTTTAGATAAAGACTTCATCACAAAACAATAATGCTGGGTTTAGTGATGGAGTCTAAAAGACTTGGGGATGTCATGCTTGATTCTCTATCTCTATTGATGGTATCATTTGATGTCACTAGAAAAAGTTCTTCAAGAACATGAGAAATTTATGAGTTATCACTTAAAACCCAACTTCCGTGGACCAAACTAACTTTGTTACATTTACATTACATGTAGTGTGTTACTCAAGTATTTGTTATTGTTTTGCTGTTTTTAGCAGAAAAAAACACTGCATGACTCAAATATTGTCAGTGTATTGTACAACAGCGACTCCTCTGATAAGAGAACCAAAACAAGATTAAGTCAATAGTTGGCACAGTGGAAATAAAGTGACTTGGGGTACTGCATCCAAACTTCTGCTGGAGCTCCATTTCTCTGTGCTCAAACTTACATAACCTTAGGTATCATAAATTGTAAATAAACTCCAAATGATTTCAAATGGTCAAGGATGATAAGCATCTGAGTTTCAAACAGTGGCACGTTACTTCTTCAAATCCAAAAATGTCTTTGTAAAGTTTCCACTTTCTGGTTTTATCAGTCAAGACACAACAAATTTTGACAAAAATTGTGGTTGATGTCCAAAAATAAAATTGTTCACATACTGCAACAATTGCATTGGCAAAAAATGCAAATCACTTGAGATTATCCACCAATCAACCAACATACCTATCTAATTTCAGGAAGTAAATCATCCCATTATCATTTTAGAAAGGAATTCAAGAATGAACCTTTGATGTTTAACTCTGGAACAGTCATGCAAGGCCTTATTAACATTCGAGAGGTATGCTTTTCTAATTTTATCACAGTATCTACAGTGATGATTTCTTTAATGCCTTCCTAAAGTTATTTTATTGACATGCACACTTGTTCACAGTAATCTACATTCAACTAATGTGAAAATAAAACAATTAGAAATTTGGGGTGCTGAGAATACCCCACACAACCTTTATTCTGCACTTTCTCAATAAAGTAAGTTTTTGTTTTACTTAATAAAGCTCTTTGATATTTATATATTAGGTTGTTTATTTGTTATATAATATTTTGAAAGTTATTTTAAATTCTTTTTTGCAGTGTTTATGAATTAGGCTACCATGGGATTTTTGTTTTTCTTTTAAGCTGGAGCATTTTCAACATGAGAGAGATGCAGATAAATGACAGATTTTGGCAGAAATAAATAGATGTAATAAGTGAATCAGAAGATGAAATAGATGATAATATTGAAGAATCGGATTAAAACATTGACACAGAGCAGGAAATAATCAAGATTGAAACAGGAGGAGAAAGTGACAGAGAAAATGAATACAAACATAATAAAAGTGATACTGATGAGAATCTTGATAATACTCAGTATTAAGAGATGGAAAAACTAAATGGATAAAAAAATTTTCCCTTATGAAATGCAAGAATAAAAGCAAAGAACACTATTATAAATTTGCCTGGCAAAAAGGAATTAGGTAAAAATGCCAAGATCCCAGTTGAACATTTTTCTTTGTTTCTTGATGACACAATAATTAGATATATATTTGTACAAGTATTTACACAGACAACATATCTGCAAATTTTAGTTAAAAAAAGAGAGAGCAAGTATGGGAAACAAAATCTTGAAGACTTGTGAGATCAAATGTATTTGGAAGAGAAATATATAACACTACTATGTCATTGAGAAGGTTCTTATTTCTCCTACAATGACTCAGATTTGATAATGTTTGCAACTGTAGACAAATAAAATATATTGACAAACTGGTGCCAATTATAGATGTCTTCCAAATATTTGCAAAGATACTGTACTGAAGGAGAATATACTACCACTGATGAGAAAGCAGTTGGTTGGTTTCAGAGGAAGTGCCCTTTCAGATAGGACTGCCAAACAAACCCACAAAATACAAAATAAAAGTTTTTGCATTTGTGGATGTGAGAACTTGTTATACACAAATGATGGAAGTTTAAGTCAGATAACAGCCAGTTGTTCCTTTTAAGGTATCTAATAACCCAAAGAATGTGGTAAAATGATTAATGGCCAATAGAAAGCAATGGACAAAACATGACTGAAGACAACTGGCTCTGTAACATCCCTCTCAGAATAAATTTCCTTGAGAAAAACACTGGTTGGCACCTTGAGCAAAAATAAGAAAGAAATACCACAAGTTTTTTTCAATGTAGATAAAAGAGGCTTGAAGAGCCATCTATTTACATTCCAAGAAAAAATGGATATTGTTTCATATAACCCAAAAGGGAAGAAAAAATCTCATTCTCCTATCTATGATGCAGTAAAACTAAAAAAAAAAAAAATTTTACAATATCACTAAAGGGGGACACTGATACGATTGACAAAATGTATGGAACTTACTCTGTCTCAAGAAAATGTAAACATTGGTCAATAACAATTTTTCCTATTTGATAAACATTGCTTGCAACAACATTCAAGTCCTTTATTAATCTAATAAAGCAAAAATTCTTTCTGAAAAACTTAGATATGGGTCTGGTAGTAGAAAGTTTACTGAAGCCTCCACAAAATAGTAGCCTGCCAGAAATGTGCTCAGCAGAATCAGCAAAGGATGCAAGACAAATCTGGCAGATGCAAAGTGTGTCCATGAAAAATAAGGATGTTAAGCAAAAATTTTTTGTTATGATTGCAAAAAAAAAGAAAAAGTGTGTGCCTGAACCATAAGAAAACTGTGATACCTGTTATAATCAGAACAATGAAGATTCAGACTAAAATGGTGATTTGTAATTCAACCATGTAAATCGGTCTTCAGAACTAAATTTTCTCATATCAAGAATTTTTTAAAAGCATTTTTGATATTTTTTATTATTTTCTATTTTCAGATGGTTTGATTAAGTTTGAAAATGAAAATTCAACTCCTTGATAACGTTATTAACTGAAAATTAAAATAAGAATTTTTACCTAAGTACAAATAATACATGTAGAGTTTAATGAATAACTGACACAGCCATTAACATTATGAAAACAGGCATGACTGTTCCACAGAGTTAAGGAGCATCTTTTTCAAAAAAAAAAAATAAAAAGTTATGCTTCAGATTATAAAAATCCATCATTTCCCATACAAACATTTGGTAATTATTCTTTTAATAATGAAAACAATAAAGTAAAGTGATGGTAAATGATTGAACACAGGTGATAATTAAACAATAGTTCAGCACAGTAGTCAAATTAACATTGTAATTGTTTTTTTTTTTACATTTTATTCTCATAAAATCCAGCTACTATCATCTATTTCTAAAAAAATTTTTTGCCTTAATAGTCAAACAGTAATTTAAATTTCCACTTATTCACTGGTGGGGGGGAGGGGAGAGAATAGCCTAAGTATTCCCTGGAACACACACACAAACCTGGACACACCACTGTATAGAGAAATGTGTTATTTGGGAATGGGTATATGGAAAATAATTATTTTTAAATTTCTGAAACAAAAAATATGAAAAATATTCAAAATAACTCACTAATTTGCATCCTTAGCTTTTATTTCTCAAACAAAAAAAAAAAAAGATTTTAAAAAAGAAAAACAATCTATGCATATAGTAAAGACCTGAATCTTACGTTTATTAAATAGTTGCCACTACTTTGTCAGTATGACAAGTATTTAACTTTTAGATGATTTTACTTTATAAATCGCCCCACCAAACATACTATACAGATCTAGGGGACCTTACCTTTTTCTCACCGCCACCAGGTTTATAGTCAGCTTTATCCATGGACCCAACTTTAGGTTTTGCAGTCTCAGTAAAATGTAAATGTTTAGTTTCAATCTTAATATTTCCTCCACCTAAAATAAATATACAAATTTTGGTTTAAATATTCTTACTAAACTAGTAAAAGTAGCTAAATGTGTTTTTCTAAAAGTTTTTTTTTTTTTTTAAAAAAATATAGGCTAGAGATGTTCAAATGAAACTTGTCTGGAGACCATTATGGCATTACTATTTCAGCTGAGTTTCATTAGAATGTCTCTAGTACAAATTTAGATAATGCAACAAAACAATTTAGGTGAACTTATATTTTTAATAAGTAATTTCAAAAAAGGAAAACTTACTGTAGCTTCTATATTCCAAAAACTATTCTGATGCTAAAGTTTTTTTTTTTTTTTTAATGGAGGGACTTGAATGCTGTCTGTATACAGCAGATGTTACAAAAGACAATGCCAAACTTCTTTTTTTTCCATAGCAACAAATTATTTTGACATTTTTCTACAATCAAAAGTAACATCAATGCCTATGTCATCAATGGAATTCTCTTATGATGTGATGTCACAAAATATTTTATTTAAAACATAGGTACTCTCAAAACTAACCATTCATTTATTTTTTTTTTTTTGCACATGTTTAATATTTTAAAACACACAAAAATGATTAAACATGTTAAAAAAATAATAATTAAATTTCATAACAGGATTTTCAAAATGTAACAAGATTCAAATACAATATATTATTAAAAAAAAATTTTTTAAACCTTAAATTATACTTAACTTATGGAAACAAAATGTTTACTTTAAAGTTAACAATCAACAGTCATTACAGAAGCAGACAACCATTATTATTGAAATTAATATCAATAAAACTGCAAGCAGCCTGATAACGTTTTTCCGATAGTAAACAAACTTCTCATTTTCATCTGTAAACCATTGATATTTTGCTTAATTCATCATCATAAAAAGTTATTCTATATGAATAAGCAGAAGCAAATATTACTGCTAGTTTCATTTTAAAGATTCTCTAATCTCAATAATATGCAGAGTTTTAAAGTCCTTTGTTAATTTTTAATAAATCATCTAAAAACAGTTCCCTGATAGATTCACACACGAGCTTCAAGCTAAAAAATTGTTTAATAAATCTTCTCCAGTTTTTAAAAGACATAAGTTAGCCGGTGGAAAAAAACCAAAGCGAATGTCACATATCTAAACTTTAGTAAGGCTTTTAATAAAGTTCCAGATAAAAGACTTAATTAACAGTTCACTTTTCTTAGAGATAAACTTCTTACAAACATCAGGTAGTTTTAATAAATGATGAATCATCTTCACATTAAATAGCCTCCATTGGTGTGCAACAGAGCTTGATTTTTGGTCTCCCTTTGTCTTCTTGATTTACACAAATGATAATGATAGTGCTAAACAAATATTCAGTAGTCTGCAAATGATGCTAAAATTTATGTTAAAGGTACTGTTGAGAAAGAGGATAAAGTAATAAAGTTTGATACTTGAAAATGTAAATAACAATGAACTACAATTATATTATAACTATAATCATTATTATATGACAAATGATAAATTAAAAAGGTTAAAAAAAATCTATTGATTAAAATTAACAAAAATCCTAAATGTGAAGAATCACATATTTTAGCTACTTAAAAAGCTAATAAAATACTAAAAATAATTAATTAAACACACTATCAAACATTAAAAAATTTTTTTAGTTCAATTATAGCAGTCCTCACTTTGTCCAAACCATAAACATGCTATGCAAGAATGAATTTTTAAAAAAGGAGAGGTGGATAACAAAAGATGTTGCAAAATTAGAAAAATAATTCAGCAGGGACTGATGAAAATGTTCCTAAGTTTTAAACAACTAAAAATGCAAACCAGTTTTAAAATTTAGATTTACCTTGACTAGAGTAATAGACATTTGAGGAGAGATCTGTCAAAAGTTTCCAAATGTTTCTTGAGACTTTTTCAATCCTCCATAATACTGGTATAAGCTTTAAATGGTAATAAAACACCATGAGTTATGGAAAAAACTGAACTCTCAGTGGCATTTATCAAAGCAATCAAACAAAAATAATGAAAATTATTTTTACAAAAAAGTTATAAAAATGTACACAGAATGTTTTGTTTTGACTTATGTAGCAGCAGAACATTTTCAACTATGTAGAATTTATTTATTTTTTAAAAGAAAAGCCAAACATTATCATGTAGGGAGATGAAAAAGATTCTTTGTTGAATTCATATCGTGTGAATTTACCATTAGACAACTGCTGTGAGTTAGAGTCAGCATACATAAAGCAAATGGATACTAGATATAGTCACCCTCACAGTGTTCAGTTTAGGTTTGTTTCTCAGCTAAGGAAACAATTAGAAGTACATGAAGATACTGTCTGAAGACCAGTTTTAGGATGATCTTGAGTTACAGCCTCAACAGATGAATGCTGTGTCAGTTTTGGGCAGAACCTCAACACTGACCTAATTTGCTTCTAATCTCTCTGCTGTTGCAGGGAGATTGGTGTAAGCCTTAACCATATGTAGGAGGCTACATGAAAGAGGGGGGTTCTATGAACATATCATTAGGACACCATATGAATGAAGCCATGTTCTCTTTACAGATAAGTCAAGATTTAGCCTTCAACTCATAGTAGGTAGTCATCTGGAGGGAACATGGAATATACAATCAGCACACAAACATCATGAAAATGGCTCACTATGGTAGTCTGGGCTGGAATTTCATTGAGTGGGTGTATTTCAGGGAGGTAACCTGGCTGCATGGGATGAGATTCAAGGTCCCTATGGCAAACCATATACAGGTCCAATTGAAGATAACTCCATTTTAATGAATGACAATGCTTGTCCACACACACACAATGCATAATTGATCAATATCCTCAAAACCAAATCATTACCCATATGATATGGCCAGCATGTTTGCTTGAGTCAAATCCTATTAAAAATGTTTAGGATGTTCTATGAAAGTGTGTTGCCTCTCTCCAACATTAATCCAAAAATTCAAACTTCTTTGGCAATACGATGGATTGTTGCCTACTGCTCTTGTTGGTGGGGTTATATGTACCATGCAAAACAAATGCTAGTCATGTATTGCTACCAGGGAAGGAACCACATTTCCCAATGACTATTTGTAATTAATTCTTGTTTACATCCTTTATGTTATAATTCCTCCTTGTTTCCCTTTATACCCCTACAAATTATGTGTAATTTACATATTTCTTCGGTAGTAGTAGTTACATGAAGAGGAGTCTGTTGATCATTTATCCATTTTTGGAAATATTTTGTTTGTTGCTTAACTTTTAGAAACCAGTTTATTTGAAAGATGTTCAGTTCAACTGATGTAAACTTGTGCACAATTACATGAAATGGAATAAATATCAGAGATTCATTTGGAATCAAAAAGAACTTTTACACCAAAAAAGCAAAAAAAGCGTAGCATTTGATTCTAATATTGTCTGTCTTCTTTTAGAAAAGTCTGACAACTTTAATTGAAGATTTGTTAATAATTTAATTAGGATAAAGACTAGAAAAAATTATTTACCCATCTTTGCTATGCACTGATAGCTTTAAAACACCTCAAAACAGATTTTTTTAACTCGCACAGGCACAAAGTAAAATGATTTAAATCAAGATGTAGTGATGGCCTGATGGAATTAAGATGAGAGAGAAACAACTGTCAAGGAGGATTACTTTTTGGCCAAGCATCAGAAGTATCATCAACATACCTGAGCCACAGTTTGGATTTATTATAAGTGGGATGTGCAGCTTTTTTTTTTTTTTTGACACACACACACAGGTATATATATATATATATAAGTTGACTAAGACTGGTGATAGAGATGAATCATGGCTGCTCCTTTCTGTAAGGAAAACTGATAATTCCAAATGAAGTATGAAAGTGAAGGATATGTGAACTAAATTTGTAACGTCTGAATGAAAGAGATTTGTCCTTAGGGATAGAGTATTATCGAAACATAACCTAGTAAATAGTTGAGAAGTTTCATCAATGGGAATGTTAGTGTAAAAAGGTACATCATCAAAATGCAGATAGCTATCAGAAGAATCTAACTGCATTTTAATTTTTGCTTTTGAAAATAATAAAAATTAACAGAAGACTCAATGTGACCAACAAGAGAAAAACAATGAAACCGAATGTTTCACAATTTGTTTTGCAGATGAATCAATACTACTTACAGTAGGTTTAAGTAGTACATCAGTTCTGCAAACATTAGGTGAACTGTATAATCTGGGTGCCATAGAATGATGTGGATTAACTACTTTGATAGTCCTTTCTTTGTTCTTTGTTTTTTTTTTAAAGCTTTTGGGGATTATGACACTAAGCTCAAGAGCAAAAAAAAAAAAAAAAAAAAAAAAGATCTTGGTTTACTTGCTTGTTAAACATAACAAAGAATTAATTTTGGTATTGTAGTTTTTTTTAGAACAGTATTAGAATTTACTTAATCATCAGGAAGTATCACAATGCTGTAAATCAGATTTCAGTTGTTTAATAAGTCGTATGTTCATCTTTGGATAAGTTAGATGGAGGTGATTTTGATTTGCAGAGAATATCAAATGCCTTGGCTTTCATTACAATGATAATGGAACAACCCATACCAGTAAAACCAGCCTCAATATTAGAAAAAAATATCTTGTTTACTCAAGTTAGAATAAAAATTCATCCTGTTTAAACCTTATCAATTTTTTCTCCTCTCCATATCCGAGTCTTCTTTTATTTTTTTAAAAATATTTTTCGATTATTCTGTTTTTGTCTTGTTACTTTAACAAAGCTCAATACAAAGTCAGAAAAAACTCTGTTCCCCCCCCCAAAAAATTATTTTTATTCCTGTTCAAAGATTATACGAGAAGTTCGTAAATTAAGAGTTTGAACATAACTCTTTCAGCTATCCACATTTGACAAAGCTATAACTATGAATTGGCTAAAGCATCAACACAGCTTGATATTACCAGAAAATTTGTAAATATAAGAACTTCTGGCAGTTTTCGTAGATGGTGACTGTGCAAAGCAGTCTAAAAATTAAAATGATGGGCATTCCTTTTAGCAACTAAACTTAAACACTTGACTAGGTCAGTGCAGCCAATTTTAACATTTGTTTTGCCTACAGACTTTGCATCTGGCAAATTGTACAGAACTATAATGCTATTTTTAATAGTATTGTTGAAAAAATTTTTTTAAAATATTTGAATTTTTGCTCAGCATTCAAAAATGTCTGAGTATAATATTATTTCTTTCTTGCAAACCACCTTAAAGTCAAGAGAAGTCAAAAAACAAAAATTAATTATATTTTTCAATCTTGGGAACCTACTTCTCTAATTTTTTTTATTTATGGTACTAATAAAAATTATGCCTATATCATCTTTTAAAATTTCTACTTTTTTGAAATACATATATTTTCATTAACATCAGTTTCCTGATTCTGAAGTAGATTTTAAACCAGCACTATGCCTACTACACTTCTGCCTTGATCTGGAAAAAAATTTAAAAAAAAAACTCGAGTGAGTTAATCTGGCATTGTTTAAAAAAATTTCTTTTGTCTGGGATTTAGAAACAAACCACGAAATCCATCTTAATATATTTTTAGGATTAACGGTATTTTTATTTACTTTAAATACATTTTAAATATTTGATTTTATTTTATTTCAAGGGTTGATTTAATGTGCTTCTGTTAGATTTTCATAATTATTATTTATTGCTAAATGTAAATTGCTTTTGAGGAAAATATGAAATTTGCAGTCTTCATCTGTTGCTTCTATGTGATTCATCTCATTGGTAATTTTGTAAAATAAAACAGCACTGATGTACAAGCAGTTTTAGTTGTAAGAAATTCGTCTCCAACAGTCCTTTTAAGTATCTGAAAAATGGTTTTTGTAACTATGACAATTTAAAAAAAAGAAACCTCGACTATAACATCTAGAAAAACTTCATTATTCCATAAAGTGAGAAGTCATATAACCCACCTGGTTTATGTTGAATGTTATCTTTGGATCTAATTTTGCTTTGCACCTTCTCATAGGTTTCTTTTTTATTGATTATCTTTACCTGAAAGAAAAAAATGCATTCATAAATTATAAAATCAAATATACATATTAAATGAAAACCAAAGTTCTCTCAAACAACATTTTCCCTGCACATTTGTCAACTTAATCCAAACCACCAATGCTATAGTGATAATTCCCAACATTGGTGATTCCACTTATTAACTATTACAAATTGAAATTCATCCCACTCAAAAGCCCCAAATAAACCTCACTATTGTTTTTACTGTACTTTCTATCTTATCTTATTTTGCTGCGAGATTCCATAACTATTTACAGGTCTATTCCCCTTTCTCACCTCTTCATTCCTAATTCTCCTGTTCTCCAAGAGTGAAATGATACCTTAAACATTTGCTAAAAAGTGTGTAAACAAATGGAGATCTAGAACTATGGATAGGATGAGAGCTCATCATCAAATATTTGTAGACTAATAAAATAAACATAAAATTGAGAAATTGCAATACTTTACTTCAATTAGTATTTATATGTTGGTGCAAGACAAGTTTATAGAATTTTCATAAAAATTATAATGCAGACCCTTTAAAATAAATGAAGAAAAAAATGTGATGTCTGGAAAACCATCAAGTAAATAGATCTTTCACATCATTATGTTGACTAATTTTAAAATTAATTCACAGACTAAAGAACTAAGATGAGATCACAACCATCTATTGTTGGAAAGTGAATTAAACACTAGTAACTGAGTGTATCAACAACAAATATATAACCAAAAAAAAAAAAAAGAAGTCAAAACTTAATATATTTTTAATTAAACTTTTTAAATGTAGCTTATAACTTTTAAGTAGCATTAATGTAATTTTGTTTTCCAAATTAGCAATATAATCTATAGTTTTTAATTTCAGACAGATTCACCATAGTGAAAAACTAAATACTACTACTGTCACCAAAGAGATTTAAAACTATAAATTTTTTCTTATTTATTCTCTACTATATGAACACAAATACTGCAATGTTTTTAGAAGAAAAAAAAACAAAAAACAAAAACAAATTAAACCTATTAGTTAAGTTAGGTAGTTTGTTTCTTTTTATGATTAATAATAATAATCATAATTAATGACTGGTTGCACCATAATTACGTAGCCAATGACATGGGTAGGGCATTTATTTTATTTTCATAAAGAAGATGCTTCTGATATGTTATTAATATTCCTATGATGGAACTGTCCAATGATTACATTTTTGTTTTTCTTGCTTTTAAAATTATTAGTAAAAGATCAAATAAACTAGACTAATTGTAATCCATTGAATTCACACCTTTATAATTCCTTTAATTGGTTAATTTTAATTTATAGTCTGTTTTGTTAGTACTCATTTAAGTTTTTAGTATTTAAAAGAAACTGTTGAGATTCATCTCCTAAAAGTTTGTATAAGCAAACAGTAATTTTCAGTTTGCCCTCAATTTTTGCACACTGCCAAAAATATGAATAGAGCAAATGATCCTCTGCTAAACAAAGAATATGTAAATAGTGTTTTAGAATGAAGTTCCCAGTGCATGAGCTAATTCAACTTGCTTTCTTACTTTGTAGATTGAGGACAACAGCAGTGAGCTAGGTGTGGGATATTAGCCAAGCAAAATACCTGGTGGGTACATTCCAGTAAAGTAAATTACAGAGAGAATTAGCAGCACAGCTTTGTTCATAGTGATTTCAATAATTCAAACTTCTTTAAGTTCATGTAACAATATACACATGGGAAGAAAAACAAGAATTATGCTAACAGAAATAAACTACATATACATACTATATGTCCCATTTCTTATATAACAGGCAAGCTAACTGCTAAACAGCCTTAATTTCTATATAGATACCCACAAATGAGCTAGACTAAATGAATACAATCCAGACATTTCATAATTCATTGTAGAAACTATATGCTCACAAAATAACTAAATATTACAACCCACTTCTACTTTATTATAGCAGATGTGCTGTGCACACTAACCAGAATTAACTTCATGCAATATTTGTAAACAAAGGATACAAATTTGGCATAAAAAAGCTAAATCTTTTCACATTTTGAAAAACTATTTGGAAAAAAAAAATTATAAAAGAATAAAAGCATTCTTTTTCGGTTTGAAATACTATGCAAGTTACTGTACACACAGTTGGGAGGTATTGTGCTACGTTTATTTGGTTAGGGTGTACTGCCTAACAAAAAAATGCAAAGAAACTGGTGGTAGGTGGCTTCTGTTGTTTTTCCCTGAAACTTCAAACTTTTGTCTAAAACACAGACACTTTTAATATACCAAAAAAGGGAAAGAACTACTACTCACATTTCCTCCTCCAGGTACATGATGTGCATTTGCCAAAGATCTAATTTTTGAACGAATATTTTTAGATGCAGCTACAGAGTCTGGAGTCTTTCTTGGACTGATCTGTCGGGCTATTAATAAAGAAACATTTTTTTTTAATTTGAAAAAAAAAAAAAACAAACTATAGCTATGACTAAAAGTATTTTCTCCTACAAAATATCAGATTAACAAAATTTCTTAACCATTTGAGGTCACTAGAGCAAATTGAACAATTCCACTATGCAGGTTCATCACTAAGGAATGTCACTTTGTAGGATTGTTTTGATAGCAGGTACTTACTAGGCAGTACAATTAAAATACAAATAGTAACAGTAATTTTACCATTCTTACAAGTCACGAAATTCAGTGAATGTAGTACTAATATGTTCCATAAGCAACTGCTTTAAAAAATAACTAATGTTCTATGTGACCAAACTATATATGCTCCAAGCAAGAAAATTGAAGTATAATGAAATATATGAACACAAGAATTGGTAGTGTCGACAAGTGAGGCGAAACAACAAAACCCAATTCAAAATGTTCACATAAGACCAGAGAGCTAATATTAGACAATTAACCTCTTAAAACTTTTGTACATATATTTTTAAGACATAAACATACCAAATCTTAGTGTTCAAAGACTCTGATACTTAGATAAATACTAGGAGCTTTCAAATGAAACCTGGCTAAAATAGAACTGCCATAATGATATATGGCCGAGTTTCATTTGAACATCCCTAGCACACCTACTTTAAAATGCTTCTATTAGAAAGTACTTAGATGGAAAATGTTTTTACAAATTAGTTTTTAAGTGGCATCCTTTTCTTATTTACATTAATCAAATTGTCCCACAGAATAGATCTGCTAATGAAAACCATGAGCAAAGTGCCACTATTTTCTGTATCAAATTCAGTTATCAATTCACATATAAACACCTTTGACAATATTAAAAAATGTTTGAAAGCAATTGGATAATAAATCATATTCCTGCAACAGCACTCATGTTTTTAATAAACTCTGCAAGTGAAATTTCAATGTGTACATGAGGGTTAATGTACTAGTGATATTTAATTTTGGGAAAATTATAATACAAAGACTTTTTTTAATTTTGAATTCTGGCTTTTCAGACTTTAAGACACACACAATGTACCAAGTTAAAATGTTGAAAGCAGCCCTAAAAATTAAATAATAAGTATCTTCAATAACATTCTTTGGGATAAAAAAGGTAAAAATATTAGAAAAGCACAATGAAAATCATTGCTTATAGAATCCATCATTAATGAATTGAGGAATAAACAATAAGTTGTATTCTATGAAGGAAGCAAGAAAGCATTAAGATTGTACATTACATACATCAATGAATAATCAAACTGACTTTTCTATTCCTTTTAGTAAATACTACAGGATTTTAAAATGTCATCAACTTCTTTTAATTTGCATAATTATTATTAAAATGCATTGCCCAGGCAGCAATAAGAAAAGCATCAACCAGTTATTATAAATATTCATGAGTACAAAAATGACTACTACTGAACAATTTTCATCTATTAGATTTTAATTTCTTTGATCAAAATTTTCACCTCATTGTTTTTGTGTATCTACATATAGTTTTCACAAACTGAATTAATAATACTGGAATTCCCAGAAGCATCAAATTCAATACTGAAGTCCCTTGGCTGACAAACAAGAAGTTCAACTGGCAGCTTTGCTCAGTGCCATTCAAAATTATTCAGCAATAGTTAAACCCTTTACTGATTAGTGAGTTTCATTCAGACCAAGAAAGGTCTGCAGGCTTTCTCATATTCATGCAAAAATCTCCTATCTACTTTGGATTGAAGGTTTTGTATTTTCAGCAAAATAAATTTTCTGCGATCTTTAAGCCAGAGGAAATGATGCACACTCAATATCAAAGGCTGTATGCACACGCATATATCGTAAATAAAGTTCCGGAGAGATGTTCGAAACCTTGCATTCTGAAGATCAGTGATAAAAAAGATAAGTCTGTCTGCCAACCAACCCCAAAATGATTGGCTAAACCACTGCTGGGGAAGAATATGATCAAGTAATTTATCTGCTGTTTTACAGAAAACAATGCTTTCATCAGCCCTAAACAGCAGTTCTAGAGCAGATAGAGAAATTTATCCTAGAATTGCAAAAGAAGAATGAAAACCACAGAAAAATCACACACCACTGACAAACATGTATGGCTTGGATCAATTGGAAAGATAACCAAACAAATGAAAATGCTTCCAAACCTGATCAACATGGATGCCTCCAAGATCAAGCATGCTGCTTGTCATTTTGATTAGGGGAAACATAAGAGGTTTATTCAGTGAGATGTGTTGTTGTTGAATATATATATGACAGTGGTGAACATTGCCATCAGCAAGGACCTAGCTGCAAGTATGGATAGTGCACAGTAGTCTAAATGGTTGTGTTGCTGTCTAAAAACCTTTGCTAAAGAGAGGCAACCAAACGGTAAGGCTGAAATAGACAGCAAAAATGAAATAGGTGGGGAGACCAAATCTGGAAGATGCATTTTATAAATGGGCCAAGTTTGAACTGTTTGGTAATAATCAACAGTAGTTTGTTTGAAAGTGGATCAGTGAGCAGTATAATAATTAATCAGTGTACAACAGCTATGGTGAAGCATGGAGGTGAATCAATACAAATGTGGGGGATGCATAACAGCCAAGGGTATCTGAGATTTGCATGTTCTCATCCATTATGCCATTTGCAGGAAGACATCTCACTAAGCTGGGAGGAATTAACTTCCAACATGACAATAACCTCATTGAAGAATTATCTGAAATGTAAAGAGGCTGATGGAACATTCACAGAGATGCCTTGGCCTACAGTCTTGATATGAATGTCAATGACGCTATATGGGATACACAGTTACTGAGAAAGTCAAAGGGGAACCAAACAACTTGAATAAATTGTGGAAAGTGCTGCAGGATATTTATAACATTTTACAGTAATACATCAATAATTGGTATGAATGAGGAGGAAAACGTGTCGTGCTGTAAGTAAAGCAAAGGACTCACAAACCAAATACTATTGCATTGTACAATATATTCATTCTGTTTTGGTATATTTTCTGTAATAATGCATTTGGTATCTATCATATACATTTCTAAGTTGCAATTACTCATTCTTTTTGCATATGTTCTGTGTGTTTCTGAAACTATTTCCAATACTGCATTAGTAAAGATTTACACTAGTAAAGTTAAATATAATCTATTTACAAAGAACTTAATTGAGCATATACACATAACATCACTATGCTTATTAGAACATAGTTTTCAAGTTTAGGCATTTCTTGAATGGTCTGGTTCTTGAAACTTTCTTAGCATTCAGCATTGATAATCCAAATTAAAAAATTAAAAACTACTCTATCCTGTTTGTATCACTAGGGCATCATACACATTTTGAAGCTCAGCCACCCGATAACAGCTTGGAAACTTGAACAGATCAATCAAACTACATAACAGTATTACAGAAAAATACATCAATCATACCTGGACTACCAGTCAGAGATGGTGACTTTCTTGGAGAGTTCCTTTTTACTTCCTGGGTGCTCTGTGTAAAAAAAAAAAAAAAAAATATAAAAAATAAACAGATGGTAATAAACAAAAACATCCACTTTTTCCACCATGAATTTAAAAAAATAAAATAAATCTACAACAAACGTTTTCAGTACCATTAAAACAAATGCCTAAGGTTGCAAAAAACATCCAATCCTTAATGTCCTCAGATTTCTCATTACTTTTGACCAACCAAACTTTTATGTACTTAGTGCTATCTTTTTTCCATTTTTAATGCCAACCCAACATAAGTATTCCCTGAACTTGAATTTTTTTTTTTAAATCACATCAAATTGTCTACTGAGATAACTAAGCTTTTCTATAAAGCATCAAAGAACAGTTATAAATTTTTTCCCATCAGTAAAACACTTCATTTATAGTTTCATAATACAAAGATGATTGATGTATTCTAAATTTGTCCAGCCCAGTTTAATGTTCTAAGCCTTTTATTCCAGATATAATTTTCATGTAATACAAATGCTCTAAATAAAAATTTAATTTTCAATAAACTAAAAAATTGATGGAAATAAGATTTAAATAGTTACAGGGAAAATAATTTAAAGATAATTATAATAAACTAACTCCTGAAAGTAGTATCATAGACTGTATGCAATTACTGATGCTGAATTTGTACATCACTCTTTCATACTGGACACCTTAAAATATCTAGTGATTTAAAAAATGTTTTCCTCTACTGCCACTGCATTTAAACAAAAAGTCTATTGCAAATTAACTTACATCCCATTTATAAAGAAATAGTCCCAAATTCCTTTCTGAATTCTGCAAGATAAGTTCTACATCAGATTACAGAAACCATCTATCTAGACCTTTTATTTTTAATCAAATTTAATTAAGACAATAACTGTAATTACTGATACTTAATTGTGTATTAATTTAATATTCTAAACATTGTTTTAAAATCTATTTACCTTGTTTTTTTGCAGAATATTATTAGAGAGAAAGGAAATGCTGTTTAACAGATTTAGTAAATGTGCATAGAGTTTAATTAGCGTAATAACTTTCCATCTTCTGTATTTCCTTCTTAAATTTGTTTATATTCTATTCATAAAATTAGTGTAGTCACTTAGTAGGATGGCTTGATATGATATTCACCAAAAAGGTAAGGCAAGGAAAAAAAAAAGAGAGGAAAACTCACTGTTTATAGTAGTGTAAAATAAAATGCTTTACTTATTAAAATTTAATACGTTTTAAAACATATTAAGTTAATTTTGTATATTAACAACATTTTTATATCAGATTAAGTCAGGCGAAGCATCAATATGCAAACCATCATAACACAAACAGGTTCCTATGAATTTAAAAGAGTTAAGCTAAAGGTGAGGAAGTTGAAGTTGGGTACTTATAGTAGGAAATTACCACAAAAGTGTTAAGTGATATAATCTTGGTTGTTGTGAAGAACAATCTTTTAATGTTCCCAGAAACACAAAGGTAGCTAATTAATTAGACAAAAGAAATGAAGCAGAGACATGAATTCCTAATCAATAAGTAGGGCTTTCTTCAGTGAGGAAAATAAACAAAAGGAAGAGGCATGGTGTTTTATTGCACTAAATTTTTAAGTAACTACATATTCTAAAATGTATGTTAATACATTTAGTATTATGGAGAAATAATTAAGGTTTGTTGCAAAATATGCAAAAAATCTCTTTTGTAAGTACCATGCAAGGAAAACACTGGTACACCATAGATAGTAGTAGTTGGATATCACACCTACCTTGATGGCATTTTTATCTTCTTCAACATAACTTTTTGTAGCTGCATCTTGTGAGAGGAAAAAAATCAAAACATACAATTCAAGTTTACCTCAATTTCCAAGCCATCATCACATTATAGACATTTTTACTGACAGATATGCACAAGAAAACAGTTTCAAATAAATAAAAATCAGTCAGTTCTGGCATCCACAAAAGCTTCATTTACATCAATACAATGGTGTTAAAATTCATCGCTATTTAGAGAGGATAAAGTTCTTAAATATAATCATAATAATATAAAACGAAAAAAAAAAACAAACAAAACATTGAAATTATTTTCTTTGAATTTCTAATTTTATAACTCACTGACCAAGAGTAAAGATATATATATATATATATAAAATTAAAAACATACTTAATCAGATATCACAAAATAACATGCTGATGTTTCTACAATAATAATGTATACTGTTTTCCAATTAACTACCAGTATGTTTACAATAATAAAATTTCAAGATTAATGTTAGAATTTTATAATTTATAACATTTTTTATTTCCAATGCTTTTGCATTATAAAAACTTTTCTAGTGTTTAGAGTTTGAGCTCCCTGCTGTAATTTATTTACTTATAACATTTTTAATATCACACTGTAAATCCAAGGACTGTTTTAAATAATACAAAGTAATTAAATTATCAGTTGCTCTAAAATTGATAACATTAATATTTTGACTAATTTATAATTTAAGTGTAATGATTTTTTAATGATTTTAACTATAGACAAATTACTTATCTGTCATTAAAGTAGCCATATAATAGTAATCTGCAACATAATTTTTTTCTAATCCAACATGCCTTAAGAGAAAGGCTGCTTATCTACTGAGTGCCATTAATTCTATAAATTTGTACCTTTTGCTTGTAACCACTAAAACAAAAGAAACTAAACTACTGGCCAGATGTCAAAGACCAACATGGGACCTTTGAACTGAGGACAACTGGCTTGAGGCAACAGATTCTTTTGGTCCAAGCTGTCCATGCTCTGCAGGCACATCCAGTGTTGAAACCCCATTGCTAAACTCAAAATAAAAATACAAAAAACACTGAAATGCATAGGAAATCACTGAGTCCATTGGGTGTAAAACACATACATCCACATCCAACCTGCCTCATTTGGTTTGCAAACTGAATTATGTTAAATGCTACATGTATGTAATTAAGCAGATGAGATAAAATACTTGGAGGAATTATGAATGGCACTCATTAAGACAAAGAATCACTGATGATGTTGGTTTCCATTTGAAAGCTTAATCAAAGAATGAAAACAAATTCACTAATTGCCAATAGCTATCAGATTCATAAGCAAAAATCCATTGAGTAAGACTAGAAGTTCCAGTTGAATTTCCATGGCAACCAATTTAGGTAAAAAGCCAACAATGGCATTAGTGTACATAAATAAATGTCCAGTTTACTTCCTGAAATGGCATCCATAACTACAAATGATTCTCACCAACTAGTGAACAACTACACGAAGTAATGGCAATAATAGTCAGATAGCAATCTGGTAAACAATTCACAGTTCCAAAATTCTAAAAAAAGACAGAACCTATTCTTTAAGGCAGTACTTTTTTTTACAAGACTAGATCAATCATTTTTTTCCAGGAATGAAAAAAAAAAAAAAAAGTTCTATAAAAGATCTGATAACCAAGATTATACTAACTTCTCATTTTTTAATCATTAGAAAACCTAATTTTCCAGCCTGATAACTGACCTAGTCGGTGATTACACAACATTGCACATTATTTTCCCACAACTATTGATAAGTCTTCAAACAATGGTGTTCTCAAATTCAAATTATAAAATCATCCTGCAAGTTTAAATTACCACATCAAACTTCAACAAAGAAACTACCCGGAAGTGACCCAAGCATTAACAAATAGAAAATGGAAAACAGGTTGTTTTTTTTTTGGACATTTTTAATACAAGTTCACAAATTAATGGCATTTATATATATATATATATTAGTAAAATTTAGACATAAGATTTATTAAACATTGAAATATTATTACTTAATAATGGAATAATCTATAATCCTCAGTCATTTTGCATGGAAACTGCCATGTCTAGCTTTAAAAAAAAGTGCTTCCTGTTTGTTGATATTTAAAAACTGGACAAATCAAATTAGATACACTCAAAACTTGAACCTAGACATCAGTTTAAAGCTATAACTGCACAATCTTTCGTGTGTGTTTAAAAAAAAAAAAAAAGGAAATTCAGCAGCTCCCTAAATTAAAATAATTGTTCAGATATTTTTTGCTATTCTCATCTTTGTGTTTCTTGTTTTAAAAAAAATATAAAAACACTACCCAGGAATAAAATGTGTGTACAATGAACTGACATCAAAGCACATTTAGTAGTAAGGGAAATTAAAAAATAATATGCACATAAATAATATTAATTATAATATAGTTAGGTATCCTAAAAGTGCCTTAGTATCTTGTATAGCTAAAAGCAAATGAAAGTCATATGTAGCAGTTTATTAATATGGATCAATCACATTGTACTTATTTATAGTTATCGAGATGTTACACAAGTTTGCTAATGGCAACATTCAGCCACCAGCAGTCAAAAACACCATCACCATCCTTTATAACAATCACTTATCTGCATGAGTGTTTAACTTACAAAACAGAACAGCACCAAAACAATAAGCTGCTACAACTCAACCCTTTGACAGGCTTCTAACTGCTACAAAATGGTTTGTTTTTACTACTGTTTGAATTTTAGTCAATTTAATAACACTGCAATGAAAACAAATACTTTGTTAGACTGAAATTTCAACACAAGATTTATTGTTTAAAACTTAACACATATCCTATGATTCATCACACCTTAACATGCAACTTGTAAGCATTGGATGAAACTAATAAGCTTCAATGAAACAAAGTGTCTATAAAATCTATGATTGGTTTTGATGTTTAAGTAAAAATAAATTCTATTACAAAGTCGTATGCTTAAAGTTACTAATTTCTTTTTTCAAACTTTTGTGAAAGCACAATGGTGTTGATTGAGCAAATTAATGCACCTTGTGGCTTGATGAATAGCAAAACAAAAGTTTATGGCACATTACAAGAATCTTCCATCCAACAATTGGCATCAGAAATTGGAAAAAAAAGTTTACAGAAACAAGCTAAGTTAATGCTATAAAATGCTCTGGTAAACCAGGCGCCAATCAAGAGACAACTGCAACTATTGAAATGGAAATCACTTTGCAATGCTTCAGACTTAAAAATCCACTTTTCAACAATCCATAACATTTGAAAGTGTGCATTATCGATGCCAGTCATATAATAGCACAACTGTAGACATTGGCAAACAGGACTAAACATTGTCACTGAAGATGGTAGCAATTTAAAAGTTTAAGGATTCATCACGGCACACTCAGAAACTTTCATTATACAGCTTTGTAATAGAATTCACTTTTTGTTATACCTTATGCAATTAAACATTAAACATTGAAACCTTCAAAGATTTTATGATCCCCCCTCCTGCATAATAAAATTTCTTTTATCATCTGATTATGGTCTGGTTCAAGTTTAACTTGCAACTTTCAAATTTCAGAGATGGATTTATAATTTAATTTATTACTGTCACAAGGGTATGCTGTGGTCAAATTTTCTAACTTAGTATAAAAATTATTATAATAATTTGTCCAATTAAAAGTTAAAAGTGAAACATGATTCCAGATTATCCAATTTTCAACTGATCTAACATGTTCATTTTCACTCATTCTACAAATCTTAGTTCTCATCAATATATCTCCTTTAAACACCAATCTCTTAGAAAACTAGAAACACAAGATTAGGAATTAGCAATGTATTTTGTTTTTTATTTAAAAAATGATGGCTTAACAATACTGAAAGGTTACTGGTGTAATATCTATTTACAGTTTAACATCCTTTATCTTCAAACTTCTAGTGTGTTTAATTTACAGTCAAACACCAGCTATCCAAATTTGTCCAGATAACCAAGTTACCATGAGAGGTGATGAAAAGTAGCCAATTTAAGAGAGAAATGCCCTGCATATAAAATTTGTAACCTAAAAACCAACAAGTATACTCTTTATTTCCACTGTTCATATGACTGCAGCTAATCCACACGAAAGAGATCAAAATGTTTTTATTAAGCAGGAAAAGGCTTTTTTTTTTTTGAGATGTGTTTAATAATTTGTGCTGTGTTATAAAGTGGATCTGATGTTCATACAGATTGAAATTTTGTGCAAATTTGAAATATTCTCAGTCTCATAATTTCATTCATTACTAACATAATGACTAAAAGTAGTTTGAATATTTCCTTCTGGTTCAGTATTTATTATGCCTTTGTTAAGCCTTAAGTTTTTCATAAAAAACTCTATCACACTATCAAGAATCTCTCATCTCTTGACATTTTTTGATCACACTTAGTTTTTGTTTCAGTTGCTTTAATTTTTGATATTGTAGCAAATGATATTATGCTTTCTGAAATTTCTTAATTCTATAATTCTGCCATAGTATAGACATCATCCTTCAGTGTCAATCTTTAATTACTATTCAAGAGTTGCAATCTTTCTTCATATCTGAGATTATATCATAAATTATATACACTTCCAGCATCACAAGTGTCAATCTTGCACATGATTCTGGTAGAAAATAATTTATTTTACATGGAGACCAAATTTGTATAACAGAGCCACTTAAGCATCGTTTTGATATTAGTAGGATTTCTGTACCAAAACAGTCTTAATGAGTTAATTTCTAATGGAGATGCAAATACATTATTATTTTAAAAATAAATATATATATATATAAAAATCAAAAACAAAATAAATGCTTAAACATTATGTTAATCATGGTAATAATTATACTCTTAAAAGAATCAGAATTATTTTGGTCACCCATGGTAGTTGTGTTGTGATGATTAAGATCTTTGTTTTCATATAGAAAATAAAGGAGTGGCTTCTTGGTCTATGCTTTAGAATTTATTGAAAGATCAAACTAATGAAAAACTACGTTAGACAGAGTCGTTTATTACCAGAATCAAAAGCTTCTACAACTCGGGCAAACTTGTGAAATCAGTGGGAAATTACGTAAAGACTGCCTCCCGTTTTTCAGTGAAAATTGTGTATGCAATGATACTACCTGGATGTTAGCCAACCTTCATCTGGGCTTAGACACTGGATGGTGGTGATTCCAGTAGGTAGGTTATATCTTGATATCGCCTCTTGCCAATGAACTAAAAAAAGACAAAACAACTAAAAGATGATGTTAGCACCACTCTCTGACTGGTTTCTATGCTGTGATTTACATCCAAACGAAAGATCTGTTCACTTTTAATCCCATGCTAATAAGAGAAGTTCAAACGCAAGTAGCCTGCGTGCTGTATCCAGAATCTGCAGAGAGTTTTTCCTTCCGAAATTCCCAACCGGGCAACGACAGCGACTCCCCTCCAGAATTCCTTTCTTCTGCCTGCCTGCTCCCTCAAGTCCGGTCACGATGGGCATTATTTATTTTCCCAACACTACCATCTGCATTTTACTCGTAGCATAACATTCTAATGTCTCCTCTTTAGTTCCACAAGAATTTTTGGACTGTTGTTGTTGTTGCTGTGTCTGTGAGTGTGTGTGTCTGTCTGTGTGTGGTCTGTCTGTCTGTGTGTCTGTCTGTGTCTGAGTGTCTGTCTGTCTGTGTCTGAGTGTGAGTCTGTCTGTGTCTGAGTGTGAGTCTGTCTGTCTGTGTGTGTGTCTGTGTCTGTCTCTGTGTGTGTGTGTCTGTGTGTGTGTGTCTGTCTGTCTGTCTGTCTGTGTGTGTCTGTCTGTCTGTGTGTGGTCTGTCTGTCTGTGTGTGTGTCTGTGTCTGTGTGTGTGTCTGTCTGTCTGTGTGTGAGTGTGTCTGTCTGTGTGTGAGTGTGTCTGTCTGTGTCTGTGTATCTCTCTGTGTGTCTGTGTGTGAGTGTGTCTGTGTCTGTGTGTGAGTGTGTCTGTGTGTGTGTGTCTGTCTGTGTGTCTGTCTGTCTGTGTGTGTGTGTGTGTCTGTCTGTCTGTGTGTGTGTCTGTCTGTCTGTGTCTCTGTGTGTGAGTGTGTCTCTGTGTGAGTGAGTCTCTGTGTGTGAGTGTCTCTGTGTGTGAGTGTGTCTCTGTGTGTGAGTGTGTCTCTGTGTGTGAGTGTGTCTCTGTGTGAGTGTGTCTCTGTGTGTGAGTGTGTCTCTGTGTGTGAGTGAGTCTCTGTGTGTGTGTGAGTCTCTGTGTGTGAGTGAGTCTCTGTGTGTGTGTGAGTGTGTTTTTTAAACAGGGACTGAGAAACTGTTAATTCTTGTAGCATTTACTTAATAGTGGTGATAAGTAGAAGTTCATTGGTCATTTCGTGTTGTTGGAAATTCTTGAGAAGCCTTAACACAACAACAACAACAACATTAATAATAATAATAATATAATAATAATAATATAATAATAATAATAGAGAGAAGTATTTACTAACTTGTTCTACTGTCGGAGCCGTGCTAGCGCTTGGCAAACCCTAGAGTTCTCTTAGTCGGCCTTTCCTCTGCTGGTTTTGAGGGGGAAGAGTGAGCGAGCGTCTGTCTGCACTCCCTCCGACATCATGGCGTCCTCGACAGCTCAGACCATCGTCGCGCAGAGTTCACCCACCTAAGGCGTTTGCATTTGCCTGTCAGTACCACCTGCGGGAAGCTCACTGCCCGCCCGGCGGCCGACTATTCAGAAATTTTTTTTTCCTCTCAATGTGCTTTTCAAATCTAGGTTTTTGCCTTCTCCATTATTTCAGAATATCCCCCAAGTCTCCCTACCATCAGAACTCTTCCGTCCATTTCTTTGCGCTGTAAAACGAAATCTCGCGCGCGCGCGGATTTTTGTTGTTATATGTATTCTTATTAGACCGGGGGGTGGGGTGGGTCAAGCTATTCAAACCAATCGGGACAAGCGTTATTTCGTCATTAGGGATACGCATTAGGGGAGATAAATAGAGTTTGTGAATGTTTTTAGTTATATTTATTTTATTTGCCACTTAATTATTAACTGATCGTGAATTAACCTAGGGTCGGATATGGGTTAACTTACATATCTTTGAACATTTATCTCAGTCTAAATCTTTAATTTTGGGGAAGTTTCGTTGTTGCCATTTCATATAAAAGGATTGAATATTAAAGAAATTTCTCTAACGACATAGTTGGTTATTTATCTTGGAAATTATGGCAGAGACAGCATAAGTTTGATAATCTGAATAATTGGTAATTGGATAACTGGAGTCTGACTGTAAATTATCATGCACTGCAATGAATCCAAACGCTTCAAAATAATTAGTTAATTAAATTAAAATTAATTAATAATATAATTTTTTTAAAAAAATTTCTAATTTAATGTAGTTCCTGGGGAAACAGCTGGTGACTGGATTTAATGATTTCAGATAGTCAAAGATTTCTGTGCAGTATATTAAAAAGAAGAAAAAAAATTGTTCATATGTATATACCAAAATAAACAATCATCAAAACTAAATAATATACTATTGACAGACAGACACCGGGGAGGAAACCTAGCTGCTTACCATCAGCCATCTGATATTGTCCATTCCTGAAAAGGTAACATTGCATCAGACCCAAATGTTAGATTTCCTTATTTCAAAAATAAGACATTTTTTATACAATTATAAAAATTAAACTTAAAAATAGGCAAATATTTCTTTAGGATTTTAAAAGTCAGAAATTGTAAAAAAAAAAATGTGTATTTCTGAACAAAACAGAGATGACAATCAAAACAAAGAAATATAATAATAATACATATATGTTAAGTTTAAGAAAAATTCAGTTACAACTGAAATAATTAGTTTGATCCAATAAAATATTTAGTTTAAAACCAATTACATTATGAAAAAATTATATTTTGTAGAAAGATTATAAATGTTTCTCCTAGTTGACAGTTTTATAACAAACTTATATAGTGAATACTGAAAACTGCTCAAGTTTTACTGTCAAATAAATAATAAAATTTAATGCACATGAAATTACATTAAGATCTGGATTCGTTGAGCATAGAAGTTCATAAAGTAAGCTCTGACAGCTTACATAGTAAGTGTTTTAGACATCTTCAAACTTTGTGATCTTTGATGAAACAGAGTATATGACAACATCTTGTAAATAGAAAAGTAATATTTAAAAAAAGATGGATAGTTCATTTTTTTCATTTCCTTTCATTTTTTCTCTTTAATAAAATATTTTTTTTACTAAATTGTATTTAATCATTAGATATTTTACATGCTTAAAAATTATAAATCTAATCCAATGACTGTTTCCTCACTGAGAAACCTATCAATATCACCTTTCACATTTTATAAAGAAAGCAATTTACGGTTTAAAATGATAAAAAGGGATACAGATTTACTTCCCCCAAAAATAGTTGATTTAATCTGAAAACATGATGAATGATAATAAAGCAAGATCTTCAGTGATAAAGCTGATTTATTTCACTTTGTATGCCAGCAAGGCTAATCAGATTCCATCACAAAAAGTTTAAAATGGCAATCATAAATGTCTTTGTTATATTTAGGTCTTTTCATTTTTTTTTTTTGAAATATCATTGTTTAAAAAGAATTATAAATGAGCTTTATAGTGACTTTTCAATGTTTAAAATTAACCCGCAACTTTTCAAGTGATTGAAATTCTAAACTGAAAAAAAAATTGGATATTAAAAGTAGGTGATTCTCTCTTACTGGCATAGCTGTACTATAAACAAGTTAATGTATGAAATCACCAAGCACATGCAGAAACTAAGGTTCAGTATGAGATTATGGCATACACTGAAGCAGAAAATACATCAATAGCAACATACAGTGAGAAATCAACAATAGATGGAGGTCAGTTTATAGAACAATTCTAAAATGTTATTGCTTTTAAAAAATACCAGAAAAGCATGCCCAATGAAAGAAATAACATTATATTATTTTTCATGACTTTGAGAGTTTAATCATTATAACCACTGTGTTCCACAAACTTCAACATACCTTTCTCTATATTAAGTACCTATCTCTGAGTGTGGAAGTAGCAAATGATCTTCCTGACTACAGATCTGGGTTACCATAAAGAAGTACCTTGGCCACACAATAACAATTTGACAATGATTTATGATGCAAAAAATATTTTAGGAATACATTCACCATACAGTAAGGAACAGGATTCATGTTAAAATTGAGAGAGAAGGAAATTCACTAATGTGGAGTGCCAATTGCAAAGTTCCAGAAACAAGTAAGAGAAATGGCTTTTCCTAGCTTAACAAATGATTGTATACACTAGTTTAAAATTCTGAATGCATCAGTTAAGTTTTTGATGCACCTCAGTGGCCATCTTAATTATCAGGTTATAAATTAACACAGATTTTTGAAACATCTAAAGTTTTTAAGTTTTAATTTATCAGATAATGACTATTTCTTAAATTTCATTAATTACATTTTTATGAATGTGCTGGTAGCTAAGCTGCAAGGCCCTGTAAATGATAGGCAAAAATGGATTGAAGAATAGCAAATGAGCAGTCCATTAGAAATCTGTTGAATGTAATATGGAATTGCATAATTATCATTAATGTATATCTTTTATTTTTAGATGATATCCAAATAAATTGAAAAATGTAAATCAAATTTTAAAAAAATTAGTGAGATCACTTTTACATATGTTGACATTGCACCATTGAAGGAGAGCAAGCATGTGTGTAAGGTACAAGAAACATACTTTTGGAAATACTCTTAAAAAGTTGAATAAGAAGCAAAAGTGCAAGCAAGAAGATAAGATTAAGATGAGTGACTAATAACAAATTATTTTGATTATCAGTAGTTGCCAGGTATAATTATAAATTAGCTAAAGTTTCTGCAATGCTTGATTAAAAAAAAACACAATCTTGGTATCTGAATTGCACATAAGTTGAATAATTTGCCAAGAGCAGTGGTTAACAGTGAATGAGTGAACCATTTCACTAATCATATTGATCAATCGTATATAAGTGAATATGCTATCCTGTGTCTTTGCAATAAATGAACTAAACCATCAAAGTCATATTTACTTTAAAAAAACAAGAATTTGGATTGAAAAGAGAGTGCAGATAAAATAGACATATAGACAGGTCTTGCATATTAAACAGATTGGACAGCATCGCAAAATATTATATTTGCATCCAAATAAATGTTTTTGTCAGTTCACAATCCAAAAGCCTGCATATGAGATATATAAAACAGAAGGCAATCTCAACATCATATTGCAATAAGAAAAATAATGTTCTCATATATCACCGTCTATAAATAAGCCATTATCTACATAGATATAATATCAAACTAAGCAACTAGGGACAAAAAATCCATACCCTCAGTGTCAATTTTTATTACCATCTATTCTGAATGTATTCCCAAAACAGTTTCAATATCTTTGCGGCAAGTGGTCAACACAGATTTTAAAAAATCCAGTATATATTAATAAGAAAAAATTTCTCACTGTATATTTCTGCTGATGCTATTTGCACAAACTGTTTTTCACAATAAAGCTGCAAAATAAAAGTAACAGAGCTAAAACAAAACAGCATAAAAGAAAAATTGTAAGCTAAATACAACATCATTTCAACCTTTTCTTGTTTGGATAGGAGCAGTCTTTGGCCTGGCAGGTGATGCTGATGATTTTGGATCAGGTGATACCACAGATTTGAAGCTTCTGGTATTAGCCTTGGCAGAATCACAAGTGGGTTTTGATAATATTGGAATCTCTCTCTGTTTTGGAACCATGTCAATTGATCTGATAGTTTCTTGTTGATTTTGAATGGTGTTACTTTCATTTTTTCCTATGGGTAAACTTTTCTTCTTAGGTATATTCCTGTACATTTCCTGAACATTACTATAGTTTTCTTTAATTGTGGTCACTCGAACAGTTTCAGACTTTCTTGAATTCTGCATGTCTTTTGAATATGCATTTGGTTTCTTTTGTATAGGAGTCGCAGCTATTTTCATTGGTAATAATTTTGATCCACATTCAGGCTTACTTTTCTTATCTACTTTACTTGGTAAAGTTTGTTTTTCAGCTTCATTAAAAATGTGTTCACTCTCACTCTCCATAGTCTTTGTTCCTGTTACCTCAGCAACAATCTTAACCTTATTTAGTGAAATATTTTCTATTTTCTGCTCATCTTTGACATGCTTAATTTTATCACGTTCCACTATGTCCAAACTCACTGACTCTTTCTTAACATCACCAAGCATAATGCATTGACTTTTCGTTTCTTTAATTACGTTATTTTCTAATTTTGTACCACTTTCATCCACCATAGGAACTGTATATTCCAAGCAGTCATTTTTTAAAATTTTTTCATTGCCACCGCATGATTCTTTTTCCACATATTTATCAATGACTGCTGTCTCATTTTTAGTTTTGTAATTATTTTCATCTCTGGAAATATTTTCTGCAATATCTGTATTATCTAAAACTTTTGCAATATTTTTAGTTTTTTCCTTATTCTCAGTAATAATTCCTATCTTAGCTTTAGTTTTGTATTCATTTTCAACCTGTTTATCTTCCTTGGCTGTACCATTTTCAGTAACAACCTTTTCTTTGAGAACTTGCATGCTTTCACATAGCGGTTTTGTTGCTTCATTTTGCTTAGAAACATTACAAGCTACACTTTCAGCTTTGTGCTCATCTTTAACTTGTTTAACTTCTTGCCTTAAGTTTTCATGATCAGAGACTTCTATCTTATTACCAGACCCAGACATTTTAGTTTCTTCTGTAATAGGAGATTCAATCATATTTAGTGCAGTCTTTTTTTTGTTCTGATTATCCTCAAATCGTTCAACTCTGTCTCCATTTTCCATGAAATTTTCTTTTTCAGAAATGTCTTTGTTATCTTTAGTAGATTTTTGTGTTTTCTCCCCGATATTTTTCTGAATGTTTTTTGTCGATTTACTTTCCTCAACTTGCCTGTCCTTAATTGTAACAGGCATATTTTCCAAAAGAGTCTCCAATATAAAAGGCTTAGCAACTATACTTGTAACATTTTCCATCTTTTCAACATTTTCAACTTGCTTTGATTGATCAACATTGTCTACATTTTTGGAAAGTCCATCAGCATTTGAAGATAACAAATCCACATTTGTTTTTAGAGGGATCTTGATGCTGTTTGTATGTGTTTCTAACTTTTTTTTGTCTTCTTCAAATCTGGTAAATTCAAATTGTTTTTCAGTATTTTTGCTTTCATTTTGTTTTGTATTTTTAATAAAAATTCCTGCAACTGCTACATTTTCTGATGTAGCTTTTGTTGCTGATTTTTCAATTTCTCTCACAGTGGTGGTTTGGGTTTGTTTTTCATCAAAACTCCAGTTCTCACTTGCATCATGTTTTCCAGAAAATGATTTATTTTCAACTATTTGCACATTGTTTGCAATAGTTTTTGCTTGTGTTGGTTCTGATTGTTGAATAACTTGTTTTGGCTGATAAATGTCATTATTCTCACTACGTTTATTCTCATTATTTATTTCTCTACTTTCTTCTGCCTTTGCAGCATGTTTTTCCATTTTGTTTTGCTCAGCATTTCCTGTACATATTTTCATTTCAACAGGTGCTAATAAACCACTACTAAATGTTTTTTTACTCTCAGTTTTCTCAACCTTTTCTTTCAAGTCTGTCTGTATTATATCTTTCTCTAAACATGATTTTGGTCCACTATCATCTTTTTGTTGAGGATGATAAGCAGCTGATGATGAGGTTTCCATGTTATTTTCTGATATACCATAAGCTTCATTCTCAGTTTTTTCAAGTAATATGTCTTTGTCTTGTTTTTTTTCTTCCAAAACCTCTGAAAAGATTCCTGTTTTAAAATCTCTTTCAATCTGAACTTCATCAGGCTTAATTTCTTTTGCATGTTTTTGTTCTATTCCTAAAATTCCAATAGATTTTTCCTTTAAGTGATTGTAGGACATACCGGGAGTGATGCTTTCTTTACCTTGGAATTCATTTTGCACACTCATTTTAGATTCTGTAGAGAGTTTGCTTTTCAATTTATAATCATCACTTGAGCTGGAAATTATTGTTTTCTGATCTGGCGTGTTTTCTATTTCATAACATTTTGACAAACTTTTATCAGACTCTAGTTTTATGTTATTGTGATTCAATGTAGCATCTTCTACTTCATGCAACAAATGATACTGAATTAAGGATTTTTTTGTTACATCTTCCACACATAATTCAGAAAGTCTGATAACAGATGCATTACTAACTACTTCAGGAAAATCTTCAGAGTTTTCAGTAGAATGCATGTTTTGACGTTTGCTAACTTCTGTCAAATGTTGATCTTCCAGCAAAATATTATCAAGTGATAACAAACCTAAATTATTTGCTGCACAGTCAGCGGTTGGCCTATTGTTATGAGAAGATGAAAATTGACTAAGTTTTTGATTATCATTAACCGCCAAGTCTTCACTTGTAGGTTCTATCACAACCTTGGCAACGTCTGTAATAATGGGTATGGTTTGTTGATTTTCCTTTTGACAAGAATCATCACTAACTTTGGAGTCATTTGTTTGCATGTTTTGTATTTCTTCTTGATAAGCATAAACACAAGTTTCATATATCAAATCTTGAACAAATGCATCACTTTGATTTTCATTTTTGTCATCTTTGCTTGCACCAGTTACTGGATGGCTAAGAAAATCTTGAAATAAACTGGTTTCTGACAAATGTTTCTGTTCATCAATTAGCGCTTTCTCTTTTTTAAAATTCTCTGGAAAATCAACTGCTGGATTGGGTTTCTCTGCTTGATGCTGTTCTACTAGGTGATCACACTTTTGCTCAACTGCTGACAGAGTCTTCTCTTTCGCAGAACCAGATGGCAAATTTTCTTCATTTAGATTTCTATTTGACTGTTGCAATATTAAATCTTGATTTAAATCTTTATTTATTTCTTTGTTTAGATTATCTCCAAATTTCTGACTAATTTCTAATTTACCATCCTCATTTGTAGCAATGTTTTTCTCATGTTTTCGAACATTCTGAATTTCTTTTTCAACACTGTAATCTGTAGCTAAAAATGGATTTGGCACATTAACTTCTTTTGTATGTATTTCATGAAATGGATTTGTACTATAAGCTGTAAGTTCTTCAAAAGGATTATTCTGTTCATTATCTGCTTTTTCTTCTGAAGATGTGAAGCACTCAGATATTTTAGAATACTTGACGTAGCTGCTCTCTTCTGTATCAGGTTTAGGTTCCATGATATTTTCAAAACCTGATAAAAATGGATTAGTGCTGGTTTGTTTTCTCTCAGTTGTAGACTGGCTAAAATCAATGAGAACTCCTTCCGATGGCAACGGCATTACATGAACATCCTCACTGGGAAAACTAGGAGGAGATGTAATTTCTGGAGTAGTATTATCAAATTCATAACAAGCATCAGCATTTTCTGGTGATACAATAACAGCTGTTGAGCTATTTCCCAACTGTGTATTAGCCGGCAAAACTTCTTGATTTACTTTAAGATTCTGATCTTCATTATCACATGTTGGTGGTGGGGATGTGACAACAACCCCTTCATCATGTATCATACTTCCATGAGCATCTGAAATTGGATGGTATTAAAACATGCATCTAAAATATTTTAGAGTTTTAAAAAGTTTGTACAAAAAGGAATCACGCACACACAGAGAGATAAAAGAAACACTACCCAAAGAACTAATTCTATTGATTTTACATCAACATGAATGAACAAAATAACTTATTAAAAAATTGCTATATGAAAACCTAAGGCAAATTTAAATAACATGTAACAATTTTTCTTTTTAATGCAGCATTGAAAAGTAGACATTTTTTAAAATGTGGTTTGCTTGTTACTCAGAACACGTCTGTATTAAAACAAAGGAAAACACAATAGTATCATCTTTTTACTGTTTTTAATCTTGTTCAGTTTGTTTACCATTCACTTTTACTGCCTCTTAACTCTCTTTCCAAAAAAATAAACCATCAAAAACTTAAGTAATGATATTTTTTGGATTAATTACACAGTAAAATGTTTAAAGTAGAAAGCTACCTATATTTCTACACAAGTTTGATATTAACTGTATAACTATTCCTGGCAATTTTACATCAATGATTTGATTAAAACGTATTTCTTTATGGAGATTAAAGTGTTCTAATTTAAGGGTTTTACCAGTGCTAAATTTAACTGCAATTTTTGTATGCATATATACATATTTATCATAAATCAAAATTAGGAGCACTCTAAGAACATTATTAGAAAGTTTAATAAATAAAAAGGAAAATTGTGAAAAAAAAACTTTTTTAGTTTTAAAAGGAATAACACAATGTCCCAATTTTAATCTTGCGTTTTGTTCCTTTTCTAATTTGTTCAAATCTGAAAATTGTCTTCCATTTTTTTTTAAAAGTACACATCGCTAACTACACCCTTTTTTTTTTCATATTTGTCTGCAAATTTAAAATATTCCACTGAATTTTAAAATTAAAACTAATGTTAAATTTTTTATAACAAAATTCAAAATTGTGTATATTTCCAATTTTTATAAAAAGGGCATATTATTATTTCCTATAAGTGATCCAGGGTGATCAGAAGAGTGATGGGCAAAAACAGTAGATCTGAAAACAAACGACATGAACTATCAATTTATTATTAAAAATTCTTAAGATCTACATCAGGGGAAAAAGTACACAAACACGGCATACAATTGATTCCCTGTCAAGTCTTCTCATTAGTCAAAACATTTTTTTGCAAGTGAATATACCAAACATGTAATGCTACCATACAAATTGCATCTAAAGTTGATACAGCTTAATAGTAAAATAACAATGCTATGCTACAAAAGTAGATATTTTGTTGTTTCTTTGGCCTATAATCCATATCCACTGTAAAATACATTTGTGCAGTGACTCACAAACTGAAAGCATACTGAATGCAAAAGAAAACCATTTTGCTCAAATCACAAATTTTTCTGTGTGAGTTCATTTTTTTGTAGATTTCACACAACAAATTGCGCTGTAAAACAAAGACAGTCAGAAAAACAGTTTTGTTTAAAATGTAATTATACAATTAAGTTATTAATTATCTTTTTGCTAAAATTTTTAATAATCGTTGCAATATATGAACATACTTTCACTTGCAGTATATCTACTTCCCCCCCCCACCAAATAGATTACTATTTCCCCACATGGCACAGACAGGACTGGTAACGCTTCCTAAAAGACAGATGCAGCTCTACATTCCTTCAGTGGTGATGTCTACCTTGTAGACATCAGTGTATCCCAAGAACTGATAAGGTTTTCAGTTTACTAAATAGCCAAGAATGTACTAGGGAAAAAAGTCTGAGAATGGCTGATGTGTGAAAACCAATGATTCAACACCAAATCTTGTCAAATGACATCAACTAAATAGTTTTGGGGAATTATTCCACACATCAGAAAGTAGATTAAACCCTAAAATCACTTTCAAAACTGTTCATTACATGGTGGACTTGTAAAGATGGCAGGAAAGATTATGACATTGCTTGGAGCAGCAGCTTGATGCAACTGTACTCAAACTAATGCAAATGAATATATGCAGAATATGGCAACAACAACAACAACAAAAGAGAAACCGAAAATTCAACAGATGACTGATTTATTTTAACCTCCACCATATGAAATAGAGTATGTAACAATGGTAAAATCAAACCAAATTGCTATTTGACTGAATAGTTATTGTAATGATCTTCTAACATATTTTTAATTACATTTCTAAATAAAACTAGTACTGGTCATTCTTATTATCAGCAATCATTTTTCCAAATGTGTTTTGTCATTAACATGTCCACGAAAACAGCTGTGTACCATAGATGCCACAAGACTAAGTCTCAGTTACTGACAGCTCAGGTTTCACAAGATGGCTATACAGCATCTCTATAAAACTGGTTATAGAAGTTATAATTCTTGTAAACAGTAGATTCATTAATTTTCAAAAGTAACATTTTTAGATTAATAAAAAGCATACAAATTTTCATGAGTGCGATCACCCAGCACCTTTATCTGGTTGAATGAACACCAATATTTTATTTTACCACAATTGTTCATTAAGAGTAAAATTAACAATTCTTTTTATTATATATAATAATGCAAATAATATGCAATGAAATATATAATAGATGAGTTAAAGTAGATAATTTTTTATTGCAGTATGGAGAAAAGGCTCAGCTGTAAAGGTGCTTGCTTTTCATCCTAACATCATTGGCTTAACCTCACAGGCTCCCAACTTGGTCGGCCGTAAAGACAAGTTCATTTAGCCTGACAACAATGAAGCAAGCCACTTGCACACAGGTATTTAGATAGCAATCCAACAAACAAGTTTGCAACAAAATGAGACTTTGAAAAAGACTAATATGAACAATTAAATGTTTAACTAACTCTATTCTTCAGTTTTAAAACAGGTTATTTTTCCAATTACTCAAATGAGATAGGGGGATTTTCTTCTGGTGGAAGGTCTGGAAATAGAAATTTTACAGAGATCATTAAGTTAATTGATGCATGTCTGAAGTTCAAAGAATACACTGGCTCAGAGTATTCCAGCTGAAATGGCTAGACCAACGATTCTGTGTTTTTGATTTTGCTGTTTTAAAATGCCAGGGGTAAAACTGGTTATCTGTGAACTTAAAAACTCTGTCAAATCAGCAATGGTGGTAACTGGAAGGGTGTGACCTCTCTATATTCATCTAGTACAGACAGTAGTTTTAAAAATTGGTATAAATGTTTTTGTGACATTTTCATGAACAAATTTCCCAAAAGACAACATTTACAATTATTTAATTTACACTTAATATTTTAGTGCATAGAAATACAGTGCTCTGTCATATTAATTTGAGCACCTATTGTAATAACAATGTTAGTTTGTTGTGAAAAACAGCAAATAAAGACAGCAACAGAGTTAAATTATTTTATGTTACTAATTGGTAAAGCTAGCCTTGTAGTGCAAAAAGCCTCTGCCCTGTTTGTCAATAAACTAAAGAGAATTTGTATAATAGTCTGGTCCAGGCTTCTTGATATCCATGTGAGAGCTTCCTTTAATTCCACTATATTGGCAGAATGCGGACAGGTTGCTCTTAGCTGATGATCAAGATGGTCCCATAGGTGCTCTATCAAATAAATATCAAGGATTTGGGGTACCTGAGAAGAAGCTTAATATCATGATTTCTCTTGAAAAATATAGGTATCTAATCATAGTATCCCTTGGTAAAATGGCAGATGTCTCTTTAAAATAGTAATGTGACCCACAGAATCAGGATATTCTTCAACAAACACCAATTCTACCTTTCTACCATGCCAGATTGGAGCTCAAACCATGTCACCCCAGTTTCCAAATTATCTTGTTAAATAATGTTCCCTGACCAGATCATCTGAAGCATTTTATTCATACCAGACAGAAAAAATCTCTTATGTGCTACTCACTTCTATAGCAAATTGAGGGGAATTATGATATTGGGCTGTTTTTTTGCTTTTTTCTTTTTTGCATGGGCCATATCAGAAAGAGAATCTTGGTGGTCAGTGCAACTAACGGCATGTTCTTGTTATGGACTCACCAGTGAAAACTTTTCAGGGCGCTGTGTTGCAGCAGTGACATTTGCCTTGGTAAACTTTGTGATGATATGGGCCATAGATCCGTGAAAAATGGCAAGATCCCAGATACTCTGTGACCAAGTCTAACCACACATCACAGGCTGCAAAATGCAGGTGGGCAAGGTAAGCTATTGAACATGACAAACCAGTTACAGAAGAATTGCCATAACTGAGCCATTCACTTTTTGTGTTAACTTCCACATGCACAGATATAGTTAGACAGTGCCCTTGGGATAAGACAAAGTATACCAAATGTAAAGTAAATGTGAGCATTCTGAAAACTCCAAATCATCAAGACAGAATAACTAGAACTCCATCCTTAAAAGACATGGGCATTAATCTACACATTTCAAGGTAGGAGCATAGAAATAAGTGTTAGCAGCCAAGAGAAAAGGTCTATATAGTATGATAATCAAATGCTGTTCTGTCTGCTCAGGACTACAACATATGTACCTCACTATGTTGAGTTATGCAGACTAAGCCTAACCAGCCAAAGTGTTATGATTTTAAAGCAGACACAACTGGCAAATGTTTTTTTTTTAAAGAAATGGTTTGAAAATTTCCATTAGCTATCATTAATCTATATCAGCAAAACAGCATTTTTTTGCCTTTGCTGAACTGCACTTGGTGACAATTTACCAAATGTCAAGTTAATGCCAAAATGTACCGATAAAATGGCAATTTGCAATTGAAAAATCTGTGCGTAAAAAGCCTGAAACTCATGTGACTGCAATGTATGATTTTAAGTCCAAAGCTAAATCAATTGTATTATTAGAAATTTCAAATCACTATATGGAAAATAAATAGCCTGCATCCAATATTTAACCCAACAGTCAACCACTGGAGAGAAATATAAAGTCCAAAACAAATTTCCAACTTCTTCTGTTGCACTCTAATAACACAAATACTGAAAAATAGCTTCATAATAATTAATTCCAATGACATGATGCTGTCAATGAAATTATCACTATACCTTGCTACTGCACACACACTATTAAGCAAAATATGAGCTGCAAAATATTTTTTCATGATTGCTGATGAGGCAAGTGAAGAGATGGAAACAAGCAACTTAATCTTTCACTTAGATGGATTAGCACAGATTTCACTGTCTAAGATGACTTGGTAGGCTTGCATGTAGTCACCAGCCAAACAGATAATCCTGTGGATTTGACAAAGGACTATCTTAGCATCAAAATCTCACCATTATATTCAATATTTATGGAAAACATTCACCTGTAGCCTACTCTTAGGAAGTTTTGCATTTGCAGTACTCCATTCTCTCTCTAGTAACATTTTTTTTAATTACCACAAAATTATGGTTATGTGAGAGAATATGCAGAAGCTCAATCTAGAGAAAACTATCTGGTTGAGACTGTTACTCCTATCACCATCATTCTTAGTTTTTATGTTAATGCTAATAAAAACACTATTTTTTCCAGAGTAATTGAAGTGATTATTTCAGAAATGCCACATTTCTTACAAGTGACAAAATTATAGTTTAAGACTGTGACAGTCACTGTCTGTAATATGTCTGTAGTGGTACACTGATCAACAAGTATGTCTCTGAGGAAATCACTTATTTAATGCAAAACAACAACAGTGATAATAATAATAATGCTTGCCAAACTTTAATATTATTCTCTGAGTTGCATTTGCTAGTTTTGATTGAATTGAGGAATCTTCATATCTTTCAACATCATGGCATCCTTTGAGAGCTCAAATCACTGTGCAGTTACCTAAAATTGAATTTGTCTATTGGTACCACCTATTAAACATATTCTTATTGGACCAATCACATCCTTCAAAGAGTTAGTTCACTATTTGAGATAAGTAAGATTTTTTTGATTAACTAGAGGAGAGACAAAGGCTTATAGTAAGTCATTTTTGTTATTTGGATTGCTAGTTATTATCTAAATTAATTTTTTTGTGCATACTTATTTCTGCCCCAGACATTATAAGGATGATTTATTAAAACACGCAGGAAAATAAAATTAATAGTTAATTTTCTTATTTTCTAAAGTAGCTGCTATATTTCTTATTAACAGCTATTCTGCTCTAATTTCACAAAAGCATCACCTTTGTTTGTTAAAGAAATTTTATTTAATTTTGTTTTTTTTTTTTGTAACAGTTTACTGAAAAATTTAAATGGTGTGTGAATATATTGATGCATAGTAGAGCGGGATATGATTTATTCAAAATGTAATTGTTATGGCAATGAACAATATTAAAATAGTAATTACAGATTACTCGAATGTAAATTATTTGCTGGGAATATTTGCACAGTATAGAGCCTTTCCCCACTAAAACATAATTTTCAACTGCTGTCTTCTGAGTTTTGTTCTTTTGATAAATTGTTGTAAGGTTTCTTATTTTCTTTTGACAATATTAATCAATAGAAAAGTTTGCTTGAATAGAGCATACTTCTTAGATAATAATCAGTCTGGTGAATTCTCACAAAGTACAAAAATATATAGCATTCGAGTAATTGACAAGATAAACTGTTCAAAAATTTTATATTCAGTTGGGTCACAAAAATCTATTGCTTCAGAATTCTCTGAGTTCTTTTGCAGCATTTGTGGTTGAGCAAGTGAAACCAAATTGTATAATAGTCATCTAAGAAATCCAATTTATTCTACTGATGCTTGTAGACTTTTGAAAAACATAAGTCTTCAACTGGATATGCATCTTTACTGATTTCCTACAATAAAACATACTAGTTCAATGATAGAGTACCAACTTCTGGAAGATAAATGATTTCAATAATTCTAACTTTTATTAAATAACTATCACTAAAAAGGTTAACTCAGACTGTTTTGTCATGGCTTTTCTGTAAAATACATTATTATTATTATTATTATTTTGCACACCAAGCTAGCATTTGAAAGAAAATATGTACACTTATTATAAATAATTTGAAATTTAAGATCTTTTTCCATCTCTGTAACTGCCCTATTATGTATAGGGCTTATCTGGCCCAATACTGGGTTTCACTAAACTTAGAAGTTGCAAGAATTTTTTAAAAACCCAATGAAATTTTGTGACTTCTCCTAGTTTAGGGTTATAGTCTCATAACAAGAAATAAAGAACTTGTGTGCTTTGTTTTTCTAGTACTGATATTGTATACAAACATTATAACCCCAAATATAATAAATATAGCTGAAATCTCAACATGAAAAGAGAGTTAATTAGTTAGCTATATAATGTATTTTTTAACTAGAACAAACTAACATTATGTGTTTCATAATTTTGATTCAATAAGACCTTTAATATTTTAGGTCTGATTCAGAATTTGGAATTTAATCTTTTGGTCTAAGTTATCAGCAAATACATTTTAACAACTTTAAACAAGAATCAGAAGCACTTTCCAAAATGTATCACCTTTACACTAAACCTTTTTTTTTTAAAAAATGTGAGAGGCAGAAAGCTTGCAGAGTAAGAAAAGAAATTTCAAATCTTTGGCTTTGAAGTTTTAACTAATCATTTTTTTACCCAAAATAAATTGTGTTGTTTTGCTTTATTCTGACTGGTGAACTTGTTTGTTGAACTGACACTTGAATACATGAGGTATTACATATGTGACAAGCTAAATGAGTTAGACAGGATTTAGAAAATTATCTTTGGCAATCTTAGACCAGGATAAACAAATAAATTTTGCAAAATCCATTAATCAGACTTTTAATTTGTTAATTACATTTTAAAAAAATTCTATCTTATTATAATGTCAAAATCATAAGAGAATAAAGTGAAAAACTTGGGCTTAAAGCTTAGAATTGAGAGAGAGAGAAGAGAGAGAGAGAGATGAGACAGTGACAGAGAGAGAGAGGAGAGAGAGAGATGGAGAGACAGTGACAGAGAGAGAGATAGAGATGGAGACAGTGACAGAGAGAGAGAGAGAGAGAGATGGAGACGTGACAGAGAGAGAGAGAGAGAGAGAGAGAGGAGATGAGAGAGAGAGAGAGAGAGAGAGAGAGATGGAGACAGACAGAGAGAGAGAGAGATGGAGAGAGAGAGAGAGAGATGAGGGAGACAGTGACAGAGAGAGAGAGAGAGAGAGAGAGAGAGGAGACAGTGACAGAGAGAGAGAGAGAGAGAGAGAGAGAGAGAGAGAGAGAGAGAGATGGAGACAGTGACAGAGAGAGAGAGAGAGAGAGAGAGAGATGGAGACAGAAGTGACAGAGAGAGAGAGAGGAGAGAGAGAGAGAGAGAGAGAGAGAGAGAGAGAGAGAGAGAGAGAGACGAGAAGAGAGAGAGAGAGAGAGAGAGAGAGAGAGAGAGAGATGGAGACAGTGAGAGAGAGAGAGAGAGATGGAGACAAGTGACAGAGAGAGAGAGAGAGAGAGAGAGGAGAGTGACAGAGAGAGAGAGAGAGAGAGAGAGAGAGATGGAGACAGTGACAGAGAGAGAGAGAGAGAGAGAGATGGAGAGACAGTGACAGATAGAGAGAGAGGAGAGAAGAGAGAGAGATGGAGCAGTGACAGAGAGAGAGAGAGAGAGAGAGAGAGAGAGATGGAGACAGTGACAGAGAGAGAGAGAGAGAGTACTAATTGAAGATGAGAGAATTAGAAATGCAGTTTGAAAACGATGTTATGTTAATTAAGCTTGGTAACAGAAAAACCAACATTGTAATTTAATAAGGATAATTTAAATAATTCAATTATGTTAGACACTCCATAAGATAAAGCTACCAAGGTTTAAGGAAAAATTGAATAATCCTGATATTTGTTTGCATAGATCTGAAGAACTATTTAAAAAGAAAACTTGGTTAAATTTTGGCATCACATCTCAGTGCATACTAGAATGAAAATCATAAAAAGATTAATCATTTAAAAGCTGTTATGTTGGAGAAGTTCCAATTTACATCAGAAAGGTTTAGTCAAAAATTGGAATCTTGCTTTCTTTAAGAAAAGAGACATTCTACACATTTGTTGGATTAGCACAAGACTTAGCTGACTAGTGGATAGAGTTAGTAGAAATAGAACAGTTATGAAGGTTTAAAGAAATTGCTCATTAAGAATAAGTTCTCAGAAGTCTATGGAAAAGAAATTAAGTAGTGATAGCATGGTTCTATTTTTAAATCATGGCATTCTTTATATGTAGTTGTAGTTTCAGCCAAATAATCTAACAGACTGCTTTTCTTGGGGTCTTCCAGTACTCTAGTCCAACCACCACTCAATTGCTTCTCATATTTCACCTAATCATATAATTTAAAAGGTTTATTTAAGCCAGTAAAAATGCAATTTTTCAATATTATTATGAAAAACTTATTTATAGCAGATAAAATTTCCCCATATAATCTATATAAATTGCAGCTAATTGATTTAGACTACTAACAAATACCCAGTAAAGATAAAATGTTATTATCAGCATTTCACAGGTCTGCAGTCTTTGCTTCACACAGTATATATGATGAGAACAGTAAACTGGTTTTGTGATAATACCTTATTCCTATGTCAGTACCATAGTTCAGTTTTTCTATGACCAAGAAAGCCAGGAACACTTTGTGAGGTTCATATCAAGTGTTGGAAGCATTAATTATAGGTACGACATTTCCTTTTTGGGCATTTTGCAGATTATCTCCAATAGTTCAACTGTGTACACTCATGTACATACATCTTACTCTGTGCAACTAGAATCATCTTCTAGTTAAGTCAGTAAAATAAAACAAGTTAATTCAAGAAATTATAATAGCCAGCATCTGGTGAAAATAGAAGGTTGGTTCAGGCATTTTCCCTTCCCATAATCGAGGAGCCAAAAATATAAATATGCAAAATGCTATTTGATGCTTTAAATGCCAAAAACAAGGTCACTAAGACCATGCCACAAGCCAAAAATGGCAATTTTAACAGGTGATTTGAACTGAGTGAAAAGTTTGTGATTTTGAATTTCAGAAATAGATGAAGATACGTGTATTTAATTTTAACAAAACTATTTGTATTTTATGTATATTTCAAGATCATGTGAGGTTTACCAAACAAAATATTTAAGTGTATTGCACACTCACATGATTTAATACATGGGTTCAGTTGTTACTAAGAAGATATGACTGGGGTACAGACAGATATTATATTCCATTTTTAATAGAAAGCAAATACAAGTTGAAAAATAAATTTGACAGTATTGCTGTCAGTATATATATATATCAGGCAGTGGTGGATCCAGAAATATTGGAAAGGAGGAGGCCCAAATCATCATATGGTTATTGTAGAGCGAACATTAAACAGCATCATAGAGTATCCATGTGTGTGGCATGCAGACAACATGTGCCACACACTAGAAGGTGTTGTCAATCTATCTTACTTAGCAACAATTACTAAGGCCTAGTATGGTGGAGTGATCTTTCTATTTCAGAGACCAAAAAAATGAAAGTTCAAACTTAATGACAAATTTTAATGTTCAAAAATTCAAGGAACACATGCTAATAAAGTGAAGAATGTTTTTCAGTATATTTTATTTTAACAAATAAATAATTTGTGTACAGTAAATTAAAATGTCAGAAAAGTTAAAAGTTTGCCTATTATTTAATGCTTTTCAAAGAAATTTAAGTTTTGTGCAGTGAAGAGAGTAGCTATTGATTATGACGCCAGGGTACCGGAAAATAACATGGTCCACTATTCAGAGTTTTGTGAAATAGGAGCTGACAGATACACAACTAACAGCTGAACTGATATTGGCGGTATCTTCTGAGAAAATTATAAGAGTTATAGCCCATGCTGCTCCAACTGAATGAATGGAAGAAGAATATAAAGACTTTATTTTGAGATTTTTCAGTAATCTGTATCAATTCTCAAAATTTTTGTTTTTTGACAAAAACTGAATGGGGTAAACAGTGGCTTACTGGACTGCCAAGGGTAAGGTACTGAGTTTGAATTTCAGTCAGGACCGACTTGGTTTGGCACTCTTCTCTGGCGTAGTTTTCTTTCTCTTTTTCATCAGCTGGCTGCATGGGTTTATTCTGAGCACTCCAGTTTCTTCCAACATCTCGAAGATTTCTAATAGGGTTTTCTGAGTGCATGTATAGTTTCTCTGCATAATTTCTGCTGTCTTGCACTCTGACTACTATAGCCCTCAAACATAACTTATTTGGTCACCGAGGCTGATGTCCCACACTCCTTCTTCTAGCTCACTGCTGAGAGGTGGCGTTCTTGAGACCCTGGAGGTCTGACCAGAGTTTGAAAAGAAAAACTAAATTGAATCAGTTTACTGTCTGGGGTTTTCATTCTAAACTATCCTGCTTGCAGATCTTTTTTGTTACCTGATCAAAAGAGCACTTAATTCTATTATGTCATTTATCACTTATCCTGCAACAAAAAAAATCTGATTTTATACAACTGGTTTAACACTACAATTTGTTGCTGATAAGAATGTAGCTCGCACTCATAGAACTGAGTGGTTGGAAAAGTAATTAGTTTGATATTTCTTTTTTTAAAATTCAAATGAATACTAATTTTTAATTAATGCAGGATTTATCTTAATGGTTTTATAACTATCTCTGTAATTTTAAATCTGCATTCCTAGGTCATTGTTTTTCTTTGTTTCCCATCACACTGAATAATCACATGGAAAGTGTTTCTTAAATCTGGTCTTTGATTCTTTTCAGCTGCAGTTACTGTTTTTTTCTAATCTTTTCTTTTATAATAAATACAAATTCTTTTAAACGCTGAAATTCAACCTTTATGGTTAAGTCTTGATTGCTACGCAATACATCATTTTAACGAAAAACCAATGAGCAGTAATATCTTTGTTCAACATTTCTATATCTGGAAAAACTATATCGCAGTGCAGGGGACTTAAGCCAGATAAATTTGCTTAGAGATTATATACTGCTTTACCACATCAATATGGAAAGGTCCAGGAATTACAAACTACTGCAAATGTCTTTGAAAACTGGTCTCCACTTAGATGTTCCTTGCAGGTTAAGGGTTTTAAAAGTTGCAAAATCTATAGATGTAGCAAAGGCTAATTTAATAAACAGATTTGCTATCTGAACCATCAATGGGACCTTAGTGATGGTGGTGGTATATCAAACATAAATGATGAGTTAATGATGTTGAACAGCCACCAATAAATAATATGATAGAAAAATCTCCATTACTTTAAGGAAAACTATTTTATTACTGAAGCATTTTTTGTCATCTTTCACATAAGGGCTAAAATAAAACCCTGTGTTTGGTTTCTAAGAATTGCTTAAATAGAAAAATTGATTAATGCTGAATACCAGCCTGTTTAGTTAAAGAATTATCTAAAATTACCAAATCTAGTAGAGATATAGAAAAACCATCTTAACTGTTCGTTTTGCTGGTATGGCTTTAAGTCAAAGACTTGCCTGTCAGCATCCTACTGACGATAATGACTTTAATGACTTTTCCAAACAAATGGAAAGGTCATGAGAGCTACTATACAAAGCCAGGCAAAGTAAGGATTTCTATCTTGACTTGCTTTAGTATACAAATGACTTCTTTGGCACGAGTGAATAACACATTATGTTTGCAAATTCCTTCTCAAAAAAATGTTTGTCAAATAGTGATTTAAATCAAAAGTTGTAACAAAATATTTGAACGTCAGGCTAAACCACTTCCAGAAATTGAGAGAGAAAAAAACTGCAAAAATGTCCCAGAATATGAACTGTAACCATTTAACTAACTTCTCCAGATCTTATAGTCATCACATGTGATGGAAAATACAGAAAATGTATCACTTAATTAAAATGGAGGATGTTCATCAATCCAGATAAAAACAAAAAATTAAATTTCCTTTTCATTGTAAAACATCATTTTGCTTGATTTAGTTTTTTTTAGGGAAAAAAAAAAGATGCTTGGATCAGAATTAAAAATCAGAATGTTACCCAAATAAATTAATAGACCTGTGGTATTTTAAAATGATGGTTCAGATAACAAATAATCAGAAAGAAAACAATACTATGCAAAAAATAAAACTTGAAATCACATGCTTACAAAATCTTGCTGGAGAGATATGATTTTATATTCAAAATTGCAACAAAAAACAAACCATTTTTGATGGAAGAATCACAAATTTAAAAAAAAAAATTTTTTGTTTTTCAATTCTTTTTTAAAAAATATGCTCTTCAAGGTCATATTCTAGCAGCATCCCATAATATATATATTTTTAATAATTCAGGTGCTTATGTAGAACAGAGCTCCATGATCATGGTAGCTTGTCAGTTATTCACTGACCACCAAAAGGAAATTAAAATATTGCATAGGCTGTCGAAAATTTGCATTACCTCAGTGCAAGTTGTTATAAGTTTGTGGGGGGGGGAGTGAGGGAGACGTGTCTTTGGCTAGTTCCTGCTATGCATAACCTGGCTAAGTTATGCTCTCTATAAGCAAAATGAATGCTGACTGTTTTTACCATTTATTATTTTATCCACCCCTTCTTCCCTTCCCTCTCCACATTTTTGTTTTCTTTCAATTTGCCAGTTAAAGGGCTATTATCTTTAAATTTTGAATCCTTGCAACTTGATAGAATTCTAACTGACACTGGCAACTCATTTGACCACATGTAAGTTGAAGTTCTGGATACTCTCAAATAAGAGACAGACCATTATAAATGATTTTTCACCACTAAAGACGTCACAACAACTTTACATTATTAACTAGGCAACGTAATACTAAAAATTGATTCTAGCGTTTATAAAAAAACATATTAGCACTGGCATTATGCAACATTACTGACTACCTGAAGCATTTAAATTTTTTATTTTAATTCTCTGTATACCATGTTACCTTACTTATATCATCCTAACCTAGATGTGCTAGTTAGTATTTGCGTTAAACTGGCTGTATATTTAGTGTAGTGCAAAACATTGTAGGGGTTTGAATGCTATATGGATTTGTCATTACAAAGAGTTATGTTAATGAGGAAGATACTAAGTGCCACAGCTCCTATGGCTGAACGTGTTATAAGTAATACAGATTTGAATGGCAGTGAGTTGCATCTACATCCAAGGTAGTATACAAAGGGTTAAGAATATTCCTAACATCCATTGGAGGAAATCTGTATGCAAAGTTCCATTTTTTTCTTGCACTATATCTTTTTTTTCTGAATAAATAAGAAATTTAAAAAAAAAAAGAAGAGTGATTTTATCATTTTCAGATAACCAGTTTTTCAAGAAAACTATAAACTTGGTTTTAATTGTTTTATTGTATTCAGTAGCATACATACTTATTAGTACTTTTGTTAAAATTCTAATAATTCTAGTGTTTCGTTGACACGGATTTGCTTAAATGACTGTCTAGTATAGAGTTCCTGTAACTGCCACAATTAGAATTACATGTATAATACCTTAAGAGTTTATATTAGCCCCCCCCACCAAAGTCAATCATTTCTATTGGCTCCATGAATGTATTTCACTTGCAGACATGGATTAAAAATTATGCATATACTGCTATTAGACAATAATAAATTTGGACTTTTGTTTTTGTGGAGAGATATCCTTACAACCATTATTAGAGATGTGGTCAGCACTGCCACACAGGCCAGTGTATGGACTAGAAACCATGCTAAAGAAAGGTTGTGTAGTATAATTTCTATGGCATAAAGAGCATTCCTTGTACTCCGTCCATTTGTTGTTGTTATTTTTTTTTCTTTAAAACCAAGGAAAATTTTCATTTTTAACATTTTTCAAAAAAAAAAAAATTTTTTTTTGCATGATAAAAAATAAAATATATCCTCATCCAAAGAATAATGTGCTTAAAAAAATCTTATGAGTTTAGGATGTGTAACATCTGATTAATGATAGTGCAGTATCTTCTGAATTTCCCATTTCTGTATATTATGTAACAACAGATCTTTGAGCATAGACATAAAAAAAGATGGAACTATATAAAATGCATAAAACATCTGACATCAGGTCTATGAGGTATTTTAGAATATATTAACTAACTATTCTTAGAGGAATATTTTAAAGCGTTTACATTCAAATTTAAATTGTAATCCATCTACTTTACTTAATATATGAAGAAAATTTTCCTAAAATTATATAAAACATAAATATACCTACAGATACTCAATAATAATATATGAACTGATGATCTAATAATTTTGTTAATTATATGCAGACATCCACATGGAATTTAAAAAAAATAAAAATGAACATACATTAATATCATACTAAATCAAAATAAAATTAGTTATTTTCCAAAAACAAAATATTAATCAAAGGAATATCATTTACTGACATAACAACAATAAAAAAATTTCTTTTACGTTTCAATCCAAAATACAAATTATTCAAAATAAAAATGAATAATAATTGTAAATACAAAATATTTAAAGGTACTATCAAAAAAGGAAAGGATAAATAAGTTAGTACAGTTAAATAATACTGACAATGTAGAGGTGAAAAATTTTAAAAAAATCAAACTTACCTTCAAATTGTAGACACTGAATTTTTCCCGACGCAGTGTCAGCCATTGTGGGAGAAATTCTATTGGATTCTAGAAGTTTCACTTCACTGCAGCTCCAAATATCCCATGCAAAAAGAAACAACCTTTCTGATAGGCTGCTATCTATGGAATGCTGGAAGCAATTAATTAATATTTCCTGGTAAAAACAATCAGCAAATTTTCATTGCTACCTTAGTAACAATGATGGAATACTGGCAGAGGCAGGAGCCAGTTAAATATTTTAGCTTTTCACCAAGCTGCCTGCTTGCACTATATATTGATCAGTGGTGAAATCTGAATTTTCTCCACGTTAATGGCCAGTTAAAGGTAATTTAGTGAAGTTTAGACAGAAATAAATGAACCAGGCAGGCATGAATACTTGCACGCTATCGGTTCTCTCCTATCATGAGCAACAAGGATTTTATTGATCAGAAATCTCCTTTGTTAAATTACAGATCCAAACTCCTCAGTGTTAGCGAGATGACAAAAACCCATGTCAGATAAGTAGTGGACATTTGCAAACAAATATCAATTAAATAAATATGTAAAAATCAGTGAAAAAAAAAAAAAATCTCGTTACTATGGTGATAATTTCCATGAAAGGTCATTGCCTTTAACATTGATATAATGAACATGCTGTTAAAGCAATTTTATACACATTGTTTTCAGGATGAGAAGAAGCACCAGGAAAATTACAAAATGTGCATTTCTTCCTTTCTATTTCTCTTTTCCTGAGAGTGTTTACAGGAAAAACTACTTCAGAAGGGGACTTTCTGGCTTCCTAGTGTTTTTTTTTGTTTTTTTTTATTTCTTCTCTATGAGTACTAGAACATTTTGAAATTCATTAAGCCACATAATGAAATAGAAAAAGAAACAACAAATTAAATAACTACCAAGAACTATGGGAAATATTTCAAAATGTTTAAAAGTTTACTTTTAGATTTATTATCTCCATTTTGTAAATATTCATTTATCAGTATTTATAGTATATGCAGATACACCTTTAAATAATGCATTTATGAAATAAAATTAATTTTAAAATGTATCTGGTGCTTTAAGTTTTCATAATAAGATCAACATTTCCATTTGGAATTCTTTACTTAGTTTTTAAAAAATCTTGTAAAGCAAAAACTCTGATTGTTGTTCTTAATGAACTAAACATATATATATTGCTAATGTTGACATTGTCCCATTTGTGTTATATTTTAAAATAATAATAATTGGAAATGAAGTTATGAGGAACCTTTATAATAACAAAAAAGAAACCATGATCAAAGAAAATTTGCACATTGTGAGTTTTATAATTTGTATATTTTCAATCTTAATGAAATGAAGAACAGTTTGAAGGTAAAACTCTCAAAATAGATTATCTATTTAAAATGTTCCATTCACTAGTACCTATCAACCTTCCAAAAAATATATTTTATTTCTGCCTTTCCAATTAAGATTTAATTCTTTATCCCTAATGATAATGTTTTCTTTAGTTTTAGTGAGATGTGTAAACAAAAAAACCTTTTCTTCAAATTCTTGTTATTAGATTTATTTTAGTTTAATTTAGTTATTAGCAAGAGACTGGAAGGCACCATGATTGGCCTATACAAGCCACCAACACAGTTATCAGTTCAGTACAGGTAGTTTTCCTTTTGTTTTATTAATGGAATGTTTCTCCTTGGTTGTTTAAACACTGACAGTGTCTGTTTTATTATCCAAACTTTATAAAAGTCTGCGCATAGTGATGCAAGAGAAGAAAAAAAAATTGTCCAACTGGCTACGACATTAACCAAACTAGAAAGCAAGAAACTGTTTGTAGGTGAGGCCAAACTTTTGAGAAAAGTCTATGGCAAGAATTTTCACAACTGGGAAATCTCTTGGTCAACTACAACAAAAACAAATATCAGACTTACTTAAGTATCAAAGGTAAAGTTTAAGAATTATAACAAGCACTATAAGGCCCATATCAATATAAAAAAAAAATTAAAGAAATCTTAGGAATCCAATCATTGCAAGATAAGAAATGTTGCTTCCTGTTATCAGAAAAAATTCAGACAGACAGAAACTCCCACTATGTAACAAAGAGTACTCAACCTATTGGTAGGAGAACAAAAAGAGTTGAGTTCTGTCTATATGAAAAAGATTTGAGAGGAAATAATCTAGTTTATAACTGAAACATTATATTCAAGTTACCCCCTTGCACCGGGAAGAAACTTCCTGAAGTCGAGACAACAAATGTGAGCTTAAAAAAAATTTTAAAAACGAGTATACAACTTTATTTTTAAAAGAACTTACTCTGGAGATGCTCAGTCAAACTTACCTATAAAAAAGAGTGGATGTTAATTTATATAGATAGATCTATCAAAAAAGCAGTTAGAGATGGAGAAGCTGAAATAAGTATGCAATATCCCAGTGGTCATAAAGCTAGCCATATCCTTAGGTAGCAAGCAGTGCAATCTGTTGTCAAGGAAGATCCAAGAAGACTAGATGACTTACCATCTACACTGGTAGAACCATTACCCCATAAAATGATCTGCCAATTGGCTAACATCCAAGTACCTACTTATTGCCAAGATAAACAGAGGAATTTGGAGTTTGGAAACTTTCCTAAGATTTTGCTCTTCCCAAGAACCTAGGACCTAAATCTTCTCACTTGTGAGGTGTATTCCAGGAGCATTAGAGTTAAACCAAGAAAACAAAAAAATAGTACCAGGCTGAATGTTTCACTATAGTTTCAGAATATCATAGGAAAAAACACACTTAAAGTTCCTGTGTTCCATGTGTGTTTTCATCACAGCATAATGTGATTATTTCACATTTTTGAATAAAATACAAAAATGACATTTTTCTTTATAGAATGAAAAATACTGGTTTTATTAACTTAGAATTGTACAAAGGAGCAAACGCTTGCTCATATTAGCAGGTGCCACTGCTATTTATCATATACTATTTTATATTTTTATGCATGACAAGTTTCTACTGTGTGCTTTGAGCATCTAATAGTTACACTTCCAGTTCTCACCAACGATGACACCTACACTTTCCATATCTTATTTGATGAATTTATAAATGCAATTACTATATTTTTACATAATGATTGATTTATTAAAATGCACCATAACAATGTACTATTGATCAGAATAATAAATCATAAATGTAGCTTATAGATTAATATCAGTATCAGTTTAGAAAATAAATAAAAACTTATATTAAAATGTACATATAGTACTTAACTTATTGTCTCTAAATTATGGAACTCACTGGCTTTCAAGGTCAAGCTTAGGTGTGCTACTATATGATACAACTATGCAATAAAAATACATGTCTGAGCACGCCATTCCTGCTTTCCTACCCTCATATGTTTTTCCACACTTTGCATATACATTCACAGCTAATAATGTTTATAATTTATTTAAGGGAAGCTGGCTGATGTGTGGAATCAGAATATGTGCTTGGTTGTGAACCTGTCGGCTCTATTCAGTAGAGGGTAAACTGTACCCAATTTATTCCTAGACCTGCAAATATACCCTGTATGAATCTTGATAGGCTGCAGCATTTGTAGGTATGATGCTGGCTACTTGAAATAAAATACTCGTTGGTATCTTAGCAACTGCATGTTTATATGCTGCATGCTGGTACTTGTTCAGTGTATCAAACTTCCTTGTCCCATACATTGCTAGAAGGAAATTCTCTCCATAAATGGCTAGTTTGTTATGGGTAGGCTTGAAAACATCAATCTGAGAGTGCAAAGTATATTAAGTTTGCATTGTCTTCAAAGCTTTGCTTTTCCCATTATTGTAATGGACAGATGTAGTGCCACACCTTGTGACAGCATAGATAAAAGAGTGGGTACTGTCTGATATCACTTTATGAATATTGATCCTGTATAGCATGTACAGATTCACTGAAGGGGTTGCATGAGCAACCAACATGACCAATAGATCTATATCAGTGATAACAACCACCACTGGGCAACTATCCTATGCTACTGCCAATTGAAGTGCTGTAAGCACAAAAAGTGTCTACCTCTGAATCTGCTTGCTTTACATGGTCTCTAGCAGTTCCATAAATTTTATTTACTGCTTGAGTATGTTTCAATTTTCAAAAAATTCACTTTGGAACATTGTAGTTGGAAAATTAAGTGTAACAATGATATCTCCAAAAATACAGCTTTTAGCCCTATGATTCTTCTCTGCTGATTTGGTGGATGTAAGCCTATCACAACCATAAAAAAATGACAGTTGTACCAACTTTGTAATGGCTAATGATGTAAAATTAATAAACAACTTGATTTGTCACTGGTTCTGGCTAAACTACAGTTTGAAGATTGCCTCCATCTAACACAAAAAAGTGCATCATCAGGAATGGTGTTCTGAAAGTTAAGCAGTGATTTCTGCATTTTGTTTAAAACACTTTTTGTTGTTTTCCACATTTTAAGAGTGATGGTGGTTGTGGAGCCAGCTCATAGTAAAGCAAGATGCCCATCTCAGAACTTGCATTAAGAATACATCTGTTCCTACTGAATAGCAAGGGATTGACAACAACTCCTTCACCTTGAATTTTAAGAGTGTTTTCATCGTACCAAGTAACTTCACTTTGTTTTTGTGGCAGAAGTAACTTCAGAATAGGTTTTATCTGCAGACTGGTCAATCTGAATGGCATTATCATAATTCACTGAACTGTCTGCCATGATTCCAATAGCGATGGACACTAAGAACCCTGAGTCTTATTTTAAAAATAGGTGATTAGTCTTTAGCCACTGAATAAAACAGTTAAAACCACTATTTACCTTGGACATACTGGTTAAACACAGGGCTTTGTGCTGCTCAGATGTCTGAGAGCATACTGTTGTGAACTTCAATGCATTGAAGATCTGAAAGCATTAGAGTGCTGTCGGTCATCCCACGGCCAAATGTCAGCCAACAAAATATCTTCAAAAACCACAACAGGAACTGCTTAATTATTTGGTCAAAGAAGATATAATCCCAGATCTTTTCTGATCACTAGATGGTGAAGAAGTCCTTCTCTGTAAATTTCCTGTGGAAGTTTCATCGTTTGTTGGATTTACAAGTGGGGGCAGAGTTGGCATAAACAATGACTAGCAGCATAGAAAAGCAACAGCATCTGCTTGACACAGTGAATATGGAGTTGCCAGTCTCCTGTCCTCTTAGCACAAATGAAGAATAACATGATTTTGCTCATATAATAAATGTACTGAATCATTCCAAAAGTACCTCAAAAGCTGTATCTAAAGTAACCCATAGTTAAACAATAAAAGTATGAGTGACTTATGTTGCTATGATTAATAATAAATTGGAGGTGAAAGTGCAGATATTTGGATGATCATTTTTTACCTACATATACAAACAACCTTGATATAAATACAGTTAACAGTTATTTTACTAGATTTAAATGATGTCCTGTTGGCAAAAAAAAAAAAAAACGTAAAATTTGCTAAAATTTTTTCAGCAGCTTGTTACTATTTTTTTTTTTTTTTGTATTGTATCAATTTTTGGCTTAATCTTCCTGGACTAACGTGCATGCTATTTGTTACATTACAAAACTCCTGGCTAGGCAAGCACATGGTATATAGCCTGGTGTGAAAAATACCCATTTATAGTTAGAAATCAGCTGCTAAATAACATTAACAAAATGAAAACTGCACACTTCATTCTTAAGCTATAATAATGCGTACTGGAAAAAATATTTTATTTAAAAACATGAACGTACTTTGTTCTATAGCATGAAATTGTATTTTGTCTATGCAGTTTAAAGATTGCATATGCATTCTGGGAATCTCTACATGCCTGGATCACATGCATATTCACAATAGCAGCTAAAAATTCCTTTAGTATGATGCAGAGGCAGCAATTTGAAGCTTACACCGTTCACCCTGTTAAGCCTAGTGTATCAGTAAAGACCATTGTTAGATATATTTGCTGAACCAGAAGTTGAACACACACCCCACTGCCTTAGCTCAGGAAAACCCTTCCATATAGTATCCACTATATTACTAAAAGAAAAATTTATAAAATCCAGTGTGCTTACTTGGCTTAAATAACATGTGCTGGTGACTACTCCTATCAAAATCAGTGGTTAAAATAAAAGAAAAAAATTAAAATTTAAAATTCATTAAATATTTTAAATACTCAATGAAATCACCCTCAGTATTGTAGTGTTTGTATCATGCAATGTGAAGCTGCATGGAACTGAGATTTTTAATAGTATTAAAGATAGCTGTCTAGATTGAATTTCATGTTATCTTTATTTGATCAGATGTAATCTGGTATAAATAGAAGGCATCCACATACTAAGTATCATGCCCAACAGATTTGACAACTTTAATATTTTAAATCTCTCTGTGCAACAAATTTCCCATATCCATCATTCCAAGTTTTCCACATCTTTACATGAGTGACACTAAGCCTACTCAGTATATTGCAGCTACACTATAATAAATTCTTTCCATAAAGTAGCCAATCGATTCAACATCTCTAGAATCTAGTTTGTTTTCTTAGCAAATTTATGACATTATTACCAGTTTAAATTCAAATTAATAACTATGCCCAGATCTACATGCTTGAGAAATTATGATATTCTAGTGGTTATACTAAGTCTTGGAGCATACCACTAGTAATAATATTTAACTATATTAAAAGTTAGCTATCTTTGCCAAATTGCTTTGTCTTTGCAACTATTCAAACCTTATCAAAAGCTTTAGTAAAATCTAAGTAAATGAAATCTACTTTGTTATCCTTGTTGATGATCTCAATTATGTCTTCAAAGAATTCATAAAGATTTGTCAAGCAAGCAAGACTTTCCCAAGTGAAATCCCATGTTAACTGTTATGCAAAAGATGCTGGATACTAAGTAACATCCATTCATTTATTTGGAATTTTATCTGTTTTTAATTATAATTTAGATAAAGAGTGACTAATATTATCCAGCTACAAGTTGTAATAGCTTAAGATACTAATCAGATCTGCTGTATTATTTATCTATTGTCTGTTTTAAAACTCTGCAGTTTTCATCCTGTGTCTTGTAACAATATTATTATCTGAATGACAAGACCTGTAACAATTCTCTACTGTAAATACATTAAGAAAATATGCACTAAATACATTAGCCACTCCATTATCCTAAATGTTTTCTTCCTTTATTTTTGAATGGAGCTATCTTTTTCTCTCTGACCATTAATCAGAGCATTTAAAGTCTCGCAGTAAAAATAGATTTACCTACTGGTAAGTAACGAATCAATATATTTATCAATTTATCAGCAAATTGTTTTCAATTAAAAGAGCTACAAAAGGATGCCTATATAACACACCTATTGCCACGCTAAGCCTATTTGGAACTCACACTTTCTTTAAAACAATTCTGTGCCTGATGTTGATATACACTAAAATCAGCAATTAGCTGAATGTTTTGCAACTTTCCCCTCTTGCTATCTCTCTGTGCCCTGACTCAGTAAATTCTAACCTTCTCTGCATTACGCAGATCCTGGATATGAAAAAGTCTCCCTGATATATTAATTTTCTTTACAAGAGCTATCAGATATAGCTCATCAATTTTATTAGCAATTGTTCATGAATAAACATTGCAAACAATTAATTTTATTGCTGCTGGAACTAAAGACACTGCGATACTTCCTGCCCCTTTGACAATTACTTCCTGGGGGAAACTGCTCTGGTTTATCTACAGGTAAGCTTTACTTTATTAGCTACAGATCAATCTTGATTTTTCAAGAAAACATTTTGATATATTTTTTTCATTTATTATTATTATTATTATTATTATTATTATTATTATTATTATTGGTAGTAGTTGTTGTAGTAGTGCAACATTAGATTAAACGTCAGCAATTAATCTGAATATCATACTTCCATATTCATTTAAGGCAAACTCTGTACTCTGAAATTGGTTAGGCGTTTTGAAACGAGTTTATCCAGTTACTTCAGTTATAGCATTTAAGTCATTAGAAATAAAACAGCATGATTCCAAATCTGTATCTTCCACGTACATTTTACATTTTAATACCTTCTGATATTGGCCGATAATTTTGTAGCCCTTTTTAAAGAAAAAAAAACAAAAAAACAACAGTAGTTAACAAGAGTTATGGGCCTTTGATGTTAAACCTTATTAAAACGGAAAGCAGTTTCAGCCATTTGTATCCTCCACGTTGTAACTTCCGTGAATGCTGGAGGATGCTAACAAAATTTGAGACAAAGTCTGCCAGGGTGAAAGGTTTGTAATAATTTATTTGTTATATGGTTGAAAGTAAGATTGCTTTCAGATTACTTCTAATGTTTATATGATGGCGTGTGGCGAGTAAAACAGTGTACCGTAGTACATGGTATTATTACCCGTGCCAGACGGGTACTGTACGCAGAGACAGGGCAGGGTGTCTGTCTTTAATGTGAAGTTGAACACTGAATATAACCTTATTTATTTGTTTTTGACCCTTATTTTGTCAGTCAAGTATTTTGGAAACAAAAAAAAACAAAAAAAATAAATAATTAAAATGCCTTGGTTATTCGTATAATGATGTATCATATGCTGAAAGAAATTTGGGTGTGGATTCTTGATCAGATCCAAATGTTTTTAAAACTGTTTTCTTTATTAAGAAAAAGTAAATAACGGAATAAAATGTGAAATAATAATGCTCAAAGAAAAAAAAAATGTTTCCCCCTATTATATATATATCGCATTGATCAACTGACGTTTGCAACTCCCCCTCCCCCCATATCAAACAGAGCGGCTTCGACAACATCAGTTGGGTGTCAAATTCTAGATCAATTGGCAACACCGAGTGTTCACTGTCGACGTACATAAACTTTTCAGCCACCCTGGCATTCGATCGAAGCTGTCCAAGGCTCAAATGCGCCTGGTTGGGCATCTCGTTAAAATGGATGAATAGGATACTAAGTGTGTGTTCTTTGGTGAACTAACTGGGCAAAAGGAATCGAGGATGTCAAAAGAAAAGAGACCAAGATAATTTAAAGAATGTGTTTAGTGAGTAAGATTGACCCTGAGACCTGGGGAATCACTAATGAGAGAGAAAAATAATCCAAATGCCACTATGGACTAAAATCCTTTGTGGTTATGGTACACCAGCTGAATAAAGAGGAGCTGCATTGAAACTTGGTGCTTTCTCATTATCAGCACCCATCACTCCACACTCTTGCCCAATATATGGTAGGCTCCAAGATTGGTTTGTGGAACCACCTAATAACAACTATCAGACAGGGGCGTAGCTAGCGTTTGTGCCGCCCGGGGCGGTCGTAGAATTTGCCGCCCTCTAAATAACGTAGAATTTCAAAACCTCCAAAAAATTCATTTTTTATTTATTTATTTATTGAAAAAAAAGTACTATTAGAAAATAAAAATGATCAAATATATAATGAGAAAATATTGATATTCAATTCAAAATTAATTAGAAGTGACTCACTTCAAGTGAGCAAATTTCTTTTACAGCAAATTTTAGAAAAACTTTCTTCCTTTCAAAAAAACTACCATTAAAAATTGAACGAAAAATTCAGGAAAAAAATATCTGGAAAAATAGAACGAAAAAATACATTATATATGTAACATACTGTCCTGAACTAAATTTGACAACCAAAAAATGCCGCCCCCCAAAACGTGCCGCCCGGGGCGGACCGCCCCTGCCGCCCCCCCATTAGCTACGCCCCTGCTATCAGATGATGATGTAGATAATAACTTGTCTTATTAAACATGATGGCTGTACTACAGCAATACATTACATATATTTGTATGTTTTTTTTTTCTGTAGGTATCCACATACTGTTAAAAAACCCAAAAATCCCCTCCAATATCACTCCAAAATCTTGAGCCACTGTCATGACAAAGTGCTAGTTTTTCTAAAGTGGGAGAGTGGGCAAGACAACTGATTTTTCATTTTTATCTTAAATGAATGGCTAAAAAAAAAAAGTAAGTCATCAGTGAAAGGCTGGCTTTAATTTTGTTGCAGTTATGAAATCAGATACAAGAAGTAGGATACACTGAAAATGAAAGATATATGACTGGGCAATTCTAGCATGACTCATTTTATTTCATCGTCACATCTGTTTGATTAAATCAGTTTTCAAGATTATAGATTTCCAAAATCTTTTTACCATCTTGCAGAGGCATAGGCCAAAATCTCAAAATTCACAAAATTTTAAGTTTAACTTAACTGCATTCATTAATTATAGTTAAATAGTATTCTCATGAACTCTCTAAAAGTGACTAACCATTTTTATTCATTCCATTAATACCAATTCCGTGTATGATTTGACTCTCAAATCATTTTAAAGAAGTGGGTTGGTTGGTTTTTTTTCTGATAACTTTTTCATTATTATGCATCTGTGCTAAATTCAAATACACATTACTCTGGTCTGTGTCAGTTGATGCTATTTCAAAACTAGCTGCATGCTGCACTCTTTTGGAAACCACAACAAAACTTATTGCATTTTCCTTTTTGTTGGCTTGGAAGTCAAAATTGACTGACTGTAGAAAAGGTCCATATCTCATGAGCTCTTGCATGTTGTGTGTTAAGATCCTGAGACAACATTTTTTCATTTTTTAGCTCATAACTTAAATAAGTGATATATTTGATAAGTTGTGTAGTTCACTTGCATCGGATATTTTTCTTATGAAGTGACACATCGAATAACCATTTTAGATAGAACATAAGATTTGGGTTTGTTTTTTAATGTTTTGTGTGTTATGTTTAGCTAATTTTGTTATATAGGGATCATACAATAAAAGTCCACATTTCTGAAGTTTGTACTATATTCAACTTAAATGCTGATAGTGGTTGATTTTTTTCAGCATTAAGATATTTTTCTCACAACTTGACAATATCCATGATCTACATTTTCAAAAAAAAAAAAAACTTATGAGTGTTACAGTTCTGATCATAATCCTACTTTTCAAATTCCTTTGTTTTTGGAGAGGTCATGTGACCAAGCATATGAAAGTTGTATGACCATAATCTAAGCACATGCTCTTTAAACCTGCTAAGATGGCTGGCCAAGTTGCAAATGGGGATATTTCAAGGAAAAGGAGTGAGTATATTTTAATATATATTTAAAATATTAAATTATTATAAAAATTCTAATATGAAATTTTTGAATCAATGCTGATTGATTGCAATCATTACTTTAATGAAATGCCTATTGAAACGCATCCTCTTTTAGACAGATTGTGAGAAAATAAATACCATTGATTTCTTTCTCTTGTGTATTGTATGTACATAACTCCAAAATTAAACACACAATATTTAAATCTGTTTTTATTTAAAGGTATTTCTTTACTCATTCATTGTAGCAGAATATTAATTTTGTTATTTTCTTTCTGTTTTTAGGTCACAGCATTGCAAAGCACTTAAAAATTCAGCAATAGGACAGAATGAAGAAAATGAGATATGTGCTAAAGGAAGAGGAAGAACTAAATTGTATAGACTGCAGAACAAATTATAGAAAAAAGAGGAGGAAAATGCTAAAGTAAATACTTTGACACCAACATCATCATCTAGTAAAGGAATCAAAACCCCTCAATCTATCGGGAAAGCTATGAAAAGAAAGACCTCTCACCTTCTTGCATCACCTTCAAAATGGGGTCATTACAGCAAACCACATCTCATTTCTGATCTCAGCAAGAAAATAACATGACCAGTAACATAAGGAAAGTGTCTGCTGAAACTGTAGAACTTGTGAAAAATTTTAGGTATTGCCTAAACTGCACCTGGGATGAGTGATGTAACAACTGCTTGGAATGATTGCATGAAAATAAAGCTCAGATAATACTACCTAACAATGTTTCTGAGGAGTTTACCACTTGTTTAAAGATATCCATTCTGACATTGAGATTGGATTTTCTAAGTTTGTTTTTCTTAGGCCAAAATATGTATTTTTTACTGAAAGATCAGTCTGCTGATAGAATAAATGCCAAAAGCATGAGAATTTTATTCTGAAACTAAAAGCAGTGCGTTTTGATTACACTAATGATTTCTGGCTAATGAATCTGTGAGAATGTGAGGCATGTAAGAATGGTAGGAATTCTTTGGTCAAAGGATGAAGCTTGAAACTTAGTGGGCATGTGGATGAACTTATTGAAGTAATTACTATTAATTTCCCTATGTTTCAGGAACATGTAAGAACAAAAGGGATTCAGTCTAATGCCTTTATTAGAGAGAAATCTGATCCCGATGTAAGTGTGCTTTAATGTGACTTTGCTATGGCCTACAGCTACCAATACCAAGATAAGGTGCAGAGTGCACTGTGGACATGACAAAGTGTCAGTGTCTCTTCACTGCTGCTATGTACCTTGGAAGTAGATCATGTAAATTATGCTTGATAGTGACTGATAACCAGGACAAAAGAATAGTATTTGCACTTTTCTCATCAAACTAGTTTTTCCTGTAAATCAGCTAGTTTTGGGAAGAGCTGCCTCATGTTGATGACCTATCTGAATTTGAAACAAGTTCTGTGTAATAATAACATATTAGTCGGACAAAAATATTAAAGGGAGAATCAATTAGCATTATTTTGCTACCTTGCACAGCAAAGGTTTCATTGATGGAATTGGTTGGAGTGCAGTCTTGTGAGGAATAAGGTCATGAGCAAGAGTGGTATCTTGGTACAAAATTCCAGATGTTGCCAAGGTGGTCACTGAATTGATGCCAAATGTCTCAGTCCTCTGTATCTCTTAGACTGAAATGGATGATTTTTTTGAGAGAGAAAATTCCTGGTCTGATATCTAAGAGGTGCTAGGTGTCAGCCAAATACATGATATGCAATGCTGTGAGGGTATTGTAAAGCTTTACAAAAATGAATTAAAAATGAGAACTAATCTCCAAAAGACAAAAGAAGTTGGTATGACTTGGCATCATGCATTGTTTGAGTGACAACTGTCATTGGGTAAAATGTTGAAGTGTCAGTTATGCATAGAACAGTCAGTGGTAATTGGAAATGGCTGGAACACTAGGATAAGATATTCTACCATGTGAATAAGGTTATCAAGAAAAATTTGACCACCAATCCCAGTTGGTTTGCATGGACAGTTCCAATTTCATGTTGAAATTTAATTAAACTGTACCTTTATTTTTTTTAGAAACTATGGGACATCAGACAGTTATGATTTTCATTTTTTCAAATTATTAGAAATATTTTTAAAACAAGATTATTATAGAAATAGACATCATTCTTAATGAAAATTGTTACTTCATCTGGAGAGTGTTTATATTGCTAAAAAAGTGAATGTAACCTTTGTAACATTATATACAAGGTCTGATCAAAAGTTCTGGGACTAAATTTAATGTATGGAAACGAAGTACACTGTAGGGATGTTAATACAGAGTGTGGTTGGAAAAACGTGATGCGTTTCTGTAAAGACGTTTATTTTTGTCTCCCATTGTAAATGCCTAATGTGAAGGAGCAGTGTGGGTGTGCATCAAATTCTAACTCTGGAAAACAGCCACAGAAACTTATGAAATGTTAAGAACCAGCATTTGGGGGTGAAGCACTTAGCCATTTGAAAACATTGGAGTGGTTTTCTCACTTTAGAGATGGCCAAACTTTCATTGATGATAATCTGTGCTCTGGCCATCCATGAACCTCTCACAATGAGGAATCAATCACGTGTTTGTTACACGACAGACAAATGACGATTCATGAAGTGGCTAAAGTCATCACGAAAGAAGATTACCAGAGATGCTTCAACAAGTGGCAGGAGCGCTTGAATTGCTGTTCAATCAGCAGGGGACTATGAAGGAGAGAGATTTGATTGATTGTTTTGTGCTTTAGTTTTGTCTGAATAAATTTAGGCCCAGAACATTTTGAGCAGACCTCATACGTTATACATTTCTTAGGACTATGAGAATTGTTTTAATCCTTATGTTCAATCTGATACTAGAATTGTGAAATGGCTTGCTTTGGTGATATATTAGTGTTATAAATATTTTACAGATTTTTATGTGTTACAATTGTCATGTCTTGCATTTTAATACCTTTTAATGATCATACTTAGTGTCTGTCAGGGTTAGAATTTGAGTTTTGAAATAAAGTCAGATTGTAAACCATCTGAAGTTAAGGTGGTAAAATTTCCAGGTTTATTTTTTTTTTGTGTGTTGCAATGTCTGTATTAGCATCTAATATTTTCGTTTACAGTAGTGTTTGGGGTAGACTTTATATCCATTGAAAAATGTCATTTGTTTTGTTTTATGAAACTTGTCAAAATTTTATCAATGAGAGTTTGAAAAAACAAAATTCTGATGTTCCAATAGATTTTATTTTATTTTTGTTCTTGGCCCCACTTTTCATGGAATGGCCTTCATAGTAATTGTTACTATCATTTCTTCTTGGTATTGGTTAGATTGCTATAGAATTAAAGTCATTAAGGTTGTATGTATTTTATTTAAAGCTCTTCATACAGTTCTCAATTTGAAAATTTTATGCTTTTTTTTTTTTATTACTTATATTGCAAATGATACATTCTTTCTACAGTGGTTATATATTTCTTTGTTTGTGTATTCTTTCTTTTTTGCTTACCAGGCTTATCTTTTCACCCCAAACGACCATGGGTGCTTGCAAGTCTTCATAATGGAGTTATTCAGCTATGGGATTATCGAATGTGTACATTGATCGATAAGTTTGATGAACATGATGGTATGTATAGCAGTTTTTAATTAAGAAAATTTTCCGTATATTTTACCTCAGATATTACAAGGTATGAAGCTCCCATGGATTGTTCAAATTCAGGGGAAGAAATAAGTATCAGTATGTTCTCTAAATGATTCATGCTTTGCAGTTAAGTACCATCCTCAGTGTTGTGATTCATTCATGTGCAGTGTTACTAAAAGTATCAAGCTGCACTGAAACTTTAAGCAGTTGAGTTATGAAAGAGGCCTCTGCTTCAGTGTGTTTACAACCATTTGTCAAGCAGAGTGGATTTGGGATAGTAATGTGGGTGATTGTTAAGTAAAGAGGTAAAATTGTTGTCATCTTCATTGATGTACATCTAAATTCTGATGGTTGCATATCCATCCTTCAGAATAACTTTCACTATTTGATCACTGAATTTTTTACACCAATCTCTCTGTATCCTGCAGAAGATAAAGCAATGTGACTTGGCCCTTATGGAACCACATATGAACCCATTGAGTATCTTAACAAAAAGCTAAGAGTCAAACGACCGAGATGTATTTGCCAGCAGCAAGTGAAGGAATATTATCACATTAATACTGATAAATCAAGCTTTTAATTAAAAAATAAAAAAAAGTATATTGGTTTTTTTAAGCTGATATTTGTAATTTCTAACGAAGGAACTTCATTCATACTGAAGTTGCCTATATCAGAATGATAACACTAAGCAAATTTCAACATACACATCAACCATTTGATAGTAACTGAATGCAAAATAATAATGTCACCTTTTATGTAAAAATGCTAAAACTGAAACGTGCTAATTAAAAAAAAAATTTGATTTTACTTTTATGTCTAAAATTTCTTGCAAAGTTCTTGACAGTAGTAGTAAATTAGTGCATAGTATTTATTTGAATAAATATGATATATTGATGCTGTATCACCCCAGATGTACCAGAAACAAGTTGACACTAAAACTACTTTTTATCAAATTCTTGAAAGTTTTTGGGCAATTTTTATATAGTGCTACATGCTTTAGATACAGATAGGCAAGAAAAACAAAATCCTGAAGAAAAGTTAAGAGCAAAATTTTTCTCATTTATAAAAATTTGTTTTCTTTCTGAAAGAATTTTAATGCCGCTTAAGATAAACATTAAAACTCTGATCCCAGGAATTTCTTATACGTATAATAATTTACTTAAAAAATTTAATTTTATTATTATTGTTTTTTTAATCTGCAGGACCTGTTCGTGGAATTTGTTTTCATTACCAACAACCATTATTTGTTTCTGGAGGAGATGACTACAAAATAAAAGTATGTTTGATTGATACTTTTCTTTCTAAGTGGCAAAGTGCTTTAGGTGCAGCTTCAAAATTTCAAGTATCTACAAAAAACTTGATCAATCATACTGCTTAATTGGAAAAGAGATGTTGGTCCTCGTTTTTACTTAATCATAAGAAAAAACTCCAGTGTGTCTGTGTTTAAAATTTACAGAGCATAAAGAATGTGCTTACAATGATCAGCTGTCCTCTTATTTATATAGAAAGATAGTTTTTTAAAATTAACTTGTATGTTGAACAAATGTTCTTTTTTTTTTTTTGCATATATGATCTCTCTTTTAGATTGTGATGTTTTGAGGAAACATTTGTAGGTTTGGCTTTCTAAGGTATGAAGTCATTGGTTGAAAAATCAAAATTATGTCTGGAAACTTAGACTGTTTTCTTGAGCCTTCATCTGCAAACTAAATGACATGACACAAGCAGTATTAGAAATAATTATGGAAATGCAAGATATGCACAAAGAATGACTAATTACAACTGAGAAATGTATATAATAGATACACAATGCATTATTACAGAGAATACAAAAAAATATATTGTACAATTCATTAGTATAGTAAAAGCTTTTTATCAGTGCCTGACTATAGAATGTTATTACAAATATCCTTATCCTGTATCACTTTCCACAATTCATCCAAGGTGTTCAGTTGCCATCTGATTCTCTCAGTACCATATAATCCCATATAGCCTCAAAGGTGTTCATATCAGAACTTTGTGCAGGCCAAGGCTTTTCTGTGAGTGTTCCATCAGCCTCTTTACATTCCAGATAGATTTCACTTTATTGGCTATGTGCTTGGGATCATTTTCGAATTGGAAGCTGAATTCCTGCTTAATGAGCTGTCTTCCTGAGGGAATGGCATGATAGATGAGAACCTGCCTGTACCTGTCAGCAGTCAGTATACCTTTCTGATTTGATCTGAATTTCTTGATACTTTTGGCTGATGTATAGCCTTACACTTGTTTTGATCCATCCCCATGGTTCACTGTAGCTGTTATATACAGTTTTACTAATCCCTGGTTTACCTTTGAATGAACTGCTGTTGAAGATTGTCAAACAGTTCAAACTTGGACTCTTCTGTAAAGAGCACCTTGCTCTAGGTCTGATCATCCCACTTTTATTTCTGCTGTCTGTTTCAGCCTTTTTGTTTAGTTTCCTCTCCTTTATAAAGGTTTTTGGGCAACAACAACATCCATTGAGACCACTTTGTCCTAATATTTTTCCTAGTGTTTTTAAAGAAATGTTAACACAGATATTTGCAGCTATGTCATTCACAAGATCTCCACTGGCTCATTGTCTATCACACAAAATGTGTTTTGAGGTACTTAGCGTACTTTTGGACTGTCTGCTGTCAACAGTACCAGTTTTGTGTATCCTATTTAGAATCTTGCATGCAGCACTTACTAAAACATGAAGTTGGGCTTTAATCTGCCATGTGAATTAATCTTCACTAGCTAAAACTTTGATCTCTATACGCTTGTCATGAGATACCGTAAAGTATCTATCATTCACTGGAATTAATTTTTGTGGATTGCACATTCGTTCAATAAAGTTAAAAGAAAATTAACTTGTGAACTTAGTATGCAAGTGCTACATTTGCAGTGCAGATTTAATCCTCTTAGTGGGTGGGTGCTATTAATCTTTGGTAGGGTTTGATCTGCAGGAATTAAAGACCAAGGGTTTTCTCTCACACCATAAGTAGTTTAAAGTGTCAAAGAAAAAAAAGGACATCAAGTTTTGAGTACTTCCAGCTATGTTATAAGTTCACAAAACAGCAGTCAGTTTATTTGAAAACAGTTAGGTTTGCTCCCCCTGAAACAAGATGTCTTAATAGTTGTTATCCATTTCTATAAAGTTGTAAATAACGACACTGATTTAGTAATTGAAAGTGTGGGGAATACAACTCCTACAACAATGAGACCAAGGGCTAAAATAGCAAGAACAGCAGTAGAAATTGCCATAGCACGTGCAGCTTGAAAATTCTCCACAACTAGGACAACAAATTGGTGAGAGCACAGTCAGCAGAATGAAGGCTGCCTATCTGTGAAATTCAACTCTCAGAAATCTGTTTCATCTTTCCCCCAAACAACCATGTGGCTCTCCCCTTCTCCAAGACAATGTACTACCTCATGGTGAAAAGTTGGGTAGATAAAGTCCAGTCTAGTGACAATGTTGTAAGCAGAAGAATTGTGATGGTTGTCACAGAAGGAATGTTGTTTAAAAACGACAAAACCAACTTCCTAAGTATGGTTGGAATCTGATCATCACATTCCTGAGTGAAATTTTTCTTGCATTATATGCAGTATGTAAAAAAAAAAGAAAAAAGAGGGGTACCAAAAATGTGAAGTGACTGCTGGGAGGCTCTGACACCATTAAGAAGGTTGCTATCAACTGCAACCACATTCTTGATTATCTTATCAACTGGGGCCAGACTGCTGTCAGCATGAACCCTGATGGAGAGTGGAGAAATGAGGAGTCGGAATTGATGATAAAAGAGAAACTACTGCACTGTTGGCTGTCAGCTCATCTATGGTGGAAAATTGATCACTGTCATCCCTAGTTTATTTTCTCAGAGAGCTGGGATGTTACCCATACTGAATCTCACTGGAGTACAAATGACTTCATGCTGAGGCATATCAATGAGGTGCTATTGCCCTAGGCACAAAGACAGAACAGTACTGAAGCTTGGTCCATGCCAGAAATCATTAGCCATCTTTGACATGTTCAAGGCCCACCAGGGGACTGATCTCTTGACCTTGCTAAAGAGAAACAATATCCTGAGCATGTTTGTACCAGCATGCTGAGCTGACAAACCTCAGTTCTTAGACTTATTAACTAAAGAAGTGTTTTCAGACATGGTATGTGAAGAAAATTCTAGACCAGCTTCTAAACAACGAGAACCAGACAGTGCACATGGACATATTCTAAGTGGCTTGTGAAGTGACAATATCTAAATCAAATCTTGATTTAATAAAGCTGGACTGTGTCATTACATCGTTTCAATTCTAGAAAAGAAATTTTTTATTTTTTTTTAATGTTTTGCAAATACCAGTACTTCCTAACTTAGTATCCAAATCCAAACATTTTTTTTTTTTTTTTTTTTTGCAGTATTTAATTTTTGTAGAAAGACTTTTACCCCAAAATATGTGTACTTTACAGCATTTCCTTCCCAGGAGCCATAGTATTCACCACACTTCAGTGGTATCAATGACTAATAGGTGTATTAAATCAACACACGACTTCACTATGGTGCATTTCATTTTTACATACAAGATGAGATTCTATTGAGTTAATTGAATTTTATAGACTTTTTTTTTCTGTTTTCATAATTATTTCTAATACCGTGTGTTGGATTGATAATATGGTCACTGGTAAGTTTTTTTAATACTTGTTTAAAATCATTAATTTTTTTAGAATTTTATTGAATTAAGAAAAGTTTTTTGTCAATTTAACCATTTTTTTTAAATTCGAGTGTTTTGTATATACAGCAAGAATTTTGTTTTGTTTTTTTTTTTTTTTGAAAACAATTTTCAAATACTTATATTGAATACTTAGTAATCCTCTTGTAACTACTCAGAAATTGGTTTATTTTTTTGCTTATTTCTACCTGTTAGAGATTATATTGAAAAATCTGGCGGTGAAGTTTACTCGAAAGTTTTCTACAAAAGTTGGTTAAATTTGATTTTAATTAATTTATTTTAATTAGTTTTTTCATGAAACTTCACCAGATTGCAGACTATAAAAGTTTCATATGTATCCCTTTTTAAAATGCATTTGATTATCTGCTAGTTTTCATGAAAGGTGAACTGGCTTTAAGCTGGTGGATTCTTTTACAAATGTGCATTAGCTTGCTGAGCTGAAAATTGAAACATTTTGGTTATTAAAAGAGAAAATTGGTTTGTTTTCAGAAAGGATTTTATTCTCTTTAGTGTCATGATTGCATCTGCTTCACCTATACTTTGGTTGGAAGTTTTTTAACTCATTAAAACTATTGTTTCATTCTTTAGGTGTGGAACTATAAGCAGCGGCGATGTTTATTTACTCTTCTTGGTCATCTTGACTACATAAGGACAACTAGTTTTCATCATGTGAGTAATGCTATTTCCTACCTAGAAATGTTCTGGTAAAACATCTTTTACCTTGTGTAATTTCAGTATACCGGGCTAGAGTTAATCTTTTTTCAAATTTGAAAATGTACAAAATTAAATCAGTAATTTTTTTTTCTCACTACTTTGACAAAGCTGAATATAAAGTCAGTGAAAGGATTTCTTTTATTTTTAAAAATTTTACTATGTGTGTTTAAAAGATGAAGCTCCTAGCTAAGCATCCAACAATGTAGTCGCAAAATGAAGTCTGTATGCTACTGTAGATCTATATACAGGATGAGCAGAAGTCCTAACACTTGTTCTTTCATGCAGGTGCTGACTGTTAGCAGAAATATTGCTGCACAGCAAGCGAAAATGAAAATGTCAGTGTTTCCCAATCCTGTAATTTCTCACTTTGGTGACATTTCATGGCCTTGGAGATCTCCAGATCTTACTTCAATTTACTGGCAGCCAGTGGTTGAAGGTCCAAGTTTAATCTCCAGTTGGCTTGGTTTGGTATACCTTTCTGGCATGGTTTCTTCTCACTCTTCTTTATCAGCCAGTTTTGTAGGTTTTTCCCAGGCACTCTGGTTTCCTCCTCCATCTAAAAAATGAGGAAGTCTAGTAGGAATTTCACTGCTGAAGTTAGTGATACCATAAGGTGCAGAATAGGCATCACACTAACTGCTAGCAGTGGCACTATGCACCTTCACTGGGGTCATCTTAAATGTATAGATGGTATACGACACAATAGCAACAACTCTAATACATTAATTTTTGTTTTTGTGGCACTACCTTAGTCTTCTAGGCTTTGTTTCTTATAAAATCTATCAGAATTGAAGCAGAATGTCAAAAATTGTTACAAATGTTTTACTACCTGTTTTGGTGAAAGTTTTTGATAGCCATTGTTTGTTTCAGGTTGTATTTTTATTCACAGCCTCCATCTGTTCTATACAAATAAGCAACAGTGAGAATGATGTCTATCTGTTGACTTGTAAAATAACATCTATTTAAATAGTATCGTGACTTATTGGGCACATTACACAGCTAAATTCAGTGGCATACTTTGTGATTACAATTCATCTAGGACTATATCAGTCCCCTTTCATTGTTTCCATGATGAAAGCACCCATATTGCTGCTAGCTGAGTGGTTAGTATTGGTACAGTTTCCCTGATGATATTATCCTCCCAGTTTTTTAGTGAAAACTAAGGTAAAGAAATCAGTCTAGTGATTAGTTGTGACAAAAGGAGATTTTTAAGATAGTTTAGTGAACTGAGGAAGATTCATTCCAGGTTTTCTCCCCCAACCAAACTCTTACTGAGAGAGGGATTTTTAGGCAAAATCAAAAGTAGTAAAGCATTTAAAAATTTTCTTCTTGGTCAAATAAACCTTCAGACTTTATATAGCTTAATTAGGTGAAAATATTTGGTCAATTTTGAATGATGATTCTTTGACTAAATGTGTTCATATTGCTGTTCTCAGAAAAAAGTGACAAAAAATTGAAATGCCTGTGTTGGTTTCTTGGTAGTTAAAAACTCGCTAGATTTTACTAGTAAGGTAATATAAGTAGATATCCGTTAGTAACTAAATCATCTTGATAGCAATTAAAACAAACAAGTCTTCTTAGATTTCAGTGTACTATTTTTAATTTCTGCAGGAATATCCATGGATTCTGAGTGCTTCAGATGACCAAACCATTCGCATATGGAATTGGCAATCAAGGATTTGCATTTGGTATTTATTTGTTGTTATTATTAAGCATTATGGAATTTTAGCTTATAAAACTTCTGGTGCTCTAACTCATGGTGAGAGTTTAAGAAGATGTAAGTTTAAATTGGTAATCTGAGCTTGTAATTTCTATTCATGATGATATTTTTTTCATGTTAAATCAGTGTGATATGATTGCTAGTTTTGTTAAAAATGTATTCTATCTAAATCTATTGTCCATTTTCTAAATTGTTGTTTTATGCCTAAAATCCTAGCTTTAGCAGTCTTATTAAATAAAGCTCTCCATGGATTTGCAGTGCACTGGCTGGGGAAAAAAAATAGTATGTTCTTCATGTTCATAAAGTTCTGGTCACTGATTGTATCTAAAGTTAGAGAAGCCAGCCTGTGACAGTGACCAGTTACTGAGTCACCTTCACAAGATTAGGTTATGCCAAACTGGTTAATTGAATTGTTTAAGATATTTTCCCTAATTATATTTATTTATGCAGTTTCTTTTGAGTCAATTGCCTTAGTTAGTGCCTTCTCCAGACAATTTCTATCTTTAATATAGTAAATGCTGGCCTATGACTGGTTTGTCCAATGATTTGTTAAAAGGAAAAAAATATATATATATATACATATTTGTTTTACAGTAGATATTTCAGTTGAGCATTTCTAAGATCCTTGTTTTTAGTATTAAACGCACTTACTGATTTTGGTTTATCAATTAATTTCTCCCAGCTGGGGTCCCTTTATTTAGATTACCTATTGGGTGGATAACAAAAAGTATTTTTTACAAATTGTCAATTTATAAAAAATGAAATAGGAACACTTTTTAATACTACTACAGGGACTAAGTTTTCTGTTTTGGTAAGTTGTTTGAGACATTGCTATCTAAGTCAGAATTGAAAAAAAAACAAACAAACAACTTCAAACATTTTATGTCTCAAGTTGTTAGGTCTTATCTACAACACATTAATTCACAATTCAATAAAATATAATGGTTTCCAGGAAAACAAAATTGTTTTTTTTTCTTATATGGATAACTTGCTTAGCTGTGACAATAAGTTAGTTTAATAAAGTAGATAGATAAATACTTACCATAATCTCAAAGACATAATGCCTATTATGCATGTGCACAAGTTATCAAGATAAGCAGTCAGATTATCTTCGAACGTTTTGTTTTGATTGGTAAACAGCACATGGTGTCAGTGATGCTGTGTAGTTCTCTACTCTGCCTAATGTGAAGGCAGTTTAATTTTCAGTGCTGTTGAATTTTTTCTTTAATTTTGGAAATAAAACAGTAAAGGTGTATTTACTTGTTTCAGCAAAATAAAAATAGAAATATTATAAATATTACTTGGACATCTATGGGTTAACTTCCTCTACCTGCTTTATTTTGAAATTTGCCCATATTTTTCAGTAAAAAGTAAAGTTATAAAACCATATTTTTTATCTGTTTTTTGTTCTAAAGATAACTATGCCAACCAGCACCTATCTTCCTTATTCTTTAGTATATAATACTTCCTCACTTAAGTAGAAATGAGGCTAACAAAAAAAATTTTATGCTTAAAATATTAACTAAACTAATACAAGTGCTGGTTGTGTTTGAAAAAAAAAACAAGTTAGTACACATGGTTACATATCTGCAAAATGTTGTTAAAGCACATTAAATTAAGTTCTTGGCATTTAATGCTATTTTCCAAACAAAGAGACAGATTAGTATTAATACTATAGTAAATATCCTTGCAAAGTGGGTTCATTTGTTGTTTCAGTGTGCTGACTGGACATAGCCACTATGTTATGTGTTCACAATTTCACCCTGCAGAAGATTTAGTGGTTTCTGCTTCCTTGGATCAGACTGTCAGAGTTTGGGATATATCAGGTATATATATATATATATAAACAGTTGAATCCAGAACATTTGTCAACAGGCATTTTTTTATATTGCGGTAACATCGTTCCAGCAGAATGAGTGTCAGATGTTTAAATGTACATATCCTAAAGAAACTAAAAAGAAATGATATGAGTATTTACAGTTTCTTGTAAATTACATGTATTTTATCTACTTAGTCTGGATTTTAGAATTCATTTTTATTATTGTTTTAATGTAGGCTAGAATGTGTATGCCTTAACATGGGAAGTGTTTGTCTGAAATTTAAGGCCCCTGCTTGAAAATTACTTACTGGAGCTATGTTCTCACTTTGCCTGGCATCAGTGGTAGTTTTGTTTGGTTGTGCTGGAGTTCATCTGAACATCTGCTTGCTCTGTCACTTAAAACAGACTTTCTCTGGCCATTTCTAAGTGCATTTTAGAAAAAACCTAAAAGCGTGGCTGTAGTAGCTATTTCATTAAAATATCTTTTGGTAACAATACTTGTCAGCTATCATAATATCATTCATGGGATTCATTTTCTATCTATTTGTATGCATGTTTTAAAGTTTTAGATTATCATTAATATGTTGATCTTTATATTTATTTGTAGTTAATTTATTTTAAAAATTAGGTTTAAGGAAGAAAAATGTTGCTCCTGGACCAGGTGGCTTCGATGAGAGATTGCGTGGTCCTGCTCAAACTGATTTGTTTGGGACAAGTGATGCAGTTGTGAAACATGTCCTTGAAGGGCATGACAGGGGAGTAAACTGGGCAACTTTTCACCCAACTCTGCCACTCGTTGTTTCTGGTGCTGATGATAGGCAAGTCAAGCTATGGAGAATGAATGGTTGGTTTTTGGCTTTTTTTTTTAAACATTTTATTAATGTACTTGTTTTATAATTAATTTACAAACTTGATGATGTCTTAAAACCACAAACTATTACAAAATAAATAAACTACTTTTAATATATTATCTATATAATGCAGTGCCCTGCCATATTAATTTATCTATTCTCATAAATAAATGTATATAACAGAAGTTTACAATTTTCAGGTGTGATTATGTATGTATTGGCCATTTAGGTGAGCAGATAGTGAATATTATCTATTACATTGTTGAAACCACAGATCCCATAATGTTTTTTCCATTTTCCTAAGGTCGTGTTATAGATGGTTGATAGTGTGGTCAAAGTTGTCATCAAATTGCCAAAGGTCTTGACATTTATTTTAGATCTTTGGCCGATAATATTACAAAATTTATTAAGGTGAATGAAGTGACTTGAAAAGTCTTCAACAGTGAATCCCTAACGAGTGTGCCATTACTTGCCACATATGCACTCACCATAAAGATTATTTTGCTGATAGCACAATAGAAATTAGCCAAAGATTGATCCAATGTTATCTCTACTGAGTTGGATACAGAGGGTATATAGTACATAAGGAACACCTGTCAAATAGGAGTAAAGTTTTGAAAGGTCTGGTCATTGGATATGTCAGACAAAACTCTCAAGATATGACAGTGAGTACTCTTCTCTGAGTCCAGGCTTCAGAATTTCATGCAACCTTCATCCCCAATACCATTGCTTTGATGTGTTTGGGTACATCGCTATTTTAAAGAATGAGGCAGTAAACATCTTCCTTGGGTAGTCCAAAGCTCTGATATGGATCCAGTTGAGCATCTGTTAGATCATTTGTATTGTCAGCTAAGAGCAGCCCATCCATGTTCTGTCAATTTGATGGGATTAAAGGAAGCTCATATGAACTTAAGGTAATTTGGTCCAAAGCATAATACAAAATTTTGATTTGATGCTAAACAGAAAAGAGAGACTGTTGAAAACTGGCTTGATCAGGTACTGATATAGAGAATTTTACACTATTGCTTGTCTTTATTTGCTATTTCTGCAACAGACTAACAGATTAAAATAACACATCACTAAATTATAATGGCAGAGCACAGTAGTTCATCTGTAATAGTCATATTCATATAAACAACAAAATGGTTATATTGAATGTACAAAATTATCATTGTTTAAATTTATCTGAAGTTTTTGAGAAAACTACTGTGCAAATGTCATTGAAAGTTAAACTGTATAAAAAGACTAAGCTGAGTTTATAATGGTATTATGGATGGCTAGTGGTTGTGCTACTGGTCTGCCATGACCAATGAATCCCTGGTTGGAGTCTGCTTGGTTGTGTGGGATTATTCTGGATACTCTGGTTTTCCCTGCCAAAGTTTGGCATGTCAAGTCTGGTGGTGCAGGATATGGTTCTTTAGCAGATAACTATTGCACTATGTTTTCATGTAACTAAAATTTTACAAAAGATGAAGTACTCAGTTTAGAAATAAATGCCAGTCATAGAATTGTTTGGTTGTGAATCTGTTATGGATAATTACCAGAAAAATTGATCATATGCAGCAGCATACTTAGGGCATTTTTTGCATTATTTATGTGGCTTCCACTTTGACATGTTTGATGTTACATTGATGCTTACGGAAATTTCATTTTTCCTGAAAACTGTGCAAAAGAATTACTTTTGACCCCTTGAAATGCTAGAAGTAGTTGAGAAAAATTCTGGTAAATACTGTATTATGGTGAAATAGGGTTTTGTCATTTTAAAATATTACTGCTGCTAACATAATTGTTGCCATGCACGATGGAGAAGTGTATCGCTGTAGCAAAGGAATACTTAAAAGAAAGCAACAACAAACAAATAGATAAAACTACAGATTAACTTTGTTCAATCTTTTTATGTGATGTTGGTGTTTGGAATCTTAGCATGATTATCTTCTGTTAGTGAAGTAGTAATAGATACAAGGAACCCTCAAGTTACAATATTTTCAACTTTACGAACATCATTCCAGAGAGCTGAGAGGAGTGACGAACACGCATGGACCAGGTTACTATTCAAAACACTGGGCGTGTTCGTCAGCAGAGGAATACAAAACGGTGTTGCCACCAGTCAGTGTCACTCAGGACAACTGAGGGTGAGGATGCACCTATCCTTACACAGTTATGAAAGGGGTAAGGTGCAACATTTATCATGGTGTAAGGAAAATTGGAGAGTCCTGACATGAGGTGAAGGAGACCAACATGAATGGGGTGTGGAAGAAGCTTTGCTCGTGGTTTGTTAAAAACTTTATGGGGATTGAGGATTTGAGGCAAGTGACCAAGAGTGTGGTGGTCATGGGGAAGCAACTGGACCTGGAAGAGGAGGACAATGAGGGATTACTTGACTTCCATCAACAGGAGCTGACCAATGAAGACATGATCAAGCTGGAAGAGCAGAAGAGGGCCCAAGATTTAATGCCTAAAGCTGAGGAAGACATCCCACCACCCAAACAATTCTCTATGAAGTGAATGTTTGCTGCCTTCAAAAAAATTGAAGAGGCAATGGCCAAATTTGACAGCATGGACCTCAACTGCTCCAGGTTTGCCAAGTCAACAGGGCTGTCCACAATGACCTTGCTTGCTATAAGGAAATCCTGGAGGAGTGAAAGAGATCTTTTCAGACAAGAATTGAAAAAATATTTTTCATCACCTCCAGCTACCAAGTCATCTTCTCAAGCAGTTCCAGATAGTACACCTTGAGCTCCTGCAATGTCACCTACAAGATGCCCTGATATGACACCTCAAACTTCCCCTGCAAAGTCGTCTTCCGCACCCCCGCCATCTGCTCTGTAATAACCCATTACTCCCTTCAACAAGAAATAACAGTTACTGTGTGTGCGAAGCAATAATAGGATCCAAGGTAGAGTACTAAATGATGATTTATGACACATTTGTCATTTATGTGCCATTTTCTGTCCTGAAAATACCTCAAAAGAGGAACTTTAGGGTCTGATGAAACCTATCCCCTCTATTTTAGTTATTTCTTATGGGGAAATTCAATTTGGGTTCTGAACAATCGGCTTACGAACATATTTTCCGGTCCTTATGTCGCTTGTTGACTGAGGACTTTCCTGTATATGGTAATTCAACTAAGTTGAGTTCTTGTTTACTTTTTTTTCTTCGATAAAGTAATTTTGAGAGAAAACAAACCAAAAAATGTTTTGATGGCTTTGAAAACAAATGAAAAATTAAATATTTAAATAGAATTTATGTATATTTTTAACTTTCAACAGAATCCAAGGCATGGGAGGTTGACACATGTCGAGGTCACTACAACAATGTCTCATGCTGCTTATTCCATCCTCGACAGGAGCTCATTCTCAGCAATTCTGAGGACAAAACAATCAGGGTTTGGGACATGAGTAAACGGTGAGTGTTCATATCTATTAAATCATGCTAATCACAAGCTACTTATAGTTAGTTTTTGTACAGTTTATTTTTCATTTAAAAACAATTATTTATTAATATTTTTACAATAATATATATATAAAATAAATTATGGTAGCTAAGAAAATAGACTAGTGTCAGTATTTAAGAGTTTGAATTTTACCTTCGTATAACGTGAAAAGTAACAACCTGATCAAGTGCACTCTGTGCTGTAAGGTTTCTTGGAATGTAGCCTTACACACTGTGACATGTAAACTGAATTTTGACAGTAGCAGAAAATGGGGCTTGAGAAATACCACAACCATGAGAATAGTATTGGAAAAGCTTAAAATTCATAAAAAAGCAAAAGTATTGGAGGTGTGGGGAGACTATCTTCAATTCAATTAAAATATAAATGATTTGTTTGTCAAATTTCTTTCTTTCAGTTAGACTGATTAAATGCATGTAGGATTGATTATGGTATTTTTTGTTAAATGTTGCTTAATGAGTATTTGTATGAGAATTTTAAGTAAAGTTTATATTTTTGTCGGTGCTAAAATAAATATTCAATTCATCATGATAATGTATTTTTGGTAGCTTTTTATCTACTAAATCATTAATTTTAACATTGGCATTTGATGGATACTTATGGATAAGTGGCATTAAGGCAGGTGCAGTGCTGACTAACTGGGATTATTGTCCAGTGTATATTAGCTTTTTTCAAAGACACTTTTATGCTTTTGAAATTTACAGGTTCCTCCTAGGTGTCTGTTTTTGAACACACATCGAGAATGTAGTATTTTATAGCTTGTGAAACTAACTTGCTTGAGACTGAAAATTAGGCTATTAATATTAAAAGCAAGGTAAATCAGAATTTTTTTTTTTTTTAAAAAACTAGCAACTTTTGATGTTATTCCTTAATAGGTATGCATAGGCTCTTTTAACTTATTGGTTGCTCTGTAATAATTTGGTATAATGCAGCTCGTGGATTTAACTGCATTCATTTTGAAATAGTGGTTCATTTTCTATTCAACTGAGAGATTACTTTAGAATCGCTTGTAGTTAACCATTGCTCTTTGAACTGCTTGCATTTGAACTTTTTTTAATAATCACAGTTCCTTATATATAAAATCTTTAATTTTGTTGGAAAGTTTTCTACATGCTCCGGCACAAATAATCCTATCTTACCAGCAAGAACAATTTTTAGTTAATGGTATTATTTTAAATCAATTGCATTTAATCCATCTGTTAAAAATGTCCTCCATTTATTCTTGATTGAATGAATTTGGTTCTTCAAAAGCTATTTGTGCTGATGTACATGGTCTGTCCACAGTGTTTTTGTCTTGTCTGTGTATTGGGTGAAAAAACCAAGTTTCTTCCTTCTAAGTACTAACCAGTTATTGTCCCAATTGGCTGTCTTTAATAATTTGCTTGTGAAAAATCATTACCAGAGACAATGCATCTGCTCATCTAATCTTTCCAAAATTGTGCTAAATCTTGAGTATAGACTATTAAACTGGCAGTGAATTTGAAGGATAGATCTTTTACAGGGAGCAAAGGAGACAAATGAAGAAGGATTGCTCCTGTGATGTGATCTCTATTGATATTGCACTACTTTTGGTGTGTAACAACTGTGGTGGAGAATGAAAAGGCAACATTAGAGAGAGAGCTGCAAGAAATGTTGTGCACACCATAGTCTTTTGAAGACAAATGACTACCATCATTTGTATCAGAACTGTATCTAACTGAACATCTGGCATGGCCATAGTACTTAAACTACAAAAGCTGAGTGGAGTTTTTCTTATGCCCATAGATATTGAAAAACAACAATCTCAACTAAATATTACCTGAGAGCAAGTAGGGTTAATACTTCACGGTTAATCACTTTATCAAGTTGAGCATCATTTCTTGAGGTTTGGCTCTAAATAATATATTTTTATGAAAAACACTTAGTCTGATTATTGGAGGTCACAAATTTTTCTTCATATCAAGTTGAAGGTTATTTACAATAAAGTGCTATGGTCAAATCAGTGACCTGTATATAACTATATTTGTTTGCTGTTAAGTTGTTTACCATGGTTTCAAGTTGTTTTAAAATATGGGTTAACTGGCCAAAGTTATGCTTAGTTACACCAAATGTTTTATTAGTTGATTTTTGACAATCTATCAGAGTTATCTTGTGTGTCTTGCAGATGAGCTTCAATTCAATGCCACTAGGTAATGAGTGGGTCCTTAGTTTCTAGAAAAAAAAAAAACTTTTTTTTCAAGGAGGAATCTCAGTAATCTATTGTTACTGCAAATATTGTACTGACAATTATCTAATTTGAGCCTGTTTGATTAACAACTGGTGGGGGGGGGAGGCAAATGAGTATGCTTTAGCTGAAAAATTTTTTATTACTAGGACATTTAAATGAAATTTGTCCAGATACCATTATGGTGATGCTGTTGTAACTGATTTTTATTTGGATGTCCCCAGAAAAATTAGTTGTACTTCTACATTACATATTTTGATTCTTATGCAGGCACTGAGTAGGGAGAAAAATAATCGATAATTCCTTTCTAATAACTAAATATTGGAGAAAATATAATTTTCAAAAGCAAAAAGTTGATATTTACTGCTGTAAACTTTAGATAAGATTGATCATCTCTTGTCAGAATATAGACAAAATGTTAAAAGTTTAACCAATAACTTTAGTACAGTAAAGATTCTTCATTCAATGTAGAAATAAAATTTAAGTTACTCTGCATATATCAAAGTAGCTTGTTAAGGTATTAACTTAAGAAATTTACTATTGGCCATGAATGAAGGATGATGATTAGAAATTGAAGTAATCTTATGTAAGGTGCACATTCTGTTGTAGGACTAGTGTGCAAACCTTCAGGAGAGAGCATGATAGATTCTGGGTTCTTGCTGCTCATCCTACACTGAATTTATTTGCTGCTGGTAAGTGAAGTGGAGAGAGAAAGAGTGTGAGAGAGAGAGAGAGAATTAAAGATATAGGATTGCTTTAAGTTTAGCCTTTAACTACATTGCCCTACAGATGTGGGGATACTTTTTTGATGGCATGTTTATTGCAATTTTGGTTTGTTTACATAATCTTTATTTGTACATTAATCTCTTTTTTGTATCAAAGGTCTTTCACTGTTCACAGCACACTTCTGTGACCATTCTGTTGAAGAGTATGCTAGCTAATTTGTTTCATTGCTAAGTGACTCTTCACAGGAACGCTGTACTAAAAAATAAATTTAAAACTAGTATCATGCATAGAGACCCAGAAAAGTTTGTAATGTGATGGTTTTTGAATCATCATCCGGTTTTCACTGTAAAAATTGGCATAGTAGTAATGAGATTTTAATTCTAGATTTCTGTAATTGTTTTTTTTTTTTTTCTACTTTTAAATTTTTTAAGGTCATGACAGTGGTATGCTTATCTTTAAGCTGGAACGAGAACGCCCAGCTTATGCTGTTCACAATAATGTGCTGTACTACATTAAAGATCGCTATTTGAGAAAACTGGATTTTACCACTTCAAAAGACGTGGCTGTTATGCAGTTGCGTGGGTTAGTATCTTTTAAAAATGCCTTATCCATACCTGATATGGACTAGAGATTTTGACAAGTAATATTTATGCATCTGTTTTGTTTTATATCACACAACAATTAAACTGATAGTGTGATCTGATGTTGTTTTTTTTTTCAAAAGAATTAATGTTTGTAAAATTGTTTTTACAAAAGGTCTGATTCTGTTTGCTGTGTGCAGCATTTTATTTATAATTTATCCTTTGAATATGCATAAGTTGTATGGTCAACGGAAGAAAACATTTGTAATTTTACATTTAAAGAACATGAACAACTATTACAAAAGAAAATTGCTTTCAGGTATACAAACATCTGTTGAAAACTTGCTTTACTGCAGTTTGGTTTTTTGCTCTAAAACAATTCTAATACTCTAAATATACAATAAACTTCTTTGTTTAAAATTATTTTATTGAATGATGCTTTAATCAGCTTTCTTGCTGAGGCATGGGTTGAGTAACTTGTTATTAACTTAACTTATTTTCTCTCTCTCTTCTTTAGTGGAATGAATACAGTAAATCATTAAAGTATAAAGCAAATGGCTCTAGATACATAGGCATCTAGGTTATCTAATTATTTAATTGAGGATGTTAGGATTAATAGACATTGTGCATTTTGAGTTTAATTCTTTAACTGTTTAAAAAATGACTATTAGATTAGTGGTTTCAAGATTCTGAGAGCTGTTAGATAGGCTGGTACAGTAATGTTGCCATTGCTGCAGTTTGAGCAGAGAAGTTTGCATGACTTGAATCTTAAGTTTTCTAAATGATAATTTTCAGCAGCATTTTTGCTCAGATTGTTTTCCTTTTTTTCAGTGAAAATATTTTTTCAGGAATTAATATTTACATTGTTTATAAGTCTTATAGCACAATTGGTTTCCTACATTGTGCATAGTATTGAATTTCATATAAAGTTTAAAAAGTAAGTGTTTGAGAAGTAGGGAAAAAATTAAATATATCTAGAGCAAAAGAATAATAATCAACAGTCGAAATCCTATGTAATCTGCTTTCACTGGATTAGGAGAGAGAGAGAGAGATATGGATGGATGGATAGATAATTATCTGGATTAAAATTCTTTATAAAAAATTTTTCTGACAACCACACATTTTAAGCATATCTAAATGTTTAATCACTTGTAACAAGCAGCAGAGCACACTGCCTTATACATGTCAGTGCTTTGTGTTTTTTTTTAAAAATTAAATTTGTTTGTTTTTATTTAAATCAAAGTTGCTCTTTGTTTGGATGAAAATGTGTACCAAATGCAGAAAAGTGGTTCTTTTGTTTGGTGACAAAGTGGACATCGTGAACAAGTTAGAGACAGGTGAATCCGGTAAAAAAAAAAGTCAGCAGAGAATTATGGTGTTGAACTTCAATAGCAGACATTAAAAAAAAAAAGGAAATAGCGACTCGGTTCTTAATTTTGCTTGGTTTTGAAGGAGGAGAATAGAAGTTTATCACAGAAAGCAATAAAAAAAAGAAAAAGCCAGAAAATGGATGATGCTGTCTACATGTAGTTTTTACAGAAGTGGTCATTTGCTCATTCCATTTCAGGTCCTGTTCTTTCTGAATAGGCTGTAATTTTTAACTAAATCTTGGTGGTAATCCAGAATTTAAGGGAAGCTCTGGATGGCATGGCATCATATGCATGTACTTTAAATTCATGGCAAAAAGCTTTCAGCTGATTTTGTAGAGGCTGATAATTTTGTTAACAAAAAAACAAGGAATATTAATTTGCAAAGAAAAGTATGATACTGACTGTAAAACTAGAGCACTCTCCCAAACAAACCACTGGCATCACGGAGAGAGAGATAACTGCATCTGGTTGCTAATGCCAGTGGAAATCACAAGCTGTCTTTGCTACTCATTATAGAAAAAAAAAAAATAACCCTGGGCATTCAAGAATGTGAAAACTTTATCTGTTGTTTACAAAAATCAGAAAAAAGCATGGCGAATAATGCTTAAGTGTTTCTGGAATGGTATGACAAAGCCTTCATTCCTGAAGTTTAGAAATACCAAAAGAAAATTTAAAAAAATGTTTACTTCTCTCATTCTTCAGCTGAGCTTCTGGATGACAGGTTAAATTTATCCCACCAAATGTGTGTCTAATACATCCAGTGGATCAGGGAGTGATTGAAACACTTGAACATCTATATTAAAAAAAAAACAAGTCGACAGAGTATAGGGTCTTAAAATCTTGATCTTAAAGAATACTGTTACATGGCAGATGATTCTTAAAATTCCTTAAGAAATACTATGCTACAAAAGGCATGGAATAAAATTTTTTAATTCATATCTAAAGAGGCAGCCAGAGACAGGAGAAATTGTTAGTGACATGGCAGTAGCACTTAAAGAAATTCCTGAATGCTTGGATTGTAATTTAGAAGACATTAGAAAGTGGATAAACTGTGACACTTATGACTCTGGGTGTTATCTCTTACAGAAGAGGAGATTGTTGAAGTTGTATAATGGTGAGGAGGAAGGTGGTGATAAGAATTGAGGGTTGCTGCATGTAGATATGTAGATGCTTTCAAATGCCTGAACACTGCAGTGACATGTTGGGGGGGGCAGAAGTAGTTTGGGATGTGCCAGCAACTTTGAGTCAGAAAGAGTATGCTGTATGTTAATGTTTTTGTTTTTTTGCTCTTTTAGAGGATCCAGAAGTCCATCTTTCTCTATATCCTACAATCCAGCAGAGAACGCTGTACTGGTATGTACTGTAAGTATTTAATAATTTATGATTTTTTTAACATTTACAAAATTAAGCAGCAATGTAATTGTTTAGACTGATAAACTAAGCATTAGTGAAACTTCATTTGTTTCAGCTTGCTAACTCATTTACCTGAGCTCTTGTTTACTCATATTTGGGTAAAAATGAATTTTTAAAATTAAAACTGATTTAGAATCATTTCTACAGTTTTAAAAAGTGGGACTTAATGCAATTTATCATTAACTCTGTATACCATTTTTGGTATATTTACATTCTGCTATACATTAAACTTTTTATTCAGAACAAGTTAAACTATAAGGGCTGACACATAGTACTTACCTCATTAATATAATTGTAATGACAAATCTGTATATCATTTCACCCCATGTTTTGCATTGAGTGTGTTGACTAAATATATAGCCAATTTGACACAAATACTAACTAGTTTTTCTAAGCTGTTGTGCAAATGAATTTGAGGCAGTATAAGTAAGGTAAAAACTGACTGTACAGAGGGTTAAAATGTAAACTGTTTAAGTATGAGGATAATAGTTTATATATTTGTAATGGTGTATCTTCCAAGGAATGCAAAATCAAAATTAGGAGATGGTAATAGATGGTGGTATTGCACACATGATTTCTGAAAAAATTTATGCTTTAATTAAAAGAAGTTTGTCTAAACAATTCCAAAATGTTATAGATCCTATTGTAATTTTAAAATTTACTGTTTCAGAGATCCAGCAATGTGGATAATAGTACTTATGACTTGTATGCAATACCCAAAAGTTCTGATTCTCAGAATCCAGATGGTATGTTTATTTTTACTTTGCTTGTATGTTGCTACAAATTTTAATTCATTAAAAATAGCTAAAACCAATTAAACATTGCAAATAGTTTTATTTTTTTTCCCCTTTTTAAATTTAAAAAATTGGAAACCATTGTTGGAAGAAAGTACAAAATCATACTACATAAAATGTGAAATAATAGCATTAAGAACATTTGTTAAATTCTTATGGCTAGTTTTACTGATGTACAAGACAGATCTTGTCTCTCAGACTGCTGTGGTTTGTTCTTAAGCTGTGCAAGTTATCTTTTTTGTGATTTTGTAGGCATTCTATTGTGAAGTTGCTGTTTAGTATACCCATATTTGGAAAGGGGGCTAACAGTCTTTGTAATTAATGAGATGTGCAGATAAATCTGTTTAGTTTGAGAGTTTAGGTATTAAGTCTAGTGAGATGCTTTCTTAACACAGTTGTAGGAATATATTAATATCAACAAAATAAAACAAGAAAATTTTTTAATGCCCAATTTTTTTCATATTTAGTAACAAAACACTTATTTGACTGAGAAGTTTATTTAATTGGTCTCCAGGATTGCTGACTAAATTATTAGGTTGTTTCAAAAGTTTTCTGTTTTTATATTGTTAATTTGGGATTCATTTTTCACAGGCATGTGAAGGTGTATGTAGATAAGTTATATATATGGTTTTGTAGTGTGAGCTTTGGCATACATTATGCAAAACCTACCTTTTTAAAAATCATAAAATGGACATTTGTTTCAGGATTCTGAGTGAAGTACGGATAGAAAAGTTTTTTGTGCCATTTTGCTTCACGAGTTCAAACTCGGCTACAAAGCAAGCAAGGCAACTTGTAACATTAAGCAAGCATGTGGCGAGGACACAGCAAATGACTGCACAGTACAACAATGGTTTGCAAAGTTTTGATCAGGAGATGTGAGCATCGAAGATAAGGAACATAGTGGACGTCTTTCCAGCTGTGATGACAACCATCTGAAAGCCTCAGTTGAAGCCGATCCAACAAAAACAGTGATAGAAATTTCTGGAGAGCTTGACGTAAGCACTGCAATTGATTCCTGCCATCTTGATGCAATCAGAAAGGTGAGAAAGTTTGACAAGTGGGTGCCTAATGAGTTGAATAAACAACAACAAAATCATCAATTGGAGTTCTGCTGTTCGCTTGTCATAAGAAATAAAAATGACCAATTTCTTGACTGAATCGTTACGTGTGATGAAAAATGGATCCTTTACAACAATTGCAAACGATCAGCACAGTAGCTCGACAGAGAGAAGGCACCTAACCACATTCCAAAACCCAGCCTCTTCCTAAAGGAGGTCATGGTCACTGTCTGATGGACCACAGCTGGTGTCATCCACTATAACTTCTTGCAACCTGGCGAAACCATCACAGCTGAAAAGTACTGTCATGAATGAAATGTTGTTCATCAGAAACTCTCCCAGCAACAGCCGCCATCAGTGAATCAGAGATCCAATCCCGCTCCATGACATTTCTCATCCTCATGTTGCAAAGGTGACTCTTCAGAAACTGAGCACACTGGGGTACAAAGTTCTCCCTCACCCATCCTATTCTCCAGACCTTTCTCCCACAGACTAGCACCTTTTCAAACACCTTGACAGCTTCCTCACTATGAAATCCTTTTCCAACCAAGTAGCAATTTATCGACTCCAGAAGTGTATTGATTGTAGTGGAACTTACTTTGATTAATAAACTTCACGTTCAGCAATGATATGAAGTCTCATTGTTGCGGTCAAACAAAAAAACAAAACCTTTTAACAACCTAAATATTTGCATGCACATTTTTCTTCTGGTCAGTAGTTGTATTTTGTAGGATTAATTTTGTTTACTATTATTGTGAACATTTGCATTTTTATAAATTTCATATTATTTTGTAAGAGACATTTTCATGTTAAATTAGCATTTAAATAATTTATACAAATCTGCTTATAGCACCAGAGGGCAAGAGATCTGCTGGACTTACTGCTGTGTGGGTAGCGAGAAACAGATTTGCTGTTCTGGACAGAACTCATTCTGTGAGTAATTTTCATGTGTTTATTTTAATTTTGCGAATTGCTAAATTATAACCAGTTAACTTTTGATGTTATTCAGAATGTTTTTGTTATTTCAGATAGTGATAAAAAATCTGAAAAATGAAAACATTAAGAAAGTACAGACACCAAACTGTAATGAAATCTTCTATGCAGGCACAGGCTGCTTGCTTATAAAGGACAATGATAATGTGACTTTGTTTGATGTTCAACAGAAACGGTGAGTGAAGCTTCATGAAAACTAAAATTATATTTCACTAAAATAAATGCCAAGAATGAGCAAAAAAAAATGTTATGAAAATTTCTCATTGTAAATCATAGCAGTTGGAGAGTTTACAAATGAAGAGATTCTTTTGAAAAGGTTCCAGTCATACAATTTTGATGGTGAAAAATAATTTTGATAACTGCATAATGATTTCATCTTGTTGAACTAAGGACATCTCACATCAGTGAGCTAAAAGTGGAAGGTGGGATGTATTAACCTTGGTGACCGAACAAGTTATTTAGGTAGTGTTGGTTGGGGGCCCTTGGTCAAGATGCAAGCCAGTCAGGAATTACATGCATAACAACCACCATGTACTGGGAAATCCTACTAGAATTCTTCATTTTCAGATGTGGGGAAATTTGGAGTGCTTGGAGAGAATTTGCTTGGCTAGCTGGGGAAGAATGAGAAGAAACCATAATAGGTAGATGTCAAACTTGGGCACTCTAAAACGTTTTTTATTTTTACAACTTTTTGAAATATATAAAAGCATTGTGAACTACTACAAGTGATCTCAAGGTAAAAATATTAAATTGCGTTTTCATTTCTCATCTTTTGTTTTGCATCCTTCAGCAGTGGCAACAGTTAAAATTTTGTCTGCTGTTTAATCTTACAATAAATTTTGAGTTGTGATTTTGTTTTCGACATTCATGTTCGAATATTTCTAACTTTGTTGTATAGGGATAATGTATCAAAGTTATAAAATAGCACAGCACAATTTATATACTAAGTTTTGCTCTTTTATACTTTCTAGCCAAAAAAATTAGAAGTCCATACTTATTATTTCAAATATGCTATATTATTGAATGCCCAAATTTCTGGATGATGCGAGTTCTGATTCCTGAGAGGGTTGAGGTCCACTGATTGTGGTTGACCAAAAAAAAAAGAAAATATTGGAAGTCTGATTTGTTTTCAAATTGGTCATGAACTATACTGTGCAGAAATGCAGCACAAAGAATTACACTTAGTATGCAACAATGTACATATATTCATGGAATGTAATGTTTCCCATACCTGCATTTCCAGCAATCTGCACAGTAGAAAAAAATACAGGAGGGGTCCACAACTTTATTTGACCATTGCCAAATTATTATTGTTTTGTCCATACCCTAGTGACCCATGACTAATCAACTATACAACACATTTCCATTAGTCCACAATCCAGTTCCAATGGTTTTTGCAACACTGAAGACACATCTACAAACAGAAGGATACTATGATTAGTGGTTTGCAGATGGAGACATGGTTACCAAATTTTGTACTCTCCTTTCCTTTGTCTTTATTAAGATGAATATTCTGGGATCATTGTTCTTGTAAATACCTGTGAAAGACTGCACAGTTTAAAAATCTGTTTATCTATGTAATTCTTGTTAATCACATCTATTTCTTTCATCCACAATTCCCCCATTGTAAGTTTTGCTACAGTTTCATACAATGTTGACTTTGGATATGGTACCCTTTTAATTTTTTAGCCAGTTCCATTGTTTTTACTATTAAGGCTTTTTGAAATCGTGCCTCTTTCAAAGTTGCTTATAACTAGCTGTTCCTGCCCAATTCATGGTAACAACTGGGAAACTGAACACATACTAATAGTTCTTGTGTGCGTGCGTGCATACCTGAGGTAAATGTAGAACTATTATGGGGTTCATCGGTTTTTGGCATGGTGTTAATGCACACTGGTTATCTGCATCCTAGACAGTCATCATATACAAAATCACCTTTGATATGTAGAGTTTGTTCAGATACATTCATCTATGGGGTAGTTAAATTAATACAGCAGGGCACTGTGTTACTAAAGACATAGAAACTTTTGTAGTGTGTTACTTTTTGGGTATATTTCTCTGAATTGATTGAGGACAATTTTCTTTCTAGCACTTGCAATGACATGGCTGAAAATACACACGTAATTTGAGTTTGTTTGCTTGTTTTTTTTTTAAGATCACTGGCCTCGGTGAAAATTTCAAAAGTGAAATATGTCGTGTGGTCTCAGGATATGTCTCATGTGGCATTGCTTAGTAAGCATGGTGAGTGTGGAATCTTACTGACTGGAGATACCTCAGTCAGACTCTTCATATTTTTCCAAGTATTGCAAACTCTATCATCCTTTAGCGAAATGTTCTCAAAGATTTCATTGTTTGTTGTAAGGTGATGGTACTTTTTGCTTCATTAATGAAAATTGGAGATTTTTTTATATAAAGTGAAATTTTGTTTTTAGTCTAAATTTTATTTAAATACTGTTATTGTGTTGGTTTGTACAGACAACACTCACTCCTTTACATTTTTGATCCATTCTGTGAATAAGGTATATTCTGACATACCACTCCTGTACAAGCATAGCCTAAAGTTCTTGTATAGCTATTGGCTAGATTGCGTAAACATAAATTTCAAGCTGTACTTGTCAGATATGTGAATTTTAATGTTTTTACTTGCACAATACTGACACATGAACTTTCATTGAGACCAAGCATTGCTCTTAGCCAGATCGGACAACTGCTTCCTTGTATCAGTACCATTTTGAAAGATAGAACTATTAATATTCTTGTCTGTTTTTTCATTTGAAAACAAACAAATTATAATAGACATTTTAGTAGTATTTTGTTAAATATATTCTAAGTATTTCAGTTTGAAATCTAGCTGAAAATGCATTAAAAAATTTTTTTTCTCCTAAAGATTAAATGAAACAGATTTTTCTTAGTTGCAGATCTCATACAACTTTGCTTTTGGTATGCTACAATTAAATTCAGCATTATTCAACATAGGAGATCACTAAAAAGTATATTGAAAATTTGAATTTCATGTTTCCTAATTATTATTTCAAATCAGTGAATTGCTTAAATGCATATAAAATTGCAGGTGTATTGTTATCCTAAATTTTTTTCTTTTTTCTAGTGATTGCCATCTGTGGCCGAAAACTGGATAATCTCTGTACAATTCATGAAAACATCAGGGTGAAAAGTGGAGCATGGGAAGAGTGTGGAGTATTTGTTTACACAACCAGTAACCACATCAAATATGCTTTGACAAATGGGTGAGTTGAATTTGCATCTAAAGCTTCAAACAGTGTTCCATATTACATTAATTATTCAATCGGAATTGCAGTAGTTTGGGAGTGGAGCAATGTAACCAGAAAAGGCATCAGCAGCTGTAATATAAGGAGTATGAAGACAACTTGACACTCATATTAGATGCTGCTTGGTTAATTTTTTTTTAGTTCATCTATATACAACAGAATTTATAAACTGTTTTTGTTAGTGACTCTCATGGCCAAGTTTTAAATGTGCTTTCTGAATTAAAGCAAGTGTCTGTTGCCTTAATTTTGGGTTGTTTTTTGGAAATATTTAGACGGCAGTATTATTAGCAACTGAACTTAAAATAAAATTTTAAAAATCCAGTCTTTAAAATTTCATAGAAAGATGCTTGAACATTTTCTTATTTCTGGTTTGTTTACCTCACCAGAAACAATATAATTATTAAACTAGAAGTTTTAAACCATTCTAATCTAAGTTTTATTTATAATTAGTGGCTTCTGTTTTAACTGTTTTCATGTATTTGCCAATTTACAATATTTTAAAAAATTCCACAATTGTTATTTTTTTTTTAAAATTCGTGTATTAAGAATGTTTTTCCTAGTACATAATGCTTACATGCGTGATAGAGAATAACTGAGGAAAACTAAATTTGCATGGCTAGTTTTCTTTTGTGTTGACGGATGCTTACACTTCTATAGTTCAAAATTAAATAATGAATCTTTTAGAAATATCTTGACAAATGAACTGTTTTATTGAGTCTATTCAATAGTAAGTTTGAGAAAATATAATCCAAATAAATACTTTAAATCATGGAATTTGTGATGCAAAAAACTATCAAATCTGCAAATATGAGAGTGATAGAATGTGAAAGGAATGCCCATTTTATAGCAGTAAACACTTTGGATAAGACTTTTTTTTTATTTTTAAAGTAGAATATTGACATTCTGTATGTTTCTTAGTTTCAGTAAATACAAACTTAGCAAGGTTTTAACCAGTATAAATTACTAATTTCCTTCAAAATTACTGGCTGTCATTAAAAATTTATTTAAAAAAACAGTTTACAATTTTAATGGTCTATTTACTGCTCTCCTTATATATTTAAAGAGGTTCTCATTTGTTTAATTTGTTTACAATTACACATTGAGTTCCACCAAATCATTACTGATAATTTACTTCAGGGTTAACTATAGGAAATTTCAAAAACATTTCAGTGTAGGTTTTCTTTGCAGATTCATTCATTGATCACTGTGCATAAATGTGAAGTAAATTGTTAGGTTTTTCTTGTTTTTCATGTTTTGTTACAGCAAGATAAGTTTGGGCTAAACAGATTTAAATAGCAATCTCATATGCATCAGAGTAAACTAAATTATTGATGTCTTCTGTTTTTTTTGCATCCTTTGTACTATAGTGAATGATAGTGTTATTTCCTTAACATAGCTTGATTACTGGAAACAGAAATCCTCCATTATTTTTAACAAAAGGGTGCTTGATGTTTTGGGCATTATTTAAGATTGACATATTTTGTTGAATAGTAACAGCAGTATCACTTTGGTAGAAAATCAAATCAGTCACTTACTAAATGATATGTATGTACTTATATTATTTTTTTAAGTGATCATGGCATAATCAGAACATTGGATTTACCGATCTACATCACAAGAGTGAAGGGCAACACTGTGTATTGTTTAGATCGGGAGTGCCGTGCCAGGATGTTGGGAATTGATCCTACAGAATTCAAATTTAAACTTGCATTGGTGAACAGAAAATATGAAGAAGTAAGATTTTAAGCTAACATTACTTGTCTGTATGTGTGTGTTTAAAGAAATAAGAATGGATCATTTTATTTTATTTTTCTTGGAAGACATCTGTTTTCTAAATAATTTATCATTTAAAATTATGCAATTCTTTTGGTTAACTTAGATTTTCATCATTTTAATTTGTTGCCCACGACTCTATTCGGACAGGGCCTGCCAATAAAGCTAAATGTTATGAAGAAATATACTATTTTATTTTGTTTAGGTTCTTCACATGGTACGAAATGCTAAACTTGTTGGCCAGTCCATCATTGCTTACCTACAAATGAAAGGCTACCCGGAAGTGGCACTTCATTTTGTTAAAGATGAAAAGACACGATTTGGTCTTGCATTGGAATGTGGAAATATTGAAGTAAGGACTATTTCAAGCTTTGTTTAATTTTTATAAAAGACTCAGCAACCTCTCATTTAAGTTTCGCTAAGTTATACTCAAAATATCTTAAGTATTTTACTTTAGAAACAGTCTGACTAAGAAAACCATTTTAAACATTATCTGTACAATATTTTTTGAAGTCTGGTAATTCTTGTTGATCACAACATCAGTTTTGCGAACTGGCACAAAGCATTCACCAGAGAGAACTCCCTGGTTTCAATTTCCTAAACCAAGTGAAGGAGAGCAGGATGTGGAGGTTAGCTGCATGCTTACCACAGAAAGTTCCTGCTTAAAACCTTTACTGTTTTTTTAGATGTTGGAGGAAGAACCTGTGGCTGGCTAGTGTTGCTGCTTCTACATCAGTTGACCACATGGGTTTCCTTTGGGTATGTGTGGTGAAAGTTTTTTGCATCTTGACCACTGCTCAAGATCCTTAAACCACACCCAAGTAACTATCTTGGTTACCAAGACTGATACTCCACATCTTCCCTCTTGTAGCTAACTGCTATATGATGTCTTCAGACCTCAAAAGTCAGGACAGGATTTGCTAAGATGATAATGATTGATGTCATGTCATTTCATTTATCTAAATGTGGATCTACTATTTTAATATTTCAAAATTTTATATAAGGCTATCAAATAACATACCCATTAAAGCCTTTCAATAAGATAGAGGAAAGACTGTCTGCAAAAGGTGTGGTAATAAGTGCTCACTTTCAGCTAGGGCTTCAGTTTATAGATTTATAACTTCATAATTTAAGTCAAATTAATAACATTTCAGACTGCAAGCAATTCTTAATGAATAATTACTACTTTATTTTACCATGTACTATATGTTCTTCCTTACCTTATGTTTCATAAAATTGACTGAACCTTGTTACACATGAAATTTTATTAATTTTTAAAGATTGACTGATAGTATAGTGTAATTGTTAGCATTGAATTATGTCATCATTTGGAAATAGCACTTCAAAATCTCACCAGTAATAATAATAAAAAAGATGCTGCTTTCTGCAGTATGTGGCAAAGCTCAGAAGTTTGTTTACACAGCAGAGTTCAAATTTTGAAGTAAGAACTAACTAGAGGGTTCATTCATTGGGAGTAAACATCATTTATTTTAGAAAACCTGCAGAATTTTAGTCGTGTGTGCTTCAAAAGCTATTGATTTAAATTTGATTTTACTGTTGTTTTGATTATATTATGTTTTATGGGGGGATAATGAAAATAAAATTTAGGTAGTTAATCTGTCAAATGTTGTTACTGCTGATTTCAAGCCCTGATTTTTATTCACACAGATCTTGAAAATATAGCAAGTAATTTAATTCTGATGTGTCGAGAACGATCCAAATTTTGAAACAGCACAATTTATTTGCCATACCTTGGCGACTTTTCACATCTACTGAAGCCTTGTTTAGTCTGAATCAAGCCTACAGTAACCTTGCTTGACAAAATACCTGCTGGTGTACTTTTGTCTCAGACTTGAGAATGAGACTGTCACCACTGCAAATGTGGTTATTGCTCCAAGTTTTCTGGACTTTTAAATCATAAACATTGTAGTCTTTGGAAAAAAGAAATTGTTTTAAAATGAAGATTATTCTGTTTCAGATTGCTCTGGAAGCAGCACGTGCTCTCGATGACCAGACATGCTGGGAAAAACTGGGTGAGGCAGCCTTGCTGCAGGGAAATCACCAGGTGGTAGAAATGGCTTACCAACGGACAAAGAGTTTTGACAAACTCTCATTTCTCTATTTGATCACAGGCAATTTGGACAAACTGAAAAAAATGATGAAAATAGGTAATTATCAATGGACGTTGAATAAAAACTACTGCTATCTTAATATTACAATAACTGAATTTATATAGCAAGTCCTAAAATTCTTTGTATACATGGACTTGTTTGTGTGCACAATTATACTTAACTAAACATGCATTAACCACAAACTGTTCTTTTGTAACTGGAATCTTAGTTAATGCATAGTAATTTCCTTTACCAGATGTCATGCAAAATTTCAGACTTTTAACTTTATTTTGTTGCAGTAATTTTATGGTTTTTGTTGATCTTCACCTATTGAACAAACATCAGTATATTTGTAAGGATTTTACCCATTACCTAAAAATTACAGAGGGAAATAGATTGTCTTGGGTAAACTGCTGTTTTCTTTAGTCAGCAGATTTCAAAGTTAAAATAAACAACAAAATCATTTTGATTACGCACATTGGACTGCTTTGAATAAAAAGATACTCCAAGTTTAGCTCATCAGTTTCTTGTCTTGTAACCACAATGGTAATGAATAGATTTGTGCAAGTTTGAAGAATTCTAGATTAAAGATAGAACTGAAACAAGAAGCTTGTTTAACTCTGAAAGTCTGAACCTGCATACAACTTTCATGACAGGTATTCTTCTGATAAGGGGATAGCCAAAATGAGGTGTCAGTAAAGAGAGACAAGATATGAGCGATAATCATCAGTCTAATCTCTGGTTTAAGACAATCTGGTTTTTATATACATCTGCTATTCAGTATAAACCATACACCTGGATGACAATATAATTCATTCGTTTGTTTTAATGTTTAAAAAGATTAATTGCTTCATCCAACATTTTTTCACTGTTTGGCAGTGTTTAGATGTGCTGTCGTTCTTTGCTTAACTCCTTGATAGATTTCTTAACAATTAGTAATGATGTAAATTAATTAAAATCAATCATGAAAAGTAGTATGCAAAAAATTTAAAAAGGTGCATTGCAGGAAAGCGGTTATTATATGAAATTTTGATTAGCTGTTACATTATGTAAAGTGTTAAATAAACTTTCAAAATCATGCATAATATGATTGGCCTAGGAAATATAAACTTGATGAAAAACCTGATGCCTTGCATCAGTGTTACAAATGGTTGGTGGGGTGGTAAAGAGAACTGTAAAGCTACATACTTCTGTAGGAAATTAATTTTTTGGGAAATTCTACCTATCTGGCTTAAATTCTTCTAAATCCTTTACCTTTTATGAGGGCTTCATAGAATGTATGGCCCACATATGGCTTGCAATATTTTTTTAAAAATTTATGGTACTATAATTCATAATTTGTTTTGTGTCATTCAGTCTCTCAGGTTTAGACTTTCTCATACACAGCCAGCGTGTACTGTCATTTGACAAGCACAGAACTACTTTAAGGTACCTGCAGTAGTTGTACATACATTTAACTTCTGAATATCAGACATTTAAAAAAAAAGTAGAAAGGTTTTGTCAGGGGATTGAGCCTCAAGGAAGAGAGATCAAGCTATAGCTATAACCAAGAAAGCATGAATTGAAAATAAAACATAAGAAAGAGGGAGGTTGGGAGAATATAAAGCTATAGCCAAAAGTTTTGCATTACCCTAGAATTGTCTAATTTTGCTTGATAAAGTCTAATTAAATGCTTAATTTGCATAATAATGTTACGCTACATTAGTGTAGTGAAATGCATACTGCTCTGTTGTTTTCTGCATAATGGGAAAATAACCAAGATTGTAAAACAAGAGTTTTAAATTTGACAAACAAACAAATTATTTCTGAAAAGACCTTATAAATTGTGCCAAGTGTACCTGCTCAATTAGTAGTATTAGACATTTAGGAATGGTTATAGGTACAGTGCCAAAACTATGCATGATCTGAAGATAGAATTTCCTCTCTTTATTTCTAGGGTGAATCTAAACTTTTAGCCATGGCTGTAGCATTAAATGATTACATGATTATATCGTCATCTTATCATTTTATAAATAAAATCCTGAGAACCATTTTCAAACCTTTTGTTTTGGCTGTACCTCAGAGAGAGAAAATGTGTAATTAGTAGAATATGAAGCAAGCTGGTAGTGGGGAGCTTGGAAATTCCACTGTTATCAAGTGGACTCTCTGATTTACCAAAATGAATAGTTTAGAAATCCATCATGAAGTTTAATTTGCACAAGTTTAAATGTGGAGGGTTTGAATAATTTGTAATGGTGCTCTGTAAGAGAGAATGTGAATGGATAAATTAAATAATTATATGTAAATTACATAGTTTTTTTTTTTTTTTTACAGGTATTTCGATAATAATCACTTAGATATATTTACCTTATGAAATTTTGAGAATTAAAACTCTAAGTTATTTTTTAAAATTTATTTTCAGCTGAAATCCGGAAGGATGTAAGCGGTCATTTTCAGAGTGCTTTGCTGCTGGGAGACATAGTCGAAAGAGTGAAGATCCTAAAGACTTGTGGACAAAGTCAGTACATTTTTCTTTTTTAAATAAAACTCAAGCTAGTTTTTTTTTTTATTGTTTCAAGGAATTAAAGATAACATTATAATCATGAAACCTCTGCAAATTTTAGGTAGTTGTATTTTAACTTAAGATATATCATTAACTGAAAATTACAAAATGCTGGGGTCGTTCTGATTAAACTCTGCCGGATGTCGTCATGGCAGCACTAATTCAACTGTTTTGTCTCCACAACATTCATAGATTTGTTAAATAGTGTTGATATATATATCATTTGAAATAATTTTTTTAATTATTTTGCTTGAAAATCTTTTACTTACAAGACTTTAAATTTTTGTACACTAGAAATATTGTTATGCTACTGTTGGTCACTATTTAAAATTTTTTTCAATGATGAAATATCGATTGTTGTTTCCCAACTTCATGATATTTCTGGCATTTTTTTATGCCTTCCATTGGACATTCTCTCTCTCTCGACCCCCCCCTTTTTTTTTGTTTCTTCAGTGGTACTAATTCATGTGCTATAAACGAAACATTCAGATGAACCGAACTATTTTGTTTTTCTTTTTAAACTTTCATTGTTGTAAGAAAGCAAACATGACTGGCTGTCATTGTCAAAAAAGGAATGTCTGTCTAGCTGCGGTATCGTTGTCGCTTATAGCAGGAAAGACGATTGTTGATGTCAGGTTAATTAAAAAAAAACTGACTGAGTTGGATTTGTGACTTCAATGAAAATCAAAACCTTAAGTGCACAAACAAACACTTTCTCGAGAAAATAGGATGTCATGCTCTCGGTCATTATGTAAGTAAGTAAAAAATATATATATATATATATTTCTTCTTGCAGTTTGTTTTTCTCTCTCGTTACCATTGTAGGAAAAAACTTTACAGTGTTTCCAAGATTGTTAATCAGATTTTGACAAAGGTGTCTGGTTTAGAATCTAATTCAGATGAGGAAATTGGGAACATTTCTACAAGCTACTTAGGAAATAAAACACACACAAAAAAAAAAATATTTTTAGTAAGTTTGATATCATACACAAAAGATCTGGCTGTTAATAACCAAACTGTTGTTGTCAGTGGTGATCAAAAACATCCACTAATTGATTCAGAAAATGCATGCCAGTTATTATTGTTGTAGTGTTTTATTTATATATATATATATATATATATATATATCAAACTTTTGCTGCTGCTCTATGGAATTTGTTTTTCTGCTTATTTCGGATGTCATAATTTCTTTTACTTTCACTTTATTTTTATGGTAAGCATAAATGCATAATATTTTTGTTTAAATTTGTAGAAATATGACAGTTAAAAAAATTTTTTTCTCATGTATTTCACAAGACAAGGTTATTACAAATTTTTTTAAAACAAACTTTTATCCATATCAACTGCTTACAATATAACTAACTCAGTCTCTAAGTTATGCATATTGTCATTAGCTTCTATTATTATTATTATTATTATTATTATTATTTTTAATACAATTTCAAACAGAAAAAATCATAAGAGCAGAGAGCATTCATGCCATAAAGAAGAAAAATTAATACAAAAAGTTTAATAAATAGTAAACGTATTGTGAATCCATTTACATGTATGCATAAGTAGACTAACTACTAATGTGTGTGATATTTTATATTCAGATTGTTTAAATGTCTACATCTATTTAATAACTACAAATACTTGTAGATTTGCATCATAGATATTAATGATACTGAGATATTCATTTTTCAAATTTTGTTAAAAATGATGAAATCTTTTTAAAAAGAGAGAGAAAAAGAGGTAACTAATTGCCAAGCAAGGTATATACACATTTAAAACATCTTTAAAAGGATATGAATTATTAGTGAGTCAGGGTGAGTGTCTTGTTTTTTTTTCCTTATGTTCTATTTAACATGGTCTTGAGAAAATGTTGCTTCTCTAATACTCTGCCTATCTTATAAAGTGCTGCTGCTACTGACATCTTTTTTTTTTTAGCTCCATTTTACCCCCTTTAATAATTTTTTTTAAAAAATTCTGCTTTCTTACCAATCTCTGATACTTTCTTGAATTCTATTTTGCCCTTACCTAGGCAACAAGCTTTTAAATACCCTCAAGCCTGTTTAAGAACACACTTTAGCTGTCATGTCTTATAGGTTTTACATATTTGCAGCTAATTTTCAAGTCTTTTACTATTTTTTTAGCTCTGATCTTTTTTGGAACTTAATATTGAGTTTTTCTCTTTATTACACTTTATTTTTGCCTTTCAGAAAGACAGCTTTGACTGATGCCCATGGTAATAAATGTAGATTGCAACTTTTGCTCTTGTTCTCTGCAATTATCTTGTTGTAGACTTTCTGCATCAATTCATCTCTTAATTGCCAGTGGTTACAATTATTGGGTTTTGAGATTCACTTTTTTGTCCATACTGCTCTGAGGCTCTACTACATAAAAATGTTTCTTCTGCGGCTGGTGCTTTGTTGGCTCTTTTTCATCCTACTTCTAGTCAGTCTGGAAACATTTTATATAGTTCTTGTGGTTTATCACCTTTTACTTTCACTTTTTTTCTGTAGTAACTTTATTGTTGGGCACCCATGCTATTTCTTTTGATGTAGTAGCCAAGAATTAATCAAAATGTGGGGAACTGTTTTACGAAACACTTGTTAGTTTTATCAGTCTCATAGCTTTCTTTGATTGTTATTTTACAGAATCACCTGTGATTTATTAGTATGTAAACTTTGCAGCTTTGTTTTTAGCTGCAGAGCTTAATTTACTTAAGTTCCATTCTTTTACTGACAATTTACATTTTGGTGCTTTCCTCTGTGGTCAGTTGATAAAACATAGCTGGGGATGAAGCATGCAGGTAGTGTAGGAGCAAGCAGCCGTCAGTCAGATATGCCTATAAGTACAGAAAGCAAGTGTGCAATTGAAAGACTGGACACGCAGCAATAAAATAGGCAACTTTAGAAAAGAATGTGCGAATATTGCCTGAAAATAGGCCTAAATTGGGGACACTGCAATTGAAGTTGGGGAATTTTGTAGGAAATCAACAGTTTATTTCAGAACAATGGGTAAGGACAAAAAAAAAAAAAAATTAGCAGTTTCACAACCAAAAGAACTACCAGAAATCAGAATTCACGTTGACCGCTGTCAGACTGGGGTGAGGAACACTTTCAACAAAAGTAATGAAAGCCAATACTAAAATACTATTCTCTTAAAATTTTATTGCTGTCTATTCATATTACACGCTAAGTACAATGTTGTCTCTCTCTTTTTTTTTTTTTTAATATATATACAGAGTCTTTAGCTTATTTGACTGCAGCAACTCATAGCTTAGAAGAAGAAAGTGAGCAACTGAAAGAAGGCTTTGATGAGAATGAGTGCATCCCAGAAACTCTTTCCAATACCACACTATTACAGCCACCTGTTCCTATTATGCGGCAAGAAAGCAACTGGCCCCTTTTGACTATGTCAAAGGGCTTCTTTGAAGGTGCAATGGTTAATCGAGGTAAGCAATTAAAAATTATCTATTTGTTGAACTGAAATTTATTGAAGAATAACTTTCAATTTTATGCTTCCTAGTTAGTAAAAAATAATTTTTAGAAACTGGCTAGCTTCTATTTTGTCCTTTTCTAATGTTATGTGTTAGTGTGAATGATTCAGCTGTAAAATGTAATTGAATTAAAATTCTTGATTGATTTTAAAAATTGTAAAATGTTTTACAAAATTACTGTATTTTTTGGCATATAAGTTGATGTAGACAATTCGATTGGCTAATTTTATCATTTTTCTTTCATTCATAGATAAGTTGATTGAGCATAAAAAATAAGATGTGGCTATATTACTATCATTTTGTTCAGTGAACTTAACAACTTTCAGCTTAAAAGCTGCCTTGTACAATTTGTATTACTTTATGGGATGCATTTTGAGATGAGGTAGAGGATTTGTTGGGGGTATTTATACATAATTAGAATTGAAAAATGCGGATAGAATGTAATTGGTGAGCATGTGCTTGTTACTGATTGCATAATTTTGCATGCTCCAGTGAGTGCATTAATGGTGAATTGCTTACCCAGTCAGCAATAATTTCTGTAGTCTATCTCAAATGAATAATTTTGCAGTTTATTTCAGAAAATAACACACTTGTCATTTTAAAATTTTTTTCATTAAACAAATTCATTGACTTTATCTATAGATAAATTAATTTGGAGTATAAGTTGAACCCAAGACTTTAGGGGAAATTGTATTGACTTATATACTGAAAAATACAGTATGTACAATAGATTTGTTCCACTATTACCATATTGTTGAAATTGTGTTGTGCTGGATAGATGGACCAACACCAAGATGATGTGCATTATTAGATTCCAACATTCCACCTATTAGTTGAGCTTTTGATTTTGATATAGCATTGTTTTTTCAAGCTTTACATTTGTATCCTGGAAGAAACTAAAATGCATTTTGTTTTGAATTGATCTATGTTGCAAGTGCATTCATATTGCTAACTCTGGATGATATTATACAAAAACATGTTTGGTTATACCATGCCCAATATACCTACATTTTAAAAAAAAGCTCAACTTTTGGTATGCCGTTGTCATTTAAAATGCCAATGGCAGCTTTAGACATTGATAATGTGGTCATTGTGATATGCAATAGTATTTAGAAGAAAAAAACAAAACATCTTTGCAGAAGATTTTTTTTTATCAATCTTGCTATTCAGCAGCAAAGTGCTTTGTCATCTTGCTTGTGCCTCCCTCTCTCATCAACCTAATGAATGAGACAAGCTATAGTTTCTCATCTCTTGAATAAACAAAACCTTCAGTTGAATGGTTGGTAAGTTGATAGCGAGATTCCTTCAGCAGTAATCCCATCAGAAAGACATCTTCCAGAACATGTGCTAGAAAGATGACAAAAGTAGATGATGATATTTAGGAAAAATTTGAATACCAACAGGCAGAGAAAATTATCAGAAACAGGGGGAGGATTACAAAAAAGGAAGCACATTTCAGAAAAGTTTGAAGGTTGATTTGGACATTTTCCCATCTTAGCAGCAATAATACAACCAACTAGTGAGCCCATGTTTCAGTGATATCTCTTTGTTGTCATTCTTATTTTTGCAGAAGTACAATGGTGTTTGGAAGATAGATTGCTTAGTTTAATTTTTGTGCTTGCCTTCCATAAATCATTACTTTTTAAATCAAAATACCTGTTTAACTTTAAAAGTGGGCTATGTTCTTTTTATTTTAAAACTTTTGTCTATATTTTCTGCACTGCCTAACACTACTGGCGTTCAAGAACCGAGCAAAATAAACAAGTTGATAAAAGCAAAAATTGTTTCTTCATAAACAGTGTAATATTTTCAAAGTATAGCTGAAGCTGCTGTACATTATTAATAACTTTCTTGCAAAGTATTTATAATATCTGTTAAAAACAATATTCTGATATAAATTATTTTTATTTTGCATATTGTTTGAATTTAACTAATCATTATTTATCTCTAGACTGCAGGTCAAATAAATAGTGCTTGTATTGTTTATTATTTCAAAAGGTGTCTTGTTCCTGTTACAGAAATAGCTTTACGGTTGTATATACAGCTGCCCTTGGCCATTCCCATAATAAATGTATCTGACTCTAAAATGTACTTTTTTTTGGGGGGGTGTACCTATTAGACACCTAGGTGGCAGTTTACATGGGTGTTTAAAAACATGGAAAGTCATGGAAAATTACTTTATAAAAATCTTAGTCTATATATCTGTCATAGAAAAGTAATGGATTTTTAATTTTATTGCTACTCAAAGAAATTATTTGCTAAAGTTAGATTTTACATTGAAAGATCATCATTGTGTGGTTTGTTTAGTTTTTGATATATTCCAGCCAATTATATATTTATGTTTGCAACATTTAATACAAAAACAGAGTGATTATTTATTTCACTGGTATTGGATGGATTTGGCTGAATATTGGACTAAAGAAGCTAAGTGAGCATCACAGCTTCAAATCTTTATAAAAAGCATGTCAACTCATGAGTGACAGTTAATTGTTTATTTTGTTAAGGACCTATTTAATTAGAAATACTATGAAAATGCTAGATCACTCAGTGATTAACAAAGGATCTGACCAATTGCCTCAAAGCAACTTACAGCATTTGCATTAAGTTTGATATAAGCAACATTGGGAAAGTAGTGCTTGGTAGCCATATGCAAGGATAAAAAGATATGGAAATAACTACAGAATGTCAAAGATAATTTGCCTTCAATAACAGACTTTGTTACATAAAATTAAATTTGCAACATTGACTGCTTTATTTTTTGTCAGTGTGATTGCTTTAGCATTTATAGAAAAGAAGACTTTTTGAAGGCAGAAATAATCTGGGCCATCAACAAGATTAAACGTTACCAATGAGGATATTGATGAAGTCTTTTAAGCTGTTTCTTGACAATGAAATTGCTTCAAGATTCTCAGTGGTAAACTAAAATCTATGTGCTTGTGCTTTAAAAAAAAACTGCTCTTGAACAGAATCAAGACTTGTTTTGATGAAAGTGCAAAAATTCAGACTAAGTCCAAACAGTTGGATATCCGGGTCCACTTGAGGGATAATATTCATGTTGTTACCAGGTGTTATGAATCTGAATTTATGGGCCATGCTCTTTCTGGGATACTTTTGTAGACATTTCTTGACACTAAATTAATATGCAAATTTCCATGGATGGGCCTAACATGAACTTGAAATATTTTTTTGTTTCAAGATCAAGCCAATATACTAGTTAATATTGCTAGTTGTGGTCTGAATGCAATGCCTTTAAAGAACTTAATGGATACCACCTGTGTCAATCTTTAAACTTTAGTCAACATTCTTGTTAGGAGGGAAGAGTTGACAATAAAAGCTACAGGTAGTAGTTCTATGTTTCCATTCCTCTCAGTCTGCCAGTTTGAAAACTCCTTGCTTTGCCATTCTTCAGTGATTACCTTGCCTGTGTCTTAAAGGAACTAATGCAGTGTTTCATAAAATCTGACATGGAAGTTACTAAAAATTGATGTATCATGGAAACAGCTTTTTGAGTGCAAAAAAAGAAAAGAAAAAGATGGCATTCCAACTTTAAAAGATCTCAAACAGATGCTTTTGGTTAAGAAACTGAGTGAGCAGTAGTTGATGGATTTCTAACTAGATTGCTGAAATGTAAGGATAGTTTAACTTGCATGATTAGATGCTTTTAAAGCATGGATGAACTTGAAATGATTGGATCCACAGTATATTTTAACTAAAGCTTATTCCGTAGATGTAAATGCAGCCCAGTATGATGACAATGAAATAGTTTTGAGTTTATTGATGTGACCCTTCCCTAGTTTCTTACTAGGTTCAGAGACCTATTCCCTGAACATCTTGGAATTACTAGAATCATAACATACAGTGTTTGGAAAGTCATTCAACTTGTACTTTCACATGTACAAGCATCAGAGGTAAACATACAAGAGCAGTTTAGTCCATTGCTGAATGAATTGCCATTGTTCATATTGATTACAATGGTAGGTTTCTGAAGGTAAAAATAATCAATAAATTCTGCTAGCAGTTGGTGTTGCCAGGCTAAAATGCATGGCATATGTATATTGTGCTTGTTACAACTTCAGAATTTCTATTTTCAGTTGGAAGTTTATTTTGTTGATAATGAACAGTTTAAAATATTCATTTTTTTTTTTTTTCATTTTCATCATGTTACTTTTGTTCTCTGCAGTATTTGTTTGTTTTAAGAACCTTTACTTATTGGCCTTCTGTTGTTTGTCGATGTCGGTTTTCTATTAAGTTGTTGGCTTTTTTCACTGCAACAATGAGACTTCATATCTTTGCTGAACGTGAAGTTTATTAATCAAAGTAAGTTCCACTACAATCAATGCACTTGTGCCAACAAGTTACAAGCGCATTTATACCATTTTGTAAAAAATCTGGATTTCTGGAGTCGATAAACTGTTGGAAGGCAGTTTCAACTGATGCCTGGTTGGAGAAGGATTTCGTACGGAGGAAGCTGTCGAGGTGTTTGAAAAGGTGGTAGTCTGTGGGAGAAAGGTCTGGTGAATAGGCTGGGTGAGGGAGAACTTCGTACTCAAACGTGTTCAGTTTCTGAAGAGTCACTTTTGCAACATGAGGACGAGAATTGTCATGGAACAGGATTGGGCCTCTTGCCTGTCATTTGAAGAGTTTCTGATGAACAACTTTAGTTAATGACAGTACCTTTCAGCTGTGATTGTTTTGCCAAGTTGCAAGAAGTTATAGTAGATGACACCAGTTGCAGTCCACCAGACAGTGACCATGACCTTCTTTAGCTGGAGGCTGGGTTTTGAAATGTGGTTAGGTGCCTTGTCTTTGTTGAGCCACTGTGCTGATTGTCTGCAATTGTTGTAAAGGATCCATTTTTCATCAAGGTAATGATTCAGTCAAGAAATTGGTCATTTTTGTTTCTTATGACAAGCGAACGGCAGAACTCCAACTGATGATTTTGTTGTTAATCATTCAACTCGTGAGTCACCAACTTGTCAAACTTTTTCACCTTACTGATTGTGTCAAGATGCCAGGTAACAATTGCAGTGCATATTTCAAGCTCTCCAGAAATTTCTCGCCTTGTTTTTGTTGGATCAGCTTCAACTGAGGCTTTCAGATGGTTGTCATCACAGCTGGAAGGACGTCCTCTACGTTCCTTATCTTTGAGGCTCACATCTCCTGATTGACACTTTGCAAGCCATCGTTATACTGTGTCCTCACCCCATGTTTGCTTAATGTTGTAAGTTGCTTTGTTGGCTTTGTGGCCTGGTTTGAACTCATGAAGCAAAATGGCACAAAAAACTTCTATGCACGCTACAAAACCATATATATAACTTATCTACATACACCTTCACATGCCTGTTAAAAATGAACCCCAAATTAACATAAAAACTGACAAAACTTATGTAATAACCTAATAGTTACTATTATTTTGGGTTTGGAATTTCTGGCATAGAACTGGTGGCTTACCTTGGGTCAACATTCTGGTTTTAAAATTCTCTAATGCATTTTATCCTCAAATCTACTTTAACATTGGGCTGATGCTCTGTCCCACCAGTATTTCTGATTATCAGTTGTACCTCGACCTCAATTTTTGATTGAGATTTTTTTTTAAATTTTTTTTAGATCATCAATTGTATGAATTTTATTGCTTTTTGTAATACCTCAAATAACTTTCTTTTGCTTTAAGCATAAACAGTTTGTTCTTCAGCTATTGAGATGATACTTTCAGTGTATTACGAGAATTGTTTACTATATCACCTGCGTGCCCTCTGATTTGTATAAGCTTCATTATGCACTCTCACTTCCCCCACAAATGAAAGTGTAACTATTTTCTTGCCACCACCTGGGGTTTTTCTGGTTTTCATGAAGCCTTTGATGACCTTGTGCTTGAAAATATTTCCATTTATTTTTCATGGAAATTATGGAGGTCACATTTTGGATGTAAGAAAACTGTATTAATAAATGAGCCCTGAGATCTGTTGATTAAGATGTCTTTTAAAGGTTCATCTTCTAGAAAATAAGGATGGCTAAGTTCTATCTGGGAATATACAAAAATTTGAAATTGAATAGGTGAAATCTGAAGATAATATCTGCTGTTTGCAAAACTGGTCTAGTAATTTTTCTTCAGGTCGAGGTGGGAACATGGCTGCTGCTTCCCAGCTTGTTGATGATGTCAGTGCTGAAGGTTGGGGAGCAGATGCTGAACTTATTCTTGATGATGGTAAGATGGCAATTTTTGTTTGTGTGTAAAAACTAATATTTATGCTTGAAAATAGAAACTGCACATTTTCATCATTTGGTAAGTCATTTTATTTATTATATCTTGTGTCCAAAATTTATAAACACACTGACAATAGGTTATTGGCTTACAATAATTTTTTTTTTTATACAAAGTACTAGTACTTACAAATAGAAATGAGAAGATTATTGCTGTCTCCATATATATTATGGCATACTTGCCAAAAATGTATTGAACAGCATTATTAGCTCCATTAATGCATTGACATTTCTGCACTTGGTGGGGAAGTAATTATGAAAAGAGGGTTGCTGCATTAAAGTTAGAAATATGTTTGGGAGAACACTACTGAAAAGATTCCTAAAAAAAAACCAAAATCTTATGGTGCCAAATATATTTTGTTTCCATATCAAATATAATAAGAATGAATGAATATATATTAAAAAAATATTTCTTTCTTTTTCATTTTTCAGATGGCTTTGGATCCACTGAAGAAAATATTGAGGGTGATGCTGAAGGTAGTGGCTGGGATGTTGGGGATGAAGACTTGGAGTTACCTGCTGATCTAGTGGTGTGTACTTACTTGGTATCATTTCTATTGCTGCTCTTGGAAATCAGGTGACAAATAATAGCTCTTTAATTCCTCAATGACAATAATGGCTCTAATCTATTGATGTCTAGCTTGGATGATGTTTCTGTTGCTTGCTGATCTAACAGTAAGTAAATTTGTATACTTGATTTTCAGTCAATTGAGAACTGTTTACTGGTGAAGTAAAGCAGATTTTGTCTGTCTTTACATCCCAGTAGAATTGATGTAACTTTCCTCATTGTGTGTACATTGTGATTCCAGCTCAGAGAAAGGTCTGCAAATGATATTGTATTGTTTCATTGCATTTACTGGTGAAAATCCTAGCTGGTTGCTAAAGAAAATCTGAGATTGGAATTTGTTTGGAAATTTTCTTGAATGCTGATTTTTAGCTACCTTCTGTGATGTTATCTGGCTGCTGATGAAAAAATATTTGTCATCTCTCTAGTTGAAACACATTTACTTAGTGCTGTTTATTTCTGCAACTGATTTTTTTTTCTTTCTCTTTTCCTGCTGCTTTCTACATGAGCTTACACAGTTATGTTGTTTTGCTATTCCTCATGTCTGAGTAAATTCAGAAAAAAGTATTTCGTTAAATAAAGAACCTATAAAATTCAGATTTAGAGACTCGTAAAAGCTTCAAGACAACCTATTTAAATTGGTTAAAATTTTAAAATTGCATGTGTATTCAGACACATTTTTCTTTTTAATTTTGTTTTTTCTGCTTATATTCCAGTCAGTATTAGAAACAAAGGCGTTATAGAATGGCAAGAATAAACTGTCGTAATTTTAATTATTTTTAATCAGGATATTAGTGCAACAACAGGTGGTGGAGAGGAAGGCTACTTTGTTCCACCTACCAAGGGAACTAACCAAGGACAGGTAAGTTAATATTTTATATATTTTTTTTTTTTAAGTTAAAGCAATATCCAAAAAAGCATAATTTTTCCCTTATGTTTTACTCCATTATAAAACTTGCAAAATGAAAATGAGTGTGTAATCTACTTACCTGAATTTAAAAAAAAAATTATATCCATGTATGGAATTAAAACTTAAATTCACTGGATTCATATCACAAATGATCAAAAGTTTTTTTTTATTATTATAGTTAAGCTTGTTAGGTGAATATCTATGTAAATCATTAAAAATTTCAAAATTTTCCATTGGCCATTCCTGGACCTTTTTTTGTGCTCATGGAATTCACATTTTAGCACAAATCTTAGCAACCTCCCCACTACCTTAGTAATGTATTTACATAATGTTGCATATTGAAAACTCTGAAGATTTGCTTACAGAGGTGTTGAGTACAGTGGGGCAAACTGATGAGATTTAAATTAAAATACCTTTTATAAGATAGAAGGCAAAACATCTGCAGAGTTACTTGCTGGAATATTTACAGGTATGGCCAACATTACTGAAGTCATGTAGAACAAGAAGTGAAATTGCTGCTGACATCTCTACATTGCTTTGTGCAGGAGATGATTAAGTGGCATATCAAAAACCTGTGACAGGACACAACATTGGCTTGGCCACCTCAATCCATGCATCACTATGGTGACAAGAATGTTGCCCAATTTTACAGACAAATATAGTTGATTTCAACTGAATTTTTATCCTTTTAGGAGGAAAGTAATGAAGGCAAATGAAAAATAGTTTTCAATTATTGTAAAATGTATCATCAATGAAGGAAAAGTTAACAATGGATACTTGAGAACCCAGCCTGTGCAGAGGAAGTAAATTTTTCTTTGCCAACAGAGAGCTCCATCCTGTGATCTAACTGTAACATTTTCCAACATTTTTAAAATTTATAATTGGAATGATAATTTGAAATTATTTTTTTAATGATTCCATTGATTGCATTTTTTTTCAGTTATTGGTAGATAATGAAAATATCCATGCATAATATGGGACACTTTTTACCTTCAAAAGCAAAAAAATAGCTTGTAAGTGATGAGAATTGCAATGTATTTTTGAAAAATAACTAATTTAGGTTCTCAAGCTAACACTAATGATGAAACAGCTAAGTGTGTTGGCGATACTTTAGCAGATGTTTCAAGTTTTAATGAATGCTGACCAGATTATCCTGCAACAGTTCTGCACTTTATTTTTTAATGCCAATTAGGTAGTGAAGAAATAAACTGTGTTGTATACATATAGGGGTTTGTGTGGTCAAAGGCTGTATTATGCTCGTGGCAAATGTTTCGTAGTAAAAAGTTTACCTTTGTAATACTTTAAAAAAAAAAAAACAATAAGTTCAGTTTTGCTAACTTTTCCTATTGTTGCTATCAGATGATTGCTAAACTAGGACTGTGATACTGACTGCAGCTTCTTAACCCCTGTTAGTGTCGTCATTGCCAGCTAACTTTCCTTAGCTGGTGTCAATACAGTTTGTCTCCCATCCCATGACAAATGAACCTGAAAATGGATAGAAATAAATATTTCTGTGACCAAAAAATTTTGCTCCATACAAAATATTTAATACGAAAATAATTAGTTCTAATAAACTGGTTCTTGCATGACCTCTCATTAAGCCAAGTAGCCAGGAAGAGGATGACATATTTTGGATCTATCTTTGTACATTGATTGATTGTGTAAAATAATTTTTTATTAAAGGTGTGGTGTAACAATTCTCAGCTTCCAGTTGATCATATTCTGGCAGGATCTTTTGAGACAGCGATGAGAGTAAGTGGGTTTTCGTTTGAAAATTCGTTATAAATATCATTGAATAGATAGATTTTTGCAACATGAAATCTAAAGGTTAATTAAAATATTGAGCAGTTGTGGAGATCATAGTTAACCAGTGAAATTGTTTTATTTTGCTTTAGTGTTTGGTTTGTGTGTGTGTGTGTCTTAGGAGGTAGCAGGCAAAGAGCTGTTGCTTTTCTGTTCTTGAATGTATCTACCCTAACTGTTATTTCGTGCTTTAACTATTGAAACAGTTACTGTCTAATTTTAAAATATATTATTGGTTGAAAAATAATAATGCTAGTATAACTATAGATATCACGAGTTTGATAACGGCATTGAAATGTATTCTTCATTTTTTTTTTCCCCATATTTTCATATTTCTTGGTGAACTCTGTCCTGATTGTTGGGGTCTTGAGGACATCTCTTAGCAATGAGCTAGAAGGGGAAGGTGTAGAATATTAACTTTGTTGATTAATCAAATTACTAAGGTATTGCTAGTGGGTTTTCAGCAGTGGCTAACGTACAAACCGGTTGAGAAGTAGCCATGGAACTTCCACAACGTATCTGAGAAACCCTACTAGAACTTTCCGTTTTTAATTTGAGATTGGTGAAGTGCAGGAAGAAACCATGTTACAAAGGTATGCTAAACCAAGCCGTGGCCGTTCAGTAGTCTAACCACCAGCTGCCCAATCCTTTGTTTTTAAAGATGTTAATGATTAATTTATTTGTGATGCTGTAAGCATGAACTAGAAATGTTGATATTTGATGGTAACTATCTCTGAAAATGTTAAATTAATTTTTTGAAAATTTTATTTTATTTTTTTTTTATTTTTAGTTGTTGCACGACCAAGTTGGAGTGGTGGATTTCAAGCCATTTAAGCAAATATTTTTACAGTCCTTTAGTCGAGCGAGAAGCTGTTATCTGGGATTTCCTTCTCTGCCTCCTTTGCTTGGATATCCACATAGAAACTGGTACATTTTACCGCCTTATCACTGAACTAGATTTTAGTTGGAGTGCAGTGTGTATAACTTAAATTCCAGAAAACAGAAAAAAACAAATTTAATGAAAAAATTTGCCAATTTCCATATTTAATTTTGGTTTACTTTCTAGGGAAGTCAGTTTTTTCTTAACTGTTTGCTTGTTGTGATGATTGTCAGTACACTTAACTTTAGAATTTCTCGGATATTAAAAGCCAATAAAGTTTTTCAACATTTCTATAAAAATATATAAACAATAAGTTATTGAAAAGAAAATTTACATTATAGAATAGTAAATAACTAACTAAACAGAATATGCAATTGCACTTTTTAAAAAATGTTGTCTTATAATAAATTTTAAGCACATAGCTGCTCTTCTTTCCTTAGAGTACTATAGGTTCCATAATGATTAAAAACAGCTAATCTGAAATACAGAAATATTTCAGACTAGGAAAAATTGATAAAAGATAATAAATAATGGAAAGTATTGTATTGCACCCCATAGTGCAACACAGTTGATCATAATGAAGTTATTCTAATTGTGAATGCTATACTGTTGCCATGTATTATATGCTGTCGTATATAATATGTACCCCAATTTTTATCTGTAAAAGCCCCCCAAAACTTATAATATACAGACATATTTAGCTCATATTTCAGGTACTGTCAGATTGGGCCAACCTGAAGGAGAATGGGTGTTATACAACAGGCAAATGGCCATCTTCAGCTAAAAATCAACTGAGAAATTGTCGTCTTTCCTTTAGTGAGGGCATACATAGTTTCACAAAAAATCAAAAAATTCACTCACTCAGCTGCAGTAATGACGTGGTAAACCAAGTCACCAGAATGCACGAATCAGGTTTTCATGAATGCCTCACATATTAAGCCATGGCATTCAAAGGTCTTCACAAAAAAATTCCATTTCAATTACCATGCCACCCTCGTTTATTATGCCACCTCACCTACTGTGCCATGGCATAGTGACTGAGGTATTACGGTAACGTGTATGTAAACTGTGCATGGAGATAATCTTCATTCAGTGCCAGTTTCTACATACTGTTACACACAACCATGCTGCCAACACTACATATGAGCCACACTGCCGCAGATAAACTCCAAATGATCAGCTATGCAGTTGAGCATGGCAACAGAGCTGCAGCCCAAAGGTTCTGAGCAAATGAGGCCAACATCAGGTCCTGGCGACATTTTCAGGAGAAGATTGAAACCATGCCGAGTTCAAAATGTGCTGATTGAGGCAAGGGTGCAGCCTATCCCAAGCTTAAGGAGGAGGTACTTTCCTTCATCACTGAGAGTCACATGCAGGGTGTTGGGGGTTTCCACCACAGAGATGCACTTCAGTCTACAAAACTCAATCTATGCCTTACTTTAGGGCATCTCAGAAATGGTTTGCACGCTTCGCCCTCAACCAACTGAACCGCTTCAGTCATGCTGGGGGGTATTTGGCTGACGGAAGTAAACTCCCGCCATACATCATCAAGAAGATCATGCCAAGGGACCAGTTCCCCAGTGGTGTCCACATCTGGGTCCATGCCAAGGGGCAGATGGATGAAGTCCTCACACTAGACTGGATGAACACCAGGTGGGGCAGATGAGAGCTTCTGCTGCTGGACGCTTTTAGATGCCATCGCATGGAGTCTGTGAAGACAGCCCTGAAGAAGACTCTTACAGGCTTCAACATCATCCTCGGGGGTATGACCATGCTGCAGGTCAGGGCGTAGCTTGTAACCGCAAGTCAGGCATAGGGTCCGGAATACATGGATGATGATGGAGGGTGAACACACCATCAGCCCCATTGGTCACATGTGCCAACCTGACATGCCCACCATTGCCAACTGGATCAGAGATGCCTGGGAAGAAGTCGACCCCGAGACCACCATGAAGGGCTTCCTCAGATGCCACCTGTCCAATGCCATGGATGGAACCAAAGATGACATCTTGTGGTCTGAGCCGAGGGATGACGAAGCAGTAAAAGCATCAGAGGGCGTTGACAACGATATATACTACAGCACAACTGATACCATGACTGATGAACAGTTCTTGCAGTGGAAGGAAGAAGACTGGGGAGATGAGTTTGATGGGTTTTAATCTAGATGTACATAATATCAATACATGTCACTTATCATGTATTATATTTATCAATTTCATCAAAATTTAATAAAATTGTGAAGGAAAAATATTATTTGCATTTTTGTTTTTGTGGTTAAATTTTACAGTTTCAGTATGAATTCCTTGTTCTGTTTCTACCCATTTCATTACCTATATCAGTGATACTCAACCCAATGACATTCAATACTCATATCTCCCAAAACACACAACAAGACACAAACAACTATCTTTTATTGATGTTCAGTCAAATTGCCATATTAGCAATGGCCCCAATGGTCTGGGAAAAAAGTCTGCGACATCTGATATCTTGTATGATACGCACCCAATTTTAGAGTAAATTTTCTTTAAAAAAACTGCATATAATACAAGGCACTTTACAGTAATTAAAGCATCTTAGCTTTTATCAGTGTGGAATTGTTTATATAATGTTAGGAATATGTGTGTTAGTATTAAAATCATTCTTTTGTATATTCTTGTGGGATTTACGATCCTCATTTCAGCTTTTACTGCTATATGTAGGAGGAAGAACAAACTAAAATTACTAAAGTTAGAAATGATGCAAATTTGGATGTTTTCATATGACATACATCGTCTTTTCTTTATCATAAGAGGGATTAATTTGTTTTTCTCCAGCATTGCTTACTGTGCATGAAACTTTTCTGGTATTTCTATGATAGTGGTTCAGAAAGTAAAGGTAATGTTTACATCAGTGCTTCCAGTGTGTGACAAAGCTGTAAATGTCTTGCCACCAAGCAACATTGATGTATGGGTGGTCTTGTTTACGTGTGCACTTGGTGTTAGTGAGCGAGTAAATATCACGTCCACATAGTTGTCAGTATGTACCAGAGAATTTTGAATTAATATATGGATAGCCTCACCATAATAAGTGAGTTTGTCCATGATTTACATAGATGACTAAGATCTCCAAGGTTGGTAGATTCATTTTTCAAAACTAGAGGTAAGATAATTGGCCAATCTGAGGCCACTGGTTCATGCGCTGAATTGCCACAAAACTTTTTTGTTCTCCATATTGTTGTGCATTGCATAATTCAACAGTTTAGGTAGGAACTGTATGCCAACAATCTGCAAATCTTTCCACTATCACTGTACATGCAGTAGGCTGTTAACTGACAAATTCACAGTGACTGCTAACAATTTTGTTCAGCTGTTGTAGCATTAACATTATTAAGTTAACACTGCGAAAGCTGCTGCTTAGATTTTGGTGTACTGGATGAGTTGTTTGACAGAAGCCTAAGCTGATGTGGAAAAAAAAAGGGCATCACTTTGTAGTTGCATCTTCCATATTGGTAGGATCCTTGCATGTTGGTCCTTGGTCTTCATAAATGAATGAAACTTTCTTAATTCACATCATTTGGATGCATAGGAGTCTTCAACTGTAGTCATGATATTCTGGCAAGAAGACAGAATAGTACGCAAAATGGATTGAAGATGCTTTAATGGCTCTCACAGCATAGACAGTTAAGAGGTAATTGACTAAGACCAATCATACAGTGGCAATTTAAAGAATAAATGCAAACATTTGTGGGAAAACCTGTACCTGGTTGCCACTGACAATCTAACTCTGCCTAATGTCTACAAGCTCCACACAGTGCAAGAGTATTTTTCTTGCATAATTTAGAAAATGTTTTGAACAATTATGTAGCATGCATTACAGAATCTTATGGCATTCAAATTATTAAGGAAAGAATTGTGAAAATGGAACAAAATAATATTAATTTTAAAAAGCTTTAATAAAAAATCCAGTTACTTTAATATTTCAGGTTTGTGACTTGAGAATTTAGAAAACGTAGATGTATTATTACTGTTTGTTTTTAAACTGTTTATCAAAGATTTTATTTCTCTTGTCATCAGGAAGGATGCAGGAGCACGTGCCGGATTACCATCAGTGGGACTAAAGCTCAACACCCTGGTACAGCAACTACAGATAGCATACCAGCTAACCACAGCTGGCAAGTTTAAAGAAGCAGTGGACAGATTTCGCATCATACTACTCAGCGTCCCACTATTAGTTGTTGATAGCAAACAAGAAATAGCAGAGGTAGAATTTTTAGAGAGAGAGAGAGAGTGTGTGTGTGTGTGTGTGTGTTTTTTTTTTAAATTTATTTTTAAATTTTTACAAAATGACTTCAAGCAGCAACACTTTGGAATCCGACAGCGTATATGAAATATACGTATAGCAGACAATTTTTCTGGAATTTTAAACTCTTGTGTCCATTTTTTAAAATTGAGACTGGTTGAACCAGCAGACATTCTCCTGACCGGTGATAGCTATTTCTGTCTGAGCTGACTGGGGAAAATGACCTGTGAACTTCTAGGAGTTTTTATTATCAAAAAGAATCACGAGCGACTTGTTTAATTTCATTGCCATCATGTTTAGCTTTGCATTTCTGTCCTCGTTCTCGTCTATGTGCTTATTTCTGTACTGTTAAATACTTAAAAAGTAATCAGCTTTAATGACGACAAAAATGATGTTAATTGATTAAAATACTATTCTAAAGTGAATATTAATTTTCCAAGTTCTGCCTTCGTTTTCTGCATTTAAAAATGAATATTTGCACAAGATGTAAAATGTAAGGGTTCTTAACGAATAGATGGATTTGTAAATATACTTTTGTGTGGATTAGATAAATGTTATAATATTATACAGGAATTTTATATTTACAGTTAGCTGTACTTGGTTTCATATTTTCTATACTGCTTGGGTGTTGTGAAGACTCTCCTTACTTTTTACTAAAGAGGCTACACATTGTTAGTTGTAATCACATGTGGAAATAGCCAACATGTATCACATAATTCTGTGTAGCCTGCACATGCAGTATACGAAGATAAGCAAATATCATTTGATTTTTTTACTATTCCATGCCTTGTTTAAAAAGAAAAAAGCTTTGATTTAGAAATGTTTAGATTAGTTATATAGATAATGTACTGGAGAATATATAATAAATAATAAATGCCTGAATGAAATTGAGAATGATTTTGTTTATACGTTTTGCTGAGATTGTAAAAATTTGTTTGAAGAACATCTTTAAAAAAATCTACTTACTGCCATGTTACTGGTAGATTGCAGCTGATGGTGTATATTCCTGAAATTTTTGGAGTAGTTGATGGTAATAAAACAGGGGTGGTAGCTTGTAGGAGTGGCAGATATTCAAAGTAAGTAGTATCTTGCATGGAATTCCATTAGGTAATCCTTGCTGTTTGCATTGGTATTATCCTGATATCTAGTGCCATGAAGTAACTTTCCATAATGCTAACCATCGCCTATTAACACAGATTTCTATTGAGAACATGATTAAGTGAAGTTTAGTGATAACTTCTTCACATGATTCATCCATAACTGGCTATGCAATGAATTTTTAGAAAATGAGGCATTTTGAAATTATAATTTTAAAAATTAAGTATATTAGAACAAGTAACTTTGTTGATAGATTAAATAAATATAATTTCTCCTTGCTACTTTTCTGGTCAGGAGAAATAATAGTTTTTTTTTAGGTTTACCTCAGTAACTGGAAAACTTTATGCTTCATGATTGCACAAAATGGTGTCTTGATGTTCATATAGTCTGTTTGAAAAAGTGTTGTATAATAGTTTTGATATATTTAAAATTCTCAGTTAACTGTTTCTTTTGTAGATATTTGTAACCAGTTATTTATTTATTCATACATGTTAATTTCTGTTTTTTTTTTTTTTTTGTTGTGTACTCAGAGAGATTTTTTACTAAAAAGTGTTTTGTAATAGTTCATAATTTATTCATTTTTGGCCTTTGTGCACCAACATATGGTTGATATATAAAAATATTCAACAGGTAAGCTTTGATGATGATGATGATGATCTGGGTTTAAGCATGTCCAGCAGAGTAACTACTGATTTTGGTCTGTTTTCTTTAGGCGCAGCAACTCATTGAAATTTGCAGAGAATACATTGTAGGGCTGAGCATGGAGCTGAGTCGTAAAGAACTTCCTAAAGAAACGTTTGAGCAACAAAAACGTATATGCGAGGTAAGTAATAAACAAATTTTATTAACACAGTAATTTAAACAATAGCAACTTCTTATAGCTTGCACAAAGACTGTTTTTTTAAACAATTAACACTACTACCTAACACTGAAAATAATCTTTGTAACATTGAATAATATTAACTTTGAAGAATAAATGTTTAGAACAAGAGACATTCCATGGTTTATTTTCTCAATACTCATTTTGTCATATTTGAATGTAATAAAGGATGGGGGTTGTGTTAATCCAACATTTTCTGTAACCTTTTGGTAGTTGGTCAATTGAATTAGCATCTTGTAACTTGTATTTTTTTTAAATCTGGTGATAGCATCTTTGAACTACCTCACCAACAGACCCACTGACTCTTGCTCTGGACTAAGTAATGTTCATATTTTTGATCAGGTACAGGGTCTAACCCACTTCTATTTTTTTTTTAGACTAAGTTATTGATATTTTCCATATCTCAATCATCTGTGGAGCCGCCTCATTGGAAAATGTGAGAGATTTGTTGCAATTATTTTAAAACTTTACAGCACACATGGTGGGATGTGTCCTTTCTTCTCTTACCCTGATAATTTTTTTTTGTTCTTTTGCTTGTCACACATTCACCAAATGTAGCAGTGGCAGATGGTGGTACTACATTTTATCTCTGCAAATAATGAGAGGTGTCTTGTCTTGTTTAGTCTAGGTATGACAGTTGGAGGATTCAATCCATTCTTCTTGAACTGACAGTAGAATTCTTTAATATTCTCTTTTAATGGAAGTCACCAGCAGGGTTTACACCGTACCTTGCTTGATCTGGTTTATGTATTGGCTCATAGCTTTTTTCTATTTCGATCTTTGAAATTGTGTCTTGGTACTATAGATGTACTTGGTCCATCATTTTAATTGATCATTTCTTCTATTTTCCTCCTTGAAATTATTGTTTAAACCTGCTTTTGAACTCTGGCACATCTGTACTTCTATTATGACTAAGTCTTCTGTTGATCTTTTTAATCCAAGTTACATTTTTTTCAATATTTCCCTAGATCAACGCTATGCTCAGTTTTGTATCTTATTGACTGCATTAAAATTTTGTGGCAGTGGTGATCTCATATTTTCATTTCCTGTAATCTCTCGCCATTCTTTTGGCTTGTATCCCATCCTTGGGGAATCACTTATTTACCTGGCATTATGCATCTACCTGTGACTGCCCATGATGTGTTAACCTTGTCTGTCTCTTGGACTCTACTAACAATGACATTTTCCTGGAAATCTTTCTGGTTGTATTCTTGTAATGCTTCATTATCTCTCATCTTTAGCATAATATCCTGATAATCTAGCCATCCATTAATGTGAACACACATTTGGTCCATTATTGTTGTGTATATATATATATATATATATAAGTAAATGTACAACTAAATGTGTGCTTTGAATTATACTTTATTTTATTGTCAGCATAAGAAAACAAACAAACAGATCGTATGGAAGGAAAAAAAATGGAATTGTGCCGCTTTTATATTAGGCTTTAGAGAGAGAGAAAGACTGCAGATTTAAGGAAAGGAGTAAAGGGATGCGGAAGCTTCATGTTGTCATCATCTTCATCTTCATGACTTTTAATGGCACAATTTACACATGAATTATTTTTGGTGGTGGAAGGCTTGCACTGCACCATTCACACATTCTTGCCTGCTCCAGTGGCAAGCACAAGACAACTAACCGGTTAGGGTGCTCTTAGGTGATCAGAAGCATCTATGGTACTTTAATACACTTTATTGCAAACATTGTCTGTAATTTGCTATCATTTAAAGTGTCTGAGTGGCAGATAGAAGCAAGTTCAAGAGAGACCAGGTACAGTTTTCCTCGTTCTTCAAGCTGCTGAATACTCAGAGCCATTAATAGTAGCAGCTGTCTGGGGCGCACAGTCCCATGCATGTGATTCAGTGTCATAGTGTTGTAGGAGGCATGACACAAACGGCCTGTATTATTGAAACTCTGTTCCCCTGTGGACATCCACGCTTTCCATATCTGTCTCAGCTTAGATTTGAATCATTTGTTGACAGAAACGTCCAATGGCTGTAATGATTTTGTCATCTGCCCCACCCAGGGATGATATATTCAGACAGTCTTCTTTCTGACCATTCTAGCTTTCATCTCTTCACTGACAAGGGCATACACGTCTACAATTAGCATGGATTTCTCTGTCTGTAAAAATCCACCAGCCGATGCAAGTAGCACTTATCCAGCCGTTTTTTTTGTCATGTCGCTGTCCACCATAACGCCATTCACTAAATTCTTTGGCATCGTCCTTCTTTTAAATATTACCATGGGGCTAACTTCCAGCTGCTCTAAACACCAACACCACTGTAAAATTTGATTTTCATGTCCTCACTGTTTCTTTTCCTTGGTTGTCTATAGGTTTATTCATTGGAATATCAAATGTTGATGGTATTTCATCCATCTTGATGATGTTTGACATTTTGATATTATCATCATCATGACAATTTTTTGGAAATTATCTAACTTCTCTTCAGGTAGTTTCTGTGATGTGATTTTGTGCTGCCTGATACAGTCTTTTTGTATGCATAAAGCAGAGATACTTTGATGGACCACCCACAAAGTTCTGTACTCCCAATTCAGCGGTGATCGTTTAAAAGCTGTGTAGGATTCAAACAATGTAACAGGTGGCATTTTGAAAATGAATAGGGGTTTTTATATGCACAATTAAGATCAAAATGGATCAAGATGGCAGAGGTTTATTATCAATTGGATAATTAAGTATACTTTAATGAACAATGAACGCCTGTCCTACTGAAAAACAAAACTGGTGTTTGCCAAGTAGTTTCATATGAACTTTACAGCCAAGTTTCAGGTTTAGAACTTTTTTTTTTTTTTTTTTGGTATCGAGAAATTTAAATCTTATCCATGTAAGTCAATTTGGATTATAAAACAAGGTCTGGATTTCTGGTTAAAAAAAAAAAAGCCATTGCTTTCTAACCCGGAAATTATGATAATTAATTCTCTGATTTATTTTATAGTTTATCTTAAACTAATAATACCTTTAATAATTTTTTAGAAAAATATTCAACTGAAAAGAGAACACTAAAAATATTAGGAAGTTGGCAGCTGTGCTGTTATCCTCTAAATATTGGTTTTCTGCTGTATAATTTCAGATGGCTGCTTACTTCACCCACTGTAATCTCCAACCAGTACACCTTTTGCTGACTCTGCGTACAGCACTCAACCTGTTTTTCAAGTTGAAGAATTACAAAACAGCAGCATCATTTGCTCGGAGATTATTAGAACTGGGACCAAAATTAGATGTTGCACAGCAGGTAAGATTTTTTTTTAAAAAAGTCCCTTCTTCCTTACATTTGTTTACTGTTCTATTATTAAAGGTTAAATACTTGCTATAAATTTGAATGAGGGTTAGAGGCTACTTTACTTTAATAGTAAATTCAATCTGGAAGAAGTATTTATGGAAAATTTTGTATGATTTTTATATTTATGAGTGCTAAGACAAGAAATATTTGGTGTTAACTATAGCCAGTTCAAAATGAATGAGTAACTAACTCGTAAAACCAATGATCTTAACAAAGCCCCTGCTCTTAGATAATTCATCAGACTGGTTTTGATTTTAATTATTTCTGGGTGTTCCCAGATCTGTCCTGTGTGATATGTTTGAAATCGAGAGCTAAATTTAATGGTTAGATATATTTGTCTAGACTCGAAAAATTCTTGTTGCCTGTGAGAAGAATCCTGTAGACGAACATGAACTGAAGTACGACCAACACAATCCATTTGATATTTGTGCTTCTACTTACACACCCATTTACAGGTAAGCTGTTATTTTCTTGGAATTTTCAGATTGTTTGTTTCTGTACAAATGATTTTAGAGCAGCTATGGTGTGGGGCATATAAAAGGGAAATTCCATGGCATTGAGAGTTTTATGGTCAGTTTCAGAGCATCTAGCATACACAATTGTTTTATAAATAACATTCTAAACCTTCATTTCCTCTTCAACTTAGGTTACAGGTACTTTCCTTCCTTGTTTCTAAGACACTTTCTCCTACAGGATTAAATAAGGAAAAAATAATGTTTTGTTTATGTTCTCAGAACGTTTAGAATTAGAAATAATTCTTATATTTTTCCTGATAAAGAGTGTGCTGTTCATGAAATATTTTCTGTTAAAAATGGATGTACATCCATACAGCTGCAGTTGGAGTTTGATTTTGTAAAAAAAAATTTTATTAAATCTTTGTAATGAATACCGTTAACCATAGGTAAATCTACTGAGGTTGTCACTCATATATATATATATATATTTTTTTTTTTTAATTTACTGAATACAAAGTTCAAATAGTCCGTTTCACACTTCAGAACAGGGCATGAAGGAAGTGTTGATAAATTTGTGAGGTGATACTAAAACGTTTTACAGAACAAAGCAAACCCTTCTGTTGTTTTCCATTTGAATATAAAAGCAATGTTATAGAGCAAATTTCTACATGCAAATAATGGGGACCAATCCACCTCTCAGGTCACTCTTCTCCCAAAACTGGTGATATGTAATGTGAGATCATCTTTTTTTTTTAATGGAAATAGGTAGATGTGTCTAAGGTTCCTACAATTTAAGCAGCTTTAAAAGATAAGGCAAGTCAGTAGATCTTTGTATTTGAGATGGGATAATAATGACTCTCCTTCAGCAACCACATCTAATTAGTTTCTCTCATATGAAATAACAATTACAGAGAACCACACCCACCAAATTGGGGGAGGAGACCAAACAATGGCTGCTGCATACTACCTTTCTGTTCTGATGTCAGTATCTGTTTGGGGTTTGTGTTCAGAAATGCAGGGCTTTTAAATAACATGGGCATAATGGTGAGAATCTGTCAGCAATTCATTACTTTACAAATAACTGATCGAACAGAATTTGCCAAAACTTGGAGGAAAATTAGTATTTGATAATGTAATCCACAGCAGGCTTCAGAATATTAGTTAGCTTGTATTTCTACTCTTTAAATTTAGACATTTAAAAAAAAAATAGAACATTTATTTCAGGGGTAAACCAGTGGTAAAGTGTCCTCTTAGTGGTGCCTGCTATCATCCAAAGTTTAAGGGTCAGGTGTGCCAGGTAACACAGGTAAGCCTAATTTGATTAGCATCACTTACAAAGCCCTTGATGCCTAAGGAAATACAGATTTAGCAGCTGTGACCTATTCACTTGTTTTTAAATGCATTCCATTTAGATTAATCCAAATCAAACTTTACCTTAATTTATAAATTCCAGTATATCTCTCAGCAGGCCTACTCTGCTGCTTAAATGAATTTGATTAACTTTCTTTTTCAGGCAACTGAAATTGGAAAAGATTGCATCGGCTTGCGTATCAGTGCAGTGCAATTCCGGTAACTTTCTGTCTAAGCTGATGTTTGTTTGCCGAACTTATACTCTGGAAGGAAATTAATTCTTACGTAAAACAGCTAAGATTATTTTTATCTACTAGGGTGAGTTGTCTTTTTCTGTAGCATGTGTATATATATATATTCACTTCTGTATGGATTTAGCCTGAGGTTTTTTTTTTTTTGTTCATTGGACCACAGACAATTCTCTATCATGAACCATCTCCTAGCCACTGATTTTAGATTTACTTATAAAAGCAGCAAGCATTGGTTACTGGGTGTAATCTCATGTAGTTGGTAGCAACTGTTGTTTCGTTTATATATATTATAAAGGACACCAGTGTAAGTTCTGTATGAAATAAAAAATTTCATTCTTTGTTCATGATTAACTTTGTATGACTTTTAGTTGAATACTAACAGTTCTACATCATTTGTGGAAAGTTTACTAACATGTTGTTAAACCCATTGCTGGGCTCTCAGGTGGTTCTTTTCCAATAAGATCAACTTGAAATAAATATAGCATCATGTTCCACTCTTTATTTTATATGCACACTATTCATTCCAAAACTAGACAGTACTTTGAATATCTTAACATTCAATAGATTTCAAAGAAAGACTAGTTAAGTAAACTGCAACTTTTGAATGGATATCTAAAGTTAATACGGATTTGCTTTTAGTTCAAGGCATCTTTTTTGTATTCTTAAAAAGCAACAAATTTAGTGTCTGACCAATTAGTCAGCTTTGAATTCCCCCCAAGGACAATATCTGCAGTTTTACTACCAAAAAATGTTGATAAAACTTCCTTTTACATATTTCATTTAATCACCCAAGAAATCTACTGGTTTGAAAACTCTATACAGAGGAACAATTGCCTGAAATTAAACTAACCCCCTCATCTATGCAGATTTTAGAGTTCCTGCAGGTGCTTTCTGACAAATATATTTTCAATAATTAGAGAGATTAAACTTCATCAGTAACCATTTATGATGTGCAAAAGAAAAAAAAAAGCAGCCATTACTGGACCAAACTTTGATTTGTACATAGTATCAATTCATGTAAACAGACAGAAAATAAACCTAACACAATGAAGATTGTGACAGTTTAAATACTTGATTCTCCTAATCATCAGAAAAAAGTAGAACAAACATTTGAAGTGTTTTTTTTTTTCTCAAAGTCAGATGCCTTGTTTTAGCTTTGAGCGCACAAGCCTTAGACAAAGGAAACCACAATACCACTGCCGAAGTTTAAATGCATTGACATGAATATGTATAAAATGGATAGGCTCCTCTGTATGATAAATGATAGTTACACTGGCATTCATCAAAGTGACAGTTTATAAACAATACTGCAAAAGTTAGTTATGTACATATTGACATCATTAATACACCATTTTTAAAAGTGCTCATGTACACAACATCTGAAAAAAGATGTAATTACAAACAAACTTTATTGGGCAGTGGCCACAAAAACAATGAATTGTGTGTATGTATATATACATACACCCAACAAAAGCGAGATTAGCAAATATTAGCTGTCATCTTCACACAGCTGCTTCCATCTTTTTTCAAACATTCTTCTCATTGAGTGACCTGCTTGACCTACCTCAGAGTCATCTTCATTAAATGTCTCACAATTGTCAAATACTAAGCGTACATCTGCTACAAATTCTGATTTTGATTTGTACCTGAAAATATTAGAGAAAATTGCAAAGTTGAACAGATGATGATCACTTGTTATCTCCCCCTTCTAAAAAAGAAGATCGTCAGCCACAAGACTTCAGAATAGCCCAGGAACATTGTCCTTTTTCTAGTTTAACACACTATCACAATTATTGGAAGATACAAAACAAAGAGGAGAAATGGGAAAAAAATGCGACTTTAACTGTCTCCTGTTATAAAACGATTTCCACAAAGTAATACACAAATTGGGAGAGGAAGATGGTTGTTTCTCTTTTGTTATATAGAGGCTGGGTCAGTTTATATTATCTTTGGTTCACCTGACTGGAGTTCACAATTACCTAGGCAAAAAAAAAAAAAAATGTTCACTTTCCAAGACAGTGAAAAGAATTGGTTTCTTTTTGATTATCCATCAAATGGAGATACTCTATACAGCTACCAATAAATGCTAGAAACTTTCTAATTCAGGCTTTTTTTTTCACCTTATGGTACTTCATGAAAAATATAGATAAACCTGTACACTCAGTATTCTTTGCAGCATAGCATTGAACAGTCACAGAATGAGTAGGTGGTCTTTAGATGCAGGACCTTTATTAGTACAAAGAATCAGAGAAATGGTAGCTCATTTCTTTATCTTGGTACCATAAGTTGCACCTGTTTCTGTTTTGACACTTCCTGCTCACTTGATGTCCACATTTAGCAGAATACGGATAAATGGGTGTAAATAATTATTATGAATGCTAAAGGCTACAACCCCACCCTTCCAGCAAAGCAAGTAACTTGTATATTTTGATCAAAGTGGTAGAAAAGGGAGTGACTGTAGATGTTTGCAGCAATGTTGAAAAAGTCCCTTAAAATTTCATAACTCTAAATGTTCTTCAGTGAAGTTGAGATATTACCAGCAGTTAGGGGAATAAACGGGAACAATCTTTTCTATTAAAAAAAACCAACCAAAACTACTTGTTTCAGTAGTACTTACACATTGTCTTTGAGTTTCGCCCTGAGGGTACTGAAATCCATGGGTTTTTTAATGTACTTCTTGTATGATGGAAACTGTCTGCAATTAACTGGCTGAAGAAATGGCCAGCCATCATCACTTTTCTCCAATTCTAACAATATTACCCTGAAATTATTGAAGCATATTCTCTGTCACTTTAACCATTTTCCCTTATTAATGTAGTTTTAAATTTAAAGCTGACATTTTTCCCCTCTTAAGTAGATTGGCAATTAAAGGTTCAGCATAGGTTCAATAGATTGTTTCAAGTTTGAAGCATATGGAATATTTTGAACAATTCAAAATATTAGATTTACTTGGTTTTGATGATTGAGGTTTGAAAAGGGTTGACTACAAGACAGATTATCTTTATTAATAATAGTGGGTCAGATACAAACTAGCCTGATATTAGAGAAAATGTTTAGCAAATGATAGGTTTTGAAATAAAGTTCTTTTTTTAATGCATAAGCAATCTTAATTTTTTTTCAGCCATTTAAAAATATGAATGCAATTTTTGAAAATTCTACCTGCATGGAGCCATTTCTCGTGAAAGATCTGGGTTTTTCTTTCTTTCAGATATCAAAGTTTCTGACCTGCTGCCATCCGAGTCTCGCCTCTCTTTTTTTGCTTCACTTTTCCTCCTTCCACGCTTGCCCTTCTTGGTCCCCTAAATAATAGGGAAAAAAACACTTGCTGTACGTACATCCTCAACAATAGTCAGAAGAAAATATTTTGTTACACAATCACCTCGCGTGTACTTATGGTTGGTTAGTGACACTTTAACCACACACAACTTACAAATATATCTGATTTCACAGACACACACACCACATTATTCCAGCTTAAATCCAGCGATAGATGTCCATTTTTATTTTCTCAATCCACTAATTTTTATTAATACAAAAAAAAAAAAACTTTTCTGGGGAAAGAGTTTATAGTAGATACCATTATAAAACAACAAACTAAAAACAACATTGAAAATTCAGCCAGAGTCTGAATACTTTTCAAATATCTAAAACATAATTCTATCGTTACCAAATTCTATTTAATTGAATCTGCAGTTAATTGGAATTTACAGAGATCCGCTAACTAAGTGAAAAAATGTTTACCAATGGTTTAATGCCATCTAGTCTAAGATATTTTCACTGTGAATTATATTAATGCATTCATTCTGACCCTTAAACTGAAAATAATTTCTGTTCCAACAAGTTGTTTGTGATAAAATATATTATGAAGAAAGTTAATAAATTTATTGTTAATAAAATTTACCTTTTTCAATTTGTATAAAGATAGTTAAAATTCCCTATAAACTTGTGATTTTTCTAATTTAATATATCACAGAATTAGCTGATATCTACAAGGGAAACAGTGCTGTCGAGTAGTAGTTAGCCATTCAGGCGTCACAAGGGGTCTAGCACTTCCAGTTTTGGTAGCGGAAACCCTATTAGAAATCTTAATTTTTATATGTGAGAGGGAACCCATGAAGAGTGAGAAGAAATGCTGCCATGGAAATCAAGCTCAGGCCCTCAACCATAGTAGTCTACCACTGGATGTCCCATCGTGATTTTGACTCCTGCATATTATCTTAAACCTGACTTAGTTTGACCAAAGTGTTTCCATGAAAATTTTTCTTCTGAAATAAAAGATGTTTGTTGAAATACATTACAAAAGCTATAAACAACACTGTTTCCAAGAAATGAGACTTGTAATATGCTGCTTCCCTTCACACAGTTGGGATTAAGACAGATCAGGGTTGGTACATTACACTGATTTTAAAGATAATACCAAAAAGGAAGCAATAGTAGAATAATGCATCAACAAGCAAGATAACAGCAGACACCCCTTTCATTTCACCTTTTTTTCTTAAACAAGTTTCTTTCCATTTAATAATAAAGATTTTTCTTAGACTTGCATTAAATTTTGTTCATCCATCTATTTTTTTCATGTTTTGTGCAGCATAGGCATTTGTTGCTGATAACAATTACAAGTGTCAAAAACTGCTTATAAAATTAATGTTATTTCAAAACTACCACAAAGCATCAAGATGGAACAAGCAAATACAGACTATGCCTTTGGCAGGTTGGATGGGAGTTTTTCCAAAAATTGGGTTGCAGTTTGTCTAAGGTTCCACCTTAGGTTACCTTGTATTCAATTATGAGGCTAAGGCTGCACCAGAAAGAGCCAGTCTGTTAGAAAAAAGGAATAGTTAACAGTGACTCAGAGTGCATCAACAGCTAGAAGTATGATGTGTACCAATGCATCCACTTATCTTCACCAAGAGAGGGGGCCATACAATAAGACAATCAACACTGAATAGCCTTGTCATACTCACCTGCAATTAGCATGGGGTTTTGGTTTACATAAGTGATTTGTCATCTCTCAAACAGTCAGATCTAGTGGTAGCAAAATGGTCCACCTTGCAACAGTAGTAGAATAACAACCATCACCCAAGATATGACGGACGTGAATCAAGAGGTAGTTGTACTGCATACTGACTACTGTAATCCTGATGTCATGTCACCTGACATCAAGAATGCAAAGGTCAAACCATCTACTACGTTGCCAGGCATACTCAATCAATGCCTGCCAATTTTTGTGTTTGTGCAAAATATATCAAAGTAAAATACAAGCAAGTGTTCAGAAAAATCAAAATTAATGCTTATTTGGTAAACTAGCAAAGTAAATATCTAAAATTCTCCAGGGTTTCAGAAAACAAATCTATGCTCAGTGGCCTGAAACAAAGTCAATTGTCATTACAACAAACACAACACGGATCTCCCTCTAGTCAATGCGTACATGAATTTTACCCCTCATATTTTAAATAATTGGCATTCAACCCTGCGATTAGAAAGAAAAAAAAGAACATTAATTATATAGCATTTCAACCCATCTTACCTTTTTTAATGCAAGTAAAATGCGAGATGATGAACCTCACTAACCACTGTGATAGAATGAGAATAAAGTAATGGTTGACAATATAAAATGAGCAGTAAGGAAAAACTTACCTTTTCAGCAATACATGAGGGGCATATCCATTTCTTTGGTAATCTTAAATGAGAAAACAAAAGATAAAACATTAAAAGCTAAACATTTACTGCTGTTTGATACTACTAAAAAATCAATCGATCATAAACATATCTAAATAATATGAAATATAACAAACATTTAGTTAAGAACTACTAATTTGTGGCTATCTTGGCAAACCCTGATGATCTTCAAAGTCTAAGGACATCTCCCAGCAGGAAGCTAGAAGGGGAAAGTGTGTGGTGGGCTATTAGCCTTGGTAACTGAGCAAGGAGTTACCTAGGTATGTATGATTGGGGGAACTCTACAGTAGTGGACAAAGCACAGCCAGTCAGTAGTTACATCACCACAAGTATCCAGAAAACCCTACTAGAAACTTCATTTTTAGATGTCTGAAGAAGCTGGAGCCCCCAGAGGAAACCCATGTGTGCCAGTCTCTGATCGAGATTCAAAATCAAGCCTTCAAGGGGGTTAGCTTAAATATATTAAAGTATTTTCTTGTAAACAATTTTTCTTTGACATACAATGTTTTGAAATGTACCCAAATAAATATTTGTATACAATGTATAACAATATAGTTCCATACATTAAAGGGGTTCAGTAAAGGTGAACATAAATGTTTGGAAATATGAAGTAGAGAACTATGAATTAGTGAATTTGAAAACTGTCTATGTAAACATGGAAAAAATGAAATGTGAATATCTCATGAAAAAATACAAATAAAAACAAACAATTTATGTTAACTGTACAGATAACACAATTTTCACTCTCTTTCAGAGAAAACAGATGGCAAGATTAACGCATCACAATGCAAGTATCAAAATTCAGAAAAATAACCGATTCCAAAAGATGTATATATTTTTTCTTCCATTGGCTATACTTACTATAGTATACATGCACACTTAATTATGAAACTAAGGTATGTGTGTACTCTGCCCACTCCAATTCTTCAGCAATTTGATAGAACCTGTGCCCACCAATGATCTATTCCTGTATCTAGGTCAGTTTCTGGTAAATCTGGATCAAGCCTACATCTACCACACCCTCGTAGGTATAAGTCTCTTTCCATTTTTCCTATCTTGCTAGGAAATAAGTTTTTTGTTGTTTTTTTTTGTTTTTTTTTCAAATGTAGATGTGCAGATGAATGTCTTTGTGCTTCAGAGTTTATAGGGAAACTTTGCATGCACTCAGATGACTACACATCCAAGCCATACTTTAGTAAGTTTCCTATCAGCTTTTATCTTCAACAGCTTCTTGGCACTTATATCCTTATCACCTAATGTTTGATAAAGCATGAAAGAAAATGCCAAAACAAATATCTGTTAATCACAGACCAAGAAGGATGATTTAAATAAATGAGGTATATTGCATAGTAGATAAAGGAAAAACAGTGTCTTCCTTCCTTCCTAGAACAACTTTTGCAATTCAGGCTGCTCTATACATTTTTTAAACCATGTGTGATAAAGTCAAAAGCATCCAGCAATGTCTATCTGTCAATCATTCATCAATAACCACTTGTAATAATCTTTGTAATATAAAATGGCAATGAGTATTCAAAAGTTTCCATATTTCTACAAAAGTTTTCCTTACTAAACTTCAAGTCAGCAAAAACATGACCCAGTCCATCAATATAAACACTGTTCTTAAACATGCCAAATGTCTGTCCTATTCCTATTAACAGTTTTAAGGCAGCCATCATCGTCTGATGATCTAACAAGGAACAGATGCCATAGTCACATAATTTAACTTTTCCCACCTCTGTTTAAATTCAAAACTAATTTATGGCAACAATAGAGGCCTTTGGAGGTCATTACCATCGCCTGCCAGGTGCAAGAAAATTTCCTGGTCATCAGCACATCACTAATCATGGATGATACATGTCCCTCGACACCTCAGGGTTATATGTGATGTGATGTGATGTAAAGTGTACGCTGATCCTACAGAAAATGTTGAGAATGTAGGATGATCTGTGATGAGAAGGAATACTCGCCATCAGATACATCATCTGGTAAAGAAAGTGAAGAATGTCAGGTGATTCGACTAATTCAAAGAGTGGCCAGTGTGGAATGCTGCTGCTAGTTGCATCCCCTCCACCCATGTTTGGCCTTTGTGTGGTCCCGTGGTGATGGTTTCATACCAACTTTGCCTGTTTTTTGATAGAGGAAAACAAACCAACCAGACTTCCAGCCCACTCTTATTATGAGACCAGGGAAAATTGCTCCAGACTTGTTGGTGACACCTTCTACTACATCTTATGCTGTATTCCACCAGGCCAAAACAAAGGCTGTTTTTGTATATTTATCATAATTTTACATGTAGATCTATCATTGCATAAAGGAAAAAAATCTTTTGCACATATGGTGATGAAATTTTTTACCCTATACTTCCAGCTAAGGGTTAAAATATTAATAATAATAATAATCTTGTCTTGTTGCATGTTTCCCTGATTACAGGGGTTGTGGATCACCATCTTGGTTACAAGGTTGAATGATTACTTCTCAACATGGGAAGCCACTAGCAAAAGTCCCTACCAGAATTCATCATTTTCAGATGTGGGAAAAAATCCATGTGACCATCTGGTTAGAAAAGAAGAAACTGTGCCAGAGAGATAAATTAATCAGGGTTCATCCCCTGTAGAAATTAACTTTGGCCCTCAACCTTAGCAATCCAGTAATCTAACCAATGGACTACCATGCTGCCCTATAATCTATAATGGATTAAAATTAAGGAAAAAGAAAAAAAACCTTATTTAATTTGGAACTGTTTTCCAGCAAACTTTAGTTTCCATAGTACTAACAGTCACCTAGTAGTAAGTAGCTGATGTCTAGTTTGCCGTTATTTAAAATAAGCATTAAAGAGGAGAAATTCATGACTAAAACGTCTAGTTTTCATTCACTGCTGCTGCATATTGTCTTCCTTCCATCCCTTACACCACCTCTCCAATGAACAGCTTTGAAATGCACAAGTTAACTTATTACCATCAACACTGACTAGTAACATGTTCAGTGTCTGATACACGTGATAAATCTTCAATGGAACTTTGTTACGTAAAACTGCACACAAATAACCTTTCATTTCAACAAAGCATGGAAGAAAAACTGGAGGAAAAAATGCGATATTTTTTTTTTCAAAGTCTGATGAAATCAAAACTCAGAATTACCACAAAAATCGATGAAAAAACAAGATTTATATTACTGGCAAAAGTACAAATATCTGTAGATTGTGATGGAGACCAGCTCAAATAAGAGAAAGTCATCATTTAATAAAGTCTAAGTAAATCACCACACACATTTACATATTTCATCATTGTTATTGATATGCTGTTTGCTGCTGCTTTTTGTTACCCTGTCTGGATGTTGAGCCTGAGGATAGGGTCTCCTTTTTTTTTTTGTCGTGTACGTGTAGTGGAAAGCTCATGTGTGTGTGCGCATCTCCGAAGAGAAGGGGTTGGGTAATGAGGCCGAAACCTCGATGGAGCAAAAGCCCTTGTGAGTTGGCGAAAGCGAAAGGGAGTTGAAACTCCTGTTAGGGACAATGTCCCTTGGTGAAATCCTTATACAATTGAGTCCCTCAGAACTTCTGCCTGTGTATGAATGTTGTATTTTAAACACTCTAATAGGAGAAATGCAGTTTTATTCTAACCACTACCACCACCACACAGACAGTGGCATTTCCTTTTAAAAAGCAATTTTGTTAAAGGACATATGCCCTAGCTACATAATCTTAGCAGAATGTCTATCAGGGATACTTCTGTGACCAGTATCTGATATCAATGCATGAAACTCCTGCTATTTTGGATCTTCTTGAACCTCATCAGAAATGCATTTCAGTCCTAAGATAGACTTTATTCTTTGCATTTGCATGCCAAAGATTAGTATGCCATTGCCTGCAATCCACTGGATATCTGCTTATATACATAATAAAAAAAAGTTTTATTTTTTAGCATAATATATTTTTAAAGAAAACAAAATGGTGTTAGCAATAAGCCTGTTACCTTCCAGCATATGTTATTAACTGTTTGCTAAATGAGCATAATGGATAAAAAGATACTATCTGAATTCATCTGTTAAGAGTTTTTAAAATACGCAAAATGGTTGTAAAATTGTGTGATCTCAAACCTTGGCAGAGGGGGAATAAGACAGTCTATGTGGAAGGCCCTGGGGCATTCATCACAGAGTACGAGTTTTCCATTTTTCTTCCCACAAACCATACAACACGGAACACCGGTGGCCTAAGGTAATAAAAGTAAACGAAAGAAAATGTCACTTATAATGGTAACTGTTAGAGTCAGCAAATATCCGTGCACCTCATTCCCAAAAATACTGAATGAAGCACAACGAACTGCATTGTTCTGAATCAGCAGGTTGTTTCAGTTCCTTTTGTTGTTAAGCAAACCACACACCACCCTTGCTGTTCTGATAGGTTCATTTCCAGCCTCTCAACCCCCAAAAAAATAAACCAAAAAAGCAGCAGAGCTAAACAAGTCACATCTACACTTTGTCTCAATTTAATAATAAACTTAGCAACTGGCCAGGTACATTCTTCGTCATCACACCTGTGCTAAATTATTTCAGGTCAGTGATAATACATAAAACATGGACTTTCATGAAGAGCCAACCAAACTATGAATTGGTTCAGGATACGAACACGGGCATACATTAGAGGTGGCATTAGAGAAATATCCAACTAAGACAAAGCTCCAGATGCTTGTAGCAGAAAATTAAATTCAATTTCTGCCCAATACTGTTGTGAAGTTACCAGTCTTACGTGTTTTTTAACTACCAAACCATATTATGATTCCACTTTCATTGCACATCAGTATTTTGCTTTTTTACATCACGTTAGTGCAGCCAACCCTCAGTCAAACCAAATTTATTGAAAGATTAGCATCTTCAGAAACAAACTCTAAGAAATTAATGCAAACCAAAAATATTACATATTCTCACCAAATTATTCTTCATTTACTCACAGGAACACATTTTACAAGAATGGAAAATATAAAAAATCTCCAGTATTTCACCTTTATGCAAAAGACAGAGAAATGGAACTAGATTAGATTTTAAAATGCTAATATAAATATCATCAATACAGCAGCACAAATAAAGCTGGGAATAATTCAAACAGGAGTTGAACTGATTATAAAATACACTAAACAATGAACCTACACAGAAAGTGTGTGCGCGCGGTATTAGAAATAATTACGGAAACAGTAGAAACTGGGTATAAAATGCAAACAGCATGAGATAGATTGCACCTCATGCATAAAAATGCAATGCTCCAGAGTGCAGTCATGTGTTAGTGTGATATACTGTGATTGGTTGTCATGCAAGCAATCAGAAAGTGCCACAACTGCAAAAGGATTGTAACAGTATAGGCAGTGATATCATTGTAGCATGGTGAACATGGGTGAATACTACGGCTTTTGGGAAAGAAATATCAAATGAAAAGTGTACAGAAATCAAAGTCTTAGCTAGTAAAGAATACTCCATGTGGCTGATTGTAGCCCAACTTCAGAAAAGGCTGAATGCAAAACTGAGGATACATGAAACTGATAGTGTCGACAATAAATGTGGCCGAGGAAGAAAGCCTGTTCTCTAAATGATAGATGATGAGCCTTAGAGATCTTGCGAATGACCTGGCTTCAAGTACAGGTGTTAATGTTTCTTCAGGAACAGTAAGATACACATTAGTGCAAAGTGATCTCTATGGGTGTAGCTACCAAGACACCTTTGCTAAGAAAAAGCAAACAAATATCAAGGCTGAACTGAGCAGAAGATATGAAACAATAGGATGACCAAGCCTGGAGGGAGGTGCTCTAAACAATGAGTCTAAGTTTTAACTGTTTGATAATAATCTATGGTAGTTTGTTCAAAAGCAGAATGGGGAGCAGTAATAACAGTTAGTGTACAATGGCTACAGTAAAGCATGGATGTGGATTAATACAAGTATCAGCTAAGGTATCTGAGATTTGCATAAAATCAAAAATATAATAACTGCCAACAGGTACAGGAAAATTCTCGTCCATCATGCCATTCCCTCAGAAAGACATCTCTTTGGGCAAAGACTAGTCCTCTAAATGATAATGCCTCCCCCAACCAAAGCACCAGCCAGTGTGGAGAAGAATTATCTGGAACATAAAGAGGCTGATGAAACAGTCACAAAAGATGCCTTGGCTTGCACAAAGTCTTGATATGAACATCATAGAGGCTATGTGGGGTTATATCTACTGAAAAAGTCAGATGACAACCATTTGAATGGATTGTGGAAAGTGCTACAAGACATTTGGAACAACATTCCATAGTCATACATCGATAATCTGAATTGAAGCATCAAAAAAGATCTCAATCCAAATACTATTGCACATACGATGTATTTATTTTGCTTTTGCATATTTTTATGATAATGCATTGAGTATGTATTATATCTGGCTTACAGTTGCATTTACTCATTATTTGCACATATTTTGTGTTTCCATAATTATTTCCAATACTGAATATAATTCTAAAATTTCTTTTTACTCTAAATGCATCAATTTCTCAAGCTGAGAAGAATGGGTGCAGATTACTCAGAAACACCTCATCATTAACAATACATTCTAAATAACCAAGAAATAATTCAAATTAATAACATTCCACTTGCTGGTACCAATTATTTTGAGAAAGTCTTACAGTGAGGTTTAAGAACGCATTTCAGAAATTTAAAATGCAAAATTAAAGAACTTTGTCAAAGATACTGCACATAGAAATAAAATTCAAATAAAATAAACTTGCCTTTGAAATGCATTCAAAACAGTACCAATCTCCTTCTGGTATAGTTTCCATTTTGGGCTTTAAAAAAATTTTTAATTTAAAAAAAAATTATTTTACTACAGAAACATTATTTGGTATTTTCAACACAACTATTACATTGTTACAGTAAGCTCAGTATAAAAGTTATGCTCTATAAAATGAAGATGTGATTTTATGCTTGGCACATATTCCTTTACAAGGATAAATGGATTTGTAGCCTGACTTCCTTCATCCTGGTATGAACTGTAGCAGAAAGTCAAAACGAAAAGGTATCAAATGTATAAAATTTGTAGAATAAAAAGTGGTAACACAATATTAACATTTACTATGCAAACCCTTATATATACAAATGCAATAATTTCTTTGAACAAATCCCAGTAAAATTTAGTCTATGCAACTGTGTTTAATTAGTCCTTACCTTGAAGCAATATGTATGATATCCCTTATCACAACCATCACAGAGTAGCAGCTCGGCTTCATTGTCATCTTTCCTGCAGATCTGACAAAGCTACAAACCAATCATTTAAGCTTTAATTATGTGAAAAAGTCTGATTTAAAATTACAACTCTTAGTAAATGCGTACATACTCCAGTGTGTAAAAGTTATCAAACTTACCACTTTCATTATGGATTTTTCCCAGGCTATAGAAGTGTTGAGCTGGTAAGTACATAATGTTAGCTGAGCTGGGGAGTGAGCAGACAGCACTCCTTTCCTCCACACAGCCAGTCCAGGTGGCACGTCTTCCTCCTCTTCCTTCTCATCTTGCTCCTCTTCTAGTTCCGCAATCTGATGGCTGTCACTGTGGGATGTTATATTGGCCAAACTTATCTGTACACTGAAGCAAAATTAATGCATATTCCAGTACACATACTTAGTTATGTGCAGTTCAGTCAGGGACAGTAAAAATAACTGTTGTTTAAAAGTGATGCAGATTTGAAAACAGGGATGCTTATCTCAGTCACACAATGTCCCTTGGAATTACACAGAGATTTGGCAGAGAAATGTCTGACCACTAGGATAAAACAACAATCCTGCAATGCAATATAACATAACATGAATCTTGTACAAAATCCAAGCAGCTCACTTTTAAAATGTTTTGTTTTCTTTAATTGTAGAGGGATATCCATATACTTAAGAGAATTATATTCTATGTTATAAATGAATATCCTAGAATTTTGTTTACCTTATTTTAAAACTTTATAATAAACAAACAGTGTTTGCATTTATTTTATCCAATTTCTCTATGTTGTCTGTTGCTTTTCATATGCAAGATTAACGAAAAAACAAAACCAATTGAGAGACACAAAACTGCTTCTAATAAATTAAAAATGCAACCAACTTTCCAACCTGTTATGATGCACCAACATGACAAACAAATACAGCTATATCAGTGCTACTCAAAAATGACTAATTGCATAACCCAAAGTTACCAGCATAACCAATCACCACCATCATGAGGCGGCCATACAATGAGGGCTATCCTGGCAATGGCGTTGTTGTCCGTGTTAGCACAGCAAAGGAATGGAACATCGATGTAGCAAAGATAGTTCAAGTAGCAGCCTGTGGCTTGTAAGAACCCTGGTACCAAGTCTCACGTTATTGCTGTTTATTTTATCATAACCGATGTAACCAGGTGTTGCATTTTTAGAGTATCAGAGATTTTGAAAAAGAAAAAAAATCTTAAAGTGGAATAAAATTAATACATCTGTATGAAATACCAAGAGCAATCTAGGTGTAATAAATAATTAATTCTAACAGTTCAAACAATCATGTTTTCATACAGACTTAAAATTAAAAAACATTAAAATTTTTTCTGTAGGCTTAGATAAGACCAGATATGCAAAAGCACAGAAAATGATTTGACACAATCATTGCATGTACACCACTTAAATACAGAGCGTTAGTTGGATTTGCACAGAGACAGATGACTTTTATTTTACTGGTTGTAAATGCAGTGATCAAGGCTCATCATGTCTACAAAGTAAATTCTTCAATAGGCAATATTTCTGTGACAAAACATTATTAAAACAGGTGGTGGACATTTCCTGGACATATATATATATGACTGCAGACAGTAGTAGTTTTTGACAGCAGCTGAAGTGATGTTGGTACTTATTAAAATTAGTATGGTTATTATATTCAAGGTAATGTATGTCATCAACTAGTGACACAACAGATTGCATTTGTCACATTTTATTGGTTTTATAGCATTTTTATCTTATTTAAACCTACAGAAAAATTGTTGTTGTTTTTTAATCTAATAAGTTTAATTTTGATTCTCTGAACTATTAGAATTAATTCTTCACTACACCTAGATTGCTCATGGTATTTCATAGATTCCAGTTTTCAGTATTTTTCATGAGGACCACTAACATTTCCAATTTAATAAACTTTTGCATCCCTCTCACAAAGATTTCTCTGTTAAAATCCAAAACTCAGAGAAAATTTTTAAAAAACTGCTTCACGTAGCTAGCCAATTTCAAAGTGCTTCTTACACTAGTGGATGAGGTAAAACTCAGGTAGTAGGCAAATATAAAAACCTAAATAAAAATTCTTTTGTAGACATATATGCCATTTTAAAATTTTTTCAGATAATCAAGATGATTCATTAACTTTTTGAGATATTTCAGGGTTGTACTGGTTATTTTTTTTAAATATAAAACTGCCTTCATTTACATTTTTTTTTTGTTTAAATATTTTTTTTTTTGAAAACATGTACTGACAAATCTTTATTGCTCCAATCCATGTGTTTTGAATTACATGTGTTGAGTAAACATACAGCTAGTTCAGCACAAATACTAACTGTGATTCTAGGTAAAAACTAATGTGGTATGTAGAAAGCTAAAGAGTTACTGTAAGGATATCTTGCTTAAAGCCGATTTCAAATACAGATTCGCAGTTTAATTATATAATGCTTTACACTTCATTTTTGTTTTCTTTTTGTTCAATCGTTATTCTGAAAAGCATATCAATCTCCTGCTTTAGGCCTGTTAACAGAAAGCTGACAGTGATACAAGCTAATCCCATCACTTGCCACAGTAATTTCAAGCTTGACATGATAAATAAAAGCGTATAATTTAAAAAATGCACCAACAAGTTTAGAATTTTTCCTCATGCTATGAAAATGTACCAATGATCTGGACATTTTTGTTAAAGCAGGTCCTAAGAAATGAGTATAAATCACATCAGCTGAACAGATCATAAAAACTGTGCACTTTGCACATGAAAAGAATTTATGAGACATTATTCACAAACTTTGGATTTGTCACATCCCTTGGTTTTGGTAGAATTTTAATGTAACATGTCAGAAAGTACATAAAATCACAATTAACAGATCCACTTTTATCTACATACCTTTTACATAATGGTGGTTTGAGGTAGCGCCGTTCTATATTTTTTTCCAAGTTCAGTAATCTGTCTTTAGCAATTTCCAGGAGGCACTGTTTGTGTTTTCCCTTTTCTGTATGCACTGAATCATCTACAGCATTATCAGATTCTTCTTCTTCTTCTTCTTCTTCTTCTTCAGCAGTAGCTGCTTTTGGTGGTAATTTCCAGCCCTAAGGAAAAGCAGCAATCTTGGATAGCTACAACTTACAAGTGATGAAAACATTTACAGAACATTTTACTGTGTGTGTAACGCTGAAACTACACTGATTCAGTTATGCCAGACTCTTAAAATAAGACTACCAAAGAGACAAAATTAATACTAGTTTCTCATTGTTGCTAATATAATGAAAATTCAATTTTAAAATATTTATGTAAAATACAGGATTCAGCTTTAAACCAGTGCACTAAATGCAAATTTAAAAATTATCGGCGCTCAAATATCTACTTCATTAAAGATGGAATTACTTTAAGCGATAAATCTAAAATTTCCTGTAAATACTAACCACATATGTGAGCATGTGTGCACATGTGCAAGTAACTATAAAAACAAAGATTAAATTATTAAAATTACAAAAACAGAAGCAAGCCAAAAGAATAGAATGGGTATGCTGCTGCTAAATGCTAGAAGGGTCTTTCATTGTTACCTGTCACAAAAGTAATACAATTTGTTACATTTAAAAAATGTATACAATTAGATACCATACTCTACATTGTAGAACTAATTAAAACTTAGCTAATATTTAAATTTTGTTAAAAATCAAATTGTTTTTTTAAAATTCTAATATGTATACATATTAATATAAAATTTTAATTTTATAATCAAATAAGGAATGAAAATCTGTTAACTTTATTGCACAGCATTACACATGATCAAATAAATGGTATGTATTTCACTGCCTTAGCATCTAATCACGCAAGGGCAAATCTGATTACCGAAGTAACTAAAGTTTAGAGTATCTAGGAATTTTTAGAGTAAAAAATTAAATAGTAATAATAATGAAACTATAGATGATAAGATATAAATCTCAATGCAGTCTTGCATGCTTTTGTTTGTTTCTAGATCCTGGTAATAAACTAAGTTATCCAAACTGCTGAAATCAAGCAATTCGAAATTACATCAGGAAAAATGTACCCTGGTGGTTCTAATTACAATTACTTCAGAGTAATTGATTTTTAAAACATCCAGGAAAAAGTCTTTTCTCACCTGCACGTTAAAATGCATCAAATGAGCTACTGTGAAGAATGAAACATACTACCCACCATCAGGTTAGATAGTACAAACCTTCACCTGCAAACTTGCTGTATATACCCTTCCCTCCAACATCTCAATTTCCTCAAGAATGGCTGCTTCTATCTCATGAGCAACATGCAAAAGCCAGCTGTCATTAGTGTCAGGGTCTGGTGCACCAGTCTGAGAATTGGGCTGGAAACCTTTCTTTTCTTGGAACTTAACATCTGGAAAGAAAAAACATTTGAAATAAATCAGCCAAACAAGTATTATTTTAACCTTATTAATCATTATTATTTGCAGACATAAATTTATAATCTGGACTAGATTTTTTACTGTCTAACAACAGTATTTACTTTGATAGGGTTCCAAACTGCATACAAACTGCTATTGTAACATATTGCTTGCTCACAATTATCATTTTTAAATAGTATCAAACTAGAAATAAAATGAAACAACAACATTTCCTGGCAGCTCTATTTTTCTCAAAAAAAAAAAATGTAATATACTAGGGATGTTCAAATAAAACTTGGCTGTAATGGTATCCAGCTACCAGGTTTTATCTGAACATTGCTAATATTTTGTGATGGATTAAATAATACAAAGTTAAACAAAATGCAGTTTTCTTTTTAACTCCATAATACGTTCTTACCACTCCTTACTTCCTTCGAACATGCAATGCAGGTGTAATCAAAATACTTCTGTAATGATTTCTGTAGCATCCTCTCACGGATTCCTCGAGGATGAAGGCACTTAATCAGCAACTTCAGTTGATCAACATCTGTAAGGCGCCACCACCCATATTGCATTTCTGAGAGGAAAGAAAGAAAGAAAATTTCACAAAAGGTATCTTGAAAATTTTGTTTTAATATATCCAAAGTTTTTTCAACTCAAACTTTGTTTTTTTCTTCTTTTTAATTATAGCCTGCAAAAATACAACCTTCCAAACCATATTAATATATTTTTTAATGTGCTTCTACAAATAGTGGAATTTTGACTTTATCATCATTAATATAATAATTAACAAGTTTCATAGGCAGGAATTGTTCAGAACAGAATTACAAAATTTTTTTCATGGCCAATATCTATAATCTTTTACCATAGGTGAACAATTTTATAACTTGAAAGCCTGCACAAGAAAACCATGGAAGTTATATCCAAAACATGGATTTAGTGCTTGATGTGTCAGACTACAGTGAACCCAACCAACTGACAAGTCATGAGAAAACTGGACAGGTGTCAAAAAGGCTAGGGTTATGAATAGAAAAGGCACTTGTACAATTAAAGAGAATAGAAAAAACAAAAGAAAGAAATTATCAAGTTGGTTGCCAGAAAGAACTTAATTCAGGCCTGGGTAGGACAAATGCATCAATGTCAAAATAACAGACCAAAAAAACTCATCATCCCAGCAGATGGTGAACAGGTAAAAAAGATTGGTCACAAAACCCTTGACAAGAGGCCTATGATGGGCAAGGCTCCATAGTGCCTAGTATAACACTAACAAGCCAACCAAAACCAAGTAAAAAATGAAGGTAAACTGCAAGATTAGTGTCAGAGGATTTTCTCCAGGCAAGTGAATAAATGGAAGATAACTCAGTCATTATTGCCACATTAAAAAACAAAAGCCAATTCAGACAGGCTTTAAAAACACACAAAAGACTGATACAAAGAACAATGGAGAGAGAGGATTTCAAACATTACTCAAAGACTTCCACTCACCTTAGTCTTTTAGCCTTGCAAGGGTTTGCTTAATTAGAGAGATCACCTGAATTGGCAAGAACAGCCCATGAATCCATTTAGTACCAATGGCAGGAGCTGATCAATAACAGCAGCCAAAGTAGCCAAAATTGACTATACAGATAAAGAAGGAAGAAAGGAAGAGAATCCATTTATGGCTGCTACAGATTTGAAACAATCCAATAGAACCACTAGAGAGTGATCAAATAATAGAAATGGCATGTCAAGGTTATAAATGGAAAGAAATAATGAAATACACTGCTACCAAAACAAAGTAACTGGTAAATAAAGCTGTATATATAAGTTTTAAACAAATATGCAAATAAGTTGAAAAAATAAGAATATAGTAATTAATCACAAAACAATAAAAATGAGTGGAAAGAAACCAAAATTTGCTTGCTAAAAATAAGAGTTATCAAATTTGTTTACAGACTAGGGCATAGACAACATATGATTTTGAGCTATTATATTGAATTTACTTTACTTCAGATAGCGATTTTTATTTTCTATTTTTTCTTTCTAGGATTTGTTAAATACTCATTTTTAGGTGTTTCTATCTTTGCATTCTCATTTTAATTACTTCATTCCTTTCTGCAGATTGAATTGGTTTGGTTTGGCACATCCTAGAATAGTTTCTTCTCAGAGTTCTAGTAAGGATTTCCCTGCCAAAGCTAGAAGTGCCAGACCTCCTCTTGGCATAACATAAGCAATAAATACCCTCTGGTGGATAACCATGACACTACAATTTGTCATCAGTGTTGTCACTGATGTAGAAAGTTTTTCTCCATTGTAGATACTCATGTATGACACAACAATACTTCTACTACTAGCATGGTAAATAAAACTGACCACCTAAGTCTAATAGTAGATGATCAAAATCCTAATATGATAAACATTCTGGTGTAATGCTATCTGTTATCATGTAGAGATAAAACCAACAAATATGGTGGGACTTTTTGCTTCACATTCAAACAGTCTACAAGGGAGACTACTCCAGTGAGAGAGAGCATAGTGCTGCAGTTCTCTGTGAGAAAGCCAATCTTGCACCATAAAAGCCTGGCACTACCAACTTCAGCAGGAAAATCCTTACTAAAATTCTTCATACTCAGATGCAAGCAGCAGCCCACAATTGGCTGGCAAAAAGCAGAAATAGACCATGCCATGGAGGTTCATCAAATAGAGCCAAACCCTACTAGGAATCAAACTCGACTCTCAACCTTGAAAGTCCACCCCAACTTTACTGTTTAAGAGAGCTAATAATGCATATTTTTTCTTTCAAATCCATATATTTAGTAGAAATAAATGAAAATTTTATAAATTGATTTAAACATATTTCTGAACATTTTTTTTTTTAAATTCTGGTTAACAACACAGCAGGCTGCCAGTTTTTATGCTGGTGTATTTACTGTCTATTAAGTACCATAATTAATACTGCTGGCATTCAAAATACTTCCACTGCTTGTATCACAGAAAGCCTTATTTACTGCAAAATAATTATCAATAACAATATTCATAAATTAAATAAAAGTATACTTTTTTAAACAATCTATTTAAAATATCATAACAAGCAAAGAGTTGCAGAAATAAAGAAACCCAGCATTCTTGAAAAAAAAAATCATTCCTTTAGCCAGATGCACCCATTATCAAACCAGGTATGGTGATTGAGTGTTTACAAGTTTTCTAAATCATCAGTAAAGGAAAAAAAAAAAGTTGCGTGTCTATTTTCCTAACCACAAATTAAGATAATGCTGCATGTACTAGGAACGTTGAAAGAAAACCCAGAGAATGGATATCATTATGGTGATGCTATTTCATCAAGGTTTCATTTGAACAACAGTGTCCTAGTACAACTATCAAAATCAAAGTAATCCATACATGCACCACCTTTTCAGTAATCAATATATACTTACCTATAGGGATTGGCTGAGCATTACACTGGAAGGTTTTGGGAGAGTCTTTTGACTCACATCGACTGCCAGCTGGCAGTGGTAGTTCTTCTGGGACAGATGGTACTTTAAAGAAGCAGTTTGAAGACCCTGAGCCATTGCTGAGCATATTTAAGTTGAAGTCCACTGGACTTCCTTGGATTTGACCCATCTGGAATGACTGGAAAGTTGGACTGCGAACTGGAAAGGCATGGAATGGTAATGGATGAAAAAAGAACGGGGAATTATTTAGCATTCTCTGAGACATATTCAAAGGTGACCGAGTCAAAGTAGTTTCATCACAAGGCATTCGGGGAAGAATACTAAACCACGGTTTTTGCTCTGACAAATCAGTGCCAATTTTTAGTAAATGATCATTCAGTAATGGTGGAACTGGAAATGAGACTGGTGGAAGAAATGGTTGCAGTGAATTATTAGATTCACTGTCCTTCTTCAAAAGTGAGTCTATGCTTACAAAACTTGGCTTTATTTCTGAATTACTAGAAACAGCTGAGTTGCTCAATGAGGTTGTGGGGAAAGATGAACATCCTGTTGTATGCACATTATTTACAAATATTTTAGAGTCACAACTGGATTCTGTCTTTGGTATATACATTAAATCTTTTAAGTTAGTTGATTCAGGTTTCTGTAAAAATAAATTGATATTCTCTTCTTCTTTGGTAGAATTTGATGTTTTTTTACAGTGGTCAAAATTTTCTTCAGTTCTAACATGTTCCAAATTTGAGCAGCACTGAGTGGAATTATTCTCTTCATTGTTGTCGCTTACAGGGTCAGTGTTGTCTGTTGTTGGAAAGTCCTTTTTTTCTGCTTTATCAGTATAATCAATGTCTGCCGACTCGAGAACATCCATACATAGTGCACAGTCATCTTTCTCAGCTGACTGCAGGCCTTCCACATACAGACCACCGGTGTAAGGTAACAGCCAGTACTTCCTCTTAAAACGATCCTGACCAAAGCACACAGACCGCAGTTTAAATGATGCCTCAAAAACCTTGTTACGGTACTGGCTATGTTGCTATAGAAATATAAAATAAAAAAGAAAATAGTTTATTAGTGGTGCACCCTGATGTGACAATTGGCACTAACAGTTAAATTTTGCTTCTAATTCTGCACACAAGCATAAGAGTAGCATACCTTTGATAATTTTTCAATTTTCTTCTCACATTCTTCTAAAGATGCTGGATCTTCTTCCTGCACAAGAATACAAAACACACATTGCCTTATTTACATAATTAAATGCATACTATGTGGAAATTATTTAAGCATATTTCAAAACAAAAAGAAAACCAAGACAAAATAATGTATTATCCCTTAACATTCTTTTTCTTTCCACTTTGTTTGGTTACTGTAGTATAATACACAAGAGTTTTTTTTTTAAAAAACAGACACTAAAGTGCATTAATCTCCCTTATTGTTGCTTTAAAGTATCAATTCTCCATAAAGAAATAACAGGGTAGTTGCTAACTACATGTGATGCAAAATAAGGAATCCTGCATCAACACTAACAAAAGGAACGAACAAAAAACCTTAAGCCTACTTATAAATTATAGCTTCAATTTTTATGTACAGCATTAAAAACTTACAAAACTATCACTTAGTATCGCTGTTTCTCTGTTCTTCCAATTTATTGTAGGTAGTACTCCAATCATCGAAATCTGTCCAATCATTTACAGCCAGTGTAAATGACCCTTCCAACATTGGAGCAGGCACCCCTAACTCTGCTAAAGTTTGTTCTTTCTACACAACCATTCCTTACTGTAGCACTTGGTTCCAAAACCTTTCTTAGTGTGACCCCATTAACACAATGGCAAATTCTTATAACCTCAACTCCCAGGACCATCAGAGCTAGCTTCATGTACCTTGCTAGGAGCGTCTCCAGAACATTTTGAAAAAAAAATAAATAAATAAACAAAGTATAATATAATTCCTATATTCTAGGCCAGAAAATAATTGCATCTCCAGATGTCAGTGAGAGGCTGGTGTTTTGCAAGTTATAGGAGAGTGCAGCTTATACCACAGAAAACGGGTTACAGCAGTCAAAACAGTTAATGGTGCATGAAAATAATCATAATACTGGCTGGCTTCATAACCTCATCCCTTCTTGTTGCAACTCCTAGTTTTCAAACCCCTGCCTTATTTCTATCCACAGAAGACTGCCATCATTAACATAAGTTTAAAAAAAAAAAAAATCCAAATATTTTAGGAACTTGATGCAATCCTAACTATCTGACATAACAATCACAGGGAACCACGGTCAACGGAGAAATCGCATTATTAATTTCTCACCTCATTTGTAAATCTATTCTGGCTGCATCGTGTTTAAGTGTTCTGTCCATTTTTTGGCACTTAAATTACAGTTAACTTGGAGTAATTAGACAAAAGATGACAGATTATCATCAGGGTTTTTTTGATAAAGAAACCCTACAATTCACAATTCTATTTTAAAATTACATTACATCTTTACTGCTGGTAGGAACATGTAAAATTGTTAATAATGGTGTCATATATATATATATATGTGTGTGTGTGATGGATAAGTAATGTCCAAAACAATCTGAGAAAGAATGTACCGCATGGACAATAGCGATTTATCAGACCATCACGACACCTAAAACAAGAGACTTTGGTTGAGAGTTCTGTGAAAACTGTAGGAGTATAAAAAGAAAATGTGTTCCCACTTTTGAGAGAAATCTGTTTCATCTCCCCAGTCAAACCATCGCCTATAATTATAATTTATCAGAGGATGAGGTCTAACACAGGGTTTAAATGAGTTGCTACAAAAGGAAGAAACAAATGCAGAGAAACCACCATCACAGGGTAAGGTATTTATTTTTCAATTTTGTTTTCTCCTTAAAAAAAATTATTCAAAATCACCAGTAAAAAGAATTAATTTCTGGGATTTCAGGAGTATTTAAGTTATATAACCAACCTTCAGCCTCTAAGTTGTGTTGTTGAAAAAAAAAATTTAGCAACATAATACAAAGGGAAAAATGTCCTAAATAAAAAGTTATCAAAGCAATAGCTAAAGTATTTGCTTGTGGAGAAATGCAGATGTTGATTTCAAGACAGTTGTTCCTTCTACAAGTGCATTTTTCAAAGCACCTGCATTTCCACAGTTAGCTGGGAGATATGAAATGGCTGCTGGAAATTTATGAGAGAAAACCCCAAAAATTTATAGAGATAGTTCCTTCCCTCTATCAGGTCCTACACACAGGCATCTGTCCCACAGTAAACAAGAGATCAGTGATAGGATATAAATACGAGACAAGATAACATAGGAATCAGCCGAACATCGCACACTGCAGTTAATTCTCCCAAGCTCAGACTTGATTTTTATTCGAACACGTTGGAAAAGTACTGAAGATATCTTCCTTTAGTTTTTCTCTCCCAATTTTTGCTAAAACATCATCCTTACCTGCAGACAGTAAATAGTAACCTTTCAACATTACCTGTCTGTGATGGAGAACTCCCATATTTTGTCATTTGTCTAAAATGCCAGGCTAAAGATGGAAGCCTGGCTTAGCTTAGTCATCTAAAAAAATTCCACCAAAGTACAACTTACCCAGTTTACCAGCAGCTTGACAAGTACAGCATCTCGAGTTCTAGAACCTCCTTTACTTTAAATATCTTATCTCATAATTTACTTCTCATTACTTCAGAATTCTTTCAAAATTTCAAGAAAAAAAAAAAAAACATCATCAAAACAAAATCCCGATCCCAGATATAGCTTCATTGGCTTACCAATTCACCTGATGAAAATTGTGGTTTTTGAGAGTATTTGTATATAGGTTAATTTATCTCTGGTTTTAAGGTATGGGTGTCCACAAGGGGTTAAAGGGGACAACTGATCTCTGGAAAGTTGATGATGATAGTGTAATGATGGCACTATTTTTCTTTTTACTGTTCACTGGTGCATGATGAATCAAGAAAGAAATAATGAGTCTCTTGGCTGAAAGCTGGAAAGAGAGTAGCAATATGGTAAAGCATGTGTATGCCCCCCCAAATACTCAAATGAGTTTTTTTTTTTTTTTAAGTATCTATTTTACTCTGTTTCATACAAAACAAAATTTTAGATACATTTTTCAGCATCAATGGCTATCTAGCAATGACATTGAAGTAGGAAAACTGTTGAAAAGCCTTCAGCCTCCCATCCTTGCAAAAAGAATTATTGTAATGTCATTTGAATTGTGATCAGTAGAACAAGTTCAACATAGGGTGTAATGTGCCTTTAACTGACCTCTCCCTCAGAAATATTAATTATATTCGTTGAGTTTGTTGCATCACTGTCATTCCCACTTTCCTCATCTTCATCTGTATCATGTTTGTTTCCGGGAGTCTGCAACGTTTGACTTTCATCATCCATCAAAGAACTACTACTTTCTTGCACCAATTTAGGTGACTGGTGATTGAACTTCCTGCCTTGGATCATCTTCAGTCTGCAAAAAAAAGAGGATCATTTCACTCTGTTTAAAGTTCCAAAACTGACTCAAATACTATTTCTTCTGTCTATTTTTTTTGGATCATTGCAAAATTACAAATGCAATTCAGTTCAACATTGAAAACCAAAAATAATTTCATCCGAGAAACAAAAAAAAAATTCACAAAGATGCAATGTCCTAATTCTTAGTTAAAATCCAAGGTGAACTAAAAGAATTTTCATGGAAATTTGAAATTTTATGATCACAAAAATGTAAATCAATTAGTAAATTAAATGGAAATAACTTTAACAAAGAATGTCAACTTATGTCTTTTTTTTCTTCAAAATTTAGAATAAACTATTCAATTTCAGATACAACCAAACTATTATAAATTGTAAGTTAAAATACCATAAAAAACATTGGCCAAATTACAACAAATTTTTTTTTGCATGTTAAATTTAACTCAGTAAAACCAAAAGCTGGCTTTAATCTGCAGCCATTAGGGTGTGTGATGTTACCGCCATGTTTTACAACCAGTTGCTTGATGCAGTGTCCAACCTACCAGAGGTAAACAAATGCTGCAACTAGGCTGTTTTGGTTGGTTTTTTTATACAAGTCTAGGTGAAAGAATTTTTGTCCTTCCATTATTCTTTGAGTTTTGATTAACTTAATAACAAAGTTGCAATGAGTGCTATGACCATTTTAATCTAAAACTTTTGCCACCATGTGGTTTATTGCTGACAATCACATTTCCCATAATTCCTCACTAAAAAAGTCAGTTGATGCCAATTTCTTAGGCAGCTTTGTTCGTTATGCCAGATCATAGATCTAGTAAACGGTAGATGATAATACATTACAATAAAATAAAAGATTGATTCATGTTTTCTTTAAATTTGTTTCTAATAAATATAATTAAATTACAATGATATTTTTAAAAAATCAATGAAAAAATAAGTTGTTTTTTTTTTGATAAAATTCTTTTGTAAAAACTAAAAGCATTCAAAGTGGTCCATTGAGGAATAAATACAAACTATTCTGTACAATATTTAATGAAACTGTGGCACAAGAATGTAATAATTAATTTTGGTAGATAGTTGTCATGCATGAGCTGATATAAATATTACTATAAACCAGAAGAAACTATCTTAATTTTTCAATCACAAACTTACCTCCGTAATTTTCCTTCAACGATCCATTTATCTCTCCGAAGATTTGACATGGCTTCAATATTTCTATCAATTTCACTTAATAAAAGAGAGAAATAAAAAGATTTTTTTTTAATATGCCGAAATATAGTTTCATTCTGAGATGAGATTCAGCAGTGGGATATTAGGAGTCATATATGTATACGATAAGGATTACAAATACTGATAGCATCTTATATATTTATTTAATGTGTCATATGGAATGACATCATCCCATACATTCTGATGCATCCATCTCTGGCTAAAACATTACACATCTGCCTCTATCACGTTTCTTATCTCAGACACAGGATGTCCATCACACAAAATAAGGATTTTGCCAGATCAAACACTTACCATAACTTACAGTTTATTAGTCTGTGTATGTTATAAGATGAATGGGCTAAATTTCCCATTTTTCTTACAACTTGATTATAAGACAAAGCTAAATAAGATGAGGTAGTTGACCAAAACTAGCCAGAACATCACAAGAGTCTTGCAAAACAGCAAAAAAAAAAAGAAAGAAAGAAAGAAAATGTCACATTTGATACTTCCATGCTCATGAATATTAATAAGCTCTTTTGAACTTAACAGTGAACTACTTTGTGAATACATCTTCTGAATTCATTTCTAAAATTAATTTTTAACATGTTTTGAATCATGGAGATGTATTTTGAAATCCCCTGCAAACATTAAAATTTAGATGTTCAACTCATAATATAATTTTTCATAACGCGTGTTGATATGTGAGGTAGCCTTCTAGTAGTATAACATTTATAGAAAAATAAATATATATTTATATTATTATATTCTTTTAGTACTTACTAAGCCCCACCTCACTCAAACTCAGCTTCAGAGAAGCCTTTGAATTCCTCATCTTCAGTGTCTGAGTGGCAGATAGAAGCAAGCTCAAGAGAGACCAGGTGCAGTTTTCCTCGTTCTTCAAGCTGCTGAATGCTCAGAGCCATTAATAGTAGCAGCTGTCTGGGGCGCACAGTCCCATGCATGTGATTCAGTGTCATAGTGTTGTAGGAGGCATGACACAAACGGCCTGTATTATTGAAACTCTGTTCCCCTGTGGACATCCACGCTTTCCATATCTGTCTCAGCTTAGACTTGAATCATTTGTTGACAGAAACGTCCAATGGCTGTAATGATTTTGTCATCTGCCCCACCCAGGGATGATATATTCAGACAGTCTTCTTTCTGACCATTCTAGCTTTCATCTCTTCACTGACAAGGGCATACACATCTACAATTAGCATGGATTTCTCTGTCTGTAAAAATCCACCAGCCAATGCAAGTAGCACTTATCCAGCCGTTTTTTTTTTTGTCATGTCGCCGTCCACCATAACGCCATTCACTAAATTCTTTGGCATCGTCCTTCTTTTAAATATTACCATGGGGCTAACTTCCAGCTGCTCTAAACACCAACACCACTGTAAAATTTGATTTTCATGTCCTCACTGTTTCTTTTCCTTGGTTGTCTATAGGTTTATTCATTGGAATATCAAATGTTGATGGTATTTCATCCATCTTGATGATGTTTGACATTTTGATATTATCATCATCATGACAATTTTTTGGAAATTATCTAACTTCTCTTCAGGCAGTTTCTGTGATGTGATTTTGTGCTGCCTGATACAGTCTTTTTGTATGCATAAAGCAGAGATACTTTGATGGACCACCCACAAAGTTCTGTACTCCCAATTCAGTGGCGATTTGTTTCACTTTTAATCTCACTTGAACAGTGTTAAGTCTGCAGCACATTGTGAATGTATACTCTTCTAACCTGTCCTCGATGTTTTTCCATTGAGATGTGCACCCACGATTCACCTTCTTATTTTCGTTTATCACACATACACAGCCTCCTTTTCCTTGCATCATTTCTGGACTCATTTTTCACTAATACAGTACTTATGATGAACAGCCATATTCCCTCCATTTTCCTCAGCAAATTTTGACTTACAGTTTAAAGGCTGCTGTGTAAGATTTACATGATATAACAGGTGATGAACAGTTTTTATATGCACAATTAATACCAAAATGGTTCAAGATGGTGGAGACTCATTACCAATTGGATAATTAAGTATAGTTTAAAGAACAATGAACACCTGTCCTACTGAAAAAAACCAACAAAAACTAGTGTTTGTCCAAGTAGTTTCCAGCCATGTTTTTCAGATTTAGCACATTTTTTTTCTGTATTTAAAAATTGTAATTTTATCCATGTATAAGTTGATTCAGATCATAAGACAAGGCCTGGATTTCCAATAAGAGAGTCTTGTCTTATAATCCAAAAATTTTGGTATTTAAAAAAAAAGTATTGCAAAAATGTTCACTAGTATTTACCAATTTCCTTATTGCCTATCTTCGAGTGATTTGTATCAAATACTTAAAACTCAAATGTATGAAAATTCACTAATTTAAAGACTTGAATTAATTACATTTGAAACGGATAGCTAAAGAATTTGTTAAAGTATCTGTTTTTCCTATCTTGTTTTATTGGTATTGTCTCCTTTTGGCATCTTTTGTATCCATTTTCGTTTCTTGCATGCTTTCTTCATTCTTTTGGCCTCTTGTGCACATGCAGCACTCACCCGAGCGTTCCAGTTCTTCTTACATGGTTTTGTAATGCCACTGGGCATTTTTTAAGAATCAAGTAACACCACAAGAGCTTGTTTGTAATGAGTATTTGATTATTGGAACGTGCAATCCTTGTGCCTGGATTATTGTTTTTGTGTTTTCTCGAGTTTTTACACTTTGATGCCATGGCCTGCTGAACTCTTGGAGAAGTGATTTTGGTTCATCTACATTTGGCATCTATTTTAATTCCTGCAAACCCAAGTTGGTTCTTTTTTTTAGATGGAAGCTTGATCTTTGAATTGCCTCCCTTCCATGATCAAGTCTGCTTTTCTTTCTGAGGTTTACCCTAGGGCCTGGACGAGGATTTGTACAGTGGATGCCAATCAGCATGACACTGAAGGTGTTGAAATTTAAGGTTAGCAGACAGCTTTTGCAGTCTGCACATTTCTTTTTTGTTTTACTGTTGTTTTTTTTTTTCTCCCATGAAATCGGGTTTTCCTGGATTTTACTTTATTTGGATTCCACAAGTTGCAGTTAACCTTTCTCAGCTTATTGTAATTAGGACATTTTTTTTACTTTTCACACATTTAAGAAAAATATTTACATTAAATTTCTTTTTTTTGGTGCTATATGCTTGCCTGCACGCATGCACACACCCCCAGTTAATTTGTTGAAATAGATGTATACTTTTAATCAATTAATTTTGATTATCCTTAATTTAATTTTTTTTGTTTATGTAGTATATTTTTAGTCCATTTGTTGCAAAAGTTGGCCTGTTTTCTTCTGTATGGACTGTAGTTGGTGTAAAGATCTGTAGCAGTGCTGGGTTTCTTCTCTAGCTATGTAGTAGGTATATACAGTAAAATATGCTGATTTTGACTATTCTATAAACCTCAGCAAGATAGTCCCTCTCATCTAGTTTCCTGACAATAGTCAGTTTAAAGGTAGAAGTTTGATTCCTGGATCAGATGTTCATCATTAGTATAACTGTTACTGATATTTTCTCTCCAGTTGCATATTAAAGTTTTTTTAATTGGAGGGGGTTGGTACAAAGCGATTTTGGACTGTACATCGATGCTATGCAAAGCAACCATCTTGTTTGTCAAGGCATTGTGGTTAGCAGGTCCATCAAATACTGAGCAAGCTGGGTGATGATGGTGAACCACTGCTGCCTTACTCTTAGAAAATTATTAAATAAACACACTTTTCTTAAAAAGGGATACTATTGATTTAAAAAGCAGACATCACTAGCATGAAACTTCCGATGATAATACTTAGTTTCTAATTTTGGTTTTCATATGGTAAGAAAATGCATAGCTGAAATGGACCAACCAACCAATATACTCACTTTGCAATAATTCTGCCACACAGTAGTTCGTTACAGAGGAATGCCAAGACAGCTGCTTTCTGAGTTGCATTGAAAGCCTCTAGTGGCCTTTCTGCTAGCCAACAACTGATCTAGAAATAAACCAACCAATAAAAATCAAATAGATTTAAACAAAGTCAGAAAATAACAACAATAAACACAATGTTTAAATCCCCTTTTCTTAATTTTCTTTGTCATATAAAAAAATTAATTTGGAAACCTGTTTGTCGAAAGGAACTAATCTGGAACAGTGGTGCAGTGGTAGACTACCAAGAAACCTGAATTCAAATTCTGGTCTGCTTTCCTAGTATGGTTTCTTCTTGATCTTCTTCACCAGTCAGCCACAAGGATTTTCTCTGAACACTCTGGCTCCCTCCCACATCTGAAAATGAAGCATTCTAGTAGACTTGCATTAAGTCAGCTGAAGGCATAGAACCCAGTGCACTTTCATCCTGGCCATAGTTTCCAATGTTACAACCCCACCATTCTGTTTGGTTAGTGTTCCAGATAGGACCAACAACTAACCAACCAACTGCCGCTTATCTGTATCCATACAAAATACAGAACAGAGGCTCTGTGAGGAAAAGACAAAACTAAATAATTTTTTTCTCTCTTAAGATTCCTCTGCTTTTTCTCCCTAAATGTGAGTGCAAAAAAATTAATTTCTTTATTACAAAAAAAGTAGAAATTTGTAATTTTAAATGAAATGTTAATTATAAAGAAACAGAGATGCTAAAGAGTTAATAAAAACAAAGATATAAAGAATTTACCTTCTAAATTACAGACTAATATATCTCATCTCATGCTGTGTAGTATTTTATTTACATTTATCTTGGCAGTGGCTTCAAGTGGTGGAAAAAGTACTTCTTCCAGTACACTAACAGTTTGTATTTTCCTCTGTCTAATGACAATAAATGTATTTAGTTCCAGTCTTTCTCAGATAACTTCTTACAGCAGAAAAACTCACTGAAAACCAATTACTAATAGTCATCCATAATTAATAATATAGTATTATAGATACTATACCTCATTTTCTCCTCCATTCCTGGCTATTACAAATATTCGTAAAATTTCACACAATACAGACTCAGTGATGTGTACATCAATAATTTTCTGCCCCAGTTTAGTCACAGCCTTAAAAAAAAAAATTTTTTTTGTTCAAAATTCATAGTTCACACCATTACAAACTCTGCAGATGACTGATTCACACATAATGGCAAATGACGGTCAACTGAAATTCTTTTACTCTGTAAATATCTGGCTTTCCAAATTTAGGGCAAGTTTACAGTAGTGCCTTATGGTGGTCCCTTGGATCACATCTGCTGGAGCCCAAAAATGCATACAGCTTGTACTCCATGATGAATAGTCAATGGCTATCATGCTCTTTTAAACAGGGATAAAGTACCATAAGTTTGGAAATAACAACTTTCAATGACTTTGTATTCAGCTGTGTCAAAGTAATACAAAGTCAACAAAAGCTCAGTTATTTCCATAACACACTTCATTTTATTTCTGTTTAAAAATTATACTAATACTATGCAACATTGAGAAAGTCTCAAAAACTTGTAGCCAATGATAGTGGATCATTACAGATGCTGCCTTTAATCTGGCTATTTTCTTTCTAAATACTTTCAGTGTAGCCATGCTTTATTATATCCAGTCTTTGACCATAAACTGTTGATTTGTCCTCACCTCAGTAAATGGTTTTCCTAACTCTTTCTTTGTTTTGGTTGCTAGCTAAAAGAATGTTTATTGAAGAGTAATATTTAATGATACTGTGCACAAACATACAACAAAATAAGTAACATGCATCTCCAAGCCTGGCTGGTTGAAAAGGAACTGAATGTGGTATTGCATGTACAACATGTAATGTTACAGTAATCTTCTTGGGATCTGAGCATCTTTGGGAACTCAAGAGCAATTCACTTCTCCCACTTAACCTGCATCCATCTTTGAACACAATCCATTAACATTTTCCCTCACACAGTGTAGGTCAGTTTAGAAGGCTTTCACATCATTTAATACCAAATAAGGTAGTTCAGACCATCAAGATAGCTCAAGAAGGGATAACAGACTGAATACAATGTTCATCACAGTGTCATTTCTAGGACACTAACAAAGTACTGTCAAGACTAGCCAGTTCATGGAGAGACCTCACTCAGGTTTACCAAAAGTTACAATCTGGTTAGGATTGTTATCCTTTTTTTTTTTTTTTTGTTTTGTTTGGTCTCTCCAAAATGACACCAAAAGAGCAACCAACCATATTCAACATAAGAGTTCACAACAGGCTTCATGTTAGTGACAAGTGGTTCAGACTGCCACTGCTGCATACCCCTCTAACACAGTGCCATTGACAACAATGCATTCAAAGGGTGACAAAATCATAACTGGAGGTTTAGCTGTTGGTACCACATTTTGTTTACACTAGATTGTCTAAGCACCAATGATAGACAGGCCAGAGTCTGGAGATATACTGGAGAATGATTTGCTAACTGTGCTATTACTTTGCATAATCAGTTTAGTGAGGGCAGCCTGATGGTATGACTGGCATTTAAAAGTTGGCTGAAGAACTGATCTTATCATCACTAGCAGAAGTGTGCTATGACTGGTATCAGATAAAGGGCCCTGGCTTAACAGCAAGGTGCCATCTTTATATTTATGGATGACACTACCAGTCCACACTGAGCACATGGTGTCAAAGTTGCATTTCAGATATACATCTTCACGTGATGGGGCCTGCATGATTTACATCATCTTATATGGTTGATACCAAGGTGTGTACAGGATCTGTGTTGGGGTCAATGGTGGTCACATATTATTAAACCCTTGTTCACCAATGTTAATTTGTCTATGATCATTTTCAGATTGCTGTTGTTGCCATGTTGTACACACACTCCAAACAGCCATTTTGTTTTCAGCCAGCAATTTAACTTAGCTTCCACATGGATAGATTAGATCAGTATCCAGGTCCTCTTCAACCAGAACATGAACACATGTGATTATACCATACTAGCAAGCACAAGCACTATATGCTTGGAAACACTTGTTGCTTTTTTTTTTTCTTTAATTTGCAAAGAATTTAGCTTAAAATGGTTCAGAAAGTTTCCGACTCTCTTTTACACTCAACTGTTGGCATATAACACATTTGCGTCAAAACTTCACCCTCTGATGTGGGAATAGCATCGAAGACCTCTTTCAGCACCAGTAGCAAGAGTTGCACATGTGAGAATCAGCCAACTGCACAATTTGATTCTGAATAGGCTATGAGAGAACTAGGGAACTTCAGAAAATTTTCCCAGAGTGGTGCCAAACTTGCATATCTTACTAATTAACATGAATTTGTATAAACTTTTCCCAATCAAGTAGTTTTGTTTGTACTTTAAATCTGGTCCAGCTGGAGTCAGAATAGTAGATTTGAAAATTGATAAATTCATTGATACTGGACCAACAGTGGAAGAGTGGCGTCATTGTTTTCCTTGTGAGTATCAATGACTCAGATTTTCATTTTAAAGAAATATGTAAATAGTTTAGTGCATGTGAAATGTCTTACCAATGCTGTAAAAACTGATTGTTTTAACTTATAAAATTGAGCAAAATTATACAGCAAGTCTAAAAGATGGATGATTATTACTGTAGACTTCATGATTATTTTCAATATTCATTCTCCATGAGAGGCTACATTTTGGGACCAAAAAAAGTGTTATCCAGTGGATATATAAATTGCTTTCTCAATATTCCAGTGTAAGTAGTATGGTGATTGGGGAGAACTCTGAGAACATTTGCATAATTTCAATACTTTTGTGCACAGTATAGATCAACTATCACTTTGTTAGCATTAATAACAAATGAGTTAAACAATATAACTATTATCTGTGGTTGTTTTAAATAAAGAGAGGAATGTCAGTATTTAACATTAATTAAGTTTTAAAGATTTTGTTGATTATAACCATGTATTCACAATGCTTTTGTTAAGCTACCTTCCAAAACCAGAACAAATTGTTGTGGGCTGGCCTTACCTCTTTAGGGCTGGGAACACCAGGATCAATAAGTGCTGATTTCAGCAGCTGCAGAGCTAGTGAAATGAATTCATCTACATCATCTTCAGTTTCATTAAGAAGTCCACTCTGCAATGTGTTTAAGGCAGGTATGGAATCTTCAGCTAAAAAATGAACAATAAAACAGATTTATATGATGTTATTTTCATTTACAACAGGCCCCTGTATTCCAATTATAAAGTAGCTTTTTTTTTTATAACTTTGATATGTATTCGGAATGCAAGTACATGTGGTGTTTCTGGTAAATGACATCTTTTGACAAGGCCTTATGGTGGGTGGGCTACTGTGTGTTAAGTTCAACAAAACCTTGTTTACAATCACAGCTGTATCCACTGAGGAAGTCTTCACTATTATACTGCATTAATCACACTTTTTTTAAAAAAGCTGTTATATTTAAATTAAAAATTATACAAAGTGAAAGAAGGAAAACAAATGGCAAACAAATACTGCACTTATTTCTTGAAAAGCTTATGAAATATGTAATTTTAAATAAATACTTAATTGAAATTATTTTACATTTTCAGATTAAAATGGAATAATATAATGGTTAGCTATCACTAAATCTACTTAACAACAGTAAACAGTTTCTGAAAATTATAAGATAATATAATTTTTAAATACTTAACTTGTCAATGCCAACCAAAAAAAAAAAATATATATCATGGACAGATACCATATTCATGGATTTATGCAGAAATTTAGAAAACTTATTTCATAAATGTAAACATTTTTAACAACAACAAAAATTGATAATACTAGTTAGTACACCTGTACATTAGTTACATGTGATCCCGGCCAGTCCATTATGGCTTCATTAGTCAAAAGTATTAAAAAATAGAAGTCACTGCAGCATTTTAACCACTTATCACAATTTTCCTAACTTAATGTTAATACTATGGCTCTTTTAAATTAGTAACCACGATTTTTCCCCCCAAATGTTTCAAATGATGTCATCTAGTCATCACTAGGAAAAAAAAATAGATAGGGCCAAATTTATTTATCAAACTAAACATTCAACAACTTCACTAATTTCATTAATCTCCCCTCTGTAATCTCTGCAAAGTGCAAACTGGGCTTAGGTACAATCCGCTGAGCTATTGCTTTATACCAGTTCTTTCCAGGTAGAAAATTGTTACGTTTTTATTTATATTCACTCCTATGCAGTGGGGAGTACTTTGAAAGCTGTTTGGTACTTACTTATCCCTAAAGCTTTCCCAAAGTTGTGAAGGAATTCTATGACCATCAAGCAATCAGCAAAGGCTGCTCCAGGTAGCCTCAAACCAGCAATCCGAGGAAACTCTGGCAAAGACTAACAGACATAAAGCAATGGTTATAGAAGATTCTTTCTTTAAAAACAGTTTGACAAAACCCTTTTTTTTTTTTAAATGATCTCACTGGATTCTGAAATTGGTCTCATAATAATTAATGTAGATATTTATATGTATAAACACCCAAGCTTCTTTCTATTACCCTACAATGACATGGGCTATACTTAGTGTTCTAGCAGCACATTATCACATTGTATTCAGTAAAGCTGAATACAATCTTTTTTTTAAGGCAGGAGAAAGTAAATGCACTTAACTGGCAATCCAGATCTGATCTTAATCTTATGAAACATGTCTGGGTACCCAGGTATTGTTTGCAATTGTAACATCATACAGCCATCTGCATTACTTCAACAAAATAGATCAACATCTGTGCAGCCAGTATATGATGCCTATGCTAATCTATGAGCTGCAGACTTTATGCAAGTGCCACAGCAAGAGGTGGCCATACCATCAGGTAATGATTTGCTGATACCCTGGTGTCAGGTAAAATTACATCAAACAATGAACATGTCATAGATTTTCAAATCCATTTTTGTCACTTGTGGCTGCTGCTTGTTACATGACAATCAACATAACCAGGTATAAGTATTCAACAAATATCAATACTTTATCAATGTACACTAAGCAAAAGTCAAGTAGCCACAGAAGCAAAATATTCCAAGAACATGAATATTTCATTTCTCATGGATAGCTAAACATCTCTGTAGACTGTAAGTTAAAGTTAAAACAAAACAAAACAAAATGGAGACACCCTGTTTTAAAACTGTAAAAATCCAGATACGAGACAATTTCAGTGAGCATAATAAAATGTTATTTAAGTAAAGAAAGAAATTTTTTTTCACTGGCAGTAAATATCTTTGGAAGCATTTTGTACAATTTTTTTTATTTAAAAAAAAAAACAAACTGGAAACGTTATCTTCACAATGTTTTTACATAAGACCGTATTTCATTCAAATCCACCTTTGGTTGAGTCTAAAAAAATGTAAGCAAAGTATTTAATTATTTGAGAAAAATCACTCGTTACAAGGTGACTTTAAATATATAGATGAATCAAAAAGGAAAAATGACAGATTTGTCGTCTATACACATGAATTGCACTAAAAATGTTTGAATGACTGTTCTGAACATAAGTTATTTCTGCTAGAAATCGTGTTTTCAGGTCTCACCAAATTTGTTGCTAAATTACTCTCTCTGACTGTAACCACAGATGGCCATTCACAAATTACATGTAAACACTAGAATGTGAGAGGTTCTTTATGGTGTAGGAGCCACCACATTTTTAGGTAGTGTAACCTGCAAGGAAGATTTTAGAAGACCAGGCAGCTTACTATCTGCACTCCACAAGTACCTGAGATTCAAACTCAGATACTCAACTTGGCAGCTTAGCAGCATAATCATGGGCCATCAACCTACATTTGTACAATAAACATTGTATTTAAAGATGGATAGTGAAGATGTGATCATCTTTCAACACCCATTTTCTAGACAAGTCAAAAAACTGAACATAACCTGCTGGCAGGCAGCTGTGTTTCTATGCAGCAGCCAGATGAAGCAAATACAAAGCAGAAACACAATATTCATTACAAATCCATATCTGTAGGTGTAATAGAGCTGCTGATCATCCTACCTTAGTATCCTGGATTTCCATATCTTCTGCAGGCTTTTTAAGCTCTTGTGCTATCTGAAGTTCCAAACGTTTCTGATTCTTAAGGAAAGAAAGAACAATTTTTTTTTTTAAATTGTACAATGTAAACAATATAGAGAAACCTTTGCTGACACTTAGATACCTTCCTTGGTGTACTGGTGACAAGACTAAATACATTGGAAAAATCAGCTTGATGTGACATTCTTAAAATAAATCTCTCTCAATTTTTGGATAAAATCCTTATAAATTCTATTTTGAACCTTTAATTACAACTACTATTAGTTGTTGGCTGTTTTTATTATTAAAAATAAAAAAGCTAATGTTCTCTTTGTTTAGGTTTAAGTATATCTCTCTCAAAGTAATTGAAAATACCAGTCCTCGAGATCGCCAACTGCAGCATTATGCTTCCCATCCTTAAGACAAACACAAGAAATGATCAGAAAAAATACCATATTCATCCTCTAAGGATAAAACTTCAGAAAACAGCAGCTGTGCTGCTCTCCTTTCTTTGAACACCCACTGCTGTTAGATCAAATAACCACTCAACCACCTGGACAAACATTAAATATTCTTTCCAGATAAAGTTTCAAAACTTAGCTCACAGTTACTAGTTATCTGTTACAAGAATCTTTTATTTGCAAAGTTGTTTTTTTTTTTAATATATGAATAATTCCATCCAAAATTTGTAAACTTAATTATTTATGATGAATACAAGAGAATAAAAAAAACAACACATCAACTGCTTTTTTAGTTTATAAATGTAATGTTTTCTCCACATGATAGAGGTCTCTTTCAACTGTAATCAGCTTTTACTGCTGGTCTTTACTTGTTTCTGTATTGCGCCATGGACACAAAAAGATAAAAAGAGTCAAACAGTATTTTGAAGAGTATATTAAAATTTTTTCAATTAGCTTCTTAGTTGAATTTCCAAATGTGCATTACAGCAATCATCCACTGCTTTCTCATCAGAAATATCTAAAGGCCATGCAACAACACTTCTAGGAGCATTAGAAAGAAAGTGAGGGTTATTTTTGTCCTGGATTCATTCCAAAATGGCTGTCAACCCTAAAGCTACACATTTAATTTATGAGTGTGTGTTAAAGATCAGGATATAAAAGAAAACATTGCATATCTAATGTTTGTGCCAGCTAGATTTACTCCAAGTATGTACTGTTAGTGTTGAACCTGTTAAAAAAACCTAAAAAGTTGTTTTCAATATTGTAGGTGTGTGTGTGAAAAAACTTTCAACTTAAGGAACAAATCTAAGTGCATTTAACTTTGTATTACTGAAGTGCTGCACGCAAAATCAAGAAAAGAAAAACTGAATTGTAAAAGAAAATAGTTCTAAAGTTGAATTATTCTGTAGGATAATCACTTTTTGGAATATGTCTAAATGTTACTGAGATAAAGAGAATTTAGAATTCTGGTGGAATTTAACAGCCAAGAACACAATAGTAAGAAAACAAGAAAAGGTGTTCAAAAACAATGGTGCAGGACAATTTAGTGATCAACCTTTTGACAAAAAACAGGTGCTGAATACTTGTAGCCACTACCACAATCATTATCAACTTTGTCTCATCTTTAATTAAGCAAAACAGCATAGTGCATACAACATTTCTGATCCATGATATAAGCATGTGCAGCAACAATTACCAGTTTACGTTCTTTATTCATTTGCTTTTCCACTAGCTTTTCTTCCTTCAATCTCTCTTTTTCCTATAAAAGAAAAATAATATGCAAAATTTTTGGTGACTTTCTATTATGTCCTATTACAAAACAAATTACAGAAATAGCAAAATTGTGGTGAATTTGAAGAATCTGCAATAAAATCCTTATTCATTAATGTTAATAGAATATTAGTAATCAAAGCAATCTCTGTATGAGTGAAACTGCCTTTGCCATCAGCCATGGATGACTGGGCAAAGCTTATGCCCTCTGATAATTCCTCTAGCTAATCCTTTCATCCGGTTCTGACCATTCAGAATACAATCATTCAATACTCTAAAACCTAACATCACACTACAGACAACTGGATATGAAATATATTCATTTAATTGGCTTCTTCAGACTATTAAACAAGCTAACATCCAGAGATGTCTCCCTTACCTAATTAATGATACCAAAAAGCAGTACAAAACACGTCTTGTTCTACACTGTCCTATAACTATTTGCAGTTTATTATTATTTACCTCCTGTCTTCTCCTCGCCTCCAAAGCTTTTACCAACAACATATGCTGTCGTCGCCTTTCTCGCTCCTGACAGACAAAGAGATCATTTTTAGTTCCATGCCAGTAACTTGAAAACACAAAATTTATATTCAGAAAGCAGTTGCTATCATACCAGGTCATTTAAATAATCTCATGTATTGTTAGGCTGTCATTGAAGACTGCTTTATTTTCAGGTTTTTTGGTATTAAATCTAAAAAAAATGGAATGAAAAACAAATAGCAACATCTGGACTAAGTCAGTATGTGCCTGACTGATAGCAAAATGATATATAAACTGAGCAATCTATGCAAAAAGTAAAAGTGGGCACACAACCTAGAACCTCTGATTACAGTTAAAACTGTTTTTCTTCTTTGATTTTTACTGAAACTTTTGGATTAATGAAATCGCACATTAAGTGCATCTCAGCATCAATAACAATCAACTGAAGTCAGTCAATGTGATTGAAAACAAAAATGTGATCTTATGTACACTTGTAATAGAATAATCAAGTCATTTAGAGCAAATATCTTACACTTTTCCATCCCTTTGCTTGTTTTCAAGACCAGTGTCTTCTATATTTTGTAGGTGTATGCATCAACATCAATAAACATGGCTTCAAGTTATTTCTTAAATACCAAGAGACTTCACTCTGCTCGACTTTCAAATGACCAGGACAGATTTTTTTATCAAAGGTATTTCTTTCTTTTTGTACTGTGTATGTAACTACTATTATTCAGATCTAGAAATCTTGACTTTTAGAAAACAAACTAGACATGAAAGGCACTACAAAACAAAATGATTAAAGTTCATACAAATTTAAATACTTGTCACTTAAGAACCAGGCTGTCCAGGAGTGGTAATATGGTCTATCAAGAGCTTCTTGATTCTATTCTATAAGAATACATATTTTCAACTAAAGTACAAACCGAATGAAAGTACCATGTTAGTATTAATTTTCAAAAACTAATGTTGTTGTTTTTTTTTTAAATTAACATTAGGTTACTTTACTCTACACCTGATAAAACACAATAGAAAAGGAGTTTTTGTAAACCTTTTTCCTTCTAAGTTTTCAGAATTTTGTATAATGAATACTGACAAACTACACATACACACTCCACCAAAATCAAATTGTAATATCTATTTTTTAAAAAACAAAACAAGCTATTACATCCTAATCCATCTCAGAACAAACAAACTTGTGATTTTTCTACTAACAAATTTATTTACTTTGTATAATTATCATGTAAGAAGTCAGGTAGGATATTTTTTTAACCTGCATCTCTTGATCTCAAATTGATTTCTCACCATAATGTACTTTATTGACCATGAAGTAACAGTAATCTGCCACAATTTTTTTTCTTTATGAAGCCTTTTAAAATTTTTTAAAAAATAATTTTGCAAAAAAAAAAGTACAGTATTTTCATAAACTAAATTAGAAAAACACAACCACCAACACAGACCTGTTCTCTCATCATGATCGTTTGCTGTCGTTTCAATTCTCGTTCCTACAAAAGAAACAAAAGGAAACAGTTAGGAAACATGAAGTCACAATAAGAAAACAGGAACAGTTTATTTCCCTTTCTCTCATTTTACAACCAGGCAATAATTATAGAAAATAAGTTTTCAACAACTTACAAATACATAAGCTTCAAACTACATAGTTTTTTCTTTGATAAGGTTCCTTTTCCTTAACATTTTACAGTAAGGTGTAATTTTCACTACTCCACCCACATACTACCCCACTGTGAAAATCTCTATTAATGATGGTTTACAAAATGAAAAATCTACCAGCTTAGCATGTGTGTGTGTGTGTGTGTGTGTGTGTGAGTGAGTGTGAGAGAGAGAGAGAGAGAGAGAGAGAGAGTGTGTGTGTGTGAGTGAATGTGTATGTGAGTGAGAGAGAGAGATCTAAACATGGCAAGAAGAAGAGTGGTGGCTGTTCCTATTAATAACTTCCAAACATGGAGATATTACTAATTCTGGTTTGTTTGTGCACTAGTTTTTTTTAAGTTATAGCAGCATTTCTATTATCTGATGTTTTAATACTGTTGTTTCTAAAATACTAGCAAAAACCATTTAAAAAATTTTATGACAATTGTTTTAAGAATGTTTTTTTTTTTTTCATACTCTTATTGCCCCTATTTTATATTATTATTTAATGAAGAGTTACAGAACTATCTTTTTGACAGCTAAACTAACCAGGATCATACAATATTTTGTTTGTGGAAATGAATAGCTTTACATCTTAACTAGGTATTTGTTGTTTATTTTTAATAGGATCAAATTGAGAACTTTACTTTAAAAAGTTCTAAAATTCTATTTCTTTAAATGTTTTTCCTATAAATTAATGTCAAAATCAAAATGTATAAGCAGGGGTTTACACAGCTATCAAATATCTGTAACCATTTTAAAAAAATCTTTCTTCCTCTACAATGTAGTAGTGTTGACAAAGGTATCACAAAATAAAGGTAATACAGCTACTTAAAATAAAATATTTAAAAAATACATTTTATTAATAAAGACTAATGCATGTTTAAGCTTCAAGCTTCTTAATCTGAAAACATTTTTAAAAATGTAGTCCAAATTTACCAAAAGACAAACATCAATCACTGCCATAGTTCACCACAATTTAAGTTTCCTAAGGATAACCTTTAACAACAATACTATTTACATTCACAATCAGATAAACACTATTGTTACTTAGCAGAACTATAATCTAAGAACAAAGCAAAAGGGCCTTTCTTCCAAACAGCTGAACAATATCCCCTCTTATTACTGCCAAAAACTGATGCTTTTCCTTTTCCAGTCTATGAAATTGGTAGATGTAATTTTTTTTTACATGAAACTTTAAACAGTCTATCTCACTTCAATTGAGCATTCTGCTCCATAATTTCCATATCTACTTAGATTAGTCACAGTGATAAATAAAGTTTGAAATAAAATATACAACAAAACAAAAAACTTAAGTATGTGTTAGGGGCAGTCAAAGAAAACCCAGTGGCCAGACAGCGTTATGTTTGATGCTATTTCAGTGGAGTTTCGTTTGGATGTCCCTAGTAAAACCATGCTATCCAGCATTTTAAACTAGTATTATTAACTTTTCTGGAACAGCTATCAGTTATTTTATTTTGAAATTTCTACTTTAATTACATTTGCTAAAATTACCAAATTTATTCCCGTTCTAACCCACCCACCCAATCTCTTCTCCCTAAAATCTCTCATATCTAAATGACTATTAGTCACAACTAACTGCTCTCTGTCACCATTAAAAAAAAACAAACAAACAATGGTTTGTTTCTCTTATTAAAAATGTTTTCAAAAATAGTTTCTAAACTAAAATCCATGAGCCTTTCACTTATCAGCTAAATATGAGTGAAGCAAATAATGTTTCCTTTACATTTTTTATATATCAATTGGGAAAAAATAGATCATCATCATACAAATGATATCTTAGCAAATCACCCATCTTGGATATGTAGCCCTCCAAACCAAATATTTAGAATATAAATACTTTTTTTTTTTTAAATATTTGTTCAGTAATGTAAATTTTCAGTTGTCCTGCACACGTCTAATCTATATAGCTGTGCAAGTTATGAAATGGTATTATCAAACTTAATTTCATCTAGTATACATTCATAAATTTCTGCTCTCAAGACTTTAGATTAAAAAAAATATATACAGATCTCGTCTTAAACCTCTTAACAGCGAGCGTGTTTGCTTGTTTCTTAATATTGCAGAATTTCTTTTTTTGCATCTGCAAAGCCAACTATCATACAAAAGAAACATCATGCAGCCAAGATTAGATACACTGTTGACACTACATTCACATGCCTTTTTCTAACATTCATGCAATGTTAATAACTGAAGATTAGTAAACTAGCTGACCAGACAAAATATGCAACAAAAAAAAAAAAAATAATTTGAAATATGAATTCAGAATAGCTGTTTATAAACCAGCAAAGAGTAAAATAGTCAGTCTAATTATGACTGTCTTGTCAAGTTGGTTTAATTTATATAGGCAAAAAAAAAAGAGAAATGATACAACTTCAATTGAAAACAAGTCCAAAATATTGAAACTATTCAACATCTTGCTCTTCTTTTTCTTCTTTCCAAAACCCAAGAAAGGCACAATAGTGTTCATGGGTAAATAATTTGGCGAAAGGAACTGGATTTATTTGTGGACACTGGAGCAACATCTTACTGGGACTTCATGTAATCACATACTCCAGTTCACTAGAAAGTAGACCACCACAAGATTTTGCCTTAAGTTCAAGACAGAGGTGTTTTTTTTAAATGGCAAGATACTAATAATTCAGTATGAACAAATCAGAAATATTTTTAATACAAAAACAATATTTTTTTTCCTAAAAATTCATAATTCTAAGAACTATTATCTATTAAAAATTACTCTCAACACTTTATAACATCAGCAGGTACTTTACACAAAGCCTGATAGACTTGTTTTCCTTGCACACACACACAAAGACCAAAGCTATAAGTTTCACTTTTCAACTGTATGCTCACTCGTTTCTCCCCTTCAAAAAGATGCTGCTAAAGCATTTACTGTGATGTTAGTTTGTCTTTTTTAAAAAAATTAAAGAGAGAGAATGTTTTGAAAATAAGCCATGTATAAAATTATATTATCTTGAATCCTGATATTAAGGATAAAGTAACTATGTTGTTTTTGCATTTAGCTAACTTAATATGACTAATAAACAATAAACTGTAGGTTTATAGTAGTAAAACTTGTCATATTTCAAAGATATGCTGCCTGTAAACAATGCCTAGACAATGCAATATGCAAACAAGTAAACATTTCACTAAACGGAGATGTGAAAATACACTGTATATTCAAAATTATTAGATCTTTGTTGTATTTGAAAGCAACTAACAGAATTTTTTTATGAAATCAAAAGTACATGGATGAGACTTTCAAAAATTAGTGCTATTTATCAGTCAAAAGAATTATTTCTATATAAGGCAAATAATTAGAAATTACTTTAGCATGGTGTGCCCATGTCTTGTGAATGCTACAGCAGAAATGATCATTATCTGATCAAATGTTAATTACTTAAGCACCCAACTTTCAATGTCTTTATAAAACAAATGTTTATGAATAATGGATTGAGCCATGTCACGAATGTCTGAACACATTTAAAAGATATTGCTGGCCATGCAAAATGGAGTATATTAATTAAACTTTTGCAGCCACATTGAGCTACCTGTATTATACAACTAAATGTCTTTGAATTTCAATAATTTTTTCATGATTACATGTAATCTGACAACTTATCCATTACACACAAGGCCATGTGCTTTAACAGAATGTTCTGTAAAGAGAGCTGTAAACCGGTCGGCCAGTTAGTGTTCACACAGAGCAGCTCTTAATTTAAAATATTGAAGGCTGCTTCAAATTGACAAGCAAAATGTAATCAGATTTTGAATCTGAAAATGAATGAAGTATAAATCCAGAATTTTTTTTTTTTTTTTTTTAAACTTAGAATTTTGGGAACTTTGTCAAAGAAAATAACTGTAAAAGTTAAAGTGCAAAGATGATACTTTAGTAGAATTTTAAATAAGTGACAATCAATGAGACAAATGATGAACCACCAGTAGGAATATGATTTTAAAAATGCGCAACATTGTTAAAGTCAGTTCTGTAATCATGTCCAAGCTACATATACTGAGTAAAACATTTTGGACTGACTGACTGAAAGAAATAAGCAAAATTAAGATATCTGGTACAAAGTAAAATGATTTTTATTTTCTTGTTATTCAAAGATTGTTTCCATAAAAATTTCTTACAATTAATGCGTACAAATATTTCCTGTTTATAGTTCAATTTTTAGATGTGCATGACTAGAATTCTTCCTCCAAATTCATAGTGTCATTGAAATAATACCTGTATTCTTTTGATTATTCTTGCTTAATTAAATATAACATGATGATGAAATTATTTCTGGAACCTTTGACATTTCCCTAAAAAAAGTTACAAAAACAGATCATCCATATTAAGACTACACAGTTAGACACTGCTAAATTTAAGGGTTAGATAGATATGCTAATAAATAAACTGAAGATTATCATCATCTTTATTTTCAAGAGAAATAAAGGAAAATATTAATTTTTTTAATGACTCATTTCTTAAATCAACTTTTAAAAAAGTTTTAAGTGCTTCTAGGATTAGAAGATTATAAAACATTTGTCTGTTCAATGTTTATAGTTCTGTTCTCATAAAAAGGAATTTTTTTAGATATATTTGCTCCAATTTTTTTAAGCTTATTTTTATTCATTAAATATTAGAAAGGAAATCACTTCAACTTGTTCCCTATTTAAAAAATAATTAGATACACATGTCCATATATTGAATAATAGTAATTCTATAGATAACAATTTTTTGATTTTGTTACTTGTAGGTCCTTGTTTTTCTGCTACATTAAATTTTTTACCTGCCAATTATAACCTCCGAGTAAACTACTGGACAGCATATTTATAAATAGATCAGAACCAACCATCCTTCTGGTAAACAATATCAATAATGCAATAGCAGTGCCAAGAGGAAATATCCCACATTTAAAAATCTTCCCTACAAGAACATGTCAAGAAAATAACATGCATTTTATTTTTTTTGTATGTATTGAGGGAGAACAGAAAGAGAAACCAAACAGTTACTGAGTTACTTGCTATTTTTCTAAACTTTTTCCATCTGAAATGACTCACATTTTGATCAAACATCTCTTCCATATTTTATCGGCAAAAGTCACTGCATGTTTTAATGAAATACAATCGTTCCAACAAATTTCCAAATAATATGGGTGACTAAACAGAGTTTAATATATATCTTCAAGAAATACACCTGTATATTTATGAAGAGTAAATATAGAACCTGACACAGTAATCCTGTAAATATATATAAAAGTTCATGAGCTGTAGGAAGCCTTGGAAACATATTTATGGGATCACTGTCTACTCCCTGTAAATATATGGGCATACTCCTCAAAGAGTTAGTACAGATTTAATCCAAAGCTTCAATACTATTATGCAGCAGCTATGCCAGCAGTTCCCAAACTATGGGTCACAAGAAGAAGGGACAGAGCTGTGAAGGTGGCCATTATCATAATTATTTTCAAGCATCATTTAATCTTTTAACTTGACATTACTTGCATTGGTAGTTGCTTTGATCTCCACTTAAATGTCTCTTGCAAAGAGTACCCACATGGCACCCAGCATGACATCTGTTGTTGGCTATGAATAGTAGTCTTATGATACCACTTTTTGCTATCCATATCCACTGCTAGATCTGATGTCACAAATGCCTGGGAACAAGACTAATTCACAAAACAGTGTATAAGCAGGCTAGACAGATGGAGAACAAGAACAAGATTAGGGTAGAGAAGCAATGAACCACTCATATGGCCTTTGCCTGTAGACTTCAGGTCTCATGATTCATTTGTGACAGGGTCATGAATATGTAGTCTTTGGATTTTGGTTGTCAGTTTGCATGAGTCATCACAACAAAAACCTACTTCCTACAGTTGTGTTAGTTGTACCAGATATTCCGTTATCAACCTGCATGCAGAAACGTGTTATTATCTTGTGAGAGGCAAGCAATAACATGGATTGCTTCTTGCAAAAAGTATCTGCTTGAAGTTCATGCAGTGGTCATGATAAACAAACAAGCTTGGAAAAATGAAAAAGCCTTCCTTGAATTTGGGTTTACAAGTGATGAGCTGAACAATAAAGAAAAACCACATTTTGTTTGGTGCCAAGTGTTCTCTGAGGAAAACAAAGCCTATAAACCTAAGCAGCACTCAAAACATAGAACAAAAAATGTGGGAAACCCAAAATTGTTCATTTCAGCATTGGAAGGATGACCTGTTGTGCCAGTTGTCCTCTTTCAGGAAATCTGAGGCAGCCACATTGTGCAAGAAACCTCATACACTTAGCAAAACTTTGATTTTCTCTGATGCAGTTGACATGGTGAGGACTGTGTAGCAAAACTGAAGCAAACAAACTTAAGGCTATACCAGTCTCCAACAATATAGTCAAGAGGAGAACTAAAGCAATTGTTACAGATCATGAAGATACACTGGTTTAGCAACTACAAAAAACTGAAGCATTTTCTCTTCAAGTCAACATCAGCACTAAGGGCTAGGGTGCACATTTCCTGGCCTACATGTGCTACATCTAGGAAAGACATTATTGAAAAAATATTGTTTTGTCTACCCCTTCCTGAGCATGAGACAACATAAGGTATGTTTGATATGGTACAAGAATACATGCAAGAGAAAGTATGTTGGGATTCTGCACTGATGGAGCTCACTCAATGTCTGGATAAAATGGTGGTTTGTATGCCTGGTAAAGGAAGTTGCATGCTCCAGTGTTTGCTAAACTGTATGAAGAAATGGTATTCAAGCTTAGTGTACTGCTGTTCCACACAAAGCCCAATGGCTCTCAAAAGTATAAATACTTGAATGCATCTTCAAACTCAGAGACAAACTACATGCAAATTCAATAGGCCGTGAACAAGAATTTGTTGAATTTTCTCTTTGATGAACAGATGTGTTGTGGTCTACCTCAGCAATATCTTCAAGAAATCAAATCAGTTAAATGGCAGTCTGCAGGGGAAGAACACAAACATTCTCCTGCTGAGCGACTGCATCAGAAAATTCATGAAGAAAATCACTTTCTGGTGAAATAATCTCACAAAGAACTACAAAGTATTCCCCAATCTCCGCAACTTTCTGACTGAAAACAGCAGCACTCAGCCATTTGTGTGTGATGGTTGGCCATCTTAGTTGATTGGAGGATCTGTTTAGGTTGTTCTATTCTGACTTGGACATGTTTCAAATTAACTAGAGGCAATACAAATTCCAGTGTCACAATGAGCCTTCCATCAACTGAAATGGAGAAACTCTTCAAATTTTCCTGTAATCAAAACCTGCAAGCTTCATTTGCTCTGTTACCTATCTTTGACTATCCTGCCTTATCAACACATGCTTCCAAAGTGCTTGTGCCTTTTTTGGTGACTTACTTGTGCGAAGGAAGATCCAGCACTTGTTTCCATCATGTCCTGCTACTGCTGTACTTAGAATGTCACTTCAAAAATGTGGTATGGCCACTCTACTACAAAACCAAACTTTGAAAAGCTGTGTCATAAAGTGCAAGGATCATGTCTCACACCAGTTCAGGTAAGCATGATGTGGGTAAGTTTTAGTTGCTGGAAGTTGGGGGGGGGGTCACAAGATTTTTCATTGTGTTGATGTGGCTACACTAAGAAGATTGGGAACCACTGGGCTATGCTATTGTTGTTTTTTTTTAAAATACATGTGAATGTTCTTACTGAAAGTTAGTATAATTTGTCTGCCAGAAATACTTGTCAAATTTGAAAAATACTACTAATAATATTGTATACATATTAGATGATGAGTCTGCAGACAGAGAAAAAAGTAATAAGCAAAACCTGCCTGCTACATGCAGGCCTTCCATATATACCTCACTGACATCACATCTACTTACACCTCATTACAAAGATGACATGGAATAAATAACCTGCACACCAGTGCAGGTCAAGCACCTAACAAGCTAATCTATTTGTTTCTACCGCATCATTTAGATCATTTTTACAGGCAAACTGCAAATTGTTAAATGACCAAACCAGCAAAATAACTGGAAGTATATATATTTTTTCTCTCTCTCAATTTCTACAGATTTTCTCTTTGTGACTTTTGTTCACAAAGCAAAAGATCCCAACATGAACAGAGTTCTTTTTTTGACTTTAGGAAGACATTCAATAATCATTCATAAAATTGATAGTAAGAACAATCAAATAAAAAGACAGACAGACAATATTTGGTTACAGGAAAGATAATAAATGGTCAAGGCAAGCAGACAGATACTGGTCACAATACAAGCCAAGGTTCTACATCATTCTACAATGGCCACTAACTTCAAAACTGCATTTTTTAAAAAAGTAGTATATATATATATGATTAAATATAATTTGTATTCAATAATGCATGCACAAACTTACTCGTTCCAAATGGTACCAAAAGAGATTTGACTGGAAGGGTAAGAAGTTCATAATTACCAAGCTGTTTCTCACACACATAACACAATGAAGTACACACACTCACACACACATACACACATGCGAAATAATTGCTACGTAGGATAGCAATAATATACAAAAGTCAATCATTACTGCAGAGAACTCAGAAAAATCTCTTGGTAGACCTGCTGGTAGAGATTAAAGCAGCAGCACTCAACACTGCTGAACTCTATTCTCTGGAGTAATGCAAACAATCATCCAAGACCAGTAGCTTAGATTCCAAAGTGTTGCTGGAATCACCTTTCTCCTCAGTCATTGTAGCTTCAAACACAGGACTGGGCAAGCAATCAAGTACACAATTACATTTCCTTTTCTCTATTCATGTCTGTGAAGTAAAATATTTGATGAAACCAAAAAAGAAAAAAAAAAAAAATTCAAGATTTTTTATTTCATCAAATGAAAATATATTTTACAGAAATCTGAATATCACTTTTATATATATATATTTTTTTCCAATACTGTTAATAGGGTTCAGATAATTGTTACATGATAACATGCAAAATAAAGTATAAAACTTCATTTTCAGAGATTTTGATTTCACAAATAGGTGAGCGGAAAAATGAAAAATGTAAAAAAAAAAAAAGGCAAGTTGCTTTCCTTTTTTTTTTAATTAGACAAGTTTCACAGATGTGCTGCGAGCACAATAGAGTTTGAGAAAGAGCAAGTTAGATATCACTTAAAGAAAATTATCGAATACCAAGACCTTGGGAACTTTCCTTTGAAAATGAATATTCAGTCTTTATTTTCCTGGTTTGAACTTTGACATGAAACACCACGACAGCATGTTAAAACTTTAAAATAAAAGAGACAAACTAAAAATATAACTAAAACATTTACAATAAAAGCACTTAAATAAATAAGGGGGCATGTAAAAAAAAAATTGGAATCAAAAGAACAAAGAAAACCACAGTAAAAAAGGGTATAATATGGTGTAGACTCAGTTTTAAGACACCCTACTGGTGCCCTGAGAGTCTACTTAAAACCTCATATTTTAAGACAAAAAAATTACTTTAGATATTTTTTTTTTTTTTTTTTTAAATTTCTGTTACAAAAGGTCTGAGTATTGGAAGAGGGTAAAGTTAATTACAAAAATATGGACAGCTGGAAAAGTGTACATTATTTAAAAACTGGCAATTTTGGCATACTACTATATAACAGATGCATTATAGAACCTGTGCACAGGGGACTGTTTTTGTTAGGGAGAGCAAACGGATATCTCAAAGAGATGTAGCAAAGTATAGAGTACACAAATAAAGGGTCAGTCAACTTGTACAAAAGAGCATAGCAAACATCTTATAAGCAAAAACTGGTAGATAGTTACATGTACTAACAAAGATAGTCTCAATGTATGCGCATATGCAAGAAGAAAAAAAAAAAATCTAGAACCTGGTATTGCTAACTGGAAAAACAAAAAAAAAAAAATTCTTCAGTCCAAGATGGTGAATATGTTAAAATAGCAAAAACAAGGTTCAGAGGTGATCCTTCAGTACCAAACAAAGCATGGAGGAGGAAGAAATATAGTGGTGAGAGGTGTACCAAGAAAGATGGTGATTTTTCAAAACAAATGGCACTGAGTACCATTCTGCAAAAAACAGAAAATATTTCTGGAAGACAATGATCCTGAACAGCATTCTATATTACATAGAAACTGCTTGGACAAGAAAAATGGTTTTAGGACACCCCCCCCCCACTTTTATGCATATCCATCTAAGTATCCCTTAAAACAAATTGAAAATAGATGAACACTTTCTTGATATTCTTTGTAAATGCATAAAAATCACATGAAATTAACAAAATTGAATGTCTAACAAAAATGTTAAGTCCTCCTTTGCTAAAGTTAATTTACCTAATGGCAGGCTATTTTACCATGTTAGAAGTGTTTTTCAATATTTCGACAATATATTTTTTAAATTTTAATTTTTCATAAAGTAACAAAAAAGATAATTTAACAATATGGCATATACGAAGTCTGTCGAAAAAGTATCCGACCTTAGGCTGGGGGAAAAAAATTACGTACTTGGTGGGGTTCAATTGCTAGTCCCCTTCTAAGTAGGTCCCTTGTGCCTCCACACACTTAGCCCAGTGATCCTTCCCATGTTTGAAGCATGTCTGGAATGCTTCTCAGTTCTGCCGTCGCATTCCGCATGATGTCCTCTCGGCTCTCAAAGCGGGAGCCTTTCAGTGGCATCTTCATTTTTTGGAACAACCAGAAGTCAGAAGGAGCCATGTCTGGAGAGTAGGAAGCATGTCGAATGAGCAAAATGCCTTTCTTTGCCAATAAAAATTGGTTCAGCTGCGACAAATGAGTCGGGGCATTGTCATGATGCAGCTGCCAGTTTTGCGAGGTCCACAGATCCAGTCTCTTGCGCCAAACTGCATCACGAAGATGTCAGAGGACTTCCTGATAGTATTCCTTTGTAACTGTTTGTCCTTCTGGTGTGTACTCATGATACACAACACCTCGGTAGTCAAAGAAAACAGTCAGCATCACCTTGGTTTTGCTCCGGACTTGACGTTGGGTGCTTCCACTGTGACGACTGAGCTTTGGTTTCTGGGTCATACCCATACACCCACGTCTCATCTCCAGTTATCACGGTATTCTGGAACTCAGGATCCCTGTTGGCAGTATCCAGCAGGTCCTGCACAACCTCAAGACGAAGTTGTTGTTGTTCCTGAGAAAGCAGCTTGGGCACAGCACAAGCCCAAATCCTCAACTGCATTGTGGCTTATTGACGGCCTCCAGGAACGTTGGGTTGGTCACTCTCCTCCGATGTGCGGCCATCTTTGAACCTGTTGTACCATTCTTTTATTTGGGTAACACCCATGGCATTGTCACCAAAAGCCTGTTGAATTTTGCGAATTGTTTCCGCTTGGGTATCACCAAGCTTTTGGCAAAACTTGATGCAAGATCATTGTTCCACACATTCCGTCATCACAGGCGAAATGAAAATGTGACGAGTTAGTAGTACAGCACCTCACACGCTGGCTTCCTGACAGTGACTGACGCATCCAGCAAGCCCACCAAAATCCACACATGCACATGAAGGCATGCGGCTCCACTATGCACACTTTTGCTTCCCTAACATCATTACTACCCACGGGAAAAAATAAAGTCGGATACTTTTTTGACAGACCTCGTATAGCTTGGTAACATGTTATCTGATTGGGTTTTTTTTTTTTTTCTGATTTCAAAAAGAGATAATATCCAAATGCTTTGCAGAGAGAGAGAGAGAGAGACTGTGCATGTATAGGGTAAGTTTTGTTTGTGAAGTTATGAAAATAGCATTTCACATATTGAATTACCAACTTCTAATTCAGGTTTTACTACTTAGTGTCAAAAATCATTTATTAAAATGGGTTCCTTAAACATTGCATCTAATTCCTGGGTAGAAGGGCAGTAGCCACTAGTCATGCATAACATTATCCGAGTGAAGTGGTTAAGAATAAGTTCCACAGCTTCTATCAGGATTACCTACAGTTATCACCACACCACCTAGTCAGAATGACTTTGTCAAATCTTTCTTGTAGTCTCGGTTTAAACCCAATCATTAATTAATTCATGTAAAGAGATGGTGAAGCCTCCAGTATATTAACAATTTTATTTTGGATTAATGTTACGGAAGCTGTGTTTCATCAACACAATTTTTTTTTATTTCTTTTAAAGGGTGGTGGTGAAATATTGCACACACGCACACACACACAATTTATTATAATTGATTATTTTAAGAAAGAAAACAACCACTAATCTGTAATATTCTCAAAATGACAATTTATGTTAATCTTTTTTAATTAAAATATTTATGGAAAGACAACCATTTGAAAGAAAGAGGAGTTAGAAAAATGTCCAGTTACCATTTGGTAGTTGAAGGGCAAAAAACCATCATAGATCAGAGTCTGAAAATTAGGGAAAGTTCAATGAAAAGTACAACCCATAGTTCAACAATAATACAGATGAAAAACTAGAAAGACTTGAAAATCATGGGAAGATATGACTTCAGTGATCACTAACATATAGAAAATTTATTCATGTCATAACTGCCAACAATCTTCTTTAAAAAAAAAGCAAAAAGAAAAAAGACCCACAAAATTAAGAACTGCTATCATGTGTTCCTGATAGTTTTTTGGAAAAGGTTTAGTACTGTCCAGGTTTGCCTTTTAGAAATGAAAACATTGTGTCAAGAGAAGAAAAGGAACAAATCAGTTTCAAAAATGGCCCACAATACGATACTTCTTAACTCAGCCACAAAACAAGTTTAGAAACAACCTATTTATTGTAAAATACCTTAATTATGACAATTATTAATAGTTGTATAAACTCAGTGAAAATTAAAAAGATGGCAAATTCAACAATTTCAGTTTTCTTCAAGATCTTTTTAATGACATAAATGCTATGTTATAATTAAATAAAACAAAGTTCCTGAAATCATGTGAAAAACTAAGTTTAATCTGCAGAATGATGAAGTTAATCAAAGCAAGCATTCTCAAATTCTAAATGTTCCACGCATCAGCAGCATTTACAAGTTGTCCCTAGTTGCAAACAGAGATTGGCTATATCTCTATGAAGCAATTCTAATTACAAACCAGATTCTAGGAACATGCCAGCCAGGTCACACTGACAAAGCTACCAAGAGTTATTTCATCTGACAAATTGACTAAGCTGTGTATCCAAAGCAAGCATTAGCATCCATCTATCAGAACAGATTGGAAAGGAATGATAAAGTTTGAACATTCCTACCACCAGTTGTGACTGGATGTGTCTCGCCCATCTGTCAATCAAAATGCTGATATTCAAAAAAAAAAATAAAATACTTGACTAGCAAATTACACCAAGTGAAAACCAGTCCAATAAAAGACTTCAAGAACTTTGATACATATGCAGCTTAATAAATCAAATCACTCACCATTTTGAGAATTCAACATCCTTCTATTTCTGATTTTGATATCCAAAGGCAGATAATTTCACACAATGCATGTGTACATCACCTGTGTGACAGAATTATTTGCTGCACAAGCACTTGTTAGTTTAATTTTAGGATTATTCTAGAACTGAACTTTTAGCCAATGTAACTTAAAATGACCAACCAGAATGTGTAATTTTACTTACTTTCTTTTAGTTAAACAGTTTATGATATATTTTGAAACAAATTGTGTTTGCAGTTTGTGTTTTAATTTTCAAAAAAAGTGTACCATAAATGTCTGCAGTAGATAGACAGCATTAGATTAATCCAAGTATTTGAGGTACTTTCTTTTGCACTCCTGAAAGAGATTCCTTTCTGGTAAGTTTTCAATTCTTTAAGTTAATTATTACACTTAATAGCCACAAATTGTATTTTCTATGTACTTATGACAACTCTACCAAAATTACCAAACTTAAGTTAAGAAAAGTATCCTGAAACAATATTTAGTGAAAGTTGTAACACACTTAAGACACAACACAAAATCTTTAAAAAAATTTTTTAAACACTTAGATGTCATTGCTGAAGTTTCTTAAAACAATTAGTCTTGGCTCAACTTTAGCTTAGGCTTTGACATCTGCATGAACTTTAATTAAAGGACTACAGTTTGAAGGGGTGGGTGCTTTCCTTTTAAGACAAACTCACGTCTTATGTTTATAAAGAATGCAACAATACATCTGTATGTGACCTGGCAGTAGAATACAAAAATGCTGATCCATTTACTTGTAAACTGAGTAAAATCAATGAAATTTCTACACTTCTAGGATATCCAGTGTCCCTGAAACACTCTACCTGTCATTTGCAAACCTGTTTTAATGTTACTGTCTAATCACATGATCACCTGTTCACCTAGTAATAATTAACTGGTATAAAAATAAAAGATTTTATAAATGCATTAGTTGGCATTTTCCCCAGTCTGTTCTGTGAATTTGCTCGGTAGGGTGTTCATTCATTGAATAAAAAACAACCATTAATGCATCTTATGAAATAGAGAGAAAATCTGCAGAAACTGGTACTAAAATAGCAAGTCCACAAATTGCAAGGTTTCTTGTTTCCAGTGTAGAATTGTTGTTTATATTATTTATTTATTTTTTGCTTAACATTTCAAAATGACATACCAATTGGATTTTTTTTTGTGCTCACAGTTATCTTTGCATTTAAGTATCACCCATGTACAAGTCAACATCTGTGTTTCAGCATACATTTTTGTTTTTTAAAAAATAGCATATCATTATCACTTTTTCGTGTGCATCAATAGACTGCTGGAAAAACAATTGTTAATAGAACAATTTCATTGTTTGTTTGTTTTTTTGAATACTCAATTCATGTTAATATAAATTAGCTTTTTCTTCTCAAAATCAGGGTCTTTTGTTTTTTATAAAATGCACTCCTCCACAAGTTGGGCAGTTTTGGATCCAGATTACTCCACCAAAGTTGAAATGCAAATATGAAACCATGTTATTGTCCTCAATTTATCACAATCAATCAATCAATCAGCAACTAGAATCAAAGGTCCCCTGCCTCTTTTTCAATTGAATTATAGTGTACAGATTGTGATCAGCTTAAAGGTGCTACAAAACTTGTTTTTAAAAAATTTTAAAAGTGCAACATTTATACATAATAGAAAGACAAAATAGCATCTTACAGAAGTGATCAGAACAACAAACAGTTGTGACAAGTTACTGATCTGCTGTAGCATCAGTTTACTGTTTTTTTTTTTAAGAGTTGAAATACAAATTAGAATTTTCTTTTATTTCATACTTATTTACAAAATTATCAATACAAAAGACATCTGCTCCCCTTACATAAATTTTAAATTAAGTTAGGGGGATACTCCATTTATTTTTTTTTTTTTTTACTATGAAAAAATTTTAATTTTATATGCAGTACGTTTAATAAATGCTCAAAATATATCATTGTGATTTTAAAAACAAGTTCATTTTTCTTTCTAAATATAAATAAGAAACATCTACATACAAGATTTTAAAAAAAGTTAATATTACAGAGCTTTACATACGTAAATATACACCCCGAGACTCAAATAGGCCATTCCAGATAAAGCCTTAGTCTGCAGATAACTGCACCATGAATAAGGGGTTCAAATAACTGACAGGTTTTAAAAATGGAGTGCATGGGCAATAAGATGTTGGTAGAAGTCAGTGAGAAAAATATCCAAGACATTGGATATTCTGAGGTTGACTGTTAACAGGATGACTGTCCACTTTAAAAATAGGCAGAAGACAACTTTTCATATGCATCCTGGATACTGAAAGCCAACAGAATATACTTTTTTTTTGGTTGCTAAGAGAAGTGAAAATACCAAACACTAACAACTGGCTGCAAAAATGGCAAAACATGTGCATTTGTCCATGAAACAAATTTTACCAGTGTTGTGTATGGTTCCAGGTTAAATGTGTTACTTAGAAATGCACCTATCTATTATTATGTCAGGTCTCTCTATGAGTAGAGAATTTCAAAGATAGTCTTCAAGAAAGTGAAAATGCACATAGGTGATATTGCATATCTATACTAATCAGGGCAAAAAATTTAGAAATCCATGTCTAATAGCTTAATAGGCTACCAAACACCATGATAATAACCTGAATATGTTGTGATTTTGATTCCACCCTGTATCTCCAAATCAGCTAGTGGAGTATGAGCTCTGATTACATATTCTCATTCCACAGATTCCAAATGGGGTTTAGGTTTCATTGATTGTGGTGGCCAAGAAAGATATTAGTGGTCAAACCAATCACAAAATATATAGGCCCTATGGATGGTGGTGTTGCCTATCATCCTTGGGGTAGAAATGGTATGTGAAAGATAACACAATATGCAAGAAATTCATGGAATGTAGAGCATCTCTTATCATAAAAAAGTTACAAATCTTTACCCAGTGGAAACAATACAGGAAGGATCCATAACTTTGTGGAGTTTTCCCCAAACCTTTACCCATAAATCTGTACAAAACAAGATGCCAGGCAAATGATTATATATTATCATCTTGCTTATGGAAGTATTTTAAAAAAAACGATGAAAATTGAGTTATGGATTTTAGAAAAAGGAAATATTTCATTACAGTTAAAATTAAATCATTTGATTTAGACTTGGATTAAAGGTATAAATAATTCCTTGCATGTTGAAAAGTAAATGAAAAATTTATGGATTTTTAAAATTTTACTTACCTTATTTTTTAAGATTTGTATTTGATCAAACATTTTATGTACTGCATTATCATAATAATAACTGTTTGCTACTATAATAGTATGGGCTAACAGTATGTTTATTAAGGTGGGTAGCCATTACATTATTCAACAACAATAAAAGAAAATGAGAGGCCTTGAGGTAAGAAATATACCAGCTAATCGTTTTTAGCCAAACAATTGTTGGTTTTGCTTTTTTTTTCCGTCTTTTAGTTTGATTATTATAATATGTGCATGCATTATTTATGACAGAACTGATAATGATGTGAAAATGGCAGCTGTTTTTCTCTTTCAATAAATCCATTCAGAGTAGCTTATGCTTCCAGCAGCTTCTGGTTATAACGAAAATCATTAAATCATGTTTTTTTTTCTCTTAGTATGTTTCTGAAAAAGGTTGAATGAAAAAGTAAAATTACCACTAATAACAAAAAAAAAAGGAAAAGAAAAGAAAAATGCAGTAGAGTGCCATAATATGCTATTGCTCAGACCTAGTGTTCATTACGGAAAAGAGAGCAAGATTCAACACCATGAAGAAATAAAGAATGGCTGAAGGTAAAGCCTCAGCTTAAGACTCTCCTGGTCATCTTTATCAGATCAAGCACTTCAATTCAAAGCAATAAAATCTGTTGTGCAAGAGATGCAAAATCTTCAACTTTATAGAAGGTGAACCAGTAACAGCTAAGAGGACACTAAAGATGAAGATAAAATATGAGCGTTTTTGACTGGCCATATTGGATGAGTTTGTCTCAGAAGGAACTGACATTTACTAAATTTAACTTTTAGTGCCCCAACTACACTGAAAATCTGACATGTTCTCATATTATTAAGTTAATATTTCTTGTTTGCTGCATGTAGATTTTGAAAAAAAGTATTTTTATGCTGTGCATTGTGCTACATTGAGGTAAAGTTCTGAAGTAAATAGTTGTTTGTTTCCCCATACTTTTATTTGTATCTTATAATCCTAAAGATTTTGTTACCTAGACCATTAATAACATCACACTAATTCTGAGAGTTTAGTGAACCACTAAACTTTAGAAGTCAATACTAGTGTAAAAATTATAATAAAAACATTAAAAACTATATTCAGTTTTGTGCTTAGAGACAAATAACTGTGTGGCTAGTTAAATTTGTATTGAGCCAGCAAAGTAAAATATTAAGTTCTAACTCTTCCCTTTTTATCCTAATAACAAAATATACAATAAGGGTGAAAATTGAAAATCTGGGTATATTTATTGATTACTATTCATTTAAAATAACTAACTTTTAAAAAAATAATGCAACATTTGTAGTAATGTTGCTTGGTGTGTGTGTGAGTGTATAAATATTTTAGTGTAAGCTGCTTATTTATTTACAAAAACTATAGCAAAGCTGCTGCTGTAGATTTTTTAAATATTATATCTATAGCTTTAAAATATTTACTATTAAAAGCAAGAAAGTTTTCTACAATATTTTTCATTAAAAAAGTAATTTTGAAATAGACTAGTTTCATCTAAAGATAGCATGAGATAGATATGTTGCCTACTATAACAGGTGCTTCCTTTCCTAAAACGATACTATGTAGACTTGCTGAAGAACAAGTAGACATGCTACTGCTTGCTTGTAACATTAATGATGGTTGTCTAAGCTGGTTTTAGATTTTTTGTTTTAAAGTAAACCATCAAGACTTTTGTACAGTTATCCTATCTCCTACTGCAGTAAAAATATTAAAGACCCAAAAGTAAAGATTGAACCAGCATTTCTTAGGCTCTATCTATACTAATGCATCACTCAGTCCATCAACCAATAAAATGCAGCTTCATTTTGATCTATAAAAACTAATGTTTGATACTCCTGAAGAAGAAACATTGATGTATGTTTTCTGTGTAATCTTGCTAGCCAGTACATCAGTGCTATAGATGCAAGATCAGTGGAGCAACTGAGAAACAGTCCTCTACTAGAACTACCAAGAAACATTTCCGCAAAAACAAAATCAACATGAAAACACTTGCCTCCAGAAGTTGTTGGGCTCTCATTTCTCTCTCGATTCTCAGCCGCTCTTGTCGCTTTAACTTTTCTTGCTGCTTAAAATGTTTTTCTTGTTCTTTGTAGTGGCGCTTTTCCAGTACTGTTAAAGACAACAAAACACGTACCTACCATACATCACAATTCCAACAAACTGAAGAGGCCTAAGTGAAGGCAAAACTATTCAATAAATAGTCTCAAATCCAAAACAAAGGAAGCAGCAAACAGTTGTAATGTGATTTTAGGAGTGTAGAATACAGGTACACCTAGTTTAACCAAACAATAAATAGGTAGACCCTGTATGTCTAATTGATTGTTCCAGCTAAGTGATACACAATGCCCCCAAACACACATACATGCACACCGACTCTCTTTGTCTTCAACTACAGCTGTGAATGTAGATAGCTCAGGTTCAGAAAGCAGGTACTGGCAATAGGAGCTTGCTTATTTTGGTTAGGTAGCCATGAACACACATCCCTCTGGCCCTATTTCAAGTTCATAAAGGAAAGCAGAAAATCAGCAGTTGATTTTACTTTAACCTTTTCTCCTATACACCTTCATCTGCTGTTGGTAGCTAGGATAATCACCGTCCAAGTTCAGCTATTTCAACCTTATTTAACGTGACAGCCTCCCAAAACCATGTTGAGGACAACAAGAAAATCACAGGACTCATGAGAAAGAAACTGTTCCTCTTCATCCTCAGGTATGCCAGGAGAGTAATTCTCATCAACTGTTCATTTTCCAGATGGCACTTTTGATATCATAGGGTTTAAAGCTTGCATGTGGTCTTGCTGACCATTTCGTCCTGATCCATATCACCAGGCATGATTGCATAAGCTTCTTCTTGTAACACCTCTTAGTTCCAGCAATCATTCTATGAAGGATGAGCTAGAAAAGGCTATAGTCATTTTGGTGGAAAAGATGCTGCTGCTGCCTGCTGCTATGGCCTTGGTTGAGTGTGCTGGAGCATTATCCAGCAGCAACACTACTGTGATATTCCTCTGTTGTTGAGACAATATATGGAAGCCATTGCTGAAAAATGTCATCTGCAATGCACCTTAACACTTTGCACAGCAGATGGCTAGCAAAGCACTCATGCAATCTTTCAATAATCTAGACCATTACGATTTACCCATCACAGCCGCAGAAATGCACTAGATTCCATTAGTATTGTCACAGGAAAAAAGCACACATCCCTTTGTTGTTGTTTATCCTCCCTAGCATCTGAATGCAAGCTTGACTAACCCAAGTGTTGGCAGGCAGCATATTCCAAAACAAAAAGGTTTCATCAGCATTGTGCAGTTGGCCCTTCATAAGGATTCTGTCCATGTTAAACTTTGCATTCCTATGAAGGGTCCAACTGCAGTTATATCAGCACAGCCACCAAAGGAATGACTGCTCACAAAGTGAGTGAATTTCCCAGAAATTGTCTATCCATGTCAATATTCAGGCTAAACAAGTTTAACTATATTTTCAAATATAACCGTTTGAATGGTGATATTTACAATTGTTTATAAAATTAGTCATCTTTACAAAAATACTAAATCATTTGATCTACAATTGTATAGCTACATTTCAAAATAGAAAACACTTTTTTTGAAATTGTTTAGAAATTAAAATTCTGCAATTTGAGCATAAAACATAATTAGCTAATTGTTAGAGAAATTAATTTATAACCTCCCAGTTTCTGGTATTGCCCAAGAAATTATAGTTGTCAGTTGCTAGGTTGCTGGCATCCTAGTCATGAGTTCAAAACTATGGACAATCCATGGAATTACACACAAGGTCTACAGAAAATAAAGAAAAATAAAGACTCCCTACTTTGTTATAATGTTGTACAGTATTACTAATGAAGGAGTTACTGGCATTATGACAAATTTTTAAATTAGAATTTCCTAAAATGGGAAATCATAATTAAAAAAATTTTTTAAATCACCTAAGTGCTTCACTGAATTCTGGGATTACTTGCTGTACACTTAAAATAACAGAAATTCATTCATTCTTTCCATGTTAAGACAAAATGGCTTTCCATTATGTCTGTCATTTAAAACTGCATCCATAAAGTTTTGAGTTTATTGTAGCCCGTAACCCTGTTGGTTCATTACCCCTCCCCCAAATTTTTATTTAGTTCTCTCATATTTTGAATTTCATTATTTACAATAATAAATAATTCTTTAATTTGTCAAAATTATATCCAATACTTTAATTGAAAGTTTGTTTCCCAGCCAAAATACAATTAGCTCAGTGTTTCCTTTCAAGGACAGAATTTAAATTCCAGACAGAATACATGTTTTATTATCTTAAATGTTTATTTTGTCAGGCCACACACGAAAAAGAACACTCTGCTCTTCTGAATTATAATCAATTAGTAGTAAATGTAAATTTTTCAAAATATTCTTAATTTTTTGTAATTCTATGTATATTTACTGCCACTTTGTTGTTGTTTTTTTTTATTTTCCCTAATATAATAACTCTGGAGTGCAAAAGTCTATTTTAATTATTACTTATTGCTTGATAATGACAAGTTTCAAAATGAAGTATACTGTTTTTTAATTAAAATTCTCTTTTTTTTTTCCATTTATATTTGTCTATATTTAAAAGTTGTTTTATTCCATAAAGAATAAAGTTTTAGTTTCAAATAACTTCTGAAATTTTCTTGTTTGTTTCATAAAACCTCATTAGCTTACAAATATGTACTAACCCACTTACCTTTGATCTGCTTTGCCTTTTTCGATATTTCTCTTTGCTTTTGTTTCTCCATCTTCTTTTCCAATTTAATTTCTGCTGCTTTCCTAGTTGCTTCTGACAAAAGCAGGTTAAAACATGTCGTCATTAATTTAAAACAAAAATAGCTGAAATTTAACACTTCCAAGTGCAAACGCCTTAAGTTTCAGTTAGGCTAAAATAAACTACTCATGAACTATAATTTTATTAAATGAAATTGTCAGGATTCAGGTATCAAAATAGATAATATAAAAAGTTAGAAACAATGTGAAAGTACACGTCTCAGAGACGGTCTTTTCCTTAGAACCTGCACGCCATAAAGTACCCTTTAGAGGAAACCCCCCTGGTTTCGGTCTAGAACAGAGCATCACAGCTACATTCAACGCAAATAGGTAATATGCTAAATTGTACTGTACTGTACTTCAGCAGCTGTGGTCTTACGTGTACATCAATTTTAAAATCAATTCTGAAAAGGAAAGTATAAAGATAGGCATGTTCACTGATTTCTAGTGCACATTACATCACTAAATGAAAGACAAATAAGAAATAAATAAATGTTCTTGATTAGACATTAGAAAATATTTTTATAGAAATCATTTAGTATCTGCCTGGAATATTTCATACAACCAAAAACTAAACCTGTATTTAAGTGAAAGGGTCTTCGTTTAAGAAAAATTAGAAAGAGTAGAAAGTTTTTATAAAGTCATTGGAAACCTCACATTTAAAAGTAATGAATACAACAAAATACTATGTAAAAATATATATATATATAAAATTGAATATAGTGAAAATCTATGAACTCAAGAAGGCAATAATCTAGGTATTTTCAAATGAAACCAAGCTGGAAACCTACCATTACATGTTATTTTCTTTCATACAAAAATCTGTTTATAAACATGTGGGAAATTCCATACATTTTCTTTAAACCTAATGATAAACATTTTTCTCCTTTAAGCTTGATAATTATTTTGTGCATGTGTGGGAGAGAGAGAGAGGTTGTATCAACTCTAGTTTCAGAAGAATTGTCTCCCTTCCATCTTTCCCATATAAAAACGAGAGTGAGCGAGCGAGCATACATGCACGTGTGTGTTACATTGGCAAAAATTTTAATATTTTTTATCACTTTTCCAATACATAATGCATTCTTTGAATAGCAACATGAAAAAATAATCCAAGATAAAAAGAAGCATTGTAAGAAAAACTAGGAAATAGCAAGAATTATGTCAGGTAACTATTCCACGATACTCAGTAACCTCATATTGTAAATGATAATAGTATGAAATGTTCAATCTGTCTCATGAGTGCATTTATTTGTACCTAATTTAAAAACTGTGACATGTATAATGTTGGTAATTTGCAGCCACATATGTGGTAATATTATGCATACTATCTTCATGTTTTATTGGATTGTTACAAACGTTTTATCAATTTTTTACCGCATCAATGAAACTTCGTATTCAAGTTAATCAATCAAAGTTCCATTACAATCAATACACTTCTGCCAACAAGTTACAAGCGCATTTATACCATTTTGAAAAAAAATCTGGATTTCTGGAGTCAATAAATTGTTAGAAGGCAGTTTCGATTGCTGCTTGGTTTGAGGATTTCATACAGAAGCAGCTGTCGAGGTGTTTGAAAAGGTGGTAGTCTGTGAATAGGCTGGGTGAGGGAGAACTTCGTACGCCAGTGTGCTCAGTTTCTGAAGAGTCACTTTGGCAACGTGAGGATAAGCATTGTCATGGAGCAGGATTGGGCCTCTCTGATTCATCAATGCTGGCTATCATCGGGAGAGTTTCTGATGAACAACATTTCATTCATGACAATACCTTTCAGCTGTGATGGTTTCACCAGGTTGCAAGAAGTTATAGTGGATGACACCAGCTGCAGTCCATCAGACAGTGATCATGACCTTCTTTAGGTGGAGGCTGGGTTTTGAAATATGGTTAGGTGCCTTGCCTCTGTCGAGCCAATGTGCTAATCGTTTGCAATTGTTGTGATGAAAAATGGATCCTTTACGTAATGATTCAGTCAAGAAATTGGTCATTTTTATTTCTTATGACAAACGAAGAGCAGATCTCCAATTGATGATTTTGTTGTCGTTCATTCAACTCATTAGGCACCCACTTGTCAAACTTTCTCATCTTTCCGATTGCATCAAGATGGCAGGAAACAATTGCAGTGCTTACGTCAAGCTCTCCAGAAATTTCTCACACTGTTTTTGTTGGATCAACTTCAACTGAGGCTTTCAGATGGTTGTCATCAGAGCTGGAAGGACGTCTGCTATGTTCCTTATCTTCAAGACTCACATCTCCTGATCAAAACTTTGGAAACCATCGCTGTACTGTGCGCTCATTTGCTGTTTCCTCGCCCCAGGCTTGGTTAATGTTACGAGTTGCCTCGCTTGCTTTGTGGCCAAGTTTGAACCAGTGAAGCAAAAATGGCATGAAAAACTTTTCTATCCACGCTTCACTCAGAATCCTGAAACAAATATCCATTTTATGATTTTTAAAAAGGTAGGTTTTGCAATATGTATGCCAAAGCTCACACTACAAAATGATGTATAACTTATCTACATACACCTTCACAAGCATGCAAAAAATGAACTCCAAATTAACATAATATAAAAACCGACAAAACTTTTGTAACAACCTAATGCAATCTGCGTTCTTTGTAGGACAGCATTCAGCTTACTAAAAACAGAACTGCTCTGAGAAGAAAGGTTGAGACTGGAAGCAATTTGGATTTTTTATATTTTTTTCCACTTTATTCCATGGAAATCACTTTTTTTTTCACCATTATTTCAAATTAATACATCAGTTTTTTTAGTTTTATGAATTTAAGGAAATTGCATATTCCTAAAACATCTGAGTTTGATAAACTATCTTATCCATCACTGTCTCTCTAAACCTCTTATATTTCTCATGATTCCAAGTTAAAACTTCACTTACAGTTCATATTTTCAAAGTAGCTTTCTTCAGATTATAGCATACAATTAGTATGCAGTGAATGTCTCAATTATATAATGAAGACTGCTTCATTATTCTTTTTCATCTATTTAATAAAACTAAAGGTGAAAGCAAATAAAATCCCGAGCAAAGTCAGAGCTGTATTCACTTTATAATCAAAAATATCTATAATGGCATAATATCTTGAAAAGGCAGAATGCAATATTTCCAACAATCAATTCCATTAAAAAGTGAAATATGTACATAATTTTTCTTTGTTATTTTCAATATAGTCATTTGAAAACTGTTGTCATTTCAGCTGTTCTTCTAGTACCTAAGTGGCCTGAATCCACCACAGCTTTTGAGATGTGGTCAATGTAGCTAAGCTTATTATATATCATTGGCACAGTGTTCTGTTAATTTGGATCCTTTCTTTCTCTGTTTTGCCTAGCCAACCTCTCAAACAATTTACAGTGTACTGAGGTTTTAAATATTGGTGCAATGTGCCTTATTTCACATTATGTTGTCATCTGTAAAAAAACAAATGAAAATTATGATATATCTGTATATTATGTATATCATGCACTGAGCTGTTCCACTGGCACTGAGTTCCATTCCCTTGTAATCAACAGGCTCTGTAATACAGAACTTGTTCTCAAACTTTTTCTTTGACTGAATTTTATGTTCTTCAATAGGAATGTAATTTTACATACGATGTTAATCTTATTAGTTTAACTTAAAATACATATGTACACCTTTATTTATGGTCTAAAATGAAGAATCTTACAATGTAAACCAACAACAATTTGGAGTGGCCTATCAAAATAACCTTGTTCCACTGACTTGTGTTGAATTCTCTTAAGGTTGACCATGCAGTATTATTTAAACATACCAAGAAAATGAAAAGATGATGCCACAGAGCCACCAGCATAGTTTGCCGATAACACAATGATGATTTGTAGAAAAGAAAAATCTCATTTTTCATAACCAAATAGTGCTTTAATTGAAAATTTCTTGACAAAGTTTCCAATAGAAGCTTTATCTGCACAAAATATGTCATCGAAAAATTCAACTAAACTCAGTGAGAAAAACATCATCCTATAGATGAACATATACGCTAATTTATTTAATTCTTTCTAAATTCAAATATCCAAGTAATATTTGACAAAGATGGTAGAATGCTCTACCCTCCTGATAAAAACAGTCATGTACATTTGAATACATTTTTTAAAAAAATTAGTCAGAAAAATCTACTTTTTTGGTCTCCAGAAGACAAGAAGCCATTTAGCTTGACATTCACTATCCCTGGGAACAAAAACGGTACATGTGACAAAATATGTAGATTAATTTATTTACATTTAATGAAGTCCCTAGTCTGTTAAAAAAATTTTAAAAATATTTTTTAACTTGTAAAACCTTAAAATAACAACTCTGAATAGGCCAATTAATATATACTACAGACACTGCTCTCCAGAACACTGATAGACCTAGGCTTTTCTTGTTACTGAAATTTATGTAAAATGAGAGAGAAAATGGAAAGAAACCTAATTAACAATACATTTGAAGTTAGTTCAACTTACAAGAATAAATAAATTTATTCAATTTAAGTTACAAGTTCAATCATTCCTCTCCTTAAGACAAATTTGTGTTTGCATTATAACAGTATTTAATGTTGCATAATTAAAGCTGTGTAGACATTCCACCACCCTGCTCACTTGACAAGCCACTAGACGTGGCCCTGGCATAACAGTGAAGACTTTTGAAGTTTTCATTCTCTATATAACATCAACTTCCCAAAATAGAGCACTAAGTCAATACAGTCACGCATATCATAATAAAAAGCTGATACTACCAATTTCTTAGACTTACCATGCTGTTCTGGTTTTCTGCTTTTCACATCAACTGTAGTGGAATCCCCAGACTTGTTCCTTATGAAGCTGGAGAAATGCTGTTTCCACTTTTTAGTTTGTCTGAGTGATAGTCTATCAAACATCTCGTGTTCAGAAAGTAGCACATACCTCTGCTGAATATAGAGATAAAACATTTCTTAATAAACAATAAAAATCAAGTAAATATGAAGGTATCATACGGGTGATAACTAATCACAATTGCCAGAAAAAATGTAACACAGTGTAACATAACAACAAAATTCTCAAGAAAGAACTGTATTCTCAAACAAGAGCTCAAGAAATTCCTGATGTTGTGTCATACACCAGTCTCCACAATGGAGACAACCTTGGAAAGGGAGCATGCTGCTGTAACTAACCAGAGAGTACTGCTTATCCTGTACCATAAGGGTCTGAGGCCTGAATATTCTGACTTTAGCAGAGAAAACTCTAGAACTCATGAATTTAGATGTGGGAGAGTACCAGTGTGCCCAGAGAAAATCCACACACCTAGCTGGTAAAGAGGGACAAAAATAAACCATGCCAGGGGAGATGCACCATAACCCAAACTGCAAGTTAAACTCGTGTCTAAAGCCTAGGCAATCTAACAATATAACCACTGGGCCACTGGCTGCCCTGGAAAGTCCTAATAAGCCTGGGGAGTTTATGATATCAAACATGCAGACTGATGTACAAACATCAACAAGAATCTTTGCTCAAACTTATTATCATAATTTTCTGCCTGATTTTTTTTTTTTGTCAAAGTGCACTGGGCTGAAATCCATTTCATTAGGATTCCTGATCATCCTTTTCTACTTCTGATACTATTTTACCTTTCCACCTCATCAAAACATGTTGAAATAATCTATTTTATAGTGAGTGCTATCTTATTCTTTATCTGTTCATAGACCAATGGCGCCTCAGCTAATGAGCAGAATTTGTTAAGGAAAACAAATTCTAATTTAAAGTCTGAAATAAAAGGATATTTATCAAAACTGAAATGTGAGCACATTGTCTGGTTTAATGAAGGTCTTAGGTACATACTAGCATAAGATAATGAAAGGTTTTATCACAACCCTTGTCCACTTGTGAAAATGTTGCCACTAAATTTCAACAAAGTGAAGAAGATGTAGACCCCAGAACACTTTCATCTAGCAACACAATACAAACACATTTAATCATTAAAATGTGTAAGAGAAGAATGGAAAAAAAAAAAAATTGTAGCTACCAGCATCAACTTTTTTCTAATTGCTTAAATTTTCAGGTGGGTTTACACTTCAAAATTTACCCAGCTTCTTTAATCATAAAAGAAAGTGACAGTGCACAAAAAACAAATAAATATGACCACCTTTAGAATTTGCCCCACATATGGTGGTTGAATTCTTTGTGTATGGGCTCTATGTCGGCTTAAAGTAAATGTTTTCTCCATGGTAGCTCAGTGTTCCAATAAAAGACACTTTCATCTACAAGTTGGAAATTTAATGCATGTATTGATTCTGGAATAGCCAGTTATCCAAGTAAAAACAATGTAATCTAAATGTAAAATTCTGATCATTAATACTAATTTAAAAAAAAAAAATATTAATAATATACAATTCTTTTATCTAGAAAAAACAAAATAAGTTTTAAATCTCAGAACCTACATATATAAGTTTTCTATCAAAAAGAGTTATGCTCATAGTTCAAATCCAATAATTAGTCCACAATACTTGTTTTCTCCTCATCTGGTGTTATCTACACTTAAATGTTTTTTTGTTATACACTAGGTAGTAGTGCTGCAGTTGTCTGCTAGGAAGTATTGCCAATCTTAAATTTCATGGAGCCTGATACTTCTGACCAGCAAAGAAATTCCTACCAAACCTCTCTATATTTTTTTTAGATGTGGGACGAAAACAAAGTGCTTAGAAGAAACCATGTAGCCAATTGGTGAAGGTGATTAAAAAGATACCTTTGTCAGGGAGGTACACCAAAATCCATTATGTCTTCTATGAGAATTGCACACAGGCCCATGACCTTGGTAGTCCAATAAGCTAACCACTGGACTACTACACTACCCACAACTGGATGTTTTTTTGAAAATCTTGTCTTTTCATACTTACTAATTAAATATACATACAAGTACACCGATGTCACTAAAACAAGAAAGAATTCAAATTATCACATAAAATCAGCAGAAAAGCATCCATGATGATCTGCTAGAACAATACAGTAAATTATTTGAAAATACTCAACATCAAAAGGGTTGATCAGAGTAAGACAGTAAAGCAAAGAGGTTGTATGGTATACAATGGAGTGATGGTAAGATAAATTGGTTTTTGACAAACAGCAAAATATATCATAAAACCTCATGAGCTACTAAGGCCAGTACATATTTAGCATGTCCAGTTAACTTCAGACAGTGGATCTTGTTTTGTTTGGTGATTTCTAAATGTTAATGTAACAGAAGGTTTAGAAACAATTAAACTGAAGAATTTAATGCGTAATGAGATCAATAAACAAAGAGAATGATCAAAATTGTCATTAAATTTAAAATTTACCTTTAATATTAATAATCGTGAGAGCTAAAAATGAAGTAGAGATTTCCAGAGTAAGCATATTTACCCCAAGTCTACAATTACATGCCATACTTACATTTTCCTCTGGTCTGGCTTCAAGAAATTCACCAACAGGCACTTTTGTGCTAAACGAAAAATTCTCTCTCGTTAAATCTGTGATTCCATTCTTTTCCAAATACTGAAATTTAAAACATCAGCTAGGAATTTCACTGGGCATATATTTAATATGAATAATCAAGTAAAGAAAGATTAATTATAAAGTTTCAAGAATCCAAAACACCAGATATCATCAGTTGGTCCAGACAATTTGGTTAAAAAAAAATAAAAAATTAATATCCAAAGTTAAATAGAAAAATTACAAATCTCTTTAACTAACTTGTTTTATATGCATCAATTGCTCTACACTGAATGCCCAAAACCAAAAAGAAAAATCTTTCTGACTGAACAGAATGGAATAGATCCATTGACTAAGTTATAGCAAGAGAGGATAACTTGTCACTTTCCAACATGAAGGACCAAAATCTGGTCTGTGTACCAGGTTGTGACAATAAGACTGATGCAATCTGAGATCTGATGTGTGAGAGAAGATGAAACTTGATCAGAATTAATCAGTGGTATAAAATGTTGTCCAGATAAGGTTGTGAGAATCTCAAATGATGTGGCCAGAACTCCAAAACTTAAAAAAATTTGGTAGCCAGCAAAATTTTCTAGTTACCAGCTAAAATAGGGTCACAATAAGGAGGTAAGTAAATTTGTTTGCTTTCTAGGTGGCCCAAAGCTTAGTTAATTAACCATGTACCAAAAAATTGCTTCCTTACACTCATGCTGGAATTCATTATTGCATATTTTTTGTATAAGTGAAGCCTTACATATCTTCTCAAAATTATTTCAGTTGGTTTGAATAGATTTTCATTCTTCTAAAAACGTGACCACTTGCTAAGCAATAAAAGCCAGGAAGTTCAAAAAATGGCCTTTTTTGTTATGAAAGGTGAATCAAACAGTGCACCAGTACAGACACATACTCTGTCTGTATCAAAAGTTGGACAAAATCCAACAGGCTGTTATGCTGTGAGGGTCACTTCCTTCTAGTAGTAGTAAATTTTTAATTTACTTTTGTTTCACTCCTATTCGCATCCTTCTTCCCTGTTCTGTTTTACAGTGTGCGCACACAGCTGCTCACTTGCTCCTTAAAACTAGATGTAATGTGATTCATAAAATCATGATTTTCTTACATTTGAAATCATAATGGATATGGGCATTGACAAAGAGACCCAAGATTGAGATAGTTGATGCTGAGAAAAATCCCTAATAACGGGAATGCCAATCAGATTAATGTAAGCAGGAAATTCCTGAATGTGTAATAGCACGTGCTTCGTTATTATTTTTTTTTATATAAAATTTTAAAAAACTACAATAGTTAACTAAGAGCCTAGAAGATATGCTCAGAATGAAAAACTTCCTGACTGATGACAGTTTTGTGCCATCAATAGAAGAGCTGATATAGTGAAGTTTTGTTTCTGCAAGAAATTTTACCATCACTGTAATATCTACAAAATGAAAAAAAAATCACTTTTAAACTTTATGAACTCACCTCTCCTGATTATACACACAGTCATGCATAATCTCTGCATTTTTGCTATCAGGCAAAACAAAAAACCCCTCCCTCTTTTGTTTTATGTCATAATGGAGGCTATTCAGATGTTTCAGTATATTCATCCACAGGTCAATGTTCAGGAATGGTCATACTAAATGAGACAGCCTATCTCTTTATTGTTTAAATATAAAAATTTCATACTCATAATGATTATATATTGATAAACTGAAATATTAGAGATTCATCAAAGTTATCAGAGTATTCTATGATTAGGGTGCCCTTGTTTTTGATTTACACCAATTTCCACAGGTCATAAACAAATTATACTAGATTAACACAAGATTAAATTTAATTATTTCTTAAAATTTAATGTTTTAAAATGTTGTATTTAAAAAAAATGTTAATACTAACTTCTAAAGCACCCTGAAGCATGAGACTATCCCAAGCCCTCATTGCCAACAATGCTTAAAAACAAAGCAGTTTTAAAATCAGGTGAGATAACCAGACAAGAGTCCTTTCAAATAATTCCTTTCCTATTCACCTGATTTTGATCTGATTGTGGCTAATAGAAACTTTTATGCTATCATCCAGATCTTTTACTTTTAGTCATATTTAATTCTAAAAATTTTCTCTTTTTAAAAAAGAAATTACAAAATTTGATTTCATTCAAATAATAAGCCAATGCTTCAGACATTCCAAATATTTTTTTCTGAAGAAATCATGTAAATGATAAAACAAAATAGCACAAAATTAGTCATTATAAATTAATAATAATTAAAATTATTATGAAATACATTTTTTAAACATTATGAAATGCTAATAATAAAATACCTTAGAAATTATTCACTTCACTATTCAAAGCTCTCAATTCAAAGTACCTAATAAGAAAACAAATTACAAAAACATTCCACCTAATTAGAGCAACTTAAATATTCACTTTTTAGGCTACTAAATGATAATTTTTTAAAGCTAGAACAATAAAATCTAGACTGATTAATTAAGCATGCCAATTTTTGTGAATTAATATATAAAACCACTTTATTAATGAAATAATCGTACAAAAATAATATAGCATTGTGTTGATTGAAAATTAACAGTATTACCAAGTTAAAAATACTGAAGTACTACAATAAAAATAAATTATAAAAGTTACTCCTCATAAAACATCACCATAATTATAACACAAATGGTAAGGAATAAGAGTTATATTTTCAGATTAAGATTTTATTTTAATAAATATATCTATACTGTTATGTACCTGTTTTGATAAGATATGTGTATGTACAATGCAACAGTATCAGTAACCACCATCTGTTATTTTTTCACATTCAGAAATACATTATTAACTACAATAATTTTCTATGTATTGATGGTACTGGTGATTATGCCAGTGATTCCCAATCATTTTCTCAGGGTCACACTGAGATAACACTGTGACAAATTCTTGCAGTCCAAAATTCCAGTAACATCAGCATACACTGCAGGCACATACCTGCTAGGCAATGCTTCCCAGAATCAAAATATTTTGAAAAAAGGTAAAATAGTGCAAATCCTACATATTCAAGGCCATTGAATAACTGCATCTCAAGGTGTCAGTGATTGAGATTGCAAAGTTGTTGTGCAGACTATAGAAGGCTGTAGGTAATACACTGGTGTAAATTATACCATAAAAAATAGGGAGCAACAGCTAAAGAGAGATTAAATGTTGCATGAAGAGAGTCAATGCTGGCCAGTTTTGTGGCCTTATTTGGGGTCAAGAATCCTAGTTTAGGCACCACTGAGTTATACCATTAATTATAGGATATATAAAGTTTTCACAAAAAAATTTTAAGTCATCATTCCACACACACTCTCTCTCCTTTAAAAAAAAGTTAATTTAAGTAGAAACTTCAGAATGATTTTAAACATTTTAATGAAAAATGTTAAAAATATATAAGTATAACTAGCATTATATGATGGTGATAGCAGCATTCAGTATTATTTATTGACATACAGCTAGACTCTTTTGCAACAGTACATTATGCAATGCGTTCCAAAAATTGTTTTCTTTCCTTTCTTGTGAAAATGAGATCTAAATTCCTCTCAAAAAAAAAAAAAAATTTCCAAACTTGTAGTACTTGTATGAAACATTAACACATGTTCATATTATGATTGAAGAGGTCATGCATATTTATCAAACTCTCTATTAAAAAACTTGATGTCACTGGAAGCTAAGTGGAAACAATGGATGTCTGAAATGTGTGCAACATGGCAATGACAAGAGTCTAAAAATGATTAGAAACAAATTGACATTCATAGAAAATGCTTTAATAACATGCTACCATCAATGACCCCAATACAAGCCTGAATACATTTTGATATTGACCATATCAAAATGATCCAGCTATCATCATGGAATGTTGTGCAATTCTTTAACTAGGGCAACTTCCAAGTAATCAAGAAATTATAGATAGACACAGTGACTACAAACACCCTTCCCTAGAATGTCTCAAACATGTTAAGCAGATTTTAAAGTCCAGAGATCAAGCAGGCCACACAATGCAAATATTACTGTAGAGCTGAATTGCAGCAATAGTCCCATGTACAAAGTGCAGACAAACTATCATCCTATCTATTAAAAATGACATTGGAACCTTTCTATTGGGCCAAAGAAGTAACTACAAGCATAATCATCTTATCCAGTATCTAATACTCATTATTCCACCTCCTAATAATAAGATAAATTTTTTTTTGCATACGTTTGGGTTTCCCCAAATCAAATTGATTGTGCTGGGCATAGTTAGCAATTGTTCCCCAGTTTATGTCCAAAATCTCTAGCATACCCATCATTAATGTCTAAACAGAATTAATGGTTGCATTGTCTATTGCATGTACAGCTGTTGATGGTGCTATGTTAGAGACACACACATCAGTAGTATTCTCGACCACATAACCACTAGCATGGAGCCTGTTTTGAAATTCTATGGTTGATTACTCTTTTAAACTTTGAAGGTCATTTTGGAGATGTTGTTTAAAAACAGTTTCTTGTGGCAAGGGTGATAAGATAATAAATCTCTCAAAGTGATGTGTTTTAACCCTTCTCTCAGTGAACTGGCCAGTCTGATGGTATCTTTTCAGTGTCAAGGAAATAAAACTGCAATAAACATTGTGCTGGGAAATAATAGCAGTCTGCATCATCCCTCCTTGAACCATACTAATGGCCTAAGCCATCTCATTGGAAGTTATTTGATGCCTAAGCGTTTCCAAATTGACTTACAGCACATGTGGTCAATTTATAGAGGAAATGGTAATAGGGTGTGTACAAAGATGCATACAGATTATGTGGAAAAACTGATCTGTGAGTTTTCAAGATAGGAGAAAATTACTGTAAAATTACTTGTAGATGCAATACCAAGTTTAGATTTCTTTCCTAAATATGCAAGTCTTTTTCAACTAAAATGTGTGTGGTTGAATATACCACACAAGCATTGTCAACTTGGATTGATGCATGCAGGTACAGCTGAGAGATGCTGGGTCTAGCAAACATGAAAACTGAAATAAATTGCTACATTTCAAAAACATTGTATCTTTTGTATACCTTTAAAGAAAAAAAAAAAAAAAAAAAAACAGATGATAAATTATGTAGTACTAAACCAAACATTTCATTGGTTATGCATGACAAAGCAAATTGGTCAACTGATTACTGAGTAATTTTACTAAAAATAAATTTATAGAAATAAAAAGTCATTAAAATTTATAAGCCCAAGGTGTCATTTGCTTTTTTTTTCTTTTTAAATGTCTGAGAATTTTGCAGGCTTTAAGGAAAAGTGTGAATTTTCAAACAGGAGTTCACCAAAGTAACAGTGAAATAATTTTAAAAGGAGTGTACTGTTTGGATACTATTCAAATCTTGATACTACAAAAACATGTAACAGTCACCAGAAAAGGGTCAGTAGCTAAAATTTCTTTAAGAAGTTGACAATAGTATAATGCCAACCACTATATGTATATGTATTTTTGTGATTTAAAAAATGTTAAAGAGATAATTAAAAATACATATTATGAAATCTCACGAGAAACAGGCAAAAACAAAAAAGAAGATGAAAAGGCACCGAGAGAGCTAGTTTACTTGTATTGTATGCCATCAAAAGGTGTTTCTGAAAACTTCAGATACTGGCTTAACAATAAGGCAAGAAAAAGTAAAAAATCTTGTACAGTCAGCATGATAAATGTATAGTTCCAATTTAGCTGACAAATCAGACTGCCTTGCAATCAGTACATTGTGTGCATCAGAGCCAAATAACTTTTTTTTTTTTCATTATAAAAGAATGTCTTTTTTTGTACACCAATGTCTACAAGGGAAACAATCCTGGTAAGGAAGCATAGTACCAGTGTTTCCCACTTGGAAGCATTGCCAATTTGCTGCATGGGGCCTCGTATTTCTGCCTTCAGCAGGAATAAACTAGAGTGTGCAGAGGATACCCACCCATGTGGCCAGCGGGTGACAAAAAGTGAGAAGAAACCATGCACGTGAAGAACACAAAACCAACTAATCCCCAAGAACTCGAGGCCTCAATGATGGCAGTCCAGTATTCTACCACTAGAGGATCAAACTGCCCAAAGGATGCTATGACATCAATACTAGCTCTATAGTCTCATGCTACTAAAGATTCCAGATAATCACATCACCACGAATGACAAAACTATTTATATCACCATTTACACCAGAACACTAACCTAAATCAACAATTAAGCTAATAGTCTGCTTCCAGAAACCAAGGGGAAAATAGAAGTTATTTGTGTTATTTATTATCAACAACAACAAAAAAAGAATTGTAAAAAAAATTTTTTTTTTAATTTTAGTTTAAAATAAATGTAATTAGATCTATTATGAGAATCAAACAATTTAATGCTGCTTTTTTAATAAATTTGTCTGATGAAGCTAGATGATCGAAATATAAAAGATGCATGATATCTTATAGCAAAACAATAGTGGACATTAAGGGAAGTTCTAGTGTTCAGTTAAGTGTCAAAGTTCAAAGATCTATAGCAGATTGTTGATCTTACAAAAGAATAAATGGATAAACAGGGAATGTTATTTGTGAAACTAAGATTATTTTTTTTTTTTTAATGTTTTATTTCTGTAAAAATGTTACCTAAATTCACTATAGAAAAATAGAAATTAGCATAAAACTGACTGAAATATGAATTTTAAAAACACAGAAGAGCTGGAGGCCTTTAGCAAAGTACAGTATCATTTTTCTATGGTGATGTAGAAGCATTAGTCCTCTGAAATAAGAAATTCAATATAAATCAATGAAAAAAAAAGCTTGTTTATAGCCCAGTCAGAATTTGATATTTTCATATTTTTTTACATTATAGTGTGTGTGTGTGTCTCTTTCTCTCTCTGTCTGTATCAAGGGCAAATAAAGTAAGTATGCAGTAAAATAAACTTTACACTCTCATTTACAATATTCAGGTTATTTGTTGTCATGGGAGCAATGTTTCTTTTTTCCCCAGTTTTGGGCTCTGTACACTGAATAATCAGATACTAACTGTACCCAAAGTAAACACAGATGACCACAAAATTCCAATATGAAAACCTTTATTATAACTCCTCATTTGTACAATCTGAAAAAAACTATGCATTTTATGTAAGAAAATCTATGTAAAAAAAATTTTAAAAAAATGCAATTTACTGAAATTTAATTGTGTTTAAAAATGAAATTTTTTTCATTCATTTTTGTTCTCGATCTTTTGAAATATTAATTTTTCAAATATAAGCTCAGTGATTATAAACACTGTTTATTCCTGTTCAAATCTCAGTCATGGAATACTAAGATAGACTATGTAATAAAGGTGTCTTTTATTATTGTCAACATGGGCTGAGGCTTTATATTTGTTGAAACATTACAAAAGACAAATTAAAAAATGCCAATGATTGCCGATATATTAGTAATACTGAATGTATACCATAGCAATAACATAAAACTGATGCAGTTTAAGTGTGGTGTGTATTTAAATTCTTCTTCATTTGTTTCCATATAAAGTAATTTTGACTGAAAATAATAGTTAACTTCAGTCACGTTGTGAAAAATACATAAATGCATACATACCCTCATAACATCAGGATATGTTCTCAGCTTTTTACTACAAGGAGCAAAATAAGTCACTTCACCAGTGATTCCACGCTGCCCTATTGAGTGAATCTTTGTCTGCCTTTGCCATCCATGTTCTAAAGGAATTCTTAATTCAGTTTCATCAATAATTTTTTGACGTTTATGAGGAGAAAGTACTGTATAAAAAAAAATTTAAAAAACAGTTTAAACTAATTTCTGTTTGGCATATTATGACACTGACAGATTTACACTCAACAGAATAGACTCTCTCAGAAAAAGATTGAGTTTTCAAAAAACAGTTTAATTTTAAAATACATATGTAGGTATATCACACACACACATACAGTCATACAGGATATGCACAAAGAATGAGCAAATAACTGAGAAATGTGTATACAGTATTACCCATTTATGTTGACCCCACATTAGTCAACAACCTGCCTTTGTCAACCACACAAGTTCCACAATTCCACCTTACTATTCTGACTTTGACATGGAAAATAACCTGATAAATCTATATGCAATATTTGTTCCCATCCCAGTGTCTTATATTAAAAAAAAACATTTTTCAACATTTTTGATGTTTAATGCTTTGAATAAAAAAAAACAAAACAAAACAGCTAAACAAATACCGCTGTTTGATCTCCGCCATCCAAGTTCCTGTATTGGCATTTTTGCCAAAACAAAATTCATGAGAGAGTTTGTTTAGATAAAACAGTAAAAGTATAGAGGTAGCTCAAAAGAATGCGAGCAAATTAAATATCACCAGGGGACACTAATCTTGTTAAGACTAACATGTACACTGCAGTTTATGTCACCTAGTTTAAGTGACAAGGGACTTGAGGTCTGAGGCTATTGAAATTTCATCCTGTGTTGGTTAGGGTTAGAAAGCATGTTTCACTTATTGCTATCGCAGTATGCAAAACAAGATACCCTGAACACATCGGAGTGGGCTCGAGTGTACAGAGTACATACAATGGACTGCGTTAGTGTCAGTTTTATCTTCATGTATGAAAGCCTGGCACAATTTTAGTTATATTCATTTTCATGTCTAACCTCCAAAATGTAGATAAAACACATGGCTAATCGTGGCAAAAAAAGAAAACTTTACTTTCAAGAACTTTAAACCAAGTACAAGGCATTGAAGGTACTTGATGAAGGAAGAGCACACAAAGAAATTCAAGCTGAATTCAATGTAAAGCATAATACGCTGACTGAATGGTTGGGTAAAGAATGCTGAAAAAATTGAATAATATGAGAGTGGAGAATAGAATGCTAAAACACCAAAAAGATGCAATGCTCCTCTGTGCTTTACTCAACATGTCTCCTACCAAGGAAAAAATTTTTAAAAAACCTAAATTACAAGCCCCAAACATATCTTTGCTTAAGAGAATGACATTCATTTATTAATGAAGAAAAATCACAATGCAACCTATTATCACTCAGCACACAATACATACTGTTGTCATCCATGCCAAGTTTACACACATACTATTGTATAACCAGTTGGTCTACCACCATCTTGGTTCAGTAATAATGTTGATAAAGTTTACATGGACCCAGAAATGTTGACATAAATGGTTAGTATTGTAATAGATACAAAATGCATTACTACAGAAAATATACAAAAATACAAAAGAATACATTTGCACTGGCATTAGGTTCACATACCAAATACTTTTGCTTTATTTACAGCATGACACCTTATTTTCAAGCTCCGATATTGGTTATAAATATATAACTGTAGAATGTTGTTCCAAATAACCTGAAGCATTTTCCACAATTCATCAAGGTATTTGGTTGCCAACTGACTTCTTAATGTTGTTTATATCAGAATTCTGTGCAGGCCATGACATCATTGTGAGTGTTCCTTCAGCTTCTTACATTCCAGATGGTTTTTCACCATACTGGCTGTATGCTTGGGATCAATGTCATTTTGGAAGATGAATCCATGCCTAATGAGAAGTCTTCCTAAGAAAATGGCATGATGGATTAGCTGCTTTCTGTGCCTGTCATTTTATGCAAAGCCCTGACACCTTTGGCTGATATTCAATCCCATACTTGTTTTGATCTACCAACATACTCCACTGTAGCTGTTGTACACTGTTATACCACTCCAGACAGTTCAAACTTGGAATCATCTGTATCTTCTTCCATCCCACTATTTCATACCTGCTACCCATTTCAGTCTTGCTGTTGGATTTCCTCTCCTCAAAAAAGGTTTTCAGGCAGCTAAACACCCATTGAGATCACTTCACACTAATGTGTATCTTGCTGTTCTTGAAGAAATGTGAACACCCATGTTTGCAAATAGGTCATTTACAAGATTTCTACTGACCTATTGTCTACTGCATAGAGAACATAACCTGAGGTATTTAACATCACTTTTGGAAATTTTGGGCTTTCTTCCTTGACCACGTTTACTGTCAACAGTACCAGTTTTGTGTATCCCCATCAGACTCTTGCAATAGCCACAAGCTACGACTTTGATTCCTATACACTTGCCATGTGATTTTTCCTTCCAAGGATCCATAGTACAGTGATATTATTGCCTATACTGTTATAGTCCTTCTGCAGGTACGGACTGTATAACCTGACTGCACTATGAAACACTTCATTTTTACACATAAGATGTGATTTTATCATTTGTTACTTGCATTCTATATCCAGTTTTTCCTGTTTCCATGATTATTTCCAATACTGTATGTGCACATTTCTTTTTAAAACTTGAAGTCTCTATTAAAAACTACAAAGTAATCAGAAGTTACAGAAAACAGTTGATTCCTTAGCCAAATTAGCTCATTGATTTAATTACATGCCAATGACAAAAATAGGCACAAATCCTAATGTGGGTGAGGATATGCAGATGGCACATCAGCTACACAATGCTTTTAATGAGGCATCTGAGCACCTCATCTGGTATTGCATGCCACACTGGCTCAAGACCCTGCCTAGATTATGTAAGTTCTGTGGAGGAGGATTCCTGAGCTGCTACAGAGATAAAGATTCTCAATGCATGAAAAATCTGGAACAAGGCTGGCAAGTCTATTATAGAGATGACATTAGATCTCAGTTCGGTGAGACCACACAAAAATCCCTGTGTGGCCTGGTGCTTATCATCCTGGAAACAAACAATGCCAGCCATTGATGAAGAAACAGGACTATCAGTGTTACAGTCACCCAGGTACCTCTGGACCAGGAAGGCATCCTTGAACAATCACCAAAGTTGTCTTGTCAGCTGCAGTCGTTTCCTATATCATTACATTTTTGCTACCCTAATGGTTGCTATACATGTAACCTGTCCTCAAATAAATCCAAACTTGACAAAGTTTCATCAGAAAATATTTGCTGCCACTAGACCTCTGTCCAACAATGATTGAACTTGCCCAAGATAATCCAATATTGCAATGACTGTTGCTTAAAGGGAGACCAACATATAGACACCTGGTGTATAATCCCACATGATCACAATAGCTTATGATTTGTCTAAATGCCCAAGTCCTTCTGACTGCCAGAAAATGCTGATGAATCTGGACAGCAATGACTAGCCTGTTCCATAGCCATTCCTCCACTCATCATGAACATCTGTATGACAGGGATGACCTCTGTCAAGCAAGTCATTGTGGCAGTAGTATGCATATAGTCAGCTAATGACTGATTGGACAACTTTCAAATCTGAAATAATGTCAACCTGCCTGGTGCTATTTTACAATTGACTTATTAGAGTGTCTTTGGTCATGTATGCATGGATTACCATTGCATATTTTACTGTGCAAATGTTGTTGTCCAGACCATACCCACATTTTTAAACCCATAAACAAGCATGCATTTCAAAGTTCATCTTTTAGACTGGCGAGATGTGCTATCTTGGACATTTCTCACATGTTTCCAATGTTAGATTTTAGACCTATGAGTTGGTAACAATTGATGGTAATCTAAATTTTGGTTACTCTCAATAATTTTGATAATGTATTCTAAACTCCAAAATCCCAAGACATTTTTACCCAGTATATACGTAATTTTTAAGACAGTTCTGCATAATTATCCCAATAATCAAATTGCACTGATGACAATTAACCATAAAGTTTTCACTTGAGATGAAAAAGAGTATCTATGTGAAGATATGAATTAAAAATCTTTACTGCATGTAAATTTTTTTTGTTTTCAGAAAAACAATTCATTTTGCTATGCTTGATATTTTAAATTTAAAGATTTAAAAATTTTTAATAAAAAAAAACATATTTTCACACCTGAATTCATATCAGCAGCTCTTTTATGTCCTTTTGATGAAGAAGAAGCACTATCCCTTGCAGACTGGTCATCATCAGATTCACCCATTTCAGAAGAATTAGACCCACTTTCAGAACTGCTTTCACTTTCACTATCTGTGAAGAGTAATTACATTTTGCCATTATGCTAATTTTAAAAGAAAAAGAAAAATCTTGAATCCAAGAGATAAAAAATGGAAACATGGCTAACTTCCCCCTACACAACTGAAAACAACATGGCCAACCAGCATGCCTCCACAGAAAAAAACTGAATACTGGTGAAAGCCAGCTATAGATGACAACATTTTATTTAAGCAGCTGAAATCTGGAGATTTCCAGCTGGTTGTAACCCGTTCTATCAGGTTGTGATCAAGTGCTCATGTGTCCAGAACGACATTTAAATCTCAGAACGTGTCTTTTTGTTTATGTCAGGTCTCTATCTTGTTACTTGGAGAAGCAAATCCCAAATATTTTTTTTAATGTTTTTAAATTTTTGGAATAGAATATCTCAAAAGTTCTATAAAATTTAATTTAGGTGCTATGACAAAGCCAAAAGCTAAACCCATCATTTAACAGCATAAAGTAATGTTGTATTGTATTTTTTGGTGAATGGTTGTCAGTGTAATTTCCATTATTTCATTTAAATGGCAAAAAACTAAACAAAAGATTAGGTGCTATTTTTAAATCATAATCAGACTATTAACAGTCTGTCAGGGTACAGTTATGTTTATATCTTAACCCATGTATCTCTTGTTACACCTTTCAAAACAAAATCAAATAAAGAAATTCAAAGTATTCTGAGCTTCCTATAATCTCTTTTAGTTATTTTACAATGTGGTAGTTGAATTTAATTAAACAATACTTTTAAGGCCACAAAATAATCAGCAAAAAGGAAAAAAAAAGAGAGAGAGAGAGAGAGAGAAAAACCAACAGATTAAGAAAACCTGGGGGAAAAAAGAGTTTGAGATATGAAATAGTGAAAGTTGGTATGAATATCAAAATAACCATGCAAAAATTATTTAATAAATATTTTGTAAACAGACATAACAAGTGAAAACTTTTAGAGCACATATTATGAATATTTAATATTTGGTTTGATACCTCTCCTTTCAGCTGAATATATGGTTTTAACACTTGCCTTTGCGTGTTTATGAACTTTTGCAGTATTTCATTCAAAATCACCTATGGTGTTTGCCATAAACTTGTACCGGTAATAGTCCTCATTGAATATATTCAATCCATTGTTTCCATAGTTATTCTATTACATCTCTGTCAAGGCTCTGAGAGAACCATTCCACTTATCTTAGTGCTCCCTGTCCTTTTATTTTTTTTGTAAAATGGGACAAAACTGTTAGCATTGAGTTCGTAGTAGCATCTTGTGAAACGTGACTTCTGCCACAATCTAGTTTAAGTTAAAGCCCCATTTTCACCAAAATGGAAACATACTAAATATTAAATATTACTTATACATATGGTCTAAAAATGCATTGCTATATATTTTCCTATTCTTAATAAACATTAGTTTTCACTCATTATGTCTACTTAAAGAATATTTCTTAAATACTGTGTGTGTGTTTATTTTGGTGTACTGTTGGTGTGCCCACAATCTTTTCTTCTCAAAACCAGTACACTTGTCAATGGGTGCTATTTTAAATTATGTATAATAGCAGTTCCCAAATTAGGTCTTATAACACGAAAGGATAAGGTAGCAAAGCTGGTCAATATCAGGCTTATTTCCATTTGAGATTTAATTTTTTGACTGCTCTTGACATATATTATATATATATATGTATTCATACACCCATAATCCACACCCTCCTGTAGCTTGTACAACACCAACCTCCTACCAATACCTTGAAAGGTCATTATTTTTTTTACCTAAAATGCAGGAATCACTATTTCATCCCCCATCTTTTTTCAAAGTATTCTAGTGGAGGGGGGGGGCATAGTGCAGCAGGGATAGCACTTACGGGTGCAGAATAAACTGATGGTGATGAAAGATGAATGGGGGTCACACTAAGAAAAGATTGGGAACTACTGAACTAGATATAACGTGCTGTATGGTATGCAAACCAGCTAAGTGCTTTTTTTTTTGTTTACTGTATGCCATCTAGTATTTTAATCAACAGGAATTAGATTTAAAAGTTAGTTATCAATTATTTAATTACCAGATCCAATATCAGAATCATCTTCTGAACTGCTGCTGTTCGAGCTCTTGTTATTACTCAGTGTTTTAAAACGAGCAATAATATCTTGTTGCTCGTTCGATGAAAATGTAGTTTTCTCTTTCTCAACCTGAAACAACAAAATCAAACAAGTAAATCAAAATGCACATGCAAACTCATCTTTAAAAAGTAGTGACAAAGAGAAAGTTATCTACAACCCGTTTTCTAACAACTACCGTGAATAGTTCATAACCCATGCAAGCAAGAATTTGTTGACAGCCTTGGCACTAGTACAAATTTAAGAAAGCCATCCCTGAAAAGATTATGCACACAGTAATACAAATGATACACAGCCACTCGCTCAGGCTCCTTACTGCTCTAACCAAAATGCAACTTTTTTTTTTTTTTCATTTTAAAAAGAAACAACTTCAAAAAGACAAAACAAACAAACTGGTGGTACATGGTTAACTGGGCTAATTAGAATTAGAATGTTATGATTACAAAACTTCAGAAAATAAAGTAGAAGATGATGCTTCCACTGCACTTTGGCAAGAAGAAACTCCTGACAAAGGATTACAAAACAAAACAAAGTGCTCCTGGATTCTCACCATCACCCTGGTGTTTTTAAACAAAAAGGTACTTGTGAAGAGAATATTCCGTTTAGAAACAAACCAATGTAATATTAGGAATATGGTTAGGGAAAATTATACTTACTCATCAAGCATTAATTTAAATATCTTTTAAAAAGAAAGAATTCCATTTAACTAAATGATTCATACAAATTTATTTCATTATTAGAATTTAATTATTATAAGTATTTTTTTTAAAAAAAAAAAGCATTTGTTATTCCACATTTAGCTGCACTTTCCTTTCTAATTTTTAAGTATAAAATTCAGATGAGTGTAAATCAGAATTGTTGGGAAAGTTGTCAATAATAATAATAATAATAATAATAATAATAATAATAATAATAATATAATAATAATAATAATAATAATAATAATAATGTACTGAAATGTGACAGAGCAAAAATTAGTAACACTCAATGCAAGTAAAAGAGAAAAAAATTTTGGAATCAGAGTCAACATTTTTATAAAAATTTTTCTTTAAATACTTTCTTGGAAAGAAAAAAATGTTTTAAAGAGAAAGGAATCACAGGATTTGATGCGTTTTAAAATCTCAATGAAATATTAGTTATGGATTAAGTCAACAACATATATTGTAGAGTAGAAGGCACTGGTAAGAGAAAACAAACATACTGTAGATTATGTAAAAGAGTCATGTGGAATGAAATAATAGATTACAGTTGGTGGCCAAAGTAGACTGGGAAGCAATATAAAAAAGTTTAATTTACCCAAGAAAATTTTAATGACACTGAAAGAGACTGTTTCATTAGCGAAAAGAAATATATATAATTTCTTTTCATTATGAGTTGTGGTTAGACATTTTTGTCTTACTAAAGTTCTGACCTCTGACTCTTGCCACTTCTCCAACTTTATTGCAGTTTCTTTTTCTTTTGCATGTTTTGTAAGAAACTGATGGTACTGGACCTCAGTCTCTAGTTGCGTTCTTTCTTGTTCTTTCACCTGATCCTAAAAGATACAAAGAAATAAATAACTAAATAAACCATAATTACACCATTACCATGCTTGAGCCCATACTGTGGCAACATCCTAAACAGGTAACCCAGAGGGGGGTAAGACTGGAAAAAACCACACTCAGGTCTGACCATGATCTCCAAATCCATCTCACTTGAATGTATGGGAATGGTCGGAATGGCTAAAACGGCATGTGCTTATAAGGGAAGATGGATGCTCCAGGTTTGAGAAAAAATTTTCTGAAAACTCGCAATTTTACATGAATAACTTTCGCCATCTGTGTTCAGAAGATATCAGCTAAAATATCACAGAGCTTATTTTTTAGTGAAAAAAATATTTAAACTAAACTGGAAAATAAATGAAAACATTTAGCCTTCCAGCATGACCAACGTTCTTAATAATTTCCAGTCAAAAGTAAATAAAAACAGATGAAACTTACAAATGCCTTCTTATGATAAACCATAAACGACAAGTAAAATTTTCAGAAATAATATGCATGTACTTTTAGAACAAAAGTAGTAAGAGCCATTACACAGCCAACAGAGTAAAGAATTGATTATTAGTTTACATCATAAAGTAAATGGAACTCTTTCTATTAATTACAACTTGTCCATGATGTTCAGTTAACATTAAAGGTGATAATTATACATTTTTACTTACCAACAAGTAAAGTTTTTAAAAATTAATAAAGACAATTGATATCAAAATAATTGTAATACATTCATAAACTAAATCTATTACCAATACATTTAGGATACAGACAGAGTAAACTCTAACAAAACCATTTGTTTTTTTCATTTTCCTGCTGCTGTTCATTTCCAACATCTTGGCTTTACTAACTGGTTTTTAAAAATTATCAATAATTACTGACAGAAGGTTTTCATAATTATTACATAAACATTAAATATATCATTAAATTTATAAATATTCAAGTTTAGCTACAATTCTGAAGAAAATCCTAAAATACCTTTAGGTCTTGTGGAGCTGAAGAATGAGTTGATTTTTTTGGTGGTCTTCCACGTCCTCTTTGTTGCTGTTGCCTGGCAGATTTAGATGATGGCACAATCAATGGCGTAACAAGCACAGGCTTTGTCTGCATTTTCTGACGAATTTGATCAGCTATAAGTTTTTTTTTAGTGCCATCTATCTGATGTCCTGGTAAATTCCCTTTCTTTGAAGTTGATGCAGGCTGAAATTGGTGGAAAAAATAATAATGCAAACAATATTAAGCTTCTTTCCAAATCTGAAAGCAATGGAAAGTTTTAATGAAAAATTTTACCAGGAATGCAGGTTTGTATCTCATTTAATTATAACAAATTAAAATATCTCTGTACAGGAAGGTCAATAAGAAAAGCCAATTTAAATGTATGATAATGAAACTGATACCAAACAGAACCAAGAAATAAAGGTTGTAAGCTACTTTATCCTAGTTCTTTAAAGAAATACATTGATCAAAACAATATAGGAATATTGTAACATAAATCGCACAAATTTACTGAGGATAAAGTATCTGTACACAGTTCAAAACTGACCATAAAGTCTGGTAAGTGGAGTTCATTTTGTGCAATATTTAGACATTGTCCAATTCATTTAGTGATGTCATGTCAACAAATTGTCACTACCTATACAGCTTCTGACAAAATTTGTTGTGGTTCAAAAATGATCCAAAAAGCATATGGTTTCTGTGATTTAGATAATCAGAAAAAGTACATTGCATATTTTCCTTGAAGGTGAATTATGGTTACTCTTGCATGAGAAATTTAATTACTGCAACTGTATAAATGCTAAAAAACATCTAATAACTACATATGGCCAGCATTGTCCATCAAAGAGTCATACGATAAGGTAACCTAAACTAGAACATTGCCAATCCCAAAACGATTTCTTTTTAACATGTTATAGTCAGTACGTTGGTTTGGTTTCTGCCAAACATGTAAATGACCATCAAAGACCTGACTTGTCTGCCAACATTCAGAACATGAATCCTAGTCCACTCCAATCTTGTCCTATAGTATGATAATATAAGGCATATGTGAAATACAATCTAAATGTTTAGTAGTAGAATATAACAGTTTGTATGGTCTATTCAGAGCTGTCATACCCCTTTTCAATGCTATGTCTTAGCATTTTCCTATATCTGTTAGACTGATCGTAAATGTGCTTATCCAAGTCATATACAGAGCTGCAGGGATTACTTGCTACATCATGTGGTCAATCTAATTTGCATCTGCAGCTTGGGCCAGACCCAAGTCTGAGAGGGTACATAAGTCCTAATAAAATGACTAGCCAGTGCATGTTACTTATTTATTTATTTATTTACAATGTACATTACTTAATCCAAAAGGAAAAATTATAAAGAATGATACATTAATAATTTAAAAGTATACATACAGGAACCCCTCTTTATCCAAAGTCCAATTTACACATTTATGGCATAACACCATTAACAATTTATTGAACCCTTTTCTATTTAAGAACATATTTTCAGTATTATGACTTTCAAATACTGCAGCAAAAAATACTGTGAACAGCCAAGCTGCATCACTACATCTACCATGTTACTCTGCTTCATCAGCGATCTAATTTTTACACCAGGCATATATTAGTCTGCTGTCCCATATCATCAGGTCAAAGCTAATTTTGTCCACCTCAGATGCAGTGCCCGTAGTATCAAGTGGTACTGAGTGACTTACTTTATGATCATTTTTCATCTAACTTTTTTCAAAACTCATGAATGAGTGGAAACCTACCGGCAAGTACTCCTGCCAAGACACCTCACCAGTAATGCACGAAACCAGCAGGTGAGAGGAAATCCATGCAGATGGCTGGTGAAGAAGAAACCATGATATCTTCAGGCAGAGAGTGAGTCCTTTCATTTTTTTCAGTAACCTCTCTAGGTCTTGACGTGCAATGCTTTTTGGAGAGTACTCATTTAAACATTTATCTATGTTCTGTATTCATTTATTTAGTTATTATGTCTTTAGTATCTATTTAGGTTAGGTTTGGATGACCAAAAATTACTGCCCAGGAAAAAAAAAAAATCCTGATTTTATAAGTATAAGGAAAGGCATCTTCCAATTTATGCATTTTTCTGTTTACAAACTTGTTTTCTGGGAACTATTTTGTAAACAGAAGAGTTCCTGCATTTATTCAGTTTTGTGTGGTATTTCCATAATACTACTACTGCCTTAAATAAAACTTTTAAAAAAATAATAATAATAATAAAATTGTAGAATAAATATATTTTGTTATTCATAGGTAATAATTTGAAGCAAGTGGGGAAAGTGTTTTAAAAGCTCATTAGTGACTGTGCTTGTATGACATCTTATGACATTCTCTTTGAAAAGAAAATTTATATTCTTAACTTGCCATTTTTTTTTTTTTAAATTTTAAAGAGTATCTACCAAGGACATTCAAATGAAACCAACCCAAATACCATTATGGTGATGGTACTTCAGACAGGTTTCATTTATATAACAAAATGGCAGATGGCCCAGAGATAAGATAACTGGACTGCAAGGCTGAGGGCTCAAATTTGAATCCCTGTTGGGACCAGACTCAGTCTTGCATACCTCTCCCTAAATGGTTTGATCTTGCTCTTCTTATCCAGCTGGCTCTGTGGGTTTCCTCCAACATCAAAAAAATGAATAATTCTACATTTGGTAGCAAGAACTGCAAAGGCACTCACCAACCAAATCACTCTTGGAAGAACCTGGCATTAACCACATTCTATTTTTGGCACTAGATGTAACACTGAACCAATTCACTATGACTTACAGACGTGATATATACTTGTATGCCTAATCCTTACAATTTGTAAATATAAAAGCATCAATTTTCTTTTAATTTTTCATTATCTACACATTGTATGTGAAATGTTTCATGATTAGGTGGTTCAGTATTCTTGTAAATTACATTTTAAAATCTTTAGAAATGTCCTAAAATGTTTTTTCTGGATAGTAGTTTTATTGCATAAATATTTCATAATCATAATGTTAAAATAAAGATGAAGCTCCAAAAATTCAAAACTGCAGAATTACACCCATCACAAGCTGTTGTGTTTCAATAACTGGTTTACGTACTATCACAATCCCTAAAATTTAATACTATTTAATTCATGACGTTTTTTTTTTTTTTTTAACTATTTTATGCTACATTTTTTTATATTAAAAGATTTTAACTAAACAACAAAAAAAAAGTTATTTAGATGATCTGCAACAAACACTTATAAATGATGTTTTCCCTTGTAGCCAAAGATGGTGACTCACAAATTATATGCAAACACTTGAGTACAAGCTGCTGCCCACACAGCAACAACACTTTTAGGCATTGTAACCCGGTGTCAAGGAACATCTAAGAAAACCAGACAGTTTTATTATCTGCACTCCCTAAATAGCTGAAAACCCCTACTGAAACTCTTCATTTTTAAATGTGGGAGAACTCAGAAAAAACCCATGCAGCCAGCTGGCAAAGGTGAAGAATAAATTGTGCTAGGGAAGTATGCCAAACCAAGCCAGACCTGAACAGGAGTAAAACTCTGGCCCTCGACCATAGCAGTAGTATAACCGCCAGATAACAAGCACTAAATGATATATGTAAAAAGAGAATAAGCATCTAATAAAGCAAGTACTCTTCTTAAAGAAGAAATGTAAAAAAAGTTACCAGGAAGTACATACTCCACACTATATTAATAAGGTTGCTGCTGCTGCTGCTATCTTACCACCTGGTTTTTAGCCATCTGTGCAATATGTGGAAATGTTTAGTAACTCCTGACAAATGCACATTCAAATGGATTAAGGTATTTTTTTTTGCTTTTTTCCAGAATATTTTACATGCTGACTGTACTCACTCACCTCAGAATTCCCCTTATTTTTTCCCTCATCACTACTGTCACTTAATGCAGAAATGTCTTCACTACTGACACTCAAGCTGCCAGAACTAATGTTAGACTGGCTCTCACTGTCTGATGAACTTGGGCCATTTTGGTTTTTATGCTGTTAGGAGTAAACAAAGCATTAATACATTTATTGGGCAAATATATTGACTATAGCTTTACAGTGAAATAACATCTAGATAAGATTATACAGTATGGTTCAAGAAATTAAATAATTTCCCTTATATTCAACTTCCAGAGATTATGGTGCCCTCGCTTGCAGTGTTGTATTGTAATTCATATAATTTTACTTATCTTCCATAAAAATCTGCTAAGAATAAAAAAGAAAAAAGCAAAGCAAAACAAACTTAAAATTACATACTGCTGGTTTCATTCTTTTAATGACACAAAAAAGGATAGTAGTATCTTTGTTATTTAACTATGAGGAAAAATCATACAACTGGAAGAACTATTAGAAATGATCAAACACAGCTGACATCCCCAGTATACTATTCAGAGTAATTATTATAAGTTGTTTGATGATATGCTTAGTTTTAATCTCTCATAGTCACAGGTGAAACAGTACAATCATCATCCAATATTTTTTTTTTTTTTGCTTTTACCAAATGATAGTATCCAAAACTATTATAGATCTGTGAACAGATGTTAAAGATTTTCCAACAAAATTTTATAACTTCTTTCTCTATAGCACTTATTGAACTAGAACACATTATTCTTCACACTGGTCCAACTGTTACCAAACTTTTTCTTAAGGTGACGAATTCTTGTGATCCAGAACCATTAGTGAGAGCTGCAGGCACATACCCTGTTGGGGAAGCTGAGGAAAAATGCTCCTGGAAATATTTTGGAAAAAATGTGAAATAATACAATTTCTGCATTCTAAGCCATGGAATAACTGCATCTCAAGGAGTCATTGTGAGACTTGGAGATTGTTGTTGTGCAGGCTATGAAAGGGTGTGGGCAATACAGTGGCATGGGTTATACCACAGAAAATAGAGTGCGCATGTGTGTACACACACACAATCACAGCTAAATGATGCATGAAAATAATCATGATACTGGCTGGCTTAGCGACCATATCCTTTGTTGTTCCAACCCCTAGTTTAAGAACCACTACACTAGACTAACAATAGAGACATTAACTAGAATATTTTACAAGTCAACACAGACAAATAGTGTGAAATAACTGTTCTAACCTACATTAATAGTATGACTAATAAATGCTCTAACAGTGCATAAAATAATAATGTTTACAAGATTTAGTTTAATTTTTCAAAAGTTAAAAAAACCATCTTGTTTGTTTTTTTTGTTTTTTTTACAAGGCAATACTTCATTTATTAGTGATTCAAAAATGAAATTCTAGATATCATTGTATTATCAGATAAATATCAAGGCTAAAAATCTAATTATTTTTTTTTTAATAGGTAAGAGATGTTAGACTATCATTTTAACTATGAAAATCCCATTAACGTGCCAACTGCCATAGGTTGTTAGTTCTAAAAAAAATACTGGCTAACCTGACTCCTATTCTCTGGCAGATCCACACTAGGTGTCTACAGACTAAAGAAACCATCCTACTTCAGATTATTCATTGCGACTATTTATAAAGTTCTTGTCAATTAATAAAAACAACAAAAAACAAACACTTTAGATTCAAATATCATTGACTTGGTGGATATTTACAAAAGCTGAACAATCTAGGAATTTTATCCTTTTACATTTTCAGATAAGTACTATTTTTATTTTAATATTATTCAAACTTCTATAATATAAAATCCACATATACATATTAATTAGTTAATATTTTGTATTTCTTACCAAACTAATAAAGATGCTCTGTCAAGTTGTCAGTGTTTTATGTATGCTAACACTACAAAACTGACAGACTTTTAAAGAATGCCTTTGGACAATATGCCATCTTCTGGCAAAACATCTTCAAAAGTTTCTGATACTCATAACTAGGCATGCTTCATATGTTAGAACTCTCTGCCAATTTTGACGGAGTTTGTTCACAAATTTTCCAACTAATGAGGCTGTAACTACATAAGGAATAACCTTGAAGAGTAGAACAAACCTAAGCATTGAGAAGATTGTGGATTAAAACCATCCTTCATGTAACAACATACTTTCACTTTCAGGATGCCTTAACAAACTGAAGGAATAACCATGAGGCTTACCTCTACCTCTATACTTGCAAATATCTAAATGAAGCATTTCATGAATCAGCTATATCTGCTAAGATCAAGAAATGACTACAATACATCAATAATGTCTTCTTTATCTAATAGGAGATCATCTACACCATTTCTTAAAATATCTGAACAGCATTCACCAATCCATCAAAATATCATGATGGAAAGCAATAACCAACTTTCTTTCCAGATGTTCTCATTTTGTCAGAAAGTACTAGGTTCTATCTGTACTTTCATTCTAATTACCTCCAGGGATTAAGAGAGGAATTGTTAATTATTCTGCTTTGGTCAAAAGGCATCTCATGGTGCAAAACTAGAAATAAGAAAACATCTATCCAATTTGCAAAAAAAAAATGGCTATCCTATATGTTTATCAAAGAGACAGCAGATTCAAACAATTCAACTACTACAACAGAACAAAAAGGTTGTAATTCCCACACCGAAGCTCTCCAACAAAACAGAAGGAATATCAAACTATGCTTGATCAGCCAGAAAAGTCAACATTAGATCATACAACCACAATGTCAAGTAGACAGTCCTCCACCATTGATCATCTGATCTTAAGAGATGTAAAAGCAATTCCAAATGGTTTGCAGATTAACTCATCTCTAAAAAGCAGAAGTATCCTCCTTCAACAACAAAAAAATTACAGAGTACAAAAATCAATACTAAGCAAAGGTTTAAAAAAATTTTACCCAAATATTATATTCTAAATTTTTTTTTTTTAATGTCTGAATCAGATGAATTTGGTAAAAATAGAAAATAGTGGTAAACAATAATAAAGTGACCATAGATGGTGTATGCATGAATCTAAATTGTAATGTCAAAAATAAGAAATTTACTATACAATAAACAAATTTAAAAATTACTTTATTATATGGAGTTTTAACTACCTTGATGTTTCCTAAAAATCTAATAATTTGCCAGTTAATTGTTAAACCTTAACCCTGAAAACCACAACAACTAGCTGGCAGAAGAATAAATATCCTAATATTCGTAGCACTAAATAATTTAAAGCAATCCCACCAATGTCCTCCCACTCCTTACTGAAGTAAGAATGAGCATTTGCTTTGTGGAATCTGTTTTTACAACGATCACTGGGTGCCTTTTATTGACAAAATGATCATTCTATTTCTACACCAGCAACTCGCAGTTTCCATGAGGCATAGAAAGTAGCAATTGGTGAAAGAAACCCAAAAGAGCTGTTAAGTGTTGTGGGGGGGAAAAAAATCCAGTCCTATGGAAAAAGATCCTTTACTCTTGATCAAGTCCTTTTGCCGAATTAGTAGCTAACTGCTCACAACTTAATGTGCCATATGCTATATATAGGATAAGTGTGCACATAAGTGTTAACCTTTCCAGTGCTTTCTGAAAACCCAAGGAATCTTTTCTTCTCTGCCTTTGATAGGCTTATCTTAAGCAGAGACACATCTTCCATGATGGTGTATACTGCAGCAGCAAATAGATCTCTCGTTGCCTCCAGGTTTGTTCGGTTGATCACAAGAAGTGCAGTCAGTTTTTATTTTCTTTCTGCTTTCTGTTTGAAATTGAAATGCATCACTGTATGACTATGAATAGAAACTTACCTGGTTCTTTTCACCTGATGGTACAAAAGAGCCAGACTGTATTGCTGACTGATGTTTTGATTTTACAACACTGTTTTTGGTGACCACAGCATTGGTAACTGATGTAAGGCAATCAGAAGTGCTGCTGCTGCTGCTGGCACTGCTGGTGACAGTGGTGGTGCTCACTGTGGCAACTGTTGTTGTTGACTTGGTCACTGCTGCTTCAGATGAGAAAGACCCAGAAGTACCACCCGACAAAGTGAATGCAGCATGAAGCAATGGAGCTGTGAAAAAAAAAAAATACATACATACATACATACTTGCCCAGGTGGGGTAAGAAATTACACGAGCAACAAGCAGTCTCCAGAAAAGGGCATTTGCTTCAAATAGTAATTCTACACACATTATGTTTCTGTAGTAATTCTCTGTCTCTACGAGAAAGAAAGGTGGCAGAAGTAAAAGATCTGATTAAGAATGGCAGCTAGCTCAGACATTTCCATTAGGTAAAGACACTCCACTTCAATTCATAACATTAAACACATTTTTAAAATGTTTTCTAATACCTAACTTTTATAGGCAGTATATTTTACAAGCTTCAATAAGTTTGTTTTTCCACCTGTGCATAAAGCAGAAACTCTGTTCCCTTAGTTCTGATTGCTCAATGAGATGCTACTTCTACCTACATCTATGGTAGAACAACAACAACAAAAATTCATACAAGCATCTAAATGTTGATAAATTGTATCAAATAATTGGTTATCATACATGATTTTTCTTTTATTTAATGAAAAATCTGAGAGAAAAATTATAACATTGATAAAAGCTATTCATAGAAAAATGCCATTTGGAATTATTTCAAACATATGAAAGCAAAAGATGCTAAATTTAATCAGAGTATAATTAAATATTTTATTCACAAAGTTAATATTATGAATGCTGTAAATTTTCAAATAAAATCCATATACTTCAGATGAATACAAGCATAAGCAAGTATTGGTAAATGTTATTATTTTGTTTTGATCTATTTCATACTTCCATCTTAATCAAATATCATTTCTATATTTACACTATTTTTCATTTCCATATTGGTTCTAATTGCCACACGAGTGTTTATCTGAAATCATCAAAATTTGGAAGTTTACTGAGGCCAAAAATATCAAAATGTATTGAAAACTAAAACCCAACTGGCATCAGCTAATTTATTACTATGTAGGAATTAAACTATATGAGAATATCTCCAAACGGCACCAATTTAATGCAAATAACTCTAAACTTATTTTACCCACATTTGCTTTGTCATTGACAAATTGGAAGAAAAAAATTCACATAACACACATGCTCCAAAAAACAAAATTATCCTAGAAATGCACTATTTCTCTCTCTCTCTCTCTTGGAAAAGGGAGAAAAATTATAAAATGAAAACAAACACAAATCATCTTCACTTTGCTTGTGGATCCAACTTTACTGAGACACTTTCTCATATCACTCTAGACTTCATTGCAGCACCATTATTCTACTCTTGCTTCTTCTCATATTGCACCAGATACTTTTGCAGTTCTGAGAAGTAAATCCTTGAAACTTCAGTTCATTGCTATCTGAATCAGAATGCATGTTCCACAGAATATTTTCTGTGATGTCTAAAGTATTAGAATATGCTCATCTTAAAACTTTTCCTGATCACATCAGATGAGAAATTCTAAACATCCTTGACTCCACTGGATGCAGTAGCAGGACTCTGGCTTTCTCATGTCCCTGCCCTACACTTACCATCCAACTATCCCATTTCTTAGATGTTTTGAACAGTTGATTCCAGAATACATCAAATAGTTGCACTAAACTAGTGCAACCACCCTGCATACATTTGCTCATTATCACTTTTATTGCTTCAATACCTAAAAAACGAGTCCCAAATAAGTAGTTTTCATTAGGTGTAGCAACCCCATTACATTTTGTAGCCAGCAGGAAATTGTCTTTATTTAGCCAAATATTTGGACTCACTGACTAAAAAGCCATGCAGTAATCAATGAAAAAAATGTTCTCATACTATCAAGGGGACACATTTTTTGTCCAACGGCTATCATGCCAAGTATAGGAATATGAAATTCAAAATCTGATATTATCTAAAGTAATTACAACACACAATTTCTCTACTGTTTAAGAGTTATGCCTTTAAAAATAAAGCTAGCCCAAAAACATTTTCTTACTTTAATCAAATGTAACTGTTTTTATATTATTAATAATTAACAGTCACCTATATTTATAGATAGGGAATGTTAGTAAAACAATCTACAAATCTTTTAAATATTCAAAAACATTATTCCTTTTAAAACTATTTTCTTTTTTTATCAACACAAAACAATTAAAAAATTAAGTGTTAACTTCATTCTTTACAAACAAAATCAAGATTCATCTATTGATTCCAAGGTGTGTGTGTGTATGTATATATATATGTGTGTGTATGTATAAACCATGCATGTCATGCCTCAAACGCAGAATTGCCCAATGCCATGCCCATTAATTACACAATGAGTTGTGCCCATTCCTGGAACCGAGCAATCACTTAATCTGTATAATCCTATGGAGTGACCAATGATGCTTTAAGCTTATTTGGTGATTGAATAAAGTTTGATGTTTATGTATTTCATGCCATTAGTTTGATAGTAACCAATGATATCAAATTGATATTTATTATGCCAGACATTTTACATTTTAATATACTAATCTGTAATATTATAATTTACAATTAACTAACTTCATGATATAATAAAAATTCTTATGAAATGGTTCCAAAGTTGTTGCTCATTCTGTGGGATTATGCAGTCAAGCACCTGTTCAGCAGATTAAGCAAGCAAGGATGGCATTCCCAAGAATGGAGCAATTACCTTGCATAATCTGTAGATAGGGCAGTTCTGCAAATTATGCACAAGATATTTTCTTGGCAAACTAATAGCTTTTTAAAGTAAATCATGAAGTAGTGACCTCTTTACTTATGTTACTGATTCTTGCCAGTTTGTGAAATAGTTTTGGTATACCCAGTAAATTAGTTTTATTAAATCACTAAACAACATGATGGCAAAACCATTGACGATAATAATACAAAATCAACTTTATAGGTGATCTATCTCATAAGAATGAGGGTATTTCAAAGCTGAGCTGACAGACATCAAAAGTTAAAAGTAAATATATCCAACTGTAATAATGGTGCATTCCCAAATCTCTATTCATTTAGATATTTTAATAGTCTAGCATTTCTTTGAATACTGTTTAATCCAATGCAAAAAATTAACAGTAAATTTCATACAAATAAACTTTGTATTTTGAATTCAAATTTATAAAAATTCAAAAATGTCTATAACTATTTACACAAAACTAGAGTACAAAATGTCTTAATTTGTATTAAAGCTTATCCTTTCAGAATGATTTGTCATCCTTCATTTTTAACAAGATATTATTTAACATTAAAAACGTGAAAGAATACAAACATTGAATTTCTAAATAATATCCTTAAAAAAGTAGATTTTCTTTTGTTTGCTCTATTTTTAAATTTAGTTTAAAAATAATGTATCTTTAAATGTGTTAATAAAACAAAGATTAGTTATATAGAAGTTCTTAATGAACACAAATTACACACAAACAATATTAAAATTATGGAAGCAAATAGAATACACACAAAGAATGACTAATTACAAATGAGAAACATATTAGATACAAAATGCATTACTACTGAAAATATACAAAGATATAAAAGATACATTGTACAGTGCATTAGTATTTGGTATATGAGCCTTTTATTTACAGCATAGCATCTTATTTTTGTGGTCCAATATAGGTTATAAATATATGATTGCAGGATGTTGTTACAAATAACCTGAAGCACTTTCTGCAGTTCATCAAGGTAGTTGGTTGCCATTTGAAGCCATATGACCTCATATACCTCGATGTTTATATCAGGACTTGAATTCCTACCTAATGAGATGCCTGATAAAATGGCATGATGGATAAGCTGCTTTCTGTACCTGTCATTTTATGCAAAGCCCTGACATCCTTGGCTGATATTCAATCCCATACTTGTTTTGATCTACCAACATACTCCACTGTAGCTGTTGTACACTGTTATACCACTCCAGACAGTTCAAACTTGGAATCATCTGTATCTTCTTCCATCCCACTATTTCATACCTGCTACCCATTTCAGTCTTGCTGTTGGATTTCCTCTCCTCAAAAAAGGTTTTCAGGCAGCTAAACATCCATTGAGATCACTTCACACTAATGTGTATCTTGCTGTTCTTGAAGAAATGTGAACACCCATGTTTGCAAATAGGTCATTTACAAGATTTCTACTGACCTATTGTCTATTGCATAGAGAACATAACCTGAGGTATTTAACATCACTTTTGGAAATTTTGGGCTTTCTTCCTTGACCACGTTTACTGTCAATAGTACCAGTTTTGTGTATCCCCATCAGACTCTTGCAATAGCCACTAGCTACGACTTTGATTCCTATACACTTGCCATGTGATATTTCCTTCCAAGGATCCATAGTACAGTGATATTATTGCCTATACTGTTATAGTTCTTCTGCAGGTGTGGCACTTTCTTATTGCCTTCATGACAACCAATCATTGTTTACTATATCAAGACCTGACTGTACTAAAGAGCATTTCCTTATTACATGAGAAGCAATTCTATCATGTATTCTTTTGATTTTATAACATTTTTCCTGTTTCCATAATTACTTCCAATACTGTATACTGAGTCTATCTCTCACATACACACACTTCTTATAGAGCCATGACAACAATTAGCAGTTCTTTTTTTATTTTTAGTTCTGAAAATTTGTTACTTATACATGATGATTTTCTTATTCAAAAATAGTTTTACATTTGCTATGATTTTCAATGAAGCAACAAAACCACGTTTAAGAGGATATATCAGCAGTTATTTAGTTCGCTTTGTTTATTGTAAATGAAAATTACTATATTTCATCATTTTTACTCATTTACAATTTAATGGAAGGTTAGTTATACTCTATACCAGAATAGTTGTTAAACAGAACCTCAACTTTCATAACGCTAAGAACTGCTGTTGGCATTGTTACATTTAGAATTAAGTTGAGAAAATATGTACCTACATTAAAGTTAAATTGTATTAAAGTATTTATATAATTTTATAAAGCAAATCTCTGTTGTTGTTTCTAAACGGAGTAACAGGATAGCTGATATTATTTCAGCCAGAATTCTGGTATCATTTATACAAGCAGCTTTATAGCAGTCCTAGAAGAAATTCATCTTTAATGGCCACTAATTTTGAAAAAATTTTTAGCAATAGATTTTGTATCACTTTTTTTCTTTTTAAATACATTTACAAAATATTGCAATGAATACTATTTTTTTTACTGTTTTAGAAGTCATCAAAATCAAAATGGCATCATTCAAATTTTTACAGCTGTCTAGATGTTTTACTTATAATCATCGATGCACCCTTTCAATAAGTTACAACCTTGTTGTGGTGAAGAAGTTTACATGTCTCAATGATCCTAAAAACTGCGCTGGCAGGAGTTTAAAATTCCTGGTAGTTGCAATCTTGCCATAAATGTCAAAGCATAGAGATGAGACAAAAAAGCAAGTTTTTCCTGATGAAGATGAAATGTACCAGGCCCCACAAAATACAGGAAACGCAACACTATCTATTGGTAACCATGCCACTACACAACCTCAAATTTACTGACATTTATGGTAAAACAAGTTATGATACTACCCTTACATGAGACTAATACTATTTCCTGTTTGTCATAGAGGCATGCCCAAAAATATTGGAAAAATTTCTGTCCAATTTCAAAAGAAGTGCCACACAAAAATATGAGTGACCAATGCAAGACAGAGTAGAACTCCTATAACAAATGCAGCAGAAATCCAAAATAAGATGATAGAGCAACTTGTCTACCTTTACCAGATATAGACACACATTTGTATACAAGAAGCCAGCATCAAGGAAGACCAGTTTTTCAACTGTAAAGGATATCAAACTTTTTGAAAAGAAGGAATACTGATACTGGCTTTTTAAAAAAATAAAATTGCAGTAAAGGGGTTCTTGAAAGATATATCTGAAAACTCAGATTAGAAATCAGCAAGGAGAAAAGATTTCCAACTTTACCATATCTACTTCTAAGATGACCAAGATCTTTCTGTACAACCTATAGTTGAACCAAAAACTTCCTTCACTGTAATAGGAGACTTTAACAGTCTGTCTGCAACAACCATCTCATTATTAATAGACATTATGATCCACAACATATTACTCAAAGAAATGGGCACAACATCAACATCAGAGTTAACTCTTGTTACTGATGGTATTACAAAACATGTGAGAGGGAAATTAACAAGATACCAGTGTCCATCAACCAACTATGATTATACTACAGACAGAACCAACAGTGAACCAGACAGCAAAATCAAAATGTAATTACAAAAAGGAAAACTGGAAACAACAGAGTTGAGCAATCAAAACATAGCATGCAATATCAGCATATAGTATCGATGTTTTACAAGACAATAGTAAAGACTGCCAGGAAACAGAGGTGAATTGTAGGATCTCCGTGACCTAATGATTACATGCAAAAAAGGAGAAGAAACCCCTTCACAAGAAAACAATACTGTTCATAATCCTGCCAAACCTACATCTAACAAAGCCAAGTTACTCACAATACAAGAAAGTTGGCACTACAAGTCATCCAGTCTTAAGACAGTAGGAAAATGTGCTCAAAGAGAATGGACAAAACCATCAGAGGAAAAATAGCAACAAATATTTTTGCATATCATTACAAGATTGAAAGTACAGTTGAAATTCAAGCCCAATAAAAGGAACAAGTAAAAATTTTAAAAAATCAATTTCTTCCAGAAGAGGAAACTATTGGAACAGCTATTATTATGCAATAACACAAAGCTGTTATAAAACTAAAGGTGGCAGTTGGACCAAATTATATCACTCTTCTCAACATCTAAGGGAAAAAAACAAAGTGCTTATTATCAATATTTATCAGTTGGAGTTTATTTTAAATTCCAGAGATATAGAGAAGCCAATATGATTTTCATTCTAACTGCAAATATAAAATGAAAGCTGTAAGTTGATGCCAGATCAGCTTAACTAAATGTATAAGGAAAAAAATACAAAGAAAACTGTCAAAAGACAACAAATCTAGTACTTAAAGAACCATTTGCTGGCAAGTGAAAGAATACAGAAGATTAAGCAGCATTTTTTAATTCATGAAATTGAAGGTGCCTTCCAAAACCAACATGCTTTAGCAGTTTAGATAGATTTACAGAATGCATGTGATAAGGTATGTTAACAAGTATTATTACTTATATTACCCAGTTTTTCTACAATAGAACAGCAAGAATCACCTTGGTAGATAAAAAGATGTGTGCAGACAATATGCCAACAGATGTTATGCCGACATTGACAGAATATAATAGCACATAATTAATTACAAATACAACATAAAACATATCAAGACAAACATTCTGAAACAACCATAGAAATCATTAAATTAATGAGAAATTTATTGCAGTGAATCAGAGAATTAAAATCATACCGGGCACAAATTAAGAGCAATTTGGCTTGTTCTTTCCTTAGTTGTGTGATGAGCCTACAAATTGATAGGTGTGTAATTGCCATTTGTTGATCGAAAGCTCGGTGCCAGCCCTCCAGAGTATTATTGGTTCAGGACAGATTGTCTTGAACTCTGCTGTTGACATTCCACATTTCAATCTCAAACATGGGTTGCCTTCATTCCCTCAAGTAACAATACCGAGCCAAGTTTTCTCAAAATAGATCAAAAAGTCTAATTCTTTCATCTGTTTCATTATCAAGAGAGGCCATTAGAGCATTAAACCTGTCAATGACATCATTTGGTGGAACAAATGCAAGTGCCTGTATACTTTTAATCAGTAGGGTGCTTTCCAGTTCCATATATATCATGCTCAGTCCAAGAGACTGAATATTGTACCACAAACATTAAGCGAAGAGGAAAAAGCATCCAAAAACTATAGTAGTTGAGAAATATTTTCTGATGCTGTTCAGTACTGCTCGTTCAAAGTCAATTGTTACTCAGGGTTCATGTTTCCATTCTTCATGTAACTGAATATGACTCTGTGTGTCCTCATTTTTCTTCTTTGTTACAAAGTACACCAAGAGCAGAATGTGGGTTTCATCAATAATAACATGGACAGTGTACAATTGGGTTCCTGAAGGTGCATTGTCAAATGTGTCATCGCAAGACAAGCGGTCTAGATCTTTAGATGTTGGTGGTATGACCAATTGTTCATTTTAAAATGGCAAAAATGGCTTCTCAATGGTCATGAGTTTTAGGTCTTCACTTACATCAAAACTATCAGGGGGTTGTCCTCTTCCATCTAATCATTTGTGCCAGTTTCCTTTTTAGGCAACAAGCCAACTACACTCAGAGGGAAATTTGCTGTACAATTGTAAATGGTACTACTAGTAGCTTCGTCAGATTGTCCAGCTCGTTGCTTCATTTCATGTACAGATTTTAGAGCATAAATGCATGCTTTATCTGGTGAATGTGTGTGTGTGTTCTGATGGAGTAGCCTGGATGACTTCATTAATTGTATTCAGCCTCCCCGCTTTTCACATCTCAAATAAGTTTACTTGTCTCTTTTTCTGTTAATGACAGAGCCTTCACAGAGAAGCTTCCTGCTACCATTTTTTGGTCTCAACAAACTCCATGCTTTTTTGTGTCACACCAACTCGCATGGAAAGTGAGTGGACTCTGGACACAGAGGAATTTATATGCAAGCCAGCAAGCAATGGTCAAGGTGACCCAGGCAGATTTCATCAGCTAGTCTCTGAATGGCTCAATGTTACTATTACATCATAATGTTCAGGTGGCATAGTCTGGCTACCATAAAAAAGAAGAGACTTGTAAAATGAGAAACAAGGAGTCAAAGAATATAGTCTCCAACTTTATATTTTTGTATTCAATAATGTTGTCATAGCTGATGTTCCTAGAAGAGTAAAATAGCCCTTTATGCTAATGACCTAAACCTTTGGTACATAGTAAAAGAATCAACCACAAACTACTATATGCAAGAAGCACTGAGTGCAGTCAACACATGATCAACAGACTGGTGCATTTATATTAGTAAAGAAAAAGAAGTGGAAAACATTTAATTTGCCAAAAAACACCCAAATTAATGCTTGCTGTTCTGGGAACTAAAACTCACCTATGTAGATGTCACATTTTGATAAAAATGGCCATTATGAAGAAGCTGGCATAGACTACTTAAGATGCCAATACTAAAAATGTGATTAAAAACCTGATTCCGTGGACAAGGGCTTGAGGATTATGACAGGAGCCATGAAGTCCACCCCAATACAAAAAAGGAAATCTCACTCAGAAATCCAATCGCTGCAAGATAACAAAAGTGGTTTCTGTCAAAAGAGCAATAGAGGAGACTCACCCTATGTATCAAAGAACATCTAAACCTACCAGAAGATGACTACGGACAGTCAGTTTTATCTGTCATGCAAAAAATTTGAAGAAAAGAAAAAAGCCCTAGTCCATAAAAAACCAGCAGCACCAATACCTTTATATTCTATAACACACTCTAGTAAAAAGAAACTTTCTCAAGTCAAAACAAGTGTATGGATTTTAAAAATGAGCATATACCTTTACCCGTGCCAAATCCAAATGGAAAAAATTTCCAGTATGTTTAAACTGGCTATACTCACCTGTTTTGACAGGTTATCTTTAGCAACTAAAGTAAACACCCCAAATCCATCTATCTTGTATAGTTGTAAAGACATGCCTTAAAAACTAAAGGTACTTTATTTTGCTATTTTCATACTATTTTATATGAAAAAAATGGGCTTATTTAAATGATTATTAATAGAAATGCTAAAGGGATAAGCACACTTTCTCTGGAGAGGCTCAGTTACACTTACTCATCAAAAGTGACTAAAAATCTATACAGACAGATCTACCAAAGAAGCAACTAGGAATGGGGAAGCTGAAATACACATTGCAATACCCCAGTGATCAAAGAACTAGCAAAGTAATTCCTATAAGTACCACTTACACTAACTAGAAGGAAGAATGTAAAGCTCTCAAAGTGGTAGATAACTTTTTACTTGAAAAAGTATCACAGACAGACAGAGACAGTATTTCTTTCAGGTGCTTTGTCAGTTCTGGAATTTCTTAAAAGTAGAAATGTATGACCAGCATTAAAAAAAAAAACAGGTGATGTCAGCGCAACTAGTTATTTAGTGAATCTCCCTGCACACTAATAAAAAAAAAGCAGATTACCTGGAAAAATAAAGTAGTCAAGCACATCAGTGGGAACATCCATCCAATAATGAAAAGAAAGGCCAAGACTATCATTAAAATGAATACAAACAAAAACAGATGGTTTCTTCTAATAAGTAGCAAGCTAACAGAAAACTACCATAGACTACAGGAAGAAATCAATTGAAAACAGACAACAGATTAAAAGCCCTCTCTGAAAAGCTCAGAACTTGAGAAAGACAGGTGTGCTAGTGGACTGTCACAAAAGACAAATGAGCCTGTTCTACAGGATTACCCAAAATACTCCACTTACAGGAAACAACACTGGCCAGGAAATGTTAATCTCCACCATAAACTTTATGGGACTGCGCAGGATCTTCAAACTGCTGCGTTCATCATGGCTGCTAAACTGCAATTGTAGACAATGATGTTCGAAGATAAAAGCATGTCATCAATAACATTAGCACACTGTTCTATCTTTGAAATAGCTTTATTGGTAATATACTCCTAGCACTTCTCTGCTAATGCATACCCTTTTTTTAACAAATCTATTTCTAGAAAGTGATACTTACAGAATTATTTAATCAGCTAAACTGCATTAATTAGTTTAGCAGTTTTCAAACAAGATTTATTGCGTGCATAATCAGAAACATTGAACAAATGAAATCTTGGGTTCATTTTAAATAGCAACTAAGAGGCTTCTGAGAGAAACATCTAAATAACTAACTGGTTAAGGTTACCATCAGAACTCTGAAAATTTATATATACAAAAGCAGTGAAAACAAAGAATACCATTTTAACTAGAAATAAAAAAAAAAAATTTAATATAATTGGACTATTGCAAATAAGTAATCTTAACGTATAATCTCTGTTTTGAAAAAAAAATATAGTGAATTAATAGCTAAATCATCCAGTGGAGGAGTTCTCTCTCTGTGTTTAAATTCTTATAAGGTGTTACTAGGGTTTTCTTGGCATAGTATATCACACCTGTTCTTAAAGCACTCTTTTAAAATTGTCACAGCAGGAATAAATTTAGCTACAACATAGATATTTTCTGCCAAAAAAAAAAAAAAAAAAATCATGAGAGAATCATGGAGTCCACCAATAAACAAAACGATAATGCAAAATAGAGTTGCATAATTCACAATGAAAGAAAAAATGTAGTGGGAAGTCTTGCAGTTTCTAAAATCCATGAAATATATGAGATGAGAATTTAAAATCTTAAGTAGGTCTACTTGTGTAAGAAATCACCTCCCCCTCTTTTTTTTAACCTGACTAACACCAGTATTTCTTTTTTTAAAAAAAAAAAAAATTCACTTGTGTATTTTAATCATAAAAAAAAAGTGTGTTAAAGAATAATGAATTTCATATTGCTGAGAAAACTTACAGGTGCTGCAGAAACATGGACCTAAGTAAACTCAACTCTGGGTCAGCCTTAGATAAGATCCATCTGTTTTTTTAAAAAAATGAGTCGCCATTTTTAAAAGACTACAAACATATTGTTTAACAAGCACATTTATGCTTGAGGACATCTATTAAAACAAAGCCAGTGGCACTGACACATCTAAAATCTTTCTAGAAAATGAATCAACAGGTATGAACACTGGTTTTATGCAAGATATAGATTTCCCAAAGTCCAGGTCAAAATTCACACCGAGGATCTCGACACAAGTCCAGTCTATCGCATAACCAGAAATGCTAATGTTGCATTTTCAAAAATTTTAATAGTAATGCAACTTACTGATTTCATCAAATAAGGAATGTAACGTTAGCACACAATGTTCATTTTTTGCTCTATTTTCTGACATGACATAAAAGGTGATTATTGGATGGTAAAAAGCTATCTAAAGCGTTAGGGTCTTTAGTTACCGTACAAAGCAAGGAAACCAATGATTATTAATACTAATAATAAATAGTTTTTATGTAGGCAAGTAAAAAAAAAAATTTGCAGCTGCACATAAAGGTTATCTATTGAATTGTAGATTATTGTATTTACTCATTTTCAACAAAGATCTAAGTATTTTTGCAGATTTTACATTTCTTGTTTTTTAAAGTATTGTTTACCTATTTTTATTTGGATGAAGAAAAAAACAACATGAAACTCCTAACTTTATTAATAGTCTTGAATTTCCCCCAGAATTCTCAAATTCATGCTAGATGACCATAATTTACTTCTGATTAAAGATGTCACACAAACAGAAGTTTATGGAAAGATTGTGTCATGGATGACATTTCTTTATTTTCCAAATTATACCAAGTGAAATATAGAATGGAAGAACTTAAAGACTAATTTTTTCAAATTAAACTGTTCACTGACATGATTTCATAGGTTTTGTAAGCTATCAATTCTACAGCTAGATTTAAACCTCTGTATACCATCTAGAGTGCTTTTGCATCCCTACCTTTATAAATTTGAGGGATAGGGATGCACATTGTGACATGTGGGGCTATAACCCACAGTACATTCCTCATCAATGAAACCTTTTGTATCAACAAATCAATATATCATTCCATCCACACATTTTTTGTAACTAAATATACAGCAAGTTCAACACACACACACACACACTACTGGTTCTGGGTGCGAATGCATCCCAGATGGTAAAGGTAAAAAACAGAGGGTTAATAATAGTATCTATTCACTATGGAAAACTAAGCATTATCAATAATTCAGATATTGTTTTAAAAACAATTTAAAATGTATGCAATAAATGTAACTTAATTTTCTGGTCAAAGTACTATGGATATTAAAATGAAACCCAGTTTAAACAGCATTGCTGTCATGGTATCCAGCTGTTTTTTTTTTTTTTAACATCCATAGTAAATGATTTTGAATACTATCCTAAATAGTACCAGAATCTAGTTTTTTGTTTTTTTTTTTTGCTTTGTTCTTTTGTTTAATTTTATTCACTTTGGAAAGAAAAGGCGAAATCCAATGAGTCAGCACAAGATCTGGCCAAAATCCTGATGCCACTGATTTTAAATCTGTGACCTGTTGTTATCAAGGCAATCTTCACATCCAGACAAACGAAAGCTTCTCAAAACAAAAAAAAAGTTAATTGTTTTTGTTGTTTTTTTTTTCCATTGTATTTTGAACCAGTCTTAACATCATATATAATTTTGTTACTCCCACTCAAGTTTCTTCTGGTTTTGTTAAAATTTAGATTTTCCCCATTTTAAATTTAATGTTAAATAGCAATTTCAAGTCACAATTTGAGTTGTCAATCTTCTGTAATTTTTACAAGTAAAAAAGATTATATGCAAATAATAATAATAATAATAATGGATTATTCTGGTTGATCCAGAGAGATAGAACAACAAGCTTGGCATATATATATATATAACACAGTAAACAAAACCAAAGCTTAGAAAAAAATTAATTAATTTTTAAAAAAATCAATATTCTTACCACAAAAAAATACAGGAAGATCAGTCTAATTCTGACTAGAAATAAATCCAACAACAAAAAATCAAGTGGGAAGCCAAGGAAACTATTGACAGACTAACACTTGCAGTAGAAAGCAGAGACAAGACTTCACATGTAAACCTATGGATTAGAACATTTAGAAGACTTATTTTAAAAAGTTAAGCAGCATGCATAATGCCAAAAGCAAAAAAAAAAAAAAAAAAATTACTTATGTAAAACAATTTTAGTTTTATATATATTACGTGTTAGCTACAGTGTTCTATAGTTATTGTACCTTTTTAGCATTAACGTCACCTTTCTTTCATTCTTCAGGGCTGAAGCAGAATAACTTGCTCTAAATGAGTGACTTAGCAAAAACTTCTTTAGATATTCTGAAATTGTTTCATATTATTAGACAACATCTAAATTTGTTTACTGGTAACATTAAACAATTTGAATGAAATTCTTCTCCTTTAAAATATTCCATTTTTAGGGGTGTGTCAAAATAATGTGGAAAAAGTGAAGTACAAAATTAGATGCAGTCCATCCAACATTAATTAAAAGCCCTCAGAATGAAGCAACTAAACAGAAATACCTAAGAGAAAGGCACATACCACATGGTATCAAAAATTGTTTATGATGGGGAAAATATAGTGATACACTTCATAAAAGTTCTGGAGGAGGAGCCTACTATAAGCAAGCACGTGCTTTCTGCTAGTTCTTGTTTGTTTTTAATTATTATTATTATTATTATTATTATTATTATTATGCTCCACTTAATAACCTCTGAAGTTATATAATGGCAGCCTGATGTCAAACTACAGTAGTTAATTTTAAAAATATAATACTGAAGACCTAGATTAACTGAAGACACAGCAACTGTGCAACAGGAAAACTTATGTCAGAAAATAATCCAAAGATTGAATAGACAACAGGCATTTTCTACACAGCTGTTGACAGAAAAAGTGTCGTGATTTTTTAAAAAATTATTTGAATAGCTCAATCAGGAGAAATTTAAAATGCAATGCAAATAAACCAATCATTAAAAAAATAAATGTATGTTTAAATTTTCTTTCTTGAAGGGCATCAAGAATGGTTCCTTCTATAATATGTTGAATATTCCTCATTCAAAATCATCTGAAGAGTCCTTTAGATGAAACATTCTGATTAATAGTTTCATTTACTTCATATTGGAAAAGTTGTAAATAAGACCCAGCAGAACATTCTGGGCATTTTATATAGCACAAAGAGTAAATTCCAGAAAACTTATGAATTAAAACAAAGACTCTATAATTTGGTATAGTTTGAAGATGCAAGTTACAAAGTAATACTCCATCAAATATAAGAATTCTAAATACTGCTACTAACAGGAGTACTAAGAAATTATTGGACTGTTTATATTTCGGCACAAGCATAATTGTTTTCTACACTTTCATTCCAAAACTTCATGTATTAAGTACCACAGATCATGTTAGTAGTTGGTGGTGGGTGTTCATTTTAGTTTAAAAAAAAAAAAAAATCAGTAATTTGTTTAAAAACTACATGACCCTTTGCCACAGTCTCTCTCTCTCTCTCTTCAGGAGCAGGTCATACATCTAACTGCCATGACAAAATTTTACTTGACAATCGCTGTAAAATTAAAAGCTGAATTCTAAACTTTGCAATTCAAGAGGATTTGTGATGGACTTTATATTCCACGAATATAAATGAACTTTAAATTATGTCAATGCAACAAAGACTTGCCTAATAATACTATTAGATAGCCATGCCTCAATCATGAACAAGCAACAATATTTTTTTAAAATATACAGGAATCCTTTTAACAGATCATTACCCATTAAAATAATAAAATATAGAGCCAATAAAACTGTAAAATGTAAGTTTAAAAAAAGCAACAACAACAAAAAAAAAAACAAACCCAAAGCGCAAACTCACACAATCTTTTCAGTACCCCACCCTTATGTAGCTTACACTTGGTATCTCTCACTTCATTCATTTTGATAACTTTCCCCACCCTGGTGAACAAAACCAAGTCTCATTGAGAATAGGTCAAACCCTGACCCTAGGCCCCAGAATGTTTTATCTGAGACTTGTTTAGGCATTGCTATTTGCATAGAACTGAAGAAATATATATTATTTATACTTTTTTAACTTTAAAACCTCCAGTCAATTTTTAATAATACATGATAATTTTCAATGAGCATTTCAGTCTTACAAACTTTAACAAATTAAATAAGTTGCAAAGTGTTACTGACATACTATTTTTACCATCTGCTTTTACTTAAAAAAAAATTCACTAAATTCATATCTTAAGATCCAATCTGGGAGACAAGGCAGCCCAAGTGGTTAAACTACTGGACTAAAGAATGAGCAGACCCAAATTTGATTCCCAATTGGCTTGTCTCGGCATTACCTCCCCAGCATGGTTTCTTCTTCATTATCCAGCCATGCGGGTTCCTTCTGAAGACACTGGTTTCCTCCTACATCAGAAAACAAGTTCTAGTCAAACTTTTACTGCCAAAGTCATAAGTGCTAAGCCCCTTGTGGTGCAGGATGGACAACACTCTAGTGGATAACCGGGGCACTACGCTCCCTCACCAGGGATGTCTTCAATGCAGAAGTTATTCCCATTTTTGAGACTTGTATACAACACAAAAACAGATCCAGTCTAACTTATTTTATTTCAGATCTATACAAATGTTATAAAATATCAATAGCATCAAGTCATTTTGTTAAAAATCTGTTTCCTAACTGTTTTACTGTACCTTGATTAAACATTTGAGATCTATTTAAATTTTCTTAAAATACTGACAGTTATTAATTTATTTTCCTAAATGAGCCAGGCACAGTGACAATAATAATTTTAAGATTCACTAAGCTCTAGTATATAACCAAAAATGTTTATGTATTAATATTTTTGGAAATACATTTTCTTCTTAACCGGGTCATGGAAAAACTTACCATAGAGGATTGACGCTCATCAACTAGGAAAAGGGAAGGGGCAATGAGCCACTAAACAAAAGCACAGTTAACCACAGAAAGCTATAATAATAATAATAATAATAATAATAAAATAACATACTGTAGCCTTGACATGCTTTTGCTTACTTTTTGGACCAATATTAAATCCAGAGAGCAGGTCAGCGGTCAGAAGGCTACCATCAGGACCCACCACCAAGTTAGGAGGCAGATAGTTACTAAGGCTGCCTGCAAAATAGTCCCTTCCACCAGCAGCTAGTCTACATGCATGTTCCGAGGAGGAGGAGGAGGAGGAGTTGGAGGCTGCTGCTGCTGCTCGCCACCAGTCTGCACCACCTGGTCAGGAATATATTAAAGATACAGTGCAGCAGCCAGCTGTGTGATTAATAGTCAGATAGCGTGTAAATAATGTAATACAAAAAAACAGTACATTATTACTGAGTCATTACTAGTCAAAAGAAAAAAATTATGTACAATATTCCAAACTACTAAACTATTTACATTTCACTATCCTTCCTCAAAAAAAAAAGTAATAACACCACCATTCCATTTGCATATTTAAGAAATTAATCCTACAAATTCTTGTTCTTTGTCATTGTACTAAACTATGTCAAACTTTCCTACTTCAATGCACCCAACAAAAATCTGAAAGACAAGTCATTTAATTTATCTTTAAAATGCAATAATTTTGCATAGTTAAGCACGTGGTAAAAACAATCATATTATATCTAAACATGCCTGAAAAACTAGGTAAACCTAAACTTGCTTAAACATTAAATTGTAGAAACTTTATCCAGTCAGAAAAATACTGGTGAAGACTCTCCCTATACTATCATAAAATTCAATCAGTATGATATATACAATTCATAAATAGAAACAAATGTACAAAACTAGCCTAACTTCTAGTCAATGGAATCTGTCATCCTCATCAAACCCTCCCTTTTACCTTATTTATACTAACCAACAGCAGCTAAAAATAAACAATCATTTTGAATTTGTCTGTTTGCTACTAAACTCAAACCATAATTCTTTCAAAAATGTTTCCCCATTCTAATGGATGTTACAAAGTGCACAAATTGTTCGTTCGTTTTGATTTTACATTTTAATTTTATACATAAAAATGAAAACCCTCATTGCTAATTATGGCTGAGAAATCATTTGTTTTACCTTCAAGATAATGGTATCAGCATAGGTGTAACAAACATGCACAATTAATTTAATATAACCAGATTTCAACATGGCTACTGTGGACAAGCATTCAGATATTCTGAAACCAAATAAGCTAAGAAACACTGCACTTGTGGGTTTGAGTAATCTATGGAAAAGACTTGACTGTATTCAATCCATCCATTAACATGACTCACTGGATGGTTTGTTATCTGCAAGCATATTAATGTGCAACTAGTTTAATATCTTGTAAAGATTACAGAATGTGGTCTGGTTTCCAGGCAATGTTCCAATGCTTACTATGCTGTCGAAACCAAATTCTAGGAAAACTTGTTCATACCCTACTTACCAGGTTTTATACTATTCCTAAAACCAGAGTGTATTTTGAAAGGAAGGTATTTAAATGATGTACCAGCAACCATCATTAATTAAATGGCTTTATAAGCAGTCCAGCAAGAGCACTATCACATGTGCTTCCAAAAATTATAGGGAAATGAAATTCTGGAAACACCAAATAATTTAGCAAACAAAAACTTCATAATGAATACAATGGTCTGCATGCCCACTTTTCATCAACCTAACAAAAAACTCTTTCCACAAAAGGTCAAGATGTGTTAAGATTACCATCATTGACACTGGTCACATGGACCAATCAATCATCAGTAAGCAGGCTACAAGCCAACTGCTTACTAGTCAGTTATATAAAGGCAGTAGTGAAAACAATCAAAGCCTGTCCTAGCATTTTCATGCTCCTTGGATTTATACCAGCTGTAAACAATATTAGAGACCACTGCATTTCTAGAGACACCATGATGCTAGAACAAGTCTGCTAAACATAAGCTTTCTGCCATACCAAGCTCAGGAAAATGTTTTACTGAAGAATACATAACAAGATCAATGCAAATGTGGTAGTTGGTTTTGCTTATAGCCTCAGAATGATACTGCTTCCATGAAATAACTTGAAATATTTTAATAATTCTCAAAGCTACAAATATATCACTACCATTTATTTTCCTGCAGCATATCTAACCGTGGTTAGAAAGAATGCCACTTTAAATGACATGACTTCAGTTACCACCACCATTTTATTTTCAATCCATTAATTTGATTAGCAAATATTTGAAAAATTGTGACTAATGTTTCAAAAAGTATACTTTACCATCAGTAGTGTAAATAAGGTCACTGAGTACAACTATTGTCCATTCATGTTTGTCTTCCTCCCATAAATTTTTTATTACTATTACGAAACTAGAACAAAATAACCACAGTCAACCAAATTAGAATCTAATTTCATATATAGTGTGTGTGTGGTGTGATGAGAAACCATAGAAAGATCCGCTTGCTACTTGCAAAGCTTTCAGAATAAGATGGGATTTACTTTATTAGCATTTTAAAAAAGAAACAATTCCTTTAATATTAATAAAAACTAAACCAAGACTTCTCATGGTATCAACTTTCATTACTGATTTATAGCACCTGCTAATCTTCTTTACCAGAATATGAATGTGGATGAGTTGAGTGCTTCCACTGAAAGCATCTGACTTTTCTCTAGGTATCCAGATTAAACCCTACATTGCAAAAAAAAAAATTAATTTGCCAGCTGTAACAAAACTACCTTTGTTCAATTTTTTATAGGCCTACCTTCTTAAAATATTAAGCAAAGAAACAGAGCAAGGAGAATTTTACTCATTTTTATCACAAAAGCAAGGATCCACATAAATGAATATAAACGTTCTCTTCTTTAAATATAATATATGTGGATGTAAACACAAACAATAAATGGTGATGATGATTTTTGTTCCTATGTTTCACTACCATATATTCAAAACTTAGATCTCTGATGAACCTCACCTTATCTAAAATAACAAGTAACAATAAATTTACCTACTTCAGGTTTTTTTTTACAAATCTGTACAAAACTTACATGGTTTAGAAAATGTGCTTTTAGCAGGAATATGATATAGAAAAACTACTAAAGCATTGTCTGGTGTAAAACTCCATGTTAGTAATTAATCTACTGAGAAAAGTAACGCCAACTTTACACCAGTTTTTTGTTGTTGTTTTTTTTGTTGAAGATTTAAAAAACAAAACAAAAAACAATAGAGCTGTTTATTTAAAATAAACATGTAGTAGGTGAAAGTACATCTTTGTGTAGGCTGCTATTCTTGAATGGATAAAACCAAAAACAGGTTTACAGTATTTAGCTAAAAAGTATTTCTCATCAATAAAAGAAATTTAAATGCACAAACAAAATTAAATTTAATGAATAGCATTTCTTGTCTAATTTTATAATTTGGTAATGTTTTTCTGTATTTTCTGTGCATCATTGAAACAAAGAAAAAATGTAAATGCCTGGAATTAGAGTGGAAAAACTAGCTCACTCATATCTAAGATTGCGCAGCAGTATGGCACGCCTTAAAAGTTAAACGGAAGGGTTTTTAACAACTTGTGTATTTTTAATTCTTATTTCTAACACTAGAATATAAACCATAATTAGAATTTTGTAAACATTTGAACAAAATAGTTTTCAAAATGTAAATTTTTACGTTTTGAAATTTGTAGTTGATAAAACCAGCATCAATCACATCAAGGGAACGAACTCTGACATCAGCATCCTTCAACAGCAACAGATGTACCAATCTGTTGTAAATTTTATTTCATCTAATGCTTTAATCTATCTTTAAAATAATGATAAACAAACTGTTCATAATATTTAAAGTGAAAAAGAAATAATGCTAATCAAATTTTAAACATAAGGAACATTCAAATGAAACCCAGCTAAAGTAGCATCACAATGGTATCTAGCCAGGTTTCATTTGAAAAACTAGAAGGCAGCACAAGAGCTTGGATTAGATGTTCAGTATCTAGGCAGCTAGTTTTGAGATTTTACTCCTGAGGCTTACATCAATGAGTTTTACTAATATTTTGTCTGCAATCATTACACAGTTGTAGATAGTCTCATTACTGAACAGTTTCTTGCTGTAGCTACTCTAACAAAATGATTGTCTGTAAGCAGCTATTTTTCAAAAAGAAATCATACAATGACAACATGGATACACACAGAATTTACAAGAAAAGCTGGAAAAAAAGTATCCAAATCAAAAGGGTAAATTACAGTTTTAACTAAAATTCACTTGGAATAATCTGCAATGCACACATCACACACAATTATCAAGCATTTGAAATATTTTTTCACCATCATCATCCATTGATGAAAAGCAGTATTCCTGACTAAACACAAGTGGGCTAATATGTAAATGATCTAAACACTGAATGACCAAATGACTAAATTTTTAACATACATTTTCTCTTTCTCTCTCTCAAACAAAACCATGATAACACTTTCAAGCAACATTACACTGCTATATCAATGCCTGTACCCAGAATTCAAACTTACTAATCAACATTACATTCTAAGTGAGTTTTCTCCCCTACATTTACAGTCAAAGTTTATATTTAATGAAAACTAAAAAAAAAGACTTTTTACAGCATTATTTTTAAAGAATTCATATTGATATGTAATTTGTTAAACAGTTAAACTGCAAGAATTTAAGAAATACAATTACGTAAAATGCAAGATTTTAAAATCACAAATATTTTCAAAAACAAATCTTCCAGCTTTTTAAGACAAAGATAATCTCAGTATCCTCATGAACAGACTGCATAATTTCATCCAGTGAAAGAGAGAGAGAGAAAGAAAACATCAACCCATAGCTAGCATCAATCTTATGAGTTAATGGCAACATATCCATGCCATTATGCAAAAGTCTGATTCTTCCACTTCATTCGGTTGTCTTTATTGAAACAAAAAGAAAATTTTAAAAATTTATAATTTGTTATTATTAATAAGCAAGCATTTTTCAATTCATCACAACTGATGCTTCATACACAGGAATTTTCATGAAGAGAAACATGCTTTTTTTTAATTGAAGAACTAGAAGTTTAACTTTGATACCTACATACAAAATTAAGAATTGGGCTAAGTTATTTTCAACAGTGAAACAAATTTTTAATTACTCTTTTCCAAAGTATGTCATATTCTCATTCTTACAAACTATCTCTTTCCTGTAGACAAGTGATCCCAATCATGTACAGTCAAACAGGTGTACTAGGACATCTTTCATATATTTCCTAATAACTAATATCAAATAGCATTTTAACTTAAATTTTCTGAAAATGCTCTGGAATCACAATTTTTTTTTAATTGTATCTTTGAGTAAAACTGACCAATTAGTTTTCCTTTTATGCACAGTAGTAGCAAAAATGAGATTGCTCAATTATTTAACCATGATATATATATATATATAGAGAGAGAGAGAGAATGAATATATTACAATGGAGTATTTTGTTAGTGCATAATCTAAATGTTATCTATTACAACTATTTTAATGCCCCCATCTTTTATAAAAATTTGGAAATCTTTATTTCTAAAAAGAGTATTCCAAAGTGCAGTTTGTTTTTTTTTTTCACATAATTCATTATTCCTTTAAATGATAATATAATCTTTAACAAAAAAATCTTACTGCTTTGACAAAGTTAAGTACAAAGTAGAAAAAAAATTTTCCCATAATTTGGAATAATTTTTTCCATCATCATTTACCATTAAACCAAAGCAATATATTCCAGTTATTTAAAATTCTATTACTAAATTGTTTTGTTTTTTCTGACAGCAAGCCATACTGGTATTTCAGATGATTTTATAACCATGACAACTAATCAAAACTGTCCACATTCAAGAAAGATCTTAAATCAAAAGAATACTTTTAGAATGATTAAAAATGTTTCAAGGGATTTAAATCTCAAAAATATTCTAGAGAATATATGCTGTTTTTTTTTTTTAATAGTAGTTTTCATAAATATAGATATGTTTTCAGTATTTTCAAGATGTAGACAAACCAGAGAGAGAGAGTCAGTAAATAGTAGAGCCACACCATGAAAACAACATAAAACTTAGTTTTTTTCAACTCTGAGCAGCTGATGTACATTATTTTTTTGCGTTTAAAGTTTGTTAATAACTTTAAATCCTTTTTCTGAAATTTCGTTTTTAAGATTAATATTTCCCATTTGATAATGATGATTGTAATTCTCTATTTTGCCTTTGAACAATTTCACATTTCTGAGTGTTCAACTGTTTTCCACTTTACTAATCAATCTAGTCACAGATGAAACTATTCCTTACTGTTATTATTAGCATACCTTTTAACATTTATATCAATTAACTATCATTAAAACTTTATGTAAATTACAAACAAGAGCAAACAAAACTTCTTGTAGCATACAGCTAAAAAAAACTCTGATATAAAGATGATCAGTGCAGCAGTCACATGGTTACTCTACTGAACTGCAAGGGTCAAGTCCAACCCCTTCCTCCATTTGCTTCCAGTAAGAACAGCTTGGCTTGGCAAACCTCCCTGCCATGGTTTCTTTTATTAGCTCTTCTTTCCAAGCTAACTGTATGGGCTTTCTCCCACATCTAAAAATGAAGAAATTTAATAGGGATTTCCCTGCCAAAGTTGTAAGTGACAGGCCCCTTATGATGCAGATAACCATGGCATTCCACTCCACCAGGGTTGTCTTTCTTGTAGATAATATATGATATATATATATATGGCGATACACCATTTAAACTGCATTTTTCTTTTCTGTGAATAACACTGTTTACAAAATAGACAAACACCATAGCTATTATTAAGAAGTTTTGCCAATCCTAGACCTGTCACTTAAACAGATATGTTTAGCTGTGGGAGGAAACTCATGCCAACAAACTGGTGTAGAGAAAAAAAAAAGAAAAGAAAAGCACCACACTATTAGAGGTCCACTACATCATTGAACAGGGATGAAACTTGTAACCTCAGTTACATACAGCTGTTGATATGCTAAGTACTTAGTTATCTGCTGCTCCTAAAAGCAATTGATGTTGTATATTTTCTAAAAAAAAAAAATTTTTTTTAATGAGTAAAAAGGTATACTACATGCATTTCTTTGACATTTTATTATTTTATAACTATAACCAGAACTTAACTGAAATTTAAATAAGCAATTAATTCTTAAAATCAACTTATTATATAACCCAAAAATTCTAGGATATTTATTGATTAAATGGATTCATTCAAACTCTTTAATAAAAGGCAAACTCTGAAGTTAAGATTTATATCTATACCATTTTCTTTCTTTCTTTTTAAAACATTCACTAGCACCTTTTCCTAATTAAATAAAAGTTTGCAAATAAACTGAAGTTGTTTTTAATATATCCTGCCTAACTCATTTATAATCATGTGATCAGTAATGACTAGAGCACAAATCTGTCTCGTACACGGTGCAACATTTGGGGTAACACACTGAATTATAGTGTATGATTTTTGAATGAAATGAACTTTCTAAGATACTTAACATTTTAATTGGCCTGATTTTAGCAGTTCCTTTTATTAAGGTCAGTTTATGAAAAAGATTTATTTTCTCTTTTTTAATATTGCCAGTTAAACTTCATTTCAAATTAATAGTTAAATTTCTAATTGCTTTAGAGAGATTCTTTTGAACATTTTCCAACAACTAGACATTTTTTAAAATGAGATCTTTTAGCTCTTTTTTAGTAGTGAAAGGTGTGTGACACGGTCATGCTTGACTGGATTTATTTTAAATTGCATACTAAATGACATAGAAATAGATGTGACAAATTCTGAGGTTTACCTATTAAATAACTTCCATATTTATATATATATATAAATGTCCTGTTGCCTAATAAAAACTTTGTCTGACAAGCAACACAAGTAACCTTGCACCTATCTGGTAGTGCAGATATCATGTGTTCTGTTGCTGATTATTCCACATTACATCAAAGTAATTCTGAAAAATTAATAACCTACCAACATTTGTAAAATCTGCTAGTCAAGGGAATCAACATTTGTATTCTTATTAAAGTCATGCTATAGACAAATTCAGGTAAGAGTTCTTGATGAGATCAGACACTTTTTAACCAAAGTTTTTCTTTAGATTAAACAAACTGTAAGTGTCCACACACAACCGAAATAAAAATGCCATGGTAAAAGAAATGTAAAGTGAAATTTAAAAAACAAAACAAACAATTACTGATTGATAATTTTTCGTTCTAGATAATAGATCTGAGTTCTAGGAGTGGAAGAGATGTTGGCAACTATTAAAATCTGCATTTTAGCACCAAAATCTGTTTTCATTAAATAATAAAATACAAAATTGAAGCTAGCTTAAAAGCACAAAAGAATTTTGTTTTTCTTTTTTTTTTTAAACATTTTTCATAGGTCAATATGAAAAGTACCCTAATAATAATAATGGTCTATTAGGTTGTGATTCTTTAATATTGTTTTTGGCAGAACCATATAATTTATAGCTTTGTTGTTGTTGTTTTTTTTCATTTCTTAATAGACTATATAAATATAAGTATCAGTGAACTTCTATAGATTATTTTTTAAAGGCTCAGATGTAATGAACAATACATTTTTCCCTTTTGGAATAAGTAATTTACAAGCTCAATTGATTGGCACTCCCTTTCTTAATCAACCCTACTTTTGTTAGCAGACACTTATTAGAGAATGATCTACCCTGCCTTTCAAAAATCAATCATGTGCAAACAAAATTATAGTTTTCAGCAAAAATGAAGAAATATAAAATTATATTGAAAAAGCAGGAAAATTGCAAAACAAATGTAAAATATTTAATAAGATTATGAAAATTTGGTTTATTACTAGGTTGATTATCCCATGATTCCCTGCAGGAACATGTTGATAGAGCTGAGAGGCATACATTGAGTCACTAATGTACCTGACAAAACAATCCACAAGATACTGACCAGTTTCTCTAAGGTTTGTTATTTCTGAAAGTGGATATACAGTAGCAAGTTAAGTTTATTCAAATCTCCAACTATTCAGTACAACATTCACAATAGGCAGATTGCAAGCTATTATTGGTATTAGTAAGATTCATTAAAAGTGTTCTAGTTTTTAACCAATCCTAGCTTGCTACATCATTTGGCTCAAAGTAGATCCCCAGATTGCTCATGTAATGCAAATAACACTTGATTTTGAGTCAGCTTGCTAAGAATGTTATTTGAATTAAGTCCCTGACCTCACTTTAGACAAAGGAGCTACCGTTTAATTGATGTATGCAGAGCAAAATCAGCTGGTTTCTTAGTTCACTAATTTGAGGTCAAAAGCTTTCTTGCATCACATAGAAAGCACAAAAGCTTATTTCTACCCAAGTTTCTACCTCAGTTTATAATAGTCACTTGTTGCTCAGGTGAGAAGTTACTAGAACATTATCTTTTTGTTGAAGAGTTGCTGCTGCTAGTCAAGTGTATTCATTACCTAAAGATGGTTGTCTCTGTAAAGTCTTACCTGTGCACTTTGTCTACACTGAAGTGCAAAAGGAATGCACCACCCAATGCATTTTTCATTACTCATGTTTCCTTGCATAACTATATTTCATGTATGATTGTCACAACAAAACATGATTTACATAGCATGTAAAATTATTACGCAATGTGTTGCCATTTTTCCATGCACTACACTAGATTTAGTCAAATTTCAGAACCAATTTGGATAAATCAGGTTTGGTTCCTTTTGTAGCCAATGACATGCACAATTGATTGGAAATGTACTCAATAGAAAACCAATGGGTTTCAATATTTGGCTTTCACTATATAAAGAAAAAGGGAAGTAAGTGTCTCAAGCATTCCAGAAGTGCTTGTGGTATTATCAGAAGCACAATGGTTCACTATTGTTATCCTTGTCACAGAGGTATTCTGTCAGGAAGACTCCCGAAAAACTGAATGTACACTAATTATATTCTGCCACATCCTCAGAAAGCACAATGAAACATTTAGCATATAATATGGATACCCTCACTAGCCACTGCCATCTCATCAAGTTGTCCCTGCAATATCACTATAAAACAAGTTCAGAATTGCTGAAAAATGTAACCAGAGCAATGTAGAGTTGGATCAAGTTCAACAATGAATCAATAGCTATAAACCATGCACGCTTTTGCTCACAGATAAGGAGCAAAGGAATTGCATTGGGTGAGCAACATACCAAAAACACTGGACCATAAGCAACATAAGCACATTTAATATCAATCACCATGCAAGGAACATGTTTGTATGTTGTCAGCGAAGTGAAGAATACCAGCCTAGGTGCACTATCCCAATGTTTGAGCACCTCACTACTGTCATAATGTAACACTGGATCTCTGTCTAGAATTGGCCATCTATAGATTATTGAAATCATAATGAATGCACCCAAATATATTGATGTCCTGCACTGTTGATTGCTTAGGCTGGCCTACACAGATTCCTGAACTTAACCCAATTGAGAATGTATGGCACCAAGTGGCTCAAGCACTTGCAAAGAAAAAAAAAACTAGACTAAAGTCAAATTTATAGAAGCAATAAGCCTCTCTTGGAAGTATGTAATCACAACTATTGAGGTAAGTGTCTTGGTTGCCAGTATGCCAAGAGTTATGTACTAATTATACAAGTAGTAAGCTAAAAACCCATGTTTTCTTTTCTGCTTGCTTTTGCATGGATTTTTTGTCTGTTCTGCACACTCTGCTTCGCAACTTCTCTGGAACTTCATAATAATAATGGCACAATTAGTACTAATCCAGCTATCTTGACTTCACTTCTGCCAATGCGATGTCACGAATGTTTGTTAACTTTTGACACTGCAATAATGTAGAAGACTGTTTTTGATGAAACTTAATACCTCACATAACTTCATAGCCCTACTTGAAAGAGATATGCAAGTTCGCATATCAAAAATTGCATTCCTATAAGGTTACATTCTTTTGCACACCACTGTAAATGTCAAATTATACACGCCTGTAGGGACAAGTGGCAGTGACTACAATCAACCACCAAACCTATAAAGTCATTGAATACCAAAACAGGAAGTAACTACTTCTTCGTAATCACAGTACAATTATCTTTAAAATATTTGACTTTGTTTCTTTAAAAAGTAAATAGTCAACAGGGTTAGATTTAGAAGTTAATATATATTCGAACATTTTAAAAACAAAACACCCTTTCTATAAGATATGATGGCAATGGAATTATATATTTGCTTTCCCCTTTATAAACAGCATTTCATGCTAGCTCAGCAAAATTTGGTGATTCTATCAAATGTGCAAAGTGCACCAAATACAAATTCTTGTCATCTTTTTTGCTTTTAAAAGTATAGGCATTTTTTGCTAAGAACAGCTATAACTTTTTGCACAATGTGAAAACTGCAAGATGCAAATGAAACAATTAGTTGAAGACCATGCATCTTGGGCATGTTGAATAAATGACTTTTCCAGCTTGGCTGTGTATTCATGCATCCATTAAGTTGCCTTATATCTCTTCCCCCAGAGAGAGAGAGGGGCCCAGGTTTGGCCACCTTGTTACAATAAGCCAACAGATAAGGCTACATCAACTGCAGAATCTTACTTAAATGTTATTAAGTTCATCAAAAACTGTAGGAACATGGAGTGTAGCAGGGTATCGACTCACCATCATCAGTATGCTAAGATCATAAATCAGCACTCCTGAGTGAACAGACTCTCACAGGCAGAAGCAATGTAATGGTATAGATTACTGTAAACAAATTTTCAGTCAGCTAATGGTTTTCTAGTCTAACAACTTAGTGGTATTCTGCACCCAGGCTCTCTCTCTCTCTTCTACAGCACCATGGACTTGACTATACACCATGATACTCCAACAGGACAATCCCAACTCCCACTTTCCTTCACCCCACCCCCTCACAAAGAGCAAAGATGACAAGCTTTCTGAAGGGAGAACTCTAATGGCCATCCAGATCTCTTGATATCAACCCATCGAACATATTTGGAATGAGGTAAAATATAGTTATGGATCTCTTATAATGTTACACTGACTAGAGTAGAAAAACATCCCTACTGCCAGCATATGATTCATGATAGCCCATAGCCATAAACTTTATACATGTAACATAGCAAAAGATGGCCATACCAGCAGATTTAGATTTGTTGGAAACCTGGCATCATGTGACCTTACATTATTTGATGTTCACTTTTCTGACTAATATAGTGTTGTCATGGATGTCTAGTTGTTTTAACTCTTTGAAATTATTTCTTTTTAAAACTATTACTTATTATCATAGCTGGAATAACAAGGTACTGATTTTTAATGTTTAACTTTTATGATCAAAAAGCTAACTAAACAGTATTAGGCCATGCATTCTACTTCAATAAGCACTGTATTCCAAGATAAATCAGGTGTTTAATTTTTTAATACTTATTCTAAAATGTCCAAAAAGCCAGAGAGAGAGGAAATAAACAAAAATGTTTTTCTTTCAAAGGAATCTGTTGCTACATTTAGTTGAACTAACTTATTTAATAAATATGTATACATTTTAAAGATTATAAGCCCTTTTCACCTGTAAAAGATTAAATCAGATTACTGCCTTTCTGCATACAACAATCTGAGATCACCAAGTCTCGGCATCTCCACTGGCAGCAGTAATTTATAATAAGCTTTCATAAATGGAAAGGGGTGGGAATCTCTCAAGTAACCTGACTTATTAAACATTTCTGATTGTTGGAATGCTGGTTGTTTTTTTGTTATTTTGCATAAAAGAATTTTAAAAAAGGAACAATTTATAATATCATTAAAGAAAGGTTATCCTGAAAAAGTATGAAAAAAATGTATATCTTAATGTTGGCAGAGACCTATCTTGAAGTCAGCTCTGCCATAAACTGTCTAATAGTAACCCAGCGCCAATATGGCAACTCAGAAAAAAAAAACAACAATGTTCACCACCAACCTGAAGTAGGATTGAGAGAATGGCTCATGGATGTTCTCAAGGGGTTGATCAATCCATCACTTAACGCACCAAGTCCACCAAACGGTGTTGCTATGGGATATGTTGGAGGGCATCCCAACATGGAAAATGCACTGGGCATATGAGCCAAGTGTGGAAAAGCTAAGCTGGTTGTCGCTGAACCCGTACTAAATGTTGATGAACCTACAGAACACAAATGGCAGCCATTTGTAAATAGATTGGAATAAACTCCAAATAATCTTTTCTATTATAAAAAACACCAGAATTCTCTCTCACACAAGAACCCATCCACCTAAATTTCATGAAACTATAAACATACACATTTTTGAAAATTATTTAAATTAATGTACCACATTATAAGTTTATTAAAAATTAAGCTAAAATTTTTGTATGCAAAGTTTCACAAGGAAAAAAAAAATTATAAAAAATTATCAACTTTCATACAGTAGTTCAAAATCAGATGTTTTTTTTTTCATTTTATCATAAGTAAAGACATTTAAGATACCAAAATTTTAAAAACAAACCTAATTCTGACCTTTTCACAATATATTATTTTAGAATAACAGTAGTACATAGACATAACGAGTTCTTATTCAATTCAACATCAAGTGAGTTTATCATTGTTTAGCCTTGTTTAGGAAAAGAAAGGTTTCCATTACTTTTATTCCTCGTGCTGATATTCAACAAAGTTTTTCTATAGAGAAAAAAAACCTTTAACTAACCCAATTTGATACATGCTGCTCTGAATGAATGAATAATTTTGTAACTCACAACAATGTACCTGACTATGCCTTTTTTTTCTGTTTTAATTTCTTTTCACCACTGATATGCATCATGCATAAAAACCTTCATTTTAAAAACAAGTTGGTTTGTTACAAATTATTAGCAAGCAATACAGTCTGAAAAGCTAAGGATACAGAAATAGCTATAGGGAATTAGCAAGTCACATGTGAACAGGGAGAATATATCCAACAGGAGATAATCCACCATGAAAGCAGATATCACTTCTATCAAAAATAATTAGATACACAGAAATCATCCCTGAATGGATCCTTTCCAGAATCTAGAATTATGAGAATTATACTTTTATTACCTGTATTTGATGACAGAAAAATTTGGTTTATTATTTGCTGTGACTGAAACAATTTTCAAAGTAAACATAAGGGTAAAACCATAATGGAAAATGTAGATAACTAATAGTGGTATGTTCAGCATGGAAAACAGAACTGAATAAGATTTTTATCTATAGTTTTTTGTAGCCAAAGTATGCTTTCTGCTGTAAACTAGTATATATATACAGAACTAAAGTTCATTTTCCATTCTGGCTTTGGATGTGCACTTAGTTTACAAAACTGTTTCATTCACAGCAAAATGCATAACTAGACCTCTGTCATCAAATACAGAAAGTGTATCTTTTCTGAGCTGCTTTTCTCGTCTGCTTTCCTTGTACACATGAAAACTACTAATCTATTCTCTATTGCCATTCCTATCCATTCAATACAGCTACTTCTACCCAGCTTTGCTTTCTTGATGTACACATAGTAAAGGTGGGTTTTTTTTTTTTTTGTTTGTTTCTTCTTCCAAACTTCCAGCTAAAATTCTCATGTTTTTGTACAGTTAAGGTAGAGACATTTTCTCTTCTCATTCATTTTCTAGATCATCAAAACTGTCAATGTGCCAGGTTCCCCCCCCCACACACACCTTTCCTTAAAAATAAAAAACAAAAACAGTTGTACAATGGAGTTATGTATAGAAAGATTCACACAGTTCTGCCACATCTCTAGGCGATTTTGATTAGCATCACATAAACAGTCCCCTATAAAGTTTTAAACACTGAATGGGGCCAACATCAATCATGCCTTTCACCTCTAATCCATATCAACACCAAGAAGAGCCTTTGCTGATTCCTTACCTTTGACTAATAAACACATTCATTCGTTTGCTACTAAAAAAAAAAATAATCAGAAAAACTAGTTTTGCAAGATGATAAAAAAAAAAAAGAACACTATTTCAGATTCTGCAGTGATGTAAATCAAAAAATTATAAGATACATTCATTATGAGAAAGATGAGGGAGGAGGATTCCTAGATGATACAAGTGATTATTACAATAATTACAAGTTTGGTCCTTTTAATTACTGGCATTTTTTTTTTTTTTTTTTTACTGCAGTTTGCTATTATAAAATTGTTATTACTCCACAAATCACTTAACCTTTTTCAAAATGTACTGTTGTATCATCAGTTTTATTTAAATATTTTTTTTTAAAACGGTAATTTCTATCTAAACGTGCGTGAAAGCTTTCATCAAGAGACTGCTAAACATGCAAATTCTGCTACTTACTGAAAATACTGGGAACATCAAAAAAACTACAGCTGGAGTTTTGAGAAGTGTGTTCCCCGGGGTCCATGGTGATGTAATCTAAAAAATAAAATTCCAATTACAGATATTAATAAACTTTCTTCCACTGCCAGCAAACTCGGAACAATCGCCAATATCTTCACAAGTTATTTTCCTTATTAATAATGCAACTTTGTATCAATTACATCAAGCTGAATTTTGATAAAATCTAAAAGTGCACATGATAGAACCAGCATAAAATGGACTATTCATATTAAAGTCTTTTTTTTTTTTTTTTTTAATTAGAAGGAAAATTATCCCAGTACAGCCCCTGAAATGCCTAAGCTGTCTACTTACTTTTACAAGAAACAGTTCTGTAACACATTCCACACAAGTGATAGTCAACAACAAAAAGCAAATCTTCTAACTTAGAATTTAGCATGAAACTTACATATAAAGTGTTTTAAAAAACTAACGATATATTAGCCAATTAGATGACCAATTAAAATAAAGGTTTTCCACTATCTTAGTGATACCTTTTGGATTTTCCAAAAACAGAGCACGAGTAAAATGTGAACAAAGATTCATCAAGAACTTTGGATAGGCTAATTCTTTGTAAAAGAAATCTGGAAGTTAAATAAAACAACAATAAAAAACATATTAATTTAAAACCTGATAAGTCTTAATTCTTTCCTCTCACTCACTGATTTAACTTCCTTTGATGGTTTAAGATTAATGTCTATGTGCATGACTTGAATACATAAGTTCATACAGCGTTCATTACTGAATAATTCTCATACAGTACTGCATCAAAGGTCAAATTCAACTTAAGGAAAGAAACCAATAATCATTAGAACAGTTCTGTTGGAGCATAAACCCATTTTATTTTCAAACTAGGCTACAAAGTTCAAACTAAATTGTATGTTATGGAATTTTTTTTGTTTTTTTTTCCCTCATTTTCCTTTAAGTACAGAAAAACAGATTAACGTTGTCCAGTAGTGCATCGATACCCCGAGTACATCTAACCCTGACTGCAATATTTCTAGTATTTTGGAGTTTCAATTTACTCGGTGATCTCATTCAAAGTTGGGCCCACCGCAGGTCTAACAAATTGCAAATCAGTAAAAACAAACCTAGTGTGTGGAAGTAACAGAAATAAATGAGAGTCGCAGTGGAACCGATTCAGATTCCTACCCTATGATCTGACATAGACGTCTCTCTCTCTCTCTCTCTTCCAAAATTAAGTTTCTTTATGCAGAACTTTCAATCTGAATCAATTAGTATCCAGACTTCACTTCTTAGACACCCAAACATAGTGCACCTTTTGCAAGTCATTAGTGAGATGGGGGTAAAAAAATAAAAAAAGTTACCTAAAATTTATTTCTGGATATTATTCTGGTTGAACAAACAATTTTCATAATCATAATGTTGGGAATAAAAACCAAAAAAATTCATATTTGTGGACCGTTTTAAAATTTAATTTTTTTTAACAAACAATTTGCAACATTTTAATTACATACAGCGTGTTCTGTGGACTAGAGAGAATGCATGCTGTAGGAAAAAGGGCATTAAGGCAAAGCTACTATTTGGCCAGTTTTCAGAAAACATTATTAACAAATAAAAAAAAAAAACTGTTTAGATGGATCGGATATTTAGTAAATCCTAGTTATATAGGTGTCTAAGATGTTTAAACGAGTAAGAAGCCACTGTCTGGGCCATGTTTTGTCTATGTTTGAGGGGGGAGAGGGTTAAAATGCTCAAGTAAAACCACTTAAGGAATAGAATTTTTAAGTTCCTCCCCCCCAACAACTGAATTCTCACCTAAAATCTAACTAGATACAATTTAAATGGCAAGAAAACAAAACTATTCCATAAACATTTTTTTTTAATGGGAGCTTGATCAGAAAATCAAAGTTATAGGGAGCTTTATCAAAAACCAGTTAATCTGGAGATTAGAACAACTCTCTCTCTCAGGTGGTGAAATTCTTTCAGAATGTAGTTTCAAACTATCTACTGGGTGAAGGTAAGTGTTCCTGTTTCCAGCATCCTTAATGCAAAACCCAGTGACAAAGTTCACTCTTTTTATTTTCCCCTAAAAACAGCAAAAAATAAAATAATAATTTTTGTAATAAAAATAAAAAGGTGGCTAACAGACTGTAATAACATATACCTGATAATTTCAAAAATGTTTGTAAACAACAATATTAGGAACTCCAAAATATGCAAAATGGCGAAAGAAAAACCACCACAAGGTGGGTAATATAATATATGTACAAATAAGGTAGGAAAAGCAAATCACAAAGCATGAGAGAGAAATCTTCCCAACAGGTGCGCAATTTATCTCTCTCTTATACAATGGGTAGTTGTTTTTTTCCAATGTACACAACCGATTTTTTTACGAAATAAGCAGCATGGTACCTATTGAGGATCAAAATCTGGTCTGTATATGAAAGTAAGAAGCTGACTGCAGATCTGCTTCTACAGCACATTTTCATACCAAGTGAATGGAATCTGTTAGATAATTATCAAAAATGTGGTTAAGTTAACTTTGGTAATGCCAGTGCGCAATTAAGTAACTCAACTATTTCAGTAATTAACTATTCCAGTTCGCTGTTAAACAAGTATAAGTTTCCTAAGCACCAAAATATCTGTATTACAGTGTCTGGAGAAAAAAGTATCAAAGGGATTTTACGCTATCTCTCTCTCTCTCTCAAACTTTAAGATAATAAACTAGATATTTAGATGTTGAACAATGACCCAGTCTGAAAATTCTTCTGTTGATTATTCAGAAGAAAAAAAAAAGTAGAAATAGATGTAAATATTCTTCAATTTAATTTTTTTTTTTTAAATTTAGCAAGAACAAGCCCTAAGTACACACTCATGGCAACAGCCAAGCTAAGATTCTGTTTATGAATTTTTCAAATGTAGGAGAAAAAAAAAATAATAATCCTTAACTGATTTTAAACGTCAAATTATTACTCTTTTCTAATAAAAATTCTCCAAACATCTCCCAATGTAAAAAAATTCGGCCATCAACTACTGTTATTCAATTTCTTCTTTTTTTCTCTTCCTGGTACTTTGTGATTTGCTTCCTACACCTTCAATTTATGTATTACCATGTTTTTTTTTTTCTTTCATTTTGATATATTGGAAATCTTTCTGCAGTTAATAAACAATTTTAAATATTCAGGTGTTAAGCACATTCACCACCAATTTATTGATTTCTTTTTCTGCCTAAATTTAAACTTGTCCCATCCATTTTTTTTTTTTGGGTATTAACAATGTATACACGTTCTTACAAACCATTACTGACAAATATTTCATCTCCAAATACTTCCAATCATAGTTACAGGTGAACTTTAAAACGTCCAATGGCTTCAATTTGTTTTTTTTTTCTTTCTTTTTTTGCTTTTACTGGATTGTTCTGCATGACCGATCTGAGACTCTCTTTTAGTGCGCTATAGAATCAATAGTTATCTATCTCTTTACGACTCGCTGTCTACTAAAGGACCAAGCTTCTGCTGAGACACTGATAAACCTAAAAGATTAGTGCTTTTTTTTTTAAGTATTTTGAAATAAGGAACTTTAAATGTTTTATTGTTTTTTTTAATACTTAATAGTCGTTTAAAAATTTTGAGATGAAAGCACATCTCGCATCAGTGAACTAGACGTGGAAGGTATAGGGTATTCATTCTGCTGACAGAGCAAGTTATCTAGGTAATGGTCAGTGGAGCTCTAGTGACGGTCAAGATGCAAACCAGTCAAGAGTTAGTTACCTGTGGAACCTCTAACACGTGTGGTAAAATCCTATTAAAACTGATCATTTTTAAATGTGAAAGGAAGCTGAAGACCAGAGGAAGCCTACATGACCAATTGATGAAGAGGAAGAAAAAAAAACAACCACCACCACCTTTCCAGGGAGGTACACCAAACCGAGTCAGTCATGACTGGGATTTGAACTTGGACCCTCAACCACAGCAATTCACTACACCTGGGTTTTTCAAATTTTTTGGCCTATCTCCTGTGCTTTCTAAGCCCCTTTCCCTCTAAAGTCTAAGAAAAATAAAAGACATGGTAAAATGTGTAACTGAGGCCCACCAAATTTCAATATACCTCATGTATATGTAGCACAGTCAATTCCAGGAAGGTTGTTGCTTACCACAACAATATCACTCCCAGTAACTCATGAAATCAGCCAAAGAGCTGAACAAGAGCCTACTATTAACTGTCAATAAGTTTGAAAATGTGCTAATATTTGCAATACCAAAAAAGGAAATTATATGCCTAACAGTGAAAATTTGCATGGCCCACTAAAGGGCCATATGCCTCACTCTGAGAAATGCTGCACTAGATTATCAGACACCATATTTAATACTTAACAGAAATTTTATTACTATGCATTCTTTATCAAGAAACACACATCATCTGTAACACAACTAAGCATGTTTATGTATGATTGCAAACTACATAGCATAAACAGCACCTACTTTAAAGGTATTACAAACATAAAAAAAAAAAATGCAATCTAAACACTTTTATATAACTATACATAGCAATTTTTAGATGCCTGAAACTTTTCAAAATAACAACATGATTATTTATCTCGATGGCCAATGCCAACTTTATTATTTACCATATAAATAATATAACTGCTTGTGTATTTCAAGCAATCTCAACATTGGACTTCAAAAAGCATAGTCTTTCATGGCAACAGCACATATATAGCATCACAACCAGCTGATATTCCTCAAACATACAAGTTCTGACATGAAAAGTATATTAGTTACATCAGTACAGCATCTGTCATCAGTTTACAGCATACCGGTAAAAATTACCTTAGCTGATGATATTTTAATCCTGTCCCTGTGAGGACAATTCTGAACCAAGAATAAATTTCTGTTAGCATTTTGGCACTTTCAAAGTAAATTAACTATGGAAGTAGAAACCATTCCAGTGAGGGTACACCAAACAAAACAGACCCCAAATGGGAATCAAACTTGGAGCCCTTAGCCTTGGCAAGCAAGTAGACTAACCACTGGATCACTGGCTGATCTAAGTATTTATTATAATGCAGACTAAAACTGAACCCAAATAGCTGGAACAAGCACATTAACTGTCTGATCCTTTTTTTTAAATTCCCTATTTATTAAAATTATGGTTAAAATGTTACTAGAAATCATCTATTACAGATACCAAATTGTTGTGTCTCATCTGCAAATATTAAAAGCATCCCTAGCAAGTGTTCCAGTGGGGAGTGGACAAAAATCTGATAAAATTTATGCAAGATAAAAGAGCATAAGATTGTTTATAAAAGCTCAGGAAATATATTGGCAGGTGCAGACATAATGGAGGCAGCATCTAAAAATAAAACCAATCCTCTGAGACACATTATCTAAATGGCAGTGGTGAAGGAAGGAAAAAAAAAAATTATATAAAGTAAAAGAAATTAACACCTGCTAAAAATTTTCAGCTAAATTTGAATGCTAATATGCAATTTCGGAGATGTCAAACTGTTGGGATATATATAAATAGCCTTCAACGTTCAAGAGCAGGATAAGTCACGGGAGGCCATAGCAAAAACCAATCAGTTAATAGGGGAGAAAAAAAAAAGAAATATATTAGAAGGAAACTTAGTTAAGGAGAGTCATTTTTAGTAGTGGTACTATTACTACCTGACTACTCAAAAGTCAATTCCTTCATGCAGGTTCTCTGTCAGTTGATGCAAGAAAGAGAGACTCGACTAAATCAAAGGAAACTGACAAAAATGCTAAGTATTACAATACACATGCATTAAAATACTGCTGGGCAATTTATAATGTAATATACTTGTCTCATCAAAGAGTTTACCTCTGCACTAGATCACACCTCCAACATGCCAACCCTTTTTTAATAAATGTTTCAAAACTAAAATAAACCAATCACATCTTCAGTCATTTCTTACAGAACAACTTAATGGTAAACACTGTACTTAAAATATTTACATGCAGTAGCGACTATCAGTGTGGGTAATGAAAAGTTCTGATGTAGAGTTATATACAATATATTAAGTGTGTAAAATGTTAGGTTGGAAGCTTTGTCACAGCTACAGTATCTTGAAAACATGGTTACCATAACGGTAAAGTGTTTCATATTGATGAATTCATACTTTCTATAAAATACTGGTTTTTTTTTAAAAAAATCATATTGGTTATATTCCACAGAATTTCTAATGCATTATCTTGAGACAGTGAAACAAAACAAAGGCAGTGGACATACATTGATGGAAATGAATAGATAGTGTGACAACATGGACTTGGAATCCAGAAGGCAAGAAGAGTTGGTGGATCAGCAACCACATAGAGATAGTGGAGAGATGAACTGGGTTGAACGTCATAGAATTAGGCAAAAGTTGAGGCCAGTGATAGAAAAAAACCAGAGAAAGAAAGTTAGGCCTTGTGTGCTAAAGTGTGCACTCATATATACATATATGAGAGAGACAGAAGTAATCAAAATTATAAAATGAATTTGTTTCAATTTTTTCTAAATTATGTAACTCACAGCAGCTTTATCTGATTCCATAAGGCAGATTTATCTGCAGATATACATTGAAATTAAGAAAGAGGCAAGAGATTGGCTACCAAAAGACTACAAGGCAATACTTTGTATAAATCTGAGAAAGAACCTAGAGACTTAAAAGGGAGGCAATTCACAGAGTCAGTAAAATACTGGACATGAATGATATAGCAATATAAAATAGGAATATGATGAAAGTACTAAAAAGGTGTGCAGGAATAGTACTAGGTTTATGTGAGTTTATAATTGTTATTTATTCACAAAAGTTACATTCTTTAGGATTTCAAACGTGATCATTATTAGCCTGACACTGACACCAAAAAGCTTTGTAACCAGCCTACTGACAGTTTTCGTTTTACAAGAAATGCATGATATTTTGGTTATTGCTGACCTGACCTTCCCTGGGTAAATAATTATTATCAGAAATGTGAGAAAAGTGGAGTACACAAAAGAAATTCACACGATATGATCTGTTACGGGAGAGAAAAATACCACTGACTAGACACACATCATGTGGTGATTGTTAAGCACACAAGATGCTACGATAATCCACCACCCATTCCTCAGATAATTCATTTGCCAATACCAGAAAATCTAGAGAAAAATAACCTAACAGAATTGTGAGTTGCCAATCTAAATGGTTTGAAAAACAATGTTGCCACCTAAGAAGTCATGCACAATAGTTTGTATAACATTGTATTGTTACAAGATGGATTTTAAAGCATTTCCACTAATGGAGTTTAGTAAACAAGATTCATTATGCGTAACTCGTGCAACCACATTTTCTACGTCCACTATTTTCATGGGATCGTAGTTTTAGCATATCTGCCATATCACCGCATGTTCTCATTGTCATGTTATGTACTTATTAAGCAAGTTCATGCAGTAGAAAAAAATTACTACTACTGAGAAATTTTTCAAACATTTTAAATGAACAAAATGAAAATGACAAACTATGCATCACAGGAAGAAATGACTTTCCCCCCCTAAACTAAATAAACAAAATGTATGTAAAGGATGTAAAAGGCTTTATAAAAACAACATAAGTTTTGTTGTCTCTAATCAAAATATATTTCATAAAAGGAAATATCTTTCCGAAATTTAAAAAAAATATATATATATATATATATACACACACAGCTGGGTGGCTAGAAAAGTTACTGAAAACATAGGAATTAATAGATGAAGTAGCTTCATGAGGAAAGTTCTAGATGAAATCATCCTATCAGAAATACACTGTTACCAAAAGATCATTCCCCTCAATCTAAAATTTCAATACATTTTCCTACTTACAAGAATATCATGTGGCATGTGCGCCTGTCTGAAATTTCAAATGAGTAGAGTATTCAGTTCCATGCAGGCTGAGAACAATATCCCAGAACAATCCTGTTTCACCCCCCCCCCACCCACCCAAGACAATCAACGATGACAGCCTGGTAGAAGGGTTCAGACAAGAGCACTTATTTTACAACCAGAAATGGTGGTGCAGGCAAATTTTTGTGAATTTTTTTTTTTTTTTTTTAAACCCACCCCACCCCCCCCCCTCTCTTTCCACTTTTCCTTTCTCTTTGATCACTTCACCAGTCTCCTTCCTTTAAGTTCTAGGAGACCCAGTAAACACCAGCTGAGATTTTAGTAATGTAATACAGGACAAAGAAGAAGTTCCCCATGCAAACAGCAGAGGGGGTAGGATCTAGAGACAGAAAATTCATGATTAATACGGAAAGGGGTGTGTGTGTGGTGTGTGTGTGTGTGTGTGTCTAAGGGGGTCTGGGGATGGAATAAGAGTTTTGGAAATGCATCAGTAGCATAGTAAAAGAATTCGGCGAGGAGGAGGAGAGGGAGAGGGGGGGAGGGTATTTTCCACAGTTGTGTCTCTCTAACGAGCTGTCGTCACCACCCCCCCCCACCTTTTTTTCTTTTTGAAAACCAAGTGTTGTCAAAATGAGCACACGGACAAAGATGCGCGTCTCGAAGGATGGCCCCGGGGGGTGGGGGAGGAAGAGGGGGAGGAGGAGGAGGGGGAGGAAGAGGGGGGATGTCCTGGAGCCGATGGCGTTTTGTTGTTGCTGCTGCTGCTGCTGCTTCTTTTTCTCTCATTGCCAGACGCATAATATGGCGTTCGGGGTTCGACTTCACGAGAACTAGAACGGAGAACTAACTTACACCGGCGCTGGAGGCTGGGGGGAAGGGAAGGAGGGGAGGAGGAGGAGGAGGAGAGGGGGCGACGGTAGAGATAAAAAAGAAGACAACTTTACCTGGCTACGACGTGCAGGTGTGGTGGCGGTGATGGCTGTAGTCTCGCGCCGAGATATCTAACTGCGCTTCTCATTCCACGGTTAATATACAGACCTGGATTCCATAAACAGGGAAAAATATCAGCCCAGGAAGGTCAAACCAGCCCTCCATCATTGTTCACATACGAAGAGAGAGAGAGAGAGAGAGATGGATAAATTAACAAAACGGGAACACCATCATCCGCAGGGTTGGGTTGGGTTAGGGGGAGGGGAGGGGATGGTGTCTAACAAGGAATAAACAGCGGAGTAAATGCCCACCCTGCTTTCCCTCCCCAGCCCCCGACAGCACCCCTGTATCCTCCACCCCACCGGGAGGGGGGAAGAGAGGGGAGGAGGAGGAGGGGGGGGCAACGTATCCCGCAGTTACGAGCAGAGCACGAATAAATATGTCGGAGACGGAACGTCTGTAGGGCGAGGAGGAGGAATAGCGGTGTCAGTGCTGGGTAGGGAGACGGAAAAGACCCCCCCCCTCCCTGCATCCGTTCGTCCATTGCGAAGGGGGAGGGAGAGAAGGGGGGGGAGGGGAAAAAATATCCGTGTAAACAGTCGTAGAACTCGGGCGCGCGCGTGCGGCCGGGGGGGGGAGGGGAAAAAACACAAAACGCGGACAGTAAATGGGGCTCGGCGGGCGAACCTGGGGAGGGGGAAGCGAACAGAGAAATAAAATATATGCAGGATACATTAATGCGAGGAGGTGATCCAGTAGTAACCTAGAAAATCATTAGGATTCCGAACAAAGTAAACCGTGAAATAAACCCGATATTTCTGAATGAATTACCGCTCGGTTCACTCACTCAACCGCCCTGGTCGCTCGCCCGACTCCCTCGAAATAGTCCACCAGAAACGGGGCGCGGAGACGGCAGGGAGGAGCAGAGGAGGGTTCAGGAAACCCTTCGAAACGATCCACTTCTCTGTTAGCCGAGAAACTGGAATATATCGAGACAGGTTTTCGGGTTGAGCGCATGTGGCCACGAAACTGCGTGACGTCATCACTCGGCGGCAGACAATTAGCGAGCGAGCTCTGTGTTTTTGCTGGGTGCGGACTATTTCACCCCCGGCGGCGGCGGCTGGACGGAGAGGTGGACCCCCTCTCTCTTCCCTCCCCATCGTCGTCGTCGTCGTCTGCCGGTCAGCCAGCCGCTAAGTAATAAAACGCGGGATCGGAGGACTGTTCTTCTGTTGTTGTTGTTGTTGTTGTTAATTCAAATCAGTGTGTGTCTGGTATACGATGGGTGGGTTCCTGTTGATCCCCGGTGTTACCTCACTACTGTAGGTGTAGCTAACCCTCCCTCCCCCCCGGGAGAGACAGAGGGGGGACATCGCTCCAGCTACCTTAAAAAATAACAAAACCCCTCACCTGGTAAGGATGTCGCCGTCATCGGCAGGACGTTCGTTTTATTTTCACCTTTAAGCCAGAAGAAGAATCGACGAGAGCTGGGTTACCTACCCCACCCCCCCCCCCCCTCTCTTCCGGCCGTGCATCGTCCATCCTCCGTTAAGCTGGCTCCCCTTTTTTCTTTTTTTTTTTAAAAAAAAATCCGATTAAAACATCACCAAAAAAAAAGGGGGGGAGGATTTTTTGGTGATTAATTTTAACTAGTATTTCGTTTGAGGTAAGCAGATCGATAATTAACAGTACCTGCTTGCTTCACAGCATTATTTCCGTTTTACCTGTAGCCTCCATACAGAGTAACCTGCCATCGCACTTCCTTTTAAAAACAGCAACAGATCTGAGAGATGAATTCGATTCCTTTATCATTTCTTTTTTTAATTAAATGACAAGTGTTTAAATCCCAGGTGTGTGTGTGTGTGTGTTAACTTGTTTTTGTTTTGTTTTTTAAGGTAAAGGTATATATTTTGTAGTCTAACCAGCAATAGCACTATTATTTTTAATCATACAACTGGAAGTTTATATATATATATATATATATATAGAGAGAGAGAGAGAGAGAGGAGGGTTAAGCACAAGTGTGTAAAAAATTACACCTGTCCTCCCAGGCTATTACAACTGTTTCTGTGATTTACAGTAGCACTATCTGGCCTTGAGAGTTACAGACAGAATTAACTCTTCTTTTTTTTTTTCCTGACTAACTGACATTTTTTTACAATTTATTTGAGATAAATTGATTTTAATTTGGTGCAATTTATGCCTTTACACCAGTTACAGAACCTTGAAAAAGGTATGGCTGAAATATCAGAGAGAAGATGTGTGATCAGCTAGAGTGTATTCAAAGCTTAGGGTCCTTAACTGTTGTGTGCTTGGAGCATCATGCAGTTTTGTGAGACTCGTGTGTAACTGCTGCACAACATCTACTGCATCAAACACAAGACATGCAGTCGCTTGCCCATACTGACGACTACAATAAGCAAGTTTGAGGCAGCAAATCGCCACACATTTCGTACATGGCTGAGGGAAAACCTAAAACCTCTCGTGTTAAAAAGGGAGGGGGAAATCTTTACTCTTGTTTTGTTGAAATTGCAGCAGTTCACATTAAATGGATAGACGCAAGCATTGTGGCAAAAACTTGGCGAACTCCTCTGGGGGGATATGTATTTAGTACATTAGCAAAATATTGATGCTCTTCCAGACAAACATTTTTCATTGTTTCGCCAGGGCTCCTCACAATACACGCCACATGATTTGCAGTTCAAATCTTTTTAAAAACTACAAAATGGCATGCCCGCCACCCCTGTTCTCAATACAGCCTATTCAGTGCAGTTGGGACCATCTTAAAAGAAAATAGTTAAAAAAACTTGACAATGTAGCTGCATGATTGAATCACTTGCCAATCATAGCAAAATATAGACCGGGTAATGATATAAAACTTCATAGGTTCCATATCAAATGAAGTCCAGATGCTACAATGTTCATGCTGGGTCTATCAAGTACTGGCCTCTTTCATTTTGTTAGTTTTGCACATATATATAACAAATTTACTTGTCATAATAAATATCCTTTAAAAATGTGGTAGTCAAATTATTCTGGCAGGCATTGTACGGGTGTTCAAACAAAACCCAGCTGAAGTACGATCCATCACCGTAATGGTATTTTACCAGGTTTCATTCAAATATTTCTAGGAGGATTATCATTAATAGTAGTTTCTGATTGATTATATCAAATTTTAATATTTTCATTATATAATTTTGACATAATACTTTCTGTATTAATGAATCAAATTGTGCCAACTCTTCTTAGGTGTTTTTGTTTATGGATTATGCCTGTACTACCCCCACAAACTGTTTTTTCATACTTTTGCACTTCACTTTCCCATTTAGTCTTCTAACATTTCCCTATCTCCACCTCCAAATTATAAAAATAAATAAAAACTTTCAAGATGTTCTTGAGCTTTGTTCTGAGCTGACACAGATGGACTTCTACGATAAAAAATCTAGTCTAGAAATAAAATGACAATATCTGCACTGCCACGGCTCTACCTATTATTACTGAAATCAGAAAGAGATTCCAAATATTCTAAAAATAATAAAATTAAAAATGTTTTTGCATTTGGTATTCCTTCAACATTCTCTGATTCAAATTGTACCCCATTTGCCATTGGCCATGTGGTCTTAAAACATGAAGAGCCCTTCCTATGAATTAAAAATTTTACCTAAACAAATGAAAGTTTTAAGAAATTTGAAACAAATTTCTAAAGAGTTATTAATAATCTTATTCATTTTATGATACTTTCCTGTTTTGTACAATATATCTAATTACATACCAACAAACCCTAGTTTTTTTAAAGAATATTTCCATGAACATTTTTTTTTTTGTGATAACCTATAGAAATGGTTCTAAAATTAACAATATTTAATATTTAGGGGTGATGGGGGAAACAAAAAATCGCATTTATTATTATTATTATTTATATTTTTAATTTATGTATAGCCAGAGAAGTCCAGGCTTTTTGAAAAGTGGTTTAATATCTAAAATGATTTTAGTTAGTGCTGTTGAAGTTAATTTTTAAGAAACTAAAACTAACTGAATGCATTTTTTTTTCCTAGGGCCCATAACTCTTGGTAGTTTTCTCTCTTTTTTTTTTTTTTTTTTTTACTTGAGATCGCCAGGAGTTACGTTCCTTGATTAAATGGAAAATCCAAAATTCTAAAATTAGGTACAGCCACAATACAGCTGTACTTTGAATATAAGTTACCTGGAGATCAGCGGAACTGTAGGAAAAGGGAGAAGAAGAAGAAGAAGAAGAAAGAAAAAAGGAAAAAAAAAAACCAAAAAACCAAAAGGTTTGCAAGATACTACTGCGTACGTTTTTCAAACCTTTTCGTTAATGCTCGCCAACACCCGACTGGCGACAACTGTCGCCATGGCAGGTGCTGCCAGCTTTGGTATCATTTGCCGGCTGGTGTCCGCGGCCCAGGTCTGGAGGACCCGTGATCTTTCCGGGTTGTTCCTGCCGTTTTAGCTTCGGTTAGATTCCATTTATTTTGCCTCGTGGTCCTTCCGAAGACGAGTGACACGTGGAGGGGGGGGGTGACACGTGGAAGGGGGGGGGGACTCGGTTTTTACCTGGTCGCTGCGGTGGGTCTGGTGCGATGGTCCCGAGGCCAGGCCTGCATATCGGGAACAGAGGTAACGGATCTCCTCGAATCCCTAACCCCCCCCCCAACCCCTGCTCGCCTTAGTTTACTACTGACTACCTGTGTAGATTATTAAATACGCTTATGCCCCCCCGATACAGCGGGTGTCGCTCTGTGGAGAAGACGGGCTTACCTGTGCGGGTCTCTCTCACATACCCGGGCATCACTTTACGTAGAACATATTTAAAAAAAAAAAAAAAATTATTATTATTATCGGGCTTACAGAATTGGCTTCTCCCATCTCCTCCTCCTCTCTTCCTAATCGTGTATTATCCATTCAGTGCTGAACCCTGTCGTCATTCCTTACAGATATCGTGGGGGCCTGCCCACAAACGAAACCACCATTGATCTGATAGCGAAAGTAATGGTCAAGGATGAGGAATTGGGAATCCCTCGGCGAGACTGTGTCTGGCACTACAAGAGACAGTCGGTCTCCACCGCGGCGCAAAAGAGAGTTTCTCCTTTCTCTGATTCGCGCTTTTATTTTTTATTTATTTTTTTTTGCATATTTTAATAAGATAAAGTTTTTAAAAAATAGACAAAACAGAGCAGTCAGTGCGCGCGCTTATCCCTCCTCTCTCCCCTGGATGCTTTAGGCTACAAGGGTGAATTAGGCACTCATTAACCAGTATGTAGAAAACCTCTCTCCTCTCTCTCTCTCACACCCCCCTTTTTTTTTTTTTTTGTAAAATATTCTTTTGTTTCTCTCTCTCTCTCTTTAAAGAACTGAATTATGTTTGACTAATTCAAAAATTCGTTATTTTCACAGGTTTATTTCCCGGCATATCTGTGAAAAACCTTTATGATGCTGAATAAATGTTCACTTTAACATTTAAAATCACATCTGCTATTTACACAGTTCCTAAGAAAGATGAGACACCCCTCCACCCACCCACCAACCAAGTACTTACTATCCTGGGCCCGTGCAACACAACGTTGAGGCCATCCATCTGCATCTCTTCATTGTCTACAACTAGGAGCTATATGTGACTTACCAACAGACAGATAAGGGGGGCAGACATATTGTTCCACACAACTGTTAGAATAGGAAATCTGTTGCCTATTATAAGTAAAACTCACCTAGTTATGCTTAATTAACAAAAAGTTTAGTGTTGACTATAATTCTTACATACAATGAGAAAATAATTCATTGTGATGTTTTTCTTAAGCGCAATATGTCAGTCTCGTTTAATAATACTGCATGTAGAATACGTTAAGTTTCGCCTAACCAACAAGGATTTGGACCAGGTTCACAAGTATAAAGCTTCTACTTACTATGCAAGCCTAACATAAATAATCTGATTTTGTTTTTGCTTTTCATCATCTTTAAAAATTAAAGTTATTTACATATATTCATGTTATTTAAAGCTAAGGTTGCTTTCTTAATTAGAAGACTGGAGATAGCTAAATGTAGACTCCTGGGCAAATACTGACGAAATGACTTACGATGAATGAAGCCAACTTAGCTTTACATTTTGATTATGGTAATAATTCTTTAGTGGTTTATACAAATAAAATGCTAGAAAAGTTGAAGCAAACTGCATTTTCTTTAATTTGTCAGTATCTGTTATGTGACAGTTTATACAAACTTGATTTATTGATAATATTTATTAATTAGGCAATATATAGTCTTCAAGTAATTAATACATTCGTGTTGTTTTTGTTTGGAAATTTGTGTCATGGACCAAGTGTTTTAAAATCTGCTATTGGCTGTTCAAAAATAACATATTAAAGGCAACAGGTGATTATGAGAAACAGTTTTAATCTGGTGCTAAACTAAATGAATGGCAATGCAACAATTAACAATTGATTATACTAATTATTTACAGAGTTGTTAGAAGTATTGTTTTTGTGTAGGCTTTTGTACATTGCTTTTTCTTTTTTTTTTAGTGTATTGCCTGTGTACTAAGCCAATGTTCCATGTATTCACGACAATTGCTACATGTTCCATTTGGATATCCAGCCCATTATAATTGACATTTATAAAATTTGTATTATGATGCCTTGAAATCTGAAAGTCTGAAATACTAAAAATTATGATTTAAATACTTGTTAGTTCTTTACATAATTTTTAATATGCAAGACCACAAAGCTTGATTTTTGCTAATTGCTCTGAGTAGCCAACGTCTTTCATTTCTCAAATTATTCTCATAATGCTTTTGCATCCTTTCATAACACCTGTGATAAAAGAAAGACCAAGCTTGGACGACATGCTCTAGATCAGCTCTAGTCAAAGCTTTAAGTATAAGAAGAGGAATATCTGATGCCTCTATTCTAATACTTCTGTTTAATGCTCTGTGATACAGTTTGCCCTGCTTACCACTTAAGTTAACGGTTATTGAAGAGCTATGCCAAGATGCTGTTTTTAATTGCTTATTTATAGAAATAAAGAGGTTTATCTTAGGCTTTTCCAATCACACATTATTAGCAATGAAACAAAGTACATTTTCAGCAGTAATCAGTAGTCATAAAGATTCTTAGCATACAAATATTGGAGTTCATTTTATGTGCAGTGGTGCAAACTGGTTGCCAACCTAGTGACCAACAGTTCACGGGTTCAAGATTAGCTTAAACCACAGTATAAATAATAGCTGTAAATAAAATTAACGTAATATCTTTGCAAGAAAATCAGTTACCAGAACTAACCATGATGATTGCAAAACGGATTTACTAACTAGTTCTGTTAAAAAAATGTGAGCTCATTTGATTATTGTATTAAAATTTTTCTGGTGTTGACTAATGTCCCGATAAGAATTAGATTTGCCATATAAATTGGCTTCACCACCAAATAAACTTGTATATATTAGAAACAAAACTGGTTCCAGAATAAAAGCCCTGAAGTAGTCTGTCAGCAACATCTTTTAAAAAAGATGCAGCACTATTTCTTTCTATTTGATAAATAATTAGCCAAAGTAATACATTTCCACTAATGTTAATTTAATTCAACATGTTGAAAACTTTACTGAAGTTACGGTAAATGACCAGCTACAAAATCCTCACCACATTTTTAATTACATCATTTATGAATCCATGATGTTGATTAGGCAAATAATCTTTCTGAAACTTGTGTTGGCTATCTTTAGCGTATTTTTGCTTCATATAATCAATAAGTTTGTCTTTAATGACTGATTTTAAAATCTTATCAACTAAAGTTGTTAAACTAATTTTCAAAAATTAGTGTATTATTTTTATTTTCTTTAAAACAGGTAAAATATTAGCAATCATTTTAATGGTATCTAACAGTACTTTACTGATTAAAAATAACTTATTGCATTTGCTATGTGCTTTAGAAACTAATGTCATAGAACTTGGTAATTTTTTCAAACTAGAAGGTTTTGAATATTTTCTAAATATATTCACGTTTTAATATTATCAAGTTTATTAGTAACTAATATTTTTAGTAAAAACACTGGTAAAAAAAATAATTCATTAAATAAAGAATATCTTCATTACTTTTCTCTAAATTAATTTCTACATTTTTTTAGGGTCCAGCTTCATGCTGTCAAATGTAATCATTACTACTCTAAATACATTAAGAGACTTGGCAAACAAAAGGTTGCAGATTCAAGATCAACTCCATTCACTTGTATTATCCAAAACTAGAAATATTTACTACAAACATCTACTGCATATTAACATCATTGTATAACAAAACAATTTGCCTTAGTTCTACACCTGATAATGTCAATAGAAAAAAATCGTTGAAACATAAATTCCCTAATTAGTTATGCCATCAAGGTGATGCAAAATTTTCAAGCTGTGTAGTTTCCAGATATCTGTATTTTGAAAATATAATAATAGTGTAGTGTATATTTTCCATTTTATTTAAAATTCACCACTTATTTAATATTGGATAATGATGATAATGATAGTAATAAAATTGTTTGCAATGTCACATTGGTAGATTTTCTTCCTAAAAAGAAAATGTATATCCAGCATGATTGCATAATTTGTTCTGGAAGCAAAAATTAAGCTTTAAAATATTTTCTTTTTTTTTTTTTAGCAATGTTACAACAGGTTCTTGAAGACGATATTAGTATTTTATCAGAGCCTGATGAAGCAGTCTCTTTAGATGAATCAAGCAGATGTCAAATCATCCCAGAGTTCGTTCTTAGTACAACAAGACACGACATCTGCCCTGCATCTGTCCATGTTTTGAGAGCTGCATACACTGATCTGAAAAAAAGATTCAATGAACTGCAGCAAAAATATAAAATGTTAAAACATTTGCAGAGCAGTGACAGAAATGAAATGCCAAAAAGTGAGCCTGGTTGTAGTAGTGACACAACTGTCATAAAGGAAGCTTCCGCTAAACAAAGGACAGATGCAGAAATCAAAGGTTTGAAAACGAAATGTCTGTATTTTGAAAGCAAGTATAAGGAATTACTCATGGAGAAGAATGCTATGATAATGGCCTTTGAGTTGGAGAAGAAAGGTCATAGAGAAGAAATACATAAACTTCAATTCAGAATTTTGGAATTGCAAGAAAGTCTGGAAAAAACAAAAGAACAAGTAAAAAGGAACATGAGTGATTCATCTTGTTCATTCCAAGTTCCATCACAACAATATGAGCCATCCAAGAGCTGTAAGTTGGGTTTTGTTAGTTTTTACTACTGTCACATGTAAATATCAGTAGATTTAGTTTTAAGTACTTCATTTAAATTTTTTACTTAGAATGTAAAAAAAAAAATATTAATTTTTAATTTAAGGAAAAATGAAAACTGTAAATGCAAAAAAAGAAAATCTGTTTTGATAAATTTTATTTATTAATGAATTTAAAGATTTTTAGATTTGGAATCAACCTCAAAATAATCATTAAAACATCTTTTGAGGTACGTATATTAATTAACTCTAGAATAAATTTGCATTTGGTTACATATTATGTAGTTAGACAATCTTTTCAAGTCTCTGTAGGTATTGAATATGCTACTCCTAAAAAATTTAGCAACCTTGATAATTGATTGTCCAACCATGGCAAAAGCTGGTCTCATTTTTACTCATCATAAATCTTTTTCTGTTATCTTACTGTGCTTTTCTAAAATTGCAAAAATGGAAACAGCAGTTTACATAGTAAATGTCTTTCTTTACTAGCTGCACAAAGACTGGCTGTACACCACATGCTGTTGATGAACCTATGAATCTTTTCATGGAGATGTTAGTCTATTATTTCACCAGAGATTGCTCTAATTTATTGCAGAGTGGCTGGATGATCAGATAGCAATGCATTTGGTTGTGAAGAGGTCCTGTAGTCTATTCTGCTGATTTTGTTTTGTTATAGGCTCATTTTTGGCAGGCACTGCCATCTTTTTAAGATTTCACCTCTGTATTATAGTTTTGTCAAATTCCTTGGCACACTATCTGGCACTGAAGGAGACACCAACCACTACAGAAGTGCCACCATGACAGTTATATTCTTCTATGGGGGAGAGATGGCATTGACGAAACATCTACATGGACTGTAGTCATTAGAGTGTTAAAAAAAAGAGTGAAAGTTTGAAAATGTAGGGTCTTGCTACCTAAAAAACTTTCTCTTTGTCAAAATACAATGTCCTGTGAAATTTCAGCTTATTCAGAGATGATTTATGGATCTCCAAAGTTCCAAGAATTCATTGAGCTCTTGTGCACTGAGTATTGATGGCATCTCGACATATCTGCCACCATTAGAAAGATCCTCTTCCGGTAGATTAAAAAAAGTATTTGTTTGTGGGGTTGAGGTGAGAGAGAGAGCAGACATTTTTTTGAAGGAGCATTAAAATCTTGATATTTATGAACATTTTTCAAATAAATGTGATTGATTTTATTATTGTTTTTACTTCTCATGACTATGACCTATGATTTTGTGTAGATTTTCTTTTAGAATTTTTATCTGTTAAATGTGGATAGTGGGTGCAGTGCTCTTCTGACTAATATTTTAGCCATTTTTTGGGGCTTTACCTTTTCAGTGCCACTTTCAATATCATCCAACTTTGCATTTTACGAAATTCTTGGAAAGTGATTTATTCATCCTGAAATATACTTATTAAAATTTGCACATTGGAAATAAAAACAAAATGATTCAAAGATTGATTGACACGCAGGGAGAATTGACCTATGATATAAAAATGTGCTAAATGAAAAAAAAAAAAAAGCAAATTTTCTTGCAGCTGTTCCTCAATTTTGCTTGGCACTGACTCTAGCCACACGTCAGGGAGCTGGTCGCAATTGCAGTTTAAAAAGTCTTTATAGTAATTCTCAACAATTTGGAGCAAATATTATTTCTGAACTTTTGTTGTCATATTGAAATCCTGAATCAGTGCAACATTACACTCAACACAGTCTTTCACACACACAAACACACACACCAAGTTGTCAGTCATCTTCATATCATCCATCATCCTGAAGGAAAGTGCATCCAGTCAGTATAGGACAGGTATCTCAAGGAAACTGGCATTGATCCCAGTTGTTTTAAAGAATGCTTGCTATGCATGTAAGTCATTGATGTTGTGGGGAAGTACCAAAAGCAAATGACACCCTTGTGATGTTCTCATCAAATAGGCACTTGATCAGCCAGTCCAATCATCTGAACTGCCAGCTGGAGAAATTCAAGGTAGTCATCTCAAGAGTGATGAATTGAAGGTTTATCAATTAAAAACTGTTTCACATTGTCCAATGCTGAAATCAGTGGAGTGATTTACCTTTTGGCCTATGTTCCAGCATGCCCCAATTGTTGTACAGTCTCCTGAAGAAGAGAATTTGTGGTCCTATTGATGATCCAAGGCAGATAGTTAAGCATCTGTGTTACGATGCATACCCCTTAAAGGAACTATGTTACGCAACAGCGAGAGTGAAACCAACAAACACCAATGACTTTAACTTCCAAAAAATATACCCATCAGTGATATTATTACAGTCCTATCATGGACAGTTAATACAGTTAGACCCAGATATATGTTACTCACAGGTAACTAAACTCAATCCAAGAATGCAATATAATAAATAGGGTAGCCAATACAAAAACTTATCTGAAGTTGCCGACAGTCAAAGCTGTTCTGGATATGGTCCCTCTGGTTGCTTGGTTGGTTGATAAATCTGTTGTTTTCTGTCTTATTTCGAATGTCCTTACATGTACTGCTCGATATTCACTTGTGGGTTAACAGTTCTTCCGAGAAAGGGTCTGGTATGTCTTCTTATATAGAGGATCATTTGCATGACAATGGACAGAAGTCAGTGTACCCAATCAACATTTATAAAAGATCACTGATGCAACAATGACCAGACTTAGCCTCCCAGTGTCCAGGCGCCACAATAACAAAGAGTCCCACCAGAATTTCCTATCTCACACACGCATCCAGAGCTGGTAACAATCTGGCAGCAGTACCTCAAACACGTGATGATGGTGAACCATGCAGATCAAATTCTTCAACAGCACGCAGCCCCATGGTGCTGTCCATTGTTGATGACAGTTGTGTCAATGCACATATTGATGATGAATATATCAGAATGCCATGACTTCAGGTTCAGAAGCATAGTATCAGTTGCAGCCTGACCTGTACCAGATGCCAACTTTGAAACTCTGAGAAGTTTAGTTGTGCCATCAACAAGTGAAGACACTAAAATTGGTGGCCTGTCGTCTTGGCCAGTCTGGTCACTGTTGATATTTGGTAACATCTTGCTATCTCATTGCATAACAGATTTGGTGGCTCAATAGTTTTCTTTATTTGCTGTGCTTCTTTGTTTTGACAGCATTGTCATCACCACTGGACAGCATTTTTTGATAATGTGGCAGATGATGTTGAACATCTAACTTCATTGACCATAGAAGCAATGATCTTTGTTGATTTCCAAATGCTGGCATTTGTTTGATTTTGGACAGTGGAAACATTCTGAGATGATTTGTTTGTAAGTATCTCATTGTGGTGTTATGATAATCTTACTTGTTGACTCATCTTTCTCCTCTGCTCTTGTAGTTGAGATTGTTGCTTCTAATAACGCATGCTTGGAAAATCATCTGTAATGTTAAGCTGACTTGTCTCTTTTGTGGCAAAGTTCTTTTCCATCAACCCAATTGACCCAGTCATGGACTCTTGCTACAATGTCAGAACATGTTGGCCCTCTTTGACTTTGATGAGTTGATCAGCTTCAGCATGGCTGATATTGATATCCAACATCATCTCCATCTGTTCGGTGAGCTGCTTCTGATTTGACTAGTGTTTTGGGTTACTCTTTGCACAATGTTTCATCAAACTGATATGTTTGCTGTACTGATCATCATTTGGACGATATGATGACTTTGTCATATGGAAAATTGAGATTTGATTCAGAGTGGCACAATTTGGTCATGTACCTTTTGGGTGCTTTCATGAATGAATTATCACTTTTTGTTTGCAGTGGTGATAGATAAAGTTTAAAACCATATCACATACCAATAAAAGGTGAGCACCAGTGAATTTGTCTTCAGGATGTCCAATCAACCAAACTTTGTTAGAGCTACATGTTGTTTTTGAAGATGATTGGGACGACATCTGAAGAGCATCAAAAACGATTAGAATGCTATCTATTCAGGACGGTGTCCCAAAAAATGGAAAGTTTGAAAGCAGAGGGCATCACTGCCTAAAGCTCTCATAATCACACTGGAATTTTCAAGATTTTGAATTGTGATAACATTTTGTCTATTTATTTGGTATCATTAACTATATTTTTTTAAAATCTACAGGCAAATAGTTTCCTGATGGTATCAAATATTTTGAGATGCAATCAATACTTGGTGCACAAGAGCTCACTGAATTCTGATTGGTTGCGAGCCCATGTGCTATTTTTCTGGGAACTTGTGGGGGAAACCCCTAAATCACCTCCAAATGAGCTGAAATTTCACAGGACAGTATTTTGACCAAGTTAAACTTTTTTAGGTAATGAGTCCCTACATTTTCAAACTTTCGATACCTAGTAGTCATCTAGGCATAAAAGTGCAAAGCCCACATGAAATATACATTCAGTGGCTTTTTGAACATTTTCAACACAATTAAGAGAAAAAATAATTTTTCAGAACATGGAATTAAAGACAGAACATGTGAACATTACTCTTGTTAAAAAGATTTCCAGAGTTTCTGTATTTTTAATTTGGGGGTCCTTGATAAATAATTACCTACAAATTTGTAGGTGGATAAACTTCTTGAGTAGTATATTTTGAGATAATTGCAAATTTTATAAAAAGTAATGACATGACATATGAAGTGAAATTCATTCATAATGGGAATTTGATATTAAAGTGAGATAATTTTCTTTCAAAATAGATTTTAGTAGGAGCACCATAAAGTGATGATAGTCTGTTTACAGGATGCTGCTGCTGAGTTGATATCAATCCATGATAGGGTTGACACAACAATATTAGTATATGTAGTCCCTTTAATCGATAACTTTCTTAAGAACTGACCATGTCAAACACCTAAATTGGTTTTCTACATATTTTCCTTTTCTTTTTAAACTTGCACGCTGAAATTGAGTATTGGAGCGCAAGTAACTTTGGGGAAAATTACTGCCAAACAATATAGAATAATTTCTTTATCTAATTTTCTGCTTGTTGTTTTGAAGATGTTTACTGTAAGCAATTATGCTGATACTGATTTATAAACTAGCTACCTATTCTTTCATAATGCTGGATAGTTAGAATTTTTTTCATATCTTGTATATAACTTGTATTAAAAAACATTAAACTTTATTTATTTAGCTATCAAAACATTTGATGAAGCCTTTAAAGACTTAATGCAGGAAATTAATGATTTGGAGAAAACTGTACATTATCAGAAAGATGTAATAAAGAAATTAATGGGAAAAAAAGGTAACTTTGTTTGCTTTTCATTCTCTACCATAATTAACCAACATATTTGGGTACTAACTTCAAATAAATCAGTAAAGCTAACAGTTTCAGGTGTTCTTTTTTCTGGTTCTGAATGATTATTTTATGTTATGGTATATATGATATTGGAATAAAGCAAATTCTAGCAATTAAAAGTTATAGTGAATAGATTTGTTTTCTTTGTTGATAGGCTAAAATTTGGTTTGTTAAAGGTCCACCTATCCTACATAATATAGTATGTGTTAATAGTGATGTGTATTCTTATTGTAGAAAAAGGTGTAAAATCGTTATTCTTCTTAATAACTACTATTTCAGTTTATAATATAGCAATTAAAACTCAAAATAATTGTCAAGTATAGTAGCGTGTATTTTTTTAAAGGATTTTTGCTGATATTAGGAAAAAAATTGATACTATTGTGTCATTCTGCATGAAATCATCAAATATGTGCCACCTAATCTTCTCAGATATGTTGATGAAACCTTTACTAAAAGTGCATTCAGCTTCCAGAGGAAGTTGTAAACCCCATCTCATACTAGTTTCAAAGATACAGAGTCTCAACTGTACTTGGGTTGAAAAATTATGCTTCACTTTACATACTTGCATTTCATTGATCAGTAAATGGAAATACAAAACAGCTATTGCCGTAAAACTGAGTTCTTAGGATGATATCTAATCGTGTTGTGCAGTGTGTGAAGCCATATTAGTAATTACTATGCTGAGTACTTGTAAAGTATGCTAACTGTGTCTCTGCTACCTGGTATGAAATGTAACCAGAATATAGAATACAAGAATTCTGCCATTACGTCTACAGAGTTAGTCTGGATATGCCCTCCGTGAATGTGTGACCAAAAATATTTGTAACTACATATATGAAATGTCCACGTACTGAAGTGAAAAATTCCAGAAAGCACATTTGGCCATCTTCTATTGGATGAAAACCAGTGTATGCCACTGTTCAGGTAACTGCTGAATTCCTAACATGGCTTCATGCACTACACATCATGATCAGATGCCCACTTTAATTTGTGGGGAAAAAAAAACATTTTCAACATGATTTTTGGAATCTACATAAAATTTGTTTGAGGAACTTGTCTTTCGTGGAAGCAGCTGCCTTGTGCTTACAGCTACCGATCATTGAAATGTGGATATTTTTAATGTAAAATGAAGCATTTTTCAACTGGAGTACCCATGTTTGAGGTTGTGTGTCTTTGGAACCAGTGTTAAGTCAGGTGATACAAATTTTTCTTTGGGAGCCCAATGCACCTTCAGAAATTCCATCTTGAGAGGGTGAGATGGGCCAATTTCTCAAAATTTGATAATTTGATGTTGAATGACCCTTTTATAAATTTAGAATTATTTTGTTGAATCCATGATATACAGGTGCATCTCAAAAAATTGGAATATCGTGGAAGAGTTCAATAGTTTTTGTCAGTTATTTCAGAAAGTGAAAATTATATATATTCTAGACTCATTACACGTAAAATGTTTCAAGCATATTTTAATTTTGATGATTATGGCTTACAGCTCATGAAAATCAAAAATCCACTATCTCAAAATATTAGAATATTTCATAAGATCAATGAATTTTAAAAAAAGGATTTATAATATATAAATGTTGAACTTCTGAAAAGTATGTTCATTTATGCACTCAATACTTGGGTCTCCTTTTGCACGAATCAGTGCAGCGTGGCATGGAGGTGATCAGCCTGTGTCACTGCTGGGGTGTTATGGAAGCCCAGGTTGCTTTGATAGCAGCCTTCAGCTTGTCTGTATTGTTGGGTCTGGTGTGTCTCATCTTCCTCTTGACAATACCCCATAGATTCTCTATGGTGTTCAGGTCAGGCATACCATGGTCAGCAAACCAGTTACTAGTAGTTTTGGCACTGTTGGCAGGTGTCAAGTCCTGCTGGAAAAGGAAATCAGCATCTCCATAAAGTTTGTCAGCAGACGGAAGCATGAAGTGCTCTAAAATTTCCTGGTAGACTGCTGCATTGACTTTGGACTTGATAAAACACAGTGGACCAACACCAGCAGATGACACAGCACCCCAAATCATCACTGACTGTGGAAACTTCACACTGGACTTCAAGCAACTTGGATTCTGTGCCTCTCCACTCTTCCTCCAGACTGTGGGACTTTGAAATCCAAAGGAAATGCAAAATTTACTTTCATCTGAAAAGAGGACTTTGGACCACTGAGCAGCGGTCCAGTTCTTTTCCTCCTTAGCCTAGTTAAGATGCTTCTGACGTTGTCTCTGGTTCAGGAGTGGCTTGACACTAGGAATGCGATACATGTAGCTCATTTCCCGGACATGTCTGTGCGTAGTGGCTCTTGATGCACTGACTCCAGCCTCAGTCCACTCTTTGTAAAGCTCCCCCAATTTATTGAATCAGCTTTGCTTGACAATCCTCTCAAGGCTGCAGTTTCCCTCTTGCTTGTGCACCTTTCCCTACCACACTTTTCCCTTCCAGTCAACTTTCCATGAATATGCTTTGACACAGCACTCTGCAAACTGCCAGCCCTTTCAGCAATGACCTTCTGTGGCTTACCCTCCTTGTGGATAGTGTCAATGAGTGTCTTCTGGACAACTGTCAAGTCAGCAGTCTTCCCCATGATTGTGGTTGTGTGCACTGAACCAGACTGAGAGATTCATGGTATTTATACTGCATAAATAGTGATTTACTCAAACTCAAAATGGAATATTCTAATATTTCGAGATATGTTTCTTCTATTTTATTGAGCTGTAGGCCATAATTATCAAAATTAAAATTTAAAAAATGCTTGAAAAATTTTAGTTTACATGTAATGAGTCTAGAATATATATACAATTTTCACTTTCTGAAATAACTGACAAAAAATATTGAACTCTTCCACAATATTCTAATTTTTTGAGGTGCACCTGTAAGTATAAAAGCATTTAAATCTTTTTTCATGGGGATAATGGGGAGTTGTAGATATTAATATTTATCTCTTTAACTGAAAATTTTGGTTCTGCTTAACAATTTAGCATTTGAGTTGCAAATGAATTTTAACGATTCATACTATTTTAAGGAATTTTAGAAACTATTTCAATATTTATAGCAGTTTTTCTTTAATAATGATTGGCAACTATAATTCTGTTTATTTATTTTTGTATTTTATCAATTCAGATACTGCACACCCTGGGAAACGACCTTCAGGTATGCAAAATGAAGAAAGAAGTTTATTTTCTAAGAAAGAAACTGATGTCACAGCAGCAGCAGCTATCAGATTTAGCCGAATTGTCAATCCTGAAGGAATTGAAACAAATGAAAATTATTCTGATGTTAGTTCTGTAGGCAAAAGGAAAATTGCTCAAGAAAATAGCATTAGTAGCAGTGAAGATTATTCAAATTCACAGGATCATATGTTAGAATATGAACCTAAAATAAAAGTATGTCCATTTTGTAATAAGTGCTTTTCTGCCTTTGAACCACAGAAAATCTTTGAACATCATGTGGAGGAACATTTCAATACGTGATTGAATGATTTAACAGTTCCTATATCACATTTGCTTACCACTAAAGTTAAATTTATCAGATGTCGGACTGAAATCTTTTTTGTGTCAAAATTTCTAATATAAAGTATAAAAATTTAACTAACTTCACTAGTAGGTGAGGAGTTAATCAGGAAAGTCTTTCGATTTTTTTCTTGAATGGCAGCATTTGTAGTAAAAGTGGTTATTACAGGTGATGGAAAGGGAATTCCAGTGAATGAAGTCCACCTGTGGGGAAAACAGGTATATAGCACAAGCATATTTAATATGTGAGAACAAATCTACATTTCATTGTATTCTACAGCTGTGAATGCTCATAATAGTTTCTTTATTTTTGATGACAGGAATTGGTAAATGAGAGATACTTATTCCCACTCTTGGAACTCTAAACTGCTTTATTCACCTCTGGAAATCTTTTTTTTTTAAACTTCACAGTAATGATGAATTTACTAGCAGCATGTTGATTTAAAAACTAATTTATACTGCAGTGCTCTTAACTCTGCATAACTATGCTTTGGCCTATCTCTCATCACTGTAAAATTATTAAAATAAAATTTTGCCATTATTTTAACTTCTGAAAAGTTTATCAAATTTTTTTGAGAAGCCTCTTCTCACCACTTGAAAGTACACCAAGTTTAACTTGGACTTTATCCTCTGCATTTCTAGAGTCCTGCTCTCCTACCCTTCCCCAAGTTTTTTAAAATCCAAACTAGGGTGAATTTTACCACCACCTCCTACCTAAGATGTTAGCATACTTAATTATATTAAGCAAAGGTTCTTTCTCTTTCCAACTCATTTTTTGCACATAGTTTCCCCATTAATGCAGGTAACCATACAAACTTGGCTCTCACCTTGGTTCAGGAGATGCCTTTTTTGTGCTAATATATAACCATCTTTTCATTAGCACATGTGGTCTCAAAAATTTCTTTCCAGGCAAGCTTGTGATATCTCTAGTTGCATCTTATCTGTTTGGTCACAGCACATTAGCTATCTAGTCACTTATGGGGATAGCTCATCTTCAATTGTGTTTCTGGAAACTGCTTCCCATGTTTTACTGGTTTAATGTTTACATTCTCAGCATATAGCTAGTGTGTTAAGTCAATACAAATATGCATTGGATTTAAGTTTTAACAGAAAAGACATTAAAAATATTTAACATTAAGAGAACAGAAACAGAGAATTATCTATGAACCTTTTCAGAAAAATTTTGTTACAAGCATGCTTCAGTTAGAGCAGCTAAAAGCTCATACAATGTAGATATACTGGATTGTTCATTTAAAGTTTACTTATGGCTTAAGGATTTGGTTTGACATACTGAATCTGTTTTCATCCATCACTTTAGCATCATTGTTTACTGCATATTAAAATTTTTTTTTACTATTACATTGGACACTGTTCTAGATGCAGTGATCAGACACTGGCATATGTTGTGTAGTATGCTCTGTCTTGTTCAATTTGTTCTTTTCTAACTTTTTAGTTTTCTTTGTCAAAAAAATGTCTTTCTATAATTCATTCATTCACCTTTAACTGATGTTTTCCTTGTGAACTAAACAAGGTCCGCTTTTCCAGCTCTCTCTTTCAGCAAGCTGTGCTGACATCACAACCATTAAAGTTTTTAAATATAATATTTTCACAAATGCTTTTTTTTTAATATTCTTTTTACATTCAATTAAATGATTTGAAAAAAACCTTATTTTTTCTTGTTTTGTCTTCTCTGAGTTAGTTGCAGCAATAGCAAAATAATGGGGTTTTTTTTACCAAAACAAAAAATACATCTATAGTCAAATGATGATCTCTGAGTTAGTATGACAAGCAAGAGAAACCTGAAGTTTTATTTTCTCTATACAGCAGGCTGATCCTTTTACTGGTTGACAGAGATTTAACAGATAATGGAAGCTCAGATTAGTTGATAAATTCATATACCTTGGTGTAATTGGAGCCTGCAATGTATTCTCTGAAAGGTATTTTGGCCAACTTGAAATCACACATACTCCTCAAAAAAAATTGTCCTGCTCATGTTTTGAGATGCTTTCAGGACATCTGCAAAATAAGGCAAATTGTCCAGTGTAAGGTTTAGCTCTGAATATATTAGTTTTGCTTAAAGGCTATTTCAGAAAAATAAACTGTACTTTTATTAATTAAAAGAAACCCAATATCTTTTTTAATACCATGCAGAAATTTCTGTAGATTACTGTATGAAATTCATCCAAGTTAGTTATGATTTACTATAAAAATTGTCATATGGAAGAGTGCATATTTACTGCGTATAAAATAACAACCCTTAATTCCCTTGCATCTTTGAATATAATTTATATTTTTTCTCAAGTAATTTTTTCACTATAATAGTAAGGTATATGAACAGAACATTTTGATAGATATAGGACAGTATGATTGACTTATAGATAACATGCATATGTAGTCTATCATTGGTGGATACTGTACCTAGGTAAATAATGGAACCTGGTTTGAAATATTAGGTGGTTACAAATGTTTTGTCGGTTTTTCTTTACCACAATGAGACTTCACATTGTTGCTGAACGTGAAGTTTATTAATAAAAGTAAGTTCCACTACAATCAATGCACTTGTGCCAACAAGTTACAAGTGCATTTATACCATTTTGTAAAAAATCTGGATTTCTGGAGTGGATAAACTGTTGGAAGGCAGTTTAAATTTCTGCTTGGCTGGAGGAAGCTGTCGAGGTGTTTGAAAAGGTGGTAGTCTGTAGCAGAAAGGTCTGATGAATAGGCTGGGTGAGGGAGAACTTCATACCCCAAAGTGTTCAGTTTCTAAAGAGTCACTTTTGCAATATGAGGACGAGCATTGTCATGGAGCAGGATTGGATCTCCTCGATTCACCAATGCCGGCTGTCACTGGGAGAGTTTCTGATGAACAACACATAATTCACGACAGTACCTTTCAGCTGTGATGGTTTTTGTTTCTTATGATAAGCAAAGAGCAGATCTCCAAATCAACGATTTTGTTGTTGTTCATTCAACTTGTGAAGCACCCATTTGTCAAGCTTTTTAACCTTGCTGATTGTGTCAAGATGCTGGGAAACATTTTCAGTGCTTACATCAAGCTCTCCAGCAATTTTTTGCACTGTTTTTCTTGGATTAGCTTCAACTGAAGCTTTCAGGCAATCTTCTTCACAGCTGGAAGAACGTCCACTACGTTCCTCATCTTCGAGGCTCACATCTGATTGAAACTTTGCAAACAATTGTTCTACTGTGTCCTCGCCTCATGCTTGCCTAATGTTACCAGTTGCCTCGCTCACTTTGTGGCCGAGTTTGAAGTCGTGAAGCAAAATGGCATGAAAAACTTTTCTATCCACGCTTCACCCAGAACCCTGAAACAAATATCCATTTTATGATTTTTGAAAGGGTAGGTTTCGCATAATGTATGCAAAAGCACACGCTACAAAACGATGTATAACTTATCTACATACACATGCCAAAAAATAAATCCAAAATTAACAATATTAAAACCAACAAAGCTTCTGTAACGACCTAATAGCATCACCATAATGGTATCTGGCTGGGTTTTGTTTGAATGCATGCCTCTAGTACTTGTAGTCTAACAACTAAAACAGTTGCCTAGTATCTGTGATTTTTCTATAATGCTCTCTGATAATGTATTTCAGATCTACATAAATTAGAACTTATTAACTTACATTTTGCCCCCGATAGCCCACAGTTTATCCAGGTAATCTAAACCCATTTTTCCATCTTCATAATCAGTTATCTGCTTACAGCTGAGGTCACTTTGCAGAAACAAGTGGAATGTAGTATCTGACAGATAGGTTCTATGGTCAATTAGCCTGAAATATGTAATTGCTTGTTAATTTTTTTTTTATTATTTTAAGTGTAAATAATCAAAATATTTATGTAAAGAATGTAAGCAACTATATAAGAAAATTGCTGTAAAAAAATGAAAATAATTGTTACATAAAATCTGAAAAAACATTAATAACTTAAGAAAAAAAATGACTTCAAATTAAACCTTCAACTTTCTGTATACCATATACCATCTGTATTACTCAGCACAGATTGAGCCAGAGGGGCTGTGACGCACAGTAGCTGTGTCATTAATGTATTCTTTGTAATGACAAATCCATATATCGATCCAGCCCCATGTGTTTTGCATTATAAATGTGTTGATTAAATACAGTCACTTCAACCCAAATACTAACTAGTATTTCTAGGCTGGGGTGCAAATGCACCTGAGGTAGTGGTATAAGGACAGTTAAAAAACTGATGTGGTATGCAGAATGTAAGCAGGAAATAAGGGGGAGTTTTTTTGTTATGTATTTGTAGAATAAATGTTGATTTATTGTCTTGATTGGTACTTATTCTATGAAAAAAATGCATGTTCATATCTGTGTTCATTCATAATCTCACACAGGAAATGTCAGTTTGATTATGTAAGTTTTCTTCCTATATGTTTTGTAATTTAGAAACAATTACTCAAGGAATGTGGAAGTAGCACTGCCAAATGCCTTTTTTTTTTTTTTATAATTTTTTGTGAAAATAGCTTAACCCAAACCACGAGAGAATATATACAGTTATTAAAAAGTAAAAGTTTTATCATATTTTTGAATAACCCAACTTACTCTTTTAAGAATTTTTCTAGGCCCTTCATTCTGTGGAAAACTGATGATGATTTGAATCGTTCAGATGTATACATTTTTGGGGGCATTGACGGTGGAACACTGAAAGAAATAATTGATGGGAGATAGCACATCAACTTGAAATATTGAACTTTAAAAGTTAATAGTAAAGTTATTCATATTAGCATCATATCAGCAAAAATGTTAGAAAAGTGCAATTGCTGCTTATGTCACAAGATTTTTAAAAAATTGTCTTCACTTTTGGAATAGCTTAAAAGTTCTGAGGTTGAAAAAAGTAATGTTCAGTTTTCAATTCTAGTGTTTTTTTTGCAAAAATATCTTTTCTTTCTTTCTTATCTAATTTTTGTATGATTAACTTTTTTGTGTTTTCTTTGCATTCATAAACAGGAAATTTTAAGAATTACATTTTACTCAGTCTATCTGCATTTTCGTATTTTCACAAATATAACATTTTAAACTATTTATAATTTTCTGGCATCCGTAACTTATTTATATCTAAATGCTTTCATATTTTTAATAAAGTTTGTCAATCATAGTACATCAGATGAAATGTCAAAGGAAAATTCTATTATCTGCATTAGATTGTAAGTTTGTGACTTGAAAAATTCCAAAAACTAAAATGACCTCAAAAATAAAGCTGGTGGAAAGTGTGCACAATCCATATAATAGCGCATTCAAACAAGTGTTATCTTTCAAATTTAAAAAAAAAACAACAAAAATCACGTTTTTGATGAATAAAGGATGAAAACTGCCAGTTTTGCATATTCAATGAGTTTCAGAAGATTACCATGACAATCATACAAATAAAATGGTGTGAACCCATACATCTTTTGCTTGCTTATATATATATTTTTTTTTTTTTTTCATAAATAGGCCCACTCATAAAAGCAACCTGCATAGAACAAAAAGTAATTCTAAATAAGAAGGGGTATTCTAAATGGTTGGTTCAGGCAATTAGAGCGGCTACATTTAGGTAATTTATCCATATTGCCATCTCCTGAGGACTTTTGGTATCCATGATGTTAATTTTCGGTAGATGTTTCTATTTTTAGGCTAGTACAAGTGGCTGGAGCTGGTCTCAAATCCACAACTTATTAGTTGCCAAGTCTTTTCTTTTTGATATATAGTGTGATTCCATACATTAAAGGAACTTCAAAGCATGTCCCATCTCAAGGGAATTCACCATCAAAGTCATGCACAAAAATATTGTGACATTAAGCAATCATTTAACGCATCTGGTCAAAGCAAGATCTATTATACACTGAGGGAGGGAAATTCACTATATTGCCTATGGCTGTGATAAGAAACACATCAGTTTTGGTGGGCCTCTCTTTTTCACCAGAGTTGAAGACCTTAAAAGATCAGCTAGAAGAGTCACAATTTGGTCATGTGATCACTATGTCAGATGGTAAGTGTGCCATTATTTTTCATCAGCATGACTATAATGGAAAAGTGAAAGTGAAAAGAGGTGCTTCACATGGCTCTGGAATCACTCATCAAATCTGTTAACTCCTACTAACTGAGAGGAATGTTTAACTATCCCAGAATTAGCATCTAAGTGGGTATATAGCACAGTGAACTAAAGTGTTCTGAAATATATCAAACAACTTTGGAACCAACTCCAGCCACATATTATCCAAAAGTGCAAACACATTTTGGAAATTAACATCATTGTGTACCAAAATACACCTAAGAGCTACACCCTGATGTTGGCAGCAGGGAAAGTTTTCTGAAACATAGATTTTATAACTTGTTCTACTAACAACAAGGTGCTGGCAAATGCACAAACTAATCGTCTGGTTTCTATAAGTAACTTCACTAATAACCTGTTCTTTCTTTGATAACAAAATGTCTTGTATACTTGCTGTACATTTTTTCTTGCAGACAAAAAAAAATCTTAATAACATTTTCCAGCAATCAAAAAAATGAAGTAAATAACTTTGGCAAATATATGTTTTTTTTTTACAATATTAATCTAAATTTTTAGTTAATGTTTTAGGTTTTCTGACCCATGGGGAGGAAAGCTAAGCACAGAAAACATTTGGGTGCCTAATTATTTATAGTCATAATAAATAAATTTTGGTTCAGTTTATAGGAATAGCTGTAGTAAGAGAAACAAAGCGATCAAAATAAATGAATAGAATACAACATTTTAATATTAAGTTTTTTTCTAATTTGAAAAAAGGAATAACTCAATTGCCATTATTTAAAGTTAATTTTCATTCTTTTTTTTTTTTTACAGTTTTTATATACACTGGGATAGAAGGTAAGCTACAATTGTTTTAAATAGTTCATTAAACTTTTTTTTCTTAATAGGTGATGCAGAAGACTTGATAGTAAATAACATTAGTAAAATAAATTTCTCAATTTTAAACTTTCTTCTCGGAAATAGATTTTTATACTAAATTTTTTTCATTTTTTTTTTTTAATGCTTTGGTTTTAGATGGGTTTAAAATAACTACAATTAAATAGTAGAGCCACAAATTGGGAAACAAAGTTTTTTTCAAAAATTCTTTCTTTTTCCATCCCCCACTCCCCTGCATCTTTCCTTAGGTTAAGTGGTGAGAAATACTTAAAAATTATTATTAAAATCAAATAGTAGCTTGAAACTATAACAACTGAATGAAACTACACAGCCCTGCATTCATGTGGAGTTGCTTTAAATTATAGTCTATTGCTACTTATTATAAGAAAGCATGTCGTCCTCGTTCAAAGCCTCAAGGGTAAAGAGGTGCAAAATAAATTTTCAAATTGATTTACACTACTGACCACCATTTTTGTAATTTATTTCGATATTTACAATTCTAATACTAATTTTCTTTTTTACTCTTATTGGGCTTTGCTAAGACTATCAAAACATTCATATCAATACTATTATGCTCAATAATGTCTCTAAGTTTGCATACTTTGGCGGTTTGCAATAACTTGCTAAACAACAATGTTAACTATAGGATCAAAAAAGAGAAGCTTTCTATTCGGTAGGCTTTAGCCAAGAGTATGGAAGCAGCACAACATTACTCTGAAAACCAAGATAAAGGTCTACAATGTTATACAAGTGCAAATCCTGGACTTGCTATAACCCTCATGTCAAACAGAGTGGCTCCAACAATCAACAATTTCTGTGTGCCATACTCAAGATCAAGTGTCCAACACTGGCATACTTAAATGTTGTGACCACCCACCTAGCATTTGATCACAGTTGTTTATTGCTCAAATGTGCTGGTCTGGCCAAATTGATAAAATGGAAAACTCTAGAATACCAAAGCAAGTGTTTGTTCTATGGTGAATAAGCTGTAGGCAAAAGAAGAGATACAAATTAATTTGAAGAATCTGAGACCTGGGAATCACTAGTGAGAGACAGGAAACTATGGACACCCGAAAGTCATTATGGGTTATAATCTGATGAAGTTGAGGATTACTACATGGAAACACTCATTACTTCACACCCCTGCCTAACATGTGGTAGTATCTATGTTCCAAAGATGTAGAATCACCTAAGACCTCTCAGATGATGTGTTGTGAATAATGACTCCAAATATGATGGCCATACCACTGGTAACTATAGAAAAAACAGATTTCTTAGACCATATGCTCAAAAATTTAATTATTTTAAAAGTCTCCATCAGATTTCCTCCCAAACATTTAAAATCCAACTTTATACATCTAATATTTTTAATTTTTTTTTGCATACTCTTGAATATTTTGAACCAAGAAATTTAACTTCACTTATATAAGAGAACTAGACTTTCTTGTTTAATAGTCTACTTAATTATTCCTATCATTTTGTTTGCTTTATTAGCAGATGAAATACATAATTTTTCAGTAGCCCCTAAACTAGCATTTAACAATTTATTGCCTCCCATATAATAATAGTTATAATTTTCCCTAAATTTCTGTTTAAATACAATTTTGATTGGTCTTTTAAATGAAAAATTGACTTTAAAATATAACAAATTATTTAAGTTTTTAAAAAAATTATCAGGTACATCCCTGCATTATCAATATTGTTTAAGTTTGGAACAAAAGTGGTTCTAAGATTGAACCATGTGACACACCAGAGAGTTTCTGATACGAAAACAAGACAACATTAGAAAAAATAAACTTTTGTCTATTTTCTAAGAAGTTCTTAATGTCAAACAAAAGTGCACCACTCATTCCTTTAACTTTTTTCTGATCTTTTGTGGAACATTCTCAAAAGCCTAAATAAGTGACATCTGCTTGTTTACTCGCTATCAGAGATTTAGTAAGACAAGATTTTGTAGCCTGATATCGTGTTATGATGGTCATTCAAATGAAAGCTGCCCAAATACTATTAGACCAATGCTATTTCAGCCAGGCTGCATTTGAATGTCCATAGTAGAATACTTTAACTAACCAAAGTATTATGTTATACTAACTAGCTTAAAGCTACCATGATTACTGTTTTAAAGCTATTCTCTGGAATAAGCGTCTTTTTTTGTAATAGTGAATTATTTAAAATAGCTAAAGGTTTGCCAATGAAGTGCAAAGTTTTTTGTTGTTTTTTTTAATTTGTAAAATATCTATATGGTGTTGCCTTACTGCTTTGTAGTAATAAACATATTACTGAAATCAGTTTTTTTTTTTTTTTCCTTAAAAATCTAACAAGAAAGGTTTGAATCTTCAACTAGTTCTGATTATTTTGTCAATTATACTTACATATCAGGGTGATGCTTTTTCAATTCATTTCGAAACCAGCTGAACTCAGAGTATCGCCTCCGAATGGAGGATCTGCATAAAGCAAATGTTTTGCTGTTGGTCTTTTATAAAAGAGAAAGAACAAAAAAAAACTCTAATATAATTTTTTTTAAATGTATACGCAGACAAAAATAAGACGATTTTTTTTAGAATTGCAGAACAATGTGATTGCTACAGTGGGCCTTAGCAACTTGGGCTGCTGATGATCAAGACTGTAAGTTAATCTCCACTTCTCTCTTGTTAACCCAGATTTAATTCATATGACAGAAACAGTGGAAGATAAACAGGAAACAAGAAAAGAAAAAATGTTTAAACAAATTAGATCAAAGTATTTTAGTTTGGCTACCATTAAGGATAATGGCACTTACCATTATTACAATTTCATAGGATATGTATTTCTCAGAGTTTTCTCTATCATGTACTTTTGGATTTCGAATGCATAAGTCAATATCATCCTGAAAACATCAAAAAAGGAAGCAAAAACACCCATTAGAAATTACTTAACTTCTTTTAAGCACATCAAATGTATATACTAAGGATGTTCAAATTAAACCCAGGTAAAAGTAGGATTGTCATAACTGTATCTGGCCGTGCTTCATCTGAACATCTCTAGTACAACGCATAACAAGAATATAAATTATGTAATGCACAGGTTTACATTCACACAGTATTGATTGTATTTTATTTTTGTCACTATATTTTAAAATTAAACGTTTATATACAAACATGTTAGAATTAACCAAAGTAAATAAACTTGAGTATTCTTACTATAAGTTAAATGTTTGCACCAGCTACAAAAAGGTAGTTAAGAATGAGTTTTAAATGACTCCTCAGCTATCATTCACATGGCTCGTGATAATGGATCCAACGGAGTGATCAGTTCCCCATAGTCAATCAGCTTAGCTAGGCATTCCCTACTCCATGTATGAACTTGTAAGCCATAGCCACCTTGGTACCTTTTCAGCAGTCAGGCATTTTTAAAATGCTTTGCTCTGTCTAGATGAGAAACCAAGCATTTTCAGTTTTCCCCACTGATCTTTCCAGTAATACTCAGGCACCTACTTCTATTGGGAAAAAAAAAATCACTTTCTATCCATTCACCTTGCATTTTTGGTGCATCATACTTTGTCCTTTTTCTCCCTCCATCCCATGGGACTGTTAACACCAATTAAAAAACTCTGCTTTGTCTTTGACCAGATGATATATCTTGAGAGTACTAATTTGTCATACATCTGCTAGTACTATCTAGTTATTGTCTATGAGGGTACTTCCTTCTTTCCCCTTTTACAAATTTTGAGTGGGATGACTTCTTAATTGAATACTAATTTGTCATACATCTGCTAGTACTATCTAGTTATTGTCTATGAGGGTACTTCCTTCTTTCCCCTTTTACAAATTTTGAGTGGGATGACTTCTTAATTGAGTACTAATTTGTCATACATCTGCTAGCACTATCTAGTTATTGTCTATGAGGGTACTTCCTTCTTTCCCTTCTTTACAAATTTTGAGTGGGATGACTTCTTAATTGAGTACTAATTTGTCATACATCTGCTAGCACTATCTAGTTATTGTCTATGAGGGTACTTCCTTCTTTCCCCTTTTACAAATTTTGAGTGGGATGACTTCTTAATTGAGTACTAATTTGTCATACATCTGCTAGCACTATCTAGTTATTGTCTATGAGGGTACTTCCTTCTTTCCCTTCTTTTACAAATTTTGAGTGGGATGACTTCTTAATTGAGTACTAATTTGTCATACATCTGCTAGTACTATCTAGTTATTGTCTATGAGGGTACTTCCTTCTTTCCCTTCTTTTACAAATTTTGAGTGGGATGACTTCTTAATTGAGTACTAATTTGTCATACATCTGCTAGTACTATCTAGTTATTGTCTATGAGGGTACTTCCTCTTTTCCCCTTTTACAAATTTTGAGTGGGATGACTTCTTAATTGAGTACTAATTTGTCATACATCTGCTAGCACTATCTAGTTATTGTCTATGAGGGTACTTCCTTCTTTCCCTTCTTTTACAAATTTTGAGTGGGATGACTTCTTAATTGAGTACTAATTTGTCATACATCTGCTAGTACTATCTAGTTATTGTCTATGAGGGTACTTCCTTCTTTCCCTTCTTTTACAAATTTTGAGTGGGATGACTTCTTAATTGAGTACTAATTTGTCATACATCTGCTAGCACTATCTAGTTATTGTCTATGAGGGTACTTCCTTCTTTCCCCTTTTACAAATTTTGAGTGGGATGACTTCTTAATTGAGTACTAATTTGTCATACATCTGCTAGCACTATCTAGTTATTGTCTATGAGGGTACTTCCTTCTTCCCTTCTTTTACAAATTTTGAGTGGGATGACTTCTTAATTGAGTACTAATTTGTCATACATCTGCTAGTACTATCTAGTTATTGTCTATGAGGGTACTTCCTTCTTTCCCCTTTTACAAATTTTGAGTGGGATGACTTCTTAATTGAGTACTAATTTGTCATACATCTGCTAGCACTATCTAGTTATTGTCTATGAGGGTACTTCCTTCTTCCCCCTTTTACAAATTTTGAGTGGGATGACTTCTTAATTGAATACTAATTTGTCATACATCTGCTAGTACTATCTAGTTATTGTCTATGAGGGTACTTCCTTCTTTCTTTCCCCTTTTACAAATTTTGAGTGGGATGACTTCTTAATTGAGTACTAATTTGTCATACATCTGCTAGCACTATCTAGTTATTGTCTATGAGGGTACTTCCTTCTTTCCCTTCTTTTACAAATTTTGAGTGGGATGACTTCTTAATTGAATACTAATTTGTCATACATCTGCTAGTACTATCTAGTTATTGTCTATGAGGGTACTTCCTTCTTTCCCCTTTTACAAATTTTGAGTGGGATGACTTCTTAATTGAGTACTAATTTGTCATACATCTGCTAGTACTATCTAGTTATTGTCTATGAGGGTACTTCCTTCTTTCCCCTTTTACAAATTTTGAGTGGGATGACTTCTTAATTGAATACTAATTTGTCATACATCTGCTAGTACTATCTAGTTATTGTCTATGAGGGTACTTCCTTCTTTCCCCTTTTACAAATTTTGAGTGGGATGACTTCTTAATTGAGTACTAATTTGTCATACATCTGCTAGCACTATCTAGTTATTGTCTATGAGGGTACTTCCTTCTTTCCCTTCTTTTACAAATTTTGAGTGGGATGACTTCTTAATTGAGTACTAATTTGTCATACATCTGCTAGTACTATCTAGTTATTGTCTATGAGGGTACTTCCTTCTTTCCCCTTTTACAAATTTTGAGTGGGATGACTTCTTAATTGAATACTAATTTGTCATACATCTGCTAGTACTATCTAGTTATTGTCTATGAGGGTACTTCCTTCTTTCCCTTCTTTTACAAATTTTGAGTGGGATGACTTCTTAATTGAGTACTAATTTGTCATACATCTGCTAGTACTATCTAGTTATTGTCTATGAGGGTACTTCCTTCTTTCCCCTTTTACAAATTTTGAGTGGGATGACTTCTTAATTGAGTACTAATTTGTCATACATCTGCTAGCACTATCTAGTTATTGTCTATGAGGGTACTTCCTTCTTTCCCTTCTTTTACAAATTTTGAGTGGGATGACTTCTTAATTGAGTACTAATTTGTCATACATCTGCTAGTACTATCTAGTTATTGTCTATGAGGGTACTTCCTTCTTCCCCCTTTTACAAATTTTGAGTGGGATGACTTCTTAATTGAATACTAATTTGTCATACATCTGCTAGTACTATCTAGTTATTGTCTATGAGGGTACTTCCTTCTTTCCCCTTTTACAAATTTTGAGTGGGATGACTTCTTAATTGAGTACTAATTTGTCATACATCTGCTAGCACTATCTAGTTATTGTCTATGAGGGTACTTCCTTCTTTCTTTCCCCTCTTTTACAAATTTTGAGTGGGATGACTTCTTAATTGAATACTAATTTGTCATACATCTGCTAGTACTATCTAGTTATTGTCTATGAGGGTACTTCCTTCTTTCCCCTTTTACAAATTTTGAGTGGGATGACTTCTTAATTGAATACTAATTTGTCATACATCTGCTAGTACTATCTAGTTATTGTCTATGAGGGTACTTCCTTCTTTCCCCTTTTACAAATTTTGAGTGGGATGACTTCTTAATTGAGTACTAATTTGTCATACATCTGCTAGCACTATCTAGTTATTGTCTATGAGGGTACTTCCTTCTTTCCCCTTTTACAAATTTTGAGTGGGATGACTTCTTAATTGAGTACTAATTTGTCATACATCTGCTAGTACTATCTAGTTATTGTCTATGAGGGTACTTCCTTCTTTCCCCTCTTTTACAAATTTTGAGTGGGATAACTTCTTAATTGACTTCATTTTCACCTTTTCTTTGCCAACACCTCAAAACTTTATCATGGCACCAACTATACTTTTCATGTGTTAACGCTGCCATAAAAATCGATAACATGGTCAAGTGTTCCTTTATTTTTTACCACACCCCCCCCATAAACCTGCAGGTTACTTGGTGCAATAGTTCATGCACTGAATTGATTAGAAACTCCATCTTTACTGGTTCCATTTTCCACTGACCACTTTAACCCTCTTTCCTCTATATCCTCCCATCTCATCTAATCACTTTGGTTCTTCATGACCACTAAAATAATCTTCAAAATTTCTGAAAAGATCTATATTTGAATTCTATAAATTTTTGCATACTTATGTACTGAAAAAAAGTGTAAAATTAAAGAATGCCATACATCAATGCATTTGTAGAACACTACACAACCGAACTATCATCAATGGCTTTGACTATTTGGATACCTAATTATTATCAAAAACTTAATGGCTGGAAGCCTCTCATCATGACTAGCCGCAATAAAAGCATTTTCTTTGCTAGAGGAAAATAAACTTTTCCATGATATATATTTTTGATAGAAACTTGGTTTCATGATCCATTACTATACTGAAGGCTACAGAAATCCAAGATTTACCAGAGTTTATCCCAAAGCAAATAAACAAATGGATAAATTATAACTTACTTTTATGCATTCATCATGCAACTTAAGTGTATCAATTTTTTGCATATTGCATTAGCATGAAAACTCGGCTGCCAGCACATACAGTGATCACTGTTTTATTAAGCAATATTCAGCATGTGATTATTACTCATAAGACCAGTGGGCAGAGAGGTCAATGAGTAATGCTTGAGATATTTGGTTTACTTTCAGTTTACATGAAATGGAATCCAACTACTACCAATTTAAAAGATTGCAGGAAATTACTGGTCTCATAACTGATGTTTCCCTTTGTTATATTTGGGGCTTATTTACATCTAGAGTTATAATTTCTTGACACCTTAAAATATTTGAAAATGTTTAATCAGTAGCTAGAATAAATGTATACATAGCCTAATAAAAACTTCAATTTTCAGATTAAAGGTGATAACATCAAAATCAGATTGATAATTTTAAACATTACATACAAACACAATTCCACGTGGAATATTATCTGAGACATAATGCAAACATTAACAATTAATCTAATATCCACAGGTAGCACTATCTAAAATTGCACACCCAGAATTCAGTTAATAGGATTTTCAGAACCCGCCTATCTTGAGAGACCCTTACTTAAGCTATACTACTAGCTTACCAAATATGCCCTGTGGTACGGCATTATTACAGCACCACATAATAAAGGTTCTGCCCCACTGTATTAATCATAAGATTTGTTTGGTTTTATCCCTTACTGGTTGTTAAATCAGTTACTCAGGAGCTATGCACATTATTTTCCAATGTCAGCATCTTGAAACAAAACTTACCTGAGAATTAAATGCAAGAGCCAAGAACCAAATGAAAACTGCAAAACTGTTTAATTATTTTACCAAAAAATATATTTAGTTGCAGTCAGGTTAAAGCATTGGTAGGGAACATTCTCCAACATACCACTAGCAAACTACCGAAATCGTGGTTTTAAAGCCCTGTAACATCAAGCATATATAGCCATTACTTCACTCGCTGCTGCTTTAATCCTTGGTCTTCAATGAGAAATGCTTTCGTAACAACAAAACAGATGTGGTGGAGCAAATCTGGCTCCAGAAACAACCTAAAAAAAAGTGTTTTTTCTTCTGGTACCCAGGGGTTGATAGGCTATTGGTACAGATATATAGACCACAAGGCTGAATATATCAAATAAGTCAGTATTTGTAAACATGCACATTTCAATATTATTTTACTTTTCACTGTAAATACGAGTACTTATGCCAAAACGGATCGTGACCAGAGGCACCTAACCAGTTTCAGTGGTGGTTTTAAAAGAAAACAAACAAGCCATTCACTACACAATTTACTTTTATTCATAGCCAGTATGCAATTTTTCTGTTTCCGATAATACTTCTCTTTTAGATCTAAAATGTACAGCATACAAGGTAAAGTTAAACTTTAGTTATAAAGTGTAAATGGGTCCTTAAATATACTAAGATATTTTATGTATGGCACTATTTTCCACAATAAAATAACAAAAAAAATAATTTACTAGGGGGAATTCAAATGAAAGCAGGTTGAAATAACATCACTATAATGTGCCTGGGTTGGTTTCATCTAAACATTCATCATAGTATTAAAATAATTTAAAAAAGAAAAAAACATTAAAAATGTATAAAAAGTTTATTTCTATTCAGAATCAGCTGGTTTATCAGAAGTAGATATATAATTATCAACTCCAATTTCCAGAATGCGTGTCCAGGCAGCGTTTTCCCATCCTTGATAAGCCAATCGGTTGATTGGACTCGGGTGAATTATTGAGTTTATCTGAATATTTGTAAAATTATTCTTTTTCACAGCAACATTTGCTCTCTGTTCTGCAAACTTCCCAACACCTATAATAAATTTAATTTGAAAAAGATTAATAATTTTTCTGAGAGCCTCATCGCAGATTGCCAGCAGATTACGTCTTTCTGATGATTTAAGCTGTGGTGGTGTGATATTTCTACCAGATGTTGTCATGAAGGACACTGGGCAAATGTTGTACACAAGACAGTGTTTGAAGAAGTTTTCCGGAGGACCACACTTCTTTTTAAAAAGGCCCCAAAAACGTGCTCCACTCACCTGTGAAAAATAAAGTGTTTTGTTTTTTGTTTTTTTTTTTTTACAGACTTACTATAAAATTTTAAAAAAATAACTGGGTATCCTCCATCATAACACAAAAGACAGCCATTAGACACATGGCTTCTAGTAAAAATAGCTAAGAGAATGCTTATCACACTAAACAGATTTAAAAATCATAATAGAAGAACAGAAATCATTAAGTATCCACTTGGAGAGGTATTTGCATTTTCACAGCAACAAAACTGCAACCACAACTTGTTTTCAGCCAAGAAATCACAAATACCAATTAAAAATAACAAGCACAGTGTGAAAACGATGCACTGACCAAAGATAGATTCCTGAAAAATCAGCTGAAAGCAGGTGACAATAAAAACAAGACTGGTAAAAGAAATACTTTAGTTATTTCAATGGAATGGAATTAATTCCCTAATCCAAATATAATTACATTTTTTAATTAGTAAATTCTCAAGAACAGGAATATGACGATGACAAAAGAATCAACAGTAATTGTTTACAAACTCACTCTGCATTTATTTACATTATTTGAGCAATGATCTATGCTAATTAATTTATATTAAACATACAATAATCTTTATTTAATATGGCAGCAAAATATGAACAAACATAGATCACATCATGACAATCTTAAAGAGAGGGTCTTAAAATAATGTTTCTCCCTACCCCTCAAGATGATTTCTAAAATTTTGGTTTTATTCAGTGGTGGGATTCAAATATTTTAACAACCGGTTCTCTCACAAAAAGCATGTCAGTTTGGCCTGATATAGGTCCATTTTTGGGCTGCCAACCTGCCACGTTCTACAGTTTAGCAAATCAAATTATTAATTATAATTATTTCCCAAATAAAAAAATGTCTAAACAATGGTTAAAGCATCACTATAATAACATCAAAGAGACTCTGTATTAGACTATATAGTTAATGAACTAAGTAATACGAAGATATATCTATGTATATACATGTTTGATTGTTTGTGCTTTTTGAATTATTAGTACTATTATTATTAATTATACATATTACTGTTTATAAATTTTATGATTTTATGTATTCTTCAGTTTTATGAGCTAGGTAAAAATAAAAATACTTTACTATAGTGTTTGCTGCATTTCCATTGAATGTTACCATTTTGGCAAAAAAAATAATAACAAAAATTCTTTACCTGAGTCTTTAATTAATTTAACATTTGTAATCTTTCACTTTAAAAATTTCCAAATAGCCACTTGATTGTCATCAATGTCTTTAGCTTTCTTTTGTTTGACCCTGTTGTCATCAGCAGAGTGGTTTTTTCTAAGCCATGTTTTGACTGAAGGAGTGGCATCCCATGAGTCCAATGGAAGGTCAATCAGAATAATTGTCATAAGGTTTGCTACATTCTCAACTGTAAGGCAGCTTCTTTTATCTGAATATATAATATTCATTCTTGAAAAACCTCTTTCTGCCTCTGCAGAACTGACAGCAATAGTACTGACAATATTTTTAGCCTTTTGTACACTTTGAGGAATCGCAGGGTTGTGGGAATTTTGTTGGACATTTTCCACATAGTCACGGAAATCGTTAATGCTGATTTCATGATGGAAAACTTCACTGAATTCACTGTTTTTCTTCTGCAGTTTTCCAGGGTATAACAATTTCCTCAATGTTCCACGAATTTGGCTCAAGCAAGTTTATCAGTTCATGAATTTTGTTGTCATTTTCTCGTTCATTGTTCTTTGATGTTAAATGATCACAGTCCATCAACCTGTTTTTCATATTTTATATCACTGCCTCCAGTAGCTTTTGACAAGGAAGGCTAACAACTTTGTTGTTTTCAACGAACTGAATATCCTTAAAGGCATCTGAAGCAACTCTGACATCAATTTCCTTTTTCAAAGGTTCCCTTACTTTCTTTGAGCATTTCAAATGCCTTAATGGATCTTTTTATTAGTTTTTCAGCTCTTGGCAAAGTTAAACTTCTAGCTTGAAGGGCATTAGAAAGTAAGGAAATTTCTTGCAGTATGTCTATCATCAGTGCCAAATCATCCAAGAAATGCTCGTTGCAAAGACGGGCACCTATCCCTGAATGTTTTGTCTCACTAGAGAAATATTTGTACAATGCTGGATAAGCATGCCACACAGCAAGTGCAGATCTTAGACTGTAAGCAGCCCATCTTGGTCCCAGAACTCTACCTATCTTCAGAATTTATTGTCCAAGTTCTTCTGAAATTTTGAAGAGTTGCATTTGGTTTTTGTTTGATTGGTGAAAGATAGTGTAGATTTTATCCATGAATATTTTGAAGTGCTTCACTTGTTTTATATCATTCACAGAATTGTCCAAAACAAGTTGCAAATGATGATTTAAATAATGCCAAATGACAGTGTTAGGAAAATCATTTTCTAAGTCTAAAGCCTACCCCAGAATTGCGGCCAAGCATTACACTTGCCCCATCTGAACAGAAAGCAATCAAATTGTTTCTCAAATATTCATTATCAAATCCACCATCGTGCACTCTTTAACAAAGATGCGTATATTGTTTCTGCTCCCTGTCCTTCCAATTCGACCAAATCAAAGAAAATTGTTGGTGATGGATCACCATCTTCAAAAAAATTATAACCACAGGCTTACTAGATATGGTTGAAGCTTCATCCACAATGACACAGATTTTTAAATTTTGTTCAATAATTTTGGTAAATATTTCATTTTTTATCTCCTTTGCAATGTGATCAACTATTTTCACAGCAGTTTGGCGAGAATGAAGTCCAACACCCATGTCAACTCCATTTTTTATTTGAAGCGCAATCTCATCTTCAACATCAAAAAATGGCCTGCTTCTTTTTGCTAAACTGTAGACCGTATTGTAAACTCTGCATGTAGAGGCAAAATGTTTCTGATTCGTTTTATCGATGCATTTTGTAATTGCATCATCTGCACGATCCTGTAGTTGCTTTACACAAACACTGTGCCTTTGATGAAAAATGCTCTTTCATTTTTTTCCTGAGAGATGCTTGCTGGATGGTTTTATCCTTCCCTGAGGCTTCAACACTGCAGCTTCCCCATTCAATTGACACATGTATTCCCTTCATGTTTAAGGAATCAAATTTGGCACAGTGCTCACAACCAAGTTTCTTGCTATGAACAATCAATCCATCATTTTTTTTGGAACTCCTCATACTGCTTCATACTCCAGCAGTCTGGAAGAGATGATGTGGCATCTGCCTCATCTGTAGGCAGCACAGTATCAGAAGCAGAAGTTTCATCAGTATCATTCATCAAAGATGGCTGTGTTACTGTTACGTCCTCACTGGCCTCTTCCTTTGAACTTTCAGTTCTTGGGATTTTTCGCATGAACTCAAGTATATTTTGCTGCCGCTTCATTTTAAGGGCTGAAGTCTGAAATGTAAAAAATTGCTTCACTAGGTACTAGGATTGTTACAATATTTTCACTGCTCAATGTAAAATACAGTGTTTTTCTTCAACGGTAATTATGAGAATAATTTTCATAATCAGAAGGTAGTAGCATAAAAACATCTGCAACCATATCTAACAAATATTATTTTAGATACCTCTTGTAATAGGAGTAGGAATTACAATTAAATGTGCGAAAATGAATATCTAAAAAGTTATTAATGGCCTAGGCTAGAAGCGGCTTAATGGCCTAGTACTATAAAGCAGGTAATGAAAACATTTGTAAGTGTAACTGGTAGTGTTCACCAGTTCACGTAATTATTTCATAATTATATAACAATACTTTTTAACATTTAAAGTCTTGAAATTATAAGAATTAATAATTTCTTACAGTTTATCATGTAAGAACTGCTCAATCTGCAACATCGAACCAGCAGATACAATGGCAAATTACAAGCTCAAAACTAATTTTCTCCATTGTTCAGCATAAAAAATACTGTAACTTTTAAAATAATAAAGCTTCATATTTTTGAAAATTAAAAAAATACTAAGTCAACTGTTTCAGCTCTAAGTGCTTTAAAAGTCCAATGTGCTCAAAAGTATCGGATATACTAACAGATTTTCTGCAGCAAACCAATGCTAAATATAATTAGCAGATGATAAACTCATTTGAAATAGCCAGTAGAAAGCAGCCGATCATTGATTATGTTGCCAAAATTTTATTTTTTCAATTATTTTTCATTTCATATTTGAAGACTAATGGTGGGGGGGGGCGACCCCCCTTTATGGACCCATTGTGGGGGGGGACGAGACCACCTTCCCCCTCCCTCAGGTCCGCTAGTGGCTGTGCATAATTATAGAACATTTCACTTACTAATAAGGGATGTTCTATCTATTTTCTGCAGCTGTAGAAAGTTACCGTAGATATTTCTAAAACCAAGATGAATCATGCGATATGTAGCAAGAATAATTGGATTCATGCCTTGTATTTTGATGATAAAATAAGTTAAGGGCTAACAACCGGTTCACGGAACTCATGAAATTGCAAGAACAGGTTCACACGAACTGGTGCAAACCGGCTGAATCCCACCACTGGTTTTATTGAATTCTGATGCAATTGTTGGGTAGGGATTTTTTTTTTCCCTTTCTAGTACAGTGCACCATCAATATACTGCACAACTCTGGGACTGGTTCAAACATGATGGTAAAGTGAGGGAGAGGAGCTGGAAACTCTGAGTGTGCAAAGACCATAGTTTACTGTAGATGCACGCATGGTTGCATCATGTGCTTGATAATAATTAGAATGATGATGTGGAGTTGCTGTAATAAAACATAATCGACTAAACATGTGGTAGAATATATAGAGAGAGTTTGGTTCCAGAACGCTATAAATCCACTGTCATCTACGAGAGAGAGAAACCTTTTTTCTTCACCAAAAAGTGATAGCATGAACGAAAGGGAATAATATAATGCAGTGAAACATGGCAGATATCAAGTTTTGCGGAAATTGAATATGGAACTTTGAATGGCGATGAAATGCCAAACTTCTGGTGGCAGGAACTTGAAATTTTTGAAAATGGCGCTTATCGCGTTTTGGAACCAAACTTTTCATATAATACATTAGTGGTGTACTCGACATATACTGGCAAGAGATAAATATTCAATTAGGGTTGTCACCACACGAGTGGCGGATTAATTGGGGGGAAAATCAGGTGGAGATGGAAAATTTGTGCTCAGACATGATTGGCGGATGGCGGATGGCGGATAGTGAGGGTGGCGGTTTATAGAGGGAATTTGCATGGTAAGAAATCTGTTCTGCCACTTTGAGTGGCATAAGGCAAGAGTGGCGGTATATCGAGTGGCATAAAATCGAGGGTGCACTGTACATTTTCAATTCCTGCTTTTTTAAAGTATATCATCAAATATAAATACTTTGTAATATCAAGCTATAAATGCATATTTCTAAATAAATATTAATTTAAAAAAAACCATAATTATGAATGCACTCACTTGTTTAATCTTAAATAAAAATGTAACAGAAATGTGGAAAAAAAACAAAACATGAACAAAAGACAAAAGTTTTGTTTCTGAGTGAAAAATCAAACAGCTATCAAAAATAATAAAAAAAATAGACAAGCTCAACAAAATAAAAATACTCCAGTAACATCCAAAGTACACATGTGTACAATTAATTGAGTAAGCTGATTTAGATAACAGTAGTAGTAAAAGAAATAATGCATAGAATGAATTCGGTTCATCAACATTACGATTAAACCACTTGATAAAGATTCCACAATTTTTAATTTGGAACTAAACAGACTGTTCTGAGACCATGCAACCTCGTTATTCTGAAAGATCAAATCATTTGCCATTCCAGAAAATTGCTTAATCATTTCAGAGCCTTACCTACCCACATCCAGTTTACTGATGCACTTCTAACTTTGATATCATGCTACAGACTAATTTTGCAAATCAACACACTCTTGTCCAAAATGTATTGGGTCATCCCATTTACTTTCCAGCTTGAATGCGCTTAGTCTTTAATTTCAGCAGTTCTGTTATAGCCAACCAACTTTCCGCAGTTTTATTAATTTTCTTATTTTCCTGTAGCAATTTCCTATATTTTTTATTTTCAACAATTACGAGGACTCTGAAGATGAATTTTGAAATGTTTTAGTTATCAGTTGAAAGAGTTTACATACTAATTTGCACATAAATGATACACAAATACCAATTTTCTTCAAATAAACATTTTGGTTAGAGGTGTAATTGAATGTGCGTGTGTGTGTTTTTTTTTGTTTGTTTATACACACTACCTCTTTTCTTGTGCAGTCCAGTCCTGAGATTTTACGCTGAGGGTGTTCATTTGATGGTTTATGGACAGTTCCCTTTATCTTCAGCCATTCTTTCACTGTGTTTACTTCACCAAATGGGACCTGAAATAGTAGGAAAATAGTGTGCACAAGATCACAGCATATGACCATGTATTTCAATGCAGTAACATAAATATCGATTAGTTAAAAAAAACACAACACATTAAGTCCAAGTTTGCCTGAGACAAGTGATTAAGGTTGAAGCTAATGAAAATCAAAATAAATATCTAAAGACAAATTCTTGAAAAACTTCTACAAAACAGCTTTGGTCTGGTTCACAATAAATGCTCACTTCCTGAAATTTTAGAAAGAAAATCAATTTACTAAAAAATTCTAAACAGACTTATATTTAAAAAAATCAGCATTAATTGACAACTATAGATTATGGTTATTTCAGGTTTCTTGTTCTACAGGAATGTTAGCAGAATGTGAGACTAGTGATGTCCACCAAGCTACAAAAAATGTTTAGGTAAAAACAAAATATATCACAACTAGACAGCCAAAAAAAAAAAAAATTTTTTTTTAAATGTGTTTTAGTTACTTACTCCATTTTGAGCCATTCCATATGGTCCTGGATTCATCCCTAAAAAGAGTACAGGTTTCTCGGAATTACAATACCGATTAACAAAATCAAGATGAGTATCAAAAGCATAATCCAAAGGATTATACACACATACTACAGGATCAGTAAACTGAATTTGGTCAATCTCAATGCATTGTTCTTGTTCAATGAGCAGAAATTTACTTGCAACTGACTGAGAAGTCAAAGGATGAAAGCTATAGATAGACAGATGACCAGTATTAGCAGAAGTTCTAGGTAGTATCATTGCCACTTTAGTACTTCTTTCACAACAGTGGTCGTCTTCTTTCTTCATGGAAACTTCCACTTGAGAATTATATTTCCTTCTACACTGTGTACCATATATTTTTTCCACAACTTCATTTTTTGAAAATACAGTGGTAAGGCTATCAGCCATATTTTCCTGCAGCTTTCCAGCCAAATATTTTTTGCATAAAAACCTAGAAAAAAAAAATAGATATATAAGAATTTATGCATGATTTTCTTATTCAGTAGATCAACTATAAAACATAAGCCTTCAAAAAAGGGCTGCCATAATTTATACAGATTAATTAACAACTTGTCCACTATGTTATTGTTATTAATTTTTAAACAAAACTATTTCATTTAAAGAAACTATTTGAGAATTTAAATGTAGAAAGCCAAATACAATTTCTAATTTCCAAATAATTCATTTCCATGGCACAAATTTCCACAAAATTTTTCAATTGGTGAAATGGGAAGTAAACTCTTGGATAAAATACCCTTTACAATTCTTATTTTAAAAAAAAAATCAGTTTTTTTTTCAATTATCACATAATAGCATTACTCTGTTTATAAATATATTTTTCTTTCAACAAAGAACTTTGTAAAATACTAAGATAACACTGATTAACTCTAACTTACTGATTTTACTAACTGTAAACGCATTCTAATTCCAGTAAACTTTCAATTTAAAATGCACTCAGAATTTAAGTTCGAATTAATGTCTGTCTTTGAAAAACAAAGCAGTCTTTGAATTGTGAAAATATTCCAGAAGAAATAAAAATATTGGTATTGCTTGATTCAACTTCCCTGATATTCACAAGACAGAGTGGGTTCCTCATATTTTGAACATCTTCATGGATGTGATAATCACAACTGGGTTTTGTAAAATTTTCACAAAGCACAACTCTACTGACAAATTGCAACCTTGGACAATCAGATTACTTCTGGAGTGGTCAAGATCTTTCACAGACTGACTGAAACCAAGCAACAATTTTCTTTTTAACCTTTGGAGTTTCTGGTAATGAATTTGCAGTAAAAATTCCTTTCTCCAAAAATAATTTTTAAAAATGAAAAAAAAAATAATCTTTATGTTATCAATTTGTGAATAAATTTTTTACAAGCAATAGTAAATTAGAAACTTTCAATGAATGGAATTTTAGTCCAATTCCCAATGTTAAAATCTAAGCAAAACTACGACAATTTACTGTTTGAACTATAAAACATAACATGTTTATGAAAGATAGTGCAATAGTTTTTGAGGTGATTTGCACTGCCGGAGTCAACATAAGTCAAGAGGGTGCAGCAGAGACTGCACAGTCCCCGTGTCATCTTGAACCAACCACACTCAGGCAGAGATTCTCTTGATCCACCTAAAGTCCTCTTGTACTGATGTAGAACTAAACATTTGGATTCATAAAGCCAGTACTACATTCTGACAACTTTACAAGATGTGGAGTCAACATAGAATCAAATCCCTAAGGTTATATCTACCGCGTCATAGTCCTGTGCACACTTCTTTACAGCTGCGAATCCTGATGTCTTCACAAAAGATTACTTTGTCATCTGAAACTAATTATGGGTATCAGGTAGCTGGAGAAGTTTTCAAATGATGAGGTGCTTTGGCATGAACAGCATGAAGACAATACTTCTGAGTGCCCAACTAAGATGAGTGGATACATTGTGAGAATAAAAGACAATTGCCAGCCAAAAGCTACTCTACACAGTCAACCTGAAAGATGAGCATGCATTCAGGGTGGACAAAATCTAAAGTGCAAATTGAAAAAAAAACAAACAAACAAACAAATCCACATCAGAATGGAGAAAAATTACAAAGAACAAAACTAAAAAAGAACTTTTAACATGTCAAAGTACAGAAAAGCAGAAAAATGTAGATAATGCAGTCAGGCGTGTGATTCCGAACTGGACTGATAAGCCACACGCCAAATGATGGAGGGATGCCGTAAGGTAGACGAGCAGAGAGATGCTATTTTACGGATCAAGAAGTCACTGTAGTGGTTGATGGTAATTTTTAGAGAGAAAAAAAAAACAAAACACCCAAAGTAGCCTAATGATTCCTAGCAGAAGACGTCAGGTTTAAACAAATTGTTGTTCTTTTTTTACAAGTTTCTAGAATTATTTTAATCCATTTTTTTTTAATGAAAAATAACTCTTTTCTTAGTTACTTAACAATGCCATTGTCTGTAGAACCATGTAACAGTCTTCTTCCCGTATTTGGCTTTCACCATGTAATGCCACAGAGTACTTCACCGTGATAATATCCAACTACTAAACAACAAAAATCTAAAAAAGGAAAAGGAAAATCCAGCGACAGATTGTCTCGAGTTTCTGCTGCTCTCCGTCTTCTGCACTGTTGGATGGTGATGGCGGCCTCTTGAACCCTCTACAGGGGGTTTAATAACAAAGTCAAATCTTTGTTGGGCCCGACCCAAGCCGGTACCCACCACAGTGTCAGCAGCCGCTCGTTTATGCCGTCTATTCCTTGAAGCACCTTGTGTGTGACTTTCAGCAAGCTACACTGAATTAAGCTTCTGCACTGTTGGATGGTGATGGCGGCCTCTTGAACCCTCTACAGGGGGTTTAATAACAGAAACAAAGTCAAATCTTTGTTGGGCCCGACCCAAGCTGGTACCCACCAGTGTCAGCAGCTGCTCGTTTATGCCGTCTATTCCTTGAAGCACCTTGTGTGTGTGTGACTTTCAGCAAGCTACACTGAATTAAGCTTGTGGAGAGTGTTATTACCACTGCAGTCCTCGGACCCGAACGGTCTTGTTGCTGGTGTCCCGGGGGGTGGGGGTTGTCAAGGAAACAAAGTCGGATTTTAGATATTTCAACAATCCGTGTGTTTTGTTTATTAAAATTAATTAAAGATGTGTGTAAAGAGGGTGATGATTGAAGAAAGAGGTTTACCGATTTGGCGAGAGAGAGAGAGAGAGAAACGGAGGGAGTCGTCTGTCTACCTGAGACGGGTGACTGAGATTCGAACCCCCGGTGTAAGATTATGTGAACTATGATGATAAGTCGGATAATATTTTTAAAAATAAATATATATATAAAATGTCTCAGTCAAAGAGTTTTGATTATGAATAGAATATATAACCTACGAAGAGAGAAAGAAGTATACTGCCTGTCTCAATGATCGAGTAGGTTTGATCATCTGTCTATATATCAGTCGTCAAGTGACAGATTAAGTAATATGTCTAACCCTACCTAACCGGTATCAGGAAAGGGTTCGAGTTTCGCTTACCTCACGGGAAGGAAAAGGGTCAACAAAAGATGGCTGCCGCTTAATGTCGGCGTTTGTTGCGAACCCCTCGACACCGATGAACATGCCCTAATTTTGCCATGAGCAGCATTCTAAGTACAAACACATCGAGACAGAACTGATTTAAACAAAATAACACCCCTTTTTTTTTTTTTTTAAAGGGTAAGACGACGTTTCAGGGGACAATGCGGTAGACAGCGTTTGACTTTTCTTAATGGCGACTCAACCTGCTTCGGAAACGCGAGAAATTCAACTTTTCGTTTTGTTTTCTTTTTACTCTACCTGTATATACAGGTAAAGAGAGAGAGACACACGTTTTTCATTTATATTTCTATCTATTGTTACCTTATTAAATGTACTTGTGTATAAAACCCCATCAAAAATAACAAAACAAAAGAGTTCTCGTATAACCACCCAAACGCGCGCGCCCTCTAACGTACAGGATTAGTACCTTTGAAATTTCGCTGCTGAAGAGAAATTTTCAACTTTAAAAATTTCCGATTCCGTAAAGAATATTTCTTCGGACAGTAAACAGACGGAGATGCAGAATTCGCCAGATGACACAAGATGCGCCCCTCTCTCTCTCTCAAGACTATTTGTCGCATTATACAAAGGGAGGTAAACGCGTTGCAACTTCTGTTAGGGATACTTCATTTTCTGATGCTATTTTTTTTAGAAATAACTTCGTTTAGATCACATGTAATTATGGAACATCAGCGACATCATCAACAACAAAAAACAAACAATAATAATAATAATAGCCACTTTTACCTAGACGTTAGGAAAGGAATAAACAAATTATCTTTAAAGCTCGCAATCAAAATTCCCGACTGTACCTTTCTCGGTAGCAGAGTACCTGCGAATTGCTTGTCAGCTCGTGCGATCCTTCTCTTTTCCAATTGGTACACACGAGTGCCTTTTGAAGTGGTTTTGAAATGCAAAACAGAGTATACACGGTCCAACAAATGTCAATGTACTTAACCTGTTTAAACTGTGGAATTTTAAGACAAAAAAATGTATTGTCTAAATAGAAGTGCATGGAAAATTTGTAAATTTTTAAAAACTATTTGCATGTGTTACCGAATAGATCATTAAATTGAATTTGAAGGCATTTCTGGTTTACTTCATTTGCATTATCTACTATTATATATTATTCATCAAATTATGTCCATCATAGCGAAGGGACTGGAAATGCGCCTCAAGTTCTTTATTTTCGTCGGTCATGGGTTTGTTTGCACCAGATAATAAATAATAAATCATCCCTATATATGGTTACTGACGTCAGGAGGCTGACTGCTGCCTATTGTTTACTTCCGCCGTTCTCTTCCAGGTAAAGGCAGGGTCCGGTCGTGAGAGAGAGAGAGATTGACTCGCGTCCTGAAGACGAAAGAAAACAAATCATGAATAGATTATTCGGAAGAGCAAAGCCCAAAGAACCACCTCCGAATCTAACCGACTGTGTTGCGAATGTAAGTTTCCCAGTGTGCGTGGACGAGTAGGGAGGAGGTTGTGGGCTGTGATTAAAGGCATCCAGAAGCCCACCACGCTTAGCTTGATAAGCGGTCGACATCAGGCTTCCCTCTAAGTGCTGTTGTTGGCCGTAATATTAGTCTTAACGTGGTTGCCAAAGTTAAGTTGGGGCAGAATAAGCTAAAAGGAACACAACCTATTTAAGATGTAAATCACATTGATTACTCATGATATATAGACCATGAGAAGGAATGGTATATTGACCCTGGATATGACAGGGGAGGAACGGTAGTCTGGTGGTAACAGAGGGGAGGAACGGTAGTCTGGTGGTAACAGAGGGGAGGAACGGCAGTCTGGGTGTAACAGAACGGAGGAACGGCAGTCTGGGTGTAACAGAACGGAGGAACGGCAGTCTGGGTGTAACAGAACGGAGGAACGGTAGACTGTGTGTAACAGAGGGGAGGAACGGCAGTCTGGGTGTAACAGATGGGAGGAACGGCAGTCTGGGTGTAACAGGGGAGGAACGGCAGTCTGGGTGTAACAGAGGGGAGGAACGGCAGTCTGGGTGTAACAGAGGGGAGGAACGGCAGTCTGGGTGTAACAGAGGGGAGGAACGGCAGTCTGGGTGTAACAGAGGGGAGGAACGGCAGTCTGGGTGTAACAGAGGGGAGGAACGGTAGACTGTGTGTAACAGAGGGGAGGAACGGTAGACTGTGTGTAACAGAGGGGAGGAACGGCAGTCTGGTGTAACAGAACGGAGGAACGGTAGTCTGGTGTAACAGAACGGAGGAACGGCAGTCTGGGTGTAACAGAACGGAGGAACGGTAGACTGTGTGTAACAGAGGGGAGGAACGGTAGACTGTGTGTAACAGAACGGAGGAACGGTAGACTGTGTGTAACAGAGGGGAGGAACGGTAGTCTGGGTGTAACAGAACGAAGGAACGGTAGACTGGTGGTAACAGAACGAAGGAACAGTAGATGGACACGAATCAAACAACTGAGACTTCTGGTGTTGAGTCATCTTATAATAGCACCAGTTTTTCTTTTATTGGAAGAAAAGCACTGCCTCTGAGGTAAAAACAACAAAACAAAGCAACTCAGCATCTGCATATCTGTGCATAAGATGACTAAAATAAATCTGCTATGTGTGTTCATATGTTTTCTGTACAATATACTTGCTTAGAATGATAACATTATTATTTCTAAGAGATACTGACCATAAAATAAGATTTAAGGAAACTAAAAGTTTTAAATAGGAATGATGATATCAAATTGAAAACTTTTGGCATCTTTGTTAAAATTAAAATCTAAATAATACTTTTTTAAAAAGTTAAACGTTTTCCTGTTTATTTACTTACTTACTTACTTATTTACACATTTGTTTTTTTGGGGAATTATTATTATTATTATTATTATTATTATTATTGTTGTTGTTGTTGTTGTTGTTGTTATCCATTATTTCATTTTTATTCTTTTAAACTACAGCTACTTTTTTGTTTGTTTGTTTTGTCTTTTGTGTTGATCTAAATTTTCTCTAAGCACTGTTTGGGGCTTTCCCCCTTTGGCTCTGTTTTGTTTCATAAACTTTTGGCCTTTCAGATTAGTTGTTTGTGTTTTTTTTTACTCTGATAAAGCTAGTAGGCACTATGAGAGGTTTAGATTGTAAGCATTTTGAGATATTGTTTGCCTTATTAAATCTTTTTGCCATTATAAGTTTAATATTGGAAATAAGTAGATCAACACTTGATTCCATTCCTTATCTTCTTTCCTTTCAATAACATCTTTAAATATTAAAGGGTCATTTTGCCTCAAATTTTTAAATTTTGAGAAAGTTTCCTACCTCACCACCTTATTTTGATGAAGCTTCAACTAAAGGTGTATTGATCTTCAAAAGAAAGGTTTGTAGTTGTAGCCTTCATCTCTCGCTGGTTCCAAAAATAAAGGGCCTCAGCCATAAAGTACTCGCATCGAAAAATGATGCTCGATTTTACACATGTAACAGAATCCACATTTCATTATCATTAGCTGCAAGCTCAAGGCAGTTGTCATCAAATTTGATTTCCTAGGACGCATTTTTATGTAGATTCAAAAATCATGTCAGAAATTGTCTATGACTTTTATTTTGTTATAAATTATACCCAATGTGCTTATTAGCTGTCAAGCTAAGCACTAGTGAAGCATGGTAATTGTTTCTATCCTGGAATGGATCAGACCATATCTTTGGTATGAGTTTGGAGGGGTTCTACAGCTTTGCAAACCTACCTCTGGGAGCCCAATGAACCTTCAGTAGAAGTTTCAATCTGAGGTGTTGAGATGAAGCAGATTTGATAATTTGATGTAGATTGACCCTAAAATAAACTTTCAACTACTGTAATACATTTTTTTTTTTTTTTGGGTAGGAGTGTTGTAGTTTTACATTATTCTGTGACAATAATTTTGACTGAATGCTTATTCTTAGTCTTCATATTTCTGCAGATTGATAGTAGAGGTGAATCAATTGATAAGAAAGTTAACAGACTGGAAATGGAGTTGAAAAAATATAAGGATCAAATGAAGAAAATGAGGGATGGACCATCAAAGGTCAGTGTACATGGTATTTTGTTTTTTGTTATTTCTTCTGTTATTTCATGGAATAAAAAAGATGGTTCTAATTTATATAAATGGGAAATGAGATTCATAAGAACTCTCTCTTTTTTTGTGTGAAGTAGATGGCTAATCAAAAAAGTGAGTTAAAAATTCTATGAGACAGCTTTCAACATTAATATTCTAGTATTATATTGTTTTTGGCAAAATAGGTGTGCCTGCTTCTCTTTTTTTTTTTTTTCAAAGATGTGGAATCTTATACAAATATAAATAAGAACTTGTTAATTTGAGAGGTCCGGACATTTTTAAAAATAGGTATCACAGTAATTCTTTCCAAAAATGTGGTGGCTATTTTTGGAAATCTTTTATTTAATTTTTTGCTAAACTTAAAAAAAAAAAAAATACAGGTATATTTGCATATTAATATAGATGTTAAATGAAATATTTTTCAGTCATGATTATTTGTACTTGTCTTTTTTTAAAGCTTATGCAGCATTACAAGAAATGATGCAGACGAAAATGTTGATTAAAAAATTATTTCAATGTGTCGACTATCCAAGCCTTGAAAATGCTTAATAAGCATCATTTTAGTTCTTCTGTGTAAGCTGTTAACATGCCTAACTCACAAGGTATAGATAAATATGTGTATGTATTTATTAGAATTGATCATCAAAATCTTCAAAATATGATTGTGAAGTTACCAAAATCAAACATGGTCTGATGTAATCCAGTATCAAATGACATTGAGAAGCTGTCATTTCTTAACTCTGAAATACAGGTTGAGAATCTCTTATCCAAAATCCTTGGGGCCAAATGTGTTTTGGATTCTGGAATTTTTCAGATTTTGGAATATAGATATACTGGCATAATTTGGTAACTAAGCCATTGGGGAATTGGGACTGGGCATAAGTTCATTTACATCATTATAACTATATATGGATACATATAGCCTACAGGTTTTATGTAATATTTTTTAATCATTTTGTTCATGAAACAATAAGAAAAAGATGTACATTTAACCATCAGAAAGTTAAGCTATCAATACAGTAGGCCTACCGGTACCATAGGGGCATTTGCAGGCCTTTTCAACATTTTCAAAGTATATTCACACCAACAACAAAGCACAAAAATTACGGTGAGTGATGCACATACATCAAGTGTGTTGGGACCTGCATGTCACCCAGGAGCCTTCCCAGAACCTTCTGGAATTTTCCACTTAAAGGCGCTCCAAAAATATTCTGGATTTTGGAGCTTTTCAGTTTTCAGAATTTTGGATAAGGGATTCTCGACCTGTAGTAGATAGATAGATAGAATGCAATGTTAAAAATTGATTGGATAAAAGGCCTGTTTTATTATGCTAAACAGAACTAGAGCATAATTGAATCATGAAAAGTTAAAGAGGGAACTTTGCATATTATGTTTTGCTAATTAAATGAATACTGAAGAGTTGTGCATGATTTCTGGCATTTCTTCTGACTAGTGTTTTAATTTAAACAATAAATAAGCTAAAAATGGATTTCTTATTGCATATTTAAATATAAATATTACAAAATATTTGTTTAATTTGTGTAATACACTGCAGCAGGTCATTTTCAGAAATAATTAACACATGATTTACCATATATTCCCCTGTTGAAATTCACACACAATTTTTCAAATGTCTCATATAAAAGTCAACCTTAGTTTTCCAATGATAGTGGTCTAACACTTCCAGAACCAAAGTACATTATAGGGATGTTTTATGGTACTATGTTGTCTAGAAGAAATGGAATAAAATTTGTCAAAATGCCTTCATGGAAGAATAGCAAATACACTGTGCAGTTCAAACTGGAAGTTGTAGTTATGCAGCATCAAGAGAGTTCAGTGTATTGGCAAAGATGGTTAGAAATTAGAGAAAGATTTCCAAAAAACTACAGGAGATGTTGAAAAATAAATGTGCTAACAGAAGAAAACCAAGCAAATTGTTACAGCTAGAGGAGAAAGTTACAGAATGTGTCATTTAATGCTACATCCTAAATAAGGCAAAGAATGATGGTATCACAGATTTCAAGGCGAGTGCTGGATGGTGTACCAGGTTCATGAAGAGGCACAACTTTGTACTCTGTCAGAAGACCAAGATTTTACAGCATCTACTGGCTGAACTTCATGGAAAGATCACAAAATTCCACTGGTTTGTTATTCACTATCAGCAGAAGAATGCCAGCAGATTGGCTTGCATTGGTAACAGGGACAAAACATCCATGAACTTTGATATGTCAGCAAATAGAACTGAGCACAGGATTGGTGAAAAGTCTCTTCTAGTTCAGATGACTAGCCATGAAAAGGCAAAATTTCCTATGGTGCTATTCTGTATGTCTGACAAAATCAAGTTGAAACTGATGGTGATACTAAAAAAAAAAAAAAGTCTTAAATAGAAGTTTCCCAAACTGTATTGTTGTCCATGTTTGTGAAAGATGGGACTGCAATAAATGTCTGAAAGAGGTGTGGAATTTATGGCCTGGTGGATTACCAAAAAAAAAAGAGAGAGAGAGACTACTCATCTTGGACATGTTAATCTCATTTAGTAAATGAAGTTGTCAGTAAAGTTTGATTGCATAACACTGAAATTGCAGTGGTTCTCATTAGTCTTACCACATGGTTCAACCATTAGGTGTCTGTATTAACAAAGAATAGCATCAGAAAGAAGTGAAGCAATTGATTGGTTAAATCATAATCAGGCATATGTTGTTGATCAATGACTAGTATTTATTTTATCATACTAACTGAGATCATTAATTCATTCATATCCTTGTAGGAAGCTGAAAGAATCTTCTCAGATCATTTACCCTGGTGTTTTGACTGATGATGAAAGCCATTTTATCAGTGTTGAAATTAGTGATGGGTGACAGTTTTCTGTTTCATCTGGTGGCAGTCATGTTTTTTTTTGTTATTCTTTGGTCTGCTTTGGTGGTTATAAACAGGATGCTGACTTCCACTTCTGATTTTCTGATTACACAACTTAATTCGGATGGATTAATTCTTGGCTACTCTGAAAATGAGGGTTTATGACAAAATATTTCTCATCCAAATTTATTTTAATATTTTATCTATCTATATTTATACGAATTTATTGGGAAAAAAACTATTGCTCTATTTATTAATTCTCTTGTATTTCAGAACATGGTAAAGCAGAAAGCAATGAGAGTATTAAAACAGAAGAAAATGTAGGTATTCTGTCTATGCTTTATTCTCTATTCTTTCTTTACATTTTTAATAAATCCATCTTTATTTTTGTGTATATAAGTTTTGCTTTATCTCATTCAAATTTAGGCTGCAAATTGCCTTTAAACTGGTCATTTTATATTAGAAAGTTTGGAATACATGAACAAATCTGCTAAGTACTAGAAATGAATTTTTTTTTGAATAAAGTTACTTAAAATTTGGAAAGCACTTTTAACTAAAAGCTAAAGCCTAAAAAAAGTTAAACAATCTATTTTTATATTATTTCTGTTAATTTTAATTCAGGTATGAGCAACAGCGAGATCAGTTATCTAATCAGTCCTTTAACATCGAACAGCAGAACTTCTCCATCCAGTCGTTGAAAGATACAAAAGTTACTGTAAGTATGGAAACATCATACTAATTGGAAAAATTTCTTCAAAAACATAGTATTATATGACAACATTTAAAATTATTTTATGCAGAATTGGGGGAAATTTTAATTTTGATTTAGGTTATGAAAGTTTCTGATGGAATTTATAAGCAGTGGCTTGGATGAGTGAGGGATTGTTTGCATACATCTGGTTGCTTGTAATCAAAGATGCGTATTCACAAATTACATGTGCAAATACCTGGGTGTATGTGTGTGTGGAGGGGGGCTGCTGGTTTGCACTCTACTTATCTGTTAAATGCATAACTACTGGAGAGGAAACAATAGTTTGAGTAAAATAAATAAATGCATCAAGAATGGTGGGGGTACCTTGGTATTTTGCATGTAAATTGCGTATTAGATAACACCAACATTGTTTTTACCTAAGTTTTTCACATTGCAGTAAATACCTGAAAATATAAATAAACTTATTTCAGGAATCGTAATTTTTATTTTTCTTACTGAATGATCTTCCTTGGCAGATTAGCCAATTACAGTACAGCATGGCTGCCCTCACAGAATACTGCATGTATGTTTCCTCTAAAGAATCAGTAGAAATTATTTCTTTTTTCAAGATAAACTGGCAGAGGTATGCTGAGTGTATTGAGCAACAGAAATGTTTGAATGGCTCAGAGAAAACTAGCAATGGAATATATTAATGTAAGCTCTGAGTGCTGAGTGTATTGAGCAACAGAAATGTTTGAATGGCTAAGAGAAAACTAGCAGTGGAATATATTAATGCAAGCTCTGAGATGACGTCAACAGTGCTACCTGATCTTTGATATTGTAGAGAGCAGGATAAAAAATGTACTAATAAAATCAGGTTAGACAGAGCTAAAAGAAAATACCTGTATAAACAAAATGTTGAGCCAACACCTGAGAATGTGCAAATACATCTGAGTCAGTAGAAAGTGCTGAGTCCAAGATGAATGTTGTCAGGGAGATATCTAATTTCCTTAGAAAGATTAGTTAGAGAGAAACTACAGACAAAAGGAAAACAAATTTTAATAAAGCACTGAGTTTTCCTCAGGGTTATAATATTTATAGTAGACTTCTAAGTAATTATGTGAAATAATGTAACATCAGCGCTAATCTTTATCACTCTTTAAACAAATTTCCCACCACTCACGTATTTACAAATATTTTCAAAAACTCATTAAAATTTGCATTTATTTACATGTAGAAAGTTATTGAAATCTGTTGTTTATTTATTACAAATTTGAGAAATCTATATATCAGGGTGGTTCAATTATGGACTCACAGACCGCCTTTTTTGTAGCCAACAGATAAAATTTTTAATTGGAAGGAGTTTATAGTACAAAATCCCTAAATGAACATTGGTTTTACATAAAAATTCTTGTGTAGAGACTTTATAATGAAATTACATGAAAATTTATACAAAACAATTGCTACATGTTTAGTAAGAGGTATTGTCTTGTGTGATTTTACTTTTACAATCAGCACTTGCCAAACCATATCTAGTTAATTGAAGGACTCATAATTTTGACTCAAGGATGAGCATAGCAAAAACAAAAAAAAGAAAGTTATGGAGGAAAACTGTGTTTATTTCAGATTGGGAGGGAAAAAAACTTTGCTGCATTTATGACAATGGAAAAATGCAGTGTATTGATTTTGAGTCTCTGGCAAAGGAAAAATCTCAAAATAATTTTTGTCATTAATAATAATTATTATTATTTTTGTTATTAGAATAAAGCAATTCTTGTTAAATCACAATTTTTCTCTTTTTATAAAATCTAGTCATAAACATTATCTCCGAATATAAACCGGATTCACAGCTCAATGTTTGCTGTACATAAAATTGAAATTTAGGATAACAATGTTGTGTGTGGCCCACAAACTGTTGAAATTTTGCAGTCTGCAACAGTAAGTTGGACCACCCTGCTATATATCATTTTTTAAAAAATTTAATGAAATTCATATCTAGTCATTATTTTTCATCTACATGCATATTGAAAGTTTCATTTAGTTATGTACTCTTTACATGTTGAAGCATTGTAACATTCAGAGAAAATGATTAAATATTTAAGTGCTTTTCTCTTTTCTTTTATATATCTACATAAAAAAATTAATATCACAATGGACAGCTGGTGATTCAGTGGTTAGGTTCCTTGACTTTTTGGCGTGGTTTCTTCTTGGCCTTCACTAGTCAGTTTTGTAAGGTTTCCCCTCTCATTTAAAAGTGGAGAGTCCTAGTTGGGATTTTCCTGCCCCAAAGTCACCAGTGCCAGGCCCTTGTGGTGATGTGTGCAGGATAGTGCTCTTTCACAGATAATCATGACACTACACACTTCCTCACCAGGACAATCACCCTTCTAGAGACTGGTAAACAAAATAAAAAGGTCACTATATGGCAGTACCTCTAGACAATTCTGTGAATCGGTAGTTAAAAAGCAAATACTAGTGACATCCAAATAAAATCCTGTACAAAGGCAAGAGATGGTTGTAGAGGTGTGGAAAACTATATCCTACGATTTGAAGTGCAATTTGTTTGACCAATGAACGAAGTTGTTTGATGTAACAGAAGTATAAAATGTCTTTCATCAACCAGTGAATCAGAATCACGTACAGACGGAGTAGAGGTCTGGCCTACTAGAACAAATGATATTGGGACTGAAAGCAGCAGAGAAAAATTTGGTGATGCTGCAGATGAAGTAAATTAGACTTTTGATCTTAAAATTACCATGAAATATGAAGGACTTCTAAATAAAACCCAGCTGAAACAGGATTATTATAATTGTATCTGGCTGGGTTTTACTTGAACATCTTTAGTACCTTATTATCATACTAGTAATTTTAATAGGTCCATATTCTCAGGTATGAACATTAAACATTTTTCTGCAAACTAACTCCTCTACATTCATATTTTTTTTTGGTATCTTTTAAACTAGATTAAATAAAATACTTGCAATAATAATTATGTAATGTTTATTATTTGTGATGTAAAATTGGTATTGTGCTCATATTGAAATTTTAATGATATTAAATTGGATCCCTGAAATATCTTGGGTGATGAGAAACATTTCATCTAAATTTGATGTAGGTGGCTTTAGGTTTAGAAGTGCAATTTAATACATGTTAAATGCACAACTCCTGAGCCATAAAAATGGTATGTACTGCATCCTCCTCTTTATTATTAATGCCGATCTATTGCGTACAACCTGTAATATATGCACAGGTTTGGTTGATCAGATGTTTCAGTAGTATGTACCTGTGATTTTCATATACACTAAAGTAAAAAGGGGTCTTTTCAAATTCACTGACTTTATGCTCAATTGGTGAATTTTAAGCCACTTACTGTAATACCTGTACTGTGCTCATGCTTCTATACTGAAGATATTTTAAAATATTTTGCCATAATATTATCTATTGCATTGTAGGTAGATGCTATGAAAATTGGAGTGAAAGATTTTAAGAAGGCCTACAAGAAAGTTAATTTGGACGACATAGAGGTAAGAAATTTGATGATATTTAATGGGATTTTATATTCATACTATATTGTCTGTGCATTAAACTCATGCATTTTAGATTCTGATCCTCTCAAACATCTTTTTAGTCAACCTTGGTAGGTCACAAGTGTATGACAATTTCTTTTTACAAATTATGTATTATGGAATAATCTGTTTTATTTTTCTAATGTTATTTTAATTAAGTATGGAAGAATATTCTTTTTTATGAAAATAATTGCAGCTCTTAATTTCTGTTATTGGATGACACTTTTTCGTTTATAGCAAAATCTTCATTAAGTTCTTGTGCACCAAGTCATTGTTTTTTTTTTTATTATTCATAATATATTTACTTATACTAGGATGGATTCATGGTATGTGAGGATGAAATCAGAGCAAAAAAACTTCATTGTTATGGATGTTATATATATTTTTTTAGGACTTGCAAGATCAACTGGAGGATTTAACTGAACAGTCAAGTGAAATTCAGGAAATTATGGGTCGTACCTATGGGATGCCTGAGATTGATGATTCAGAACTGGAAGCTGAACTTGATGCTCTTGGAGATGAAATTGGTTTTGATGAAGATACATCATATTTGGATGATGCTGTTACAGCACCCAGTGCTCCAACCAGTGAACCAGGAGTTGACAGTATGAAAGTAAGATGTAGCTTTAGTATTCTGTTTTTATGGGTAAGGTGTGAATAATTTATAGTCTTGTCCATCATTTGAAATTAAAACTTTTCTTTTTTGTTTTCTTTTTCAAGGACAGTGTCCCAGTGGATGAATTTGGCCTGCCTCAGATTCCACAGTCAGCAAAGTAATCTTGGACAATTTCTTGGCTATAGCAACACTTGCACAATAAACGTTTCTATTTTTGTCTTTCAATAAACTATTGATAGAAATATATATATATTGATTAGATTAAAATTGTAAATAGAAAATTGCCTCATGTCATTTGTTTTATCCTTGAGTAAAGAGAAGTGAAATAATTGAAAATCTTACTAGTGGTACTTCCAAGACACTTAATCCTGCTGCTCAACAAGGGACAGTAAGTAGGCTTGTCTTTCGAGGGAATTCTTAGAATTTAATGGGGTTTTATATTTAGCACATTTTCTTGATTCTCATCTACAGTTAGTGTTAATAGGTTATTTTTTTATTTATTAACATCATTACTGGATTCTGCAAGGAATGAGAGAGAGACTTGCATTTTCATGATTTCTAAAATAATTGCTCATGTCTACTGATTTTCTTCACTTTTTTCTGAAGAATAAAAATAAACATACATTTTGTTGCCACACTGTCTTCTTGGTTGTGTAGATTTTGCCTTTCATTCATAAAAAATGTTTGCAAATGTGATTTGTTTACTTTACCCTTTTTTTAAAATTAATTTAAATAACTCAGATGGCATAGGAAAATATGTAAAATTTATTTTGATGAATTTACATTAAAATCTTTCAAAGTCAGTCCTACACTAACATGAAGTAAACAACATCTCATTGTTACATTAATGAGTGCAATTTGTCTTGTGATATTGAGAAGAAATATATAAAAATTCATGGATTCTTAAGGCTAGAGATAGTTTAAAAAAAAACAAAAATACCCTTTCAGAAATAGATTTTAAAACATTTTTTTTAAAAAAAACTTACTTACTTGGGCTGCTTCAGTTTGAAGGTGTTATTTTTTTTGTCTTGTTTAAGTCAAATATTTTCATAAAAATCCCATTTATTTTGCTCTGATTAAATCCATTTGGGAAATAGTTGAGATTCTACTATCTTTGCCTTTTTGCTGTTGTACCCACCCCACTTTTGCAGTATTTTTCTTATATCTGATTCAGTTCTTGCTCACATACCTGAATTAGGAATTATTACATTTTTCTGTAGAGCAAGCTTTCAATGGATATCAATTAAACTCAGGTTTTCCCCCATACAAACAGTTATCTCACTGAACTGAAGAAGCCAAATTCTGGTAGATTTCATTTAATTTCCAAGTGTTGACTGTCAGTGTATAATTCCATCAGTCAGACTGTTTAGAATGCTGCTAGAGTGGAGTGGAATAAACAAAAAGCAAACATTCAAATCATAATACCACTTGAATTTTAAAAAGTAAACTCCTAGGAATTTTCAACAACTATTACCTTATTGCTATGGATTGTTTTATTACGTGAAAGTCCATTAGTCATAATTATCAATGATCAAATGGTTTTTAAGAATAAAGTTGATAAAACACTTTTCTGCTAAACTTTTTTTTAATAAAAAATTTTTTGTTAATGGCTTAAAAGTACTTGGTGGTGCTACTTTTAAAATCACATTAGCACAAAGTCTGTGGTAATGAAGATAAACTGATGTCTTCATGAATTTATGAACTTTGTTGTTTTTTTGCTGTTTTTATAAAATGAACTGATGATAATGTAATGTTTAAACATGGAATTTTTTGATGAGTGCTCACTTATTTTGAAATTACTTCATTCAGTGTAATGAACTCTTGTAATAAACGATATAAGAAGCAGCAGCTATTGACTTCAAAGACAATGAATGTTTTAAAGAAATGATAATTATAGTAATTAGGTTTTTTTAAAAAAATATTTTTACATAAAATATTGGACAGTTCTGTTAAAAGAAAGTTATTCCTAAAATTTCTTACTCATATTGTTTACTGCAACAGTAATATAATTAACAAACTGTTTTAAAATAAAAAGGTAACACTTTTTTTTAAATGCAGATTCCTGCCAGAATAATTTGGAAATTGCAGTATTAGTTTACAAGATCATGACAATTGGTTGTTCATACAAAAATGAAACAAATTAGTACTTGGTGGGATCACTGAGTATCTAAAATGTGTTGCAAATTAATGGAGATGCTGCTGAAGTAATACTAGGGTTTAAGAGAGAATCAAGTTATGCAGCAATAACTTCCCTTTATGAATACTAACTCTTGTGGTTGTACCATCAAGACTATATTATTGCACCAAAGCTACCATGTTTGAAATTTCAGTTGTAGACCATTTGTATATGTCCATTGATCTAATATGACAAATGGAATTTTACTAAACTCAATATATTAATGGCTTCAATAACCATCATTTTTTTTTTTCACATTCTGCAGCCCTTATTGACAATAGAAAATTTGATGAAAAGGTTCTTCTTCAAGCCATTAGCTGGATTTGTTGAGCAAAGATCATTGCCTAAAATTCACACCAATGGAAATTTCAAATATTTTACACAACCACAGGAATTGATGAACTACTCATTTGTTGCATGATGAGGCAGAATGGATTACAGGTTGATCTAACACATTTATGTGAACCTGCACTGGCCAATTACATATTCTTGTATGAAAGAGAAAAGTGTGAGTGCTAGCTAACTGGTATCTTTGATCATGGACTTGCTGATATTCCACCTGTTGGATTCTTCTGGCTTCGAATCAGTACATTTAGGTATTTAGGTTGCAAAATATCAATAAATAAAAAGCTTACATAGTAAAAATGCATATTTTAAAGTCCTTCCCGCATTAGATCATACACAAGAAGAAAAACAGAACAAGGCAATTTCCTTTACAAGTTCTAAGCAATATTACATCATTTTATAATTAACATTTACCTTTGAATAGTGAAAATTTTACTAGCAGTTGCCAAGTTTCTTTTATCAGTCATGTTTAAATTTCATCTGTTCATGATTCTCTTACTGCATGGAATATAGTGTTTCAAAGTCATTTTATAAATAACAAAAAATAAATAAATTTTAAAAAATGCATGTATAATAGCTTATTTAGTGCTAATTGGACTGTTGGAAGATTTTCTGAATTTAACTTGCAACCAAATTACAGTTCGCTGATTGTTCCTTTATTTCAACAATTTTGGTAGGCAAAAAAAAATGTTACTTAGGTGTATTCCTGAATTAGCAACATTCATGTGCCTGATAGCCTAAAATCTCCAAATCATAACATGCACACAGCTTGGAGAAATGGGAATGATACTTTGTCAGCTTAGTAAAAACCCATATATATGAATCTGTGGGTACATTAGTGCATATTTAATCAATTGAAACTACTATGGAGTAAACAAAACACAACAGTGGTATGCCAATTTTGTCCTCAAATTTCATACTTTTTAAATTTCCCATATTTTGGAAGTATTTTTTATTATTAGGATGAGACAAGAAACCATGAGGGTTTAAGCAAAGATATGTAAAATTAGGACACTTTTGCTCTACTACCAAAGACAGTGATACTGCAAAAATAGTTTCTTATTCACTATAAACCATCCATTCACACAGCTCCATCACCAAAACTCTTTAAAATGGCTGTGGTTTTAGAACTGAGTGCTTGTTTCTGAATACTATTGAGAGAGAAAAAAGCTACTACCAAGATTTAAAATGCATAACACTGAAATTGCAGTTCTCACCGGTCTTACTACATGGTTCAACCATTTGATATCGGCATTAACAAATCTTTCGAAGAAATCATCAGAAAGAAGTGGAGCTATTGGATAAAAAGTGGGAGCGAAAACGTGCAGCATGTGGGGCCTTTGGCACCAACATGTCTTAATAGGTTGTGCATGTTTGGAATAAACTGAAAACCAATACTGTTGTTGAATCATTCCTGGAAGGTGGAATCTTGAATGCAAAAGATTATTTGTGGAAGAATGATGCTGATGCAGCTACTGATAAAAACATGGCTTATAACGACGAGGATCAATGTGATGGTGTTGTTCGGCTAGAAAAATTGATACAGGGTTATTTGATGTCTCAGATGATGGCAAAATATGGATTCTACTGTGCGTTTAGTGCTAAAAACGTTTTCGTTTATTGTGCTCATATCTTGCCAATCTTGGACTGGATATCCTTCTGGTTTCAAACTTTGCAGACCTCAATGGAGCATCACTCTCAACCCCGCAAAAATGTTATTCACGTAAAAGTCGACCCCGACTCATAAAATTGGTCTTTGAAGTTTACTTGTACACAGGTATGTACGGTAAATTATTAAAATTTAAACTGATTTTCTTTCAAAGAAGCCCTAACAGTAACCTCCTTTACCACGTGCTATGGCAGGATTTCCCATGTGGCCTGACTGCCTCACATCGTGTGATATCAGACCATAGCCGTTTGCCCAATCACAAGGCTCGTAGTATCGGGAGAGCTCTGCTGCTCGCCCGGCCTCGTCTTGGCGGACCGAGTTTGCTGGCGAAGATGAACGGAGAAAACCTAACTAATGTCGAGCCGATGCTCGCATTAGTCCAATGCCTCGAATACATGCCAGAAAACCCCCTGAAGGAACCTTTCAGAAATGGCTGGAATTACATGACAGATAATTATACAAAATTTCAGATAGCCACCTGGGGCTCACTCGCCGTCCACGAGGTAAGCGAGCACTTGGCCCTTTAAATCTGAATCCCGCTGGCGATGGATTTTTGTTTTCGGAAAACTAATCTCCCACGACTGCCGTATCCCCCGTAGAGAGAGAGATCTCACCTGTTCGTTCCGAACGTCTCGCATCTACCTACATCGGAACAGTGATGACGATTTTGGGGGAAAAAAATGCGATTGGCCACCAACCCCATCTCTGCTCTACAGAGGATCACTTCGAACCATTTCTTAATAACGAGCAGCTACAGCGAACGAGGTCGGTTCTAATATTGTGCGCGCTAACTTTCCGAGTAACAGTAGACAGATCAGCCCCCTTTTTCAGACACGAAGAAAGCACCCGTCTCTCTCTCTCTCCGTTAACGGTTTATTACTTACTGTTGCCACACCCACAACCCGAAACTCTAGTCTCCACTCTCGTCGTTCACAATGTCTTGTTTCCCCCACCCCCCTCGGCTTGTAAATTTAACTCTGTTCCTGCTCTATTATTATTTTGACTTTTAGCAGCCAGAGGAAAAGCAAACGATGATGGTAAATTGTACCCTTGTTTGCGGAAGCACGACCATGGCCAGGTAAAAATACCTGCCACCTTCCAAGAGGAAAGACTTTGTTGCGGCTATGAATGATTCACATACGGGATCATTTTAATGTTGTCCCTCCCTGTACTTTTCAGTTAACGGTAAAATTAAATAGGGAGAAGTTTTTCTGACCCTGTATTTTTCCTGTAGGCAAATTCGTTTTTATCATTAAAATTTGGAAACGAGGTTATGAAAGCAAATTAAAGCTGTACCATTTAATATTAAAATTTCATGTTACTATGTAATCTTTTTTTTTTGTTCATTTTAAAGAAATGATTTAAATAATTCTTATTACTAAAATATAATTCACTGATTAAAAATTAATTCGAAAAGTACAGTCAATTAAGATATAAAAAGAATTTTTTCTTTTTCTTTTTTTGTTCTTGCTCCCAGGGTACTATTCTGAAATATTTGGTTATAAATGTCAGGATTTTTGTATAAAAATACGTTATTTTGCAGGAAATGAAGTATTTTAACATCTTTAAAAAACTAGTTTGTTGCCTTTCGCATTACATGGTCGTCTTCAGTAGGACTTGAACATGCTGACATTTTATTAGATGGCTTAGATGAGACCTATTGAATGTTGTTTAACAGAATTAAAACTAGATAAATTATATGAAAATAAGGATTTTCAAAGTGAAAGGAAAGTATATGTCAAAAAGACTTCCTTTTTTTTTTTTTAGCTCAAACATACAATCTATCCAGTCTTCATTGTATACACCACATTCTTTGTCTCAACAAAATTTATACTTGATGTAAAGTTCTGAATATTCTTCAGTATTATTATCAGACCATTACATTTTCTTTAACTCTCATATTGTTTATTTTTGTATTTGCTTTGTTTCAGCTTGTTTATATTGTGGCTTGCTTACCTGGATTCCTCTTTCAGTTTTTGCCTTTCATGCATAACTTTAAAATACAGCAAGTAAGTACTCATTTTTTTAGTATATCAAACAAAATTGTAAAATTATTTTTTGGTAGTAGTGAGACGGTTAAGTGTACCGGACACGGGGAGCAATAGTAGTGAATGAAGTTTAGGGAGAAACTAAATGGTTGGAGCAATTTGCATCTAATTAGAGAATCTGTTTCATTGATCTCTGCATTTTATCATCAGGGTGTACATGAAAAGGACTTGGGGCAAACTTGTGACCTGTTGGCTTCCATTTTAAACATCTACAAAATGAAATCGTTGGGCCTCTTCAGGCCTAACCCCTGATGATGGTGACAGAGAAAGATCGCCAAAATGTAGGTTCTGTAGTTACTAGCAGAATGGTTAATAAATTTTGCACCATCTAGTTTCTATAGGTAACACATCAACCTGTTTTCATCTTGAAGTTTAGGGAGTGTTGAGAATTCAACAGAGTACTGTGGAAGTTCTTTTGTTGTTTGCCAACTGATAAGTCTGCTGTTCAAACTGACCTCCAGATAAGATCTGATTTTAGGCAGGGAAATTTTGGAATAAATACAAAAAGTGGGTGCATGCTTTATTATTATTTCTTTGTGTTATTCCATTGGAATTACAAAATTAGTAGTAGTAGTAGTTGGTTTCAGTGAAATTTATTATGATGCAAGCATTTTCTTAGTGAAATGGCTGGTTTAATGTGAATTTAGTACTTTGCATAAGGGAATATTAAAAAGATTATTTTAGGGGTCTGTTCTTTTGAATATACCTATAAAGCAAACACATTTGTTGAAGGAGGTTTGATAACAGAATTAACTCTATATACCACCCTTGGTGCATAGACTTGTAATGACAAATCTGTATCACTCCAGTGCCATGTGTTTTGTATTGCATTGACTAAACATACAACAGTTCAGCTCGCATACTATTTAGACTAGCGCCTCTTGGCTGTTAGATGAAAACTGACATGGTATATAAAGTGTTGAGGGCACTGGTTTACTTACATTATGATATTTATTTTACTGATTTTTGATGAAGCCCACAAGCATCACGTGCACACATGCAATTACTCTAGTCAGATTTCAAGTTTCTGTATCATCCTTTATCATCTTGACCATAACCAGGTAAACTGATGATAATTTCTAGTCAGCTAAACCTGGCTGATATCGCTTAATAGTGAGTATATGTCTATTTCTTATTGTTGCTTACAGGACAAGAAAGAGACTGCTGATCAACAGTGGAAATGTTTCAAGCTGCTTATGTTTAATCATTTTTGCATTCAGGTAGGTCAAAAAACCTGTGGCCTTGAACAAAGGAAATAAAATTAAAGAAACAGGAGCAGACTAGATATTGACAGCATTTGCTTCAACATTAAAATACCCGTTTTTAAAAATGAAATTAAAAGGGTTGGACTGAGAGTAATACGCCTTATTTAATTGCATGCTTTTATTCATTAATGCCAATAATGTAATTATTACTTGGTAGCATAGCAGCTACTGGAAATGGAGTCTGCCATAATTATGCCGTGAAAATAATGAGCTGTGGTTAAGTTCCTCGCAATAGAGAATGCAATCCCTGAAATATTCGTGTGTGAGTGCAGAATGTGTCTGCTGAGTCTGGCGTCGTTTAGATGGTGGTGAGATATTGGATCTTAGTGTATGAACAGTTTTTCATGGGAATGAAGGTTATATGTGAAAAAGTAAGAGTCTTTTGGAGGTTTGTTCTGGTATTTACATCAGATGGTATATATATATATAAATAAAATCAGGTTTATCTGAATAGTGATTTTTTTCCTGTAATTAATTAGGATTCATTACTTTTAGTATGGCCTTTGTTATTATTTAGCCAGTATGCAATTAATGCGACAAATTATAATTAATTTTGATACTTTTATTTAAGTTCTTTTGTTTCTGAAGTTTATTTTAGTAGCAAAATTCAGAATTGGAAAGTGTTTCATTTTCAAGTTCAACAATTATAAGAAAAAATTTTCCTTTCTATTTTTTTGATCCTAGCTTCCACTGATTGCTGGCACCTATGTATTTACTGAGTGGTTTAGCATTCCATACGACTGGGATCACATGCCTCCTTGGTAAGTTACCGTCACCATGGTTTTCTGATGAACCTCTGCTAATCTGGTGCGTGTGCATTTCTGGTATTTCAATAGAATTTAATGTGCTTCCTGTTGGATTAGTAAACAATTTGGACTGGTGCCAAAGTCTATTCTTTGAATTAATTTAGAATTACCTTTTAAATGTTATATGCGATATATTTGAAGGAAATTAAATACTCCTTCCTATGGAAGGTTGGACCGTTAGCTCTCCAGAAAACCCTTCACTTTCTATGCATATTAGAACTTTGTTTTTGTTTATGATAAAAAGGGAAATAATCTGCTCTGTTATCTTGTTCTTTCTAGGATTATACATGATCCTTCCTCGCTAATGCTAAACAGCATGTTTTAAATGCTTTTATTATCTATGAAGATTTCTGCACTATTATGGCACATACGTGTTCAGTCCTGCTGGACACGCATAATTGACATTATGTAGTAATACTGGTTGGCTGCACTGGAGAAAAAAAATGGCTTTAATCCAACATGCAGTAGCTTAAAACCTTGCCCTGATTCTGAAGTAAGTACAACCAAAATATGGGGCCTCTCTGTGCTACGGTTTGGTCATGAAAGTGTAGTAAACAAATGCACCAGCACTTGAAAAAATATGTATTAGAATTGTTTTAAATTGAAATAATTTTTAAAAAAATTTTATTATTAATTTCACTATATGGTAAAAAATATGCACCACTCAGGTAACAACTTGGTTAAGGGTTTTATTAAGCATTTAGTTACAGGTAGTACTAGTTCTTAGATAAGTTATCTCTGATTTCTGGAGAAGTTTGCAGCTCTAATCGCAGCTATTAGTAGGCACATGCTGGAGCAGTGCTAATTGGAGGGATATCAGAATAATTCTCTGCTAAAAACCAGCACACCTTGTACAGAAACAAAAGCCCTAACTCTGTCCAATGTTGCTACCTAATATCACTTAATTGCCTTTCAGAAACACACCTTACTTGGGAGTGTAATTATACCACGAACTTTTGTCTACGAATTGTCTCTTCTACCATACTGCATGTTTCCGTTAATAATAATGTTACTGACTTCTGGTATTCTTTTAGATACCTGTTTGCTGTTCTGGTTCTGTTTATTGCCCATTCTACAGTATGTACTTTATTTAGTTTGTCAAAATTTGAGGAATCAAGATGGGTCTGTTAATCAGATTGCAAACCAAAAGCATCTTGTTGCCACAAATGAACTAGCTCTTATTAGCTAATCATTAGTTAGGTTATTGGATTCATGCTAAAAATATTTTTTTTTTAATCTAAATACCAAAGTAGTTTTGTTTTTGTTTACCAAGGTACAATCTTGCTTGGAGAGTATTTGGATGTGCTGTTATTGAGGATGCATGGCATTATTTTCTTCACTATGCTCTCCATGACAGAAGGATCTATAAACACATACACAAGGTCCACCACTATTATCAAGTAAGCAGTTATGTTCTGAAACTGGCTCGTGTTTATAATTAAGGGGAGACCAACATTTGGCATTAGCGCAAAAACAGTGGGAGCAAAAACGTTCTCACCTGACTTTTCCAAAGTATCCAAAATTACCAGTCTCACGTAAATCTTTGAGGAGTTTTCTCAATAAGGGTAGTTCCAAGTTTTCAACAACTGTATCTCTGGAATTTCTCGATGTATTGCGCAGATTTTGAGCAGAACAAGTTGAGACGTTTAGAAACATTTGTATGTTGTAAACTTTTAATATTTCAAGACATTGATTCTGTAGGGGATGAAGTGGGAGTCTTGCATCCTGAAACAACAACGATGTCTGAAATATATCTATTTATTCCAAAATATTGTAAGACTTTTTCATAGAACCAAGCAATTATGTTGCTGGATAAATTCCAAGTGTTAGTTTTGGTGTACATGCCTCATTTCATTGGAAAGTTGTAACAAGTATCCACCCCAAAATCCAAGGTGAAAATGCATTGTTCTTTTATATTTATTTGATGCCAAGATATCAAACCAAATTTCATGCAAATATCCTTAAAAATAAAGTAAAAATTTGCACTTATTGTCCTCTTTAAACATTGAATTTTTTAAAAATAGAATTAAAGGGAATAAGTAAATCTTAAAATATTATTTGTAATTCGCAATCTCAAGATTCATAGCTTTGCTTTTGAGACTATTATAGGATTTCTTTTTGAAAAACAGTGCTGACCAATTGAAAACTCTCCATAATACTTCAGCATCTCAAACAAATGAAGACATATTTTACAGAGATTATGCTGATAAAATCAAAATAGTTTATTTCTTGTTAGTGTTTTTTTTTGTACAGATCATTCCCAAGTTACGAAAACAACCATGCCATTTTTATTTTTATTTTTAATTTTGAGAGGAAATACATTTTTCTACAGATACCGAAACATCAGATATAATTTTAAATTGGAATTTTTTATGCCCTTTCAACTATGATAATAGTGACCACAGGTTGGAGGTGCTTCTTTAACCTTTGGCATTCCAAACACGGTTTGCACAATCTTTAAAAAAGTTTCTTTTTTTCCCTCAGAATAAAATTGGGAAAACTGATCGTTAAAACAGCTGAAGTAAATACAAATATGGCATAGTCAGGTAGTTACGCTGGTAGGAAAGTGGATACAGGAAAGTAGGCTATCTATTTTACTCTACTTAGAATTGAAAAGAAATTCTTGAGCTGACCATTGTTATATAGCAATCTTCTGACTGAAAAGGTAATTTTCTTATTTTCATGGCTGTCTCTGTTTTAGAATTTGTGAGGTTTAAGATAACATTTAAGAGTATATTGGCACCTTTTTGACAAGTCTCGGTTTATTTGGTATTCAGTAAATTAAAATGGTAAATTAGATATATTGTAAAAAATCTCCTCTTTCCAATGGTAATTACAAGAAATCGTTTTGGGTCTTGCATAAATTTTTATTCAGTTACTGGCTCATGCAGTTTAATTAAACACTGCCATTTTTTCACCTTATGATTTTGACCAATCATTTGGTAAAATTTTGAAGATAGATTTAATTATTCTCAATGGTTAAAAAGTTGTTTCAGTTTACAAGACCTATACTTCAGACTTAAATATTTTTATCACTAGAGATAATCGTATATTTTAAAATTATTTATTGAATTTGCATATTAAAAACTGCATTAAATAATCTAACAAATGAAAGTTAGGCAAACTATAGTAAAGCTAGGTGGATATTAAAATCTTTAAATACTCAGATTGCTGGCATTACTTTCATAATTTTGGTAGGAAGTGTATTTAAGGATAATGGAATGTTAGGAGGAAGAATACAGGTGAATTGCTGATAGTAAAGTATCTGTCAACCGAAAAGTTTTCGTAAAATGGATAATTGCATAAAGTCGATACTATTATGAACGTCTGTCCAAGGAAAACTTGTAATAAACCAGAGTACTTGCATCAGTTTTGTTATATTATTAGTTTTTTGAAAATACCTGTATACTAACTTATTTCATTATTCTTTAACACTCACAATGTTATTAAGTCCACAAATAAGCTTTCAATGTGTCACCATTCTCCTACAATAAGTATATAACTTACTCTTCAAACTTATTCATAGACTAGGTTTTGCTGAGATGATTTTTTTTGAGCCATGGATTCCTGTGACTCACTTTCAGCATAAAATTTTGATATTTTCTCTTGCTGATTCTTTAAGTCATACACTGTCATGGTTCCTAAGTTGTACTGGTCACACACTTTGTTCACTGACTCTCCTCGGTCCAATCTTCACAGAATTTCCATCTTTTCTTTTATACTTAGCACTTTACATTCCCTCTTAACACTGCTACACTTAGGTGTTTGTTTGATGGCATTGTGAGAACAGAGTACAGAGCATGCGTTGCAGGAACCTAGATTCCTTGAAGACTGGCGCTTGACCCAGCGTCGGTCATAGGTCAAATGTCGGTGACCGTAGCATCCCTATCCAGTAAACAAAGCAGCAAGAATTTAGGATGATGCAATAACTCATCAGGGGGTCTGGCATGGGTGAATGTAGAACAGGAATTTACAATATTCAAATCTTTCATAAAATAGATTATTTTAGTAGATTTTCTCCATCTTTCCATTTGAGATAGAAAAGAAAATTTCAGTAGTAAAATTTTTTTCTTCTCTTTCTCTGTACAGTCTCCATTTGGAATGGTAGCGGAGTATGCACATCCTGCTGAAACACTGAGTAAGTAATCAATTATTTTCAGCACCTTATTAAACTAGCTAAATTATTGCTGTATACAATTTTGGAAATATAGCTTTGTTCTGAAAGCTTAGACTTATGTAGCTTTGATTTCATATCTGTATATTGTAGTGTAATGGCTGCATCTCTGGGACATAGGTGTAATCCCCTATAATATGCTTTTGGATTTTACAGAGTATCTTTCTTTTATCAGATATTCCAGGTAAAGCATAACTTCAAAAAGTGAGTACCATGGACTAACCTCCTTTCATATTGATGAGGTTCCAAAGAAACTGCAGTAAGATGAGGCACAAAGCATTTAGCAGAGAATGACAGTTCATTCTGTAGCTTTCACCATTATTCAACACCACAAGTAATAAATAGTTTTGATGTGTTTAGTTTTTCTAGTACTAATCCTGTATACAAACATCATCACCTGAAACGGTAGATGTAACTAGAAGGGTTTATAGTGCTATCTTGCTGATTTAAAATGCTGCTGTACAGAGATGGACATCATTGATTAAGAAGAAAAAAAATTATGCAGTTTAGCTAATTAACTGCAAATAATTTATTTCTTAAAAGGGTGATGAATCTGTAAACGAAGTAAATAAGAACCATTAAAGGTTTAAGCTTTGTTATGCAGATAATGTTGAAGTGTAATCTGTTAATAAATTTTAAATGTAATCTTTTTCAAAGAGAAGATGATAAAATCTAGAGTTAGGCAAAATTTTATGGGTGATATGTTACTCCAGACACTGCAATATATTATTTGTTAAAAGAAAAAATTGAATTTAACATACAGAAGAATCAAACCTGATATTAACTAATATTATGATAAGCAAATGAAAGAGAAGTATAAAGGGTTCATAGCTTATTGAAAAAAAATGTTAGGTGTGTCCTCTAGCTGTAATTTATAATGATAAAGTTAGTATATCATATCATATATATATATATGGCTGTGTCTTAATTTGGATGATTTAATAACATGATGCCTCGCCTGCTAAATACTTCTAGCAGTAACCATTTTGCTACAATAAACTGTTATAACATTACATTATTTGTTGGTTTTCAAACCACCTCTCACATCTCGAGATTTCATGATTAAAATTCATTTGTAGCCTAATCAATCTTTGAGGAGCTGCTTTCAGTACAGCGTAATTACATGGTTAGCAAACTTGAGGATATGACAAATGTGTTCCAATGGTATGATGAAGATTGTTTCTACCATCCCCTCAAACTAAGAGTACATTTTAAAGAATTTTAAAATAATCTATATTTCTTTGACTGTCAGCCAGTGTTGTTAAATACTTGTGATGAAACTCAGCGAGCCAGGCAGGCTTCTGAATATACCTAGTGCTTCGGATGTATTACTTTGTAAAGTATTCTTAGCATGCTGTATTATTATGCACAGAAAAACCAATGATTGTTAAAATTTGAATACCTTGTCTTTTATATAGACAGTTTAGAAATCTGCCTTAGAAGTTAGTTAGATTAAAAGGGGTTTTCTCCAGTAGCAACATTGACAAATGTTTAAAGTTGGTCTTATATTTCTTTCTGTAGTACTCGGATTTGGTTTTTTCTTGGGCATTCTGGTGTTTGCCAATCATGTGATCCTGCTTTGGGCCTGGGTGACCATACGTCTGATCGAGACAATTGATGTTCACAGTGGCTATGACATTCCTTATCTAAACCTTCTACACTTGATACCATTCTATGGTGGTAAGTCCCAGTCTTTTTCCTTTTTTCTCATTTTTTTTTATTTTTAAAAAAGAATTTAAAAAAGATCATTTGTTGTTTTTATTATAAACTCAGACGGGTTTAATCATCTCATTTTGTGGCCTGAACGACTGCTTGGTTTCATTGTTAACTTTAAAAGCCTGTTTAATTACAAAAAGTGTATAGAGACGTATCAAATCTTAGGCAAGACTGCAGTAGCTGTATAAGGGTGGTTTGAGTGAAAATTACACTTTGATCTTCGGAAATAAAGTACACAGGATATACCATCCAAACTATACTTTTTAAAAATGCTTTTTGAACAAATATACATTGATTCCATGGTCCAGAAGAACTGAACTGTGTTTCATGACTTCATTGGTTTGAAAATTTTGGCTGTTTTCAGTGGTCCAAAAAGGTGGAAGTCAGATGGGGCTAGGTCTACGCTGTAAAGGTAGAGCAGGGCAGTACTTTCAGTCTAACTGACACGCATCCTGTCAATTATAGGGCACACCCTCTGGGCACAGGTCTTATCTTGTAACAGAAGAGGCTCCTTTGCTGATCAGACCTGCCTTCTTATGAATTGAAGCTTATACCTTTTGCAGAACATTAATGCTGCATTGATCATTACACATTTCTCCACAAAGTCAATGAAAAGTATATCTCTTGTATCCCAAAACACTATGGCCCTGATCTTTTTGGGCTGATGGCCTTGAACAACTTGGGGAACATGAGCCTTTGTGCTGCACCTACATACTAAAGCACTTGGATTTGTATATAAAGATGGACCAGAGTCTCATCATTACATAGCAATCTTTTATAAAGTGATTGATCTCCCTAAGTCTCATAGTAGAACTTCAGCTCAGTACAAATTAGTTTTTTCTTCTGGAACCCAGTGTGATGACACTTTACCTCAAATGCTGGTGGTGGTGCATTTTTATGCTTCCAAAACTAATGGACATTTCTTCAAGAACTGTTACTCGTGTGACTTTTCACTGAGTATGTGATGCAAATGGCCTTGCATCAGAATATTTCCCATCATCCACTATCTGCATTAAACTACTTACACCAGGTGTATTCAATTTTCATAATAAGGTGTCTTCATCTGTGCTGGAAGGCTGTGATCACTTTAAGAATATCTATTCTTCTCTTAAGCAAAACAATGCAGTTATTCGCTGCCTGAATCTATTTTATCTTGGTTCTAGACACATTGGTGCCAAAAGACATTTATGTATATCAGTCATCCAGGAGACTGGTATTCTCAATTTGAGCCAAATTGGGAGACAATGTTTCATACACCCACAGTTGTTAACAAGTATAACTTGAAAAATCGTGTGCATGTTGTTTCAAAGTCCAAAAATATGCCTTTCAAGCAGTACCACAACTCAGCTACAGTAACATTATAGGTACAGACAGATCATGAAAGACCTGTATATAGTCAACAGGATTAATATTCAAACATTCCATATTATATTCTTATCTTAGAAAACTTATTGGTTTTGTTTCAGAATAGATTGCAACTCTGCTCTGATTGGTTGGGAGGGGGGGTGCCACTGGCGTGAAAGATGAGAGCCAAGTTTGATATTCAGTTTGTTTGTTTCGACATACCTACCTGGAATAGTTTCGTCTCGCTCTTCAGCTAGTCTTGTAGATTTCCTACCACACAAAGACGAAGAAGTTTGGCAGGAATTTCTCTGCTGAAGCTGGCAGTGTTAGGTTTCTCATGGCACAAGATGGGCAATGCTCTTTAGCAAATAGCCGCAGCACTACACTTTCTTCATCAGGGTCGTCATCTCCATTGCGGATGTTGTTGTGCAACATGACAGTGCTCTGATGTGTTGCTACAAAATGAACTGTATAGATTTTTCCATTTTAATACATTTTCCCCTGTGTTGCGCCTTGAGATATTTTCAATGCTTGCTTATAGTAACTGATAAGGTGTAAACACAAAAAAGAATAAAACTATTTTCTTCTATGTATTAAACAAAAATTTACCTAATGTTTTAGTTAATGCATTTTAAATATTCCATTTTTTTTTAAAACAGGGGCACGTTTCCATGATTTTCATCATAAGAATTTTCTTGGCAATTACTCCTCAACCTTCACTTGGTGGGACAAGATATTTGGTACAGATCAACAGTACAAGGACTTTTGTAATAAGCAGAATCCACAAGCCAGGAAACAGTCTTGAAAACCATTCCCTCATTTTATATGTGCAACTGTATATGTTAACTTTCCTTAATATTATTTAAAGACTTTTAAAAAAAAATATCTGTACCATTTGTGATATTTAATTATTTTTTAATTTATTTTTTATCTTTAACCAATTAATTAGTCGTTCATTCAGGTCTGTTCTTTTTTTGTATGCATATTAAAATATTATTTATAGTTAGTGTGCAAACAATATTTAGGGTCACATGCGGACTAGTTTTTGAAAAAATGCTTTACATATGTAAAATCTTTAGCAGAAAATAAAATTAAGTTAGTGACCAAAGACTGATGGACCACAGTTTTAATGCTATAACCTTCTGAAGGTCCAGTGTGATATTATTACTCGTGATATTTGCTGATTCTGTTATGGATGTTGATAATGCTACATTCACCAAAGTATAAATGTGAAATGTTTTGAAGAATCTTGTCTGTCTGTCTGTCTGTTGAACATCTTGCTTCACTAATTCTTTTTATTTTTTAAACTATATATATATATATATATATATATATAATTATGTTTGAGAGTGAGTGAGATGACGTCAGTACACAGAGAGGAAGAGATTGAGTGAGAGAGAGAGATTTGGCTTTTAAGCATTCCTTCCTGGCCAGCTTTTTAACAAATCTTTCCATCCACCCATAACAAAGAATGTACCTTTTGTTTAGTCTAATATGGAGTTTTTGGAAAAAATTAAAAAATTTTTTTTTCAATTATTTGAGGCATTGTTCCTTGGTTGTTGTTGTTGTTGTTGTTTTTTACTATAAAATTGAATAATTTAATAGAATCAAAATATTTACTTTGCAGTTTATTTAGTCATCAGAAGACGTGTAAGTAAACTTTAGTGAGAAAAAAAACTATAATTTGGATGAAGAAAATTATTTAGAAAATATTCCTAATTGTTGAATCATTTTAAATAGGTTATGGAATGTCAACAACAAAAATGCACATTTTTGAAACAATAGGATTAAATATATTACTTTCTTATTTGTAGTATTTTTTTTTTTTTTTCTTAAGCTGTGTTATTTTCTAAATTTGAAAATATCCGTTTACTTGACTAATGGACTTACAGTTGGATAGGCTGGCATCGGTTTTGCTTTGCCAGGCTGCTGTGCAAATCCTCAATTGTTGGCCTTGTGACATCAATCTAGATTTCTTATCTTTGTGTGGGCGTTAATGGGTAAACGAAGCAGAAAAATATTCATGAATGTGCTTGGCGCAAAATTTTATTTGCAGAATTTCAAGTCCTTGCTTGTGATTTTCTGGTTGACTTCAAATTGTTTTTATTTTTCCAGTGTTGGGCCTGTGACATTTTGGAAGAATTTACTACTTTATTTGCTTAAGCTGAAAGATCATTTGAATTGCTGTGATCATCTGTTTGTATGTTGATCACGAAGGGTGCCTTCGATCTGTTGTGGCGAGAAATTCTAGTCTCGCATGTAAGAAGCCATATCACTGCCAAATTTCAAACGGTTTAAAATTGCCTAACATTGCATGTCCATTTGCTATGGCGGAAAATAATCAGCAGCAGCAGCCCAAAGCTGTGGATTATTTTCAAGACAGAATATTACTGGACCTGACTACAGCGTAGAGAAACATTTTAAGCATTGCAGTTAATGATTTTCCAAGGTGGGTGGATGTTTGCTTAGGACCTGATAATTAGAAATTCAAGGGAAAAGTGTAAGAGGTGGGACTTAGCTTCACATTGCAGTTGTCAGAATTAGTTTAGTAATAAGACTTACTGTTGGTTATAGGTGTTTGTGCTGTTGCTGCTACCCATCATCAAGGAATATGTTAAAGCTAGAACATTTTCTTGATTTAGCCAGATGCTTTGCAAAATTCATAATGAATTAAGTAGAATTGACTTGTGCTTGTCTTATTTTTGTTTTAGTAATGACTTGTCATTTTATTAGTAAATCTCAATTCTTCATTACTGGAATGTCATTTATCCTGAGCATATTTAAATTGTTTCTGTTTTTACAAGCAGTATACACTCGTGTTCAGAGGATGCAGAAGGGAACATGCTATCTGCAGAAATATCACTATGCCATGACAAATACAGTAGTGACAATGAAGAATGACGAATGTGTTTTTATTAGACATATTTAGCATTTAAACCTTCACATCTGAAGTTTATGCAAACCATCTTTAAAAAAATTTGCTGTCTGGGACTGTCTCTGCAAACTCTGAACAGAAAAATGTTCCAAGATAGAACCACAATTATATCAATTACTACCACTTGTTTCAAATGCTCATTTAAAAGTTACGTTTTAGCAAATTTGCAATTACTTTATTTTTCTAAGATTCTCACTTCTATCACGTTTACTTTGTTTCTTTTGAATTATCTAGTGCTGTGGTTTTGTTGTCTGCCGCTAACTCAGACACTGTAGCTGGTCTTCAGAGACCAGGGCATCCAAAAGTGAACATGGAAAGCTCTTATTTACAAAACTCAGTTTTTTTAAAAACTGAAAATTACGCAACTTGACTTAACCTCACCCTGTACTGGTCTGGAATATTTTTAGGTATGGAAATGGAGGGGAAGTAAGTTTACTGGTGCTAACTTGTTCAGCAGTTGGCCCCACTGCAAATTTCAGGAAAAAAAGATCGGGGTAAGATTTCATTAAGTAAAAAAAAGACTGAATAAAAGATTAAATGGCATATATATATATACCTGTGTTATGCAGCATTTAGTAGAAATGAAAAAGCATTATAGTGTTAGATACATCATCAGTATTTTACAATGAACATGTCAGTGTTCTGGAAGCTCAATTGTAATACTGACTGTAATCTGTGTGTGTGATTTTTCACTTCATGTTTACAAAACATTGATTGCACATTGGTATTCTCTGCCACTTGTGCAACATGTGAAGTCCATTTAGTAATATTTTCAAAAATGTCAAAGATACCCTGTCAAGTTAAGAGAGACTATGAGGTCAGATTTTGTTTGGCCTATCAAAATACCTGGTAATTTTGCATCATGTAGAGGTAAGAAGATTTGTTCACATGATTGGGGAACCAAGTAATGTCAGCCATGTGACAAAGGGGTCTATACCAAAAACTGCTAATGTTCAAAAACTTGAATTTGCTAAATTTATTTTTACTATAGTTTCCATAATATGCTCAGGCATTAACATTTTGAACAGTTTGTCTAACAAATAATTCAACCTAAACAAAAAAACAATACAAACTGTGACATCTCATGTCCAAACTGTACTTCCATATATAATGGAAAATGATCCTAAGTATTTACAAAGCGTAACTGCACTTATTGTAAAAGCTGCTGACTTAAAACTAAGCAAGTCCCTTAAATATATTAGCACCTGCCATTCCAAGTTTTAGAGCAGATTTCTACAAAGTGACTTCCTCTTTAAGAGTTGATAATTTGTTCTAATAGGCATAAAAACTTCATTCCAGTTTCATTTATCCTGATTACAAATAAATTTAAAAGTAATTTGCATTATCAACACTTTCAAACAAGCAAGACAAATTTGTAGGTCACCACTCAAAAACTCCACCTGTCTCGGCCATTGACTCATCTCACCTAAGTTACTGGGATAGATCCTAGCTTCTGTCAGGCCTTGTCTACCAATCCACTGGCTAACTGCTGTGCTAAAACTAGAAAAAAAACATTCTCATGATATTAATTTAACTTTCAGACATTTCCTATTAAAATAAGATTCCAATTTTTATGAATGGGTAGTGATTTTTCACTTTGTATTAATACTTTTGATTTGTTAAATGAGAAACTTTCCCTAAAATGAGAAATCTTGCATTTTTGAACCTTTAAATTGACAAACAGCATTTCTTTAATCAAAGTAGCCAACAGAGCTAAGTTACCAGTTAGGAATCTTGACAAATTACATCATGAAACACTGCAAATTTCAGATTTCTAGGTAACTTACTTGTAAAACAACTTGCAAATGTGTGATCAGATCTTTAAAAAATATACATTAATGCATGGCATTGCAAAGATTCTTATTACTCGAAACTGACCTGATGTTACAAAAGGATATTCAGATTTTACATCTCTCTCTCATATATATCCAGTTGTGAAGTCTCTTTCTAAAGTCAGTCCTGAGGAGTTTGTTCACTCAAATCACCTGACTCGTCCCACAGTCGATGCTGCGGCGCACCGTGACCCAGTCTCAGGTATCAGTCAAGGAGTGACCTGACTATCTTCACCTTCTTGTCTATTGCTTAGGTTGTTGGGTAGGAGTTCAGCGTGTGACCAGTTATCCTGCGTTTTGGACACTAGGGGCTTGCATGAGATTATTGCGGTATAGGAACTGGATCCCATGCCTCCCTCTGTCCACCTTTCTTTCTATGCAATGGAGCATAGGCTTGTTGGGCGCCATCCGCCCTGGAATCCCTCAGCTGAGAGAACTGATAGCTGGTCGAACGTGAAGTTGGCCATTATCTAACCGTGCGCTTTTAGCAAGGCCACCACCACATGGTAAGATGTCTGAAGTGGCAACCCACCGACCCTTGCACAGAAAACTTGGTTCGGATCAAGAAGATCAAATGTTATTCCATTTACCACTAAAGAAAAGGGGTTGGAAATCATCTCGTCGTGGGCGTTGGTTTAACATACGATTTCCATTTCGCCCTGACGGTATAACTGGCGGTCTCGCTGTAGAGAGAGACCATCTCTTCTCGTCCGCATCAGAACCCTGCCGAACCCCTTGACTTGAGCCCGCTGGCTGATCCAAATGTTGTGTCTGAGAGCGATGCCCCTGCCCAATCTGTGCCGTTGTACTTGCCTGATGTCAAATTTAAACTCGGTTTTGTAGGACTGTAAAAAGGTCCTAGAACCCCTTGTTACTCTCAGTGTTCCATGCCCATTCGTACCCACCGCCTGTTTCTGCTGTGAGAGTGATAATCTCTGTGGGATAACTGCAAAAATTACCAAGAGCGCGCTGGGATGTTTTGGTTACCTCAAGATCTCCAAAACCTAAGAGGTCTGGGATTTGCACTCGCCCTCCTCGGGTCTTTCACCCAACAGTTGGAGTCTTTCATCTAGCAGCGTTAAGTGGCCATTCACCTCATCCGACAGACTGCCCTCCAGAAGGATTCTGGCCTGAATCCAAGAAAACTTTGGAATCTTCCGATGGGTGGGCGGACAGTGGATGCTGTTAGCTCACATGCCAATGACTAATGTTGTGCACGTGTAAAAATTATTACTGTATGAAAGGTGAGGAGGAGAAACAATTTTAAAGTCTTTGTTAACATATCCAAATATGCACAACATCTCAAAGAGACTTGTTTCTTATGGAACCGTGGTAAATTGAGTTAGACTGCTGTTACAGCGAGATATGATTTTTTTTTTAGTGTTAAGTGCCAGAATATCGTGCAAGCTATAAGTCATTGAAACAAACAATCCTCAATGTGTATTTGTTATGCAGCTTATCACGATGATATACAATCATGATACCAGGGTGCCCAAAAGTAAATGCAGATGCAATCGTTCTTTATGTTATTATCGCTAGTTAGAATTTATTTGAGTTAAGACTATTTTCCACTTTTTGAAAAGGTTACTCCGCCCGCTCAGATTTTCGTTCACTGTAGCAAGTCGAGCAAAATCTCCCTATGTTTGTTTTAATTCATTTACTGATATTCTTTGCTGAGAATTCATATCAGAATTCCACGAGATAAAATGTAGATAAACTACTGTAACCATCTCGCAAACTCGCGCCTGTATCAGCTGTGGTGGCACTGAGTCCTCCCAAAGAACGGCCTGGTTGAGAAAATAGGGAACAAAATCTAAACCATTCTGACATCGTATTCTATCATGGTTTTGTATGAAGAAAGGCAACCGATCGGGAACTAGGAAATTGTGTGGATGTACCTGGGAGATTGAGATCGTCTTTCTGTATCACGTGAAATATATATCAGGTGTGGCAAATTAGGTATAATTTGTAATGCTATAATTTTTTTTACCGTTTCATGCAATGATCACAACTTTTCACAGTTTATTTATAACTACGGGGCGCTGCAGGGGGCATAGCTTTAGGCCAACGTGCGGTAGCTTAGAACCCTGCCCAGATTCTGGATCACCTACATCCAAAATTCGGGAGCCCAAGTCGCTACGTTTTGGCCATGAAAATGTGATGGACAAACACCTGAAAATATCTACTAGATTTGTAAGATACGGTCTTTGTTATTGCTGTTCTAATTTGCTACTAAATAATATAAGTGGAAGTTTGCCTGTTTCTGATACGATACACGGACCTTGTAAATGTCCATATTTTGGCTGTTAAAAGCTGGCGATCGAATTCTCCATTAAAAGCCCTATTTCTTCGCAGCGCCGAGCAAAGTCCTGTTTTAAGTCATACAGCAGTTCTTGCATAAAGATGACCAGACTTAGAAAATGGGTTCTTATTTAGTATAAATTAGTAGCTTTTGTATGTTTTCTGTTTCAATTGAAAAGTATCGGTGTCTTTGAATGATTTATAACACTAAGATCCGTTTTCTAATTGCACAGTCAAAATTTAAATATTAATAAAGTAATTTGCATGAAATCGACGTGGGCAAAAGTGTTGCATAAACTACAAAAAATTAGAATATGTGTTTTGTGCTATAATAGTTTAGGTTAGTAGAATATAAGTATGAAAAACTGTCATTCTCCACCACTATTCTGATTCATCTTTGTTCAATATAGTGATGCCGAGAGCCCGATATTTGACCCCGGGCCACGATCGTTCGCATGAGGGAAGATGGTGAAACTGAGAGGGTCATTGCGGATCGTATCGGTCGGTGGCAATCAGTCGACGACATCTCGCACCCAGAAACGTTGGAAAGCCGATGGGAGCCTAATTTCGAAACGCAGAGCCGGCAGATCGCGGAAAACGACGGCTCGACAGGATCGTCTGATCGCCCGCATGTCGAACTCGGACCGATTCCGCACTTCCACCGACATCCAGACTTAGGATCCAGTTGGCCTCGTGCACCATCAGACGGCGTTTGATCCACATGGGACTGTTCGGGCAATCGGCACAGAAGAAGCCGTTCATCAGTCTGGACAGTGGTCGAAAGCGACTGCAGTGGGCTCACGACCATCTCCACTGGACCGTGGTCCAGTGGTCCGGAATGTTCTCCGAGGAAGGCAAATTCGTGAGGGTCCACTCGGCGGGTCGGGTGTACGTTCGGCAATCGGTGTCTGAGAAATACCATTCCAGTTGCACTCGACCGACTCCTCGAGCAGGGGAAAATTCGGCCATGGTTTGGGGCTGTTTTAAATCGTTCGGTGTCGGTCCGTTGCATCACGTGGAGGGTCGAATGAATGCTCATGACTATGCCAAGATCGTCTCGGACATCGTCGAACCGTATATGTGTGACCACATGCCCCTGACGGCCGTCTATCAGCAGGACAACGCCCCCATCCACACAGCTAGGAGCGTCAAGACCTTGATGGCAGAGTCGCGAATCCCCCTCCTCGACTGGCCGGATCTCAATCCCATCGAAAACATTGGGCACTCGATTAAACTCAGCGTTAGAGCCAAAAAACCGATTTGAAACGGAAAATCGAGGAAGCCAGGTCGGAGTTCAGTAGTGACAATTGTCAGCCTCGTCGTTGTGAACAAGTTATCAAGAATTTCGGATATTCTACTCATTATTGATAGATCTGATCACTTTCTGCATAATTGGAATTGAATCTGAATTGATTAGACAGCTGTCTAGATTTTATGCAACACTTTTGGACAGGTTGATTTGATGCAAACGATTTTCTAAAAATTATAACTTTTCTTACATTGAAACAATATGCTTGATATTATTGGAATAGATGCACAACAGTAATATAGAAATACTGTGATGAACAAGATTTGATAACAACTGCTTTCGACAAAATGCGAGCTAATTTACAGGAAAAATAATTTTTATGCAAGACTTTTGCACACCGCTGTGTATCCTAGCAGATGCTGTCGTTTTGTAATCACCTGGTAGAGATGGTTTGTTGATGTCTAACTTGAAAAAAGCCGCATCAGATCATCCAGCACGCAGGCGAGCACCGACTACTTACTAGCTGCAGAGACGGCTCATATTACAGAAAATGAAGCAAGGAAAACTCCCAGTTACTACAGAAGACAATACGAAATACCCAAAGTGCGGTATTTCTTGCTTTTTTATACAATTATATTATTATATATTCAATTTGCTCATTTGCTTTTTATCTTTTTGGACCACATTTTTCAAATTAAATTTAAAAAAAAAAAAAAAAAGAAGTTTAAGCAGAGGACTATCACCGATTATTGACTAAAGTTAAAACTCCGCTTTGTTAGCTACATAAAAGCTCGTGTTTGTTGCAGTAATCGATCTAACTTATAAAAATTAAAACTCACACGGAGCGATCGGTGTCCAAAGATCTGCTGCAGTAGGTGGGATCGATGTTTATCAAGATCGTGTTGGGTCCTTTGGCTACCTTGATTCGACAACATTCTATGTGGTCTGGGTTCAGCCGGTTCTTCTCAAACAGGTGACCTTTCCCGACGGGTTTAATGGCCGGATGGAGTCCGCGGGATTCGCAGCCACCTTGGCTTTATTTCTGTTTGCAAAGCTTCTGGTGACAGGTTTTCCCAACGATCCTCTCCAGAGAGAGAGAGAGAGCCAAAACGCATCCCAGATATCGGAAATTGCAAAACGATAACAAGCGGAAGATTAAAATCTCTCTTTGCTTTCGTGGCATTAAGAGGTCCGGACGCGTCGTGGCCATTTGGGGGGGGGTGTCACTTCTGCATCGTTCGCTCTCATTAGATACTGACCAGTGGTCAATAGAACTGGCCACGAGTAACTAGCACGACTCGATGACGGTAACTAAAAGCAGTGGTCAGAGGTGAATATGGTGAGCCCATCATTGCTGGTTTTAGTTGTTGCAAAATAAAATCCCTCACGATTTATTAAAAATAAATCCGTATTAATTTTATTTTTTAAAGTGGTTAGCGCCATCATCATCATTATTAGCCAATGTCGCCTGTAATTCTATTCCGTTCCGATTGTTATGGCCCCCCCCTGGTATTTCGAACTTTAAATAAATGGGAGACTTTGCTACTGTTCACCGTCTTTAAACTCTTAATTATTGAAAAAGCCCCCCTTCTCGTTTTCTTTAAAAAGTATAATACACAAATTGAATAAATCTAATATCGCTGATAAGTTTCCTGAAAGTTTTCGCACCCAAATGAAACGAGCTCAAAGATGGCGGAAACACGATTCTGTTTAATTTGTAAAAAAACAACAACAAAAAAATATTAGTTTAAATCAGTTTTAAAAGACCAAAAAAGAAATAAGGGATTAAGAATTTCTTTTTGTTGTTGCTGTTAAGGGTTAAATTACTTTAATCCACTTGTGCTGGTAATGTGTTTCTTTCAATGATAGTTTTGCTCTGGGGAATAGCCTATGAGGTCTAATCCGTCGGGTCTTAGCGGGTCTGCAGTCACGGCCCGCAGTAACTGCGGATACCGGACGGAATATCTCCCGCTCACTCGCACTAACCGTCTAATAATTAAAAAAAAAAACAACAACACAAAGCAAACATTTATTAGGTTTCCTTAAATATTGGCAAATATAATATATTTAACCGTTCCACGAACGTATGACCCCCCAGAACATTTTATGCTGCTTTCAATTAGATTAGTTCTAGACGACTGCCCGCTCCAGAGCCAGGGGAAGCCATTCTTAAACAGATCCATTAATTTTGCTTTGTGAGACTTTTTATGAGAGAGTTGAAGCTAAATCTCATTACTGCGCGCGTACCGTTTTAGCAGAGAAGTATTCAGGAACTTCGGCGAGTCGTTCTACGAGTTGATGTGCAGCCTTTGCGCAAAAAGTCAGCATCTTTGCCATCGATAAGTCTGTTACTTTGACCGGATCTGAACGGCATATTATCAGGCTTCTTAAGGTAACGTTGTCGTCTCCTGATTGCTAAGATTGAGCGAAATCGTTACTAACGGGTCCATAGACCGCACCGCAGTCCGAAATTCCAGTATACATTTAAAGCAGCAGGTGAAAAGTCGTTAACCACCTTTCTGATTAATTTTCTGAATGAGTTATAAGAATTATAGATGAAAGGGAGATTGATTATCCCTTTAATTATTCGGTGTCTGAAGAAAATGGGAAAAAACGGTAACCACATTTTTTTAAATCAGTGTTCATACAGTTGAGGAATTCGATGGGCAAGGTGCGTTAACCCGATTTCTAGTACGTAAAAAGTACTGGTAAGACCTCTTTAATGCTCTTCGACCAGTTAAAGCTGTCACTAAGGTATATACGCGTATTAGCTTGAAATAAAATATTTAGTGTGTTCGTATTATTCCTCAAAAAGCAGTATTACAGGACAACATTATACAGTAAGCTGTGCTTCGAAAAAAATCGCCACACTTTGTCCTTTCTAGCAGCTCTCGACAGTAGAATTTTCTTCTAAATGCACAAAGTATCATGCAATCTCTAAGCATATATTGTGCTAGAAATCGAACAATGTAATAGAAAGTGCCCCCCTTTTTGTTCAGTTTAAAATATTTAAGTCACAGAATCATATCATGCACATGCAAATGTCAAACTCTCTCATGCAATAGTATATTCAGGTAATAGTTTGCAAGGTTGTAGTGCAATTAAAAGTGGAAAAAAATTGCTTATGTAGAAATAAATTAAGTACATTTTATATACTTCCATTTTGTTTTCAATAAGTCAAGATAAAAGTTCACAGAATCCACGTGGTAAAGATGTAACAGTAGAATGTTTATCTTGTCTGTTATCAAAGAAAAGGAACGAGGAAGACAAAGACAAAAATTTGTGGAACTTCCTCTTTAAATGGCACAAAGGGATTATCTATATCAGCTGGGAGTTTGTCTTTTTTTTTCCTTCGGATTCTTCAAAAGGCAAAGTTTCCGTGTTTTTTTTTTTATTTTTATTGTTAATTAAGATAGGAAGAAACAGATTTGAGGAAGTCCTGTTTTTTTAGTGACATTTAAAAGTTATTTTTTATTGTAAAGTAAATCCCTTCCCACAATTTAAAGAAACCGAGTTAAAATTCTTCTTCACCATTGGACGAGGTTATTAAAGAGAAGTAACTGAAAAGGGGACGAGCTGCGTGATACTGCGAAGCCAGTCAGCTGGCGTATTGTTTAAGTCAATATTCAGTATTTATCTTGTTTTGTTAAATACCGTTCACCGGTATAATTTTTCGCGATAGAAGTGCAACACCGAGATCAGCTCAGTGCTTTCGTTAGTGCGCGGTTACCAAAACCAGCCAATGAAAGTTAGCAGGGACACACGGCGACCCGTGAAATGATACAATGATGAAGTATTCCTCGAAAATATTTTTTTAGAAGGATTTGAACTGAGATCGAAGAACCTTTTTTTGTATTTATCGTAAAGGTACGTGTCTAAATTTTGTCGTTTTCCTTGTCGCTTGGTCTGCGTTTAGAAAGATGCCGAGAACAATATTTCGTTCTTGAGAAACAAAACGACTATCGATCTTCTACAAAGATCTATTCTATTTTCGAAAACTTTACCCACATAGAGATTCTATCAAAACTTAAGTTATATTCTTAGCAACAAAATTAATATGAATTCGGTGGCATAATCGAATTAATTAAATAAAGTACAACTTTATTTCGAATGAATGTGAACGTAACCTTGTAATATCTATACAGGCAGCAGTGACCATTATTAAAGAATCATTTCTCCAGCCATCACTCAATATCTTCTAAGTTTGTTTTTGATTAGTAGACATTTTTATATTGCTATTAATATTGCGCTCAGCCGTTTATCCAGAAAGAGTTTTTAAAAAAAGAGAAAGAAGCTAAACCGCTGGTATGAGATAAATCTTAAGAGATTTGTTCGTAGCCGAGATCGAATACGAAAACACCATTGTTTATCTAGCTTGTGAGAGCAGGTAGAAATAAGTTAGCTGCTGAGGATATTTCAAGCTTTGTTTTTTTTTTACACAGAATTTTATCAAAATTAACTGAATAAGAAAAGACTAACACTTTTTTAAAAAAATGTATCTGGCGGTGGTAAATTGGTGATGTCTTTACCACTAACCAGGCAGAGTGCTCACCTGCCTCTGTTTTTAAAAGCCGAGGCTCTAAAACAGTTATGAATCACTCGGCCGCCATTTCTCCTAAAATTGGTAACAGAGTCTAATCTACTGGTTTTGGTAAGAAGTCCCGATCTACGCAGTCATTTAGCCGTTTTATTTCATCTAATAAAGATATTTATCTTGTAAATCTCTATTGTGGACTACCAATGAAACTAAATCGATCCTGGTCACAAGATACAGTGGAGTTGAAAGACTTTATTAAAATTCTGCTGGTCGAAAAGAAACCCTTTCAAGTTACTAATCACCTCCGAAAGATGTTCCCTGACCCTAGACAACCCTTATATAATTGTCTCACAGCTGCATTCTTGAAAGGGCATCGTCAATGATTTCTAAAGTCAAACCTCTGAAGTTCTGCGCGAGTTGAGCGCATTGAAACAGGAACTCTCTGACACCTCGTTCCTCCAAATCATCCATTCTCTGGGGCGACAACTTACGCCTGTAGCCACGAACTTTGACCTCTGATCTTAGCCTAACCCGTCTGGTGCCTCGTTTGAAACTTCGAATAATTTAGGGCTCTATTTTTCTTCATTGAATTTAGGAGATTAGAAAAACCAAACCCTCCCCAAGATGAAAATATACCAAAAATGTCGACAGGGGTGCTTTTCACCACCGCTGTTAACTCTTAAATTCCTTCATTGCCCTTTAAGTTTTTAAAAAAAAAACCATCTCTGGATTATCGCTTGCACAAAGTCTGACGTAAATAATCCACACGTCTCTATCTGAAAGGCTCTCGTGCGGCGGGAGACCAATCAGAAACGATGTCGGGGGTGCTGGAAGGAGACCTACTGCACTGCCGAGTACAGACTGAGTAAGAAGTTGTTCGAACCACGTGTATTACTGTATGAAAAGCAACCGACTACTAGTCAGACGTTTCAAATAATACGGACCTTGACTTTACGATAATATTGATATGCTTTTGTAAAAAAAAATAATAATAATAATAATAATAATAAAGGAGTCTCATATTTTCGCCGCTGAACTCATATTCCACCGCGCACTGCCTCAGATGATTCTAACCTGAAGTCTTTCAGCTCCGTGAAACGATCGCTCTGTATTCTGCGAGAAGCAATACAACACCAATGACGGTTATCACGCGCATAAAAAAAAGGTTTCCTTTTTCTTTTGCAGGTGAAGAAAATGTTAGCGATCTATATTCTGCTCCTCTATGCCCTAGCGAAACCAGGTGAGCAAAACCTACGGTCGAATACGACAGAGACCGGGCGGCTCGCCGTCAATTCGCCGAATCGAAGACCTAAAAATGGACAGGAAAGAGAGATTATAAGCCGACCAACTGCTTAACAGTGCCTTTAGTGGGGGAAATACGTAGAAGTAAATCAAATAAAATAGTTATATCGCAGTAAATATGTAAACAAACAAATCACGAGACCTTTATTTCGGCCATCCGGACCGTTGTTGCGAAGGTCTTGTTTCTTGTTTTTTACAGATAATCTTTAATGCGTCGGGATAATCGAGGTATCCGACAAAGGAGCATTGACCATCTTCTGTATTGACACCGCTATCTTCACATCGTAAATTCTTTTTTTTTTTAAAAAAATAATTTCTTTTCTTGAAGAAAAAAAAAGCAACATTTATTTAATAAAGAATACTTATATAATAAAATTTTCAAATATTATTTTAATTCGTCAAATTATTGCTCATCAGCATCTGCAGTCACACTGATCTAAAGAGAAAGATGCTATCGGAGATATTTGTCCCGTGAAACATCTTGCAACTTCAGCCGACCTATTTTTTTGTTTCTTAACAAAATGTAATAATTTTCCTTTTGTAAAACCTTTAGGTTGAGAGCTAGTCTAGGTTTATATCCCTTTAAACTATTAATGACCAATCATTTTAAATGCGTGACTATTTTTTATTTCTGCTTTTTATAGTCACATTTCGCTTTCATCAGACAAATCTAAAAAAATCCATTGTTTTTTTGGTACTTGTATTTGTAATTATGTCTGGATATTTCATTATTTGTCTCTATCTGTGTCCATTTTCCTTTTATTCTTGTCACGGCTTTTCAGAGTTTGCACCATCACAGCCGCTTCTAGTCACAAACAATTTTTAAAAAAACAACAACAGGAAATTAACCGGAACCGCGATCTCACGGTTACAGCTCTTTTGGAATTTTAAAATCACCAGGTACAGTTTCCCCTAAAATTATGGGAACGATGCGCATAGCCTGAATATTTAGGGTTTTCTCATTGTTTTATCTTTTTACAGTTGCCTGCATAATTTGCATAGAATTTTTTTTAAAAAAAAAACTTTAATTATATTATTATGAATATCTAAAAAAAAAACAACAACAACAAAGATTGTCTGTAGTGATGGGATACTTACATTCGAGTAGAAGCCTCGTACTCAGAATAAATTCATTTTTATTAATTGCTCCCAAAAAAAGGTTTCAATGATGAGATGCTTTGTTGTTGTATTCGTCGTATCAACCATCTGCCCAATCGTTGATGCGGAACACTAACTGGGCGCGAGCGAGACCGGAAACAATGGCTGGCACGAAGGTGCGCGGCTCGCTCCGACCGAGCTAACGAAAGACTCCACTGGCATTTCTTCTTTCAGCTATGAAAGGAACCAGGGGACGGACTGGGACAAAAGAGTGAGAAGAAACCACACCGCAGAAGAACTCGCAAAGCCGAGTCGCCTTCCCAAAAGGCGATCGAGCCCGGAGATGAGGAGGCTCAGCATGAATTGTTAAACTGGGTTTTGAGTGAGCCGACCGCTAATAACAAGCCACGAGGAGATTTCACGAGAAATATCCATTTCAGCATTTGAACCCTGACAGAACTTGAAACAACTGAACGAGATCGCGTCTGCAGAACAGCGCCTCAGATCAATAGCTTCAGAAATAAGTTCAATACCCCGTGCTTCTGTTTGGCGTTGTTTTAAAGAATGTTGAAGGTCAAGGTCATACGCAACTCGAAGACCATTAAAAACAAAATTAGAAGTCTGGATAATCACGATAACTAGTCTTATAGACAGACTAATTGAGCTGTTTGGTTGAAACTTGTTGCAGCACTAAACTCGGATTGTTGCATCCATTCTAATAACGTTATTAATTCTCGACATAACCCCCCTTTTTATGTAATAAGTTTTTAAAACTGGAAGAGTTTATTTAATGTATTGTATATAGTTGACTTAGAACAATACAAATAAAAATTAGCTTCAGATATTAAGGATAATAAAAATGATATTTCGGTGAAGATCTTGGATGCACCAAGACAGAACCACTCGTGTTAACTGCATGTACAGTAATTGAGACAAGTATTTTAAATGCTGGTCCGGTCCATCTACGAGTATTTATTATATCTATGTTGTTTTCAACTGGCTCATATGTGTGTGTGTGTGTATGTACTAATACTGATCCAATTAAATTTAACATTAGCAAGTTATTCAAACACCCCGCCCCTACCAGTTTCTGTTGTAATTACGGTAAAGAACCTAACGTCCAATACAGAACACATTAAAAGCGATGTCTTCCTCAGAGCTCTCATATCGCACACCGAGGAAGCTCACGAGCAGACAGCAATACAGCTTTTGTGAACGTGTAATTTTCAACACAACCTCCACGTTTTTATGTAGCGACGATGATACAACCCGGAATTTGTCATGCCGATACTTTTTAACTGTACTTTTCCGGCATCAGCGTCTTCAAAATGTGTTCATATAATTTATCTTTTAGAAGGAAGTCTGAGTGTTCCAGGTCGGGGAAAGATGATGCGAAATGAGGGGAAACAGTTCATTTGAATAGAGCGATTACCTTGGAAGTCCTCAAGCTGCAGTGCGATCTGCGCTGTCATGATCCAGAAGTATGTCTGCCATATTCGGGATCCTTGACACCCTGGATTTCCCAGAACATTTTTACCCCAGTTGTGCCAGCAGTTGAATCCCTTCTTCCGGAGAGACTGTGTTCGATACCATGTATCACCGCTTGGATTTTCGGCCGTAGCGGTCGACCTCTGTCTCATCATCTAAGATGACGCGTGCAAGAAAATGCATCTTTGTCGTCTTGGTGCTACTGGAGAGGACCTATGCAGTTGGCCTTTCAGGTTTATTTATGAATTTCAGTCAACATTCAAGACATCCACTGATAAAGAATCTTAGTGTAAGTAGCCAAGGCTGATAATGATTGTCTTACAATATAATGTCCGACACCAGGCTTCGCTCAACTCGCGCTGCCATAATATCTCTATCACTTTAGATAATCGTTGTCTCTCTTACTTATATAACCGTTTTTACTGCCTGCATCAACTCGAGGAATTCTGTACGCAACTTCCGTACATCCAAGAGTCTCCAACAGCTACGTTCCTTCAGCTGTAAGAAATTCATTAACTGCTTTCTCCAGTTACCACGAACATCATCTGTGGCCATCATTCTTAGCTCTGCATACCCGACGGAATATAGTGAAAGTCACAGTGATGTGGAGAATATATAAGTCTCTGCACGACCCTTTTCTCGTATACGATTTGAAAGAAGAGAATTGGCAGCATTATTTTTTTTAATATTAACCTCGTATATAATATTTAATTCTTTGAAGTTTGACTAAAAATGCTAAATGAAACAAAAGACCGTCCTCCATTTTGGCGACGTTACCTTTCTGGCTTGGCCCTTTAAATGGAGGGGTTTCAATAAGGTAGAATTATAAAATAAAAGATTACTTTAAGCAGACCAAATTTTGGTTTACAATCTATTTTTTTTTTTTGTTTCGTTCTTGAAATGTTTCGTTTTTCTTTTGTTGTTGTCGATATTGGGGGAAAGCGTGAACTCGTTAAGCTAATTTCACTTTCTATCGCAGGATATGAGAGATCAATAAAAAGATACAGTCACACGTTAGAAGCAGCGAAGCGTGGACAGATGCCCGCAGCGGGAGTATATGAATCCGCGCCAACAGCAGGAAACCGTGTGTCATGGCTGACAACTGACAAACATCTACCGTTGCCCGTAGCAGAAGAAAATATTCTCAGCACAGTTCCAGAAAACCGCGCATTCTCGTCCACAGCAGCGGACAGTGTGGCCGGACCGGTAACAAAAGAGTCTAGGCGCGATGCAGTGGCAAAGAGTAAACTCCCGTCCTCAGCTGGAGACTATAAGCAGGCGCCGGCCACGGAAGGGCATGAGGTCAACAATATAGCTACGTTAGTATCAGCAGAAAATGGCGCCTTTTTAGTAACTACAGAGAACCGTGAAGATTTAGTAATACAGGATTATGAACCTGCCAAAGAGTATGGACTCTCATCATCAACCAAATCAACTTCTGCAGCTGGTATATCCACAAAAAGGTCTAAACCCGTTTCAGCAAAAGGAGAGAACAGATCTGCCTCGGCGACGCATCAGAATAGACACACTCCAACAACAGAAAAATATTTACCGAACAAAGTAACAAAAAATCATGAGAATATTTCTTTAAAAAATTCTGAATCCTCGGCAAGAGGGACACCTTTAGCAGCAGAATTTAAGCTCGCCTCGGCAGCAAAAGAATATGAACCAACTTCATCAACAAAAGGCTATCTGTTGACATCAGAAGCAAAAGCTGAGACAACACATCCTGAGCCGGCATCGGTAATGGAAAGGTATAACCCCGAAGTACAAACAAAAATTTTTATTTTTTTGGCAACGGAAAATGAAAGTGGAAATGCTTCATTGAAGAATGAACAAGTTAAAATACAAAGTGGAGATCAGTATGCAAAAGTACACTACGGACCAGAATTAACGACAGAAAAGTATGACTTAACCTTAAGAAAAAGACGTTTCGCAAGTGTAACAACAAACGAAGAGTCCGAAACGAGGTCTGAAGAATATCGATTTTCAGTGTTTTCGGGGTATGAAACCTTATCCACAACAGAGCGAGAATACAGACCTGCACTAATGGATCATGGATCGATATTAGCAGCACAAGCAAACGAAGATATTGAGTCGACAAAATATCAACTTCAATTGTTTCCAGGATATGAAACCATGTCCACAACTGAACGGGAGTACAGACCTGCACTAATGGATCATGGATCGATATTAACAGCACAAGGAAAAGAATATACTGAGTCGACAAAATATCAACTTCCATTGTTGCCAGGATATGAAACCATGTCCACAACTGAACGGGAGTACAGACCTGCACTAATGGATCATGGATCGATATTAACAGCACAAGGAAAAGAAGATATTGAGTCGACAAAATATCAACTTCATTGTTGCCAGGATATGAAACCATGTCCACAACTGAACGGGAGTACAGACCTGCAATAATGGATCATGGATCGATATTAGCAGCACAAGCAAACGAAGATATTGAGTCGACAAAATATCAACTTCCATTGTTTCCAGGATATGAAACCATGTCCACAACTGAACGGGAGTACAGACCTGCACTAATGGATCATGGATCGATATTAACAGCACAAGGAAAAGAATATACTGAGTCGACAAAATATCAACTTCCATTGTTACCAGGATATGAAACCATGTCCACAACTGAACGGGAGTACAGACCTGCAATAATGGATCATGGATCGATATTAACAGCACAAGCAAACGAAGATATTGAGTCGACAAAATATCAACTTCCATTGTTGCCAGGATATGAAACCATGTCCACAACTGAACGGGAGTACAGACCTGCACTAATGGATCATGGATCGATATTAACAGCACAAGGAAAAGATATACTGAGTCGACAAAATATCAACTTCCATTGTTACCAGGATATGAAACCATGTCCACAACTGAACGGGAGTACAGACCTGCAATAATGGATCATGGATCGATATTAGCAGCACAAGGAAAAGAATATACTGAGTCGACAAAATATCAACTTCCATTGTTGCCAGGATATGAAACCATGTCCACAACTGAACGGGAGTACAGACCTGCAATAATGGATCATGGATCGATATTAGCAGCACAAGCAAACGAAGATATTGAGTCGACAAAATATCAACTTCCATTGTTGCCAGGATATGAAACCATGTCCACAACTGAACGGGAGTACAGACCTGCAATAATGGATCATGGATCGATATTAGCAGCACAAGCAAACGGAGATATTGAGTCGACAAAATATCAACTTCCATTGTTTCCAGGATATGAAACCATGTCCACAACTGAACGGGAGTACAGACCTGCACTAATGGATCATGGATCGATATTAGCAGCACAAGCAAACGAAGATATTGAGTCGACAAAATATCAACTTCCATTGTTTCCAGGATATGAAACCATGTCCACAACTGAACGGGAGTACAGACCTGCACTAATGGATCATGGATCGATATTAGCAGCACAAGGAAAAGAATATACTGAGTCGACAAAATATCAACTTCCATTGTTGCCAGGATATGAAACCATGTCCACAACTGAACGGGAGTACAGACCTGTACCAATGGATGATCGACCGATACTAGTAAAACCAGGAGAAGAGAATGCTAAGTCGACAGAATATCAGCCTTCATATTTGCCACAATATAAAGTTGCTTCAAATATCGAACAGATTCACAGGCCAGTAGTAATAGAACATAACCCTGCACTATCAGCCGCAGAACACTTTCCCTCATCTGAAGCAGACCACAGACCGGTATTGCCACCACATCACGGATCAGCATCGAAAGAATCAGAAAACATTGCGAGTTTATTCCGACAACACAGACCAGAATTATCAGACGAATTTCGACCGGAACTAAAAGTCCCAGATTATGCACCTGAAATTATCACAGAAAAATTCGATCACGATTTCACAACCAAAAAATACGGTTCTTCACCCATAGAATATGATTTTGGAGAAGCAATGATAGAAGAAAGTGAAAACATAACTGAACAATATAAAGTTTCAGCAGAAGAATACGAACATACAAGAGAAGGGCATGGATCTGTTTCAAGAACAGGCTACCAGCACGAAATCGAAAAGACACACTGTATACTTAAAGTCTAAAACAGTTGTGTACTTAATAATTTGAAACATTAAAATTGTTCTAAAGTATTATTTTTCCAAATTATTTTGAATTATTGTAATTTAATTTTTATATAACGTGAGGCCTAACCTATCCATCAATAAAAACAGAGACTATTAACTCAACATACGGTAGGTTCACTGAGCAGCCATTATGCCTTTTTGTTTTTTTTTTGTTTGCTGTCTAAGATGTCTGTTCGTGAGTACACAATCTTCCCCACACCACACACGCTATATATAGGGGACAGTTTATTCGAGTTCAATATCAATAAGTTACGGCTTTCCTTGTAAAGATGACAAATTAAATGGAATAGATTATTCACTGTTGTAAACGATTTACGGCCGTTTGAGATACTGTAAGTAAATATTTCTTAGAAGTTGTGCAATCTCTGTAAGCAGTAACTGCTGCTGGGCCTACGCATAGAAATGTTAGAAGAGGTTTTTTGGAAGTAGAACAAGCAAAGAATTTGCAAGTTTTGGTTAGATGTTTTTGAACAATTACCTTCGTTATTCAGAGTCATAAAGTTAATAAAGAAAAGAAAGCGGTACTTTGTGTTACATTCGCTATAACGAACGAGGCAACCGGCGGAGGTCGTATCGCGGTTGGCCAACCTGGACCGCCAACGCTAAGGGCGTGAGTTCGAATCCCGGTCGAGACTGGCTCCGTTCGTTGTTACCTAGTCGATACGTGTTATGAGTAACCTTCGTTCGGTTTGACTTACACCCTGACCACCCATGTAAGTACGCCCAACGATTCCCCGGTGACTACTCTTCCTGCCTGGTTACCGAGGCTAATACTCCACAACTCCCACCCCGTTGTTGTGGGATGTCTTCAGACTTAGACGGAGAAGCGCTAGAAAAACGGCAAAGTTTCGGTGACTCGTTCGCTAAGGGTAAAAATTATGAAAGGCCATCTTCTGGTATCATCATCACACACAGTTGTTGCCTGATTGATTTTATTTTGCAAATCTAAAATATTACAATTAAAATATCTTAAAGAGGAAACCTCCCTAACTGTTACTGATTCATTAAATACCTGTCTTCATCAAGCGTAATAAAAAATACATTTTTTTTTTAAAGTTACATTGTAGGAATACATTTAAACTGCTTTGTATTTCTTCGTTAAACTCCCGCATTTTGTTTTCTAGTTTTTTTACTTATTTTTTTTTTCTTGTTAAAACCGATCGGAAACAGCGTGAGAAATTAGGCTTTTGCAAATCACGCGCGGGAAAATTTTAAAATCAAGTTTAAGATATAAAGGCAAGTCTTAGATGTCGATTCTGATTACTGCGCACGGTATTCCATGTAATCGGTATCACGCCACACAGTTAACACGCTACCTGCAACCATCCTGAGAACTTCTGCAGGATTATGGGATTTGGAAAGTTTAACATTGGCAAATGTTTGGTCCCGTTCAGAGGACGGGAGAAAGTCGAAGAGTTTGTTTTGCAGATCGTGAGGGAATGAAAGCTGAGTTGTTGTGCAATACCAGTGATTCCTGATCTATCCTGGTACCATTAATACTGCACAAACATCAATGATGAATAAATAGCTGACAGGACTTTAAACTCTAAGAGAGTCAGAAGTGTAGAGAGAAAGCTAAAGAATCCGGCTTACAGCATTTGGTGGGCTGGTTGGACATCTGCGTCTGGTAGGTTATCGAGTGACATTTTGTTTATTTATGATTTTTAAAATATGTTATTGGGAGGAAATTAAACAATACTCTGAAGAGTAGTCTTCATAAATTAATTAGATGTGTTTTGAATCTTCTGGCGAAACCTTCCTGACTTTCGAGGTCTAAGAACATCTCACAGCAATGACCAGACAAGTTACTTGGGGAAAATTAAGAGAGAACTCTTGAGTGATGGTGAAAGTGCAAAGCCAGTCATGCGTTAGCCGCAAAACTTCCAATAAGAAAACACAGTAGAAATCGTCTTTTTTAGATGTGAGGAGAAACTGGAGAGCCCGGAAAATCCACTTGGCCAGCTGGTGAAGAAGAAGAAGAAAGCATGCTCCGAGTCAGTCCCGATTGGGGTTCAAATGCGAGCAAAGCCGCCTTTGTACTGACATTAAATCAGATTTACATTGGATTAATAATCACCTTAAGTGCATACGTCTGCTCTGTATATACGAGTATGAAAAAGCTGAATTAGCTATTAATATATTTTAATTGTTTAACTTGGCCAATTTATACAGGTGGAGATCGAAGCAAAACTAATCACCGTAATACCCATCAGTTATCAGGACTATCATGAAGAGAACGACAAGAAAAGTTCATCAAAACACCGATAATTTTATAACAACAAAGGTAGTGATTAAAATCTCTAATATGCATGATATGCCAAAAATTTAGTAATTTTATTGAATGCAAAAACAGACAAACAAACAATGCATTTGGATACTAATGAAGCGAATAGAATTCCTTCAAAAAATTTTAAAAGAACAATTCCTTTTAGCTTCATTTTATAAAGTATTTGGTTTGTCTACGTCTTAAACTCATAATGTAGATGGAAAGTCCACAAATGGTATTCGAGTATTGGAAAAGTTTGAGCATAGATTTTCTAGAATTTTTCTAGATTTAAAGGATTAGGAGTTTCCAAAAAGATTAAACATATTATATTTGCCTTTTAGAGGAAAGAGCTCAAGAATTTTTGAAAATTACTCATGTTTTTTCAATAAATGGACAGTAATGGCTTTTTCTCAAAAATCAGTATTAAACACACAAAAAAATAGGGTAAAAATATTCCATCTTGATTTCATTTATTTCCATTTCAGTGCCTTTTTAAATGTTCAGATTAACAGAAGTAAGAAAGTGAACGCAGAACCAAAAATATGAATTAAAAAATTTAAAAGTTCTGAGAGAAAAAAGGAGTTTAGAACGTAAATTTCTACTATTTTCTTGCAATAGCGTTATACTGACAAATACTTTTTTTTTTTTACAGTTTTAATGGATATATTTTACCATGTTATTTAGTTTTCCTTCCAATTTTTGTGATAACTTCTAATCTTAATAATAATTGGCACTTCTGTGTTTTTCTATTACTAAGATATACATCAACATTATTTTATCACTGTAAACATATTTAGAGCATCGTAGTTTTATTAAATAATGCCTCTAATGTGTTTATTTTTATAGGTAATGTATATAATATGCTGCTACCCATGAGTAGTTTTGCCAATAATCTATGTAATATGTCATTCCAGTATGTTTTTTTTCGTAAGCAGACATCATAACACGCTGTTTCTCACGTTTTAAATGGTAATATGAAATAATATGCAGATTTTACTTATATTCTGATACATGAATTATATTACACTGGTTAATTGTTTTACTCACGTGTGGAGTGCGATCTGAAAGAGAGGACCACCAGTTATGGAGGATTAACTTGTGCTCTGGTGAATGATTGGTCATCATAGCGGAAGCAAACAAATATTCCGACACCAACTTCCAGAGTATTCACCTACAGGACCGCTCCAGCCAGCTGCCGCAATAGCTCGAAAAGAATATAGAACTTAAGCCAGTTAAAGAAACAATGGTTTGTAGTGGCTTTTGTTAAATACGGATGCTCTGGTTGATCCGCTTTGAGTCAGTGTCTCTCTCCCTCACACCCCACCAACACAACTTTCCTTGACGCCAAGATCACTCCGCTGGACAGTCATAACATTGGCAATGGGTGCCATGGCGTTAATTAGACCATCATCTTTTTTAAAGTTTTCTAGCGATTGTTAAGACGTAGGCTTTAGTGGCAATTATTATGGGTTGTCAGGGTGATATCTATGGATGCGAGTATTGCACTATTTCTTCCGTTTTTTCGCTACAGGCTCGTCGCTTCCTGCAGCCATGCTGTTGGTGGCTCTTGCACTAGGACTCGCCATTCTCGCACCAGCTCCAGCGAGTGGACGTAAGTATTATTCCACACCGTGGAAGAGGCGCATCCACTCTGTTGAAGCAGATATTTTTTACCACTGTTATTGATTTTAATCGCTGTCAGATCTGAAGAGTAAAGGAAGTATTATTTAAATACCGCGCGACAATTGAACGCATTGTCTTCCAAATAGAAATAATTTACAGACTCTCTAGTGGTTTATTTGGTAACGCCGGTGTTGTGTCGTGAGTTAGGAATTTTGTAGATCCTATCACTTGAACATTACACATTTACATTTATTCACCCAAATTCTGTAGCTAACTTTGACAACTAGCAACTCATACTCGTTTGGTTACTTCCCCTGAATAGATTTCCAATTCCAGATTTGACCTTCCTAGTCTTCGTTCGCGAAAATATGTATTGTACATATAAAATAATAAAATAGGGATATTGGAACCCATGTCTGGCTCCATAGTGACAACACCAGTAATTCCTAATTAAATGCATGACAAGGCTATAACTGATATCATAACAACTTACTACTGTAACAATTAGGCGCAGTCTCCCTCAAGTTGTTGATTAAGACTGCAACCAAGCAAGTAAATACATCAAAAACGTCTCCACTATCATCATCATCATCATCATCATCATCATCATCATCATCATCATCATCATCATCATCATCATCAGTGATGCATTGACTATTCTCACAATTAGCGTTTGCTGATCTTCATGATTTACAGGTATTTTTCTTTAAACTACGATAAGCTTTACGTGTAGAAAAACTGTGTTTTGCTCGCACCACAGTCTGCATTAATAGAAACAGTGAAGTTGGAAATGACTTCTCTGGTGACAAAAGTTTCACGTGCTACCTTTGCGCTTAAACTGATTGATCAAGTGACTATTACTGTCACATCTAACGCCGGACGTTTTAATCAATGGCGCTGTCTGCGAGTTTGTTCAACTCGCCGATTAGTTCCATACATTCTTTGGAAATAGTTCCTAATGAAGTAGGAATTCCTAAAGTCCTTGCCATACTAAGATCGTGTTCGAATGAGTCTTCTCTGCTTAGCGTCGGTGCTCAAGCCAACCTCAACCCAATCTCGAAAGCCTTTATTCAAGGTATTCGCAGAATAGGTTTTTTTCCTTAGTATCTTTAACGCGGCAGAAAATTGTGCTACTGCCCGATCATCCTTCTTCTGCACGTGTTTATGAAATCTCCATCCTTCAACTATGAATAGAGACATCAGGACAAAACAATTCCGTACTGTTTCATTTAACCGATTTTTAAGTCTGTGCCAAATTAGAGGAAACCAATTATTTAACTAAGGCGGAAGTTTGCCCCAAATCGAGAAAAGAAATAGTTCCGTCCCTGCATCATCCGGCACATATTTTACTCACAGAAAGTTGGATTCCTTCAGCAGGTGCGTCCTCGTCAGAGCCGAGACTACCGAGGTATTCAGAAGAAATTAGCTTGATGAATCAGGTACTAAATAAGAATACATTAAACATCAAACAATGAAAATATGCATTCACAACTGTTCTCGAATCTACACTGAACGAGTATACTTCATTCTCGTTGCTAGCTGTAACCGGGGGTTTAATTTTGTAGATTCTAAACGACAAAGAATGACGCAGAAACTAAAGTTATTTTATTTTTCTTCCATCTCCAACACTAAAGAGTACACCATGCAAAATATTACCAAGGATTATGCCCCTTGTTTCCAACTGGTACCTTTCGGTTTTTCCACTTTGCCTATTTGCTGATGTTATTCGTCGCTGTACCGTCTTGTCGCAATCCTTATCGCCCATAGTCTTCAAACTCTGAAAACCAACGCCAAAGAAATAGAAGTTGTTTATTATTTTACCAAAATTCTTAACAAATGTGATTTTAAACACAAGTGAAGTTAGAACGGTTTTGTAAAATACGTATTAAACTAATTACCTGATGACGACGACTCGACTAAGCACAACAGTCCAGCTGTCAAGGACATCACACTCCAGGTAAGCAGCTCACCGAAACTGGCCCATTATTATTATTATTATTATTATTATTATTATTATTATTATTATTATTATTATTATTATTATTATTTTTATTATTATTATTATTATTATTATTATTATTATTTGCTTGTTCTTTCTGAAAACTGAAGTATTACTAATGAAAACAAGTTCGGTGTTCAGTGTTTGTTTTACTGTTCCATATGGATATTTATTCTGTATCTCACTAAAACGATAGACTATTTATATGAAAAGGAGGCAAATAAAACCACTGGCGACATGCAAACATCAGAACGAGAGGAAGCGTTCTCGTGTCAGGGTGTGTCAGGGTGTGTCAGGGGTGTCAGGGTGTGTCAGGTGTGTCAGGGTGTCAGGGTGTGTCAGGGTGTGTCAGGGTGTGTCAGTGTGTCAGGGTGTGTCAGGGTGTCAGGGTGTGTCAGGGTGTCAGGGTGTGTCAGTGTGTCAGTGTGTGTCAGGGTGTCAGGGTGTGTCAGTGTGTCAGGGTGTGTCAGGGTGTCAGGGTGTGTCAGGGTGGTGGTGCACGAAAAGTTGATGCATGGAATAAAATCCCAACATTAATCGACAAACGAATTATTTCATCTTGCTTCTTTATGGATCGTGTGAGCTAGCGCTATTTCCGTAAGTCCTCTTGCAATCTTCTACAGCGGGTTGTTGGCAACACGCCATCTGATTTTGATCGGTTTGAATCGACCAGCCGAGAACCGGCTACTGGAAAACTTAGAATTTCACAGTCACAGAAAGGATGGTCTCCTCCTTCTTCACTCTGCTTGCTTTCCGAAAATCTTCGGAAGATTCTGAGATATGCGCCCTGTGGCCATCTGTTCTATCGATAGGTAAATCTGTATTTTAACGCTGTGCATTTTAAATTTGTACTAAGGGATAAAATGTCTTACCGCGTTTTTGTCCTTTAACAATACCATTCATCGTTATTATTTCAGAAATTGTTTGCAGAGAAAAATTCGAATGGATTAGAGATCCAGATGACTGCAGCGTATTTTACCGATGCGACAACTGGAAGCCGAAGGAGTTTGTCTGCAGCAACGGCCAGTTTTTCAACACAAACATAAGTGCCTGTGACTATGCGGAGAATGTGCGTGACTGCCCCAGAGGTGGAGGCGGTGATAACTGAGGGCACCACCATCAAGGTATTGCGATCCTTTACGAGTTAGAAAAAACAAAGATTTTCCGGACATCGAAATGCCGTATTTGACAGCGTTTGAAACCCTACGCTGTACATAATTTTCTCTTTCCTTAGACTTTTAAGTCTATAAAATTGTTTTTTTTTTATTTGTTAGATCTCATCTGCATGACAGATATACTTTATTTGTTTACTGAAATTATCCGTAGGAGCAATGATCACTTTTACCTAACTGCTTACGCTATCAAGCATCTTCTAAAGCGATGAAACAAATCGGTATATATTTATATGTTCTAAAAACGGAATACACACTCAAGCGTTTTGGAATTCAGCATCAACTTATAATGAGACAACTTGATAGGCACTCACGAAGCCCAAATGAAAATGAGCAGAATTAGAGTTTGAAATACTGGAAACCAGCCTGGGGAAAGATGGCTTTTATAGAAAAAAGGGTTTTATATCAATTCTAAAAAAACAGAAATCCTATTTGCTTAAACACACAATCATTGAGTGAACACTGAATTGATGCTATTATTAATGCATCTTAACATTCTGTAAACCAAAAACTTAAATTTAACTTTGTTCCATAAGAATCTTTTTTATTGACAATGTTTTTAATTTTTTCCTTGGGGGGGTGAAAAGAAAAAAATAGATTTTTGTTTTGGCCAACTCTTGAGCATCCAACGTACAGTTTTCTGGGGGGAAAGCAGGGACTCTCCAAATTGATGCCAATAGCTTTCAATGATTGGCCCTGTGATTTATTAATGGTCACAGCAAAGCAGACTGGCTTATAGGATGATAAGAAACCTGTAGCAAGCAACTGTTTGAATTTCTATTGTTGTCTTTAAATTTATACTGGTGTAAGATATCAAAACCTGCTGTTGATGGTGTTCAAATGGCTTTCGGCGCTGATTTGAACAATTGAAATCTGTGGTCACTTCTCAGTTAAATGAGCACCGTGAAGCTGCACTAACTGTGAACCATGAAAGTTGGCCTTTGAGGCCAGGCTCTGATTTCCTTGGGTCCTGCTTTGTGCAGTAAACTAAGTGTAATCTACAAGGTTTTTGAAAAGCAGCCTTTGGTAACCTCAAAACGGACTTCAAGGTCAGCGTTCGGCAGCTTAAAACCCTGCCCAGATTCTGAAGTACCCACACCCGAAATCTGGCGCCTCTGGGTGCCGCAGTTCGGCCGTGAAAGAGTAACAAACAAACGCAATCATGCACAAACACTTGAAAATATGTATTATATCTAAGACCCTACACTTTCGTCGTTTGGAGGGCGGACGTAACATCATATGGCCCTAATACAACTATCTCTCGCTATGACACACTGCTGATAGACTGGCGCACGGGTCGTATCCTCCACGATAAAGTCGCATTCAACACGCAGCATGGCCGGTAGAAACGGTTGTTATTCTGCCTTTAAAAAAAGCTTCTGTCGGATCTTCCGGGTGAATCAACGTCGCTGTAGAAGCGAGTAGAGAACCAGGTGCCGGCCATTTTCTACATACCTCCGGGCTGTCAATTTTCGCTTAAGAACCACTGGCAACCGTGAAAAATTAATCGCATCCCGTGGTGTCATCGCCACATATTTACCTTGCCGTCGGACGCAACAGTTTTAAAATCGTCCGTGCAGATATCAAACTGGGCCACGCTAAGCACGCGTCTGGTACTAACTGCTGACGTGAGCAAGGATGAGGGCCTCCGACAAGTTATCTCACCCAGCCTCTTAATGAAGGCGATTGGATGCAGTGGCACACGATTTGTCCTTTCAATAAATAATGTACCAAGTCCCTGTCGAGTAGCTATTAGCTTGCATTTGTCGGTGAGATGAGGTTGGCTATGCCCAGGCCTATTTCTGATTCTTCCTGTAACTTCACGGTTGGATGCGCCACAAATTACGATGCACAACTGCGACCCGTTTTTGGAAAAGGCCTTAATCCAACAGCTGCGGTTTCCGTCTGTCCGCCTCGTCGGTCGTGACAATTTGATGGCCTTTAAAGCAGCATTCTGCCTGTATAATCATTAAAATTTCCGTGTGAAAAAATATAGTCATTCTGGGAAACAAACATTCGTGCTTCAAACAACACAAGGACAGGCAAATGTTCGACCAGTTAGTACTTACTGACGTCATTGAATATGGCTGCACTCGTGTAAACGTTGTTGATACGTGTGTCAGTAAATATATAGTTTCATTATGTAAGTCATATTTCTTGGAAATGGTCTTGCGTTTTTCTAAATGTTTCAGCATGTAGATAAATAAATAAAATAAATAATTTTAGAATAGGTGTATAAGCTTTAAATGCCTATATCTCACAGTATTAAAGACTGATCATAATGTAGACTTAACAACTGAAAATTTTGTAAACATCTAGATGGCACGTGTTTAACATGTTCAACATCTCGTGTTTAGTACTTAGATATTGTTCACATAATATTTAATATCTTTCCATGAGACATTTAGATGTTCTTATGTCATATATAAAGGCAAGATCTTTTTTCCGTAAACAGTCAAAGCATAACTTTCAAGGAAATGTCATTAGATGTAAAACAACCATTGTTTAGAATATGTACGTATTTTGTTGTATACCTCCAGGGTGCATTTACATCTTACTACTCTTCACATCTTATTACTCAGCGATGGTTGAGCCAAAGAGACTTGTTGCACAGTACCTTCTTTATTAATATAACTCTTTTCAACAACAAATCCTTATATCGATTCAAGTTTACGTGTTTTGCATTGCGAATGTATTGGCCAAACATCCAGCCAGTGCTTCTAAGTTGGCCGGAGGACTGAACGTCGAAGGAGTCCTCAACATGCATAATATAATGTAATATATAGAGGTTTAAAAAACAAACAAGTTTTATGGATTTTATTTGTAGGATAACTAACCAAGTATTATTAACTATAGGACACAGTATGTTGGAAATCTATAGGGAACTAGTTTAACAAAACTAACAGTATTCCTCGGATTTAAATGTCACCTTTTGGAGATGGGGAGAGATCTACGCCGAGACTGATGTAAGAATAATATAATTACTGCTCGTTATATAAGATCGTGTATCCAGCATCTACAAATAGAGTTCTAGTAAGGTTTTTCGGATAATACTTGTGATGTGTAACTCCTGACTAGCTAGCATTTTTACCACCGCTCAAAAGCTTCATAACCGTACCTGGGTAAACCTGCTTGGTCTCTTAGGTTGATATTCCACGTCTCCAATTCACTTCTAACTTAATGCTGTGAGATTTCCTCAGACTTATAAAGTCAGGAAAGAATTCACCGAGATGATAATGGTCACGCAGCACTTTCCTTACTCCCTTACTAGCCATTTTGACCAACAAACACATTGCAAATTAATTAATTATTTTTTTATTTAAATGCTAAACATCTTGAATAATAAGCATGTCTATGCATATTTGAAAAGGTTTAATCACAAACATTTAAAATAAAAAAAAAATAGATTTAAAAGTAAAATTCATGACTCTAGAGGAAAGAAAGTAGAAATGAGGTTTCCGCACATGACGATATTCCTATAAACATCTTAGTATCATAAAGTATCGTCGGTAATAAATTAAAAGAAAGTTTCCTAATGATTTTTAAAACGTTTTGTTCCATTACTGACTTTGATGGGTGTTACGGTGTAAGGAAGTCCCCGGAAGACACCATTCTATCTGTAGTAGTCCGGTCGGAGCACAACATAAAAATTTTGTGCAGCCAGCAGTTAGTATTGTAAATAAATGCCCATTATCTAACTGGCAAAATTCTTCATCTTTTTTGTAAACTAAAAACGTGTCATAAAATTTACCGAGTAAAGTCAATTTTTATTGACGTAATTTACAAACAAACGAAGTCATTTTATAAAAGTTTCGCTTAAGAATTATGTAATTTCGTCTTGTCTTTCAGTACTTAATGCTGAATTGGCCAAAATTCATTGGCGTTAATCATGTGTGGTCATACAGTCCTGGACATCATGACAGTGTCATTTAAGATCGTGTAACACTAATTCGACCGGCACCAGAGGCATTTGTCGATCAGAAAGAAAAAAAAATATATAGAGTTGATCTTCGGAACAAGCCCTCGTTCTTCGAATGAAAATTGTCGGAATTAGAGTTTGCACAAAACTGAACATCTATGACCTCAATTTCATCGTCCCACGTGTCCGAAACTATGAGATTCAAAGATTTCCAGTAACAGCCATACACCGTCATGGTATACAATTAATTTTCTCGGTCAGATAGTGGTTTTTAAGTTACTTGCAAGTGTATACCATGTCTAAACCAAGCTACAAAACCCATAAATTTCGTCCAGATGGAGAAGCTACTGATGCAAAAACACCTTATATTTATTCTGTAGCAAAATATCATTTCAATAAGCACACGCTCAAGTGCACATGTCGTAACTCCTCAATCACTAGGCCAGATGTTTTGGATTTGTGGTTTGGTTATTTTACTGTATAAAGTTAACAGAGTCATGTGCCCTGAGCTACAGCCGAATGTACCTGCGGTCTATTTTGTGGCCAGGCACCGATTTGACCAAAAAGCGTTTTGTTTCTTCTTAAATTCACTCTATCATTTTTTTTTAAATTCTAAAATTAATTTAATTCTAAATATTATTCTTTACCAATTTATTAAAAAGTTTAAACTCTTTAACTTGCACTTATATATTTTTTAAAATTCACTATTTTCAGATCACGTGGGAAGACGGCGATGATTTAAAGAATACGATTCCTTTGTGCAAAACCTTTGTTTCATAAAAGAGTAATAAACACATTTCACTGTTAGAAATAAGACCATTATAATGTTTTTACTTCCTGGATTTTTACCTGCTTATTTCTCAAACCTCTTATTCTGATAATAAAAGTTAATTTAGAGGTATGGTATTAATCAGAGGTGACGCGGTAGTCGGTTCCGGACCCCCCAAGTCGCGGGGCCGGAGTTCGAATCCCGATCGGAAATGGCTTGGTATGACGTACCGGATTTTCTCTCGCAGCAGTCCGCGTGGGCTTGCTCACAAATTTAAAAAAAAATAAAGTCCTATAGTAGAGACTTTCGGGAGGTTTGAACACACATAATTACACCTGGACGTCTGTGAGAGGCCTAGCCATCGTTAAAGCTGGTTTCGGATTGGCCTTCTACAGGCTTAGCAAAGAGACAACAGGGAAGAAGAAAATAGTAATTAGAGACGTAAAATTAATCAAAATTAGTAGTTTTATGAACTGGTTTGACTGCAGACAGCAAGGCGTTTTTGAGAACAGAATTAATTCTTCAAAGATCACGTTTTTATGTTAAATTTTTGAATTTTAATTTTTATAATAAAACTAGCATCTGCTTTTAACTAAATTATGAAAAGAGACAGAAAAAGGAAAAGAAAGAATTATTTAAATCGAAAATAACGTTAATATTAAGGATAAATAATGGTAAAGTATGATCGAATCTTATATGCAAAACAAAAACATAAATACCTTATTAACCCTTTATATATTATCTGGGGTACATTTTCACCCTGCTATTTTTCAGATTTATCAGATAAGAGCTAACGATTACTATAAGGTAAAGCAATTTAAAGTTAAAATAGCAGATTTAATTATAAATATTTAAAATCAAAATACCAACTAACCAATGCAGAAAAAAAGAGATGACAAAAAAGACACAATAAAAAACAATCAGGAATATATCTTGCATTAACATTTGTTATTTTCAATGAAAATACCGCTTAAAATAATAATAATAATAATGATAACTGAAACACTGTGTCTATACTTTAAATATTTGTGTAGCGAAAAGAGCGGTAACATTTGACTAAAACACGTTTGGATCATACAGGTACATGAAAAACACATCCGACAGGAGAGTGGCGGTCTCCTTATACTGGCCCAATACTCTGTTTTTGCAGAAGTATATAATTTGGGTAGTGATCCATGCTTCAGTTATTAAAACAATTTCCTACTGATCCTAAGAGTAAAATCGTTGACTGTTACCAAAAGAATCTCAAAATTTGCAAAGTTTTAGCTACACTTGATGCTAACAACACAAACGTTTAACACGTTAAGCATCCGAAACCTGGGCTTTGAGTTGGAACCCATTCGGAAAAGATGACTCGAGAAAAGAAATACGGCGACTGACACACTGCCAGTGGAACTAAAGTTAGTGCCAAAAACTACGTTGAAATTTAAAAGAAACAAACTATACATAAATTGTACGATATCCTTAAGGTAACCCATTTGCACAGAATTCAAAACTGACCATCAAGTTTATTTTACGTAATATCTGGGTATTGTACGATGCATTTAATGACGTCACATTGAAAACTACTAGATGACTTAAAGTTACAAGTCCTTTAGTAGCCTAAACGGCCACCTCTGGGATGAACTGAAGCCTTTTACTTGCGTTCCATACTGTTTGTCAAACGTCTGGCATAGTCTTGTGGCTGTGCATTCTCACTCATCTGTCAAGGCTTGAGGAATTTCCGGAATGGTCACAGGAGCACGTCGTCTCTGTTAAGTGAACCTGGAGCCCATCTCAGACATGTTTAGGTCGAGGTGGGTGGGACGAAGCAGAACACGAAAGACGTTGGTTACTTTTTCCTGAAGGTGGTTTACGACTATTCATATATTAATTATCGTCGATGAAGGTCAATTGATTAACGTGACTTCGTGCAGACAAAATGACAACAGGTGCAATTATCTCAACCGGGCTGCGCTAACCTGTAAGAGTAATATCAGAGAAATTCAGTTCACTTCTGTGATCACATAGCAGAGCAACACCAGACTACGCCAATCCCAGGACGGCCTCTCTCTAATGCGCTACAGCCAATACAGCATTGACTTAGTTCACAGCGAACACGCCTGTGTCAGAATCGGCTGATAACGCTGTGCTACATCAGGTTCAGCAGCTTTCTGTCTACTTTGTTCATAGTCTAGTTATTGATACGCGGTGGTAAGTCGTCGTCTAGCACCATATTCTAAATGTTCGGCCATTTTATTAAGTGAACATCTGTGACAGTCTTTATACCCCATTTTACTCGAACTCACCTGATTTCGCAGGTACAATCCATCCAGGAAAAAAGCTACATGCAGCACTTGAAGTTATAGGATTTTCGCCTGTTTCAAGCCTTTAATTGACCGATTTGAATGATCACGCAACACTTATGACCAATGCGATGTAAACAGTCGAAAAAGGGTCCACAAAATATTTTATATTGTTTTTCTATTGTGTAGCGCCACGTTGAGATGAGGGCAGGAGGACCAGAAAGCAGTAATTTCCAGAAATCCCATAAGTCAAATAAAATTTCCGGAGAGCATGGAAACAAACGGGAATTTTGAAAGGAAATTTTGTAATCGGATGAATCAAAATTCAAATTGCTTGGCTCAGATGGGCGTCACCATGTACAGTGTGTGTGTGGGGGTGGTGATGACAACGTCTCCGTCCGGGGCCGTGGAGAGGCTGAGAGCTTCGGTCAGATCCACTTCAGTAAGGCGAACATAGAACAGGTGTAGAAATGTAGGGAGACATACCGAACAATAGAATGGTAATTTGAACTCTGGATGCTTTCGTGACCACCGCACTAACTTTCTAGCCGATCAGCTACAAAACAACTCTTCATAACATTTTATTACGAGCTCTTACAATTTCCTGAAAAGGGAAGAAACTAGCAAATATCTCGTGGGTTCATCGAAGACAATAACAACTCCAGACATTTATTTACGGCACTATTTCTTACTATTACAAACTGGTGGACATCTTTACAAACTCCCAGGGGGGGGAGGGGAAGGGGGCAAACGTTTGGCACAACATTCATGAAGAAATATCACCACTGCAAACATTGAACAGATCAAAAAAACTGCCGACTTACCGAGGAAAGTTTCGACCTGAAACGAATGGGGAATTCTACGATAATACGTAGTAACAGAGAAACGTGGGGGGGGGGTAACATGAACGACTGGTGTATGCATGGCAATAGATACATCCAGAAAGATAATAAGACGCGGCGATAACATAGACATATGGACAGGATCACGTCTACCCCGGTTTACATTAGCAAAATACGTAACGTGTACTGACCGGCGGACTGGATCTTGTAGGCAAGCGTGATAGATTTAAAGAAGGTATTTGATTGGCTCCTGTTAAAAGTAGACGTCTGATGACAGCAACCAATGGCATCCATTCATTTCAGTCGGAACATGTACCATCCGGCGATTTTAATCTGTTTACTCAAGTCCGACAACAAAAATATAGGTTTCATACAATGCTGTAAACAAAACTTCACTGTCATTTTTTTTAAAAAAAAGACAGATATAAAGCACCTTTACTTAAACACAGCAGTTGTAACTATGAAAAAAAAGAAGTAAATATTGTCAGAAAATTTCAATATTTTTTACAAGTATAAAAAATCGTCAGAAAGTCAATTAAAAAAAACAACCACTTCCTTGTTTCGAAATATACTAAAATATAGTTTTATCCTTCATATGGAAAGTGTTGCTAATTCTAGATATTTCTGCTGGTGCGTAGAGAGATGTAGAATCCCAGTCGAGCGTCTTTCTAAAAACTTATCTAGTTACTTACAAATAGACCCACTTATTAATTATGACTAAAACGAACAAGTTTTAACCCTCAAATATCGGTGGAAAGATGTGCATTTGGAAATGTAACGGGAAACACGGAAATACTTCGTCAATAATTTTATTCCCTTTCAGAGGATTCCGAGTCTCTCAAAGGCATCGCATCATCTTATCAGAAAAAGCCCCTGTGATAGTGAAATAGGGAGCCTATTCCGCTTGACGAATGTTACTTTAGACGTTGTCGAAACGTCTATTTAGTTTTCTTTTCAACCAAATCAAAAACTTCGTTGCAGAAGAAAATTGTACATAATTCCAAAAAAAAAACAAACACAAAGACTTCGTATTGTTAAGTTTAAAATGTTTTTAGAGTAATAAATGTAATATTAATTATAGAATTTTCCAGGTCGATTCTATTATCGTTTATAATTACGGAGTATGGAGTACATTAAAAACTGATCTAGTTAGAAATCAATATGGCCACCCACACACAATCGCTCCAAGTCTTATTGTGGGCTGGACGGCTGGCTGAAAACACGCGGAGGCGTAAATCAACTTAGAGTCAATCAGAGAATGTGAGTTAGTGACTGTCTGACTGGTCCATAAGGTTCCCAAGCCCATACGCACCTTGTACCAGGCTTAGTGACGTCGATGGTGTAACGGCTGAGGGATGTAGGTAATGCTCCCCTAACAGGACCTTTTCTGCTACAGCGGTCACAAGGTCAGCTGTAAACAGAAAGGTCGCTTAATGCACAAACAGCTCTTGTTGCAGACAGGGTTAGCGAATACGGTCTCTTTGTCACCCGGACATAGAGAGCCATTAACGTTAAGCGCTGCTGCTCCGACAGCTGCAGCATCCGTTCTTGGGAATATTTTCATGATGTGATCGGAAGGACGGTGTCCAGCAGTCGTCTTAGAGCCCACATGGTTACGAACAAGTTTAGGAGACAGCCTTCGGGTGAACCATAAACAGGGCTCCCAGAAAGACTATATATATATATACTTTTTGAAGTATTTGAACAAAAACGTAGGCTGTGGAAAATAAAAATAAAAAAGCCTTAACGAAAACATAAACAAAAATTCCCATCTCTGTTATTCATTGAACTGGAAGATCTGACGGATTCGCATTTTATGCGCTGGAAAATCGGATCGACGAAAGGCTTCTTATAAGTCTACCATACATCTCAAAGCGCTCGCGATAATGGAGAATGAACAGTTTTCTTTCGCTGACAAGACTTGGCTTATTCAGTTCTTATTATTGTAGCGGATAAACAAAGCATCTAACATGCTTTAAACAAACTAAGAGCAATATTCATCATTCCGATTTGACAGGGGGTTCGTTTGCTGTTTGAATCTTTGTTTCTATTCGTATTACTGGACTCGGTTCTTTTCTAAGATGGTTAAACACTGATACACCATAGGCTTATTTTGTTTAAAAAAGACTATCAGACCGTTTGCACCATTGGCATTTAGACTGTCCATGGTAGTTAAATCAGGCATCAGTGTATAAGCCGGCGGTTACTGTTCTTTTTGGAACTTCCGGCTCATATCTGGCGAAAAAAAACAAACAGATAACAACAACTTTAAAATTCCGGGTATTAAACGTTGTTTTGTTGAAGTTTGTAACATAAAAATAATAAATAAAAGGTATATAATGTAATGATATTCTAGTGTATTCGTAAATAATTGATGTTCAAATATTTTTCTTTCTTTTGTTGTTTCTACAAATACTGTTTAGAGTATCTGAGTAATTGCCATGGCAATCCAAGCCAAAAGATCAATCTCATTGACCGGAATGGCCGTGGTGAGTATTTATCTGGACCAGAACGGAAGCACACTGGTTTCAGTTTTAGACAGAAACTACAACATAATAAATGAGAATGATTTTACTTTTCTCTGAGTTGTAAAAATATGAATAACAAAAAAATTGGCATAGGACGCTGAATATAGTTGACCACCTAAAGCGTCTATGCAACAGAATTGTAATACAAATCCTACCTTCTTTGAGGAATATTTTTGCAAAGTGAAAATGGTAAAACAACAACTTTGCTTGTGGAAATAATATTTAAAGTATACTTGGGGAAATTTTCCTTAATATTTTGCCAATAATACTATCGTTAATTTAAATATTAATCTTAATTTATTTTATTTTTTGAAATAATTTACAATCGACATGACTTTGCCATGCGACTGCACTAGATGGCAGGCAATGAACTACTTGAGCAGTCAACGAACGAAAAATTTCTCCAAAGTAATGGCCATTTTAGAAGTTTTACTGTATATGACATCATCAGCTTCCGTAAACATCTGTATGAATTAAATAATTTCAGACCACACTATAATTAAACCGCTTCGTAAGTGTTCTTCCAAGTCACGTATTTGAGAAGAGCACCTTTCTGTCGATTACTGCTGTTTCGTACAAGGGAAACACAAAGTCTTCAGCAAGCACATTGTCGTGTCCTTTTGTCGGAGCTCACGTACCAAGCAGCTGTCGTCGACTTTAAGACCGCCCCGACATCCGGGCTCTGTCTGTCCGTCACCTGCCGCCACTTTGGTCTGTATAGCTCGCGCGTACCATCTTACGGAAGCTGAAGACGCTTTCTCGGCAGTTCCTCGGACGGAGTAGGGCAGTTCCGGCTGGCAACAGAAGCTAGGTAGGTGGTTCGCCGTATGGAGATTTCGATGGTGACGGAGGCTGATGAGAAATATAACGCTAAAAAAAAGGAATCATTTCTAAAATCGGTTTTCGTGCCAAAAGTAAGTTACGATAAAGTGAATTCTAAATGCAGCCAATGGAAGCCGAATGTAAACTGGAAGCAAAGCAGTTAGCAGAGAAAAGTAAGTAGCGGGTGAGTAGAAAAGCGGTTACCTGACCACCAAGGCGAAGTGTCATTAAACTCTGTTTACCCCATATTGGAATTAAACTTGGTCAAGAGTATTTTTCTTATTAAAATTCTTTTAAATTAGTGATTTTTAAATCCTTTTCTATTTATTTTTAGGAGGTCGTGCGATGGCGTAAGTTTGAAGACAAAATATAAAAGGGAAACTGATTGGTCAGTTTGGCGGCATTGTCTTGATTTAGCCGCACTCCGGCCCCTGTCTGTGTGATGCGCTTGCCATTAAATCCCATCATTAGCCTTGTTGCAGATCGTATATGGCGAACTCCACGGGCACTTCTCGTAAACCGGTCACCTCACCAAATAGGCTAAGCGACAGAGGGCGATCCGTTCGCACGTATTTTCAAAATCTCGCGACTCCCTTAAAAAAGAGCCGTTGCCCTGGAAACGCTTCGATGTCTTTCAGGACGCGAAAAGTGGTTAGTAGCAAGGAAAAGCTGCACCCGGTCTCTACAGCAAACAGAGGATTCCACGGTGGCTAACCAACCGTCACCGTTGCTATTTCTCACCTGTAGCGGTTTTCCGAGAACAACGCGACATATCCTTAACTTAATTTTACTTCGCTCTTTGTCGTTGTTTGATTAACTTTGTCTACTTTATACCTTTTCCCCCTTCTTTTTCTAAAGACATACATGTGGGTTCCTCTGGTATGTGTCGCCTTGGCAGCATGGACACACGTGAAAGCTGGTAAGTTTATCTGACAATGCTGGCTGACTGTTTGCCTGTTAGCTGATTTCAGAAAGAGTATTTTTCTTTTTAAATTTGTCTGATAGATAACAATATGTAGTTTAGATTCAGAATACGTTTTTTAAACCCTCTGTATATCACCGGGGTATCCCGCTATTCAAATCGGTATTACTCAGCACAAGTTGAGAAGGGCGGTGAAGCACAATATCCTCCTTGTTAATGTATCCCCTTTGTAATGACGAATCCGTATATCGTTCCATTCCCAACTGTTTTGCATTACGAGTTTGGTAACTAAGTATAATAGAGCTTCTAGGCTTGGGTAGGTAAAAACGGACATCGTGGTATATAGAGAGCTGAAACACGTCACCCGTTTGTACAAAAGCTTTAGCCCTCGATACTTTATATAACTTAACCATAGCCGTTCAGAACTTTCAAGCTTTTGATAAAAAAAAACTGCAGGTTCCAATTAAAGCCCACATTATTTAAGCCATCTACCGAAAGATGGATTCCAAAGTGTGTCCTGATTTATCGAGATAATCAGCACACAGCTAGGTATTTCTACTTTTCTTTCTTTCCAATTCATATAGATTTTATAATTTCAAGCTGTTTTATAATATTTAGATTTCATAAAAGTCATAGATGCAATTTACATTAAGTGAAGTTCTCAATCTTTGGGCCTCGGGTGTCGACATTTTTTTCGCTTCCACCTGAAACAATGAGTACAGTTGAAGAAATGCCAATCCACGAGTTGCACTTGGAAAACATTCAACTAGAGATTTTTGGTCTGATATTTACTCTAGCCCCACAGTAACTGCCAGCGTTTTGTTAGGCTTTGCTAAATAAATTATATATATAATGCATAAAAACCTGTTATCGACATTTTCTTAGTACAAAGTGAAACTCATGTTTGTTTTAATAAGTACGCTTTCTGATATTATCTTTACTTGAGCTCAAGGGAACCTGATGATGCCAGTTCCCATGTAATCAAAATCGATTATCACCTCTACGTCAACGAATATGCAAATTAGAAAACCTCAAATTTGTATGAATAAAATTAATTTTTAAAAATTTAATTGAAAAATGTGATATATGGCCTTTGATCGTATAGACAACAAAATTATATTTTATGGAGAATAGAAGAAAATTTACAGTTTGAAAGATAAAAGTAAGTTGTTTGAAGGACTGTTGACCGAGAGCTTTTCTGATACGCACCGTTGTTGTTGTTGTTGTTGTTTTTGCAGATATAGTCTGTAATGTCCGGTACGATTACATACCGGACCCTGATGACTGCAGAGCTTTTTACCGGTGTGATGACTATGAGGTGTCGCGTCAGTACCGGTGTGATCAGGGCTTGGGATTCAATCCCAAAAGTCGCTTTTGTGATGATCCTCGGAAAATCCCGGAATGTCATCTTCAGATGTCGCAGACAGGTGCAAATATTATATTGTGTCGCATTAAAAAAGACAAAAAAACAACCGAGCGAAGTTGTAGACGGCCGTCTGAGCATCAGGCAGCTTTTGGTCGTAGACAACCGATCGAAGACAGAGCTCGTCTCGTGAGTAATTAAATACGGTGGGCGGAGGACCGACCGCCAGCCTGCTGAAGTGGTATTTAAAACACTACACAGACCATGTGCAATGTTCCCTTCACAGTAGCGAGACAGCGGCGGTGGGTCAATAAGAACAACAATAGTCTTAAAATGATCGAAGTCTTTCCTTAATAATAATAATAATAAATGTACAAATTCTAACGTAATTTAAGATTAATTTACATTAATTTTTGCCAATAAATCCAGTGTCCTGTAAGCATAGATAAAACGATTATCTCCACGTTTTGTTTATATATATATAATATACACACTTTCTGCTGGCTTCTTCTTTTTTTGCGAACGTTTTTGCATTAGTTAGAAACGGCGAGAAAACGGAATAAAGTTTTAAAAATTAAGTAATTATTCGCTCTCTGTCATTCTATGTCGTCAGGGAGATGTACGTCTCACTCCGGACGGGTTCCCGACCCCGACGACTGCCGCAAGTTCTACAGCTGCGTCAACGGCATCGCGATCCACGAATCGTGCGCTGAGGGGACAGCCTTCGAGCCGATAACGAGGAGGTGCGATTTCTCCTTCAAGGTCCCGCGCTGTCGGGTCGCCACGCCATCCTCCTCAGCCGTCACGACCCCGTGTCCCGGAGAAGGCGGTCGCTGTTCGGATCTACCCACGCGAATTCCGGCCGACCCCGGCCAGAACGATGGCTGCGCGCCGTATCAGTCATTTAAACGAGACGTATCTGAGGGTGAGTGATGGCGTCGACGCGGATGCTGAGTGTTTTATTCTTTTATTTCCCCGGGAGAAAAAAAAAATGCAATTTTCCAAGTGATGGTTTTCGGGAGAGTTTCTCCTTAGGAGCTGGCGCGCTAACAGACCCACGTGTGTAAGGACCCCGCAGGCCGCGTTATCGCTTCGTGATCCAGCGTGAAGAGCACCTGAACAGTGCGAATCCCTTTTGAATATTCTATTGCTGTTTAAAGAGTTCTTTCTTTATAAAGTAAACCGAGATCAACAGGTTTTCAAACAATGCACACAGCATTCCGAAGTCGGCTCCCTCTACCGGCGAAGTCAGATCACCGCCGCACCGAACATTCGTATCTGGTTCGAAGATAGCCGTACACCTCTTGCCACCAAATCTTGTAAATCTGAAAACCTTTCTTACTTTTTAATTTACTTTACATTGTAACAGTTGCTCAGTGTAACTAGGGTTTTGAATCCAGTTCTGTCATTTTCTTCACGTATCTAAATGTATCCGTAGAAATTAATTACGATGTTTATAACTTATGTAATCACTCATCTTTGGTCTGAACTCGTGACTACAGCGCCCAGCACACAATCTATTGGCTGATCTATGACGGGGCACTGTCATTCCCCCCCTCTGTTTCACTTGCTTTGGCTTATAGGCGTCATGTTGTCCCTGGCTACGTAGTGGGTTCCATGGTGTAAAGTTCAAACCACAAAGAACTCACGTGACTACATAATTTTTTTTCTGATTTATTCTTAAGTGTGTAAATTAATTGCTCTCGCACTGTGTCTTTGTTTACAGACGATAAGGCAGACCCGAGATGCCCTAAACCCGATGGTATTTTTAAAAATCCGGACAACAATCAACATTACTTTGTTTGCTTGGGAGGAAAACTAACCGAAAAGGTATGCATCACCAATCTAGTGTTTGATGACAGAGAGAAGAGATGCGACTGGGCGTTCCTGCAGCGGGGTCCTCACCGCAGCAGCCCTGTATCGATAGGTTGACACTCCATGCTGGTTTTCTACAGGCTGCAGGCAGTTCACTGTATACTCGTGTCGCTGTGTGTAATCGAGAACCGAGTTTCTGTTGTCGGCCATGACTCCACATAAATCTAATGTTCAAATAAGCTTTCCTTATTTTTTTAGTTTACTAAATAAAGTTAGAAAATTGTTCTGCTTCCAGGTCTCAACCAAATACAAGATACACTGATGGCTAATTTAACTGGTGCAAAATGTAACCTGGTAATTACTATAACTGCACTAATCTTCTCTCTACATCGGCAGTGTGCTTGATCTATCGACGCAGACTCTGATGTTACCAATCTGCTGAAGAACACGTGTTGCCATCACTCTTGGCCGAAGAAGTAATTTGTTGGTGGCTAGGTCTTCCAAGATGGTAAAGTATTTATTTATAAGTCTCGCTGGCAAAGTGAAAAATCTATCAAGAGGATTTACTAGAAATCTTAATTTTTAGACTTGAAAGGAAAACTGAAGTGTTTGGAGGAAACTCACGTGACCAGCTGATGGACAAGAAACGAAGCCATGGATACGAGCCAGAACGAGTCGGGCCCTCAACCTCAGCATTTCAGTAGGCTAACCACGGAGCCGCCAATTTGCTTGTAAAGGTCCGAAGTTAAAGAAGTAATTCTGAATATTGATTGGTTTTCCAAATTAAATTAAATTAAAATTTTAAAATCATTTTAATACAAACTTTTCAAAGAAAAAAAGATTTTTAATAATTATCACTAAAGGTGTGGCTTGTGTCCAGACTTTTGGGGATCACAACGTACCCCTGTCTAGGCCATAGAGCACAAGATGCACCTCTAGATTAGATATGTATTTCACACCTGAATTTTTCTCAAAAGAAAGGTAAATGAAGAAATGTTAATATCTGCTTAAAGAAAAATATTGAAAGATAATTCTAAATGATTTCCAGTATTGGTGGGGGGGGGCAAACATATTCATCTTTTGTAAGGAAGAGTTTCCTATGGGTCATAGCGGCTTCAGCACCGCTTCTCTCTAACTGCCATGCTCCATCCTCCTTACAAACGACACCTGGAAGATTGCTGCCAGTCTGTGGGGCACCTGCTGTCTGAAAACCACTCCATAAACGTTCCACGGAAGGGAATGGAATTCTTTTAGGAATAAACAACTGAAACAACGTTTTTGTTCTGTTTGTATACCGACACGACTTTAGTAGGCGATTTGCCACTCCGTTCACAGTTTCATCGCTGATTTTGCGTCGATGTCTACACCTACTCTTCAAAGCGGGCAATGACGACTTGTATTACTTACCTATCGTAACTATGAAGGTGACGGACTACAGTCTGAAGTAAACGGACACTGATTACGCTGAGTATTAAAAAGGAGAATTATTAAATCACCCACCAAACAAAATCGAAACAGGTCACAGTCAAGAACGATGACCCAAAGAATGGTAAATGGCGTTTTTCCTCGTTGGATTAGGTAAGATTGTATATATATATATATATATATATATATAATATATATATATATATATACACAATGGCTTCTGATTCTTATGTGCTGAATGTTACGGTCAGTACAACCATAATCACGCCATTAACAAAATTAAAAGAGAGCGCAAAAGTGTAAATATAAGCAACCCCTTATTTATCGTTAACTTCAGTAAGTTTAACCCATCCCTGCTCTCTTTGGGAACATTCACATCCGCCTTCTTTAGCCCCCAACAAGTAACGGCTTATTACAAGACCTCGCCCACTTCCGCTGGTACCACCCGTTCTATTTACATGAACATAGCTATAAAAGCAGGTTGTTAGAACGTTCCAGTCCAGCATTCTACAAACCTGTAGCTGAAACATTTGCTCTCACTTTGTATAAGAACTTTTCCGCGTTTTATTCTGATAGATTTATAGATAAAGGTAAAAAAATGTATGTACTGTTTTTATATATAAATAAACTATATAAAGTATATATCTTGAAATTATTTGTTTACTTTATGCATATAGAAACCTATAGATATTTTTTTTTCCTTTTTAAAGTTAAGATGCTCGAAAAATTTACTTTTAAATAATATATATCTATGTATATGTAAATAGATAATTTTCAAATGTTCTGATAAATATGTTCTTCCCATAAACATTCGTTGCGGACATAGAATATATATATTTAGGATTTAAAGCTGACGGAATGTATAGTGTTCAATCGAGGTGCAAATTGTAGAGAATCAATAAGATCTGAATACAGGGTTAGCATAAAACGCTTTCTATCAAGACGGGCCTGGGTAAAACAAACCTCTGCTCTATTTACAGTAAAAACCTCTAATTTCGCTTCTGCTAAAAAGTATTTTTGCATCAAGGAATCACGTACCCATTCCACTCTTCACCCCCAAAAATGAGGATAAAATCAAAATCGTATATCAGTGACTGTATCGGGAGACTCGGCGGATAATGTACCGGCTGAACGCGTACAAAGGAGATTACAGAAACAAATAAAACAAAAGGTTTGTGTGGCCGGTCCAGGTGTCAGAGGTCACGATGCAGAAGCTTTGCGTGGTGGGCTAATTTGAATACACAGAGAGGCAGGCGGCTGCTGATGAATAGTAGCGTGCAGTTTGTACAGAACCGGACGTTTATGTCTCCCTCAGCGTGATAAAGGTCCAAAGACTTCACTTCTTGTTAACTCATCAATTTGGACTGAACACCGGGGAACCATTTTTTTCAACAATTTATCACTAACGAGGAAAAAAGGGATGGATGCGATGTAACTTTGATTCGCCTCAAATCTCCCGCCGAACCCAACCCCTGCCGCGTTTCTGCCAGTTAAAGACACAGGGAATTTTGTGGAGCGGTAAAATATTTTCCATCATATTTTTTTTCCTCGGAATGAACTTGTTTTCTCTCTGTTGTTAACAACCAACGAATTAAAGTCAGAATCCCCAAGTTTCTAGAAGATAATCACAGATATCCTCGTAACAGACAAAAGGTTTTCTGCATCAGACTAAAAACGGCAGCAAGAAAAACAGTAGATTTTTTTTTATTTTTTATATTGTTTTTTCACTATTTACATTTTTATAAAACATTTAGATTATTCTCTCTCTCTCTCTCTCTCTCTCTCTCTCTCTCTCTCTCTCTCTCTCTCTCACTGTCTCTCTCTCTCTCTCACTGTCTCTCTCTCTCTCTCTCTCTCGTCTCTCTCTCTGTCACTGTCTCTCTCTCTCTCTCTCTCTCGTTCTCTCTCTCTCCACTCTCTCTCTCTCTGTCACTGTCTCTCTCTCTCTCTCCTTCTCTCTCTCTCTCTCTCTTTCTCTCTGTCATGTCTCCATCTCTCTCTCTCTCTCTCTCTGCTCCTCTCTCTATCTCCATCTCTCTCTCTCCATCTCTCGTCTCTCTCTCACTGTCTCTCTCTCTCTCCTCTCTCGCTCTCTCCTCTACATCTCTCTCTCTCGCTCTCTCTCTCATCTCAACTGTCTCCCTCTCTCTCTCTCTCCTCTCTCTCTCTCTCTCTCTCTCTCACTGTCTCTCTCTCGTCTCTCGTCACTGTTCCATCTCTCTCTCTCTCTCTCTTTCTCTCTCTCTCTCCATCTGCGCTCTCTCCTCATCCACTGTCTCTCGCTCTCTCTCTCTCTCTCTCTCTTTCTCTCGTCACTGTCTCCATCTCTCTCTCTCTCTCTCGCTCTCTCTCTCTCTACCATGCTCACTCTCTCTCTCTCTCTCTCATCTCTCTCTCTCTCTCTCTCTCTGTCACTGTCTCTCTCTCTCTCTCTCTCTCTCTCTCTCTTCTCTCTCTCTCTCTCTCTCTCGCTCTCTCATCTCACTGTCTCCATCTCTCTCTCTCTCTCACTCTCTCTCGTCTCCATCTCTCTCTCTCTATCTCTCTCTCTCTCTCTCTCTCTCTCTCTCTTTCACTCGCTCTCTCTCTCATCACTCTCTCTCTCATCTCTCTCTCTCTCTCTCTCTCTATCCTCTCACTCTTCTCTCTGTCCTCTCTCCATCTCTCTCTCTCTCTCCTCTCTCTCTCCTCTCTCTCTCTCTCTCTCTCTCTCTCTCTCTCACTCTCTGTCACTGTCTCCATCTCTCTCTCTCTCTCTCTCTCTCTCTCCATCCCCTCTCTCACATCACACACACACACAACACAACACACACACACACACACACAAAACTCTCGCTCTTCATCGGCCACAAAAAAAAACAAAACAAGCTACATTTGGAAACATTCGAAGGTTAGAAGGGGCTGCTGTTCCCCTTGCATTTCTTCACAGCCGGTGTTCTGAGGCCAGTCGCACACCTTGAGATGATCATTCCACAGTGTGCCGGGGCCACACTGCTGATAATAGGGAAATCTCCAAGAGCAGTGAAAATATGACGAACAGTCTGAAGGATTACGAAAGAAACCAAAAGGTTTTGGACACATGAACAGATTCGGAGCCGCATGGTTTTTGCCAGAGTCTGGACCAGTATCTTCTCTATCGTCATTTGCGTATTCGTCTTGATCTTGATTCCTATTTGGATCCCTATTTTGGTGTCGGTCTGGATCTGCCTCTTGTTCTGGATCTGAATCCTGGTTTCCAACCAGAGCTACAAAATAGTTACAGTCAAATAAATGAAATCATCAAACTTAAATTTTAAAAATAATTTTAAAAATAAAAGTTATAGCAAAAAGTGCGAAATAAATAGTCTTAAAATCATTCTGCGTCGTCCTTTTTCTTTTAATCATAAAAATATTTCAGGGAATGATCCACACATTAACTTGGTCGTCGGGTGGGCCGACTTCTCTTTAATTCATCTCGGAATTGCCATGGCAACTTTAACAATGAGATACCCTGTAAGAGTCATTTAGATTTTAGTCGACAGGGCTCGTTTACTTTAAACGCCGACTTTTTTTTGACCGGCTGAAGACCATTTTTGGAAATGTTTTGCTACGAGTGCGGTTCAGCCAAACGTCGAGCGAGTTGAGTTGTCGCCCCTTGGTACCCAGCTGTGGGTGAGTTTCTCGTGACTGATACATTGTTTTGCATATTTAATGATTATACTATTTACTAAATCTTTGAATGTAAATGAAAATTAAAAAAAATGCAAAAGCATACAGTATTACAATTGTATAGGAATAGCAAGACAAACAAATAATAGCCTGAAATATATGCAATTTTTTTGATTTTGTGTACTGTCTTATAAAAATGCCTAAACTGTGATTGATTTATAGGTGGCCAATAATGAGCTGTACATATTCATATGAAATTAAAAATCTAAGTAATTGTATTTCTTTGTAGCAGTGTATTGAATGTAGACATAGTTTCCAGAAAAAGAAATACTTTGTGATAAGGTTTTAAGTTTTGAGGAATATTTCGCGAGATAAATTGTAGCCATACTCAAAATTTCTCCAAGTGAGGCATCTCTAAAGGTGGATCTGCTAGAAAAGGCAGAGGCAGGAAGTTTAAATTATCAGTGTTTGCAGTTCAAAACATTGGGGATCAAAACAAACGTTACAACGAAAAGCTTTGGAAACAAGCCCTTTTTTACAAATAAATCAAAATTAAGAGTTATTTGAATGTAAGTTCGTTCGATGGTGCAAAGGAGAAAGGTACAAAAGCCAATGCACGACACCTGAACTCACGTCTGGGGCAGTATCTCTGCAAACAGGTAGAAATATTTACAAGATAGACGGAACTTCTACAGTTGCTAAATATAAGCAAATGTCTATGCATCATGGATTTCTAACAAGAATTTGGCTGATCTAAAAACGAATTCAATTCTCTACAAGACAGTGGTTCAAATCAGAGAAACAGTAGTCTAAAAATTCTTTAAAAACAAAGGTTGACAGGGTGAGTGCTAAACATCAGTCTGTGTGTTCGTGCATTGATGTAGGAGAGGGTTAACAGAAATCGAAACACCTTTGCTTAAAGTATGGAGAACCAATGATGAAATTTGGGCTGATATTTCGTGTAAAGCAAAGAACATTCACACAATTCTTTTACAGTATTTTTGTGTATCTTTGTTTCTATACTATCTGATAATAAATGACATGTTTAAATTTTTTTTTTAAGATTTTCACATTTGATGTTTTCGTTTCCATATCTTTTTCAAACCAGAACACGATGAAAAGAAGTTCACGCCATCAGTGATATACGATGTTAACGAACCCTGACTCGTTACAGGCTCGGGATGCCGTGGTTGAGATATCCCACCATTGTTCCACGTAGATAACGTCCTCTCACTTCTTCCACGTGTTATTAACACGTCTTTGGCAAGGGGCTGAAAAAATTTTTTTAAAAATTAAAAAAACCTGAAAACTGGTATTTAATCTTTGGCTACTTGACAGTAACAGACGATTTTACTAATTTGCGTTTTTTTTTTTTGGCAGAAACTAAATTTTAACTTTTAATGTAGGACAAGAGGAGACTTTCATAATGATGGCAGTATAAAGTCATCACAGCACAGCTCCGCCTTTTGGAAGAGTGAATCGTACTCTTTCTGAAAAGCTGCGCATTCCCCCCCAAAAGAACTGATAATATAGTGAAATTACTGGCAATTAAAGAAAATGTACCTCATGGGTTATAAACAGTCATATTATTGAAAATGTCCTCGTCTTGCTCTTTACGGAAATCTTTGAGTTCAACACAATGGAAAAGAACGACGGGCTTGCAGGTGCGTGATCTGTTCACATCTTCTCAAACTAGAATTCGCCTAGAGACAGGTGCTTGTTGCCTACCTTCGGAATAGCGTTTTGGAAAATATCCGGCTGTAAGACTTTTATTATTGAATGCATCAGCGGATACCTGCTTTCTTTACTTTCTACGCCATTAAAGTCATCGAAATCCAGTGACCACACCATCACCCCGCCGATACCTTTAAACCGGACGTAGCGAGACTAAATAGAAAGAAAGAAAATAAAGGGGTAGACGTTAAAACGTTTTAAGTAAAATGTTAATTGACTCGCTAAATGAGTGATTGAGAAAGAAAGAAAAAAAATACACTTTTAAGATAATGGCTAATATTTAGCGTTGTCCATTACTGACAAAAGGTTCGTTATCGCCCGCAGTTCCACACAACTGTTCAGATGACCGCTCCGCTTTTCGGTCCCGAAACGATTAATCAGACTGCGTTTTAAATATTCTGGAGAGCACATACAAGGCTTGATTTTTCCAAAAAAAAAACACAACAAAAAACAGCGTGATTCTATTAACGAAAGAGAGGAAACAAAACATCGCATGCAGCTTAATATTGTCGCATCCAGCCAGCCTCTGTCAGGATCGAGTTCTGGTGATGGTGATAGGATAGATCGCTGAAACATGGGTTAGTTTGGAGGGGATAGGGAATTGCTGAACTTTCAGTCTACTTATTGCGAACGTCATTAACCTGATAGAAATTTAACTGCGAAGAAACTATTTGAGTTTCTAATGTTTTTTTTCTTCTTTCAAAATGTGTGTAAAGTGGTGTGTGTGTGCGTGTGTGTGTGTGTGTGTGTGTGTGTGTGTGTGTGGCACCTGCTAGCACCCAGAACCAATCGTTTAAACTGTGTGTGTGTGTGGTGTGGTGTGTGTGGGGCACCTGCTAGCGCCAGAACCAATCGTTAACTGTGTGTGTGTGTGTGTGGGGGGGGGGGCACCTGCTAGCGCCCAGAACCAATCGTTTAAACTGTGTGTGTGTGTGTGTGTGGGGGGGGCACCTGCTAGCGCCCAGCAGAACCAATCGTTTAAACTGTGTTGTGTGTGTGTGTGGGGGGGGGGGCACCTGCTAGCGCCCAGAACCAATCGTTTAAACTGTGTGTGTGTGTGTGTGTGTGTGGGGGGGGGGGCACCTGCTAGCGCCCAGCAGAACCAATCGTTTAAACTGTGTGTGTGTGTGTGTGTTGTGTGGCACCTGCTAGCACCCAGAACCAATCGTTTAAACGTTCTCAACAGAAAGATAAAAAAAAGAGCGCCGAGCGATTCCAAGAGATTAGGCACGTGACGGTGTCACCTTCACCGGCTGCTCACGAGTGAAAGGACATCGGTTAATGACGATACGGCGAAGAAAACCAGTAGCAGAGTCCAGGGTTAGCTGTCACAACACTCGTGGTTCCTACGACGACACGATTGTGGCTCATCTAAACCTTTAAAAACTTTACTACAGTAACAAGGGTCGCCGTCTCCCCTTCTCAGGGGATGATGACGTCAGTACCAGGGACAAACTGCATAGAGGGGATTACAGTGCTTAGCAGTGATGGTGCTAAAAGATTTATATATATAAATTAGTGAAATTCCAGCCTTTTCAAAATTGGATAATATCATGCTAAATAGGAAACACCGGAAGATTACTACATGATTTGGAAATTAGATGTCGCTAGCCCGACTCATGGGGACCGTCAGGAGCTGCCTTACACGTTAATATACCGAAATAAGGTGCTGAAGAAAGCCCTCCCCTTTTTAATAAATATAAGCAAAAAAAGAAAATACGATGGTGACGGATAATCAAAGGAAACACCCATTTGCCAGGGATTCTACTTCATCGACTCAAAAGCCTTTCTCGATGAGATGGCGGTCACCTTTAATTCCACGCTCGTGGAGTCATCGAATCCAACCCACTCCTGGTCGCTGTAGGCGTAGGGCACTTTCTGCTCGTCGTCCCACATCTTCACCCATCCGCTCTGCAGGTTTCCGGCGATCTGAAGCCAACAATACACACACACCCGCTTTTCAGAAAGTACATCAACCTAACGAAACGAAATCTTCTCTTTTAAAGTAAACAAAACTGCATTTGTTCAAAGAGTTAAGGAAAGCAAACCGTTATTAGTCAGTTGGTAAGAATCGGCAATGACACGTGCTTCTGAAGTAATCAGCTGGTGCCCTTTAATCAGTTTAACTTTGCTGTACGCACATAAACACGGAGCTTTAATCCAAATGAGGAATGTGACACCGTTTTCAGTTCATGATCATTATTATAACTTTGCGTCTGGATTCTAGATGTATAATCTCGTTTAAAGTGGAATGCACGGCCCGACTCGTCCGGCTTTGAAACTGTCATTTTCAAGAACCTATATATATATGTATGTGTGCTGTCCTCACTGGACAACAGAAAAAAGTTGGTAAGGAAATAATTTTTGTCTTACCTCGTAGTAGGAAAGGAGACCATCCGTCTCTGTGTAGCGGCCTTTGTGCCCTTTCCCACAGCTGGGGTCCCCGGGATTAACCAGGTATGTTGAGCACAATTTAAAAGTGCGTCCGTAGAATGGTATTCCAAGTATCAACTTTTCTTTGCTAGCTCCAAGCCGTATCCATTCGTTCACTACCCAGTGCTGTCAAAAATAAGCTCACATCGAGTTTGCATGCATAACGGCCCCTACAGAGGAAAAGCGGTGCCGGTTTGGTGGGGTTTTTTTTCTCCGCCGTATCTTAAAGAATGAAAGGGAAAAAAAAAAGGGGAGAAAACTGACGAAAAAAAAAAACCCAGGGAGAAGAGAAAACAGAGAGCGAGCGCGAGAGGAGAGGAGAGCGAGCGAGAGAGCGAGCGAGAGAGAGAGAGAGCCGATCGCGAGAGAAGAGAGGGACAAGAAAGAGAAAGAGAGAACCGAGAGAACAGCGAAAGGAGCTCCGAGAGCGAGAGAGGCAGAGAAAAAAGGAAGCGAAAAAAAGCGAAAGTAGAGGCGGAGAGAGAGCAGAGAAGAGTAACAATAAAAAGAGATAAGAGAGAGAGAGAGAGAGCGAGAGCCAAAGAGAGAAGGAGGAGAGCGAGAGAGAGAGAGAGAGGGAATGAGAGAGATAGATAGAGAGAGAGAGGAGAGAGAGAGCGAGATAGAGTAGAGAGAGAGAGAGCGGACGAGCCGAGAGAGTCTAGAAGAGAGAAAAGAGAGAGATGGGGAGACAGCGAGAGAGGAGAGAAGAGAGAGAGTAGAGATCTCGAGAGCGAGACGAGCGATAGAGCGAGCGAGCGAGAGAGAGATACAGCGAGCTAGGGAGAGATAGTCGCTAGAGCCTCGCGAGAGCTAGCCTCTCGATAGATCTCTCTCGATCTCTCTCTTCTCTATCTATCTCTCAGTCTCTATTTGGCTCAGAGCTATCTCTCTCTCCCTCTCTCCCCTCTCTCTCTCCAGCCGCTCTCTGTCTCCAGCTCTCTCTCTCTCTCTCTCTCTCTCTTCTCTCTCTTCTCTCTCTCCATCTCTCTCTTGTCTCCATCTCTCTCTTCTCTTGTCCATCTCTCTCTGTCTCCATCTCTCTCTCTCTCTCTCTCTCTCTCTCTCTCTCTCTCTCTCTCTCTCCATCTCTCTCTGTCTCATCTCTCTCTCTCTCTCTGTCCATCTCTCTCTCTCTCTCTCTCTCTCTCTCTTCTCTCTCTCTCTCTCTCTCAGAACAATAAAAACCACCTACCACTGAAAGTTTTTCTGATAAAGTTTTCTCTTCCGAAAAAACTGGGAAAGAGTGGAGCATTTAATCCCAATTTCTTGTCCCATGCTCCATAAAAGTCATACGTCATCAAATTTATGAAATCTAAGTACCTGTTAAAAAAGAAACCTTCTTTTACAAGTTTTACTGGCGATCGGATATACAATATATATGGATTTTAATTTATTCTAGTCAGATTTTTTTTTGTTGTTGACATTTGTTTTTGCACTATGTAGCGTTTCTTATTTATCTGTTTTTTTTGTTGTTGTTGTTGTTGTTTCAAACGCTCCATATAGGTTCAGTGGGGGGAGGTTCAGACTGGCTCTGTTTGGTCCAAAGAAGCAAATATATTCATTTCGCGTCTTCCAAGCCCTGGATCGTATGAAGTTTGTCTCCATCATTCTGTATGATGTCTCGTTACATTCCATGATTCCTTCATTACAATGCAGGCAGATAAGTATTCTAAAGAACCTTTATCTAACTGACATAGTTGTCGTGTTCATCAATGGTGCTCACATCATTAGTCCATGGCTTACTATGAACACAAGCCTCGCCAATCTCTCTCCAGATCCGCCTGTGTCCGGCTGCTATCCACTGGTAAAAGTTTTAATCGTTCGTGAGGTGATAGAAAAACCCACTTTCTGGGTGTTTTCAAACTAATATCACATGGAAATGAATGACTGATGCTTAAATAAACTTTAGTTTTTTCAATTAAAAAGAAAAATCTAGATATTTTGCTGCTAAGAATGGAAAAGCAGAAGCATTTTTGAATACAAGGTAAAAATAAAATTTTAGCAGCTTTTGAAAACCTTAAAAACTTTAATTAGAATTGGAAAAAAAACAAACACAACTGTTATCAGATAAAAACGACAAGATGTAGCGACTTTTTCTCAAAAGGTTCTGCCGATTCGTGCGCATCTTTCTCGTCTGCACGTTTCTTCTCCTTCGACGACTCGTTTTTGTTTTCTTTTTCGCCAGTTAGCAGACGTCGTTCAGGGAAACTCTTCCACGTGAACTCTACGAACTTGTGGACGATAACTGGCGACGTCGACTCTAAATTAAGCAGCAAACACCAGGTGGCGCGTCGGACGTTTTGTTTCGACGCGGAGACATTCAGAATTGGACACGGACAACGAGTGTTAAGGTTTCAGCAAAACGATTCTCTATCAACTTTGTTGGTAGTTGGTAAATTTCTAGATGAGAATGCGAGTTAACGAGATAAAAGCCACCGCCTCAGTAAGTCTCAAATCAACCAGTTTCGGTTTTCGCACTCTAATTTTATGCAAATTTTTTTTTAGAAGCAGAGACAACGTAGAATATTTTTTAAAAAAACTAACAACAAAATCTAGCGGGATACGGGGCGCGGTCAGTTGCATCACAATTGTAATATTCAAAGTATTTAGAGTCTGCACAGATATCTTTAGTAAGTTGCCATTTTCTGGATGTCTTAGTTGTTGTATGCTTCTAATCCTGACCAAAATTTACATAGTTCAGTACGTTTAGGTGGGCAAATACCCAGCATGTCAGAAACAAGTAGATACCACGATAATTGTTCGCCTAACCGAGATAATGCCATACGCTATTTACATTGTAGCCAGAGTCAACGACGGGTTGTTTGACAATTGTTTCATTCCATGGATCTTTGAACAATATTATCGTGCAGTTTATTGATGCATATGTCACTGCTGCTGAAGCAAAATGTTTGGGAAGGCATTCAACATTAACACCACGTCTGGCGCTCGCACCTGCGCTTGGAGAAGTCCCAAAAAAGATTTTGAACCTCACTGTCTTCATCCCACCATTAAGCATACAGAGGTGAGAGTATCATGATATACATAACAACTTGGCGTCGTAGGAAAACAGAATTTATGCTTGTAGAAAGATTTTTTTATTTTACCTGGTAGACTGGCATTATAGAACAGAGCTCTTATCATTGTACCGACAAGGCATGATGAGAATCGTTGCACATATTCTCCAGTGAGATGGCGCTACATGCCATACTTCTCATATGTCTACATGTTGGAAGAGGAATCATGGTATTCAACTTTTTCTCGATTTCAGCGCCTTGATATGAATCTAATCAAATACTTGTAAGATAATCTTAATAATTTGGTGAAAATAACTTGTTCACCTCCCATCAATATAATCAAATAAAGGAAGGTTTCACGTGGATAAGGGAATCTGGGTCAGACAACGATACAAAATCTTGTTGATTCATTGTCAAGAAGAGTCCCTTTGTGCTGCAAAAATATGGCTAACCAAAGTGTTAACATAAAACATAAAAGAATTTCACTGATTGTCTTTTATCTGCAGCAAACAAACATTGATTGCTATTATATCAAGTGGCCGAATTATTATGGCGGAGGAAAGTATTTATTTTTAAACAAAGTCTCTAGAACGTCCAACCAGTATGACTTACCTTTCAACTAGCATCTTTGCATGACCGTGAACAATACTTACTTCGATAGATTTTTTACTTCATAAGCTGAATTGATAACTTTTTCTGTTGCTCCTACAGCAGCTGTCAAAAGTAGGCGATCCGTCTTATTGCCGTGTTGGGACTCTCTATCAAAAGCCATTCGTATATGCTGCAATTAAAAAGAGCCTTTTCCCTTAAATCTTATAATCTTTACACTAGCCTAGTTACGGTTAGGGTTAGTTTATTAACCTGAATTATTTCTCAATAATGCCATATAATTAACGACGATCAACAAATGATGTGCTCGCTGTCTAACTGCGGCTGTAAATAACACCTTAAAAGACAACTCGCCATTATTGAGATCTTAGATATGTCCATGCTGATTCTCGATGGCTCCTGGCAATTTGAAGCAGACGCTGCTGACAGAGAATTTTTCTGCAAAGAGTGCACAACAATCGAGGTTCTCGGGGGTTCGGTGTATTGCCCTTGTGATGTGTGACCACAGATACTAGGCGATTGTCGGGACTGCTGGGAGCGATTTATCTACCAGTGTCGTTCGCTATTATAATTATCTAGGGAATACGGTAGTGTAGTAATCTCTGATGCGCTGGAGATGCGTAGGATGGCGATTACTAGTAATAAAGCAGACATTTCCCTCAACAATAAGTTGATAACGTTCGTCGTTGAACCTTCAAATATTTGCTGGACGATGTCAGATTTCTGTCTGCCGATAAAAGCTCCTGGCTCTACTTACTCGGAAAACCGTCCTGGCAGAGCTATGTCGGGAGGAATTCTAACCATATAAAGAAGCCAACCAAATGGATAATTAGAACAGGCGTAACCTGGGTAACAGAGTTTAAGAGGAAGCTCTGGCTTGTACTGCGGATGCGATGTTATGAAGCAAACTCGGTCTATTTTTTAGAACGCCGCGTTATAGTTAATGTAACGCCATTCCCAGTAGAACTTTGGCTACTGCCGCAAAACTTCATCATGAAGAACCGTTTCCATCCCGAGATTGTCCACTAATGTCTTGTATAATGGGTCCATTAAGCCACAGTCCACAGATTACCATTATCACCTGTTAATAGAGTTCTAGGAAGCATCCGCTTATTTGTGGTCGCTGCCGGAATGCTCCATACAACTCTCTTGCAGCTAACTGAGAAACTGCGCACATTACCGGAACTTCTTTTTATGTCGCTGATTTTTGTAGCCAGTCAGTGTCAGTCGGCTGTAATTAACCGGATTCTAGTCCTGGTACTTTTGGACTTTCCTAGGAATACGAAAGTTCTGCTGTTGTACACACCGTGTCTTTGTCAGCCAAAGCTTTCTCCGCAGTAAGTAAAGATTACACGAAGCGTACTGAATTTGAATAATCATTATTTCTATGAAACTGTAGAAGTTTCAGGTATCTCCTTTTCTGTTTGTTTGTGGCAGCCATTCCCCCCCCCTTTTGGCGCCTACATCATTTATTTCTGATTTTACTGAGCAATGCTGCATTGACTAGAATGTAAGTCACGTATTAAAAAAATCCACCATTTAAACCGATATAAACCTTCTATTGTTGTATGAAGCGTGCTACTCACCTGTATAAGAAATGTGAACCGTTCTCTATCTTCTGGAGGGCTCCCTCTGTTGGCCGGATATTCCCAGTCAATGTCAAGGCCGTCAAAATTATAATACCTCAAGTAGGAAACGGCCACTTTAGCAAAGTGTCTGATATTTGACGTAGAAGAAACCAGTTTTGAAAACAGCTGAGAATCCACGTTCCAGCCACCGACAGCAAGAAGCACTTTTAGCCCTGGGTTTACCAGTTTGAGATTGGTCACCTGAGCATAGAAATCTAGAAATAAAAATCAAAAAATTCCCCGAGACAGCTGAAGTTAGAGTTTGGAAGACAGACATAGAGACAAAGGTCTGTCCAGTTTATGTGAAAGGTCCGTAACCCGGTTGCAGCCTGAACAATCACGACATTAAAAAATAGTTGGTGAAATTCAAACTAAATTTGATTGTATATAGCCGAGCCTAAAACAAGACGCCTAGGTATGCAGTGAACCTACTTAAGTTTATGATGGTAGGGAAGAGTCTAAGGTCGACATCTTGGATTGTGGTCTATAGTGTCACTATAATTACTGTTCAAATATTAAATCGTTACAAAGGTTTTGTCGGTTTTTATATTATGTTAATTTGGGGTTCATTTTTTGCCTGCTTGTGAAGATGTATGTAGATAATTTATATACAGTATTATTTGTAGCATGCGCTTTGGCATACACTATGCAAATAAAAATCATGAAATGGATATTTGTTTCAGGGTTCATAGTGAAGCGTGGATAGAAAAGTTTTTCGTGCCATTTTGCTTCACGAGTTCAAACTCGGCCACAAATCGAGCGAGGAAACTCGTAACATTAAGCAAGGATGGGGCGAGGACACAGGAGATGAGTGCACAGTACAACGATTGTTTCCAAAGTTTTGGTCAGGAGATGTGAGCTTAGAAGATAAGGAACATAGCGGACGTCCTTCCAGCTGTGATGACGATCGTCCGAAAGCCACAGTTGAAGCTGGTCCAAGAAAAACAGTGCGAAAAATTGCTGGAGAGCTTGACGTAAGCACTGTGACTGTTTCCCGGCATCTTGACGCAATCGGCAAGGTGAAAAATCTTGACAAATGGGTGCTTCACGAGTTGAAAGAACAACAACAAAATCGTCAATTTGAGTTCTGTTCTTGGCTTGTCATAAGGAACAAAAACGACCCCTTTCCTGACCGAATCATTACGAATGATGAAAAATGGATCCTTTACGTCAATCACAAACGATCAGCACAGTGGCTCGACAGAGACAAGGCGCCTAACCGCATTCCAAAACCCAGCCTCCACCCAAAGAAGGTCATGGTCGCTGTCTGATGGACTGCAGCTGGTGTCATCCACTATAACTTCTTGCAAACTGGCGAAACCATCAGAGCTTGGAGCTGTCGTGAATTAAACGTTCATCATAAACTCTCCCAAAAACAGCCAGCATTAGTGAATCGAAGAGGCCCAATCCTGATCCACAACAATGCTCATCCTCATGTTGCAAAAGTGACTCTTCAGAAACTGAACAGGCTGGGGTACGAAGTTCTCTCTCACTCAGCCTATTCTCCAGACCTTTCTCCCACAGACTACCACCTTTTCAAACATCTCGACAGCTTCCTCCATACGAAATCCTTCTCCAACCAAGCAGCGATTGAAACTGCCTTCCAACAGTTTATCCACTCCAGAAATCCAGATTTTTTTCAAAATGGTATAAATGTGCTTGTAATTTGCTGGCAGAAGTGTCCTGATTGTAATGGAACTAACTTGGGTTAATAAACTTCATGTTCAGCAACGAGATGAAGTCTCATTGTTGCAGTAAAGAAACCGACAAAACATTTGTAACAACCTAATATTTCTATTTCTATTTCGCTGTTTTTATCTTGTTTATTTTATTCTATTTACTAGTTGTTTATAATAAGTTATAAATTTATTAACAATAAAATTAATTTAGTATTTTTAAAAATAAACGAACAACTAAAGATTTTAGTTGAAAACCCTCCATTAACAAACTTATTTTTCCAAAAAGATATTATTTATAAATTCTATAGTAATTATACGTAGTATAGCTTACTAAACTAATATGAATATTTTTTATAAATCATTAAGTAATATTAATTGATGGTCAATGTTGGTTGCTAAGACATTATCAAGCGAGTACAAGGTTGTACTGTTCGTAGGCGAAGCCGGGCACTACTCACCGTCGAACACGATGTCGTTCCATTCCGTGTTGAAAATCTCACCATTGTAATTAAAGTTGGCAAAGGCATATATTATATGTGTACAGAGGAAAGGATCGATGTTTTGGGGCATGAATTTGGCATGCCCCTGCCGGTATTGAGACCAATTAGTGTAGTAGCACACTCTTTTGTAATTTTGTGCTGCAAAATAAATGGGCAAAATTAAGACAAAATAACGATGGACACCTTATTCTTTTAAACTACACAGGGACATATTCTGCATCTTTTACAAATATATATAGTTAAGAAGATGCACCCGCTTCGTTACGGGTTTAAACTAGACCATCCTAAATGACAGTATTATTTTGGTTTTTGCCCTAATAATAAATAGGATAAATAGGTCTCATATTATTATTATTATTATTATTATTATTATTATTATTATTATTATTATTATTATTATTATTATTATTATTATTATTATTATTATTATTATTATATTATTATTATTAGTAGTAGTAGTAGTAGTAGTAGTAGTAGTAGTAGTAGTAGTAGTAGCATGCGTGGATGCTTGGAAGTTCCCTGGCAGATGTCTGCCAAGACCATTTGACTAAATTCAGGTATCACACCTGGTCAGGGCCGCTCGCGTGGTGGTGATTCTTTTCTAGAGAATTGTGCTGGATGTTTGCATCAATTTTTTGCAACCATTGCTTCAGGACATAGTTGACTAAGCCAGTCGTGTCTATAATCGCTGGAATCGCCTATATTCTTCTGCATTTTTAAATGGCACTCAGTTCAACAGACCATGCTTTCGGATCTTTTCCGGTCTTTTCATGGTTGGCACCATGGGGACAGGCGACATCAGTCAGCTGTACTTTGTCTTCCTTCTTGTCCTAATGTCTGGCTGCTCTGCTGTGATAAAATGTTCCGGTCGTAAGCGATGAGAGCGTCTCCCTGTTTCTGGTGAGTTCCTATTTTATGATGGTAATGTAGATATCTGCTCCTTGTTGGTGCTTCAAAAGCTAGTCAACGGTCTCCAAGTGTTTCTGGCACATCTTGCAGCTGGAATCGTTGTTCTTCTTCCAAATATGGTTGACGTAGTAGCGAGTAGGGCACTGCCTGATTTTGTTAAGCACGATTAATAAATCTTACCTCTTTTTATGGTTATTATACTAGCAATAACTTTTAAAAAAATCTTTAATAAGATAGATATATCCTGGAAAAGGCATAGACTGTTACAGAACTGACAAGCTAAGTATTTTCCATACATATTCTGTTAGTTTAGACGTTTCTAGATTTAAGATTGTAGTCATCTTATTAATAATATATTTCATTTAAAAGTTCCAGTGATAACGATGATTTACAGCGGTACCCATGTAAAGGGGAGTACATACAATAGAAAGTAATTATTTTGCTAACTATTCCTCAACCCCAAAGCGCACTGTGATACCATTAGAAACAGCTGTTAATAAAGTTTAAGTTTATCGAAGACTCTAGGAGCTTAACCAGAGATTTATTTACAATATAGAAAATTCAAAACAAATATGCATTCCATTTTTAATCATTAAAATAAAGTCTATGTAAATATTGTGAAAACATTAGAAGCAACCGTTTTTTAATCTCTTATTTTAACGTCCATCTGCTTTGATTTCTTTGTAACTTACCTCGATAGAACGATTTTATACTAGCCTCCTTTTAAATGTTATGTTTAATACCACTTGAAAACATCGTAAACTTCATCTTTAGACTGACAAAGACACGTGTTGGATAACGCTCTGAGGAAGTATGAGAGAATACCTGTGTCATAAGTTGTGTTAACACAGTCGCAATGATACGGCAGCGTGCACGTTTCGGTTACAGAGTCGAAGCACAATCCGGCGGAGCAAAGGTGTTCTCCAGCTACCAACCCTGTCTCCTCGCACTCAAGGTATTTTCTGCAGTCTCGCAGGTCAGGCTTCCTCCCCACTCTAAAGCATATACCTGTGGAAGACACACACCTGTTTGTAAACGTTCTAATTGAAACATGGCTATCTAAAAACACCTGCTTCTCGGTATTTCAGGGTCTCTAACGCCGTGTCGCCATCAGTTGGGAGGACCACGAAAACTAAGTTCTAAAGCGTCGGCGGCTCATCAAACAAACGCACAACTTTACTTTGAACGTGTAAACGAATCTACAGCGAACCTGAATTCTTCAAACTATTAATGAAGAATATACCAACTGAGATAATTTTTTTTTGGTGAGTTTAATAAGGACTCTGGCTTGAACTCCATCAAAGTAATAGATGTCACGTGGCTAGAATCTTCTTACGTGAGTGAAGTTTCTCGTTTATCTTAGTGACGTCACCAGGACGGTCAGCGATGGACAGAAATTAACGGAGTCAGCTAAAGAAAGATGACACCGAGGAAATCAAACATGAAGGGAAAGGGTTACAGTCTTGCATTGCGTACGTAAAATGTGATGTTTAAATTTTAAGCCAAAATGAAAACTTACGAGTGATGATGAGACTGCGATGCATTTGTTGTTTGCAAGTGCAGTTTTAATATTTTACAAATTTGAGTCAATTAATTAATGTCATTACAACAACAACAAATATATAGGCCTATTAAAACAATTGGCGGTAATCTGATGGTCTAAAAACAAACAAACTAAAACCCAGGAATAACTAGTGCCAACCAAATAATAGGACAGACCTTCTCTTTTAGCGCAGTCTGTAGCCGACGGCTGTAGGCATGACTCTGTGGTGGAATCAAACCACGTGCCCTCGGGACACGGCATCTCTGCGGATCCGGAAGAGGTGCATTTGAAAAATCTCTTGCAGTCTTTTGAGTGAGGCTGGGACTCATTGTTATGGCATTTTGCTGAAAAAGACATCTATAACTGCATTTTGGATTTCTTTCTCTTGTTATAGTTTTTGAAGTTAAAACCTTGTTTCTCGACATGACAAAAATAATATTCTGTCAAGAATTATCTTCTATAATAAGCAATAAGCAGATGAGATTAGATCTTCTTTTATGCTTATTTGTTTCTCTATCGAAGCTGAATACAAGTAACTTGCCCAGTATGACTGGATTTTGGATCAAATGATAGCGGCAACTACCAATCGTAGTACTGAAACAACAATAAATGTACATGAATAAATTCATTGTAGCTTCTGGTGGAGGAGGCTGGTCATAAACCAACGAATTTCACCTGTATCTATTATTGCATTACGATGAGTTGATGCCGTTTGCGCTCCCGAAGTTTCAGACATCGCATAAATCTGCTCTTCGGTTGCTGTCATTCGGAAATGAAGCTGGAAGCAACAAAGTTAGTGCTGGGGAGGTGCGAGAGCCTGCTGCCGGTCGAGCAGAGGGGACCGGTTTGTCACGGGTGGCCGCCGTCTCATGAAACTATTCTGAACAACAAAAATCAGATTCTGGATACAGGCAGGTCAGTAACGACACCACGTTGCAGCCGACTAACCCCCTTCCAATGGCTATGTTCTGTTCTGACCCAGTGACACGGAAGTCTTAGGAACCGAACCGAAAGACTTCAAGGAAGAAATTAGCGATGTGCCATCGAGAATAACGAATTGGACTGGGGACCTGACGTATGGTTGTCGTCTCCGGGGCCATCTCCATCCTCCCGGACTTCACAGACCATCGACAGCTGTAGATGATGGTGGAATTGCTTACGTTTAAAATAAATTTTAAAAAAAATCAAATGTCGCCGGCATTTTTCTGATAATTCAGGTTTTCATTTATGATCGGTAACGAGTTAAAGGTTTCAGTGAAAAATGAATTCCGGGCATCCGAGTTTCTTTCCTGATAAAGAAGGCTCGGCGCGGCGATCTGCTGGTAGACTGCTAAGGTTCCTTAGCAGCCGACCTCGTGGCTTCCCTCCCACATCCCCCCAAACAAAAAATCTCCAGTAAAGATTTTGCTTGTTTTGAATATTTTTGCTATTTCATAGAAATAACTGTTTTCTAGAGTAAAGCCATTAAACCAAACTGGAGCCATAGTTGAGTAAAGAACATTTACGGTAAGCAAGATGTTTTTCTCCTCTTTTCTCCAGCGTATAAATTCGCTATCCAAGGCTCCCTCCAAGACACTCACCCGAGCTAGTTTTACCAGAGCTTAGCAGCACCAACAGGAATATACAGCTTTTCCAAAGTTTTTTCATGACCTGAAAATACATAGTTTTTCTCAATATTCAAGTGAAGATGACAGTGCGTTGTGTATGTGCAGTTAACAAACAGAAAAACTAACAAGATTTTGACTATTAAAAAAAGACAACACAAACGTAACTCATGGATACACACGGTAAATGTACTTTAAGTAGCAAAATGTTCACTGTACACGGCTACACCTCTGCGGTTTGACAAGTAGCCATCTCAATGGAGTTCTCTGTCTGGACCACCTCATAACCGTGAACTAAAATTTAAAGCGCGGATATTAACTTCGGTGGCCGAGCAACTAGTTATCCAAGTACAGTTGGAGGCTACTGGGCAGGGGTCGAGGTGCAAGCCAGTCGAGAGTTATCCGCGGATAACTCTCAATTCTTAGATGTGGGAAGAAACCGGAAAGCTCTGGAAAAACCCACTTGGTCGGCTGGTGAAGAAGGGTAAGAAAGAAATCATGCCAAGGCACCTTGGAAACGGACTCGAGGCCGGCAGCCAAAAACTTACCACTTGACCACCTCTCACCCACATTGAAGATCTACCAGATATCAACAGGACCATCAAATATACAATTACCGTCAGAAAGGTGTGACTTTTCTGTACAATTATTTCGTTACTGAAATTAAACAGATTACGCTGCCTAAACTGTCGAGTAGTTTCTCACCTGGGAATTAACTTTATTTTCTTCTAATCTAGATATTTGAGAATTTTCAGATGGCTTGCACAGAGTAAGAAAAGAAGTTTGGGAAGAGCAGATGTGAAAATAAAAGGCAAATATTTCAGCAGCCAGGTATAGTTTACTGTAATTATCATAAAAAGTAAAAAAAAAAAAAAAAACAAAGACAAAAGTGCGTTTGTGTGGAAATTTGTGAAATAGTTTAAATTATGTTGAGCTATGCAATGTACAAGCAACTAAAAGGAACTAAATTGGACGGAATAACAAACCTGGAAAAAAGTTAGTGCTATTATAATGCGAGGATAAGATTTATAAGGCTGATTTCTCGGTGCCGGTCTGGCCTTAGCTATATAAAGTGTTTGGCATTGACTATGTTGTGAAGAAATGAAGATAATATGTCAGTATATTTAAACTGTTGAGGCGTGAGTCAGCTTTCATACACATGTCGTCGGAAGTATGCGCTAGAAAAAGTAAAAATCAAAAGTGAATATCCAATACATTGGTGAAATGAACTTACCTCAGGTTAACTCGGTGAACTTTCGATCTCTGTTTTGCAAGTTTTGCAAAATATTTTTAAAGAAAAAAGCAACTTTTGTAATTGTTTTATATTAATCCAAAACAATAATAAACCCCGGATGCCCGGCTGAACTGTTCGTGCATGACAAAGATGCAGAAGCGAACGCTTTCCAAACGAACGCCGAAGTCCCTGCTGTCGAGATTCTAGGCACGTTTTATTAGCCGGCTGCGTTGTGTCTTTGTTTGCCATTCCGTGTTTTGTAAACAGACGTGGGAAAATGTAGCCCTGTCGATTTAATCGAACGCTCGGACAAACACAACGCATAATGGTCACTATTGACAGAGTCAGGAGACGAAGATTTTTGGTCGCCAAATTTTGAATTCTTCGGGTGGTCAGAGCAAATTTGACTTTGTTAAGGTCTACATCTCGGAGCACAGAGCCGAGCAGAAATAGCAGAGCATCAAAGAAACGAGTCGATCTCAGAGCTTACCTGATCACTGACGGGATTCCTTTTCATTGTCCGAGTTGGTGACCGAAAGATTAGATGACAGTCCGCAATTTCAAAGAACTTTCTGCCTGAAACAATTGTAAGATTAAAGAATCTATGATCTCTTACAGCGGAATTGCAAGATTCTGGACGTCCTAAAATCAAACAAACAAAAAGGACAGGCGAGTGTTTAAGATAAGATATTTGTCTAACCTAAATTATTTAAAAACTAAATAACAAATAGGAATATTTCTATTGTAACCACTGGCTGATATATATTTAAATGAATTAACAGTGCTTTTGCCGAATATTTTTCAGAGTTTACCATATATTTTATAGCTTTTAGAAGCTTCTTTCAGTTACAGCTGCATCTTCACGCAACTCATTTTGCAAAGATGAAAAAAATTCCGGAAAATAATTTTTGTTTAAAGATGACGCTCAAAGCTCTTTTTACTCGCAAAACAGGCTATGATACTAATATTATCTACATGTTTCTAAACGATAATTTAGCGTGCGAATATTCATAAAATTTTAATATATTTGTTCGGACCAGTAATATGTAATATAAAGAAGCTAACAATATAACCAGAAAACGTAACTTATGAACGTTGGTTTATCATAACTCTCTTTAGAAAATATTAAAAATTATTATAATATAAGGAGTTGTGGTAATATTGTCGGAAGCAACTTTATAAACTTCTAGCTGACTGATGATGCCTTTGGACCCTATGCAAAAAACCCCAATTAATACTGTACGTTCGAGTGGAATTATACCACGAATAATGCAATTTGTAAGCATATATTTATGCATTTCTTTAGTTAAAACAGTACTGCAGTGTGTGTGCATTTATTGATGTTCTATATAGTATCATTACCACTAGAAATTGCTACATTAAGATTTTTTTAATACAGAAACGATAACAGTATTTTTAAAAATCTTAATTGGCTTTATAATATTAAAAATGCATTTTAACTTCATTAATCCGCAAAATAAAAATGTATATATATATATTGATTTTGACAACTATTATAATAATTATATTTATTTCTCAGGAGTGATTTATTGCGATTTTACTGTACAAAACACCAAAACGTTTTTTTTTTTAGAACTTTTAGAACATATTTTCCTTGTAAAGATAAATCCAGCTTGTTTTGCAGAAGCCAGAATTGTCGTTTATTATAAACTACAAGAATCGATGCATGTTTCATTTTTTAGTATTATGTTATATATGCATAATTAAATTTGTGATTACGTGTAATGCAAGGCATTAATTTTTACATAATTTTCTCTGCTTATTTACGTAAATGTCATCAGGTATGATCTGTAACCTTTAATTACTTTGAATACTTTTTTGTATTTTGTGAATAATGATATTAATATTAAATTAAATATCGTATTGTACATTTTTATGCTTTAAAACTTACAAAAATTTCTAAACCAGAGCTATGAGGAGTGAAGAAAGTCAGGCTAGATTTTCCAAAGGAAGCGGTTGGTTTCTAAATATTATGTGTACAGAAGGAAAGGAACTTAACAAAAAGTTACCTAAATGGAGCTATTTATATATTTATTTTTCCACATAATGTCCCTGGCATTCTAATATTTCTTATATCTCTGTATGTTCTTTAATGATCTCTATAATACTGTTTTTGTTTTGTTTTAGAAATCGAAGGGAAAGCCTGATTGCCCTCTTTATTTGTGGCCATCTCTTTCATTCTGACAAACAGGATAATTGATAGAAACCATGTCTAGAAGGTAGATGCGGTAAGCCATCCTCTTTCGTTTCTTGCATCTTATGAGATGTACACAGACCGCATGCGGACGGGAGTTATCCTCTGAGTGATTAATTATAGTCGTTTCCTTCGGATAGCAAGCCCAACGTTTGGTCAATCTCCAAGCTTCTATGCGTGCAATCTGTATCTGGTTTTACGATGTCAACGATTTAGAAAACATTTCCACAATACAATGCTCCAGAAGTTCTGATCATCTCCGATCGTTTTCGAACTTTTATCTATGACATCAGCATATGGCGGATGAAGCATACCACTCGAAGAAAAGGAAGTACAAAACATTGCTGGAAAAAAATTTTTTATAGGTGTTAGAACGCCATCTATTCAAATTCCTAGGTATTCGAATTCCTACCAAAAGACTGCCCACGTGGGTGGTATCGAAACCATTCGGCTTACTGTACGTAAGTCATCTGTGACTTTAACGTTTGAAACTTAAAAAGACATAAGATAATCTTTGCGTGGCGTTTACTTAAGGTTGGATGTGAAATAGTTAGTAGCATGTAAATGTTAGGTAACAATAAACTCTTTGTTTCTCTTTGTCGGTCTTTAAAGATTAACTGCCCAGGACTCTTTGTGCAGTAGGTGATTGTATTGACGCACACCGGCAGGGGGGGTATGGTATAAACTGGGCACCGGTTTATTTAGTAAACTATCAGCGGAAGTTTCGGGAGAGAGTTTTTAGAACAGATAAATGGCGGTACCAAAAAAAAAAACAACAACAAACAAACTTTTGATTCCTGCTTAGAAAAATAACTACTTCAGGAAAACAAGACGTTGGCGACTTACCTTGTCTTCTCCTGCACAGGGGTTTACTTGAAAGCACCAAGTGTACAATTGGAATGTATCTTTAAAAATATGTTGCCTCTAGAACTAACAAACAGATGCTGCGATATTTTTACGTAGTGAAAATTGTACCAATTAAATAATTTCTTTATTTTATTAACCTTTTTATAAATATTTTGTTTAAATTAATAACCTAGAATGACAGGACACGAAGCACTGGTTTACATGTCAGATATTAGCTGAACATGACCATCAGTCTCTGCTCACCCCTCCAACCAGAATTCTGATTTTTAACCAGTTCAACAGTAATGTAAAGAGTTCTAACTAAAGCAACTAAAGCAACGAAAAGTAACAGATTGGGGAATAAAATAATAGACAAAACATCTAAGAAAATCACCCTAATGGGAAAATAGCAAAGTCTTAGCAGCTCTTTTAAAACAACATCTCATATATATAGGAACGAAAAAAGTGCATATCTAAATTTTATGCTGATTGCTGAGTTACTTAATTTACGTAGTTGTAAGAAAGCAAAAGCTGCTTCGGAATTATGACAGGTGTTCGTGGTCGAATGCTAGTTGACAGCAAATACAGAGAATACGTGCGTTGATACAGAAACTCTGATCCAGCAAGCATCTTTGACCTTCATTATGACGCAAGTTTTCCCCAAAAGCACCAAAATGTCTGTGTACCCGTATTTTGTTATTGTTGACTTTTCCACACCTGTTGTCACGATCCGATATCACCCTCTTTCTCGCACGAACTGATTCACCTATGTGTTTGTCCTTAGTTATTACTGCCTTCTCAAGGAATGGTAATGATTCCACACTATTAGTAATGAGAAATCATTTTAAAACTAACATTTAATAATGAGGACGGTAATGAGTTCCCAAGTATTAGGAACGAGAAATAATAATAATGATATCTAAAAAGATAATTTAGAAACCAGAAGAAAAGCGGTTCTTTCTTGCTGATGATGAAATGTGCCATGTCTTAAGAATGGCAACAGTTTTTTTTTTATAGCAGTAACCATGCCACTACACAACCTGATAAATATGTCCACAGTGTATGGTAAAATAAATTAAGTTGCTATTTCACAAATAGTTCTACTAGGATTCTATTATTCGTAGAGGCTTAGCAAAAGTTACTGAAGGAACTGCTGCCCGATCTCAAGAATCCTTGGGACCAAAGAAAAATGGACCGAGTACTGGTAATGACAAGGAAGAAGAATTAGAAACCAAATTCTGAATACTCACATTAGAAATCTTGTACATTCCAAGGGTGTTCCAGAACACAACTTTGTTGTAGTAGGAAATTTCAGTAGCCATTCTCCAAGTTGGAGATATGATAACACTAGGGGAGGAGCAATGAAAAAAAACAGGCAAACTAACAAACGCCTCATTGTTATCATTGTTATTAACAATCGTGATGATCTATCGTATTACTCCGAAAGACACACACACACAGAGAGAGAATGGAGCATAGACTCAGTAATTACGCCTCCAGATACTTGATCAACGGAAGTTAACGGACATGAAGTTTCAAATCGGAACAAGAAGATCTGGCCACTATCGCGAAGCCGTCCAAAACAAATCTGCAATTTAAATTTGGAGAGTTAACGAAAAAGAGCAGAACTGTTTCGGACATCAGAGGCGACCCGACTCGCTGAGCCGGACTGTCTTGTCCAGGTGGGCGGCCTCACAAGAGAGGGACGGTGTACAAAGCAGACACTTTCTGATCTGACCGGAAGGGAAATACAATGGTTACGCTAAATAAATAGAATAGGCAAACCAGGATTGAAACTCTCAGTCATTTTTTGGTTGAACAACAAACCAGCTACGTTCTGTCGGTCGGACTCCTAAATGCTTCACAGTTCACTGGATAATTGGCTGGTTCCATTGCGTCTGGTCGCTCTAACCCGGAGATAACAGAATTCTGGGAACCGGAAACTCGCCTCGAGCTCGTGGAGGCCGCGTGCGGATCTGACGGGTGGGAAAAGCGGAACATACTCGTGTTTGTAGCGACCTCTTCGGGAACGGTTATGGTTTGTCTTCGAACTCAGTACATGTTGGTATCTCACTTTTACATCTGACATGTTTTCACCCATTAAAAACTGTAACTTACTCGTACATGACACGGACACAAAACCAGAGATGTCGGCCCTCCCGGGAGAATAAACAGCCTAACTATCACAATTTTAAAACTATCCTCAAAGTTTCATGTAGTTGTGTTTTCAAGGTAATATTCCTTGGTCTTCCAATCTTTCACTGTAAACACGCATAGCTAGATAACAGAAAAAGATGATTTTAGTTTTGAAACATGTCTTTAGCCTTTTACAGCTACTTCTTACCAACTGCTTTGTTAGTGGGAGCTTTATGAACAACGTATCCCTGGCCGGAAACCTACTCTAGTCTAAGCAGGGATCACAGACGGAAAGGCCGGTGTTAGAAATATGTAGAAGTGAAGGGGCTGGTGGTCAGGGTGTAGAAGCAGCTGGAGCCCTGCCCGACCTCAGACTATAGACACACGAAAGAAGGAAACTCTAGGTAACCAAAAAAGCCCAGTCTCAGTATCTTGCTCTGAAGACTTCTTAGCATCAACTCTCAAACTGATCAATCTTGATTAATTTAATATTAAGATGAGGTGAAATGGTTTTTTCTTTCCCTTTTATTAAAAGCATCAACTGCTAGTTGATGTTATTATGATTGCTGTAACTTTTGCCGATAAAACGTCAGCCTCATTGACTGAACGATAAGTGATCTTCAATGAAACAATCAAACGGTACCCGTAGTCATTACTTAAACATATCACTGGCCAGCTATACGCACCCACGCATTTCTGGTTCTTTCATTGAGTTCTGCTAATCCGTGGTGTTCACTGTATCCAGATACTTTATCGAAGGTCAAAGGGCTAAATCAGACAAAAATTCTGATTTTTTTTAGAAACGTAGCATCAGACCCGCGCAACAAGACTCTCCCTGGTCTGTCGACTTGGTCGGGGAACCAAGGACAGCCAATATTGTACAAACACATTATCTGCAGGTGAGAGAAACAGCCATGGCGGTGTTAACAACGCGAGCGCTGCTTAACCTAGGTGGCGTCAGTGAGCGGTGTCGAGTTGCTTCATCACGCGATCGAATACCTTCTATAATATGGAAGTAGATGTGGAGGCCCGAAAAGATGACTGCAGGGATGTTTGCAAATAAAGATGAAACACCGAGTTTGCTTGAGTGAGGGCAATGGTGTGAATAAACATTCCTAATTATGCTAGTACACGTACAAGCTCCAGATATTTTATCGTCAGGTGAAGCCCAGAGCGAATTCGTACCTTAGAAATAGCACCTGAATGCCAATGTTGCAACACCTTCTTAAAGAACCGCTGATCGAGATTATCCAGCATTCCTAAAATATGTCTTTTAGCGAAATTTTCGAAGTATCAATCTTCTGGAGAAAGTGGATCCATAAAGATAAATACAGACAATTTTGTTCAACAAAAATTTTAATAAATAGTTCTAAAAGTTTTATATAGTCTTTTCTAGAGACAATATTTATGTAATCAGACCGTGTGGTTTTTGTACATATTCTTTCAATGTCTTACGGTCTTTGTCTTTATCACATTAATACTGACAGTTCTCTATACGCGACAATTATCAATGATGAATAAATTATATAATGATGGACAGTTTATGTTTGATTAGAATGAATGAGATGTAGTGGTTCGACCGCGGGCCGCGGTAGATACCAAACCTGGCAGAAGTCGATCAGTAGTCACGCTGCACAATGCGCTGGAGTCGATAAAACGTTTGGCACCTTAGCGACTAATATAAGAAAAGAGTGAAGAACAGAGGGATAAGTACATACATACATACATACATAAATATCGCGTGAAAATACAAATGCGTATCGATTGTTTTTGTTTGCTGGTAGGGCGCTTTAAAATAAGTCCTAGCAAAGCCCATCTAAGAACAATGTCCACAACAACACTAGTCATAGAATGACCGTGCATTCCGGTATCTGTGTGCTGACACCAGCAAACATGTCGTTCAGGTAATAACCTTGACACGCCGAGTGCTTAAGGTTAAGTTACCTTGCTCGACGGATTAAAGGTAAATTTGAGTGCCGACTCAAAAGAAAAACAGCTGCGAGATTGCAAATGGTTACGTCTGATTTCTAAATAAAATCTCTGTTTTAAGGATTTAAGATAAATGCTTGTTAGCGGGTAGATTTTAATCGGGTTACCGTCAGCCGAGGCAGGTTCTGGTCTGGGGACCAGCCTTTTCTCTACCGTTGTGCTGCGTTATATTGGAAATCGACACAAGGAGAGCATCAATGAATATTTTTTTTAAAAGTTTGTAGATAAAAGTGAAAGTTTTAACGCTAAATGGAATAAATGAAAATTACAAGAATTATCTTTAGATAAAACTAATAAACATGTTATTCTGTTTAATTGTTTAGATTTGTATCAATACAGGAATTAAATTAAAAAGTAAAATTACGATCAATAATAATTCTAAACACCTAGAACAATGCAGTATGGCTACGAATGAAGCCAAGTGAATGTTAACCAAAACTAACCGCAACAGGAAACAAAACCAAGGAAAATTTGGTAGTGCGGCTTAAGTGAGATCTTGGTTTGTCCACCATATGCTGAATATGCGGTGTGAGGGAGAAATCATTTTATGAAGAAAAACATTAGAAAGCTAGATATAATGGGTGCAGAATATTCTTGTCGGGGTTTAATCTCATGGAATGGATTAACTAAATCTGCCCGGTTTAATCCACAGACGTTGCAATATGCGAAAAACCGATGTATCGCATTTATTGAATAAAACACCGTGTCCTAATAACTGCCCCATCTACAATCCAGAACCCCATTCCAGGATTTTTTAAATGATTTTTTGCAAAAAAAAATACATCCATCAACTACCCAGTCTTTGTTTGGGCGTCTTCAAAAGTATGGGAACAGATATGGTAAAACATATGCATTTGCTGCCGACTTAAATGTGTATATCTGCACTCGGCAACCGAATGTCATGGTAATACGTCCATGCGACCTACAGCTTTGTCGCTTGTTTTGGCTACAATCGTGCACCAGTAGTGGTCCATGTCAGTTAAAGTTCGTATACAGAATTTGCTTGGTGTAAGCAAGGGACATCTTATTAGAAAATGACTTCTTATATACGTTACTTGGTTTATGCGGTGTGACGATAGATGTAAATTAGAGACAAAACCGATCAAACTTATAGTTGATAAAAACTACCTGCTTTATACACGCAAAGTCCGGTGGATTATAGTTACTTTAGTTTCTAAAAGGAGGCAGGATGCCATATAGAAATTTTAATCTTCATCTACGCTATTACTGTCTAAATCAATGCCGCCAGTTTATTCTATTCATTTGTTATTATATTAGTGAAAACTTTACCGAATATTCTTTACGAATTTATTATTGTGACCCCCCCTAACTAAGAGAAAATCTTTAAAAGTTTCTGCTGTCTTCATTTCAAGACTCTCATTCTTTTAATAAGCCTTTTTTTTCCGTTTTGCGGACCCTTGTCCTGGCTTCGAGGTTGAAGACATGTCACAGAAGCGAGCGAGAGGTGACCAAAGTGCGAGCCAGTCTAGAGTTAACGGCGGAACTTCTGTCGCAAGTACCTGGACAATCTCTACTGAGAATCTATTCTCAGATGTGAGAGGAAGCCTGGAGGAACCCAACCCCGCCGGCTAGTGAAAAAAGAGCGAGAAGACGCCGCGACCGTGATCTACACCGAAAGGAAAACTGGCCTGATCGGGATTTGAATTTGGGCCTTCAACTTTAGCAGTCTGCCACTGGACCACCATCTTCCAGCAGAAATCTCTTAAACGCCTAAAACAAAGTGGGCAGGGTGATCGACCAGAAATGGAGCAAATATACGCAGCACCAATTAATATCATTAGAAAAAGTTCTTTTCATTGAATGAAAAGCTGCAAACATTACCTTCATTTTAAAAAAGCTCGATAAAAGAGATCCTAATATCTACAGATCAGATTTTAGATTCCTTCATTAGAAACAGTTTTCATAACCACCTAATTAAAATTGACATTTTAAGAGATTCTCAGTATGGCTTTTAGGCTAAGAATCTTGCTCAACAAAGCTAGAATTTCTGGAAAGCTTGAATAAGTTAGTTAATAGTAAAAATCAGATTTATGTTGTTTAGACTTTAGTGAGGCGTTTGGTAAAAGTTCCAATATTTTTCTCTTAAAAACAAAAAAAAGTTTCACTTTAAACAACAGCATAAACAACAACAACAAAACCCCCAAAAAATTGCATCCTTTATTATACTTGTCAAGTCTGAAGGAGCTGTTACAAAGAGAGTGAAAAACCTTGCAAAAAGTTGAATAAAACATCTTTCCCTGTTTAGTTTATGGATGAAATTTAGGGAAAAAACATGTCGTAGAGCGACAGATAAATAACTAAAGTATATTTTCTATTAAAAGATAACATTTAACCAAAAAATTGCAGTGCCTCCCCACAAATTTCTTTCTACCTAGAAGCCTTTCTTAGGAGCAGCACCGGGTGATCAACGAGTCTCTAGTGGTATGCTACAGGGCTCGAATGTTCTCCGCTTTTACTTTGTTAGCAGATTATGCTAAAATACATCAGAATGTTAATGATTAGAAACAGATTGGCGATTATTTTGATTTTTTTAAGTACACAACAAAATGGCGCGTCAACAGTTCAGAAAAACAGAATTATAAATCGTCTGTAAATTTTAACATTAAGTAATGTTACTAGCAACAAAATTACAAATAAATTGCCAGCAATAGGTTTTGTAGTCGTTAATAATAATAGTATAGAAAACTCAGTAACAATGGCCTCCCCACGCACACACACAAATATTGCGGCGGGTTTCTGGTTCTTTAAACAACCATACTAGAACTGAGAACGTGCTTGTTCAAGTCCGGTTTACTGTGCCTGCTTTCAAAGATGTCAGTTATTATCGGCCTGGGGCAGAGGAGGAAGGGTCATTCTGATTTGATGAGCGATCTTCTGAATACTAATGGCTTCTTGCCTCTAGTCACACATACAGCAGAACGAGCTTAAATGCTCTGGGTTAGTTAGTTTTTAGACGTCGCCTTTAATGGGGACCAGAAGTGTGCATGGCGTACGCATAAAACTCCATCACAAGTGCACATCTCCAGAAAGCATTCTGCTTATCTGGAAAGTGTGCTGAGAGCCCGGAGGTGCAATGTAATGTGAACCGCCACATCAACAATACACAAAAAGTCATTTCCGATAATACTTCAATTTATTAACACAAAATGGTGGGGGGGTTGTAAAATCAAAGGGGGACAATCACTCAAATCTACACAGGTAAAAATACAATAAAAAGGCGGTCGGATTCAGTTATCTGAATAGTATATATAAAAAAAAAAACAACTGCTTATTGTTTTTATTTTTAATTTTAACAATGTAAATTGAAAAGTAAGAAAAAAAAAATTTTCAACTCATACAACGGAAAACCAGAAATATACGACAGGACAACTTTAATTTTTTCTCAGCGTAGGTCGCATCCGGTTCCAGGTCGGTAAGTAAATAACTGCGGCTCTGTTGGCAGACAGAATACGAAAACAAAAACAAAAAAAAAATGGCACGGGGGGGGGATGTTTTTCTGAACTGTCAATATGATGTAATTTACTTAAACCTGGTAATGCCTGGTTCTGTTCTATTGATCGGGGTTGTAGGGGGAGGAGGGGAGGGGGTGTGGGTGCTATCTGCGGCTGAATGCCGTACTGCTAGCTTTGTCGGTACTGTGGATCCATCATGGCGTAGTTTGGGGTCAAGGTCATTTCGAAGCGGAGACGGGTGGCTTCGTAGAAACTTAAGTATAGTGCAAGATTCAGGTAGGTTTTCGGCGCCTTAGTCGTAGACACGTCGGCGGAGGATGTCATATTCTGTTGATTAGCGGTAGTCGGGTTTGTAGCTCGACAAGAGAGCGCTGTAGCCCTCCTGGTTGCTAACTCCCTCTCCCCCCCTCTCTCTCCCCCTGTGTGCTGCCTTCCCACCGCCCAGCGTCACGCGTAACCGATTCTGACATTACACAGAGGCGGGAATCCGCAGAGAAGTGGCCATCGATATGACTTAAACCCCCCCCCCCAACACCACCCGATGTCGGTTTTACCCAAGTATTTACGTCAACTGGCCACATATCTAGTCAGCAAACTTGCGGTGTGTGTGTGTGTGCGATATGTGGATTCGTCGTTACTACGGATCATGCTAATGAGGAAGATGCTGCCTGTTTCGCAGCGCCTACAGATAACCTGGTACAGATCTGAAGGGAGGTTAGGGTGAAAATGTAGCTCAGGTGGTAAACAGAAGGTTAAATTGATTATTACTAATAAAACAACAACAACAACACACACACACACACACACACACCCTCTCTCTCTCTCTCTCTCTCTCTCTCTCCTTCTCTCTCATATATATAAAAAGATTCTTGATGTTTCAGTTTCCAGTGTTATAAGTGTTGCATGTGTCCCCCCCCTTGGATTATGTGACAGATCACTACGTTAACAACAACAACGAAAACACTTTTTTCTGTAATTTAAAGTTAAATACTGGTTTCTTACAAACTCCATATACAGACATGCCAACATTATAGATCCTAAAATCGGGAGAAAATATTATTTAGTGATTTGCTTAGTATAGTATCTCCCCGAGGCGCCCCCATGGTGGATTTACACGGGAAAACAAAATTCGATGCTGTCTGCGATGGAACGGTTGGTGTACTGTATATATATATATATATATCTACGGAGCAAAAAATAATATTTTTAGAATTTTCAAGTATAATTTCTACCAATTATGTGTCATTTCAAAAAATTTAATGTAAATATTAAGAAAATCGGGAGTTTTTACTAGATTTTAAAAATCGGGCGGGAGAAAAATTAGAGCTTTAAAATCGGGAGTCTCCCGCGGGAATCGGGAGTGTTTGCATGTCTGCATATATTTTTCTATGGTCAACTTTGTAATCTGGTTTCAAGATGAAAGCTGCAGATTATTGAAGTTGCGTATGCTAATACAGTTCAGTGATAATATATTTTTTTTTCAAACAAGACGAACAATTAATATTATAAACTAAAGATATTGTAATTATCAACTTGGAATGTATTTGTAGTTGATATCTTGTTGTACCAGGCATTTCTCTCTCTCATATGGTAAGGCAAACAGGCATAAAAGCTGACAGAAGATGAAGTAACCACAAATTCCACTTCTTTTTTTTATATTTTTTTAGTATTTATAATATTTGTTAATTTTGTAAGCTTTTGGGGTTGATTGTGGGACAATGATGTTTAATCCTTTGCTGTTTTTTTGTGGATATTTTAACTTTTTGGCTGTTTAAGAAAAATATAATTATCATGCAACACAGAAAATGAGCAAATAATGAGAAATCTGCATGAGGATATCTGTAAGGTGAATAAGAATTTGGATGTATTTCTGTTGATATTTGAATCTCATTCATCAAAAAAAAGAATAATACAAAACTAAAGATGTTGAATATTGAATTATCTTTTCCCAGACAATGCAGATGGAAAAATTTTGATCTAATGTTGGTGGTTCAATCATGGAGGAATGTTTTTGCCAAAAATTGTTTATACCATATCGGGACTCAGTTATTTCATTAATGGAGAGCCAGTTTGCTGCAGAAAATAAACAAAATTTCTGCCTTTTTTGCTTTCATCCTGTACAACTGGTGCACATTACAACTGAAAAATTCAAAAAAAAAAAAAACAAATTGTAAAAATAAATTAAGTGCACGAAATTGAAACTTGGAAGTTGAAGCTATCACCTGGTTTGAGATGTGGTCCAAAAGGGGGGAACAATGTGTTGGAAAATTAAAAAAATTGACTCACTGAGTTATTAAGAGTACACTGATTTATTCAGTATAAAGGTGGTTTAGCTCAATGAGAAGGGTGTAAAACATGGTGGGGTCATCAATGGCAGATCATCTTTTGTCTGGACTTTGTGTGATAAGTGTTCATAGAGCAAAATTTACAGCTAGCAAGCATGAACTTATTCTAAAAGTAATGATAAATTTGGACAAGATCAGAGAAGTTTACAATATGTATTGAATTAAAATGTGTTGTTTTTTTTTTTTTGTTATTGTGAACTCTGATAGAGTATCAATAGAAAAGGAAGCTGACTAATGTAGAAAAAATAAGTTAAATTTTAAAATTTCTAAATGAAACAGAAATATTTCTGAGTAAAAATAAGTATTGATCAAAATCAAGTACCTTTGAAAGGAAAAAATACAAATTACTATCTTTTTATTTTTTGATGTTAATATGTTTTCATTGCTAGGCACATTTTTTGCACTTGATATTATTTTGTCAATTTACCTCCCTCCTGTAATTTACCATGCAGGCATTTTTTCTCATTTTGCCTCCGTCTGTAAAACCTGCAAATGCCCATACTAGTGTGTGACTAAATAATGTACTGTAGGGGGAAGGACAGGGGTGGGGGGAGATGCACACACACACACACACACATACAAACAAACAAACACAAACAAAAAAACTTTTTAATTAAAATTAATAATTAGTTGAAATTTAAATTTCAAATTTATTCCTTCATACTGTTGAGGGTCCACTTTATAATTTACCCTTTAAGTTTAGAGTTTCCACTCCATGCAAATCTCATATTTTTTATTGATTCATTTGTCAGGATCACACTTTCAAGTACATTGGGAAGACCATCTGGTGTATCTATGAGAGATTTACCTCTCATTTACCTGCATGTGAGGACTTAGCCTTGTTTACTCACATGGCAGTAACCAGACTGAGATTTAAAGTAGATGATGTTATGGTTTTACCTGGTTTTGTACTGATTCTAAGTTAAAAACCATAGACTCTCTCATCATTATTAGACATTTTAAAGCTTTCCTTTTCTGTATATATACAGGTGCATCTCAAAAAATTAGAATATCGTGGAAGAATTCAATATTTTTTATCAGTTATTTCAGAAAGTGAAAATTGTATATATGTTCTAGACTCATTACATGTAAACTAAAATGTCTCAAGCATTTTTTAAATTTTAATTTTGATAATTACGGCCTACAGCTAAAAAAAAATAGAAAAAACGTATCTCAAAATATTTGAATATTCCATTTCGATTTTGTAAATCACTATTTATGCAATATAAATACCATGAATCTCTCAGTCTGGTTCAGTGCACACAACCACAATTATGGGTAAGACTGCTGACTTGACAGTTGTCCAGAAGACACTCATTAACACCCTCCACAAGGAGGGTAAGCCACAGAAGGTCATTGCTGAAAGGGCTGGCTGTTTGCAGAGTGCTGTATCAAAGCATATTCATGGAAAGTTGACTGGAAGGGAAAAGTGTGGTTGGAAAAGGTGCACAAGCAAAAGGGATGACTGTAGCCTTGAGAGGATTGTCATGCAAAGCTGATTCAAGAACTTGGGTGAGCTTCACAAAGAGTGGACTGAGGCTGGAGTCAGTGCATCAAGAGCCACCACGCAGAGACATGTCCAGGAAATGAGCTACAAGTATCTCATTCCTAGTGTCAAGCCACCCCTGAGAGAAAACATCAGAAGCTTCTTACCTGGGCTATGGAGAAAAAGAACTGGACCGTTGCTCAGTGGTCCAAAGTCCTCTTTTCAGATGAAAGTAAATTTTGCATTTCATTTGGAAATCAAGGCCCATAGTGTGGAGGAAGAATGGGAAGGCACAGAATCCGAGTTGCTTGAAGTCCAGTGTGAAGTTTCCATAGTCAGTGATGATTTGGGGTGCCATGTCATCTGCTGGTGTTGGTCCACTGTGTTTTATCAAGTCCAAAATCAACGCAGCCATCTACCAGATTTTAGAGCACTTCATGTTTCTGTCTGCTGACAAGCTTTATGGAGATGCTGATTTCCTTTTCCAGCAGGACTTGGCACCTGCCAACAGTGCCAAAACTACTAGTAACTTGTTTGTTGACCATGGTATTACTGTGCTTGATTGGCCAGCCAACTCGCCTGACCTGAACCCCATAGAGAATCTGTGGTATTGTCAAGAGGAAGCTGAGAGACATCGGACCCAACAATACAGATGAGCTGAAGGCCACTATCAAAGCAACCTGGGCTTCCATAACACCTCAGCAGTGCCACAAGCTGATTGCCTCCATGCCACAGCGCATTGATGCAGTGATTCATGCAAAAGGAGCCCCGACCAAGTATTGAGTGCATAAATGAACATACTTTTCAGAAGTTCGACATTTCTATATTATAAAACCTTTTTTTTTATTGATCTTATGAAATATTCTAATATTTTGAGATAGTGGGTTTTTGATTTCTATGAGCTATAAGCCGTAATCATCAAAATTAAAACAAAAAAGGCTTGAAATATTTCACTTTATGTGTAATGAATCTAGAATATATGAAAGTTTCACTGTTTGAATTAAATTACAGAAAAAAAATGAACTCTTCCACGATATTCTAATTTTTTGAGATGCACCTGTATATATAATGCTATGTTAATAAAAAGATTATGTATACTATATATATTGTATATTCTCTAACCCTGGCTTTAACTCTATATTGTATTTTGGTTGAGTTATTTTCTGTTGTTAATAGATATCGATTCATCTGAAAATTTCATGTTTATTTAGATATGTTTTTTATTTGCCTTTATTTAAAAAAATTGTGTGAATGAGTACTAATATTGAAATATTTTATTATTAATCTGTAATTTTAAAGACTTTTATTTGTTATATTTAAATAACATTTGCTAATTTAATTTTGAGTGAAATAGATTATTGATAATTTTCATTGATGCTTTAAATTGATAGTTTTATCAAGAATTATGCAAAGAAAAGCTGTAGATTTTTTAAAAGTAACCAAAATGTCAAATAGTGTTTTAAATGTTAACAAAACAAAATACAACTATATTAAATATATAATTTTTCATTTAAGGTTTGTTTTCATGACTTTTAAAATTTAATTGCAATAAAATTATGATTGACAGAGTGACAAGTTTAAGTAGCATTTAATCAGTTTGCTCAGAATGGTCCTATTAAGGACAAATTTTGACAAAGTACCTGTTACAAGATATGATTTAAAAAAATTTTTTTTGAATAGAGATTAGCAAAAATGTTTGTAGAAAAACCCAGTAAACTGTTAAAAACTATGGAAACCTAGCCTTTACACTTCTATTTCTCATAGCTGTGCCACTTACATCTACTTATTCATTGCACTAAGAACATGTTAGTATTTTATTGTTGTGAAACTTGTGTGCAATTTCTTTTCAAATGGCATTAGAAGATGAAAACAAAAAGAAGACATGTATTGTAATAATGAAACTTGAACAGTTTTTTATTTACAGTGGTTGGATTTTGTTATTAATATATATATATATATAAAGTTAGAAATTAATAAAGAAAGCAAGTTTTAAAATAATTTAGCTTGAACTTTAATTAGTAGTTATTGTGCAAGACTGGTTTATAGAACATGAATGCAATTTCACACAGCTTCCCTGATCACCCTTCCTAGTCATTTATATGTAATACTAATAGATAATTGGTTATAATGTTGAAATTGTTGTCCAGGATAAATTTAGTCTACATTATAACATGTTTTTAATTAATTTGTTTGTTTAAAATAAAACTGTCTCTAATTGTCATTGTTGTTGCAGTGTTTACAGCTGTTTAGGAAGGATGAAGAAAATTATTGTTCTAGCATTTTGTATCATCTTTGTTCAATCATTTGTGGTTAAGTACCCAGAGCAAAGATGTGCTAGCATGTGTAAGAACTGCCCAAAAACCAAAACCCAGCCTTGTAGGGGCTTATTCAAGAAAGATGACTGTGGTTGCTGTAATATTTGCTTGCTTGGTAAGCTATTTTTTTTGTATTTACTTGTATAACCAAGAAACCTCAAAATTTTAGACCAGCAGCAGGCTGACAGTAGTAGTAGTATAGTTCCATATCTTGGTGATGCTAATGGTTTTTTTTTACAGTACATACTTATAGCTGATTCCATTTGGCATTCAGATTTAAATCTAGAAACTTTTCTCAGGTTTTAACAGCTGATGTTATCTTTCTTTGTTTTTAGCCCCATTGATTGCAGGAGGTTATCTAATTTTTCCATAAACCACATCAACTAGTTTTAATGATTTTTGAACCGCATTCTTAAAATAAGTTACCTGTTATATTTTTTATCAAGTTTGAATGTTGTTCAAATTTCTTTTGATGTTGCCCAAGGGATAATTTTGGTAAAATTAACTTTTCTTGAACAAGTTTAAAATCCCAATGCTTGAGACCTGTTTAAAAATGTGTAATTGTCAGCTGTCATTGTCTGTGCAGGCATTTTTGAACTCAATTTTTAGAGAATTCCATAGTGGTACAAAAGGTTCAACTGCCATTCTCATCTTGTTGTACTCTTATTTTGTTATATTTTTTTACTTTAGGTGAAGGTGAATCATGTGTCACTGATATACTCATGGGATTTCCAAGTAGAGAACATTGCAGAGATGATTTGTATTGCAACCCTAATACTTTGCTTTGTCAGAAGTTAGGTGAGAAAAGATTCCGTTTGCTTACATGAAATTATCTCTGTTGATATAGCAGCAGCTGCTCCAGTTAAAGATTTTTCTTACAAGGTTAATTTTTGGTTTCATGTAGAGAATAGTTGATATTCCAGGTGGTGACAGCTTTACATATAGCTGCTGACCTGATTATTATTGGAATGATTTTAAACAACAGTAAAAAAAAAAAACGTTTAGCTGAAAGAAAAGGTTATTAATTTCTTTGAAGGAATTTTGTAGTGGCTTGTCCAAAATCCGTACTTGAGCCTTCTTGACCACTGACAAAGTGGTTCATTGATGTTTGCTTGACCTGGGATGAATTTAGCCTATTTATTTACCACCCTATTGGACCTCTGATGCACTATGATATTTGAAGGAGGGGCTTCACACACAGCTTGTGTGTTAGCTGGGCATGCCAGGATCCTTCATGGGTGATTTTGTGCCCTAAGAAGTGAATTATTCTCTCTGAGAATTTCCACTTGAAATTAAGTGAGCCCTGCTCTTTTTAGTCTGTGTAAGACAGCTCTTATATATTGGTTATGTTCAGGTCGATTGTAGCCATGAATGAGAATATCATCCATGTGGCAAATGATGCTTAATTTAGGTCATGGACATCCACGTTGTTAACTTTATTTTGGATCTACATAATGCAGAAAAGTTACCTCCTTTTCAGCATGTTTTTCAAATGATATCTTTTCCTTTGTACTGCTGGTATGTGTGGGCTAGAGATTTACCATACCACCTACCTTGTTTGTCTTGGATATCTTTTATCTGTGGTTGTCTCTGCTGCATTAGTTCTTGTTCAATTTCTTCTTGCCTGCCCTGAGATTGTTTGATTTCTTATTTGTTTGGCACTTAGCTCCATGTATTGCTTGATTTTTGGATAACTCAATGGCTTGAAGATGCTTGATGCATCTATTTAAATTGGGAATAGGGAATTCTCAAAGAACTCAGTTATGGAAAACTACATAGTGGTTCCAGTGATGAGATGGTAACAGATGAATCTATTGTTAAGGACACAAAAATTCACAGGAGGCTGAGCTTTCTCAGTTGAACAACAAATTTGTCAATTGTTTCAGTTTTCTGTACCAGTGTTAAACTTATATTGCTTGAAGAGTACATGGCGTGGTGGTATGAAGTGTCTCCTCAGCTCAGAGAGAATTTGTTTTTGGTCCTTTTTATCAGTGTCTGTTCAGTTGGACAGACTGTTCAGTTTTTAGGCATTCAGTCCCATTACTGAGCATAGCATTAGTCTTGAATTTTCACCATTGGATTATGGGTGCCCTCCCATGTCGTTGGCTTTGTATTAAGCTCAGTAGCTATACAGTAATAGGACCATGCATTTTTGGGAGTCTGACCAGTTTTCACTGACATTCCTTTAGAACCATAGCTTTAGGTGCAGGAACCCGATAGGTTGTCATTCTTTTATTTTATTGCTATTGGTGACAGAAAATGTTATTGAAATATGTATATCCATATTCATCAACAGGAAAGGCAAAAATGAAAATGACACCTACCGAAGCCCAGACCATGGATAAAGAATGAAATGTTAAGTCAAATAAAGTAAATAATATGACCTACTGTATCTCCTTTCAGCTCCAATCAGTAATTTATTTCTGGTGCAGAGGTCAGTTCTATATATAGTAGCAAATGCAAATGAGTGTTGGGGGGGTGGTTGTCAATTTCTGTTGCATGAATTATTATCGTATTTGCTGAGATGTAAAGTTTAGGTCTTTTCTTAAACCAGCATTTCACACACATGATGAATTTCAAGCACATGCATCTGTAAATCATAAACATCAGCAGCAGATTTTATGCATAATGATGTGGATGCTACATAGCAATTGTCAGTGTTTTTTGTTTTCACTTTAATATTACTATATGGCACTTTAATATTTACTTAAATTACTCATACTAATTCAGCTTTGAGCATTGTCTTCAGTAACTCCTGCACTCCAGCTGAAGTTCATGCTTTTTTTTTAAAAGACAGATGAGAAATAATTTGTTTTTCAAACTCACTAGTGGAACCCAAGTATAGTGGAAGGTGATGTTTTCCTCCTCATCCAATTTTGTTAAGATTATTAAAGCAAAATGCATTCTTTGAAATAATTTTTAAACTTCTGCAATTAAGGAATGAGGAATTACATTCTGAGAACCATTTTACAAAAGGAAAATTTCCAGATTGCTTCTGCACATCAGTTTATTTGTTACAGGTAGGCATTCTGAAAACCCCAAAGTAGTAAAAAAAAACAAGACTTTTATTTAAGTGTGTAGCTGTTCAGATTTCATTTGTCTTTTATCAAACTTTTTAAAACAACTTTAATATCTCCCAGTAGTGTTCAAAAAAAAAAAAACTTATGCTAATTTAATTTTGTGATGTGTCGTCTTACTGGATATTTCTTATTTTGTTGCAGATACTGTGTACTGAACCACTTTAAAAACAAGAAATTTTTTCCTATTTTTAATGCAGTTTAAATTTTAAAAATTTGTAAAAGAAAAACCACTTGTGATACTTATTGTGTAAATAATAAAGATTATTTCATTTTACTAGATATATATATATTATTGTATATTTTAGCTGCATTTAGTGCTGTGAATACCAGATAAAATTAACCTGAATTGTGTTCTACAACTTAAAATTTGAGTTTTTAAAAACATTTAAAATACCAAGTCAAAAAAAACAAAACAACAAAAAATTTAATACAGATAAACATTCTTTTTTTCCTAATGCAAAAGCAAGCTGAGGTATTATTGGTCTTGTTAGTATTTCTCCTAAATGTTTGTAAACACTAAAAGCTTATCATCTTATAAAAGCATCTTCAAGACCTGAAAAAATATTGTTTTCTAAAATATGAAATTATTACTTTTATTTATATTTTCTCTTTTTTTTTTTTAGTATTTTCAACTTTATTATAAGGATTTTCAGTTTTGTTAAATCATGGAACTACATTACTTTTGATCTTTGTAAAACTACTCAAAAGGCGAGACAGGGTTTCTAAGATTACTAAAAATGTTACATTGTGTTTAAACTGGAATTTTTTAAGCAAGTTTTTCATCAGTCATCTGTTAAATCTCCAAAATCTCTAAGTTGATGTTAACTGAGATGAAAATATTCAGCACAAGATTTTATACATAGTTAATTTTTAAAAGTTACATGGTAACTGTTATTTTCTGTCATATATTCTGTGCATTTCTTTTCAAATTGTGTGAAATATCTTTTGATATTCAAACAACCTAGTGCACTTACCTTTTTTTTGGTGTGTTTTAAAAGTCTTGAAATAAATATTTCTTTGTACGCAGCAGGTTTTTGTGTTTATTATACAGGACATCTTGTGAACCCAAATTGGTAAAATCTCTCTTAAATCACTGTCAAGCAGAGTAAATCTGTTCAGAATTATGTGAAAACATTTTAAAAGGGTATACACCCCTAGCTAATTTTTTGTAATGGTAATGCAATAATCTGGTAAATCGAACCTAGTAAAGATTTAAATATGCTGGCCAATCTTAAGTTTATTTTATTATTAGGTTCTTACAAAAGTTTTGTCGGGTATTTTACCGCAAAATGAGACTTCATATTGTTGCTAAACGTGAAGTTTATTAATCAAAGTCAGTTCCATTACAATCAATACACTTCTGACAGCAAGTTACAAGTGCATTTATACCATTTTGAAAAAAATCCTGATTTCTGGAGTCAATAAACTGTTGGCAGGCAGTTTCAACTGCTACTTGGTTGTTGGAGGATTTCATATGGAGGAAGCTGTCAAGGTGTTTGAAAAGGTCGTAGTCTGTAGCAAAAAGGTCTGGTGAATAGGCTGGGTGAGGGAGAACTTCGTATACCAACGTGTTCAGTTTCTGAAGAGTCGCTTTTGCAACATGAGGACGAGCATTGTCATGGAGCAGGATTAAGCCGTCTTGATTCACCAATGTCAGCTGTCGTTGGGAGACTTTCTGATGAACGTTTAATTCACGACCTTTCAGCTGTGATGGTTTCACCAGGTTACAAGAAGTTATAGTGGATGACACCAGTTCCAGTCCTCCAGATGATTTTGTTGTTGTTCATCAATTCATGAGGCACCCAACTTGTCAAACCTTTTCACCTGGCCGATTGTGTCAAGATGCTGGGAAACATTTTCAGTGCTTACATCAAGCTCTCCAGCAATTTTTCGCACTGCTTTTCTTGGATTAGCTTCAACTGAGGCTTTCAGACAGTCGTCATCACAGCTGGAAAGACGTCTGCTACGTTTCTTATCTTCAAGGCTCTCATCTCCTGATCAAAACTTTGAAAACCATCGTTGTACTGTGCGCTCATTTGCTGTGTCCTCGCCCCAGGCTGGCTTAATGTTACCAGTTGCCTTGCTCGCTTTGTGGCATAGTTTGAACTCATGAAGCAAAATGGTATGAAAAACGTTTCTATCCACGTTTCATTCGGAACCCTGAAACAAATATCCATTTTATGATTTTTAAAAAGGTAGGTGCTGCATAATGTATGCCAAAGCACACACTACAAAACCATATATATAACTTATCTACATACACCTTCACGTGCCTATGAAAAATGAACCCCAAATTAACTTAATATAAAAACTGACAAAACTTTTGCAACAACCTGACATTTTTGTATTGTATTGATCATTAGGAATTTTGGTTCATATAACTCTGAATGGAAACTAATCTGCTTTTAGTATATACCACAATAGTGAAAAATAAATGTTTTCCTTTGAAGACAGCAGCAGAAAATTATGAAACATTTATACCATATTTTATTGCTCTGTCAAATTGTTCAGTTATAATAGTTGCTATAATAATAGTTAATAAAGACAACTATTATTTATACATTTTTTTCTGGTATTCATATTTTTATAATGATAATTGATGCTGTTAGCTAGAATTACTAGAATGTGAAAACTAATGAATTTTAAGGTAATATTCTCTGGTCACCAGTCTGTTCAAATTTGGAAGTGCCTCCTATTAAGTCAATTTAAAAAAAAATTTTTGTTAACTTTTTCTGGGGTTATTTTAGTGTTCAGCTTTCCAAAGTTAAAAATGAAAGAAAATTTCTCTATGAAAGCTAGCTGAGAAAAAACTCTACTTTGTATAGATGTTTCATATGTATTAAAGTAGGAATCTCACTACTATCAGGTTGAAATACATATTCATTACTGAGACCCATGTTAATACTTATTAGTATGTTGGTGTATTGACTGGCAGGAAATGGAAGGCTTAAACCAAGCAAACAACAATTACCCAGAGTGTGGTGCAAGCAAGCTGATAGTATTTTAAACATTCTATGGTTAGCAGTGTAAAATTGTAAAGATAGCAATGATATTTCCTATAAAAATGGCACCTATGGCAAGATTTTCTTCTTATATGTGGACCTACAAACAGGGCATACAGCTCTCTGTCCTGTGCCTGAAAAAAACTCCTCAAGAGTTTCCAAGCAGTTCTTGTGAAAGATATGAGAACAAGAAAGGAGTACAGAAGATTTCTGCTTCTGGAGGTTCTCTTGGAAGCCTGTGGGTGAATCCTGCCTGTCACTGGAGCTCATAAGCAGCATGGGGAAGTTGACTGGTGTCAGACATATAGGGCAGTCAGCCTGGCCACGTTCTGCAACCTGTAAGATGATAGTGAACACACAACAGCAGTTAAAACTGGGTGACCAAAGCTGTGTTATTAATAAATTTGCAGTCCTGTCGTGTCTCTCAAAACAAAGAACTTGCTGTAGGATTTTAAAATGACTGAAGAGAATAAGTTGCACAAGCAGGAAAAACATATTGGCCAAATTTTGGAGATATAATCCAGGAGAATTGATCAGTTAATATTTCATCAGATTCTTCTGCAACAAGTAACTAATCATATCAACTGAGAAATAAAGATGTTAATTTAAATTTATGCTTATCAAATCAAAAACTAAAAATTTTACTATAAGAAAAATTATTTACTGAATGGATGCTTCCTTATAATAACTAAGCTAGGCTAATAATAGAAAATGAAAAATTGTAAAATCTTTTCCTCTGGATAATGAATTTAAGATTTCTTCTTTCTGAATAAAACCATGCCCTGACTTGGAGATCTTGGGGACCTCTCACAGAAGTGAGCTGGAAGGGAAATATGAGGAGGCATCAGTCTTTGCAACCAAGAAAGTTACCTGGGTATGGTTGGGGTGGGGCTTTTGCGTGGTGGTCAGGATAAGAGCCAGTCAAGAGTCACCTCCAAAACCAACGTAATTATTCAGAAAATCCTTACTAGAACTCTGTGATAGGGAACCCATGCAGGTGAATTGGTACAGAAGAGAGAGAAGAAACCACAAGTTGGATCCTGACAGAAACCAAACCTGGCCCCTAATCCACAGCAGGCTGCCACACTATGCACATGGCTATCCAGCACCCTCATATTAAAATGTGTAATTAATGGCTATAATTCAGAAAATATGGCTATAAATCTGATATATTTTTATTTTTTTGTAGTAGGAATTTGACTATGAAAAATAAATCATGAATAAATTGCGTGATACTGTAGACTTTTCTGTAACGCATCTTTATTTTTACTACAGTGACACAACCTATTACCTAATGATAAAAGTAAAACATGACATTTATGTAGTTTTCTTGACATCAGATGCTTCTAAATTGACTTTTCTTTTTATTATAGACATTACACAGCACTGAAGGAAGAGTGGTTAGGACACTCATTTATCAAACATGATTGTATGGTTTGATCCACAGTTAATGTCAGGCTGACATCCCTCACTAAACTGGTATCTCCAATAACACCAGCCCTGTGCACTACCTATGGCTCAAGGACTTAAAGATGTTAGAAATAGTATTTTGTATTATCAGTAACATAAATTCGAACATTAATTTTAGCAATTAAAAATGTTTCTAAAACTAATAATTTATAGATACTTACTGTCTTTTCAATCTTCTCCCAGGCCATGCTTTGATCAAGCAAAGTGTGAAACTTCTGGCCAATCTTTCGACTGGCCACCAGGTTTCTTTCAATGTCAGCAAGAAAGTCATCAGTATTAATTTCACATGACTGCACAATTTGATCTGTGATGGTTTTTAACTAGAATGAACAGTAAGAGATTTGTTGAAATATTTAGTTGAGAGTAGAATGACAAATGTTATTGTGGCGTCTTAAATACTAACATGACAAGATAATTTTCTACAAAAAGCTGACATGAAAAATTATAAATATTAATCAATTTTGTTTTCTTTTAAATAATTTCTTGGGATTTTCTCAATTCTACACAAAATCAGTATAATCTTTAAACAGGAATAAAACACAATAGGTTATGAAAAAAATAAGCTTTCACTTTGTCAGCTTTGTTGTAGCAACAAAACAAAAATTAATTAGGTTACAAATTGAAGTAAATGTGGAAAGAAAAAAGCATTAACAATGTTTAAACTCCATGGAACTGGTATAGAATTTTTTGTTTAAGTGAATTCTAAGGCCCTTGTTTCTGTTAATAATGTTATCATGTAGGCAAATAGCAGATTCTTTGAATTGAGACTTCTTTCAACAAAGGTGAAATCTTAGGGCAACAAGCTAGATTTACAATATTGGAAATAATTATGGAAACAGGAAAAACTGGGTATATAATGCATGACAGAATCAAACCTTGTGTAAAAATGAAATGCCCCATAGTAGGGTTGTGTGTTGATATAATACATTGTTATTAGTTATCATGCAAGCAATCAGAAAGTGCCATACCTGCAGAAGGACTATAACAGCAGAGGTGGTAATACCATTGTAGTGTGGTGAATACTAAAGCTCCTGGGAAGGAAATATCACATTACATGAGTAGAAATCAAAGGCTTAGCTTGTGAAGGATACTCCATTCAACAGAATGCAGCCTGACTTTATGTTTGAGGAGGAGCTGTATGAGGAAGGATAAGCAAAACTGGTACTGTTGACAAAAGATGCAGCCCAGGATCAAAGTCCAAACTCTCCAAAACTGATGTTAAGCACCTCAGGGTACATTCTCTACTTGATAGATAATAGGCCAATAGAGATCTTGTGAATGGCCTAGATTCAAATATGGGTATTAGAATTTTTTCAAGAACAGTAAGATACACATTAGTGTGAAGTGATCTCAGTGGATGTTTAGCTGCCTGAAAATCCTTGCTGAGGAGAGGCAACCAAACAGCGAGATTGAAATTGGTAGGGTGTATTTTACAGATGAGTCCAAGTTTGAACTGTCTGGAGGATATAACAGTCAGTGTGCAACAGCTACAGTGAAGCATGTTGGTGGATCAAAACAAGTGTAGGGTTGTATATCAGCTAAGAGTGTCAGGGCTCTGCATAAAATATATACAGGTACAAGCATCAGCTTATCCACCATGCCATTTTCTCAGTAAGACATCTCATTGGGTGAGGATTTATCTTTCAACATGAAAATGATCCCAAGCAGACAGCCAATGTGAAAAACCATATAGAATTATAAAGATGCCTTGGCCTGCAAAAAGTCATATGAACATCAATGAGGTCGTTTGGGGTTATACAGATACTGAAAAAGTCAGATGGCAACCAAAAACCTTGGATGAATTATGGAAAGTGCCACAAGATATTTGGAACAAAATTCCAGTCATACATTGATAATTTGTATGGGAGAATGAAAGCAAAATGTGATGTTCTATATAAAACAAATGAATCACATTCCAAATACTAATTTACTGTACATATTCATTTTGCTTTGTATATTTTCTTTAATAATGTAATGTGTATGTATTATATATGTTTCTCAGCAGCAATTATTTGTGCATATTCTGTGTGTTTCCATAATTCTTCCCAATAATGTATATATTACTTTCATTGCATCCCTCAAAGATACTCTGACCTTTGGGACTCACCAGATTTTGAACTTTTTCTGTCTGTATATATATAAAGCCAAGTTTTTCCTCTCATGTTCTATACCTTTTGGTGATCTCATTGATTGAAAATGTTCACTGATACGAACTGCTAAAACACTGGCCTACTGTCCTAGCATTCCTTGATTTCTCTCAAGTTTTTTTTTTTGTGTATTTTTTCAACTATTCTACTTTTGCCTTGTTGCTTTAGTCAGTGAAAGCTGCTTTTCAATACCTTATGGGTTTTTTTTTTCCTTAGCCTAATTGTTTCAGATGAAATACTCAACAATGTAGGATGCAAGTTAACAAGATTACATTGATGTAAGATAACCAGCAGATCTCTTAGCCTCTAACACCAGTCTGCTCTATACAGCAGAATAGTCTGAATAAAGTTCTGTTGGTAAAAAAAGATAATAAAGATAGAAAGTATACTATACTATCTATATATGAATTAACTATAAAACAGACAAAATTACACTTGGCAGATCCAGTTTTTCTAGCTAATATATGATTATTTTTTCTCAGTACCTAAAAATCTTTGCTCATTCATAACTCTTGTTTTTCCTTACTTGGATTATTATTTTCTTTTAATTAGCCCAATTAATCACAAACCTTGTCTTTGTAAAACTTATTTTTCAGTATAGGATCCTTTGGTGGATTAGTTTCTCGCATTTTTCTGTACCGACTTCTTACCAAATAGCCTCTCCAGGTAGCTTGAATTCTAGTAATTAGAAAAAAATGCTTCAGCATCTGTACAGATTCTCCAACAAGATCTACAGCTTTATGCAAACCGATCTGATCTCAAGGTCTGAGCTGATCCTTAACTAATGCAGTCACTATAATTATGTTGCACTGTAGGTTGCATTCATTGAGATAGGCAATCAGAAACCACCTCAACTATTCATCTCCATAGGCAGATTACTGATGATACTTGAGGTATATTGTTTGTAGTACTTTAATGAATCTGTGTAGGAGGTTGTGAGATTTTTTTTTATTACATCAAAAAAATATATATGAATGATGATTTTTAACTAAGTTTTTTCATTAAACCTTAGCCTAATATACCCTCAGTACTGCATAATAAGGCTACAGTAGGCACTGTGTACACTGTGTATGTAAAACATAACCAAAGTACTGTACTGTTCAATGTCTATTACTGATCAGAGTGGCCACAGACTGACAAGTTCACTAGAATCAACAATATATTCAATACATACACTATAGCACATTTAATTTTGTGTAGCCTCACTCCATCATGAATTATTCTGGTTTGGTAATGCTCTTGGCGACACATGGGACATGTTTTTCTACCAATGCAGCGCTCAAAACCCTGCAAGCATACCTAAAGGATGAAAATAAAGCGATGGAATTTCTGTAGAGTATTTTAAACATCAACTACACAAGCTACTGTTTCAAATGTAGAGAATCAAAAAACTCCATAACAGTGGAATTATGTCACAACAGACTACTAACAGGACATCTCATAAGCAAAAAATTTCCACTTGCTTGCTTTAAGCTTTGCTGATTGAAAAAAAATACTGAGGACATCATAGGATATTTGGAAATGATGTGATAAAAATATTCAGTTTACATATCCTACATATTCCATTTATGTATCTAAAATAGTGCCCCTTATGTTCACTGAGATGTAATGTATGATATATGCCTTCATTCCTTAAATTTAATGCTAATAACTATGATCTACAATAATATCTGTAAGGGAAGAAAGAAATTGGTAAGAATTATTTTTTTAAGGATTCCTCTAAAAGTTCTTGTACAAGCAATCTCAAATTAAAAAGGAAAGTGCATTTTACTAGTACAGGATACATAGGTAGTGGATAGGTGCAGTGGTAGATTATTGGACTGCCATGGTTGAGGGTCTGAGTCCAACTCCTGGTTTCTTTTCACTCTTCTTCCCCAACCAGCTGTGTGGATTTTCTTTGGCACTCAGGTTTCCTCTCATATCTGAAAACAATGTATGGACTGATGTGGTAGTTCTTGGGACCTGCCACATCTAGTAAGCCTCTGGGGTTAATCATTATGTGATTGGCAACTTCGGAATTCAAAGATGCTACCGTTCAGATTCAGTACTGTACATAATAAACATACAACAACAGTACTGTACATGAGCAAGTCATTTTCTTCCATTCTTTCTGTGCTGAAAGGTAATTTAGACAGTTTTTTTTTTTCTGTTTGTTTAGAATACAAGAAAATCTTTAAAGCTGGACACATTTTGTACAAGGGTTAAGTTGCATAGTTTCTACTAAAGTCTTTGAACAAAATTTTCTGCAATTAAATAAAAACAAACCAACCTTCTACTGATTTAATGTCATGATTTTAGTAAAAATAACTAAAGTTTCTATCTTGACTATGCACTTCACCGAGGTTTCAGCTCTAATGTAAATATGCCATAATGTTAATGTTAAAGATTAACTTTTATTATTATTATTATTATGAGTAAATAATAGATGAAGTAAGTTAATTTCTTATGTAGAAATCATAATTATGTATATTCTACATAAGAAACTAAATTTCCATTGTTATTTCTGCTTTCTGAAGATGTACTTACCTTATGAAAGACATGGGAACAGGATAGTAAAACCTGGAACAAGATAACATGAACACTATAGCACATTATAATATTATGAGCAAGAATTAATTAAGAACAGTGCTAATTAGAAACAAGAAATGTTCTGTAATAAAATTTTGTTAATACTGTCACTCAACCATTTCAGTAACCTAATAGCAGGAAATTCTTGGAACAGCATTTACTAATAAAAGAAAATTGAATCAATAATAGACAAATGATTGTTGATTTTAATATCACCTGCTAATAATTTTAAAGAATAAGAGTTTTAAACTGATGATATATAAATCAATACAATGAATGACTAAACCTCTTTAGAAATTTATGCAAATGTTCTTGCCATTCACAGTCAGTGGCAGACAATTTCTAAAAAAAATTATAACAAACTACGTAAAGTTGATGAATGAAACAAAGTCACATAATTCACGCCATCTTATATAAAAATGCTCACTGGTACAAGAGAAAATTAAAAAATGTTTAAAAATGGTATTTTTAAACCTGGCAAATTTATTTATTATAATAGTAAAAATCCCTTTTCAAAAAATTAATAATAGTTTATATTTATAAAGATCAGTACTAACCTGCTTTTTCACTCCAAAGTTCTCCTTACAAATAGCACATGGCTGCTGTGAGTCATGTCTCAGATTAGACAAATTCTTAACACTCTGCCACTCCAATTCTGTGAACAACTGCTGTTGTGGAGCCTCCACCAAGCCCATCTTCTGAGCTGGAAGTCACAGTAAATTATTTGTCTTGCGGCATCCAGTAAAAGAACTGATATCATGCAGCACAATTCACTGTTTATATGCATAGGAAAGTAAGAATGGAAATCTCTACAATAACATTTACCATATAAATTCAGAAAATTTTCATAATTTCTATTATTCTTTATGCATTTATTTTTCACACCAATATATACCAGAATATTCATTGCTTTTAATCATATTAATTCTTGATGTGCTTATTTTCTCAAAGCTGTATGTTAGCAAAATCATTCCATGCATTTATCATCTGACTATTAAAATATTACAAACATCTAGTCTACTGTGGTGTCTGTAAAGTTATTTTGAGAATATGAATGAAAATAACAACAAAAATCATTTTAGATTATGTTATTTTTTCTATCCTGTAAATCTTTAAATGTTTGTTTAGCTTCCATGTAACCTGCAATACATGAAACAATACATTTTTTTTTTTTGTTAACAATTCTGTAATCAGAATCTTGGATATTCCTGATCATTCTAATGACCCACCTTTGAACTTTTTTCAAAATATTCAATGTCTTTAAATAGAAGAGGAGTCTGATGGAACTGTGAAATCCAGGTGAGATTTTAAAAATAAAAATTAAAACTCTATGCCACTGGTTCTGTTTAAGAAGCTTAGTTTTATTTGCTTTTCTTAAAAAACTGACACACCATTATCACATCTTATGCTGTATCAACTAATTACACTAAGATCCCCTTTTTCACTTTAGAACAAAAAGATTTTTCAGAATGATGAACATGACCAAAGTTCTGGTTTGGGTCTGTAAAGTTTAGTGGCCTTGTAGTGTAGAGGTCCCTTTTTAAAATTTAATTAAATCTTCCTAAAGTGCTAAAAATTATTTAAATGGTAATATATGTGATCATCCACTGATGTTTAAAAAAAATTTCCACAATGCATTGTTATAGAAGCCAACAATAACTCACACCTGCAGAACTTGGATAAAAGATGTCTGCTAAAACATGCACAGCAATAAAATTAACAATTTAAAAAGCAAAATTAGAGATTTTTGTTAGTGTCTGTTTGAGGGCCAGTTCTTGTAGATTTTAAACACCCATATACTATTTTATGACCTTATTTAAAATACAGCAGCTTCCAAAATGCCGGGCATGGCCTGAAGCTGTTAATCCAGAAATTTATATAGAGAATGAAAAATTATAGGTTGTGCAAATTGGATTTAATTAAGTTAATTACCTTTCTCTAATGAACAAGAATAAGAATAACGAATATACAAATTATTTTTTATGATGGCTGTTCTAGAATGTGAGAGATAATGTTTTCCTTTAAAATTGTTTTTTTTTTTAATTTTTGAAGTTTATTACAGTGTAACAATTGGACGAGGTTAAAAAAAAAAAGATATCCATTGAGTTCCTGCTGTGATTAAAAAAAAAAATTGATGTTGGCACTTTTATTTTAATATCTCTGCAAATATAGCTTGAAGTTGAAATAGTAATGGGATAAAATATCTAGCTAGATTAATAGAATTCCATTTAAAAAATGTAAAAATACTGATTTTTTTTTTGTTGTTGTTATATATTGTCTCACTCCCATTATACAGCTGTCTGTCCATGGACGCTGGTAAATTTTGTAAACAAAAAGTATATACATAAAAAAAATAAGCTTAATAAAAATCATCTAAATCAATTAAATTCAAATCATCAGCACAGTTACAATCATCCGGCAGCCTATACTATAAACAGGCTTACAAAAACAGCCATCTTCATCTATGAGGGGGGTGACCATTATCATTTATTATTACAAATACTGTATGTGTGAAGTTCTTTTCTTACTAAGTAAAAGAGTATCAGGAAATTATTTTAAAAGTTAAAAGCCAATAATGATAAACTGACAGAAACTCCCATGAATGCCTGCATTCATTGTTTTTTTCTTGTTTGCCTTTTTAATTGTAATTTTCATGGAATATTTAAAAAAGAAACTAATACTTTTGAAAAGGATTTTAAAAGATGCATGGAGTCAAGTTAACTTACCTAGTGTGAGCGGAAGTGGTTTGGAATCTAACACATACTCCTTTTCTTCTCCTATTAGTTTCTCTGGTTTCTTCTGTTTGACTGTAAAACAAAATTACTGAGCATCAGATAAGTAAGGAATAAAACTAGAGGTATCCTAAAAATATAAATTAAAATATTCTCTAAATGGAAATAATAGATGTGAGACACAATGACTCAACTTTGCTTTTTTCACAAATCAAACTCTATTGAAGATTTTAAAAAGGGGTAAATCTGCTGATTAAACTGACCTCTGCCAGTGTCCACCACTGGTCCGATTTCCTTTCTAAGCTTCACCTGAGATCCAGATCCTGATTGGTTTACTTGTGGAGGGTGGTTTCCCAGTAACAGGGATCTAGACAAATGGTCCTGAATGGCAGCTGCTGCAAGAGCCACAAATCGATCCCTGCCATTCTAAACAAGTGACAAATTAAAGAAATTAGTAAATATACTCAACTTAAAGTACACACAGTCATATACCATACATATGTTTGTTGCCAAATTATGTAATGCTACATACAGCAAAGATATTACTAAATTAAATGTTGGCAATTTTCCAATGATGCCATCTGTAAACAGTGAAGAGAACAATACTACAAGTAAGATACATACTAAGAATGAATTTCTATATTTTCAGTTTGCTTTGAAAGCAGATACTTTTGCACATTATTATCTTATTATTCTAAACTGCAGGCACACGCAATTATTTTAATTTTCCTAGTTATAATTAAAATTATCTCATCTGTAAACATTTTTAAACCAGTATTTCCATAGGAAAAAAAAAAGGTGTAAGAACAAATAAAATATTTTATTTTTACTTGTATTTCGTTGTGTTGTATTTTTTTTATATTGCTATGTTATTACATTGTGTACATTTTATTAGCATTCTGAAGCATGTAAGATTATTGTAGTTACAGAGATGCTTCCAGGATTTTGGAAAGGGGGTGTTGTTGATAAAACATGCATTCATCACTGGAGTCCAAAGGGTGACAGACCCTCCCGCACATAGAAGAAAATATAATAACAAACAGTATAATAGCCATTATCATTTCTATGTTATTAGAAAAGTTCATATATTAGATCTCAAACCTTGCATTCAGGATGGGAAACATTGAATGTCAGTGAAATTTTTGTTATTTGCTTCCTATGAAATCTTAATAATGGAATTTACCTGCTCTCACAACCGTGGATCATGTACTCAGAAAGTAGTAAGATCTCTATTTCAAAGGGGTGAGAGAGATAGAATTTACCTGCTCTCACAACCGTAGATTATGTACTCAGAAAGTAGTAAGATCTCTATTTCAAAGGGGAGAGAGAGATAGAATTTACCTGCTCTCACAACTGTGGATTATGTACTCAGAAAGTAGTAAGATCTCTATTTCAAAGGGGTGAGAGAGATAGAATTTACCTGCTCTCACAACCGTGGATCATGTACTCAGAAAGTAGTAAGATCTCTATTTCAAAGGGGTGAGAGAGATAGAATTTACCTGCTCTCACAACTGTGGATTATGTACTCAGAAAGTAGTAAGATCTCTATTTCAAAGGGGCGAGAGAGAGAGAATTTACCTGCTCTCACAACCGTGGATCATGTACTCAGAAAGTAGTAAGATCTCTATTTCAAAGGGGTGAGAGAGATAGAATTTACCTGCTCTCACAACCGTGGATCATGTACTCAGAAAGTAGTAAGATCTCTATTTCAAAGGGGTGAGAGAGATAGAATTTACCTGCTCTCACAACCGTGGATCATGTACTCAGAAAGTAGTAAGATCTCTATTTCAAAGGGGTGAGAGAGATAGAATTTAACTGCTCTCACAACCGTGGATCATGTACTCAGAAAGTAGTAAGATCTCTATTTCAAAGGGGTGAGAGAGAGAGAATTTACCTGCTCTCACAACCGTGGATCATGTACTCAGAAAGTAGTAAGATCTCTATTTAAAAGGGGTGAGAGAGAGAGAGAATTTACCTGCTCTCACAACTGTGGATTATGTACTCAGAAAGTAGTAAGATCTTTATTTCAAAGGGGAGAGAGAGATAGAATTTACCTGCTCTCACAACCATGGATCATGTACTTAGAAAGTAGTAAGATCTCTATTTCAAAGGGGTGAGAGAGAGCGAGAGTCCATGTATCGTTACTTCCATAACGTGAAATATTAGACCCAGAGGGAATCAGCATTATAACTATATTTAATAGGTTTTGTTTTATTCATTTTACTTTGTTTATTGTTATATCTTCGAACATTTGCGAATAATTAAACACACAGCCAGGGCGGCTCGAAATTTTTGCACGACAATAACAGAATCTACCTTCAGTGAGAGCGTCTCGTCTCGTGCCGAGCAGCCGTCGCCATTTGTAGGGTCTTTTCGGAACCCCCCCCCCGTGTGTCTGCCTGCCTGCCTGTTAGGTTTCCAGCTGTCACATTTCACAGTTTCCCCCCCCCCTTCAAGTGGAGAACTACCCACTTCAGCTAGTCGTTAACGGGACCCTACCATCCGAACTAGGCAGGCTTAATTCGACTTCATCAAGCAAATCTAACAGGTCTGGGGGTGGTGCACGTGTGGTGTCGCTGATGCTGTTACATCTCCTTGTTAGTCTAAGGCAGATATTGCCCCCTTTTAAGGAACTTCATCACTCCGGGCCGTATTTCCCTTTCTCCTCTCCCTTGGTCACACGCGAGGTGTCGGGGGATCCGACTGTTCCGACCAAACCTATACGCGACTCGAAACGTCTCTTCCATGATGTAACCATGGCAACCGCAGCACGCCTTCCATCAACCACTGAAGCCAACGTTTTCCTTCTACGTTTTAGGAAATTGAATAAAACGCGAAATAACTTACAGAACTTTGTCTTCTACTGTTCGAAGATAACTGACGACGGGTTTGCATGGTTTCTTTGTTTGAACCTGACCATAGACGTTTTAATAAATTACGACTGACTAGTTGGGTTTATATATATATATGTATAATACCGTTCGTAAAAAAAAAATATATTAAAAATTGCTAAGCGTTTTATATCAACTATTTATTTGTATTTAAAATATTTTATTACCTAAATTTTTCTATATATTTTTTTCGTATCAAAAGGTAGAAATTATTCAGTGCGAGTCTATTGCAGTTGGTGACATGTGCTTTGGGTAAACAGTTTCACTTTGCTTTACGATATATCGTTGGCATTTTATATTGTCTTCTTTTTTTTTGAATTCTAATATGTCTGAAAAAGCATCTGCATCTGAGATGTTTGCATCTTTTCAAGCGTACCTGGATGCAGAGAGAGACCTGCGAGAGGTAAGAATTTTTGTTTCAAGTGCTGCTGTCAGACTCAGCGCCCAAGGTGGGGAATGAATTCCACTTCGGATAGTCCAAAGTTAAGCGAATTTCTGAAGAAATAAAACTTCTTCCGACGTAAAAACAAAACAAAAAAGGTCTTTATATACTTTGTCATTATGTTTATTATTTCACCTATTTCGGTGGTAACAGATCTAGCTGACAATACATAAACAGTAGTCAATTTTTGTACTGTTTCTGTCTTTAAAAAAACTCAACGCGGATCTACTTCTGTTGGTTGTGACATAATAAGCACCAGCAACTCAAGCGAAGTGGAGGATGGAGTCTGAGGTTCGTGCCCTCTGAATGGCGTCAAACCGCGCTTTCAGCAAGTCATTATCTAGTATTGTCACCTCTTGCTATGACATGCGTGACACCTACAGCTCATGGACTGGCGTTTGAGTCGTGCCATGGCTGTGGGAATGTGCCATTAGTATTGGAGTACTTCCGTGGCACAGACGAGACGTCTCCTCTTGGCCGGAATAAGAGTTGGTGGGAGGGCAGGCCCAACCACCCAAGACTGTGAAGTATTAAAGGGGTGAAACCTATCGAACGTTCCTACTAGAACTCTTCATTTTAAGATGGGGAAGGAACCCGGACGAAGACCGAATGGCCAGTTGGTGAAAAGACCATTCTAGGGAGGTATGCCAAACAGAGCTGGGGATTTGAACTCGGATTTTTGACCTTATCAGTCCAACCAGACTATTGCACTGTCCTTGTGCCATTAATGATGTAGGCAAACTGCTGATGGCTCTGTGAGACGGCATTACGCTGGTGAAAATGACACCCTAACTTATTCCAAACACGCTCAGTTGATTTAAGGGAGACATTAAGAATAGTAACTGATAACTAGTAGTAGTAAGAACGTAGAATTGGTGATAATATGGTAAAATGCAATAGAAGGAGCAAGAGCAACTTTGTTAATAACAATACAGTAAACCATTGCTAATCTGGACAAGGTCCCTCCTGGAGTGACCATGTGACATCAGTTTTTGTTTACCCATGGAACAGTGTGGAGCTCTGAGAAAATGTTTCTCAAACTTTTTCTTTTTCCTAATGTTAGCACCCTCTAAAGTGTTTAAGATGGGCCCAAAGATAGAAAAAAGTGCAAAGAAAAGGAAACGTGTGACCTTAATGGTTGCAGAAAAGTTAAAAATAATATATCTATCAGCTAATCCGGACACCCTCTTCCCAAATTAGTCTGAATTAGCGAGTGTTTATTGTTGTTATAAATTTAGAAAGAAACAGAAGATTAAGTTAGTAAATAAGCAAACAATCTGAACTTAGACAACCCATTGGAAAATCCATATTTTGCACAGGAATAGTAATATCAAATGATTTCAGGCACAACATGAATATGAATAATACTAACAATATCACATACAATGTATACATAAACATAACTTCCAAGAGAGTGATGATGTTATCTAAAGTTAATGTGAAAACTAGAAAAGGAAACAATCTTGGATACATTACACTTACAGTTCACAAAGATGTTTGACAGTGACTGTTTACAAAAAAGTAAAACAACAAACATCGGTTCAGCTGCAATGTACATTATTTAAAATTCACAAACACCTATAAAATAATGGTTATAAAGATTATGAAGGAAAAAAACCAAAAGCTTAATAAATGCTAGAAGTGGAATTCTAACTGCACAGTGGTGTAAGATATACTATAAATCTTTCTAGTGCTTGAAGCAGGCTTAAAGGACAAACTTTTATCAAAAATGTTTTACCAAAGCTCAAATTTGAAAACACTAAACACTGTGCATGATGCACTTGGTGAAAAAAATTCACAAAGTCATTATCACTTGAATGCTTATGCTATATACATGGGCATCTGCAGGATTTTGTGGGGAATGTGCCTCATTTAGAATTTTTAGAAATTTAATTAATTTTTTTGATTTTGGTATACTTTCTTTGTTTTTGTGCTACCCCATCAGAGTTCACAATAATGAAACAAAAAAAAAACCTGACAAAGTTTTATTCAACATTACACTGTCACTATTAACTTTCCAAGTGGGGGAAGTTGCTGTCTCTTGTGGATGCCCAACTGTAAATTGAGAATTTTTTTTAGATGTACCACCCCCAAGGACTTGACATTATTTTTCTTGCTAGCACCTGTTTTCTACATTCTCTATATGCTGTTCTCAAGATGTATTAACTTTATATTATGATTTAGATGTTTGTAACCTTCAACTTGTGTATTTGCATATGCTTTCCATAAATCACTAACAAGGCTGTTCCAGGATGGTTCCAGTCATGTATTAAAAAGTATAAATGTGTTGTGGTACTGATATAGAACAATGGAAAGCCAACATTTATCACTTTTGCTCTTTGTTGCACTAAACTTTCATTTATTCTCAGTTACTATCCATACTATAACTTCTTTATTCAAACATAATTTCATCAACCAGAATGTTGGTACCTCTCAATTTCTTTCCATATCACTAATTCACATTTATATGCACTCTGAACCAATCTCTCTGTGAGTTTAGTCATTTTCACTTCCTCTCATATAGATTCATGGCAGGACTTTTCATACCATAAATTAGTTCAAAGATGCAAGGAATTGATAGTTTATTTATATCAAACAATGATCTTATCCAAATGGATTTACTACCCCACACTTTCCTTCTGCAGTGCCAGTCTTGTTCCACTTTGTTGGTTGCCCACCTGATGTAGGTGCTTGCCAAAGGTCTGTGGGTCTCTGCACCAATCATTTTACACAGATATGTCCCTTGTAAAATTAATTTTTATAATTGTTCAACTCTTTTAGTGACCTGGAACCAGTAGATGCATTTATGCTTAATGCTGTAATTATAGTGTTAAAGATCCAAGTGTTTCTAGTACAGAACTTGCTTTTAATTGAAATTTGTATGTTTTTATGCATATCCAGGATTGTTTAATGCAAAAGTATTTCCTGACATTTTTTAACCTAAAAGTTAAAAGCAAATAATATGATTTTCATATGTTTATTTTAAAATCTTGTTGTGACATTAATCGGTGAAAGTAAACTCATCACATACTTTTGTCTACAGTCCACATAAACAATTCCAAACTCCTTTTTTTGTCTGTTTCGTGCAAATAGAATAACACAAACTTGAAAATGTATTGCATGCTATTGTGTGCACACACCAATCTTAGGTAGTATCTGTTATCTTCAAGTGTGAATAAACCAACGTGTTCTGAAGATATTTTAAGTTATTATGTTAACTACATTTTCCATTGATTACCAGAAATTTTTTTTTGACTTTATAAATTAAATTTACTAACAAATAAACAAAGAAATAATATTATTTTGGAAGGTTTGTTTGTATGAGATAGTGTTGAGGCCAATTAGTTCAGGGTAATACTTATCAGGTATTTTTGTCAATTAAATAAAAAATTAATGAAACAAGTTAACTCTAATTGGTTTTATTTGATCTGACACTGGTTCCCCCATCAGGTTGCGAGACATTAAAAAAATCCTATGATATTGTGTGACTTTTAACCTAATCTATGGTCACGAACACATGAGAAAGAGACATTTTTTACATGTTGTCCTGTGCTGATCTTGCTTACAAATATTATGGTGACCCAAAACAAAATATGCAACCAAAATCTCCATATAATAGGAGGGTTAAGTAAAGATGGAAAAGAGAAATAGATTAGGATTAGTTAGGCAGTGGTTGGTTGTATATTAGTTAGTTGACTAGAACTAAGAAGTAAGAAAAAATGATGGATCAGGGTAGGGATATTAAATTAAGTAGAGACAAAAAAATAAGAATGAGTGGAAAGTTATGCTTGCTTGCATATGCAATGAGAGAGACAGGAGATGTACAAACAAACATTGAAAAAAGACTGGCACACTTAATCTCAAAGGGCTATGAAATTTGTTAATAAAGCATTTTTTGTTTTCTGTTAATCTGATGACTCCAGGGTTTTTGATATAGATTGATTTCAGAAGAGTTTGCATCCACTCATCCTTAAGCGCTAGAGATAAACTGGCTGGAAAGCAAAGTTATACTAAGATATTGGGCAGTCAGTGGGCCAGCAGTTAGGCTGGTCAGGATGTGCTCAGTTTGGCATAGTTTATTTTTGCTTTTTTTTTCACCAACTGGTTGTGTAAGTTTCTTCCTACATCTAAAAACGAAGAGTTCTAGAAATGATTTCCCTGTTGAAGATGGCAGTTCCAGGCATTTTTTGTTTTAATTTTCTATCACCCAATCAAATGTAATCTTTTATTTTCTGAAACTCTAATTAAACCAAGTCCTTTATTGGATGAATTGGGGTAAAGAAAGATAAATGATTAATCATATGATGTTTCGCCAGTGAGAAGAATGAGGTGGATTATGGGAAATCTGGTGTCAAAATAACCGTATGCACGTATGTGGAGAAATCACTATTTGTAGGTTTTACTAGGTTAAGATCGGATTTGCGTGTCCAGTCAAGTACACTGACATTTATCTGCTGTCAGCCTTCCTGTGGGATTGAGGCATTGTTCTGCTGGAACGTTTGGTGTTCTACTGTCTGCGTTGCTGTAGATACAGACCACATGCTGCTGAGCTGCAAGGATTTGGTTAAGGACCACTAGCTGATCACAAAAATTATTTTTCACAGCAGGCCATGCCATGATGTTTCACAGTAAAGCTAGCAAGCTGTCTGCACAACAGTCTGCAAGCCATTTTTGTGGGTTGTCATAAATGTGGATCTTGGCAGCAGCAAATGACAAATCTAATCATAGTTTTCTTTTAAAATGATGTTAATCCAAAATCTGAACATGTATCTGTTCAAATTGCTGACATAAGAATTGATGCCATGCACTTAAGGATATATTATTTTCTTTACTTTGTGTGTGTGTGTGTAATATTTCAGTCTCATGATTTTGATTGGACTCACTGCTATGCTGGGTTTCTTTTAAGTAGTATAATGTTGGTCTTGATGCTATAGTAGGCCTAAGCCTATCTCTGGTACAGCCTCATACTACAAGTTACAAGGCAGCTTTTGGTGGACTTATGGTTACCTAGCTGAGCCATGATCTGTCTTTGAAAAAGACTTCCATTCAGTATGCTTAAGATGGAGTCTCAAGTTTGCAACAACTTTCATTTTATACGAAATAATTTACACTTTCTGCATAAAAATGTCTATAGCTATTTGGCAACAGATGCTGTTTTACAGAACTTGAAAAATGGATGAACAGAGTGGTAGCCAGTGGCTAGGCTAATGGATTTCCAAGGTTAAGGGCTTGAGTTTGATCACCACTTGGGTTCATCTCAGTTTGGTTAATCTCCCTGACATGGTTTCTTACTCTTCTTTATTAACCAGTTGTGGAGTTTTTCTCTGGGCATTGAAGTTTCCTTGCTTATATAAAAATAAAAGAGTTCTAGTATGGGTTTCCTTTCCAAAGTTGGTAATGCCTGGCCCTTGTGGTGCAGGGTAATTAATGTTCTCTCAGCAGGTAATTGCAGCACTTTATCCCTTGCCAGGGTAGTTTCCCTTGCAGAGATTGAAGAAAAAAATTTTTTTTGATGAACAAAGAAAATATGCACTTTGAGGTTCTCTTCATATCCAGTGGTATCATCAAATCTTATTGAGCTTGTGTTAAACTTTAGCAGCTGTGACAGTAAATGTATATTTTCATTGGTATCCTTCTCCAATAATTTCTACATCATATAGTCCATGCAGCATCATTGTCTTGACATAATCATTTTTTTCTGTTCATTTATTGTCTATCCTTTATAATTACATTTACATTTTTTAAAAATTATTATTTTTTCCTTATTTAACTAGGTATATGGCAGGATGAATAATGAAGCTAGCTTTCAGGAATGAATTATTCTTCACAAGAGAGCAATCCAACTTGGTGCACATTTTTGTGTATCTACTCTGTTTTAATGTATATGTGTGAGTTTTCAAAACAGTATCTTAAGTAGAAACAGAATTCTGGTTATAGGACTGCACCGTAGAGAGATAGATAAATAAATAGACAGACAGATTATATATCTGTGATTAGTTATATCTTTAGATTAAAAATGAGGACATTTTATGAAAATGTGATAAAAGATGATCGAACTGAGGTATGTTAAGTATGAATAATTAGATTAAAAGCAAAGTGTTTCCACTGTATAAAGATTCATCAGGAATATGGTGTGATGTAAATATATTGATAGCTCAGAACAAATTCATAGGGTGGCAAACATTTAGTCCAGACATGAGAAATTTTGAGGTGGTATGGGGCTGATTAGTAACATTTGCCACGCAACTGAGTATGTGTGTGTTTTGTTTGTGGCTTTAATTGAAGTTGCTAAAAATTTAATAGGTTTGGGAGTTGTGCATTTAAAATGCTTAGCAGAAAATTTTTTATGGTTGTCACTAGTTAATTCTAGGGGAATGATTTTGTTTTGTTTTTTAGTACTAGTGTTTGGTTCAAATTCTCTTACATTGTGCTTTTCTCTTCTTTTTATCTCATAGGACATCCGCACAGTTGTACGAGAGTTGGAGCAAACGGTGAGAGAGACGGTAACCATCATGCAGGGAATTCACCAGCATGAAGGAGTAAACAATGGTAAATATTCCAGGGTATTACTCCCATGGTCCTCCCAAGACATGGTGATTCACCCTTATAAATGTTGTTGTTTTTAAAAAGTATCTCAGCAGTGGTGGGAACAGTGTTATCCCAACAAATCTGTGTGTATTTTGGACATTCTCTGAGATAGCATTTGACAGTTTAAGCCTTGTTGCAAATTGGGCCATGTCTTTAAAGTGGCTACTTACTGTCCTATAGGCATGGGCATGTGTTTTCTCTGAGTTTGGTCCATTAAATGTCTTTTGAGGTGAAGATATTGAAAAAATATTTATTTAAAATTTCAGCTATATCTCTATCTTGAATTTTCAATAAGATACTAAGGTTCCAAATAGGTACAGTTTGATCCAATTTAGTCTTGTTTGCATTAACATGTGAATAAAATGATTGAATGAATTCCTAATATTACTAGCTAACATTTCCTCAGCGTTAATTTTTGCATTTTTAATTTCTCTAGTACAATCCTTTTAATTTTTGCTTGCTTTAGGATAAAACCTTTCACTAGTTGTAACCTGCAAGGGCAGCAAAGCACAAGTCACTTTCACATAGAGCCTAACAGTCCTCTCCGGATTCCTGTGTAAAGTTATTTGTATTGCTCTGTTCAGTAGAGAATTAGTTTGTTAAGAAATAGTTAGTTATCTTTAAGACTATGAAACTCGCATCCAACTTGTTTCCTCAGTTACTGAAGTGTGTCAAAAGTTGCGTTCCAGTTTTCCTCTCATCCAGGAACAGTTCAGGAAAATTGCAGAGAAAGTTCCATCTGGGCAGTATTATAGGTAAACTTGAAAACTTTGGCTTTATCGATGTGCAATTTTGTAGAAGAGATACTTAATACACGGTAATAAATAGGCAACACGCTCCAGAATCAATCAGTCAGAACTCTTTTTTTTGCAACATATTACTTACTTAATTTTTTTAAAATTAGCAATCATTATGACTCCTTTTCTTGAAACAAATTTTAACTAAATACACAGTATCAGCATTAGATCTAAAGTATTGTTTGTTTAGCAGATATGTGGATAAAATATCTTATTTATTTTATTTAAAAGTTTTTTCCTTAAAATATTTTGTAATGCAAATTGATGCATTTACTTTGTTTACAATGCACACTTAATGTGCATTTCTATATGGAAAAACTTTGAAAATGCAATGCACATTTATAACATTTGATTAAAATACAGAATTTGAATGATTATTCTGTTGTAAAGTGAAATTTTGCCATTCAGTGACACCTTTCACCAATGTACCACACATTACACATTAATTGCCTTATTGATTTTGCTGGAATGTACTTTTGCACAAAAAATGCACTGTTAGATGCATAAATTCCAGGCAGCTTTGACTGAACTCTTCACTTTAAGATAAAACTACAAGTGAGCAAACAACAAATTGTTCCTCAGGGTTATAGCAGGTTGCTAAAATATTCAGGTACACTCACTGGCCATCAGTTGTCTCCTGTAACAAAACCAGCAGAAACCGTGATCAACCAAGAATAGGATGGACACAATGCAGCATCAATACCTACTACATAATTTGCCATAATAATCAATCAGGAATACCATTAGTCACCACAACTGATCACCCCATATCAATACTTTCCTGACAACTCATTAAAATTGGTTTTTGATCTGTACAATGGCAGCATCTTGCAATGCCATCATGATGCAAGATGATTATCTTGATACTAACTGCAGTAAGACCCTGGTTTTGGCATGGTTTGTTTCTGGAAAGTCATCTTCTGTCTGTCATTTTGTGAGGGGTGTGAGAACGGGTGTACAGATGATAGCATGAACAATTTGCCAACCAAAGGAATCACTTAGGTGGTGGCAGAGAGATGGTTTGTACTGGTTACAAATGCCTTTGAAATGTCCATGTGGCACTGTCTTCTTGTCCAGTGAATACAGTAGCCACTCTGTGCTTGTTATATGGCAGCTATAACATGCACTGATGTGAGGGTATACCTATTCAATGCTTTATATGTTAGCAAATGTGCTATGCAGATTTCCACATTGTTAACAGTTTATCTACATTTTAACTATGAATTTTCTTCACTCAAAATAAATTATTCATGCAATAGTTACATTTTTAGTCTTTCAGTATATTTCGAATTAGAATTTTTAAAATAAGCCCTTAAAACTGAAAGGCCATTTGTTCCTGAGTTAAGCACTAATTTGTGTTCGTGAAGTAGACTGCCATTCATTTTTAGTAAATTTCTATATTTTAACTTAAATCAAATGTTAGTGAACACAAATTTTGTTTCAGATTTCATGATCACTGGCGATTTACATCTCAAAAACTCTCTTTCATCGCTGCATTCATTGTTTATCTCGAGTCTGAAGAGCTCATCCAACGGGAGAAAACTGCAGAAATGCTTGGAAGTAAGTTTGAATTTAAAGTTTTTTTTTTCTTTTTTTGGTATGGCCTTTAGGCTAGAAATGAGTTATCGTCAAAGACTTGATTTAATATATTCCAAGCAGGAACACAATTTGGTTTTTGTTTTGTACTTTACCTTTTAATTATTTGCATTAAGAGTTCAGTATACTTAAAAACTGCTGACAAAATGATTTTAATGATTTCACTGTTCTTTCTTATGCAGAAGAATTACAAATGCTATATAAGTAGATTTTTAACTTAACTTCAAGGAAGAAAAAACAAACAAATTATAAATGGCTCTGCACGAATACAAGATAGTCCATATTAATTAGTAGTTTTAATGTCATTTATTGAATGAGAACAGGTTAGAAAGGCAGAACTTAAGCTGTTTTATCTACTATTGTTTGTTTGTTATGTTTAGGTGTAGCGAAGCTGAGTATCTATAAGATTTTTTTGTCTTTTTATTGCAGTCAAAGTGAATAAAGATGATGGATTCCACTTAGATTTGGATGACTACTTGATGGGCCTTCTTCAGTTAGCCAGTGAATTGGTAAGTTGATTGATGAAGCTGAATATCTGTACACAACCAACCAACTTTATAATAGGCTTTGCATGCTTCCTCAAAAATTTGGAAACACTAAATTCTGGTCTGTCCAGAAAGTTATCAAAAATTACATATTTAAAATTATAGCTGTTTTTACCAGACTAGATATTGTTTGTGCTTTTAGTCTCATCTTTGCCAATAATCAAATTGAAATAGTTGGTTTGGTAATTTGACAATGAAAAGACATTATGAGTTGAATAATTAGAATTGCTCCCCAAAAATTTTTATAGTACTAGGTGTGTGCTATCATAGATTGTATTTATTTAAAAGTAAAATCAGTCAATAGTATGTTATATTACATGTGCAGTTGTATACTTTGGTAAAAATAATTGGCTGCCATTTTGTTTTGAATTCAGTAAGTTAATTAGGAAAAAATCTAGCAAATTTGTAGTTGGAGTTTTTGTAAAACCTATTCAGAATTTAAAGTTGGTGAATCGTAATTAAATTAATTTTTTTTTTGTTTATCTTGATTATTAATCAGAGTTCTTTCAAAATGAAAATTTTCAGTTCCTTTAAAATTAATGTTAACTGTAATTGCATACTGCTATTCAGAGAGTTTCAAGGTTATGATTACAGGGAGATAAATCTTGTTGTTAAAAAAAACATTTTGCTGGATATTCACTCAGAACAAAATTTTGATTTAATTAATTCAGACCCAACTTAACAGACTTTTCTGGTGACTATGTACAAGCAATGATTGGCCATCATGCTTTTCTATAGTCCTAGCTAGTTTACAGATAGTCCAAAGTTCAGTGAACATAACATAACAGGCTACCATTAACTTTTTTAAAAAATCCTTTTTCAGAAGAATTCTTGAGCTGATTTTTTCCATATGGAAAATTAGTCTAAAAGTTAAATCTAAAAGAATTGTGCAGTTAGTCTTGATATTTAAAAAAATACTTCTGAAAGCTGAACAAAGTTAGGTAAATGAGAGAAACAAAGATTAAAAGCCTTGCCAACACTTATTGTAAATCCACAATGCATTAGACAAAGAACATTCTTGTTTGGTTAACCTTGCTATTTGTAAAGCTTTAGTTAATGATGTAAGTGCAGTGAAGAGAATTAAAACCTGAGATTCTGATTTATTCCTTTCCTGAAAAAATTTTGCATATTTCTCTCAGTACAACTCCCCCAACAAAAATATATCAAAACTCCAAACTAGTTAATTTTAATTTGAAACTATTACATTTTTGTTGTTGTAATTATATAATTTTAACAAAATGGCTACATACATTAGCACACTGCCAATGTTATAAACAAGGATTCTATGGCTATGTACTAGACCACAACTGTTAGTTAATGTTTATTGTTGTTTTTTTCAGAGTCGGCTGGCTGTCAATGCTGTGACTGCAGGTGACTATAGGAAACCAGTTCAGATAAAGAAATTTGTAACTGAACTTGATGCTGGATTCAGGCTGCTAAACCTGAAGAATGATGCCCTGCGGAAGCGATACGATGCTCTAAAGTATGATATGAAGAAGGTTGAGGAGGTGGTTTACGACCTGTCAATTCGTGGACTAAAACATGATGAGCCTAAAATTAGCTAGAATCTGTTTTCTTGTTAGTCCAACTCTGGACCTCTCTATTAGTTTCATTTAAATGTAATAAAATAAAGCTATCTCCACCTAAACTTTAGTTGTTTTTTTTTTCCAGTTGAATACATAAATGATGTACACTTCATTTTCTCTTTTCTTGTAATAATGAGAAACATAATGGGAAACCAAACAGTCAAACCCCTGGTATATAAAAAGAATTTCAAAATACATGCTCGTTTATGTAATTTGGATTTGTGTATATGGTGGTGTCAAAATTCCTTCATTAACTTTTAATGGAATCAGTTAACTAAAGAGCTAAGAAATTGTTTTCTATAATTTGTTTACTTTTCCTGTATATTTTATAGCATTAACTCATTTTTAAATCAATCTTAGTTTATTACTAATAAAAAAAGATGCATCTAAACTCCATGGCCATATTCTCACATCAATAAATACAGAAAATGTGCACCACTTGTTTTTTAAATATGAAGAAATAAGTAAAGTGCAAAATAGCATTATGCTATTCTTTTCAGGGCATCTAGGTTGTCAGAATTTGCCTGCAGTAAGACTTTGCAACATACCACCAGTCCTAACTTCATCTGCAGTGACATGATTATCAAATAAATGTTTTCTGCCATTTGACTATTTCTTTCAATGTATGTCATGGAATGATACTATTGTCAACTGTTGTTTTAAATCAAATGGGATAGTTCAATAGTATACATTTTATCCCAGCATCAAACTATCATTTCTAGCAACTATTGACAAAAACAAATTCTGAAAAATCTGTTAGAATCTCTTTATTATAATAAACCCAATACGAAATGTAGCACAGAATTATTTTCGTACAAAATTCTGGGTGCTAATTTGAACAGACAGTTTAACTTTTTAAAATCAACAAATGGCATTTATCTATCCTATATCGTTTTAGACAAATACAAAATTATTTTGTTTTTTTCAATTCCTTTTAAAAATTAAGAACCGTTCAGTTCTGGTCGTTCTTTTGGATACGCTAGTTTGGAATAATCCACTGATGGTGAATAAAACTAGAAAAAGAAAAGAAGAATGGTTACTGCTCAGGTTGGAGGAGAAAAAATGTCCTGTAAACACTTTCAACTATAATTTCCTCAATGAAATTGAAAACAGTATAAAATAAGTACTGTATTGGTCCAACAAACACCCATCCTAACCATCAGCACCAAAAGGCTATTAAAAAATGCCCACACCACTTTTCTTTAGGAATATCTAGGAAACTGAAGAATTTACTTTGCAGACATGGACTCACTGCAATTACAGATACCAAATAACAATTGCCGATCTGTATGAATCAGTTGTAGCGCCTACTCAAGTTTTTGGAAAACTGAAATAAATACACCAATGATAAATAAATCTGTTTATTCATATTTACTTAAAAATAGATATTTTCAAAGGTCTTTAGCCAAAGTCTGATTTATTATAGGGAGTCCCACCAAACAGGCTCTTCCAAATTGCTCTGTTTAGTAATACTTTAGAAATCACTCCTTATTTGGGCTTGTGATGGTCTGTATTCAAGTGCTCTGTGCACAATGATTGTCAGATCATTTCCATGCTTTTACCACATAAGGTTTTTCTACTATAACATCAATTATTTCCATGTTCACTCACTCATTTTAAATTCTGATAGCAAGCATTGCTTATCAAGAGTAAGACTGCCAAAAAACGATAAACTAAATGCTACAAGCTATGCAGAATTTGCAACAGTGAGATGGCAAACAAATTTGTGGACAAGAATTTGTGCATGAGAAAGTAGCTACCTATTGTTTGAAAAAAGATGCTAAAATGTGTCAACTCATTTTTGACTGGTTCTTCAAATATAATTGTGGCATATGAATCACAGGAAAACAAACGTCTAGGCACAAAAAAATTTAAATATCTGCAGGCTAAAAGATTTCCATGCAAATATATGGAGTGCTTTGTGTAAAACCAAATGCAGTTGATTTGTCTTGTTTTGTTTTTTTCCCTTCCTCCCAGAGAGAATATTTCTAAGACAGTCCACTTTTCAGATTGTCATGCACTTTTTTCTTGTGCCACTGGTAAAGCAACAGTAAATTTGCTTTGATAACGTTTTAATTTTTTTTCTGTCTCTCTGTAATGTGTTTGTCCTGTACATTCAGCATTAGTAGGCCTGTATTGTTAACTGGAGATATTCTGATATAGTAATGCATTGACTTGCCTATTATAAGAAAATCTGGATTTCATTTTTTATTGGCCCCAATAATTGCTATCCCCAAAGTTTGATTTTTGATATGTTCCAATAAAAACCCAAGCAACAATTAGAACCAATACGGCTGAATGTAACAAATCTCATTTTTAACAGCACCTGTATTACTTTACATAAAACAGTAAAACTAAATTAAAATATTATGTAAACAGTAACTCCAACAGATTTCAGTTCAACAAAACAAGATAAACAATTTTTTAAAGTAAAAAAGTTATTTGCTTTCTAGTAACTTGCTGCCTTATGGAATAATGCCATCAAGCCATTGACATTCTAAAAGAAAAGTTGGTCTAAACTCATGGTAATACATAAACATTTAAAAAATCATTATCAGATACCAATACCATAATATTGAAAATTACAATTTTTAAGGGAGGAAATTAATTATAGGATAAAACCGGTCTGAAATTACTGACTTACTGCTTAAAGGCAAATAAAAGATTAAATAAGCTACTTTTCTTGTCTTAAATATAGAGGGTCAGTTGATAAGTCATTTATTTCCATAAGACTAAAATATTTTCTAAACTATCCTGAATTTCAAAATACTGTATTTTCTAACAAAAATTGACATCTTTCTTTTAGTCTTCAGAACAATGTTTCATACCAATGTCTGATAAATCTAATAATTGAAAAGCAAGTCTAAAACCTCAGAAATACTTCTTTTTGCCATCCTTCACATTAAAATTAATTTTACAAATTGTGTTTCAGATTTTTCATGAAGCAGCTTCATTTTTACAGCATCTTTGTAATCAATCTACCTACAAACAATATGCACTACTCAGCCATACCAGTTTTCTATGAATACCCACATGAAAGTTAAATTTGTCATGGTGCCAGAAGCCCTGTTCTTAATTGTTGGTGGTAATTCTTGATTGGTACATACTTTCATCACTTGGCATAGCAAAAAATACTAGCACATTTTATACAATAAAAAAACTGATATTGACTGTATGCTTGATAATATTTTTTTAAAAAATATAATATTCAAAATCAGGAGTTAATATGAACCCTGTGAATGAAAGCATAACTACTGTAGGTAAATGTCAATGGCAAGCTCCATGGATAGACGTTTGCCTTTGTAAGTGTTGGTGCTATTCAAGAAACAAACAGATTCTACCAATGTTTGTGAAAACTCTTAATAGCATTAAGCTGTATTAGAAAGTTAGAATTTCTTTAGTGAGATTGATTTCTAATAAAATGATTTAAAAAAGAAATTCATGATAGACTCAGATAAACCCCTTAATGTCATTTAGTCAAGTCTAAAAAAATAAATAAAAGTACTAGACAGTAGCCATCTTTCAAATATGAAAGGCTTAGTGCCAAATGGTTCAGCCTGAGGTCATCTTTACTGCTTTGGTTTTCTACTCACTCCTAAGAAAGAGTTCAAATAGTAGGTTCTATCATTTGGGCGGCTAAAGCCATGAGTTAGTGCTTAACAGGGTTATATGGAAAGGAAATTTACTATGAAGAAAACAATGTTTTCTTCAGAAAATCTCCAGGCCAGTTTTTTTTTTTTTTTTTTTTTTTTTACAAGGTAAGAAGAATTGCATATTAGGTGTTGAATGTAAATACAGCACTACAATAGAACTAATTTTTCTCAATTTATATAATGCTTCCTGGGTTCAAAAATTGTCCTATACTACTAAAAGATGTTATTTGTATGCCAAATTCTTGTCACACTGACTGATCAGAAACTGACAGATTGTGGGTAGTGGCTTGTGTTTTAAATCTTACCTTGTACTGATCTTTGGGTGACATCTTTTGCCAAGGATATGGATTGTTCTTTTTATCCCAGCTGTAAAGCAAGAAACATGAATAAAATGACTGATAAACTGACTGATTCAGTCAATACTGCACCTAAAAGGGAGTGATACTACACAGCTCCAGAAAATGCATTTATTTAAAACTTTCAAACACCTCCAGAGGCCTTTGCAAACCCAGTATTGAAGCTGTGCATTTCCACATTTCCAGCAACTGGTTTTTAGATGTAAAATTCCATTTTTTCTGAATAAAAAATTTAAAAAGTTAGAAATACAGACCAAATGCTAATTAAAATTCTAGAATGTGTTTTGATGAGTTATTTAACTATGCAACTGTAGATCACACAAATCTTTTTAAAAATACAGTTTCTGCATCATTTGCTTCATTGGGCAATTTTTAATGATTTTATCACTAGGCAAAAGTTATCATTTTATCAGTGTTTCTGTAAACAATTCAAACTTAAATTATAGGTGTGGTTACTATAAATTACCAGGCAAGCCAATAGTCTTTATTCACATAGTATCAATGGCTTTAATCAAGTGTTGCATAATGTCAAATTAATGCTGCTTAAATTGCAACAGTTGAAGAATCAGTGGCAGAAAGTAAATTGTGCACATGTAGCAATAGCACACACATGATATTGATATGCAGTGGTTATGCTTTCCTCCCTAAAGAGGAATCGTTTACGTAATTAACTTAAGAGAAAAATTGGCAACAATGTAGCATATGGGTTGCCAGCCTTAGATCAGCCATTTACCTACCTCACCTCAGGAAAACATTTAACAAAATGCTTTTGACATCATTATTTCTAGAAAAATGAGCCAGTCTAATTCAGTGGCCCATTTAATAGCAGTGATGACGATTGGATATGCAAATAATGAATGGAATCCTTTTTGGTGTGTTCAAATTATTAAGGGAAACGAACTATATAGTAACAATTCTCCAAAATGGCTGTTAACTTTGTGAAAGAGTGCAATATAAATTTTTACTAAATATGACCATTCCTGAGGTCTACACTGATTGCATTCTAGCAATACCATACATACCATACATCAGGACTTCTTACTGCTAGTCTTAATAAATATAGTCCAGATCCAACCATACCAAGAGTAACACATGCGAATAATGGCATCAACTGAAAGAACAAATATCCAAATATCCATGTAAGTCAATCATTCTGTGAAAATAAATTCTCTCAATTGTCAGTATTTATTCTGAATTTTAAAAAGTTTGACAGATGGGTTACCTTTGTACCCCATCCAAAAAACTGTTATATACTTCCACTATCTGGTGTGGTAAAGCATTCCAGGCAGATACTACTACACAATTTCTAAAATATAATTGTCAATATCTAATGGAGAACATCTCCTACATATTTTATGCTGTGACCCTCCTCCTAATGATGTATACGACACTCATATCACTAATTCAATTTTATACATGCTCTCTCCAAGAAAGTTGTAAAAACCTTGTCACCATGAAAATGTCCATCTGTCTAAAGCCAGTCTCTATGATGATCCTGGTAACCTTTAAACTATTACAAAGAGACTGTGTAGATATATATATATCATTCTTCGCATAACTGAGCTTTGAATCAAAACTACTAGTTTTACTATTTATAGAACAGATGGGTATACCTAGTACCTTTGAAAACATGCTATTACATTTGGCCCCCCCCCAACACTTTAACCCTTTTCTTCTCTTATCACTACTACATGGGTTTATTCCACTGTTCAGTTGTCTATATTTGACACTATTATTAGCTCGTGTTATAAAGTATTCGTTTTGATTTCCTACACATACCAAGCAAGGATACTCTTATGAGTTTTTGGTTAGTAGTGAAGGATTTCTGTAAATAATAAGTAAAAGAAATCTATTACTTTACCTTTCGAGTTGTAACTAAACGAAAAGCAACAGGGAAATTAAACAAGAAAATACCGGAAGCCGGATCTCTCGAAAATCTGACTCCTTTTTATCAATACAATTATTTTTCATCCCTCCCCCCCCAACTGATGCGCGGGCACAATTAAGTCCAGAAAGATTCTATGTACACCTATGTACATTGTTAAAGTACCTTCAGCCTTTCATGAAAACCGTACTTTCCAATAAAAAAGGGGTAATGGAGCGCGTAACTCACTCGAAGTCGCCGAAGCTAATGCCCCCCCCAACTTGAATGTAACAAGATGTCCGTTCAAACGAGACTCGGCTGAAAACAAAACCGCCGTAACAGTATTCGGCTGGGTTTCATTTGAACACACACCTCCCTCCCTCCCCGCCTGATACACGAGATGCAGACGTGTTTGCGATGTGGCAGAAGTTAAGTTATAAAGGTTTTTGTGTGTGTGGGTGTGTGTGTGCAAGAAGTACAGTGGTTGTGTGTGGGTGTGCAAGAAGTACAGTGGTTGTGTGTGTGTGTGCAAGAAGTACAGTGGTTGTGTGTGTGTGTGCAAGAAGTACAGTGGTTGTGTGTGGTGTGCAAGAAGTACAGTGGTTGTGTGGGTGTGTGTGTGCAAGAAGTACAGTGGTTGTGTGTGGGTGTGCAAGAAGTACAGTGGTTGTGTGTGGGTGTGCAAGAAGTACAGTGGTTGTGTGTGGGTGTGCAAGAAGTACAGTGGTTGTGTGTGGGTGTGCAAGAAGTACAGTGGTTGTGTGGGTGTGCAAGAAGTACAGTGGTTGTGGTGTGTGTGCAAGAAGTACAGTGGTTGTGTGTGGGTGTGCAAGAAGTACAGTGGTTGTGTGTGGGTGTGCAAGAAGTACAGTGGTTGTGTGTGGGTGTGCAAGAAGTACAGTGGTTGTGTGTGGGTGTGCAAGAAGTACAGTGGTTGTGTGTGGGTGTGCAAGAAGTACAGTGGTTGTGTGTGGGTGTGCAAGAAGTACAGTGGTTGTGTGTGGGTGTGCAAGAAGTACAGTGGTTGTGTGTGGGTGTGTGTGTGTGCAAGAAGTACAGTGGGTGCATTGCCAAGGTTACCACAATATGACAAGAAAGTGCACTACGCTGGTCGGCCTCATGTCGTGATGTATATTATAATATCCCGGGACCGTCAACAAGAGGGCACATTTTGAAAAAGGAGAAGCGCAGTATCGTTAAGGGAGGAACCCCCGCCAACCAATCTTCATAAACAAGGTTAACTAACTCAGGGGGAGGGGGAGCGTTCACTCTCCGGGTACCGTCCGCGGTCTCAGAGGCACCAGTATTTGAAGGAAAGCGAGGGACCAGAACGACGAGTACGCAGACTCGCCACCGCGAGGGGTTACTTACAGTAAGGAGAAGGAAAGTACTGGGCGCCAGGGGGGGGGGGTCACGGCCCCTATGACTCGACCCTGGGGGCTGACTGCTGGTTATCACTGCCGAGATGACCTTGGTACCTGTTAACAAGGAAAACCTCACTTTCCACAAACAAGAACAGACACACGGGAGGGGGTGTGATAGTAAACCTTACCGAAGGATGAGATCTGAGACTCGAAGCGGTCAGCCCCCTCATTAGTCTCATTTTTCCGTCCGGTCGAGTTATCACCTCTACGTTCGAACCACACTCGGCCAAATAACCTCCCCGGGCCCGGCCACCTAGCCTAGATACAGAGCGATATCGTTGTAATTGTGCTAGATAAGTTATGGAAATAAACTTTAAAAAAAAAAATAAAAATTCTACCGTATTTTTATTTAAAAATAAAATAAAATGTGATCTGTGAGCATAATGTTACATCTATTACATTTGTACGACAAAATTTTATTTTCAACTTCGAATGGAGATTACATTTCCACTTCCGCTTTGTTCCGACGGACGGCCATCTGACTACAGGCGTGAAGATGTCAGAGGAATTAAGCTTCGAAGGCGTTGATTCCAGCGTCGGATTTTTGTATAAGACAATGTGTAAGTAGGTTTTAAAGAGGTGTCGTTAATGCATATCTTAAAGGGAATGTTTCGAAATCTGATCCCAGTGTTTGCGAGCAACTGTTATTATCATTACTTATGTTACTGTACTACTACTGTGCCTTCACACTGTTACAGTCGCTGTGTTACACACACTGTTATTATCATTACTTGCGTTACTGTACTACTACTGTGCCTTCACACGTAACAGTCGCTGTGTTACACATACTGTTATTATCATTACTTGCGTTACTGTACTACTACTGTGCCTTCACACGTAACAGTCGCTGTGTTACACATACTGTTATTATCATTACTTGCGTTACTGTACTACTACTGTGCCTTCACACTGTTACAGTCGCTGTGTTACACATACTGTTAATATCATTATTTATGTTACTGTACTACTACCGTGCCTTCACACTGTTACAATCGCTGTGTTACACATACTGTTATTATCATTACTTGCGTTACTGTACTACTACTGTGCCTTAACACTGTTACAATCGCTGTGTTACACATACTGTTATTATCATTATTTATGTTACTGTACTACTACCGTGCCTTCACACTGTTACAGTCGCTGTGTTACACATACTGTTATTATCATTATTTATGTTACTGTACTACTACCGTGCCTTCACACTGTTACAGCCGCTGTGTTACACACACTGCTATTATCATTATTTATGTCACTGTACTACTACCGTGCCTTCACACTGTTACAGTCGCTGTGTTACACACAGTTATTATCATTATTTATGTTACTGTACTACTACCGTGCCTTCACACTGTTACAGTCGCTGTGTTACACATACTGTTATTATCATTATTTATGTTACTGTACTACTACCGTGCCTTCACACTGTTACAGCCGCTGTGTTACACACACTGCTATTATCATTATTTATGTTACTGTACTACTACCGTGCCTTCACACTGTTACAGTCGCTGTGTTACACACACTGCTATTATCATTATTTATGTTACTACTACTACTACTACTGTGCCTTTCCATTGTTACAGTCGCTGTGTTACACATACTGTTATTATCATTATTTATGTTACTGTACTACTACTGTGCCTTCACACGTAACAGTTGCTGTGTTACACATACTGTTATTAGCATTATTTATGTTACTGTACTACTACTACTGTGCCTTCACACTGTTACAGTCGCTGTGTTACACACAGTTATTATCATTATTTATGTTACTGTACTACTACTATACTTTCACACTATTACAGTCGCTGTATTACACGATTACCATTTTATTTTCTTATTTATAAATCTAACTTGGAAGCCTAAGGACTAGCCGACAATCCGGCTAGTATTAACCCTGGCAGCAGTATTAATACTGTTGTATCAATTGTTTGGTTTTAAAATCAAAATTCTTATCTTCTAATCACACTGTACTGGTATCGTATTTATTTTAAATTTGAGATCGTAAACATAGAAAGTTTGACTCTTCTACTTAGAAAGATTAAGTGGAATTGGAGAAAGGTGTGCAAGGAATGAAGGTGTCTAGAATTATTGCAGTTACAAGCTTTAAAAAAAAAAAAAAAGCCCCAAAAAAGCCTCTTCAAATGAAGCAGCTGTGGGTTCACTAAATGTGTATCTTACAGATATCAAGTTGTGCTGGTGCAGTGTTGCAGCAGAAACGAAATGTGTGAAATAAAACCAAGCCCTCATTTCTAGAATATTCTAGTGGCACATCTAATAAGGAAGAAAAAAAAAACTGTACATTCCTAAATACTATCAATTTAATAGTAAAAGTAACAATTTGATACTGGAAGTGATGTACTAATGAAATAACACATTCTTGTGAAATGTCCCTTCCAGATCTTATAATCACTAAAAAAGCTACATTGATTTCATAAATAAATATGCTATTAAGATTATACAGTTCAATTTTTATGTATTAAAAAATACAGTAGACATGCTCAAAACTTATAAATTAGATGATTATTCCAAAAATGTTTGTATTTGAAGCTATATTATGTATATGTTCTCAGTACTTCAACATATTGTTTTTTCTATAATTTCCTGTGATGCTGATGTGATTTTGTTCTTTAGTACAAAGAGACCCCAAAAAACGCAGAGTTAAACCAGTACAGAAACATTTAATACAGATTGATTTTGGAAGTCTGGATGACAGTGAAGATGATAGTGATTTTGAGGTTGACAAACATGATAAAGGTAATTTTTTTCCATTTAACATGTGTATTTGATTTGTGTTCAATGTTTGTTTTCTCAAGTTTTTACTGTGTTGCTCTCTGATTTTGAATGTTGAACAGAAATCTGGTTATAGTGATGTATATTGTTATTTTTTTCTTGTAAGTGTTAATCAAAATAAAATGTTATATTGCATTTGAATTGCCTCATTTGAATTCAATAGAGTCATTAACAGTTTAATGTCTACAAACATTGCTGAATTGGTTTTAACATAAGATCGACAGTTACTTTGGATTTACAGGTGTTTTATAAATTCAAACACTTTCTACCTAGATATTACTATACCATGCTATACAAGCTTGCTATTTTCATGTTCTTTGAATCCATTATTAGTATCATATCACATGCACAGATAAATGCATAGATATGTATTTTGGTACTGTAAAGTTGTCTTCTGTAGCAGAGATGCAATTTGCCTACGAGATTTGTTTGAGAGATTTTATCTTCAGTAAGACATTGATATTTACAGTTATTGTGCATTAGTTAAAGTTAAATTTAAAAAATGAGAGAATTAAAATCTTTTTTGCATTGTTTTGCTGCAACAAAATATTATACATAGTTTGAGTCACTTTCCTTTCTTTCTTCTTATCATTTTAAATACAAGCTTTTTTAGATTTTTAATTACCAAATCTCTTATACTGAATTATATGAAATGTTGAATCATTTTATATTGCATTTAATGAAAACTGTTAATGTTTCCTTTTTGTAAAACAACTGAAGAAATAGTTAGTTCCCCTTATATAAAACTTAACTAATTTTGCTTTTATAATTTAATATATAGGTTATTGAAGGATGGTTTACAGGTTTGATATGAAATATCTAGTTCAACCATATCAGATAAGAATGTGCCAAGTAATCATACTGTGTTGCTGATAAATTTTTAAAATCTTATTTAAGTTTGACTAAACAAGCACCAAAAGTAAAAACAATTATCTTGTTTTATCTTTTTATTTAAATCTCAAATAATTGATCATGATGCTAACTAGAAAACAAAGAAACTATTTTCATAGACTTTTTTTTTTTGTAATATTACAGCAATTGAAATATTTGATTCACTTTAGTGTTACATCATTACACATTTCGATGTTACTCCTTGCTGCAGTAGGATATCCACTTAGAGAGTCAACTAAGTGTAATTTATCAAAGATTATTAAAAAAATTTTACTTAATTGCACTCTCATTGTTTTCAGCTTCTTTTTTTCATATCTTTGAGCTTAACTGGCTTGAATGAAGCCAGGATTCATTTTGACATGTAATGCAACCAGTGTACAGTTACCATTTCACAAATTCTCTCTATCAAAAATATTGCCTGCATTGACCAATTGTAATTTACTAATAAGTATTTTTATCTGTTGTGCAGGTTCAGAAGACTCTGGTAGTGATGAGGATGAAAGTGAAGGAACTGAAACGGAAAACAGTTGTTCTGATACAGAAGAAAAAATTTCAACATCAGTACCACCTTTGGATACTGGTAGCTGTGGAGATGCGGAAGATGAAGACTTTGTTCTGAAAAAAGATAAAGTCAAAAGAGAGATTACAGAGAAAGCCAGAATAAAGTCACCTGATGTTACCCTGAATACTGTATGTATTTTTAACTTTATAACAAAAATTTGCCATTAGTTTTATTAAGAACCAAAATTGAAAAAAAATTTTAAATAAACCAATTAATTGAGAGTAAAATATATAGTATATTTAGACTGCAATAATCAGATTCACTTTTGATAAACGTTTATCGTCTGGGTTTCAGTAGCCATAAGTAAGCCACATTTATGGGATACATAAATAGTCTGATGAGTGTCTCTTTTTGTGCATGTTTTTCAAATGGCCTAAAATCTTGTAATTTGGTATATACTAGTGTTTAGCAATTTTGTCAACATTTGGTAATTAGTATAGATGCTCATGCTCTCTAAAGTGAATATCATCACACTTCTATCACTTCAACGACTCCTCTTATTTACACAGCAGTCTGCTTAATATTCACTTCTGTGGAGCCACACCCTTATTCCCCCAACCCGTTTCTCATCAACATGTGACAATGAATCAGCTCTTGTCTGTGAAGAGGACTTTCCTCCATGTTTATTGAGACAGTTGCATAAACTGCTGCATCCATTGAGGCTGCTAGGAACTGTGCCTTGATGACAGAATGGGTCTAGCAAAACATATGAACTTGCACAGACAAACTGTATCTTGTGTAATCAGGTTGCACATATTATCTAGATGCATTGAGCTGTATCTGCCTTGACAGAAACTTGTTCTTTATATTTTTGTGCAGATGTAGCAGTCTTGCACTGTTTTCACTTTTAGTTGTGAGAGATCTACATGGTTACTAGCCTGTCTCAATATGCCTTCTCTGCAACTTGCTTTATTGACTGACCTGCTTGAAACATTCATGCAGCAATTCCTCTTTTAAGATTGCTTAGTCTGGGTATTTTTACTCAAAACTGCTTGGTGAACAATAAGCTGTTTTCTCGAGTCATTTCAGCAGCATGTGCAAATTGTGAAAACTAACAAAATCAGCACTTATGCATTGTATTCAGGGATTAATTAATTTATTTCTTCAAGAAAATGGTAGACCATAGTGCTCCTTATGTCGTGTCACTGAACAGTATTAACACAATACATAGTTGTCAATATTTTTCAGTTGGTGCATTTTTAAATGAGTTCAGTATAGTCATTTAACTATGCTATCTTTTAAATCTAGTATAAAGCTTTAAGACCACTATTTACTTCATGTGTATTATACAATGAATATGAAAGTGTCTGTCTGTCTTTTTTTTAAGAACCATCTGATTTCTTTGAACTAAGAGAAATGCGTTTGTCTAGTAATACGAGAGCTGCATCTAGGCTGTGGGGATTTAACACTAAAATGTGGACCATTTTAGATGGCATCCATATTCAAACAAAGGCAAATATGTATGATTCTGCTGCAGTATTTTCCACATAAAGCACCAGTGTAAATATATATCTAAAGTTGATGCTTTTCATTACATGTAATCTTATAAAATCTTCATCATTAGTAATCTGATTGATCAGATTTGTTGCATTTAAAAATTATTAGTGTAGAAGTACTAAGATCAAATTCATTGATCTTTTTATCTAACAGTCAACTCCACAAGAGTCACAGTAACAGTGATCTTCATACCAATGTTGTTTTTGAACAAACTACTTCACAGTTTAGCACATCATGCATTTATTTACGATGGTCTGAGAACAACTGTTTAAAATCTAACCTTTCTATAGGCACAAGCAAAGTAGATCCATTGGAAAGTATGCTTATTTAGGGAATTTATTTTGATCACCAGGGTAACGCCAAAGTAGACTTTTGCATCAGATAAATTTATTGGCACTCACTCAAAAAAAGAAAGATTGTTTTAAATCTATTTAAATATTTTGTGTTACAATTCTGTATCTATGAATCATATAGGATATTTTTTTGTAACTAATGTATTGCATTGAAAATTTGATAGCCCCCACATCTTACATGGTGGTGGTGGGAGCAACTGGTTTCTAAAAAATGTCTGGTTGCAGCTTTGCATTGTCATAATTAATATACCATATAAGTGTAAAGCAAAGAACCGTTGGTTATGCAGCTCATTTAAAGTGAATACGAGCAATCATACACCTGGGTCTTATGTTCATTTAGGCATTAACATATGTAGGTGCAAAGATGGTAATTTTGAGAGATGAATTACAATGTTAAAAAAGTAGTGTTTTGTTTACAATTGTAAAATAGTGTTAATTTTCCAAAAAAAATTTATCTTTTGTATTATTTAGACTTAATAATTATTTTTTAGTATTGCATTTAGTGCTGAAAAAAGATTAACAGTTGGTTATTAAAATCCATTATTTATGTTTACAAAATTTTTTTTTTTTTTCAGCCTCTTCCTTTAAGCACTATACCAGCTAATCAGATCAGGGTTCTTATTTGCTGTGTGTGTTTAGGTGACATCAGGTATAGTCTCATTGAGAGTTTTTATTACTAGTGGACACGACAAAAATATTTCTGTTTTTTTGCAAAGGTAACTGACTGACATCTAGCTTAGTGTGCTCTGTGCTCACTGCACTGGTCTCTCTCTCTTTCACACTCTCTCTCTCACACACTCTCTCTCTCTCACACTCTCTCACTCTCTCTCACACTCTCTCTCTCACTCACACTCTCTCTCTCTCTCACACTCTCTCTCTCTCTCTCACACTCTCTCTCTCTCTCTCACACTCTCTCTCACACTCTCTCTCTCTCTCTCTCACACTCTCTCTCTCTCTCTCTCTCTCTCTCTCTCACACTCTCTCTCTCTCTCTCTCTCACACTCTCCTCTCTCTCTCTCTCTCTCACACTCTCTCTCTCTCACTCACACTCTCTCTCTCTCTCTCTCTCTCTCACACTCTCTCTCTCTCACTCACACTCTCTCTCTCTCTCTCTCTCTCTCACACTCTCTCTCTCTCACACTCTCTCTCTCTCTCTCTCTCTCTCTCTCTCTCTCTCACACTCTCTCTCTCTCTCACACTCTCTCTCTCTCACACTCTCACTCTCTCTCTCTCTCTCTCACACTCTCTCTCTCTCACACTCTCTCTCTCTCCACACTCACACTCTCACTCACTCACTCTCTCTCTCTCACACTCACACTCTCACTCACTCACTCTCTCTCTCTCACACACACTCTCTCTCTCACACACTCTCTCTCTCTCACACACACTCTCTCTCTCACACACTCTCTCTCTCACACACACTCTCTCTCTCACACACACTCTCTCTCTCACACTCTCTCCTCTCTCTCTCTCCTCTCACACTCTCTCTCTCTCTCACTAAGTTTTCATGACATGGTTCTTAAACTGCAACAGTAAATATATTTTTTAAGCTAAGTAAAATTGTTATGCTTTTAGATTGGAAAGTTGCAGATTTCATAGATGTGAACCTCTGAGGCTAATCATGTTGGATTTCTGTTTCATTTTATGGAAAAAAAAGTGGATGTGAAACATGATAGTTTTAAAAATCTAAATATTGATAAGAATTAAAATTGAGATGCTTTTATGTATATATTTGAGCATTCAATTTTAATTTTAATTTTAATCATCAGCAAAGTTTTTTCATGTGTCTTTAGATTTGGGAAATTATTTTTTATCATTAGTTACATTGTGCAGAGTTTTCTAAACATTATAGTTGATCACACAAATGCTTAAGAGAGAAGTAGCTAACTCTTTGAATCTAACTTTGTACTGATTCCCCAAAGTTTGTTTATAAAATTGTTAGACTTGAATTATAATGATTGCATGTGTGTTAGTACAATTTTTTTATAATAGAATTCATTTTGATATGTTATAATACTTATAATATACTCAAGCACTTTAGATATGCAACATGCTGATGAACAAGTGGTTTTACATGATTTGTGATCCCCTTTGATTATGTAGCGAGTGCCATATACAAAATTTTTTGTTAGTCCATTTTTAAATTTTATGCATACCACACATTCACCTTGTATTACATGACAAAGCTCTGTGCAGCATCAGAACCAATAGATACAGGTGCTTGATCTACAAAATCATTACTTAACAGTAGAGTGCGTTAGTGACTACATTGGTACATCAAATAAATTTATCATATAGGTCATAATTCAATTTGTCATCTTTTGATGGCAGCGTACAGGTTTACTACAATCCACATGAACGGTTTGCTGACTGGCGCCAGTATCAGACAGCATAACAGATTTGCCAGCTTCATGGTACGAGCTTCTGAAAGTATTGATTTTAAACCAAAATTTGATAGCCCATTGTGGGGATCTAGGCCATTGCCCCCACACTGGTATTTCACCTTTTGGACTTTTGCCCATCGGACTTTTGCTCCCCATAAATTTTGAATTAAAGCAACAACTTATTTATTTATTTATTATCCATAAAGTATAGATAGTTAATATATATATATCAAATAAAGTAAGAAAAATTGTTGAGGTAATATGCCTACACTAAAAAAATAAAAATACAACTGTCAGCATATTAGTTACTAATTTTTTATGAATTTTCAAGTAGTCACAATTTTAGAATGAGATATTGTGGGCAATACCATGTAGGTAATCCATTTTATGTCTGTTCTCATACCTTCCAACAATTGCTCTGATGGATTGCCTATTTATCTGGTGTTGCTTGCATTGTGGTGCAGGTAGGTGACCAGAAATCATCTAGTTAATTGAAACATTGGTTAGGGCCTGTTCTCTTCTTAACACATCAAGGAATCTCCACATGTTTGGATGGTGAGCAGCAACGTTTGTTTGGAATCTCTGATGCCAGCCCTCAACATGGTTGTTCATGCAAAGCAAATCTCTCTCAGTTCTGTCATGCATATTCCAAAGAGAGATTGGAAACCTTGGCTATTATCAATGGTGAAAAAAACCACAGCCATGTTCACAGCCTATGAATGTGTCTTCAAAATAGTCACAAATTGCCATGGTCTCTTCTGGTAACTCTTCCTGGAACATCTCAAAAACATCAATGACCTCTTCCTCTGGAACGAAGGCGAGTGCTGGTAGCATGCAAACTGATAGCGAAAAGTCATTATCTTCTGTGTACACACACTGGGAGAGGTGATAGAAACATTCTTTCTTGGTTGCATCTAGGAAGATGCTAGATGCAGCATTGATAGAAGCAGGTTCAAAGTCAGTCAGTCATTGAACTGGGATCAAGTTGTGATTTGATGTTGAGCAGTTGTGACAACACTGGTTTATGTGGCTTCTTGTCTTTTGGGGTGTAAGACATAAACACAGGATTATGTAGTGTTCAGTCAAGGCATGGATGGTGTATAACTGATTTAAAAAGTTCCAGGAAACCTTAAAAGTACCATCTGCAAACCAATCATCAGATTTTTGGAGCAGAGTCAAGGAGGTATCAGATGCAAATAATAGAACATGGTGGTTTGTGTTGTTGCTGTCATATTGAAGAAAGCAATAATGAAAATTTATATTTCTTTGCCATTGTTATCATTATTATTTTATCTCCAACAACAGGTGATACATAAGAAACTAGCTAATCCAATAAGGTAGAGGGAAAAAAAAGCAACAGTGAAATTAATCATGAAGACAACTTTTGAAGGTGTTATCTAAGTCAGTTCTGACTGGGTAACTTATATATACAGGCAACAACTAATGCATAATTAATGCTATGCTATCATTATAATATTAAAAGTGAATCGTTACCTTGTACTATTCAGGTACAATTTGTTTAGCAAGGTTGGTTGGAATAGGATGAGAGTTCCCAGAAGCTTGTCTTTGCTTACGAATGGTATAGTGGATTGAACGGATAGCTGTAAGTTGTACAGAGGTGGCTTCAGGTATAGATTATATGGATTGTGAAATGATCTGCTGTGCTGTTACCTCTCTGTTGCTTTGTGCTTTATAGCATTATGAACACGCATCACTTCTGATCTTGGTGCATCTGGAGCATGAGTATGCTCATGAAATCAGCCAATGACTTGATCATCATGAACCTTCACCTTAGTCTTGTACATTCCTTGCCTTCGCTGTTCACATTCATATGACATCACACCATTTACAAGGATCTTCTGAACAGTATAAATACATCCATCAAGAACTAGCTTATTTCCTCCACGAACTGATTCAATGTATTCCATGATGTAGACAGCTAAGTTATGAAAACAAGGGCAAAAGTCCAGGTGTCAAAATACTGGGGGTAATTGGCCAGGGGGCTATGGGCTTTATCCCCATTGTGGATATTCTTCACTTGGCTCTCTCTTGTCTTTTACTGCATTGTGGTTGCACTAGATGTTTCAACTTGACAGTATCCAGTCACAACAACAAAAGCAAAGCTTTCCTAAGGCAGAAGCCTCTCTTGTGTGTTCTATAGTAAGCTGACTTGCTGAACCCAGTGTCATCTAATGTCATTCAAACTATGAACTTCACTGTCATGAAAGTTGAATAATATTTATTCCTGCCTATCTTTGCATATTGCTAGTGCTTATTATACTATAATCAACATAACTGGGATGTTGTATTATTAAAGATTTTGAATATGCACTTTTGCTGAAAATTTTTCAAATACAATGTTTATAAGCATGTAACCATGGCTCTGCTAGGATTTTAAAAAGAAAAATGCTGAATCTTTGAAAGTGAACGTGTATCATCAGAACAATCAAAACATGAAAGTGAAATGTTTACAAAAAAAGGTAAATCCAAAAATAAGTGATGTTTTCTTTTTTACTATAGTTTATTGAACTATTGATATTACAAAGAAATCTATGCAGTTTACATTGTTACTTATTTTTTCCAAACTTGTTAATATGAATTATTTATGAAATGTAAAAGTATATGAAGTTCACTTCATTTATCAAGAAATTACTAGAAGTGAATGGTGAATAGGGGATTTAAATATGTAAAATATGAAATCTTTTTATTATTACTGGAACTTGAGGAATTTTTAAACTTGATAGTTTCTACTTCTGCTTCCAGGCAGGATAAACTCCAGACATTTTTTTTAAAATACTGAAAGCTAATTTTTTGATTTGATGATAATGTATTAATCAAATATTTTGTTATAAAAATATATATTTAAATAACCTTCTTTAACTATTGTGAGCCCTTGTTTGCAAAAGTAATTAAAACTAAAGGATAAATGAAATACTATACATTTCTCCATGTGGAGGGATTGTGATTCTCAGAGCATTGAACAGTACCCACCATCCATCTAGTAGCTGATAAAGCAAGACTGCGTAACCTAAACAACTGCAGTTATAGTTATGGAATCTAATTGTAATGACCAAGATTTTAAATTGAAATAAAAACAAATAGCAGTCAGGGAGGCATCATGAAACACCAGAGTTATCTGTTTTGTTAAATAGTTTCCAGTTTTGTTTTAAGTTTCATGGATGATGTCTTTGTTGACTGCGGTTTTTGTTTCAATTTAAAATTTTTTTTTTTTTTTAAATTTAAACCCTGACTGTCAGTCTCGTTGAGTGCGTGATTACATGAGAGCTAATTTGAAGGAATTCTTCTTCAATTTACTCATGAGACTAGATGCATTTATGTTTTTTTTTTCCCCTTCAATTTTCCATAACCCTCACCCAGATCTCAGTTTTGACTGTTTTCATGAATTTTTCTCTCCTTCAAAAAAAAAAAACCTTGTAGTTTTACTTAATTTGTTATTAATTTCAATATCATGTTTAAAGTTTAGCATAGTGTACGTTCTTGAATGCAGGATTTCTAAACTTGCACTTTATTTACTAGAAACACTGACTAAACATTCTGAAACAAACGATCAAACTAATCCGTATAGAAATTGTGTAATTGTTATTTTTTTAAATAATATAAATGCATTAGAAATAATTTTAAAGCATTTTATTCCTTTAATACTACAAAGACCTTGAAAGGTCCAGGGGTTCACAGCTGAATGAACATGGAAAAGAGGTGGTTTCCACTTCTAACCCTGACTTGTACTTTAAGTCTAATTCTGATGAAAATCAGGAAGAAAGTTTTCTTGAAATTTCCACATGTTATTTTTTAATAAATGTCATCTGTTCCTAGGTTTGTGCTACAGGTGATGTGGAATTTATCTTTTTTATTACAGTGAAGAAGATGATGAAATCGTGGAATGTGACAATTGTGGTGTGTCTGTTCATGAAGGTAAATATAATGATCATAGACGACAATGTATATACCTACAACAGTTTTATTTTGGAAATAAGCTTCATTATTTTTACTTTGAAGAATGCAGATTATAGAAGAAGCAGTTTATCTGTGACTTGTTTGTATTTTTTATGGGAAATTTTTTTGAAAATCTACTAAGAAATAGTGAAGTGTATTTACTAAATATTTTGATAAGTAATGGTGGATGGAATCCACAGAAGCATTGAAAAACCTTTTAAACCCTGGAAAGATACATGTGCATGATGAAAGTTGTATACTGGTTCATGGATAATTTTTTAATTATGTTTATCTGTATTTTAAACTGAATTATAGATTATAGCTCAAGCCTGCCTTAACAAATTTAACAAGTTTGACATTGTTCATAGAGATATCTGAGAAGACTGTCAGTAACAACAGTGTACTCTATTTGTGGGTGGTCTCTATGGTACCAGGGTTGTGATTGCCTATCCATCCATGTTTTATTGAGAAAAGGCAGCAATTAAATATTCTGTTGAAAATAGTGCTTTCAGTGTTTTTGAAATGAGATGTAAGCCATCATTTCACAAGGGAACACATTAGTATATTGGCAGAAGTGCTGGGAAGGGGAAAATCAAATTTTCTTACTTTATAATGTATTGCTTAGTTTAATGCCTATAGGCATCCTTACACACACAGGCACAACTGTGTATGTAAGACTGCATTGCATTTATTCCTGAAAGCTGATGTTTTTTCCTCATCCATATGGCTTTGCTTACTAGCCAAGATTTATTGAATGATGCCAAGATACTGGCCATATCTTTTGATACGAATCAGAATCCATTAAAACAGGAATCCTGCTTTCTGATCTAAATTCCCTACTACTGTTCTTTCTGAGTTACATTTTTAATTTCTTTTTTTTAATTCTTAGCTGATTGTGAAAAAACTCTGATTTCAAATATTTTAGGTAGGATGTTTTTTTTTGTTTTGTTTGTATTTTTGCCAATATTTTTGTTTTTCTGTATTTTGTGAATATACCATATAAGCTCTCTGGTAGTAAAATCTGTTTGTTTAGCAATCAGCAAGGAAGAAGTCTGCCAATTTTTGATGCCAGAGTAAACAGAAAGAAAGAGCCAATGTTATGTTTTCATTTGTTTAGTTTTGATTTTGTTAAAATATATTCAAAAACAAATGTGCATCATTGTTGATAATACAATTTTTTTCTATTACAGACAATCTATTGAATGAATATGAAATGTTAAAACAATTGTAGTCTGTCTTTAAGCTCCATTTTCCATTACAGATTTTAAAAAATCCTTGAGCTACTTTACCCTCCTTGCTCACATCCAGTGGGGATTAACTGTCCATGCATGATATAATAATTTGTATTTAAAGGTTGCTATGGTGTCAGTGATAACCAATCAGCAGCAAGTACCGAATCTTCAGCCAGCACAGAGCCTTGGTTCTGTGATGCTTGTAAAGCTGGAGTGAAACCAGTGAGTTGATTCCTTTAACTTGTAGCTGCATTTCTGTTTCTATGCTCCTCTGCAATTGATAATAGATAAGGGTCTGCTCACTAACTCTTTGCATTATGCAAATCCAAAAAAGAAAGGAAAAGGAGGCAGCAAACTTGTCAGAAAAAAAACCTTAAAGAAGGGAGCGTGAGGATGGTACTTCAGAATTGCAAAGGCTATAGACCGAAACAACTCATTTTCACTTTCACTACCTTACTACACACAACTGCACCTTGACAAGTGCTACGACTATGAAAACAGGATGCTGTTAAACATTTAGTTCACTTTATTTCCTTTCTTACAAGGAACTTGTCAAGGCTGATATAACAGGGCTGCTAGGGCTAGGGAAAGTAGACCTTTATCCTATTTATTAATTACTTCATGATGTGGTAGTATTATAGTGTCTGCCATTTCTTCAGAAAGTTGTTTTTATTTATAGTTTTAAATCAGATAAGAATCCTTGAAGGTTAAATTGGCTCTGTGGAGTCTTCTATTTGATTATCAGTGGTGTAGCCAGCCATTGTAAACTTATGAATATTGTTCATGTTGTGCTAGAAAATCATTCGGTTGCTATGTCTGGGGCTAAAATAAATGTGCATTTTAAACTTTGTTAAATGAAAAATGAAAATAAACATGCTAGGGAAGGAAATCATATTCTAGTATGAAATTCTGCTAGTAGAGAGTTTGAAAAACATCACATTAATTAAGTTCAGTTATCTTTAGCATACTAATGTTATTTCAGCAAGATTTTATGATGTAATTATCGATGTCTCAGAAATTTGTCAGGTTTTGATTAGAAGCTAATTTAAATTTTAAATTTTAGTAAAATGATATATTGCAATAAATATGTTTATAGTTCTTAAGTGTTTTAAGCTAATTTGATCAAATTATGCTGTTGCTGCTTGGAAAAACCTGTCCTGACTTTTGAGGTCTTGAGGATATTTCACAGCAGAGCTAGAAGTAGAAGTTTGGCATCAGCTTTGATACCAAGCAAGTTACTTGCATGCAGTTGTAGGCCTTTTGAATGTTGGTCAAGATGCAGGTCAGTCAAAAGTCACCCATATAATCTCCCACATATGCCTTGAAAACCCAACTAGAGCTCTTCATTTTTAGATGGAGGCAGAAAGAGGAAAGTCTGGAAGAAAACCATGCCTGGGAGGTACACCAAACCAGGCTGGTTCTGAGTGGGATTTAAACTTGCATTTTAAACCATAGCAGTTCAGTAGTCTAACCATCAGACACCAGCCACCCCATGAGATATCACTCAAAATACTGTATTAGCTAATTTCTCATTCATTTTTAAAAATTTGTCATCAATTATGTAAACCTATTAAAAAATCATTTTGCAGAATTGTGAACTGTGTCCAAATGTTGGAGGCATTTTCAAGGAGACTGATGCTGGCAAGTAAGAAAGATATTCAGATATTTGAAATGTTCTTTTACTGTGTATTTAATAAAATGCTTTAACAAAACAATAATTGATAATTTATACTTCTGTCAGATTTCATAATAGCTTGTATGATATTATTTTTGTTTTTTTTCCTTTGTTCTAGTAGCATACTTGCTAAACTACAGTAATTATAAATTAGATTACTGAAAAGGAGGAAAGACGAAATACTTAAGCTACTGGTTTAATATTATTATAATTAAATCTGTGATAATAAAGTAGTTTGTTTTTTTCAAATGCTACACTGGTTTATTGGGACCTTTGCATCCCCTTTCAGACTTGAGCTTGATGTGACAGTTGATTATTGCAGCACTATATGACTTATACAAACACATTTGCAAGTAGTTTAACAGATGTGGGGAAAGACATGATAGTAGGTGCATATCTAGCAGGTGTCACAGTGGCCAAGACAGTTTTGATGGTAGGTTTCTCCATGGCATCAGCCATTTTAGTTTACTAACAATGACAAAAGGTGAAGAAACTGTCTGCTGGAATTGGAATTGCGGCTGCAAACATGTAGTGAATGAAACAGAAGGGTGGTTAGAGTGAATAATCAAGTCTAACCATCATCAAACAATAAACCAACTGACAGACATTCAATGCAGGCCAATCCACGTCCATCTCCAGCCATACCTTGTGAAGAATGTTGCAACAAATGGACTATTGGCAGTAGGAGATCATTATGTAAACCACTGAACACAGTTATCATCAAGAAAAGATATCTCATCTGGTGTAAGGAACACAGACGTGGAACAAAGGAGGACTGGCTGAAAGTGATGTGGTCTGATGAGTCATGCTTTTTTTTTTTGGACAGATTTGGAGAAAGCCACATGAATCACTTGTTTCCTCTTTTATGGTCCTAACTTTCTAGGCCTCGTGGTGGAGTCATAGTTTTGGATATGTTTTGCTGGCACATTGAGCTCCTTGTTCCTTTAGAAGGCAGAATGAATGCCAAAGCTTGCTTTAGCATCATTTCTGATCAAGTGTGTTCAGCAGTGCTTCATGTGTACCCTGATGGGGGATAGCTTCTTTCAAGATGATAATGCTCTTAACAACCATGTCCACATTGTGTGTTCATAGTTTAAAGAATATTTTGGGCATCTCCTATGTTCTGCACAATTCCTCGATATCAATCCAATTGAGATCTGTAGGATGAACTTGAAAGATTCATTTGCCATTAGAATATTTTTCCTGCCTTGCTTTATACACTATGTACAATACTAATGACTAAATGGGGAAAATATTTCTGAGAACACCTTCCAGCACCTTGTGGATTATATGCCACGTGTCATGGGTGTTATTCAGGCAAAAATATGGCCTAATCTGTTATTTGATGTAAGTCCCAATAAAGTGGCCATCGCTGTTAGGGAGCTTTTGTGTGGAATGAAATTGGTAATACTGCTTGTCTACTTTTAACTGTAGCACAGCTGCAAATAAGAAGTGATGAGCAAATTTGTTCCACTTATCAGGGAGTAAATGAAAAGTGGACAGAAAATCACCAGCAGCATTTGTTTTTATTCTAGAAATTTATGCTTAAAAATTTCTTTGCATTACTAATATCTATCAACTATTTTTGTTTTATGACACCATTTTTTATGAAGGAAATTTTGAATCTGTTAGCATTATTTTTGTAGTTAGTTTCTTTATCTTATTGAATTCTTTTAACTTGCAGGTGGGTTCATTTGGTGTGTGCTTTGTATACTCCAGGTGTAGCATTTGGTGATGTGGATAGGCTAAGTGCAGTCACTTTGTTTGAAATGCAGTATTCACGCTGGGGAGCTAAGGTATGTACTTGTCTGAAGGCCTCTTCCTGTTCTAGGTGTGTGTGTGTGTTCTTTGTCACTTAGTTGCTTCTTTTTAAAATTTCTTCTCTGAGAAGTTGTGTGGCATTGAAATTAACTGCCCATCCATATTTCACTTCAGGAATGCTCTTTATGTGAAGACTCCCGCTTCAGCCGTACTGGTGTCTGCATAAGCTGTGATGCAGGAATGTGCCGAGCATACTTCCATGTAACCTGGTAGGTGTATGTTAGTGCTTTATTAATAACAAAAGCTGCTTTGCTTGTTTCTCTTAAAAAAAAAAAACAAAAAAGTTCTGCCACTAGTACCTGGAAAATCCTACTAGTACTCTTCATATTTATGTGGGAGAAAATTCACGTATCCAGCTGGTGAAGAAGTGTGAGAAGAAACAATGCCAGGGGAGGTTCGCCCAACCAGAATTTTAACTCTAGACCTCAACCATCAGACCACCAGTGATTAACCAAGCTGTTAATACTTCTGTAGAAATTATAAATCCAGTTGTATAAATAGTTTACATACTGGCAACATTTGCACTCTTATTAATAACCGTAAAAAGAATATTTTTGTCTTTTGAAAATCTTTCAAAATAATTTTCTTAAAATTTTTTTCGATAAATTAGTGTTGAGTAATTATTTGTTAATTTTATTTCCACATTTGATGAAGTTGTAAGTCTTTAACACTGGCTTGTTTGTGATTTGCAAGCTGATAGATCATTATTTAAACCTGAACAGGTCTATTTGGATCTAAAAATTTTTATAAAGTTGTAAAATGTTGAATTATGTACTACTATAATTTCTATACTTTAATTAAGGTCTTAGTAAATACACTAAATAAGGAAACTGTTTAATGCATTTAGTGAACCCCAAAGGCAAATTAATTACAATGAAGATAACTTTGAAATATGGACAGCCTGCCATTTGTTAAAATCCAGATCTATCAGATACATGGAAAACACTAATCTGAAATTGTTACAGTTTTTGGTAGTAGAAAAAGATCATGAATGACTTAATTTTGCTGCTTGTCTTTGCCTTCAAATGGAATTCTAACAAAACAAACTTTACCTCGTCCAAACTGGTCAAACACAGAACCAGCACTGGTAGTTTTAGATCAGGATGATCCATCTGCAATGTCAGTGAATTTCTAGCCAGAGAAAATAATTTAAATTTTCTTTATATTTATAGCTAAAACAGATTTACAGTCAAGAACAGTTTATTTAGCAAACATGATTTTACACCTTATGACAAGTAAGGAGGATTCAGTTTCAGAAACGTTTGTAGATTGTAACTAAGAAAGTTGAAATTGTTGAAAATCTGTATTTAGCAGAACTCAGTAATGTGTAATTTTGACATTTCTTTACAGTTCTACCGGAAACTATCAGAAATTAGAAATCTGTAGTACTGTTTTTTTTTTGCTGCTTTTTTTTTTTCTACATTTAATGCGAAAATCTGCAGTTTCACTACTTGAGTTATCAGTGTACGTTAATAGTGAAAAATGAGAGAAATGTTTTGTGATCACTGAAATACTGTCACTTTCTATATTTGCATCGCAATTAATCCTAACTTGAAAGGACACTCTAATCTTAAGTACATAATACAAATAAAATACAGGTTTCATTAGTGCTTTGCATGAGAGACTCAATCTGAGTATTTATGTTCCATTCCTATAGCAATACCCAACATAGGTGTTGAGAGAGGTAGCTTAATTTTGTCTTGATTTCCTCCTTGTGAATATTGAACCTGAAGAAAACTCCACTGTTCTTCTTGCCTATTTGCACGTTGCTCTTATCTGATTAACAAATGTTTAAAATTAGAAACTTATTCATGTACAGTAACTAATGATAGGGCAAATTTATCCTAATGTTTGTTTGTTTTGTAATATTGTGTTTTGATTTTGTGTGTTGTGTATCTATCATACATTTCTGTGAGTACTATATGTGACGGGTGTCTGCCATGCTGTTCTGTGTGTACTATCTACAGGTCCTGAGAGAGAAACCATTTGCCTTGGTGCTATCTTCGACTATTCCCTCCCCCACCCCGTTTTTATTTGTGAAATTCATTGTTCACTTCTTCATCTTGGATAGAACAGAAAACAAAAAAATATCTTCACATTTTGTCAAAAAAAAAATAGGAGGAATATAAAATTCAAATGATCTCATATCTAAATTCCTGAACCTCTGGAGCTTAAAATTGAAATTGAAGATGTTATAAATTGTCAAACACATACTGGAAATCTTGGTTCACTCTAAGTCAGGGATCTAGTACTATGGCATCAGCTGATCTCTCTGGCCTTGGCTATATGTTGGGGTGTCTATTATGCATTTCTATATGCGCATTGTGTGTTTATGTTTATATTTAACTACAGTTGGCTGCAAGGTTTACAGATGGAAAATGATCATACTTTGTGTTAAACAACAATATCCTGTTTGAAATTTTCACAAATCATTAATTATATAACCAGTAAATAAGTAGTAAGAGGTGACAGAATTGATTAAATGTCATAGCAAATAGACATTAAATCATTGTAGACAAGTCCAGGATCTGAAATTTCAAATCATATAGTCAGAGCCTGCTTTTTCATTACTAAGTTGCTGATGAACATGCATTATTTGAGCAAAATAGCTTTAACAAATCAGATGAACCGTGTATCAGAACATATACCATTTTCTACTATTATCATTAGAACAGCTATCTTTTGATGTGAATAAATGAAGTAAAATTCCAGTCCTCTTACAAGTAGTTCCATCACTGAATGATATTGGTTGGATTGTCGTCTTGATTCTTTGATCTAGTTAATTCTACACACATTCAGTAGAGCTAATATCTGGAGACTGATGGAGCTAAACATGGTTTTAAGACATTTTGATTCTTTTCTAATGAGTTATTGTGCCAGTGTACTTTGGATCATTACTTAGTTGCATCAAACAATGCCCTGATTTAATGCATAACATTTCAGAGATTTTTTTGTATCTACAATAAATTTTTATTAAGTCATCAGCTGAATAACCAGCAAAACAACTCCATACTTTCAGATTTTCAACATCATTCTTAGTTGTAGGGAAAACATAGTTCTCCTTTTACTTTTCTTAGGTCATTCTTCTAACATATTATTGATATGCTGACTGTTGCAGAAGAATTGTGGTCAACAGTTAATTGGCTTCCTGTGAAAAGGGTTTGCTCTGAACCAGCAACATATCTTCCTGATGGTTTTTGCTCTTCCTCAGCTTTTTAAGTTAACTGGTGAGCCATTTGGCTTCATTCTATAAATAGTTGTTTGCATTACCATTCTGCGTAATTCCAATTTTCTTTGCAGTTTCCAGTTAGGAGTAACCAGCTCTGTGAAGGGCAATAATGAGCAATGGTCTTGTTTCATATGGAATTTTGTTTTTAGGATACATTTTCATCTGACAAGCATAGCAGTCATCAGTAATGATTCTCATTAGCATGTATTCAAAAGCATAGTATGATCTAACAATTATTAGCAATAAAAAAACTATTTGATGAACATGATAATAGCATATTTTTGGTATGAACTAAGTTTTACATTAGAAATAATTTGGCTGGGTCCATACTTATACAAAAACCTAAAAAGTGATAACAATGTTACAATTAATAGTTTGTATTCTGTTGTTTTTTGTTTTTTTTTTCTAGCTGGGATGATTCATTTTCATTAAGAATTGACTGTTATAATTTTGAAAATCAGTATGTATATTTTCTATTTCTAGTGCCCAGAGGGAGGGTCTCTTGGCTGAAGCATCACCAGAAGAAGTTATGGTAACTTTGAAAAATTATTGCCAATCTATTTGTTTTTGTCTCTATTTTAGTTTAGATATTAGTAATTGTCAGAAAAATTGGAGGGGGTGAGCAAGCGACTAACTGACTAACTTAAATTATGTTATTTTTATTGGCAGGACATAGCAGATCCTTTTTTTGCATACTGCAAGATGCACGCGGATAAGACCACAGCACGTGCGAAGAGACGTAACTGGCTTGCCATCCAGTCACATGTGAAGCAACACTCTGAGAAAGAGATTGAAGATGAAAAGGAAAAGGTTTGTTTGTTTGTTTTTTCTGAGATATTTGGATTGCAGCATTCTTGATAAAATCATGGTTTGTAAAAAAATGACTCCAAAAGAACCAGAGTAAAGAGGAAAAATAGACGAAGAAAAAAGAGGGATGGTAAAAATAAACAGTTTATTTAATCTTTTCCCACCATAAGCTAATCTTAAAACCTGTTTCATCAATGATTTTCTGTTACCATTCTTTTAAAACTTATGCTGGTTTACCTTAACAAGGCAAGAAATGCTCAACTAAATAGATTATTTGTCATGTTAAATTAAGCATGGAAAACTCTTAAGAATGTTATATGAAAAGTAGTTTGCTAAATGTTATAAGATCGATTAAATCTGTTTGAGCTGTTGAAGCAATGGCTTAGGATGTCTGTCAGGTTATTTCTTTCAAATCTGTTAGAAGTGAAGTCAGTAATGTTTTGTTTATCATTCAGGGTGCTTATTGATGATAGCTAGTGTTTCTATCTGTAATTCATGATTTTGATGTCTATAAGGATTATATTGGCAAAAATGCCAGATATTTAGATGCCACTTTTTATAACAGTCAAGCGTAAGTTTACTACTTTCCTCCCAGATTGTGTTAGAATACATCAGACTGACTGCAGAAAGACATTTCTGAGTTGTGCTGTTTATTAATAAATCTTGTTAATGTTTATCCTTAATATAAGAATATGTTCTTATCAACTGTAGTGTCTTAATGTTCACTTCTCATTCAATCTTTCACTACACCAATTTCAGGTAAGCAATGTAAATAAGTTTCTCTTTCAGTTTCATTCAGTATTTCTTTAGATTCAGTAATATTTAATAGCCTTTTTTGTATTGGGATAGAAGGTTTTGTGGCTATCTGCATATTTTACCTGAAATTAATTCCATTCAATATTCTGTAGGCACGATTCCAGAGGAAACTTAACAGGAGACGACAGAAGTACCTGATTGCCAAGGCAAAAAGTTCTCCCTCTTGGGGTGAGAAGCTTTATTTAATAATTTGATAGGATGTCTGCATTAAAAAATGAATAAATAAATATATTTTTTAGATGAAAATTAACTTAGCATTTTCAAATAAACCACTCACCATCCAAACAGTTAGGAACACGTAGGCAAGTGATCAAAATGAAGCTGCTTGTAGGGTCTATTATCATCATTTTTCTGTCATCTTAGTTTTTATTTGATTATATTTTCTACTTTGTTGAAAATTGAATCCTCTATATTTATTAATTTCACTCTTGTTAACCATTTGTCTAATTCCTTGGTTACAGAACACTGGCAAGCATTTATTTTCTGCAGGACTTCAGATCATCACTGCTACAACCCCCCCCAATTTAAATCTGTTCTTTGCAGCAATAATGATGATAATGACAGCAAAGTTCTTTTCTGAAGAACTGTTTGTAAATATAGTTTCTTCACTTGTTATGTTACCCTTTTTTTTTCTAATACAACAAGCAAGGGGCCCTGTTACATGGGACTCTTGAAGGAACCCTGCTGGCTTCCAGAAATAGCTAATGTCTGTCTTAGCATCAATGTGGGATGGAGAGGAAGAGGTTATTTGCAGGCCATGCAGCATTATTAATTTAGAAATTTTTTTTGCTATTACCTAAGAGTGATAATTAAGTTGGTAAATTAATTTATTTTTCTTGCAGTACCCACGCAAAAGTTGATTAGATTCCTGTCATCCAGTCCTTCTGTTGTGAAGAAAATGCTAAGGAAAGCTGAATTGATGGGAATAATAACTCAGGTGTGAAGATAATTTCAAGTACTATAGAAATAATTTACTGTTAGAGCTTTGCCAATAAAAGTGAGTTATACAGTATCTCTAACTTTTTACAGAAAATTAACATGTTACATCGGGCTGCTGTTATAAAGCACATGTCAAGAACACGGGTGCACATCGCCCATTACAATGATGTTATACAGTAGTAAAAAGTGGTTTATAGTTGGTATGTTCTGATTCATTTATTTTGTATAAAAATTTGTTATTAATGTGAAAACCGCAGTGAAAGATGTTTTCAAACCTAACGTTTTTTTTTTTTTTTTAAATTTTTTATGGTTTTAAATCCTTTCAGGGGTAAAAGAACCTTAGTATCTATTTAATCCAATCCAATCCAACCTAAGCCTGTCAATTCTTGCAAGATGTTTTGCAATATAGTATTTATTTGAGACCCTCTTATCAGTGCAATAATATCAAGGCTTAGTATGGAAATTTGGTATTGTGCACATCAGTGTGGTAAATTTTATGAAAAAAAAAGTCTTAGCACTTTAGCACCAGTCTGCTTTTATCAGTTTTTGCTGCCCAGAAACACTATGGTATTTTTCAGCCTTCTATCTGCAAGATAGGTATGCACACTTAACTATGGCTATGAAACCTTGTGTACAATGGCATGTGTGTCACTTAGTGGGCTTTGCTGTAGTAACATAATCCACTTGTGCATAATTCTTCAAAAACCAATTTCCTTACAGCTGTTCTTATTCTTTATTACTACAGATTCAGAATGTTTCCCAAGACAAACAAGAGACAAGGAAAAAATGGCACCTATCTCCAGCTCTAACAACAGAATTCATCAGCTACTACCTGGGTAATACTGGGCCTTTACTATGGCTACCCTTAGTAACAGTCAGGGTTCTGTTGATTTTTTGTTGTTTTCTTAAAAAGAAATTTATATGTTTCCATATTTATTTAATGTAAATTTAAAAGGAAAACTATGTAAACTTAAATGTTTAGCCGCAAGATAGGATCATGATTTGATGAACATCTATCTTTGGCCAGGTACTAAGTAGGCTTTTAAATACATGAGTTATTGGAAGCTTTCTACTGACAAAGTTGAAATGAGTTTCATTCAGAAAGAAACTAGTGCAATGGTTTATAACTTTTTTAAATTTAAAATTCACACATTTTTCTTTCCTAGTCACATAAGATGATATTTCTAATTTTCATTTTTCTTTCAAGCATTTTTATTTTTTTTTGATGAATTATTTTAGCATTTACAGGCTTGGCAGTTCAGTCAATTAAGGTTAGCCTAACTTTATTTATCTTAATTGACCATTTGAATAACCAAACAGTATAATGGACAATAATAACACTCCATTAAAATTCCACAAAAGAAGTATTGCAAATGTTTCATGAAAGTAGCTAAATTTTGAATAGGTTTTGAGGTATTTATACTACCCACACTCGCAAATGTCATGTGCCAAACATAGTGTGAACTTTTGAGTATATCTTGTATTCATTGCCAAGACGTCTATTTGTAAAAGGGTAACTCATCAGTTCTTGACAAGTATGGACGTGGTGGCCACTTTTAACTTTAGTGTTGGTGCACTTGAAGAATTTAAAGGTCACCTAACTGATGAAGTAAAGAAGTTTATATAAAATTATTGGGATGCTTTTGTACCCTGTAGATGTTTGTATTGTCAGACCTTTTAATGAAAATGTGAGAGGAAGTTTACATGAAATGCATAGAGATATTTGCTTAGTGACATTAACTGGTAAAATCAAATGTGTATCTTTTAGTTTTCAAAAAAATTTTTTAAAGATCGAAATGTAAGAATGGAAACAATGAAGACCAATTTGAAAGAGTTACTGTCGCAAAATGTAAAACTTCAGGAACAGGAAAAGATTCTAAGGGTCCAATATGACCAGGTAAGGAGACTGGTAAATTAATTAATGTACTGGCTTTCTTTGCTAGAGATTATGTTAATCTGCAACTATTATAACTTTAAAAAATTCTTCTGTGTACATTACTGCACATTGATTTCATTTATAGAACTTTGTGCATGTGTCCAACTTTATGGTCAGTTGCTAATGCCAGCCCATCTGTAGATGTGACTAATTCTATCTGATGTTAACTCTTTAGCAGTGAAGTGGTTTGGGAGAGATATTGTATTGAAAAGTTGCCTTAGTACCCACTTAGGGCCAAGTAGGTTAGTCCTAGATTGAGTTTTTATTTTGCTGTGTAGCATAAAAGGTAGAGCTTAGTGAATAAATGAGTGAGTGCTAAGGTAAAAGAATAGTATAGGGTAGGAAAATGTCATTTTGGGAGACTACTATATTTATTATAATATACAATAGTAATAATATTATTGTGAGCAAGAAGAAACTCTTTATATGGACTATATGATTTTCTTAAAATGAAAGTTATAAATGTGCCTTTTTTAGTTGCTGAGTGAGATGAACAGATTAAAAGATTCCACCAGTGATCTGCAAGGGGAAGGAGAGAAAATCTGGGGCATCCTCAATGACTTGTCTGGGAAGGTGAGTAACTCCTCTTATGATTACTAAAGAGTTTGGAGCTGAGTGGGTGCACTTTTAAAAAATTGTTGTTTTTTTTTGTTTTCTTTTAGCAATTTTTTTTTACCTTCTCTTTGTATATTTGCTATAAACCTGATGTATGTATTTTTGTGAAAAATCCCAGAACATCTTTAACTTATGAATCTGCTTACAATACTTAATTATTCTGAACACATATACAATAAATAAGTGTGTGCTTATGTAAAATTACAACTATACAAAAATCAAAACAAACAGGAAACAATGTTATATATACAGAGACAACTGTGTAAGGCATAACTTGTTTAAAGCAGAAACCTGTCTTATTTAAAGAATATTTTCAGTCCCAGCAAATAAAGTATGGGTTTATGTATGTTTTTACCTCCATGTGAGGGAAACTTTAATGCAGAAACAGAATAATATTTTTGGTCTTACTGCTTTAGAAGTATTGCTAAAATGTGAAAACTTTTCATATAAACTTTGTACCAGTAGTAGATTTATAACATTACAGATATGGAATTTTTCTAAGTGGCATATTTTCCTTGTATATTTATTTATTTCTGGAACTAATAAAAAAGGGCATTGTACTGTGTCATCAGAATAACTGATAAATGTCAACTCTGTTGGATGGGTATTACTGTAAATTCCTTCTGCTAACCACTGGACGCTTCAGCTTCTCCCCTCTCACTTTCCTCCATTCAATAGTGCCTTGAAGGTCACCTTTCAGCCATACCAGAGTATGTAATGTACAACCATGGCAAGCGCAAGTTGATCAAATGTTTTAACTCACTGCAAATAAATTGAAGTTATTGAGCTGTTTGAAAAAGTTAGTGTGAAACAACTCTGTGACATGTTTTGCTGTGAAAAAAAAAATCTACAATGTAGTAAAATGCAAAGTTGAACTTTGACAAAAGTAGCTACAAGGAGCAACTTAGAGGAAGTCTGAAAGCAAAGGTATCAGTTTGGTGTGAGATTGGTTTGTGGATGAATGTTTCAGAAACTTGCCTGTTTAGGTACCAGTTTTTCAGTTACAGGCAAAAGTGTTACTGACAAACTTGGCAAAACAGTTTAGCTTTAAAAATTGGTATGGTATTTCATGTAAACAGTTGTAAGGTAAAGCTAATGATATGAATCTGGAGGTTGTTACAACTTGACAAGGAAAGTATTGGCCAACATCACTCAAAAATATGCTCCAAAAGACATCTTCAGCTTCGATACTGGGAGTGCATAGGTTAGAAATTTCCAAAAGAGCAGCTCACTGCATTTTTATGCTGCAGCAGGCTAAGTGAGATAGAAAAATGTTTCTGATCGAAAAGTCACAGAAGCTAAGTATTTTTTAAAATTTCCATGACAACTATCTTTGTTGTATAAGTCAAACAAGAGAGCTTGGATGAAACCAAAAATTATGGAAGATTGGCTTTTCAGTTTCAACAATTAAATGAAAACAAAAGTCCTTTCTTTTTTCTTCACAATATTACTCGCCGCCCATGCTTTGTATTGTCAACTGTGAAGTTGGCTTTTTATCAAGCAAAGCACCTGCATGACACCTCTTCATCGAACTGTTATCTATTATATGAAAGTGAAGTATAGAAAATTGCTTTTGAGTTGTTGGTAGCACACATGACCAATAGTAGTTCAGTGTCAGGCTTGGTGAAATCAGTAGTGGTCTTGATGTTGTTAATTGGCTACTAAACTATAAGTGATTTCACCAGACACAGTAGAAAGCATGTTTTGAATCACATACATAAATTACAACATTATGAAAGCAGCAATGAAAATTTGCAACTTGTGATGGAAGATACAAATGTGGGGGCCAAATTCTGATAAAGAAAAAAAACTATGCACCAATAGTTGTACTCAATCACAGACTTATCTCATAGAAACACACACATCCACAGAAAATGTTAATGGCAATTCTAATGAAAAGGATGAAGTAGCAATGGACAATGATAACCCCATAGAAATGTGAATATGTTCTACTTCAAATACAGCATTCTGAAAATTTTGTGGTGAGAGTGAAGAATTCTTAACTTATGACAATGTTAAATAGCATTTTGTCACAGAAAACTGCATTGTTGTCCTGAATTTGGAAAAGGCAAAGTAATCAACTCTGATGGACTTTTCGAAGAAATAAGTTTGCAGAACTGTCAGTACAAGCTGTTAGTCAGAACTATTCTAATATTGTAGGTCTAGTGAGAATTACAGTAATTTTTAATAAATATTTTCAGGTTGAAAACCATTCTGTATGAATTCTTTGAATCTACATAAACCAACAAGAATAATTAAAATGTTGGTCGACATTTCAAAAATACATTTTGTAACGCAAGTAGGACCTAAAATAGGTTAAAGCTCATAAGACATAAACCTGCTTAATGTGGAAATTTCCCTCAATCCCATTGGTTTCTGCCTTATGTGGTTTTCACACACACACACACTTTATATAAATTCTGTTGTTTTTTTTAGCATGGTTTCAAGAATAGGAAAGTCTGAACCCATCTCATGAAAGTTGTTTGTTGGTTGGTCCAAAGAATTAACTTGTAGGTACAAACATGGTTCTAAAACTGTTGGATTGTCTCTAAATGTTGAAGGTGATACAAAAAAATACATTTTTAAAATACTGACCAACAGAAACTTTCAACTGGTAAACTGAAAAAAAAAGCATCTAAAGAGCATCTTTTAGACTGAAAATAATCTGATTAAAAAAGGGAGCAGTTCAGAAAATTTTAAAATAATGTTTACACCTTAAAAGATAACTAACTAGTTTTATCATGACACCTTTAAGAAATTTTTGGTTTATCTAGTAAGAAGGATCTCATTCTAGAAGTTGTACACACTTGAGGTTCTGCTTATTAACGCGCAAACATTTAACATTAATTTTGATAGCATAATATATTAATCTAGAAACTTGTATAAACCCAGTTTCGTGTTAAATTCCATATTTCTCTACAAGTTTGTCTGTGTGTCTCAGCTGTAAAATATAAACCTATTATGTGAGGGTTGGCTGGAAAACTCAATCCTAACCTGCAGTAAATATAGAAAGTGAGAAGTGAAGGAAAGTTTTTTGTTGTTTTTTTTTTAAAACTTACTTAGAACCTCTTTTGGCAAAACATGTGCAGCAAACTTTCTGCTTTTAGATACCTGGTTTGGCAGACCTTCCTGAATATATTACACGGTTAATGTTTGAAAGTTTAGTATATTTATCCAAAACTTAAAGTAACAATATAACATGTTTTCTATAGCATTATAATTGACGTGCTATGGTCATTCTGCATCAAAAATGAGGAAATTACAGGCTCCAGTAGATGCATGTGATAACCAGCTGCAGGTTATCTACAAGAGTCCACAGTAGTATTTGAATTAGCTCATTCTTCTCTGATCAAGATGATCAGATGGGTTTTCATTCTAAACTTTTCTCACTTTACATCCCTGTGAGTTAAAATCTTAGTCTAGTGACTGATATATATATATATTATTGAGATGTACTTTTAAAAGACTAGTGTTTATCTGCAAAGTATTTAAAATTTAAAAAGTGAGGCCCACAACCTTTTTAAAGAGATTTACCTAGAGTTTTTTCTTATTTTTTTTCAACAGCCAGTTTTAACAGCATTATTATTGATGCACTTGTTTATTACTTAAAAAGTTTAACTAAGTTGCTGCAGTAATATAATCCCAAGCATCTTTATCACAAAAATTAATTAGCCCCTTTTGTCAATCTTATTTGTTAACTTGTTTTGCAGCCACTGAACACACCAGATATGTTTAGGCTGAAGAAATCACCAAGATCACCTACAAAGAGAGATAACCCAAAGTCACCACCCGCTGTTATACACCAGTTAGTATCTCCATGTAAATGTGCATCTGCTGCTGCTACCACCACCAGATTAACCCTAATAACATAAATGTTCCATTTTGGTGTTTTTATTTGACTTCCTTTTGTTCTTAGTCATTTTCATCCATCATTTTTACACACACATACCTTGTCTTATCCTGTATCAATTATTTTTGTTTTTTTTTCTCCATATAAAACTAGTAGATTGCATGAAAAGACCAGCAACAGCAAAGTAGGTAGAATACACAAGTGTTGGCTTTCAGACATCCTGACATGCAGTAGCAAATCTATGACATTGGCTTGCATGGTGTTATATAATCATCTACACTTCACATAATCTTATAAACTCTGTCAGCAGTTCCAGCACATGATCTGATAACATTTTTAAATGAGTATTAATGACGCAACAGGAACAATAAAATTAAGTGGGTTGCGGGCATTCTTAGGTTATAAATAAAAATGATCCTGTTCAATAATTGGCATTTACTTGTGTTAGAAAACAAACAAGTGAATGTATTAATCTTGTTAAAAAACCAAACAAAAGCTATCATTTGTTTGTATTTGTTTTGCTTTGCTACCTTTTCTTGATTTGTTTTAGTTGTGTATACTGTATGCTTGTTTTTTTCTCTACCAGCTATGATACTTGCTTTGATAAAACTGACAAAATTAAAGTGACTTGAAGTTGTTAGGTTGCCAATCTTTGTTGATGTCTGGGTTTGGTTTGTACTCCTCAGGTGTGGTATATGTAAGAAGTCTCATGACCAACACCTGCTAGCCAAATGTGACTCGTGTAGTAAATTCTACCACCTTGGCTGTCTTGACCCACCTCTCTCTCGGATGCCAAAGAAAACCAAACTTCAAGGATGGTAAGTAAAGTCTAAAATGCATTACTGCAATGTTGGTTTCTATACACCAACCATTGGTTTTAGTGGTGTATTTGGTTAAATTTGAATGAATTATAATGGAAATTACAATTTGATTTTAAATGGCCCATTCTCAAGAATTTTTTTAGTCAAAGATGAGGAATATGACCACCTTTAAAATTAGGTTTTATGATAGAATGAAGGAAAAATTTTTCAGCATTAATTTCTGATTTGGTTCCCGAGATAAAATGCTTTGCTTCAATTGGCTTGAGTTGTATAAAATTTATGATGCCTGCTAGATATTTAAAAATTAACAGGTAAATTGTAGTGTACTTCAGATTTTAGACTCTGGACAGGAGCTTAAGTAGATATAGCATGATATGTTACTTGGTTTAATAGCTTGGTTTGGTAGTCCGGTGTTTAGATCACTGGACTGCTGAAGTTGAAGGCTTGAGTTTCATTCCCACTGGGAACAGACTCAATTTTGTGTACCTTCCTAGCATGTTTTTTTTTTTTTTTGTTTCTTGCTCTTTTTACCTCTGGCTGCATGAGTTTCCTACCTCATTTAAAAATTTAAAAAAAACAAAGAACTCTAGAAAGGACATTTGATAGGATTATCAGGTTTGCTAAAATTGGAGTGCCCTTTTGCATGGGTCACAGTTTCTGATGTCTCACATTTCCTCTTCTCCACCCAGTTAGTGTTCTGGATCCTGGTCTATATTAATGGTTGGGTGCAACAAGAGGTAGAAAAACTTGATTTAATAAGCAAAAAATAGCTTTTAGCCTCTGTTTTGTGTTGTATTACTCAACCTTTTAATTTCATTGTTTAAGCGGCCTTGTAACAGAGTTGGAGAGCACCAAAATCCTAACAAGTAATTTAGATCTTATGCTGTGCTTAAAGAATGGACATTGTAAACCTCTACTTGAATTGGTTATAAGTCAAGTGTGTTGTTTTAATTACTACAGTTCAAACTATAGTCAAATGAGCAAGGAAATAAGGCTCTTTAGTGACCATCACTGTCTGCTGCTACCTGCATTGACGTTAATTTGGAAACGTTCTACATCTATTGTAGTATTTTGTTGTTTTTTTTTAAAGAGAAAATATAAATTTGATGTATGTAAATTTATGAACCTTTATTTAAAACTTTAATTTAAGTTAGATCATGAACTGTTAAAAACAACCATAGCTGTGTACCCTAAATGTTTGGTCTGCATTAGTTATGAAATTTCAATTTTGTAAAATGTATATTAAGTTTTTCCAAATCACAGACTGAATAAATAATTCATGGCTAGATGCATGTTTTCCTTTTCTACCTTTCTGATTGTGTCAGGGTCAGGATTTGTCACAAGATGTTACAGCATTTCTTTAATTTTTTTTTATTTTTGGCATAGATGTCTGTCTCTTTTTTAATTTGGAAAATTTATTTAAAAGGTGCCGTTATTACCACATTAATGTTCAGCTGATGGTATTACTCTCATTAAACAATTCCAGTTTTCCACCGTTGTGATCTTTTAGAAAACATGCTTATCTTGTAAGCTTAATGTGATAACTATACCTTCATTACCACCCTCTTGTTAATCCGGGGGTATGTGCTTGAGCAAACTGATACCATTAATGGATTTTTGCTTTCTTTGTTTTTGTGTCTATGTGAGCGTGTCATTGAGCGAGAGGCGGTTGGGGTTTTCTCTGCTGACAGGAAGTGAGGACTGTATTTGTTTGTGTGAGCACGTCAACATCAGACAAAACTGATGATGTTTTCTTTGCTGACAGGCAGTGCTCAGAGTGTGCTAGCTCCAGCAGTGAAGACTCCGAAGAAACAGGAGTGGATGTTGATGCTCCAAGGAAGCTGCGAGAAAAAATAAAAGAACCATTAAAATTTGCTCCATTGCAACATGAGATTGAACTCAAAACTGTAAGAAGTGATGTATTATCTCTTAGTGTATATGTGAATTAGCTATTTTTCTCTAAAACTGTGCCATGCTTTTTAAATGTTAGCAGATATTCTAACAGATGAACATGTATCAGTGTTCTAAAATAGTTAGGCTTTCATTTTGGAAATGAATCAACACTGAGTAATCTGGTTTCTCTACTCTAAACCTAATTGAAACAATAGAACTACAAAGATTTTAATGACACTAATTTACTTCTGGGTGCTAGTCAGTATTTTTCATTTGTTTGGAAAAGGTTAATTTTAACTACTATAATTTTGGTACCCATCCAGAAAGGGTTAATAAAATATTTGTTACTGGTAAATATTAATATAATAAAGAAAAACAAAAGGGCTCTTAAAATCAAACGACATTTGTTTTCTTTTTTCATTTATTTATTTTGTTTTTGTGATTATGAAATCAAATTTTTGTTTTACAAGGTCAGTTCTTTATCTTCGTGGATGCTTATAATTTTCAATTTGTTTCCATGTGGGCCTCAGCCTGTTTGTCCAGATGAAATGACTTCTTTTTGTGTCATATTCAATTAAAGTCCACCTGTTCTCTCGGGTGACTGGCATGAATGTGCTAAAGTATGGAGAGACGTTAGATTCTAGGTTTGTTCAAATGAAACCAGACCAGATACAATTACGGTGATTCTATTTTAAGCTGGCTTTCGTTTGAACAGCCCTAGTGTTTTAGAGGAGCCTGGCTGCCCAACCACTATTCCTAGCTCTGCACACAAGGCCAAGGTCATTCATGTCTCTCTTTTGTTTGCAATTGCTCACAGCAACTTACAGTATTTCAGAAAATTGTTTTGTGGGGTTAAAATCTCACTAATGACATCTTGTAATGGTTTCCATTTTTCTTGCTAATGATAGTGTCACCAACACAAGTTACTTGTTTTGGGGAGGTTGTTTTGTGTGATTCTTTGCATATGGTAGACACATTGGGATTGGTTCCCATCTATTGCGATCCATGCCTATCTAACTCCCATTTTCAGGAAAAAAGATCAAGAAGCAAATCTAGAAACAGACAGAAAAAAGGTCAGAAGAGAAAAGCAGCAGGAAAAGTTGACAAATCACCTGAAATGATTCCAGTAAGAAAAACATCCAATCACTATTGTGTAAGGGTTAAATGCAGCCAGCATTTTTTTTTTTTTCTTTCTTTCAATATTGTCAGGTTTTAGGACTGATGGCTAGGTTGGTGGGTGCTGTGGGGGTGGAGATAGATTGAAACCAAACATTTTGTGAATTTTTGGAAGACAGAACCGCAGGAAAATCCCTGACTTATTTCCTTGTCCTATAGTTTAATTTTTTTGTTTATTGACAAAAGACATCTCAACAAAGAAATGTACCACCAGCAGAATTTTCACCATAGATGGACAATAGACATCAGTGTGTAGAAGCATGTTTGATGGTACAGGATATGGGTTTAACGGTGAAATACATTTATGAACTTGTAATATAATCACCAACCGCCACTACTAAGATTTTACTTAAGTAATTTCTTTTTTTTTTCAAAATGAGGATTGAAATATTGTTCACACACAAAGGAAAGCGGTGTAGATGCTAAAAATTCTACTCTGTCATTAAATGTATAGTTAAATATTCTATTGTATTGCAGTTTTTACTAATGAACTCTGTTTATTTTTCCTGCATAATTATTTTAATTAAGCAAGTGTGAGGACAATTTTAATGATAAGATTTTACAGCTGTGAGCAGTTTGAGAATTTCTTCAAAAGGCTCACATTGTTAGTGCCTCTTACCCCTTGCTAGACCCGTGGTAGGGACATTGTTCAAATGGAACCCAGTCAGATATCAGTACAATAATGTTATTTTCAGCTGGCTTTCATTTAAACATCTTTAGTATTACAATTTGCAGTGTTTGATCATAATTACTTAGGGATATTGGTGTTTATTGATGCAGAAAAGAAAACTAGATGATTGATAAATAACAGCACTATTCTTCAAGATCAGTTTTATCAGTCATCATGCACCTTTCATTGTTCTTTTTTTTAAAATTTACACCTGATAACATGAACATAGAGAAAAAAAAATGCTGCTCCATTGGTCACTTTTTAAGCTTATTTGTTTTGCTGCTCAAAACTCTTCATAACTTCTTGAAATCTCTGCTATTTCAGTACATGGCTAGGAAAGAAAAACCAGAGAAACAGGCTGGAAAGAGGATGAAGAGAGGTGATTCATCTCTACCTGAATGTGCCACCTGCAACAAGCCTGGGGATAGTAACTTGGTGAGGTGAGCAGAGTTGAGCTCATGGCAGTTATTATTACTTCTCTTCATTTCAGCAGTTTTCACATTTTGAAGAAAAATTGAACTCGTTCTATGTCAAGCTTGCCTTTCCATATCTTATGGACCTTATTTTTTCAGTGTTTGTTTATATGTAGATTTTTTTGTAAAACTGATGTAAATGGAAAAATTGTTAACTTGCCTGTGGGTAACAGACATCAGTGAAAATCTGCTTGCCTCATATTTGATAAAGAGCTCACTATATTTTTCTGAGATTTCTATGAATGACTAGCTATGGGATTTAAAGTGTTTTCCCAATACTGATGAGTGGGTATCTGCTTTTTCTGTTGCTTAGAGAGAGACAGGGAGATGTGCATGCATGCGCAAGAGTTGATAATGTTTTAGAGGTATAATGTAAATCACAAAATTACTGCAAACATTTTGCTTTTGAAAACTCCAAGAATAAGGCATTTTTTGCAGTTATTGCCCCTATAAAACTGTGTGAACATGTGCACATTAATACTCTGCTAGTCCAATAGTCATAGGTAATAATAAACCATTCAGTTTACATCTGATTGTCAAAATTAAATAATGCAAAATAGTCTTGTTAACCAAATTGTGAAATTAACATGGGAAAATATTGCTATATTTTATATACATTTGTTAAGTTCATATTTGTTTGTTATTTTAAGTATTCATAGTATATAGCACTAATTAACAATTTGTTAATAAATATTGAAACCCTAACTGGGGAGACCTTAATGCCAAACAGTAGAGAAGAAACGAGGGAATGTTTTCATGGAATTTCAAAGCAAACACAATCTGTCATTCTTATTATGCATCACAGTTTGTGAGATTTGTTTAAAAGAAATTTTAGCTAATATAGTTGAAGTAATTAAAAATTTTTAATTACATTGTCTCTGCCATAATAACTTGGAAACCTGTTATTATAATAGGGTTGTGGAAAATTGCAAATAAAGACAAGCAGTAGAGCGAAGTTCTTTGTTAGTACTTGGTTAAGCCACCTTTTGCAGCACATAGAACCTCTAACCTGTTTGGCATTGAATCAACAAGATTTTGTATCTCAGTCTGGTCTAGATTCTTCCATATACATGTGAGATCTTTTAATTGCATCATATTGGCAGGATGTGGACAGATTACTTTTAGGCAGTGATCCAGATTTTCCCATGTGCTTTATTGGATTCTTATTAGGGTTTGGGGGTACTCAGAGAAACAGCTGAATGCTTTGATTCCTCTTCAAGAACTTTGATCATGTGTGGTATGAGGCACCATCCCTCTGAAGAATATTGGCATTGAATATAAATATGCCGTCTTGGTACAATGATAGATGTGTCTTTCAAATGGAAATGTATCTGCAGAATTGAGATGCCCTTCAACAAACACCATTTCTGTCTTTTCACCATGCTAGTTTGCATCCATTCCATGATACTTCTGCCTCCATACTTGGTCATGAGCTGAAAACCTTGGATTAATGGTTTTTGTTAAGACTTCAAACCCAGATTTACTTGGAATTGCTGAAACCCGGACTCATTGAAGAAGAGCACAATGCTTAATGGTTTGCTTACATTCCCTCTGATGATGAACTTTCAAAGCATTTTATTCCTATTGGACAGAAGGGATTTCTTACATGCTACACACCCTCTGAAGCCAAGTTGGTGGAAATGGAGACAATATTGGACCCTTCTTTGACTGATTTCTGTTGCATGGGTAATGTTGGCAAAAAAATCTTGACATGAAGCACTGACATGGCGATTAATAGCATGTTTCTCAGGTTATCACCATTGAAGGTTTTCCAGCTTGCGTATTCCATTCTCACTGCAGTCATGAAACAAGTCTGTTTACTAGGTTAAAATATAACAATTTTTACCTAAAAAAAAAAGTGTAACATTTTATTTTAAAATCTTCACAAACACAGTCTGTACTAGATTTAAAGATCAACATATACTAAGTTCCTGGTCTAAAATAAAGGCTACTTTTTCAAGCATGTTAAAAGCTAACTGAAATGTTTTCCTGGAATTTTATAGTGTTTATGGACTAGATATTCTGCAGTAATATCTCTGAAACAAGAAAGGATTTCCTTGCATATCAAACAAATTCAATTTTTTGGTTATCTGTATTTTTAAAATGCAGTGTTGAATATATTAATTTCAAAGCCATCTGGTACTCATAAATCTTTAGTCCAGGAAGAATATTTTCAAGCATAATTTTAAAAGATGCATTTAGTTAATAGCCTAAAATATTTCAATGATATTTTGACCCAATTTTCTTTTCATAAGTAACCCTACCTCAACCCACTCTCTGCTCTGTCTCAGTTTGCACTCCACCAGGCCAAAACAAAGGTGGTTATATAATGTTTTGTGTCTATATATTTATCCTAATTTTGCATGCAAATCTATCATTTTTAAAGGAAAAAATAAAGGTTGGATTTTTTTTTTTTTTGCACATATAGTGAGAGATTTTTTTACTCTATACTGACAATTAAGAATTAAACAATTTCTTTTTTAAATAGAAAGTTGTGAAATTTCTTTGAACTTGTTTCCTGTGCATAAACCAATTTTCAGGGTCAACCTTCAATAAAGTGGCCATCTCTCTTGCGCAGAAAATCTCTCTCTCTCGCTCAGAAACGTTTCTCATTTTATTTACAAGATACATCGGCTGCATTTCTGAGCTCAGTAAGGAATATCTCTTGGTTCTTAGTTTTGGGGGGAGGATGACTGGGGCATTGCAAAGCTGTCCAGGTGAAGAGAAGTTCTATGTGTGTAAGACAGACATGCAATATTTTTTCTAGGTGTGATGAATGCAAATTATGTTACCATTTCCACTGTCTAGACCCACCACTGAAGAAATGTCCAAAACGACGCGGCTACACGTGGCACTGTGAGGCATGTGATCCACTCGAGTTGTCAGTGAGTATACACATACAGCATCTTTGCCTTCTTTTGGTCGCACATTTGTGTAGAAATTCCTTAAAAACCAAATAAAAACTTTTTTTTTTTTTAAATTCTCGTTTGACGAAGTTTACTCTAGATTTTCTTTCTAAGCTTCTTCAAACCTAAATGCGATGCTGTCTGTGCCCAGAACATTTAATCTTCTCACCCATGGAAATTTATTAAAGACTACCGTGACTTGTTAAAGCGCTAGTTATCTGTCAGAAAATAAACTTTAATGTTGTAGTTTCTCGTATCTACTCTCAGACTTTTATATGTAGCAAATTTTCAGTGCCATTCGGTGGTTTGTCCACATATAGTACAAGAAAAGAACATTTTCAGCATAGGTTTTTAACAGTCCTTCAAGTGGCACATAGATCATCTTTACAAAACTTAGAAATTTAAAATATATATGTATTTTAACTGATAATGAGTCCCTCTATTTGTAACTATGGACATGTAGTTTTGATGTACTGTAGTCATAATCTAAAGAAGAGATTTATGTAAATTACATAGTACTGAACAAAGAGAGATTCAGAAAATATCACACCTTATTTAATTCGTAAAACTTAAACAGCTAGCAGGTTTTTAATGCTTGGATCATTGCTGAATACTAGGTATGTCCAACTGAAGCCTGTCCCAGATACCATTGCAGTCAGATTTCATGTGATTGCCTTCAGTATTGTTACCCGCTGTTGTCTGTAGCTATGCAGTAGGTTAGAGGACTTATTTTATATGGTGTTACTGCCTGTAAAGTTTTTTTTATTTTTTTTTTAAGGAATTTCTGTATGGATATGTTTGTGCGCTTTGCAGTCGTTATAGAGTGTTGAATTTGTAATTTTATGTACAAAAGCTGGATGTCTATACACAAAAGCTAATGGAGTAAAATCAGTAAAAGTAAATTATGAGATCTCCTTGTTTAGACTGTTCAGAGTAGAATTAAACTCTTTAGTTCTCTGTCACTGTTCAGTGCATTCAAATGTTTAGGACTGACTGCTTGCTAATATCAGTCAGTGAGTCCATTGCCTCATTCATCTTATTGTTTTAACAACTGCGCAAATGACCATTTCTGCAAAAGAAACTTAAAATTGCTGGCCTGAGGACAGTGATAAGTGTGGACTAATCCAAAACTTCTTTCCAAGCTTGCATGAAGTTATGTTGCAAATCTGCTAAGGGAGAACAGAGAAATGGTGAATGTGCTGCTCACTTTTGAATATGAAGATGATGATAAAACAAATAATTTCACTTACAATTTTTTCTCCAAATTTTCTTTTATTTGAAAGTAAAAATTTGAAGTATTTGCATTTGACTTGTAATAATCAGTACTGCAAATATGGTAACAGCTGCTTGACTAGAAGGAAAAATGAATGTTCACTTCCTAATTAACTGATTTTAATGATCGATCCGGTCACACAAATCTTTGTTTTTAATTTCAAATGGAGATTTTATGTTAACAAAGAGAAAGCAACCGTCTTGTATAACTTTTTTTAAAATTTCAAAGAGAAATAAATGCATTATCTATGCCTTGTATTAAAACTACAAGTATATTTTTGAATGCAACTGCTAATACAGGCCTGGCCTTTAGCCTTCTGGATTGCTGAGGCTAAAGGCCTGAATTCAGTCTGTAGCATGGTTCCTTTTTGTGCTTTACCAGTTGGCTGTGTGGTTTTCCTTCCACAACTAAAAATGAAGATTTTTAGTAAGGATTTTCCTGCTGAAATTGGAAGCAGGGCCCTTGTGGCACAGTGTAACACCCTTGTAGAGACTGGTGAACAGAAAAACTATTAGAAACATTTGCTAATCTAGCAACCATATCTTAAGAAATGTCACACTTATCTGAATTATGACATTCCAGGTTTCTAATGCTTTGCAACATGATAGTTGGTTCAGTAATCTTTGTATTTGAAATAAAAAAAATTACTCTGCCTGGCTGCAAAGAATAGAATGTTGCTTAATTTTTCCAGTTTTTCAAGCAATAAAGTCTCCAAATCAGGTATACGGTATGGGGTAAGCTAAAGAAAATCTTGATACGTAACAGTACCCATGGGGAAACAACTGAGCATATTTGATCTGATGGGATTTAAAGAAAACTATTCACTTAAGGCCACCTATCCGAGCAATTGCAAGCTAGGATCCCACGATGTGGTTGAAGTCTGATCAAGATGGATCATTTCATTCTCTTAGAACTAGTCCATGCAAATGGAATGTTCTCCAAATTATTACTTCATCTCATCATAAATATGCTGTGTAGAGTCCATTACTTTGTGTTGTTGTCACCATTCCTTTTGTACAAAAGTACTTATGCAGCACTGTGATTGTCTTAAGAATTTATTATAAAATCACAAAATCAACATTTATACCCAGAAGCAAATCGCAGTAATTGTCAGGTATGTATGCCATCTAATTTCTAATAGACATTATTACGATCGGAGAGTTTTTTTCTCTATTTAACCATTTGAATAATTTCACTAATGATCCATATCTCTTAATTGACTATGACATAACTATTATATGTATATACAACTACATGACATTTTTGCTGACATGAAATATGCAATATTTTAGTTTTTAAAATGCTATTTTAATTAAGGTTTGCAGATTTGAACATAACTTCAAAATGATGTGCAACATTTTCAAATGAAAGTACTCTTATTGGTCACTTGTTACCCTTGCTTATGTCACCAACTGCAATGTGGACAAATGTTTACATCACAATATGTGCAAAATAGTGCAATTTTCTGTTTGCAACTGGTGGTGTTCATGTTTTTGCACAGGAGTGTACCCTGGGAATAGATACATTTGTTGAATTTTCCAACATAGATAATGCCAGATAACATCTTCATTTTGAGAAAAACTATTGCATGCTGGGGTGCCCTGTTCTAAGCTTGTCATCCTGGGTACCTATGCATCAACCATATGCACACTGTGGGATGAACTTGAAGTGACAGCAATCTGGTTTAGAGATGAGATTATACAGCACCGTGTATTGTCCTGTTCATGTAATCCCATTGTGGGATATTACAACAAAACAATGCTCAGTCTCATACTGCCAGTATCATTGTGCTGCCCTCGTCATCTTGTTCCCAAGAACTGAACCTCTTTAGCGTGAGCTTGATTGTCTTGCATGCTGGGGTGCCCTGTTCTATGCTTGTCATCCTGGGTACCTACGCATCAACCATATGCACACTGTGGGATGAACTTGAAGTGACAGCAATCTGGTTTAGAGATGAGATTATACAGCACCGTGTATTGTCCTGTTCATGTAATCCCATTGTGGGATATTACAACAAAACAATGCTCAGTCTCATACTGCCAGTATCATTGTGCTGCCCTCGTCATCTTGTTCCCAAGAACTGAACCTCTTTAGCGTGAGCTTGATTGTCTTACAATATTGCAGGCAAGACGAGTGGAAAAATATAGTTAAAAAACTAAGGATCAAGAGAGAAAATATCATTGCTATAGTGTTGTTAGGTATCATAAGGAAAACAAAGTTGGACTATGTATAAATTATAATTTAAGGAAACGTTAATGTTGGCAAATGGCAAGGATAATGTCACAATGGGTCAACTGAAGCACCCTTTAGAAACAAACATTTTACTCCAGAGTGACAAATTCTTGTACAGAAATTCATTCAGTATATCTTGAGAGAGAGCCTCTTGCACTGCCAGATTGTCCAATTTCTCTACAAGGATGTCATCACGTGCCTGTGAGCAGTATTAGCATTGAGATTTCTCCACACTCTGAACTTTACATACCAACATGCCAGACATGATTTGTTTGTGAACAGGGATTTGTGCGCACATGCGTGCCATCTCAGTCCCACCTTATCTTGTGATGGCCCTTTGTTAGTGTGATATGTAGACTGGGACACTAACACTGGTTTTCAATTTGAAGGCCAGATTTCAACTGAATTGCTGTCCAGAAATGTTGAGCTTTTTAAAAAAAAATTTCCTCAGCAAGACAAAAAAGCAATCCTGGCAATGCACTGTTCACCTCACCGTATTGTCAAATTGCACTCCATGTTTTGTCCTAGAAATAAGCTTAGCATAAGCCAGCATACCATCTGCAATATAGTGTTGAGTTGCTTTTTTCTCAAATTTTTGTGGATATCAAATGTTGTCCATCAGGGTTGTGCCATTTTATATCATTCACCAATAAAAGAATGATAAAAAGTGCTTTAGCATCAAATAAATGGAAAAATGATAGTACATTTATTTATATGAAAATAAGGGGGCTGTATATTTCAAACCTTGATCCACTGTCTTTGGCTGAGGTCCCATAATAGAGGTTATGGACCAAAAATAAGTTGTACAGGTATTAGATGTGATAATCATTTGATCCTTAACAAATTTCTTAACAGGTTTGTGATGGGTCTAAGTTGCAGATGTGAGGCTATGATAAACTGTCATGGTACACATGAGGTACTACACCCAAAGCCATCACATGATTTCTCATTTTTATGGCATTGCCTTCATGAGTTCTTTTGACTCACAAACATACTGTAACATTTGTGCAAGTTGATGTTTATTATTGTGATCCTGAACAATCAGTAAAACAATATCAATATTAGTCTTTATTTTAGTAAAATTGATCTTATGAAACAATTATGTCGAGTTTGACTCTGCCAGTCTTATAGACATGGTTAAAGTTACACAGCTATGTATATAGTATATGTTCATGTAAAGTTTCTAATATTCTTGGTTAAGCAGTTTAGAAAACTTATCTTCAAAAGAAGCTGAAAAGTGCTTAGAGTAATTCAAATTCTGACAGGATAAGTTAAATCTTTACCATTGGAACTCTAAATATAACATGTATAGGACAAAACTAGTTACAGAATAATATATTGAAATGTTGCCTTCTTGTGCCAGAGGCAGAAACTCAGATGGATTCAATTACCAGTAGTTAGGCTTTCCTCAGCAACAGGGAAGTGGATTATTTTTTTTAGATGTGGGAGGAAAGAAACCATGCCAAACTGAACTGTTGCTAGCCTCCATTTCCTAGTATTTCTTACATCACCACTACAAAAAACCCAGCAAGTATCTTGCTATTGTGAAGTCTATTCTTATTGATGCAGGACAATGAATACAAAAACTCCCCGGGGCAAGAGAGTGATGAAGTAGACTGGACAATTAACCAAGAGCCCTCACCAACTAGCAGCCATGATACTTAACTGTTATTGTAAAGTAGTTTCTTGTTTCAATAAATTCCAAAACACATTGTATTCCTGGTTTATGGCAATCTTTCTTTTATAATTTCAAACAGTTGATAGAAAAATGCTGGTCTAGAAAAACAATAGGTTTACAGTAAGAAATATTTCATCAACTTTATTTCACATAACACATACAGTTAACTGATACCAATGAAAAAAAAAATATTTAATAAAGAGAAAGCACATCTCATTAGTTACTTTGGCCATTATGCAGAAGGGACAATACTAAGTAATGAGCGCCTTAGTTTTGCAGCTTATCGCAATGGCTGCATTGCTACTGATCCTGCAAACGTTGAGTCATCTTCCCTCTCTGCAGCATGGGTCTTCAGTTCCTGTAGAGTATGATGGAATTTAGACCATTCATCGGTCTTCGGGTTAGCAATATGCTGAAAGTCAAAAATAAACATTTTCAATAGCAAAAGGCAAAATGCGTCCTTTGAAACTGAAGTTTTATAGTAAGTAAAATCAACTACTTTTGAAAATTCAGTTTTTAATTACTAACTGGCAGATGATTAAAATGCATTATCAGCTTATTACTTAACAGTTAGACTTTTAGTTTTTATTATGCGTTTATCTGGAAGACCAGCATATTTAGATGATTTTGACTAAAACACCATAAATGACAGACTGACCTCTCCAACATCATACACATGAATTCTACCAAGATCATCTCCAGCAGCAATACTGTGACCATTCTGGTGCCAACGACATCTGTTAAGTGCTACATTTCCATCTGCGCACACAGTAGCAGAAGGAACCTGTGAGAAGATATAATGTTAAGAAAAACAAATTTCCTGCATTGAATGAATAAGTATTCAAAAAATGTTTTTTTTTTGTTTAATCTACTGCATTTTGAGTCAGTTCTTTGGCCTTTGAATTACATTTGATCATGTATCCCAGATATGTGCTTTTTATTTGGATGATTAAATGCAAAAACAATGGCAGTTTTTTTTTTTTTTAATTTAAAGATAATGCAGTGTCACACAAAACTAAATCCTAAATATACACTATCTGGCAACTTTGTGAAGGCCTATACCTAGAAACAGGTTGGGCCACCTTTTCCCTGAATAACAGTCAGATCCAGATGATGCTGGCAGGTGTCCTGAATGCAAAGTAGGCAAAGGATAGTTATGGCGAATGCATTCATCCCACAGATCTTAATTGGGTTGATAACTAGAGATGTCTGAAATATGTTCCTCAAACCATGAATGTACAATGTGGGCATGGTGGATAAGAGCACCATCAGGGGTATACATGAAGATTTACTGAAAGCACATGTTTTTGTAGCAAGGTTTGGCATTCATTCTACTTTCTAAAGTAACAAATGGACCTGTGGTATGCCAGCAAACCCTGACTCCATCACCAGAGGTCTGGACAGTAGGATACCACAAGAGAGGTTGAGTGATTTGTGTAGTTTTCTCCAAATCTGTATTTTCCCAGCTGTGCAGAAAAAGCTAAAGCTTTGTCAGATCGCATCACCACAAGATATCTTTTCATCTTAGCCACTGTACTCAGAAGTTTACACAGGTCTCTTTGCAAGGCATGGCATGGCTGGAGGTAGATAAGGATTGGACTGCACTGAATGTCTGTTAGTTGGTTTATTGTTTGCTGCTGGTTGGACTTGACTATTCTCTCTAACCTCACTACGTGTTTGCAGCCACAATGTCTTGGGCTACCCTGCCAACAAAACTGTCTTGACCTTTCCCAATATCTATTAGACTAACTGCAAGTGTGCTTCTCAAAGTCATATGTAGTGCAGCAAGGATCACCTGTCACCTCATGTAGTCATCCTAATTTGCATCTGCAGCTCAGGTTAGTCTCAAGTCTGAAAAGTTACATAGGTCCCAATAAAGTGGCCAGCCAGTGCAGATATTTTCCTATGACATGTCAACCCTAACCTTTTCAAATTTGAATGGACAATAAGTATTGGCTACCTTAAAATACCATATCTGGAGGAAAATGTACTGGACAGACAAACATGAGACCATGAAATCTTTACTGCTTCCAGTCACAATCACTGTCTTCCTTTATGCAAACTGAATATCTCATTAGGAATCAATTGTACACCTAAAAACTGAGGAATCTCTCTTTTGCAAAATGAAGCAAAATAAGTTGTGCAATTAATTTGGCCATAAATTTTTCAGCACTCAGATTACATTCACTGAACTAAATTATAAATAATTTTTCAGGCTTTTATCAAGGTCTCTTGGAAATATCTTAAAAATTAGTAGAATACATCAAATTCAATCTACCACCTTCCAGATACATTTTGTGATTTTTATGCAAAATGAAAGTCTTCTAAAAATGTAACTTCAACTCTTATATATTTGCATTTTGGAACAAGACTGAAAACTTCTTTAGCAACAAAAAAACTTAAAATGCTAAATGAATCACTTACCTCTGTTTCATTATTGAGATGCCATAGATCTAATCGCCCCATTCCATCAACACTTGCAAATAGTGCAGGATGTATTGGTGACCATTCTACATCATACACATAATCACTGTTATCCTCAAAGGAATGAATATACTTTAGATCCTTGGAAAAATAAATTAAAAATTAATTATTAATAAAAATAAATCAGTTTTTTTTCCAGGTAATTTGCCCAGTGTACACACAGACAACTAAAATACCTGGTTTGTTTCTGCTTAAATATGATAAAACTGTATATGGCAAAGAAAATGTCTGAAATCTTACGCGATTGCTCCACAGCTTTATCGTCCAATCAAATGATGATGTCAGGAAGTATGGTGAAAAGTCAATTTGGCCTGGCACTGCATGGCAGTCAATCCCCGTCACTGGACCTTGGTGGCCCTCAAAAGACTCAATTATTCCTGCTTTACTAAAATAAAAAAAAAAGCAATAAGACTGTGGCTTTTATGCATGGTTGGTTTGGTCACTAGTATATCTGCAACACAAATTGATATTTTAATATGATGGCATCGTGACTTACACAAACACCCACTCTCCAACAAGGCACTTGTCATTCTGATTATTAAACTGGTTGATACTAACAAATATCACTGGTTTTTTAAATTTTATTTACAAGTCTACTAACAAATTTTTCTAATGCTAAGTTATGCTGGTAGCTCATTCTAAATTGACTTAAATAGGTGAAGAAAAAAAGTTACTGATTAATTTTTTATTCTCACAGGTAAATACAGTCAAACCTCCCAGTTACATGGGCTCAAGTTATATAAAGAATGTATACATGAACCATTGTAATGTGACCAATGTTTCAACTCGCGATACCCTGCTTCTACGTGGTAGAGTGGTTGTTTATTTGGAGTCAGTCAGTCAGCTTTCAGCTTCCATAGTGCATCTCTTTACAGATTTACCATTGTTTTTTGGTTAATTTAACCCAATGATTTATGAAAATGGCATTCTTGTAATGTTTTGCTCAAAAAAAGCACAAGTCTATCACCCCAGCCAGGAAAATAAAAATCTTTGATAAGAGAAGGCAACAGTACTGAGTCAGTCGCTCGCCAATGCAATTTAAATGAATCAACTGTGTGTACCATTAAAAAAGTGAGCAAATATTAGTGTGTGAAAATAACAATTTCTGTGTGTGTGTGTGTGTGTCAATGGTGGCAAGAATTCATTTAGATAAGGTTGAGAAACTCCTTAATTTTTAGATCGATGAAATGACCAGTACAAAATTCCTTGCGAGAAAGAATCTCATTCAGGGTTCTTATATTGAACAATATGACAAGTCACATGTCAGAATAATTGTCCTCTGTTGAACCCAATGTTTCTGTTGTGTTTTTGCCTCCCAACATGACACCAGTTTTACAACCTATGGACACTGGATGCAATCAATGCAGGGATAGTATAGAATCTGATGCAGTTTTGTAAGCAAAACAACATTTGGACCAGCAGCATATCTAGGCAGCCTGGGATGTGTTCAAATTTTTGACTTTGAATGTCTGTTGACAAAAACTCTGGCCTGAGATTTCAATGACTTCCAAGGCTTCCTCACCATCAACAATAAAGTCAATGACATTGTGAGGTTGGCCAAACAGCTGAGGGGAGAAGGATTTGAAGACATCAAGGATGTGGAGGTGGTTGAGCTTATGGATTTCCATCAACAAGAACAAGGAGCCTGAGCAGTGACTGAGAAAGAGGAAGGGACAGCCAGTCATCATTGTTAAAGCCATTTGAGAGTTCCTGTGTAAAGCTCAAAACTTGAGGAGGAGAAATTGTGGATCTTGACCACAATCATGGAAAGGAGTCTCAACTTTAAGAGGGAGTTACTCCAGGAGGAAACGAACAGAAATGTGAAGAGTCTGCCAGCATCTTTAGGGAGGAAGAGCCAGATGATCCTCCATCAGATGAATAATCCGTACTTTAATTATTAGGTTTAAAAAGATTTATCAATTTGTAATTTCATCAAGTTGTAATTTGAGAGTAAAAGTTTAAATAAGGCTATTGATCCCATTGTTTTCTGTTTAAATATCCTTTTATTATGAAATAAGGTTATCAAATCTTGGTCCCAGGTCCCTATTCCCGTATTTTCCATAGACTTAATGCTTCTAGTTAGTTTCAACTTACACTACTTTTCAGGAACATATCCACCATGTAAATTGGGGTCCAACTATACATTTTCAGATTTGTTACAAAGGGTTACATTAATGAGGAAGCTACTGAGAGTCACAATACCAATGAATCAAACTGGGCTGAGTAATACAGATTTGGAAGTAGTGAGATACAGATGCACCCCTTGCAGTATACAGAGGGTTAATAAACTCATGAAACATCATGTTCTTTGAACTCTTTTGAAGTATTAAAAGCAGTAGCTAGTAACTCATACAGTCCATCATTTCACAAAGATATCTAGTCTTAATTACAAGTTTACCTACTAGGCTTTAAAAGTACTGAAAATTTAAATGTACTAAAATTCCCCTGAAATTAATAGGTGATTTCTTTATTAACAGATTTTTCTGTTTGTAGCAAGGAAAGTTGATGGCAAAAAAAAGATAGGACAAATTAGCTAACCTGCCATGTCGAGAGGCTGTGAACACTGTGCAGTCTTCACTGCCAACAACAAAATTATTGACATCTCCAGCCAAGAATGACATACAGGTAACTGCTACAGGTTTGCCTTGTTTACTCTGCAACTCCATGTTGTCCTGTGAATAAAAAAATGTATTAAACTGTAGCTGTAATCTTCAAGAATTCAGTGTAATGATTCTAAATATACTATATTTTTGGTGCATAATTCAATACCCCACTCCTGGAAGTCTGGGCTTTGACTTATGCCCCAAATCTACTTATCATGGATAGAATCATTAAATTTGCTTTAATGAAAAAATTTCTAAATGACAAAGTGTGTTATTTTCTAAAATAAACTGTAAAATTGTTTATTGTAAATAGATTACAGAAAATAGTGCCTGGAATGTTTTCTGAGTGAGTAAGCAATTAACTATTAATGTGCTCACTGAAAAAATTATCCAATCAATAACAAGTATGCAGTCACCAATTACCTATCTATCTATCCTTTTCAGTCTTAATTATATGTATAAATACCCACAACAAACCCTCTACCTCATCTCAAAATGCCTCCCATAAAGTTGTGCAAGTCATACAAGAAGTTAACTTTGCTGAAGGAAATGTTGGTAGTAAACTGTAAAGGAAATATGGTGTCAGTGAGAAATGAGTTAAGAACTGGCATAAAGCAAAGGATATGTTACAGACTACAAAGAAAACCCAAAGGCAAATTGTGGCTACAAAGCTAGGTGAGCTAACACTGAGGATGTTGGACAAGTATGTGCTAACCCAACATGTCGCATGTCATGGATTTAGTACTGTACAGCTAAGACTAAAGACCAAACAGATCACAACTGATGATTGCTGTCTTTACCCTTCACCCTATCTTTCTTTTGAGTGTATAATATTCACCATGGTAGTTTCTTGCAGCTGTGTACATATCATCCACTCAGAGAACATGCTAACACCAAATGTTGGACAACTTGAAACTGCCTCATGCCATCAAAAATGAAATTGAGAGTTGAATTTTTGAATTTGTGTGTGCTGTAATATTTCAAAATCAAATAAGTGTTGAAGATAGATAAAACTGTCATGTTTGGCTTTTTAAAGTAGACAATTCAACAGGGCAAATGTCATGAGGTTACCTGATGATCACTGATATTGTGCAATGACAAAAAACAGACACCAGGCTTTTGATACTAAAACTGATAACATTTCCAGTTTGTTTTAAATCTCTCTCCATATTACAAATATATTTATAAATTATTTCAACATCCCATTTATCTGGAAGATCATTCTGCATAGTAATTTGATGATATGCGCAAACAACTCGTTAATATTCATGAGCCTAGAAGTATCATAGACATTGATATGATGCAACAACGTTATATAGGATTTAACGTTCTGACTGGTTGAAAGTTTGGCTAACTACTGTAATTAATCTAATCTCATACTCCAAATTAACTTATCTATAAACGAAAGAAAGAAAAATGAGAAAATTAGCTAATATCACTTATACTCCACAACAATTTATTCCTTGAAAAGTATGGTAAACAATATTCATACTATTTGCTCTCTGTATAAAAATTGCCTTTTGGTGGGGAAAAAAAAAGTTAAGCAAACTTTTTGATTCCATTATCTGAACAATATAATAGTGTAGTGGATGGTTAATTTCCAAGTAAACACTAGTAGTTAAATATATTTTTCAAAAATTCAATAAACAAATATTATCGCATGGGAATACTTCTACAGCAGTCATATTGTGAATATATAATAAAAGAACTGGCCTAATAAGAAGTAGATTTAGTAAATGCTTTAGATAATTATATCAGTAATTTGTATACAATTCAGGGGACCACACTTAAGTTTATATAAAAACAGAAATGAGTCATATTTATTATAGTTTCAGAACATTTTCTAACTTCCTGAAAGTTATACCAGACACATAGGATACTTTATACAGGAATACCCCGACTATGTAAGAAATAAATTCCAAAAAAAAAATTTGAGATACGGCAAAAATGTTATGTAGTGCTACGTATGGGTACCTGGGTATGAGTGGGCACTACTTTGAGCTGTGGAGTAATGCACGCTGGGGTGTGTGTGTGTGTTAGTATCCATCAAGTGAGTTTAGTTGTGAATAAATCTACATTTTTATGTCAATTTTTCCATTATAAGCCATGGCACCAAAGCGTAAAACTGATGCTGGTGCTAGTGATTCCACAAAGAAGCATAAGGTGATTACGCTTGAGGTGAGCATAATAAGGAAATATGAAGACAGGCAAACTTTGTCTTCCATTGCACATGGCCTGGGCATGGCTGTGTTGATGGTCAACATGAGAGACAAAGACCAAATTAAAGAACACATGAAGGATCTGCCCCCATGAAATCTATGGTGATAATGAAACAAAGGACTGTTGTCCCTGCTGAGATGGAGGAATTGTTGACAGTGTGGATGCATTTATGCATATGTAAGATTGCCATAGATGTGAGAGTTTGACTTACATATAGCTGACTGGAATGTAACCCTTATGTAAGTCGGGGTATTCCTGTAACGTGGAAAGACAAAATAAAGGGATTTACTAATAACTTATTTTTCAAGGTATTTGTATAATAACAGGTTAAATGTACAAATAAGCAGGATTGAGTATTGCTACTTTTATACGATTTTTCTTAGTCGAAACTACTTGTATTTGATGGACATTAAACCAGTCAGAGAAAAGAAAATATTTTTATAAATGCTTAGATAAAAAACTACTGGAGCTGTCCAGCAAAATACAGACTAATGTAAAGAAACAACAATATGCACCGAGAGAGAGCAAGAAATTAACAATGAAAGTTTCAGATAAAAGCTGTTAAATAAAAGTACCTGTGGACAGGATAGCATGTCTAAACTCCAGGAGCAAATTTTTCCATCAGTAGATACTGTAATTAGATTATGTGCATTTTGTGTTCCTACAACCTTGACACAGTAGACTGGATGCTGAAAGATCAATAGCAGAAAATTAAATGTACTTCTCTTGTGATAAAAATGAAAATTTTCCCAATCTAATGTATAAAACATTGAGTTACACATGCACTGTCATGCAGGTCTTGTTATAACTTTTCCTGAATATGCAGTCAGATATGTTTCTTCATTCTCCTTAGAACTATGATTCAATTAAACAAGTATGGCATATCTGGCCTGAAATTCAGTGGTTTCTTGAGTTTGTTTTGCATGGTAAAGTCATGTAAATATCTGAATAAGTGTTTTCAATTTTTTGTTAAAGCAGAATAAAATCAAATTAGTTTCATTGTATCATAGTATAAAAACAAGCAGAAAAGATTAAAATTTACAGTATACGAGCTGAACATCTCAAAGTGTGTTTAATTAAACAAGGAAACACTGGTAATAGATTAATGGTGTGTTTAGATATAATTTATTTATAAATAATAACAAAAAACAACACATACTTATGCAACACCTACATGGTTGGCTTTGATATAATAAATAGTAACATAATGTACTAAAATGACAGAAATGGAAACAGTTATCATTGTTCTAAAAGGATCTAATGTTATATGAAATTAGACTTCTAACCTGCTGAAGTCACCCATTGCCATGGCATATGCAGTAACTCTATAGCTCATACTTGGAATGTTGTTGTTGTAGGCTGCAGCAATCTTCTGTCAGGTCTGTGGTATAATGTTACACTCATGAAGACAACTCCCTAGCTTAGGGGTGTCAAATTCATTTGCTAATATGGACCATATTTGATATAAATGTACTTCGTGCGGAGTGGACATAAGGGTATCTGGGGAGGGGGGGGGGGTATAATACTTGCCAACTCCCGACTTTTAATCAATCTCCTGCCCTCCCACTTTTTTCGTAAAACCCTCATTTCTCCCAATTTTTAAGAACCCTCCCTATAAAATGTGAAAACAACCCGATTTTTCGTCACCCATAGTCGATATTTTGCGAGTTTTATATTTTGACCAATCAGAAATCAGCAAACCCGTCGCCCCATTGTGTATGGCTCACGCTATCGTCATCTGCCATTTGATCCTATAGCCACCCACCACTCCGCGGGCTTGTCTCCCACAGCAGGCACTCCCAGTTGCATAACAGGTCTCTTCTTGACAATTCAACCCTGGATGCGTTGTTGACATGTAAATGCAATAGAACAGAGGACTGTCATGCCTACAAACCCAAGTAGGACAACTTTGAAAACAGCAAACTCAGCCTGTGTTACCTACAATAAAGAATTAACACTTGGACATGAGTCAGAGCATGACTGATTGCATTTGACAATTGTGACCATATGGAAATTTAGAGACAGATAATCATGAGTGTTTACATTTTCGAGCACTTCGTGATTCGGATTGCCAAAGTCTCCCCCATGAAAATTTTGGAAAGTTGGCAAGTATGGGTGTATCTGCAGGAAAACTTTCAGAGGTGGCAAACTGACAAAATGATTTCAAGTGCAGGGAATGTAGCTAGCAATGTAAGCAGTATCTCTATACATACTACACAGTGTGTGTCACACAATGTCATGCTTAATTTCTCAGCAAAAGAAAAAGAATAGTTGAAGCCAAAATTCGCAGACAATATCTCTGTGTTATTCTCCTTATGGAAATATTGATATATTAGAAAGAGTTCTCTTCCTTCAGTTGTTGTTTTAGTAAACAAAAAGTGTATTGGGTTTTTCCTTAGTATTAGATGGCTTACGAGAATAAACAGAATTAAAAAGTATTGAAATTTTTCTCTGTATTAATCTACTCACAGCAGTAACCTTTAAAAAATTCCACTTTAACTTTGGAGATACAATCGAATATGTACACACACATATATGTGCACTAAAATTTAAACTATGGACCTATCATAACTTTAGAACTTATTCTACACGTTTGAATAAAGTTTATATTTCCATAAAGGAAAATCCCAACAAAATTAGATCTGATCTGAAATCGCATTTCTTTTATTATATATGAAATATGAATGGTAGCATGGGAGGAGATCAAGGGCAAACTTACATTATTTCATTTAAATTACCTAATAATAATTGCAACCCCCATCACTAAAATCATAATGGACAGTCAGTCAGTAATCGAACTATTCTATCCAGATAAACTTATTTTCACTTTTTTGTCTCCTATTTTGAGAGAGGAGAAATCAAATGTAACCTGACACACACTGTTTTATCTAAAATTAAAATGCTATACACAAACATTATATTGTAAAACATAATACTATTTACTGCTAGATATCAGCGATATAAAAATGGCAGCAGAATCACTTCTACAACAACGATGATTCACAAATAAAAGAATAGGTTTGTAGATAATAAGTATACTGATATATGACTGACTTTATTTACTTTCTACTGCTGCTTTCTGATACCTGACACCTCTTATTTTGGATCATTGTATCAAAGTTTGGAACAAGTGACTGGACTGTGGCAACCTTGAATATTGAGTTCAAGTGCGCATCAGTAATTTGAGAACATAGTCCTGACTTGTTAATGTTCATTACAGAAAAGATCTATTCAGAGACATACATTGACCAAAACATGGACAGAATGTTTGAAGCAAAAGACTTAAAAATGGGATAATTTGGTCCTAGATATTGATAAAATGTGCCAATATTGCTATAAAAAGATTATTATTCAAAACAGAGTCACACTACAAAATTATTTCCATCTGAAGTTCTTCAGAAACCTCATGAACATTGGCAGAAAATGAGTTCTGAAAAATTGAAAAGGCTTTCTTGAGGCTTTTAAAGTCAAAAAAACCTTTGTTAGAATTCATTTTTTAACTTACAAATTTTGCTGATGTACTTTTCTGTGAAGGCATCACAATGTGACTTAGCTGTGTCATGTTATGTCTTTTAAGTTGGAAAGTGTGCCAGATTACTTTCTGAAAGTTGCTTTTCACAAAGCTGAAGCTTAATTTCGAAGGAACAAATGCAGTCAAAGTTCTATCACCAAATTGTTGCAGCCCTGCATCTTTTTTTTAAGACAATTCAGGTGTTCTGTAATATCTACAATAAAGGCAACATCTTGAAGCCATTCATTATCCTGTAATTCAGGTACAACCTTCCCTTTCTGATCTATAACTAACTATATCTTGCCAAGCAATTCATAGAACCATTTCAGTACAGTTTCCTGACTTAGCTAGCAAACATTGGTGTGATATGGCAGCCCACAAGAGTTCTCACTTTCCTTCAGAAGACTTAAACTGCCTGTAGACAAGGCCTCATGCTTGTAGAAAATTGTTTTTATAACCACATCCAAAGCATTATCCATCTTCAGTCTTTTACTACAGTGTTTCTTGGTGCAAAAGGCAATGCAATGAATAAAAATGATGGCTTGGGTTCACAGACAGCAACTTTTCATTTAACTTTGTGGTAACTCCAGCTTTTCTACCCACCATTTTTGTGGTGCTCTGTCTGTAGCCAGACTCATAGCTTGTGCCTAGTCTATGCCTATTTTTTCCAGATCTTCCACCAAACTGTTGAAGATTTCGTCACCTGTCATTGTCTTTCATTGGAATCAATTCCACAAACTTTTCTGTTATGTGCATACTTGTATCAACATTTCAAATGAAAATTATAAGCTGTGCCACATCAGTTATATCCATAGTTTCATCAATTGCAACTGAAAATGCAACAAAGGACTTGACTTTGTCCTTCAGTTGACTGTTGAGATTCTCTGATAAATCAATAATTCTCTCTGTGACTGTTTTTCTTTAAAGACTTTTTTGCAAAAGCTTGGCATTTATCTGGACATATTACTTCTGCAGTTATAGCATAATTATGGGTCCTTATTATTGAGTTAAAAAATGTCCTTCAATTAAAAATACTTAGCATGAATTAATATATATTCCAAACATGTGGCAGTGGGTGACTATCCCCTTTTTAGTGGAGTGGTTAATGAGTACGATTCCTCTTTGACATTTTCTTGGCTCGCTTGCTACTGTCTGTTGATAGTTGGTACCTTGGTCACTTGTCATCAACTAGGAAATTGAGACTACAAGGTCAAATTCCTCTGAGTATTTATACCCGTCACAGTTTTAAAATCAGATCCAGTTGACAGCTTGACAGGTCTTGTTTTCATTGGATAAAATGTGCGGGCTACCAATCAAAGAATGTGTTACACAGTTTCAGGCACAAAACCAATTTCAGCTTACCATAGTTTGATTTGATATAATGTGAGTCAATTTAGTCATTGTATAATGACTAAATTTTATTACACTGGAATTACTTCCTTGCATTTTATATAACTCATCTCTTTTCTTACTATTTGTTCTATTTTGGGTGAAGATTTATCTTATTGTGCTTTAATTGAATACAATAATTGTACTTCCTTGAAACAGTCTTTTGTTCTCTTTATATGTATGTATGTATGTATGTAAGTGTAAGTCAGTCAACCTGTTAGTCTCGCCACTTACCGCTCAACAATTGTTTTGACACAATTGGTCTTCCTGTATCCCAGATCTATCATTAACATTAGTGGGTGCTATAAAGTATGCGATCCAATTTTTGTTTTAATAGTTCAGTGAGGTGGAATGCTAGAAATGTGTCTATTACGATGTGTGTGCCATTGTCTTTACAGAGGGAATGAAAATAAAAAGTTAGGAGGGGCAGTTGCTGTCAGCCTCTCTGCAGGTTGGATGAATAACTTTGGTGGGCTGTATCCAGCCTGCAGGTCATATGTTTGACACAACTGCTTTAGCTCATCCCAACACATACTCAATAGGTTGAAATCAAGGCATCTGTTTGACCAAATAAGCAATTTGATGTTTCTGTCTTGCTGTGTGGGGACAGGTGCAGTCCTTGTTGTAAAAAAGGCAGAAGAACTGGGCACAGCAATGTCTGCATTCAGCTAAGCTTTTAGATTCTGGCTAAAAAATGCTATCTGGCTGCAAATTTGTGTGCTGAAAAATTGACAAGGAAAATTCTCATGTGATGTGCAGTATTCAATCAAGTCATCAAATCTTGTTGAACTAGCATAAAATTTCAATGATACCAAATACATAATTTCTTCAGAAGGGTGTTGCATTTTCAAACTTTGAGTTTACTAAGCAAGATTTACACAGCATGGTTATCCTTTTCCAAGTAATTAATTACTTACAGTGTGGGCAGCTGCAGACAACGGGGTTCTTTGTATAGGTGTTCGCTTGTTGACTCGGTTGTCCCAAAGAACTACTTGACCAGAATAGGTTCCACCTAATACCAGGTTAGGATGGAAATTGGCAAAACAGCAACACATCAATGAAGACTATAGTATAAATAAATAAATAAATGTTTCCATTATAAAAAATGTTAAATAATTAAACTTACAAATAAAATTTGTTATTTATCTATTTTATAAATTCTCAGCAAGCTAAATAACAACTTAGAAATCACAAAATAGGATTAATTTTTTTTAAAAAATGGAATTTTCTTTTTACCACAAGTTAAGTGTTAGAATATGAATTACATTTATTTCTCAACTTTCAAACATTGAGCATTAAAATTAATTTCCTCTGGATTGAGCATACAGTACCTGACAATGAAATATATATTCAGGGCTATTCTTCTTGAATTTGAAGTTCCATACCAGTGCTACACCATCAGGATCACGAGGCGATTCCTCATTCAAGTTGTAGGAAGCTACAAGTAATTCGGGATGCTATAAAAAAATTTTTTTAAAAAAAATTAAAGGAAAAAGTTTTATTAATATTTTAGTTATGGGCAAAAGTAGATGAGGTTTGTAAATTATTTTATTAAATTCTCATTTTCAAATATAACTACAAACTAATATTACTCATTAGTAATTTGGCTTATTACCCTGTACCTGTGGTAGTATCATAGAAAAGCAGTGGACCAATAATACATACTCTTACAAATCAGCAAAGCGTCAATGGTAAAAAGTTATGGAAAAAGATTCAAAATTTATCGTAAAAACCTAAACTCAGGCTACATTAATTTCAATGATTACCTGTGTTGACCAATCCAAACTTGTAACTGCACGATGCTTTGACCATCTCTCATCATAGAAATCCCTGCTTAGCTTCAATCTTTCTCCTGCCAATTGATCACTGTAAAATGAAATAAAATCAATAATAAATATATTTTTAAGGACAAGAAAACAAAACAAAACGGGATCATTTAGTTCTGCTTATCGTTTGTTTATTAAAAATGCTCTCTCTGTTCTGGTCTGTGGTTTTTTTTAACCCAACCTTTAAAAGTTAATCCTATTACTTATTTGTAAAATTCTATATAGTCAAGAAAAGTAATAGATAAATATACTTTATTAACTGGAAAATTGCAAAAAAATCTATAAAACTAATAATGGTGAACAATGGAATTCTTTTAGTTGTAAGCGCCACCTGCAAAAGACTGGTTTGTAAACTTACATAAACAATGAAAAACTCAAGGTAGTCTGAAACATTTCTTTTTTGAAATTAACTCTGCATGAGCAGACATCCATGGGATCAGAGAGGGGAGAGCAGGTTGTCAACAGTAGAGCAAAAAGTGTGACACACCCTCCTAAATGAAGCAGTAATAATCTCAATGTCAATACAAAGCCATGTTTATGAAAAATGGTGGAAATAAAAATGGGTTTTAAAGCATTAATTCCTTAGAATTCAACAAAACTTGAAGAAGGTAATGTAATCTGATTAAATGCATTAGTGTTAAACTAAAAATAAACTGCAGTAGCTGGAAGACTATCACAAACAAAAATAGACAAATGATTGACAACTTTAATGAAAACAGCAGCAGAAATAAATTCAGTAAGAGAAAACTAAATATCACCTCAGAACAATCAGGATTCAACAACTAATGAACCTGGAAAACTGAATATATATATATATATATAGACACAATTAAAAGACAGATCTAGAAAGACATTACAAAATTGATTAAAATATCAGCAGTTTCAAAAGCATAGATTTAGACTGGTCATCTTGTGGAAGAGAAATAGACTATTTCCAATATTCTGCAAACTCAATGAACATAACTTTAGGAAAACTGTCTCGGAGAAAGAAAGAGATGAAGTAGTTAGTGACTGTTTTATTGTGCTGAAGTATATAACAAACAGTTAGAAATATTTATAATAAAACAATGTTTGAACTAAATATTCTCCTGCCAGAGCCAAATAAACAGACGCTGCTAGAAGAAAATGAGCACCCTTGAAGCATAAGTAATTTTGAATCACATGTTCATGAAGAGCTAGGATGCAATAAGAGTTTAATATCATCATGGCCTAAATTTTGTCAAAGTTCAGTCAATTTTTCCTTCTGATCTGCCACATCTGTGACAAATCTTGTTTTTAGCAGTTTGTGATGAAGATGCTATCAGATGAGTTCAATCAGATTCTCCTATTTGCCTAGAAAGAACTTAACCTGCAACCCTTTTTGTCTCTTCCATAGGGTGGTGATCTGGAGGTGTGACAAGTGGCACAATCTTCTTAAAGCATACATGTCTTGAAGTGCAAAATCCCTTTTTGGAAACCTAGCATAAGATGATTACCAAGGATAGATATGTATGCAACAGATTTCAGATGTCCAACAATGAACACCAGGCCAGTCTTTCCAGCATGCCAAAATGCTGCCCACACCATTACACTAAAACCATCATGTTGAACTATAGGGTAAAAGGTGAAAATTTTGACTGGCCTTTCTGCACATCCATGTTCGTTCATCTGATGCGAATTGAAAAAACTAAAATTTATCAAAGAACAGAACAGGTTTTCCAAAAGCCATGGGTATGTGTATCATTTCCTGGGCTCATGTAAATCTGTAAATAACTGAGCTATATATTATGCCTGCAAACCTCGTGTGGATTGGACCTCATCTGACAAACAAGGGTTCTTTTGATTTGTTCTGTAACCATCCATAGCTGTCCAGGTTGATAGACAGCTGCTCTTTCATTTGTCTGCATGTCCAAGAGTCCACACTATCTGCCTCTCACTTTGATCACCCAACTGTATGAGGCATCTCTAAAATTCAACCTCTATTAGCACATAACCTTGTGGGTAACATGGACCGTTCCATTATTTTCATGGAAGCTCATTTTCTTCTGGCAGAGCTCTTGTAAAATGAGAAAAGCTAAACATGTGATCCAAGTATATTTGTTTTAAATTTAAAAGTATATTAATTCAAAAAATCCATCAAGCTCTTCTAAGGAAAAGACATATGCCAATCATTTTTTAATATAATAAAAAACACTTACTCATCTTTACCCTCAGAATCCCCACCAGAGTAATCAATGAAAATATCCATACTTTCTCCAATGGCTCTCTCCATAATACGGGAAGAGCGATTGAAAAATGACTGAAAGTCTTCTGATTGAATAATTTGGTCTCTTTCTTCTTCACTTAATTCTTTTCCTGTTGTAAAGAAAGCAATAAGCAATGTTGTTTGACTTTATTTCTAGTGATCTTTCTTTACTAAAGAAAAGAATACATAAATTAGATTCTTTATTGACATCAATTAAGAAAATAGACGAATTTTATCGAGGTTTTTGAAAGATTTTCTAAAGAGCAAAACCATATACAGCTCATCACAAAAGTCAATAATTTTAAGATGAGATAATATCCAAGACAATGTACAAAAAATGAGAGAAAACTCGAGAAATTCTGCATTGCACTGTGATAAACAGTACTCTAATAATTTACTTTATAAGAGTTATTTTTTCTAGTTAGAACCTGTAGGCTACCAAACTTTTTTTTTACAGGTGTGTGTGTGTGTGTGTGTGTGTGTACATGTGCAAATGTATCAGTGTCTGTCCATAAGATTATATGGTTTTAGTAAATAATTATAAATAAAATTTTTTTTACTTCCTTGATGCACATGTGGAATTGTCCATGTATAATGATTTCTGAGTAAATCAAAAAATAATATTATTAATATGAAAAATGTAAATAAACTTTTACTCATTTTTATATTACATTTTATGTATAAAAAATTTATGAAGGCGAAATCATTTGAAATTTATATTTTCCATTTTCTTTAAATGATGCTAGTGCAAATTCTTTCCTATCCCTTGAAGTTTAGGTTTTTGAGGCACAGGTTTAAAAAATCTAAACATAAGCAATGTCTCACTTGTTGCTTTTTGCTCTTCTTCTTTCTTGGCTTGAGCAATCTCCTCATCTGTCTTAGCTGGCTGGACAAGTTCCACATGTGGCATCTTGTGGCTGTGTGGTGGCGGTGTTTCAACAGTAGCCTCCAGGGAATCATCGTCATCTGCATGCCCATTGTCGTCGTAAACAAGAACTAAATCGTTAATAATTCACAAAGGCTGTTCATTAACATAGTCACAAATACAAACTCACCATCTTCAGTGCAAACAGGTGCCAGTCATGTAGCATAGTGATTGATCAAGCATGCAGTGATAAACCCATCACCTTCCAAACTACCACTCTAATTAAATAAATAACACTATAATAAATTCTAAAGTTTTATTAATTTATAAGAACAATAGCATCACAATATTTTCAGAAAAGTTACTACTCCAACTTGAGTGTTCAGGAAAGACTCTTTTTTTTTTTTTTTAGAGATTTTCATTCTGATAATAAATTTGTCTTATTCAAATATCATGACAGTGTACTTTTATCTTTTAGATTAAAAACTATAAAATATTCTTAAATGCAATCATTCATCAAATTATATTTACAAATTATTTGAGGCAAATTCATCTCCTGCAATAAAAATAAATTAGAGATATAACTTCCATATTTTATTAATGCATGACGATATAAAAGCCCAAAATATTGTTGGATATCATGGTAAATTGTAGTAAATACAATGGCAGTTTCTTTTTCTCCATATTTATTAGTATGTTATGTTTTACAGTTTCTACCTAAGGTAAAGGATTCAAAATCACCAAGCCGAATCTGTTCTTTGTCCAGAGAGATTGGCAGAGTGTTAATCCAAACTAAATTACGAGTTTTTGTTTTCTGATTAAAATAATACATTAAATAAAACTATATTCAAAACTCGAGCAACATTTGGTAGAGTAACGGTTAAAAAACACAGGAAGCTTTCACAGTTACACAAGGTTCAAAAAGTGTGCATTTATTCTATCGCTGATGTTGTTCGACATGTCAACGACTCTACAATTACTTGAGAAGTATTTGCAGAAGGATTAACCAATTTAATTCATTACATATGTCTAAAAAGAAGCAACATCCTTGATTGCTGATTGGTGTGTGTGTGTGTGTGAATAGGCTACACATAATAGTCCAGGCTCAGTCACCATTCAAGCAATAATAAACAGGTTTGATAAACTCACCAAACATATTTATTAATTTTTACTAGTTAAGAATAAAATTCTAAAGGTGATCCTCGTTTAGCAACCATCTCTTTACTATGATCGTGTGCAATTCAGTGCAATGTTATTTTTGGGCTTATCATCATATGCAACAATAATTTAGGCATTTATAACATATTTAGCAAAAAAAATAGATATAAATACTAAAAAGTAAAGCATCATAAGATAACATTTTTATTGTTACTTTGTGTGTGAACATAAAAGTCACACAAATAAGGCTTTTGGAGAAGAAAAAGAAAATGTTTTACAAAATGATTGGACTACACATCGACAATTGATGTGAGCATGGAAGCAGCACAAATTTGGTAGGATGCTTATTTCTTAATTACATAAAATAAATGTTCAGCCTGGCCCTGATCACTATAAAATTTCGGATATTTATTAATTATTCAGAAACTGGTTAGATGATGTAAAGAAAAGTACTGTTAAACGAGAATGTTATGAAAGTTTAGTGGAAGAATTTAATAGATATGGGAGATACAGAGTCTAAACCGTAATGGTTATATAGACTGATACGGTAGAACATCCTCCCTCTCTCTTGGAAAGCAATAAGGTTTTAAGTTTTTGTTTAACTTTTAACACTTAAGCGTTTTACAGGAAGCCAACATTCTTTAATTCAATACCTGGAATCCTAGGCTTACAAAACAAACCAAAAATTGCTCTTGATTACATATTCTTTTTCATTAAAATATCAACTAAAAATTATTTTGTCTGAAAATCTAAAGCAACACAAATTACACTACACTTCTACAGAAACAGAATTATCAGTGTAGCTATCGTTTTACTAATCAAGTTAACATCAATTTGTATCCATAAAATACATTAATTTCAAGAAAAATTTTTTTGTTTATTTTACCCACCCTGTCTACACAAGTTTTGTGTTATTTCTAACATGCCTAAGTAATTATAAACAGCATTCTCTTGATAATTCAAAGCTGCAGAGACCTCCCAAACTACTCCATGCTTATCCAAAATTTAACTTATCAGAAGTTGATTTTTTTTTTTTTTTTAAATTTAAGTTAATTGTTTCACATTCAGGATACTGGAAGGTCTTCGTACATTTCTTACATTTCTGTTGCTTGTAAGCATGTCTGATCTCATCAGCATTTTAAATTGTCTGATGCTTTTGTATCCATTCTGAGAATCCTCATTTGGGAGGGGAATGCCATACTTGTTACTGTAGTGGTATGTCAAAAGACAAGTGATACAAATAGGAAGTTGTGCATCTTTTATAGATGAAAAAATAAACTGGTTTCTTTTAATCATATATCAAATGTTCACAGCCTGTAAAATGTGTCAATAAAGGCTCTCTCTCAATATTTGGAATAAGTAATCAGTCTAATTGAGAATCAGTGACTTACGAAAAGAAATTCAGCTTCATAACAAACATGAGGCAAACTGCGATCAAAATCATTCACCCAATGTCAGCTGACAAACTTCAAGTTATAGGGAGAAACCAACATGTAATTTATCTTCAAAGGAGTAAAAAGAACATGCCTCGACTCATCTGACTTTTCGACTTACAGCAAGTTAAAGTTACCCATAGTTATCATAATGACAGAGATAGGCATTTTGCCAAAACCTACCTGACACTCATCAAGTTTATTGTATTCTAATTACATTTTTTAGTAAATGTAAGCAGACACATAACACAATAACTAAATGTCGATATTCTCCTAAGTAATAACAACATTAAATCATCTTGGCTCCAAAACCTTAGGTACCATTTAACTGCATTCATATATCATGTAATTAATAAATATATATTATATTTATTCGTCACAAAGCCAGAAATTACAATTAGCATACTGATACTATTTATAGTGTTGATAACAGACACTTGACTTCTTTAGGTCTAGAACACTTTCCTTCATACGCAATGAAATTTTTTTTAAAACAATTTAGTAGTAAAATAATTTTCCAAACTAAAGAAAACCAAGCATTGTATTCATTGTGATGGTGTGAATATATTTTTTTTTAAAAAATGACAAAAAAAAGATTCTCAGTTAAAGAATGTTGCATTAGTTTATACTAATACTTTCATTTACTGTAATTTCCAGATTATAAGTCAATGTGGGTTAAGACAAATGGGCTAAATTTCCCATTTTTCTTAACGTTATTTATAAACAAGATGAACCGGATTATAAGACAAAGCTAGATAAGACTAAGACAGGGTAGATGACCAAAACACTGCGTGAAGTCTTGCAAAATAGCAAAAAGAAAAAACAAAACAACAGTGTATGGTACTTCCATGCTCATGAATATTAATAAGCTTTTGAAATTAACCAATGAACTACTTTGTGAATAAATTCTCTAAATCCATTGCCAAAATAAATTTCTGATGTGTTTTGAATTATGGAGATTTCTTGTGTCCAGTTCTGATGGCCACTGTTTCTTTTTTCCTTTGTTGTCTATAGCTTTATTCATAGGAATATCAAATGTTAATGGTATTTCATCTATGTTGATGATGTTTGACATTTCAATATTATCTTCCTCTATCTTCATCAGGACAAATTTTCATAAATTGTCTAATTTCCTCTTCAGGATCTTCAGGCAATTTGCGTGATATAGTTGCGTGCTGCCTGAAAGAATCTTTTTTATGCATAAAGTGAAAGCAACATGAAGGACCATCCACAAAGTCTTCAACTCTCATCTCAGCAGCAATTTGTTTCACTTTTAATCTCACTTGAACAGTGTTAATTCTGCAACACATTGTGATCATATATACTCTTCTAATCTGTCCTCAATGTTTTACCATCAAGGTGTACACCTGCAATTTGTCTTGCACCATTTCCAGACATTTTTCACTAATAATGTACTTACAATGAGCAGTCATATTCCCTCTAGTTTAGAGGCTGCTGTGTGGGATTAGTGATGTAACAGCTGGCATTTTGAAAATGAATGTTTTTTTTTTTTATATTCACAATTAAGATCAAAATGGATCAAGATGAGTGTGGCTTGTTATTGATTGGATAATCAGCATACTTTAGTTAACAATCAACACCAATCCTACTGAAAAAAGAAAATGTTTGCCAAGTAGTTTCATACGAATTTTACAGCCAAGTTTTTTTTGGGTTTAGAACATTTTTTTTCCCAACATTGAGAAATTTTAACTTTATCTGTGTATAAGTTGTTTTGGATTATAAAACAAGGCCTGGGTTTCTGGTTTAAAAAATCTCATCTTATAACCTGGAAATTACAGTACTAGGAAAAACTGAAATGAACTGAAACAAAGTTGAGATATGAGGGGTTTTTAAATCTTAACTAAAAAAAAAACAAAAACAAACAAACAAAAAAATTCAATGGCCAACTTAAAGATCTAAGGTAAAAATCCTGACTGAGAATAGAATCAAGTTATGAAGAACAAGATTTAATTTTAAATTTGTGCACTACCTTCTATTGCCACAATCATTCTTTTAATTAAACTATAGCTTTTGTACAATTCCATCCAAATGATAAAACTTGGTGACGTCTGAGTGATCATCTTCTGGATCAGATGGTTAAACACTATTCAAGAATAAAGCAGCTTCGATTTGATGGCAAAATAAAATTATGTTTACTACGAAAATTTGTAAGATTAGTTAAAATAAGACTGAACAATGAAACTGATAATAACTGTTTAAGTGGACATTTTAACTTAAATATGTAAATCACCTTTAGAAAAAGTCTTTTACTATTTCTTTCCTTATCTATCCCCCTTGCCATCTACAAATGATCATTTAGCTGAATTTTACAGTAAATTATCTAACACAATATGATACACAAATTAATTCATAAAGTTAACACTGCTTTGACTATTATTAGATAATTACTTCACTAATATAAAACAACAAAAAGAGGAAGTACTACTACTCTTTCACACCATTAAGCTTAACAAAGAAATGTTTACTACAGTAGATTTCTGTTATCTCAAAGTTTTGGGGATTCGGATATTTTGTTAAAGATTTTTGAAGTTTGATATAATGGGGGCTTTTGAACATGAATATGTCTGTCTTGAAGTAGGAACATTCTTATCAAATGTATTCTTTGTTTCTCTTTCTGACAAGACAGTATTTTCCATGTAACATGAACGACAAGTTGCACATCATTTTGGGAAAAAAGTCTGCTTTTACAATATCATCTAGCGAACATTCTTGCTGGGTTAAATGTGGGTTGCTAATATGCAGTAGTAATGCTGTCTTTATTTTTCAGCCATACTGATAGTGTATTTGCTTGGACATCAAACTGTTTGGTGATTTCTGACCTTTTCTTCTTGCCATATTCAATGGCTTTTATAGCTTGATATCTTCAATAGACTTTACATCTAACTTGCAGTTTCTAGATGTTGCCACATTTACAGAGATCAAGTTAACGATATCAACGAGCAATGATTACAATAATATTAAAAGCTAGAATCAATTCAATGACTACAAAATACAAGTCTTAAATAAGTTTAATTTTGAATATTTTATTTATTATAATCAATCGTGCAATTATGCAATGAATTCTTATTCTCAGTTCACTTAATGCCACTTAACAATTCATAACAATCTGACACACAATTTCACTTTGTTTCAATGATGTTTTGATCAACCAAAATCATTATTGTAATCATTGCTTGTTTTAGGTGTTCACTGAAAAGGTACTTGATCACAACTCACTGAACTTGCATATTCATCAAATCCTAACACCTTTTCAAAGAAAAACTTTGAAATGTCCAAAAATTTGAGATATGCAAGGTAAATTTGATTAAGCTGAACAAGAATCTTCCTAGAGATTAGAAAAAAAAAGTATGAGATAGTGGGAATCTATTGTGTATATAAAATCAGTCCACTAAAGTCTGAATTTTTATGCATGAATACAGAGTGGTGATTTCCATCAATGATAGTTAATTTAATTAACATCATTGGTTTTCTTGGAAACTATCTTTTATTTGTTTGTCAGAGAACAACTCATTTTTTAAAATTTACTCCAATAACTTATTTATATCAAGCTATATCTATAAAAATGTATGTGTGGGTATGTGCGTGTGTATGCCTATAACAAATCAACAATTTGCTATAGACAGTGTATATTTAAATGATATTAATCCAAAAGTCCAACCATTAACAAACTAACATTTTAAACGATATAACTGGTTAGCGTTTGGCTACTCATCTAGCCACATGGTAGGTAAGTAAAGGAAAATGGAATTAGAAGAAAATAGTAGTATGAAGAGACAAAAAAAATATTGCATCATCCAAAATTTTAAAAGCTGAAATGAAATGCTTGGACTTGTGTCAAGCCTATTCAAAGGATTTTAAATAAATCTGTGGTCTCCAGCAACTGTCATGCCAACTTTTGTACAGTGTAGCCATTCACCAAATCCTTCAAATGTTAGTCTGTTTGCAGAGTATACTAAATATCTGAATTTAAAAAAAAAGAATTATAACTTGTCATTTACACATACCATCTTTCATTGAAGAAATCTGTTATAACTGTAACATGCATAAACAATTAAGATGTCTTGGAAATAATGCATCAAAAAGAAAGAAATTTTAAGTAACAGTCCAATCAGAAAACTTTCATTGTAATCTCAATTCTTAAAAGAAGAATTACACACACAAAGAGATAATTCGGATTAAGTTGGTGAAAACTTTTCTAAAGTTTTTGTGTAAGGTTAAGGATTATCCGAGTTTGCAACTTGCTATTATGTTTTAAACTGTAGCATTTTTTTTCAGGACACTGAAAAGAAATATGGCTTATATCGTATCCACTTTCTAAAATATCATAAAACAGTTTATTTGTGCTGCTTTCATATGCATTTTAAAATCAAAGCCAAGAGATAAAACCAGCAAACAAACAGAAGCCAAAGGTCGTGCAATAATCATCACACATGCAGAAGTGATGCCCTGCGCCTGTCCAATGCCACAAGATAGGTAAAGTGGGGAAGCCCACCGAGGAAACATAGCAATAACTTATCTGGGGAAAGAAAAAAAAAAAAACACAACCCCTCTCCGAAAACAAAACCAAAAAAAAGTAAAATCTGTGTTGAATGTACACACAACAAACTTGTTCCCCTTATAGCTGGTGATAACTAAGTGTAGCATGTACAATTAAAACTGCATAAATTAAATCAGTTTTCTTATATTTACCTTCTTTAAAATCACTATTGTATTATCAGCACAAAGAAACGCACCTTCCTGAGTCATGTCTATCTGCATGCAAATGAAATAAAATTTGTGTGCAAATATACACACACACAAACACACACACACCACTAACGGGAGCTCATGCTAACATGATGGTGGTGGTGATAATAATAATAATAATAATAGTAATGCAGCATGGCAAAATACGACACTGTAGGCGCAGATAGTAAGAAAGAAGGCAGGAAACAGAGGGCTCCTACCTTCATCAAATTCATCGTCCCATTCCATATTTGGGTATACAAACTTTGGGGAGCCAATACGGGAAGAATCAAAGCGTGGAGATGACCCTGCTCAACAACCATAAGAAAGGAAGGAAAGGATAAGGAATGAGAAGGGTTTCCAAAATGTGGTGATAAGGTTGATTTTCTTTTTTCTGTTTTTAAAGTATTTTAAAAGGAAAGGAAAAAAGTAGCTAATATTTATAATTACTGAAATTAAAATAATTTTTGGTTTCTAGTTAAAATATGCACAAAAAAAGAGTTTTCATTCAGCCAGTCTACTAAATGGTTATAATACATGGACACTGACACACAAATATGAGAAATCCTGTAAAAAAATAAATAAAATGGAAATTAAAATAAGTATTAGGTTTACTACAATTAGAACAAAGGTTTACTTAAAATGCAACTGTTTTATGTAGTTAAATTATTTAAAAACCGGTTAACACTTCATGTCATGCTGATAAACAATATTCAACATGTTCAAGGAAATGAAAGAAATGATTCCCTCATTTAGTGTAGAACACACAGTAATGTTTGTCTCAAATTAAGTGTTTTCCTTTTTGTTTTGTCATCTAAAAAAAAAAACAAAAATTTTAAAATTTTAGCTTTTTATAAATCTTTTAAATGACAAAAATTTTGCAAGTGAAACAATGAAATAGGCATCTTGTCATTTCCATTTCATATCACAAATAGTAGCAGCCTTGCAATTAAATATAGCAGTGATTTACAAAATGGAATTTCCATTATTTTCCCAAATCTTCAAAGGCCTCTTTTGTCAATATATAATACAAAAACCCTGCAATATTCAAAATGCTTTCATGACAAACTATAAACTTATGATTGACAAAATACCTTTTACAATTAGATAGCAACATTAGCATTGTATAGTAACCAAAAGTTAGTTTAAGTATGGACTTGTTTTTTACTAAAATGTTTCTGCATGTAATGGATTAAATTCATATTGGTAAAGCAAAAACAACCCCTATATTAATACTGTTTAATAGCTGAAGTGTATCTGTACAGAAGTGTCAGAACAAAATTATGCTAGTACAAAGCTGGAAAAGAAAAAATGTAAACAGACAGACAGAATTTTTAATACTGATGTACTAACACATACAACCCATTAGCCTTTTAGTTATCTAAGTGTAACCTTTCTTAATAGAAATTACTCCATAAATATTTTAGGCTAAATTTATGAGACAAAATAACTGAAACTATTTGGTAAATACTGATTTGATAGTTGCTTTAAAAATAAATAAGGCTAAAAAATATTTTAAAAAATAGGAAATCTCCAGCCACACAATTATCTAAAATACTTAATGGTCTGCAATAAAGGACAAATAAACCAGAGTTTCATAAATATATGAAAAATAAGTAGAGCTTAAAGCTTGCAGCTAAAATACAATTCAGTTTATAACATATTTCTTTTATTTTAATGTAAAGTTCCATGTAACAAAATTATCAAATAAAAATTAGATTCATTTAAATGAGTGAGATAGCTGCATATATATATTTTTAGAAAAAATGAAATGGAAGTAAAAATTATGAATTCTCTAAAAAATAAAAACAGAAAAACTAGTTACAAAAGCTGCCAATGTTGGATCTTTTAATTCTCCCACCACAAGATCAGGCTTTTTTTTCCCATTTATTTTGCTTTTATCATTTGGTTTATACATTTTTCTAACAAAAGAGGTGCAAGTGGCAGATGGAAAAAGTTAGTAAAAATGCTAATTCTTGATAAAACAAAGTATATCTTTTAACTCATTCACTACCATAAGCCGCTGTCAATGACATCAGTGATGATTTTAAAAAAGTTAGCAGAGGCTTAGTGCAGCCATTACTCAAAACAAAAACCATTCAGTAATTAATCTGGACACAGCTTGGCCATTAACTCAGTAGTGAGTTAAATGGCCCTCAATATGGCCACACACAATACTAATGGTCCCAAATGATATCAATGGTTGGTCTGGGAAGGTCATGGTGTGATCTATTTGTTTGTTATTTAAAATTTTTTTATCTCTATGATAATTACATTATCACACGAGAATCTCAGTAATACTTATTGCACGATGAATTTTAAAAACATTTGACAGAAATGTGAAATAGTCATTGCATATCATTAAGAGCAGAAGATAGTGACTGGAAATATTCAGTACAAATGCACAACTTTAAATTATTAGCTGGTTTTATCTAGTAAAGTTAATTTTTTCAAATAAAAAATCCTTTATCATAAAATCTAAATCTCCAAAAGTCCAAATAAAGCAAGAATAATTATGATTCTAAAATATATACATTGACAATTTTGCTAAGTAGCACATTGAGTTTCTGGATAAATCATTTTACATACATTTGTTAATTTTTAGTAGATCTTATTGATGTTTTAATCTTTCATACTAAAGAATCTGATAACTCTTAAGTTGTTTTTCTTCATAGTTTCTTTAGACTAGGAGTACAAAATGTAAAGGTCAATCCATTTTAGCACATCATCATTTCCTTATCCTTTTCAAATTTTGATACGACAAATCAGTTATGATTTAAAACATTTGAATTTATACCTGTAATTTTTAATAAATGTTAAAAAAAATTTGCAGTTAATATTTAAAAAAATGGCAGCAGTATTTTAGTATAGAATTTGCAATGTTCTGTTAAACAAAAATGGCAAAACAAATTATAAAATGACAAAATTGCAGAGGTATTGTTGACAGAGAAATATGAAAAAATATCTCCATAACTTCCTTTACGTCTACATTGAAAAAAAAATTTAATTCATTTGCCAAAAATCCATATTTGAAAATATTTTGGTTATATCAAAACCTAGAGCACTGTCAACAAAATAATACCCTGATCCTGTTTTATCATTTCTTCCGTTCTATTTATCTTATGCTTGTAGCCTAAGTCAATGTTTATAAATATTTTCCAATAACTTCTTCCAACATACAGATAAAGCTGTTTTCTTACCAATATTCTCTCACTCATCTAGCAGTTTCTCGCATTTTAAGAATGTACAGTACAAAAAAAAAAATAATTAAAATTCTAAACATTAAATTCTAACAAAAATGACAGATACTTCAATATCAGAATATCATATTAAAACTTTTCAATCAAAAATTCACATTATTTATTCTTGTAACAAGCCAAAATTCAAAACACCATCTAAATATTTTAAAGACCAAGTTATGATAAAATGATTCATTATGAATATTCAACATCATTTATAACTACAGTGCTACTCACATTAGCATTAGAATGACATTTTTCAAAATGTCTCCTTGTATTAAGTCTTTACAAATTAATCAACCTATTTAATTTCTATATTGCAATACTGGTAAACAGGTTCATTTCATTTTTAACTGTTCCTCACACAATTTGATCATATTTTTAAAAAGTATTATAATTTCTTTCATTTGAAAAAAATCAAGTTAAATATGTTTTTCCAATACCTTAGAAAAATGATCTATAACCCAACCAACATGAAGTGTCTTCTTGTATTAATAGTTAACCATTAACATGTAGAAGTGGTACTATGGTGTTTCAGTAGCATGGCATTTAGACTACTGGACTTCTGAGGTTAGGGGACCCAATTTTGATTCCTGCTGGGGACAGACTTAGTTTGGCATACCTCCTGACACGGTCACTTGCCTTTTTTCAGCAGCTGGCTGCGTGGATTTCCTCTGGGCTCTCCCACGTCTAAACAGTTCTAGTAGGACCTTTTGATGAAAACAATGGTAACCCACTAAGCCTTTCTATAAACTACAATACAGTTAACTGCATCAGTAGCTAATCATCAATCACAATGATAAATGACAGACAGTAGCAGTTTGCAGAATTTGAGTCAACTAGGATAGTAAAGTCATAAATCAGATTTTGTTAAAGATTATACAAAAATAATTCTTTACAAATAGTGTGTACATTTATAGAGTGTTTACTAGAAGTCTAATCTAAATACCATAGTATTTCATAATAACTTCTAACACAGGATCATTGCTTAAGTAATCTCTCTGTGATGATGCTGATGCTGGTAAAGTATGTGCGCTAGCTTCCAAGCTATGACTTTCCTTTACAATGTTAACAACTTACCTGCCAAATATAATATAATGTTTAACATTATGAAAAATTCTAGACAATGGCAAGATTAAACAAACAAAACCAATATTTAATTTATTCTGAATATAGAGTACTGGTGATCTTTTAAATTGCTGTAATTCCAATGTGCTGCACAATATATGCCAAAGCTGGTTTTCCTAATTTTAACAATGACAGCAATTTGCTCACAGTTTAATGCAATTAAATATGAAAAAGAAAGCGATTTATTATAACTACTATCTACAAACAAGTTTGTGGTGCCTGGATGTCTGTTACTTTACTGTTCAGTCATGGGAAGGTGCGTTTATTTGGGCAGCAGGCTTGAGATAGATAATAATAACCCAAGTAGGTTACTGGTGGACCATTGCATGCCAATAATCAAGCAGGAAAAAAAAAAAAAAAAAACACAAACCCCAGGGCAGAAATTCACTTACCGTAATAGTCCCATGGTCCCCGAGCTTCAAGTCCAGCAAACAAAAATAATAAACAATCAAAATACTGACCACACAGTACACACACACACACACACACACACACACACACACACACACACACACACACACACACACACACACACAAGGCAAAAAAAAAAAAAAAAACTATTTGCAAGTTAAGAAAATCCTTTTCATCCATTCAAAGAAAAAAGAAAAAAGAAAAGAAAATTCAAATCTGAAAAGTTAACATCCAGAAATTTAATACTGTATTTCACAATGGTCAAAAAATAACTAGTGCTGTATGATAATTCTAGAACAAACAATGAATATTCCCAATATCTGATGTAATCTTTAATTTTTTTCACTGGCAAGTGGATCTGTACAGGCTGGCATACAAGCAGCAGTTAATTAACCCACAGTATTTTAGCGGTTTGAATATTTACTTTTTTCTGATGAGTGTGGTTAGTCATTTTGGTAAAAACTGTCATCATATAACTAGGTAAGTATGTCATCCATGCCATGCTCTTCAGTAATGGGATCAGGAAAAAAAAAAACAAATGACTCTTACACATTCAAAAGAAGCAAACACAGCCAAATAAATCAAAAGATAAAAACAAAACTAATTAAAAGTCAGCAGTAGCAAGACAACACAGGCATCATATGAAGGCAGACAAAGTTTAAGGTTCCGAAGCTGCTGTTTAGTTTAGAAGTTTCAACTGGTTTAACTTTAAAAATAAATTCATTATCATTGCTACTTAACTGTTTTTAATATTCTGTAGTTTGTTTTAAAACTGCTTGATTTTCCCCCTACACAGGAAGGCAAATGCATATGTTATATTTAAAACTGTTGTTGAAAAGTACTAGCGTGCCAGAGTTGGGGGATAAAGTGAAATAGAATTTCACAGTAAATGCTGTAAAAAAGAAAAATAAATTAAAAAAAAAAAATAAAAATCTTATTTCTCTCATATTTCTGAAAAAGATGCCATAACAAAGTGATAAGTTTGTAAATGAAAATGACCGGTACACTGTTAAACAAGGATAATATTCAAACAACTAAAAGCTGCAAATTAGAAAATTTTTATTGTATAATTGTTGTAACTATAAATTTTGATAATACAACAAGAAACAACCTCTATTAACACATGCAAGGTTCCTCCTAAGATGAACAGATCTCTTCTAAAGTAACCCTCATACATAGTTTCTTGTTAAGACAATGTAATGTTCCAGTGTATTTCATTATACATAAACAGAAACTAAAGCAGCAAAAAGACACATGTAAACTGAAAAAACAAAGTCATTTAACTGTGATCATAGTTGAATCTGCAGAATCTCAAAAATCTATTGTTAAAAAAAGAAAAGATGGGGAATTACTTGGGGCTCACACTATACAACAAAACAGGACACGGAAAGCTCGTTTTTGTAATACTGTTAATAGATACCAATTAATGCTTGTTTTCTGTTTTTGGACAGAACGAGTTTGCTGTACAAGTGAAAACACTAAAAGTTGCACATGAGGAGAAAAAAAAGAACCTTAATGAAGAGATTAATTTTTATAAGACTACCTGCAATATTAAGGTGTGATATGCAAAAGGATATTAAGAAGTCAGTAAAACGAAGGTTAGTTGTAGAAAACAGATGTATAAAGGATTACTTCACTACAATTGACTTTAGGTGTTAGGCTTCATAATAAGATAGCTAACTACTAATGAAATACAAGCATCTAGCAATATATCTGGGGAAATGTATTAAAAGCAGCAATCACCCTGGTCAGCACAGATGTCACTTGTGCAATACATTATAACGAGATATAAACATGCACACAGAAAGTCAATGATTTTCAACTACCTTAGTAGATCATTGCTTACCAAATAATGTGTGTTTGTGGAGATGGAAGCAGATTTTAAAAAACTGCCTGCTAGATACACAGGTGTGTCATTAAAAGAATGTTCTGTGGTTAAATTATTATAAATATTTGCTAAATAAATCCTATTCATTCGCAAGCATCATTTTGTTAACAAAGTAATTTTATTTATATTAAACTCGCAAACATGCCAATAAAAAGTTTATTACCAACTTAAACATAATTATGTAAGTTTATACTAATTAAGTGAATATTTGCTAACAAAAAAGAATATACATGTTAAAAATCCTACCATAGTTTTGTACATGCAGATCGGATGTTAACTGCCATTATTTATCAACTTGATCAGCTATGCGAGAGACACCAAATATACCACAAATCTTCAAACACCTAGATTAATCCATTTAGCTTTTATGCTTTTGGGAAAATAATTTTTGAAAGAAAGTTTTCAGCATCCAAATTAATAAAGGAAAAAAAAAGATAATCTCAAATTATAACTTCGGTAGTTCTAGCTTGTGCTCATTTTACATTTCACTATTTTCTAAAGATTAAAATACAATTAAGCTAATTTGTTTCTTTTGCAGTATACAATACTGAAGTGAAGATTTACTTAGATTCATAGGAATTTTCTACAAGCATTCAGGTTCCCTTCCTTTCCAATTTAAGTTTTTTTTTTGTTGAAAACAAGTATCCTAAGAGCAAACATGGCAGATTAAAAAAAAGCAGGACAAAAATACAACATACAATTATGCAAAAAAGAGAATGTCTGGAACAGCATGGTCAAGGATTTGCAACATATACAAGTATTCTGCAGCTAAGTATATTTCTTAAAGCTCTAATATTGAGCACAGCATGTTTCTTAAAGATATATACAATACAATGTATTTTTCTTAAACCAATTTGTGTGGATGTACATACATATGCATTTGCTAAATGACTAACTAAATTAAAAAGTTATACCTTAAAAAGCAAACAAAGTTGGTTTTACTCTATTAACTATTTAATAATACACAGAAACAAGAAAGCTAATAAGTCTAGAGACACCAAGTTGTTTACAACATGGAACTAAGGACTTGGTATAAATATTTTGGCAGTTGCTTGATACTGTTTTTTTTTTTATGTATGCAATGAGGTGTGCATGAAAGCAATGCTTCTTGAGATTCAAATAGGCCATTCCAGTCATATGATGAGTGCATAATTGTAAATGTTGAGAAAAAGGTCACAGATCAGAGAAAGCATCAGTCTGCAGATAGCCGCCATGAACAGGAGATTCATAGAAACTGCTAGATGGAACAGAGGAAAAAGCCAATGAGAAATTACCAAGGCACTGGATATTTTGCTACTGACTGTTCACAAAGTGGTTGTCCAGTTCAAAAGAAGCCATAAGGCAGCTTTTTATGCATCTCCGTGTCACCCAGAGCCAAAAAAAACACACTTTGTGCTGTGAAGAGCAGCTTGGTAGCTAAACTCAATCAGCTACAAATGTGGCAAAACATATGGAGCACAACAAGAGAGTGAAACAGCAAAAACCATTCCTCACCTCAAGCAATGTCAGATACTATTAGTAATGGGCAATATAGATTCTGCCACTCTCTCCTACCTTTAGAAAAGTCACGTTTTCAGATAGTCTAGGTTTTCAGTTATCTTATAGCGGTCATATATGGCTAGGGCACTGTCTAGCATAGAAATTTTCACTGAACTATCTACAAGCTATAACAAAATGTGGCATTCTTAGGGATTTAAATCATGTAAAAATAGGGACATTTCATGCACTTTCATTACTAAACATGTACTGCTTAGTAATATCACCTAATGACCTTACATGCAAATGACCTGAAACAAGAAATACCCCTTTTTTGTTCATCCTAATGTTTTATCTTAATTATCTGCCTTTTATTAATGAACTGGTGTCCTTTTTAAATTGTGAACATTTAAAATGGATTGAGCACCAAGAGAAGTTCACATGCCCAACTTTTTATTTCTCAAACTCTTAATTTGTCAAAATGAACATCTGGTATAAAGGTTTTATCATTGCTTATCATTTTGTAACATAATATTAGTGCAAGTAAAGTCAAATAAAGTTTGGTTTAGAATATTTTGTCTGATTATTTAAGTATTCAAATATAAATGGAATTGTTTTTATATCAGTCTAGTATGTAAATGCATTAAAGAGACACAAACACAGCTAGTTTCATTGTTTCTGCCACCCAATAGTGGCATTCAGGCTAATTGCCTTAATTTTTTTAAAGTATTCTTATCAGTACAACCTCAAGGATGCAACCTTATTCATTTTGATAAATATTTGGTTGCTAAGTTTTGTTTTAAACACTTTTTTTTTGCTTTTTTGTATTTACCAATTACATTTTTTTAAAATTATTTTAACTTGGCATGCTTGTGTCATCATTACCCAACATCGGCATGTGCTTTTTACACTGCAACCAGCTACATATTTTTTTCTTTTCTTTAAATGGCTGTCAGGAAGCAATAAAGCAGTCACTGAGGGATGCAGAGACAGCTGGCCTCTATTCACCATTAAAACCATTTTAGCTGGTTTTGGTCCAGCTTAAAGCTAGCTTTACGGGAGAATACCATCATTCAGGGAAGACAGCTACGGATTTCAGGATAAGCAAAGCTGTTGGACTGTAAAAATGTGCATGAAACAGTTTCCGCTGTTAACTTTTTTTAAAAATCAATGTCAGGTGTTGCTTTCTTGCAGGAGACCCATTTTGTTTTGTATACTCATTTGATTAAGTTCAAATGGTTGAATGGTGGTTAATTTTACTTAAGGGTATGCTAAGTACCAATATAGCTAATTACTAATTAATCCTTTCCAGGGCAACTCGATCTAAACTGGCCAGGACCTGATGAAGCAACTTGACCAAGCTATAATGAGTCATTTGATGATCACTTCAACCATATATTATAGATAGTACATGCAGGTAGATGCTGATCCACATTATCACTTACTCAGTCTATTTTTAATGATTTTGTTGTGCTGTGAAAGTCTGCCTACCTGTGCAAGCTGTTGTAATGATCATATTTAATCTATGATAACAGACTCATATTAGATCATTTCCTTCTGGTGATACAGAGGTTTTAAGTGTGCATACCTTGGACCTGTCATCATTTAGCTGGTCTGACAGTGATTCAAACAAGTGGTAAGATGCATATGTCAACAGTAACAATGAGAAAGATAATGTGGAGAGAGAAGTTGAGTGGAGTTAAGGTAATATGTGGCCAACCCAGTTTGCTTATTTTGTCAACTTATCCTGGAGGATTTTTCTACCACATGGCAGAGGAGGCTAACTGGTACATTACAAGTGCAGAGGCTAGCAGCCACACCACCTAACATCTGGACAGACACCATATCCAAAAAAAAAGGCAGATTTCATGGCGGTAAAAATCACCATAGGCCTTCATTCTATTGCATCCATCAACAATTTTTGGAGTACAAACAACAGACTGAACAAGGCAGAGGGTGTGTCAAAAGTCACAACACTATTCAAGAAAATGAATTAATATTGATATCCCTGCAACAGCAGGTACCTAAGCCTAACAGAGACCAGCTATTCAAAATTAGACCTCTTGTTGATGTGGTTACACCCATAAATACTAGGCTGGATATTGAGAAGGGTCTGAGGAGTGGCTCTGCTCCAAGAAACTAAAGCTTACCAAGGAAAAACGTGAGTTAGGTGCACCTTGCAACCAAGACCATCACATCCTGGTGAAGGTAGAGGGAAGACCTTTGCTGTGCTCCAGTAGTAGTCACAAAACCCATTCTGTTGCAGAGTATAAACATGTTTCTGCCAGTTCTTCTGCAGGATGGGATGACTAACCACTTCTTGAGTGATTTTTTACTCTTAATTTTTTTTTTTTACTTTCTGCACTATAAATTGAATTTTTCCTTTTATTTTCTAGATATATTTCCTTTTCAACCGAATTACTGAATTGTTTGTTAAATCATACTATTTGAGTCATTCCACGATCGTTTTTTTTTTTTAAAAAAATTCTAATTAGAAGGGTGCATCTCATGCAGCCACCTTCCAAACTGTCTGTCCTTTTAAGCATATAAAATCCTGAGTTGCCTACACTGGAAAGGATTAACCAGCTACTTAGTAAAATTCAAAAAGGAATTTTTGGCCTGCTCAAACTAGGAAGCCAGAAATTTATTTCTGTATACAGAGCATCATTACAAGCATAAAAAGTAAGTTTAAAACTTGCACTTTTTCCAAATGAAACATGTATATGAAACTTCACATGTCCAAATGTCATTCAGTTGCCCAAAATCCTAATAATGAACATTTGCTAATGAAAATTAAAGAGTAAAAGCACCCTGAGTAAATGCTCAGTTTACATAAACTTTGAGAAATTGTGATATATTGCATCATTCTGCCAATATACAGTTTTAAAGAAAGAACAGTTTGAAAAAATATTTAAAAGATAGTTGAAATCAAAGATAACAATTGTTTGGAGTGCCTTTTTTTTACTGCTTTATATATATATATATCAGCAATTTTTACAAAAATAGTTGTATATTGCAGTACTTAATCAATCATGGGTGTCAAAGAAGATTGTGATTGGTCAGTTTTTCAGATTCTGTTTAGCTGAGAAATTAGGAGTTAGAATCGTAGCGGGCTAAACCCAAACACTGTTCATTTCCAGATAAGTGCCTAGGTATAGATATTTTAAAGGTAGATTGCTTTCAAAAAAAACTTTGTATGGAATTATTTTGTAATTCAGAAAGCTTCCATCAAAGCTAAATGCAAGCCTTGCAATCAAACTTCTTGAAGTGAAAAAACTGTGAAGACATGAACGACTATTGACACGACAAATCATCTAAAAGGTGAAACGCTGCTGAATAGAATGCAGAAATGCTTCTTCAGCAGAAAGAAAGTTTCCAGATGCTGCTTTAAAAAGCAAACTTGGAGAATTCAGGCCAGGCTATACTAAACAAATGAGTATAGATGAATCCCTTGACAAGAAAAAGTGGCGGGACATCAGTGAACGTTAAGCCACGCCATACACAGAAGAATAGAAATAATTACAGCTGACTTACAACCTTACTCTGCTGTAGCAGACACTGAAGCTACAAAGCTACTTAATCACATTTCCTAACTATAAACATTGTAACTTTTTCAGTAAAGCAGTGATATCAGATATGTAAAACAGTTTTCAAAAAACTTCAAAAGATGCTACAAGAAGAAATGACAAGTAGCATTGATGACAGATTTGAACAGTTAGTACTTCTGGAACACCAATTTTTTTTAGTATGAACGGTCATTGACTAACACCTGATTTTGAAAGCCAAAGAGCCATCCTAAATGTGGTTCTATTTCCAGAATCATATACAACCAACTACATAAGTGAGCAAATTTTGTTGAAATAACACTGGATAAAGACTATTTGGTCCTTAGGAAATATGCTGATAACATTGTTGTTACACTTTTCAAAAACTGATTGTCATCTCTGTCTTGTTTTATCAACACTCTAACAGCTAATCATTAACGATGCCAACAAGCAGTAAAGGATGTTCTTCTTATTAATTGAGATATAAATGGCCATATCCACCAATATCCAGCTGCCTCAGAAAAGCTGTGACATTTCAGGAACAAATGAAAGTCAGTAAACACACGCTTCTACAGGATGTATTCATCCATTAGAAGAGTTTATATTGCATGCTGAAATGTAATACTGAACAAAGAAAACTAATTGTGACATATGTAGTAGACCATAATATTCCAAATCTAACTCTCTATCAATGGAATCTAGCTGAAAAATTTGCTTGCCTTTTAAAGTCCTTTAAATCACAAAAGTTTATAATCAGAAGAAGCAATTTCCATTATAATTGTCAATTTTCGCTATGTAACTCTTCTTAGACAAAACTACCACCAATAGTACTTTAAAGAAATTTTGTTAACTGTGGTTTAGCTAAATGTACAAAGATGTTTACGTAAGTATTTGGCAAATTTAGAAACCAAATATTTCCCTATGCTTAGATCCTTGTCTCAAACTTAAGTTCTAAAGTAAAGATATATGAATATGATTAGGGTATTAGTTGAAAACAAATTGAAGGGGAAACAAGATCAGGTGAAGCCCCAGGCAAAATGTAATCACAAACTCCAATACAAGTCTTAATGATCCAAACAATACACAAACTTCATTTGCTGAATTAATATTGATAGTTCAAGACTTTGGAACTGTTATGAAGAAATATCTGCCAGTTATTTTACAGGAAAACAAACTGCAGCACTACTATTATAGAGAGAAAGAACTCAAGAAAGATCTTAAGTTGAACCCTAATACCCAGACATGAAGATCCTTCATTATGGAAGAAAGGAAATATTCTACTTAAAGGTTCAAAAAGCTGGTACACATACATTCATGTGCACCTCCATCTTCCATAGACAGTAAAAAGCTTGGACATGTGTGAGCCAACAAGAAACTTCCTCAATCCAGAGTGGTAAATTTTTTACGTTTCTGTTATATATTAAGAACTTGACTTTAAATACTAAGTTATGCTTTTGACAGAATTTCATAACTGTTTTCAATTTTTTCCTATCTGCTTACTGACCTGTATTACTTTACTACTTTGGCTTCTACAGTTACAGATAGTTACATTGATTAGCATAACATAGAAATCTTTAAGCTTTTGATTTCAAAGAGGAAAATTTCATTATATTTTTGATAGCCTTTAGAAGTTTCATAAATGTGTTGAATTTTAAATCTGCTTAATTGTGTATTAATTGGGATTTAGATATACCTATATTGATTAGTTAACAAAACTTTTGAAGATTTCAGTTTCCATTACAAAAATTTATTTAAAAAAACTCCTAAGTCTGATAAATGAGTTGAATTTTTTAATTGATTTATTATTATTTTTTTTTTTTAGAGCAGTATTACTTTTTTTTTTTGTTTTGACTTTTGCCAAGTATTGTGCAAAAGTGTCAGTCCTAGTTTTGGGGAAAGAGAATATAAATGAGCATTTTCCACAAACGTGTATATGTAGTGAAAATGGTGACTGAATACTTATGGGATGAATCTTCATCCCACCGATCCAATTTCAAGCCAGATTGGTGACTTTATTAACTGATTTTCTAAATAAAACTTGTTGTAATAAGGAAAACAGGAGCAGAATTTCAGTTTTTTCTGACTAAAAACAATTATTTAAAAAAAGTTTTCCATTTGCTGTTATAAAGTCTAATAATTTGCTGATCAATTAGTTGTCAAAATAGCAGATTTTCCAATTAATTGCCACACGTCTAATTTTACTCTGCTGGTTAAAACATTCATAGAACAGACATTTGTATTTTACTGCTACCATCATTTTTGGTGAAAGATAATACTACTGTTCAGCTACCCATTGGATCAGTAAACTATGCCATTCGCCTTCATCTTAGTTTACGGCCAGACCCCTCTCTCTTACTGCTCTTCATTATCCATACCTAAGAGAATGGCACACCCAAAGATGTGTCATCTTTGGTGATAAATTCATTTGCAAACATAGTTTCATAGTTGTTTGGAATTTCACTCCTTAGTGGATATCTCCATTATCAACTATAGGTCAAAGATATGTTGACAATGTTGCAAGGAGTACATGGTGCTGATGGCTCTCCGGAAACTATGATAAAGAATCTGCTTGATGTCAGTCAAGATTTCTACCAGTAATTGTTTACTTCTGAGGTTGTTGTTCGTTCAGTCCTCTGCAAAGGTGGCCACTGTGGACTTGGGTGCAGCTTATTACAAATGAATGTCTCTTAACTTGTGGAGAAAATTTCTCACCTGCTTCTATGAAGAGAGTCAATCTATGTTTTGTCTAAAAGCTTAAGTTTAGGAAGGATTTATGCAACTGGTGTTTTCTGTATTTTGTGTAAATTATAAAATTATTTTTTTTGTTGCTTGCTGGACACTTGAAACAAGCTATGCACTATGTTACATACAAGAATCAATCCTGCATTGAACATTACTGTAACATCATGCACAATCTTTACTTTATAATTGACAACAAATCTGATGCTATCCAAAATCTCAAAAATGAAAAGGTATTCATTGAAAGAAGTGAACTTATATCTTTTCGACCAAGGGATTTAGTAATAATTTTCAAAATTGGCTTAAGATATTGCATTTCCAACCCCAGCAGTAACTGTCTCACAAACAATTTCTCACCTTAATGAATCAATTATAAAATTTGAGAAGATTGTCACTTGTCTACCTTCCAGTGTTAGCAGCAGAAATATTAGGCTCTGTATTCATCAGTCTCTTAGTTTTCAGAACATTTCCATTTCAGAATTGCCTAACCATGTTATGCTATAAAGTATGATGACAATAATTACCAGAATGTGTTGAATAATAAAATCGAGGAAAGGCATTTGGCATTTTTCTTGGATGCTGCTGCCTTTGTACCAATGCCTTTCTGTATTTTATTTAAATTCTGTGTGTTTAGAGATCTGAAGTTGAACAAAGCTTCAGTTTGATGATTGTTGTGAAAGAAGTTTGTCTTTTTGCATAAATGATCTTTGACTTTATAAAGCCAAGTGCTTATGATTAATTCAGTAGTTACATCAACCCTTTGGTATATTGTTTTGACAATGACTCCTCTGCCTGATGTTCATCATTCTCTTGCTTCCAGCATGTTTGCTTTTCTCTGACAAGAAAGAAGCCATTGATATGGCAAGAAATTTGTCTGCTGCCTTACAACTGTCTTGACTTAGTTAATCTTTAATGTAATTTGGCTGCATTAAAACAAAATTTTTTTAACTATCAAGTTTGGCCAAATTATTGGCATTAGTCAACTTAACCAAATGTTTTCCAAGGAGGGTAATGTTTACTATGGAAATGTTCCAAATTGCCATGCTTTTCTCAGTAAGTTGATTCTGAAGTCTCTGGATATCCCTTAACAATGACATAAAGCTTCCAATGCTAATGTCTATTTGTCATGCAGATCACATCCTTTCCTATCCATATTACCCTTCAACAGTATCCATTCTGTTTGTTGGAACACACTAGTTTTGCTTGCATTGCATTTTGTGGGTTTGCCTTCAACAACTAAAGGCTCAAGTGATGAAAACATAACATCTGTCATTTATGCGGTGACTGAATGGAAACCTTGAACATTTTTTTTTTTTAGTTGCCCAGTTGTGATCCCCATCTGGCAATTTGACAACAGATTAGCCAGTTAGTATACCAGTCAGCCATCCACTCATGAAAAACCAAAGAGCAAGGACAGAGATGTTGGTCTGGACTGCTGTCACTTTGGCACTCTTTACTATAGTACAACTTCAAGTATTGTTGCCATATTATGTACTCACATCTTCCACTAGCACCACAAGTAAGTTTGCATATTCAGTTTCAGCTTGGACAATTTTTTGCTCTGGCACATGCACTTTGATTCATACTTCTCTGCAATTCTCTATGATGATTGCTGATTCTGATTCTAAAGCATCTACTGCTGCCAAAAGACTTTTGACCATCATATAATAATGAATTTAAATAAAATTTAAACCTTTAATTTTCTTATAACAATCAAGTTTTCAAACTCCCTTAGACCAATTACAGCCTTTTTGGTCATAAATCTTTCGAGCTATAGATTTGAAGTTTGTCCACACTAATTTCCAAGCAGATTCTAAATGCATACACTATGGTAATCCTATTTAGGACACACCACACATCTTATAAAATCCCATGTATATGTGAGAAAATTTGAAACAATCTAAACACTTCACTAAATTTGTGAGTAGACAGAAAATACAATTTTAGAACGATCACAATTATATAAATTTCAAATTCTACAGTTGAATCCAAAATCAAGTTTACCACAAAGCATGATTTCTATTTTAATTACACTTCCATTTCAATAACTCTTATACAATAGAGCAAAGCTCTGACAAACTAAATTAAACTTACAGTTTTACCAGCCAGACAATATATCCAAAGCTATTTACCATTAAAAAACATTGTTATTTTATTTATTTTAGATTATGGCAAAAGATGTGTCTGACTCAAATTCTTGAGATAAATGTGTTTATGAAAATTGATATCACCGAGTTCACTACAGGTCTATGTAGTGCTGATTTTTCAATGATTAAAATACCACATCCCCCTTAAATTAAAAAAAAAAAAATGCCTATAAAGACAAAATTTGCATACTGATATTCACTAATGCCTGTTCATGTAATGCAACCATCATTCTAGCAAATCGAATAGTGAGGTTAATCAAGTACAGTATAATTGGCATTTTTTTTTTAAAAAACAGTCTTTCCCCCTGACCATTTGAACTGTAGAAATTATACTACTTTCACTTACATTATTTTTAAAATCTTAAATGTCAACTTTCTAAAGGTACTAATTTACGTGGCCATCTAAGAAACATTTTTATTCCTGATTTAAACAATTAAAGATTGGCTGTGTTAAAATTATTAATACATAAAACAACAAAAGCTGAAATCTTTAGAAGCTATTAAAAACTAATAAGACCCGTTCAGCATGAATTGTTCAAGAGATGGAAATGCAGAATTAAAAATATTATGTTCAACACTGGAAACACGAGGTTGATCACCATTTTTAGAATGGTCTTGAGATAATTTCAATTCAAACATGTATACTAACTTAAAAGCAAATCTGCAAGCAAAAGCCATTTAATTTTGTAACAAATAATCAATACATTTGACTTATAAAAACTCATGAAATCATATTCTCTCCAGAACAGTTTTCCTTCATCAAAACAATTGTTCAAAGCAAAACATTAATGAAAAACTTGCTTTCAAAACATGAAATAAATTTTCTCAAATTCTAAAATGAATTACTAAGAGAATTTTAACTAAGATTTTCAGATAAATGATAAACATTTATCTCAAAAGCCTAATTTTTTAACATTATTTGTAGCATTAACATTTTAAAATTACTATTACTACTATTAATAGTTGAACAAATCCAATGAAGGTTCAACCAGATTTTACTATACACAATGTGTATCTAGAAAGAAACCAATAGATGAAAGTGCACATTGACATTTAAAAGGCAATTTAATTTTTAAAAACATCAATGCAATGCCATTTTCACAAATGTTTTGCTTATATAAATCTCTGATCAAAGCAGATTTCTTAAAAATTATACCATCTGGAAACATCTAACATTTTTATTTATACCAAACAAAAGCAACAGAATAAATATACAAAAGGATCCCTTAAGGGCTGCCTCATTAATTGTCAGTATAATTTCTGTATAAAGTAGCCATATCTAGCATAATTTTTTTTTAATTCCCTCCCATAAAAAATCCTTTAGTCTTAAAAAGTAGGTTTATTATTCCTTTCTTTATCAATAATTCCCATCAAATATAGCAGCTTTCATGAATGTTACAATGTGAGATACAAGACAGGTAATTTGGTGCATATTCAAAAGATTTTTACCAAGCAAAACTACTGTAAAAAGTTTAAAAGCTATACTCATGTACATGTTGACTTGATCAGGCCAATTTGTGGGCACCCAAGTTACTTTAGTATAACATGCAACTACTAACAAAAATAAACTATTGCATATTTTGTTCTTTTCCATCTTAAATCATTAAATTAATTACACTGATCGATTAGATTTTGTGTAAAAAAAACAAAAAAAAAATATTTGTTAACAGACCATAGACATTTCTCCCCATAACTGAATCCTATACCCTAATCTTCATAAATGTAGAAATGTTTTCTCTACTGCTGCAAAAAATATTTTATTTTATGAAAAAAAAAACAAAAGAATAAAACAAATATATATATACTACAATTCAGTAATTGTGTTTACATTATAAATTTTACCAGACCCAGTTGCAAATCCTTGTAAATCTATTATATTCAATGATACTAAATTGCAGCCTTCCAGCATTATGGTTAAACAGAGAAGAGAAAAAGAATAACAAGAAGCTAAAGTAAATCTATTTGATAAATATCTTATTACTCACTGGAGGAAGATCCTTTGCTCCAAAATCTGTTGCCTATGGTGAATTGGATAAAAATAAATACCAATTGTATTGTTTCTCAGAACACCATGAAAATCAAAACTACAACCAGATTATGCAATATTCTGAGGTGATGATGACAACATATTTAAACAAGCAGCAGCCATTAGTTGTAACCATGCAAAGGATATAGGGTTTGTTGTAGCAGCTTGTGACCACAGATGACAGCAAAAGCATTGTTTTCTTTTTATAGTTTAACAGAAGTATAATCTACAATAACTGTATGGTGGGATAATGTCATTAATTCATCTTCACTCTCTACAAGCTGGACTATAAAAACATTTAAAGTTTCAGAATGTGTGCTTTGAATGTAAATGCTACAAAAATAAATTTTAAATATAAAAGTATAAAAATTTCAGTTAATTTCCTGATGGCAATATCCATCATGCTGACTAGAATATAGAAATTGTGCTAGTGATATTCTGTATGTAGCTGTGACATTGCAATGTTGTTTCAATGTAACTGACAGAATTTTCTAATTTTTAACTATACTTCCTTTGTATAAGTTAACAAAAAGTTAAAGAATTATAATATTGTTGTTTTTGGTTGCTGGTTAGTTAATGTATTTCAAAAGTTTGTTTTTTTTTTTTAAATTCAACTTCAGGTGTTTTGTTGTTATCTCTTTTAAATGTCCTTTATCATTTTTTGCACTTTAATTCACCAAATGTTTTCAAAAATTCTAAAACAATTTTTTTAAAGCAGCCCAACTTAGTTAGAATTCTATTACCATTCTGAGAAAGAAAAACTACACTAAAATTTTATGACAATTATTTTTCACTTGTTATATCTGCATTCAGATCATTATTTTTTGGAGTTCTTATTTCTTTTATTAAAAATTAATAAACCTGCCTGAAAAGTTGATGATTTCCAACCTGTATTATCTACTGTATATACTGTAAAGGCACGAAATAATATTTTACCATTGTAGCATGAAAAGTGAATATTCGTTTTCAAGATCAGTCAACTTTTAAATGCTTAGCACTGATATAAATTAGGAATTTCTTTAAAAGTAAATTCATATGTTTTATAACTAAGGATTACTCCAGTTTAGTGAAATACATTGATTTAAGTTTTATCATCAGCCAGACACAAAATACCTGTTATATTACACAAAATCACATCCTTGCAATTCAACAGGTCAAACTTCGTTTTCCATTTAAATGTTTAATTGCCTGTCAAATATCAAAGTTTACAATGCCGAACTAAATATTTAAAAATAAAACTACAAACAATGAATACTGATCAAACATGAAACACCAAAAATAAACTTACGATAGTAAAAATAAGTTAATTATAAAGATAAAAGAAACAAAAACAAAATTTAAAAGTATTTTGGCAAAAGTTTTTATACAGAAATTAAAACAAAAACAGGCACAGATTATTTGCTAAACTTCCAGAATATATAAAAAGTATACTGTAAAATCATTTAACATTAAAATAAAAAGCCATTAGAAGTTTCCTATTGCTTTCACTTAAAATTGTTTGCAGATCTCTAATTTTTACATAAAAAGAATGCATTGAGGATACTCAAAAGAGATTCTTCTAAGATGCAAGTTTGTCTGGATATTTTTATCTAGATAATCATGTGGATACTTAAAAAACAGCAGAAATATTTACAAGAATGGCGTGGAGTATCAAAATCTTACGTGTTTCAGTGTTCTGTCTAAAATGAAAGTACTCAAAGAGTTTCATTACATTTTTAAAGGCTTCTTTCAAGTGAAAAGTCATTACCATTGTCTCAGCTCAGAACACAATTTAAAGTTTTAAAAAATTTTCTATGAATATTCCATAAATGTAGTAGCTAGATATTTATGATTTAAGAGGGAAATATACATTTGACAAGTTGTCTCATTATTCTCAAAAAAGAAAATTTATGCAGAAACTTTAAAATATAATTAAAACTTCCTTTAAATACTGTATCTATCCTTGTCTCAACCTCACCCTTAAGAGTTCTTAAATAAGGCAGCAAAGTCATAAACGTTTTTCATCTGCATTAATTTACATTAGAAAATTGTTGTATTTCTTCTTAGCTGCTCTTTTAGAGATTAGTATGTAACATGTTCATTCATGAAGCAAGGCATGGATGGTAAATTTTCGTATAAATGGTAGTTTAATACTAGATAAAAATAACAAAAAACAAAACAAAACAAGAATGGCTATTTGCAGTTAGTATTGTAGCTGGTATTTTTCATGTTTAGATACATCACCTCGTACACTGCAAACTAATAAGGTAATAAGCATAATTAAAAGATAACATCAAATATTTCTAAAAATAAAACTTAAAACCAAAAGGACTTTTATTAATTATATAAAAACAAACGATATTGTTAAGTTTATATAATCTGCTTCCAAAACATCTACCCTATAAAAACTTTTAGTGCTTAACTAAATTTTAACAGTCACCATAATCTAATTCTAAAAATTGGGTACTATAGGAAAATGGCTTAATGGAAACCTCTACTTACAAAAAAGCCAAGGCCTGAAGATACACTTCAGCCCAGCTGCTTATAGCCAACAATTAAACAGCAATTCGGTACAATGTCAAAACCAATTTGGCAGTCATTAATGTACCTTAATTCAGTAGATTACATTTATTTGTTCTTAAAACCAACATTACCTTTTTTCCAAACAGTGACATTATAAATATTATGATATAACTCGCAGGAAGATGGTAAAACTTGTCACACCTCCAGAAGTGGTGAATGGAAGAAAAAAATCTCAAAACCCTAAAATAAGCCTCATACTGCATATATGAAAATCACGTCAACTGACTGTTTTCTTGTCTACGTCAAAAAACTTAGATCATATGGTGACCGAGAACCTTGCTGATTCGATGCCTACCAGATTAAGGCTCTGGATGCTACATTTGCTTCAGTTAACTATGTCACAATAATCATCCATTCTGATGATGCTCATTTAATATAGCAGGACAATGTATTTTATTTTGCTAAGACAAAAACAACTTTCATTAGAATTTTGTATCCGCTTCAATATTTCACAGGCATAACACACACTAAATGCATTTAATCTTTAAAGACAGTAGCAGATAATTTTTTTAATGTGAGAAGACAATCTTCCTCTGATGTTGAATCTTAAATTAATATTAAATATGCATGAACACTCAGACAAAAAAAAAGAAGAATATAATAGTAGTAATAAGTAATCATTTTAAATATATACTATGTTAAAATTGGATTATACCAGCATTATTTGCTGTCCGCCATTAGGACTAAATTCAAGGTATAATAAGCATATTATAGTTTTTTTTATTAATACTTTCTATTGTAGATAGCTACTTAGTCCCCATCTATTTTCATATATTTGCCAATGAAAATTATGATATTCTAAATCAGTTCAGGATTTTTCTGGTGATCTCTGATTAAGAAAGCTCCACAAATTGTTTTTAAAAAAGTATTTTCTTTCTTTAAATAATACATGGATACAAATGTTTATATCCATTTGCATAGTCAACTCTTTAGCTTTGAAATATATAGTTATTTTGTCAAAAAATACTGTTGTGTGTTAACTTTTCAAATATTTTCAAAATTAGCTAAAAGAAAAAAAATACTTGCAATACCCAAAGTTTATTATCCCCCCCCTTTACTGGTTTAGATACTAACAAATTAAGTAATCTTAGTACAACTTATAAATTTGTGGTTCTGAAACTTCTGCTTGATTAGCAAGTATTTTGTTTCACCAATGTTTCATGAGCAACATAATATTTGTAGACTTTCAAAATAAAAGCAAAATTCAAAAGATTATTAGCTAATTCTTTTCTTTTTAAATTTTATAATCAATAAGAAAATCTTAAAAGACAAGACAGTAAAATGGAATAGCAGTAACAAATTAAATGCCTACCTTCCTTATCAGAGCTTTCTAAAGCAGTAGTTTGTGTTTCCTTGCTGTACATCACATTTTCTCTGGGAGGAATAGTTGTCTCCTGTAATTTGCTAACAGACAACTTTGACCTCAACCTCACACTGTAATTAAAAATCAACACAAACCTTTAGGACCTGAACAAACCACTAGGAAAGCACAAATAAACAAAAAGGTGACCCAATGCCTTCAATCTATGTTTTACCTGTAAAAATTACGAGTCACTAGATTTTTTTAACTATTTGGTACTAGACTTAAATTTTCTTTTTGTTTCACTAAATGCTATAAATTAAAATTTAATAAATAAATAGTGATGTTACATATTTAAATGCAGTAACCTTTTCTTAATGCTATCAAATGTAACAGCAAAAAAAGACCAAAGAAATCATTCAGTACCACAAATATATTCACTTTTGATAAAACAGCTCAGTTAATCTTGCTGTATTATTTGTACATTTGTTTATACACGTAGGCTTCAACAGTAGAAAAAGCTCACCCTGGAGAATGCACAATTTTTGCTGGTTCCCCTTCATGTACTCCAGGACTGAAGCTACCACTTCCTGCATCTTCTGGAGAAAGAGATCGACCTTTTTTTTTTAAATAAAGATTAAAAAAAAGCATGAATAAATGTTAAAATTGCTTCATTAAATTAGAGAAAATATTATTCAATCAAATTAAAAGTTGTATACATATATATATATATATATATTACATGTAAAAAAATTTCTGACCAATGAAAGAAGTATTTACAAGGGATATTCAAAACATTTTGGAAAGTGGATTAATGCCAAAAGATATAATACATATATGCATTTTTTCCAACAGTCCTGCAACTCCTACAAGAATTCCCTCCTTTACATCTCCAACAATTGCATTAAGGCAGCAGCTGTACTGGTGCATTATCATTTGTCAATACATCATTTTTTTTTCCAGAAAAGTTCTTCAATTTTAGAAACAAACAACAGAAATTGATTGTTTCAGAGCGTGTCATATTATAAAATCTATGTTTAGATGGCTGGTGGCCTAAGTAAGTCTTCCAAATTTTTTGCCATAAAAATATCAACTGAACAGCTTGAAAGCTTTTAAATGTAGTAGTGCAATAATTGTCTTTAAGCATGCATCAACCTGGTTAGACTGCATATAGTTCCATAGCAATGGAACAAATCTTCTGTCACAGGCAGTTATGTAATAATTAGTTAAGGATTCTTTTGATCAGTTCTCATAAATGTAAGCCAATTCCATTTTAAGATTAAAACTAAAAGAGTATGTATGACAAATTATTCATTGGTTTTCATATAGTAAACTAATATGCAAGAATATTTTCTAAAGAAAATCTTATTTATATAGATGATCTTCATAAAACTGCTCCAAAATCCAAATAATTGTAAAGAATTGTTAAATCTTGATGGAACTCATTGGAAATACATATTTGCACTTCACTGCTCTGGTAAGTAGATGGTGTCATGTTGCAGTGGATAGCGAGTTTGCTTGTCAATCCTTATGTCGTGGGTTTGGAGGCACATGTTGCTGATGAGGGCCAAGAGTCCAAAACAGCTGTACAGCTCTCCTCTGGATGCTGACATTCACCATGACTCTCAACATGGAGAGGGGTGGGCTATGCCAGGTTGTAAAATGCCCTAGACACACCTCTCAAGGTGCCACGACAAACTATGGGTTATGGACAAGAGAAATGAAGTGAAGCTTTAGTAAGTGGCTCTACTTTTATTACTACCAGTAGCAACCAACAAAGAGAAGTTTTCAACAACACTTTGGTCATGCATACCAAAAAAAAAATCAAAATTTTCATTTACAATGCAACCAATATAAAAATATACTTCTGTTTACTTTAACTTTCCAAATGTTTATAGCACAATTTTCATGCACAGAGCAGCATGTTTCCAAACATTTAACAAACAATAATTTACTTTGACAAAAATATTAAATTTTATTATTTTATTTTATTTATTATTCATTTCAATAAAAGCATCAGAATCAGTTGCAATGGTTTTCCAAGTTTAGCATTCCTAGCTATATTTTCATAATTGTTTCTAGGATAAGCAGAAAATCCATGCATGATCAGTATAGTTGGTTTTCACTGTTATTAAAGCAAAATAATGCAGACTGGATTTGTACACACACATATATACACAGGCTGTCTAAAAATCCATGTTTAACTTTAGTAACTTTTGATGTACACAACATAGGAGCAAACAGTAGATAGCATATAAAAACAAATATTATAGTTTTTCTTAATTCAGGTCACATCTGAATCCTGAAAATTACTAAAAATGGCAGCAGTAGAAGAAAGGATAAACTATTTTATGGTGAGCAGAACTAAAGTTTATAACAGCTGAGAAGAAAGTTCACTGTTCGTATTCAGAAAGGTGCACTAAAGAGGAACTCCATTAGCAAATGGATGAAAAAATTTTAAAAAACTAGATTGTTGGTGGATAGATCTTAATCCACAAGATCTAATATCATTAGCAGAATTATGACCATCATCCAGGAAGCATTTGATAAGAGTCCACAAAAAGTACTGCAATATGCAGCCAATGAATTAGAAATTTCACAATCAGCTGTATATAAAATTCTAAAGTGAACTTGCATGTACATGCTTACAAGATTCAGGGGTTCAAATGTTACTGGAGGATAACTATTCATGCAAGGTTAAATTCCTGTAAACAGTGCCAATCAGAAATTTTCCTTGATTGCTAAGCAAGTTGACATTTTCTGATGAAGCAGCATTTCATATTAGTGGGAAAGTCAATCAACACAAATGCTGCATTTGGGGGACAAACTATGTAAAGTAGTGCAACATAAGAGATTCACAAAAGAACACTGTTTTGGGCACTCTAAGAAAGTCAAGCATCATTTAGTCCTTTCAGTTTTTGCTAGAAGAACCAACAGTCAATGGTGAATGTTACCTTGTATTACAGCAAAATTCCTTTATACCAAAGCTAAAACAATAGCACCTTTCAGCAAGACTGTGCTCCCTGCAATATGCTTCAAATGTGCAGCAGCTCTTGTCAAAGTCTTTCCAGTAAGATGGATTAGTAAAGGTAAACCAATTAGTTGGCCAACTCATTTACCAAAGTTGTCCCCCATTTGACTACTTTTTATGGACTTGTGTTAAAAGTGTTGTTTATTCCTCAAAACCTCATTCACTGGATGAGTTCAAGGTCTGGATCACAAATGCAATCACTAAGTAGTTAAATAGTTTTCAAAAAGTTGCAAATCAGATTGAATGATGTATCATGAAAGATAGCAGAGATGTTGAGGCCTAGAAATTTTAATATTTACGCTATCATATGATGCTTAATGTTTCTATGACATGTACAGAAAAATTATTAAAGTGAACAGTTTAAAATGGACTTAATAGACAACCTCTCTGTCTGTCTCAGTCTGTGTCTGTGTCTGTGTGTGTGTGGACTGTCTAAACAGAGTATTGTAAAGGACTTGAATAATATGTTGGTTTAGGAAGAGTGTGGAGTATTCAGAGACTACACTAGCAGTAATTTATTCATGTAATGCAGAAAAGAAAGTAAATTTATTAGCTATTTATTTCAATTTTTAATCCTTCATGCCATACACAACAGATAACAGAAATAAGTGCGTTGTTATATAATCAAAAATATATTGTTTATTTTCAAAAGAATTTGGTAGTTTTCTGATATTTTCTCATGTCTTTTAGGGCAAATTTCTTAGTGCTTCAAGGTTCTGGAGGGATTTAGCAGGTAAGTTTCTTTCATCATCGCAGAAAAATACTTATATTGGCAAGACATTTAAGCACTTGTAAAAAGTTCATGTCAGGATAGGAATGGCTGATGTCTTCTTCTTTAATATCATCAAAAGAATCTGATTTGCCTGGTAGGCTAGTTGCTGGACTGAGGGTTTTCTGTTGGAATGTCAATGTCTCAGTTGACAAGTTCATGTACCTGAATATTTGGATTTAAGTGTTGAACTCAGGTCTGTACAGAGCATGCTGTATTCATCATCATCAACCCCAATTATACTGTTTGGAAAGCTACAGTCATGGAAACATATGCTAATAGTCAGTTCCATTGTTTCTCACTACTTTTTACCAATCCAATTAACCACATCAAGCACTGTAATTGCATGGCACAGTTGTTTGCATCCAAAGAATTTTCAATCCCGAATATCAATGACTTGAGCATATGGCAGCAACACCTTGCTTTGAATGCTCTGATATTCCTGGTCAAGTGGTTGAAGAACTGAAGTTGTATTGGTAAGCAAGAATTTCACATTTATGTTGCTCAACTTAAATTAACAGCAGTGAGGGAAGCCTTGTTCATGAACAAAAGAATTTTTCACATCTGATGTTTCATTTGTCTGTTCCATTCTTTTAGCCCCTCAGAAGCTAGACTCTCAATCATCCATGATTTATGAATGGCTCAGGAAGAAATCTACTTTCATGTTTTAAAAACAACATGGCTGCATGGATTTATCAATCATGAGCTTCTAAAAGTTTTCTCCAATTGCAGTATAGCACAATAACGATCAGTCTCTCTTTAGAAACTTTGCCATTTTTTGCTGATGTCAGCTAGGATCCTATCAGGCAAGGCTCTGAAGAAGTCACGTTTCAATGCACTTGAAAATATTAGTATCTTGATTGACAGCTGTACTTTCACCAATGACCTTGAACTGCTTTATTCTGAAGCAATCTTTCCATGTCAACCAACCTTCCAATGCCTTGAAATCAATAATTTCTAGTTCTCCAGGAAAATGTAGAGCTTTCTCCTTTAGTGTCTGATCGGAGACAGAAAGGTTCTTACTTCTAGCTTGTTGAAACTGTTGCATAAATATGTTTAAATCTTCAAACTTAGAATTGCTGTTTGACTCTTTCTTTTAACTGCTGATATTGTCTTCAAACATTTTGAACTAGTCACTACATTCAATGTTGTCAGACACAGTAGTGAAGCCATTTCGGTATTTGTTGCTATTTGTTGTACAAGCCAAAAGAGCTTATTGTAGTCTTCTAGCAACTTGCCTTTTTCCTCTGGTGTCAGTTCTCTCCTAACACATTTTAACAGTTGACCTGACATCTGGAAACAATTAGCAAAATCAATGTAAATACAAAGCAGCATTTATCTGTTATGGTCATGTAATCTCAGTGGAATTATGGAATGTTAATTACTGCATGCTAGGTACCAGTAGTAGTCTGGGAGCAATGGGTGCAATATGCAAGTTATTCTTTGAAGGCATGATTGACCCTCACTAGCTGTGATAGCTATTAATCAGTTATACACTATAAGTGGTTACAAGCTGATTGTGACATTGTTGGTTTACTAAAAGGTATTTTCTATTAAAAATTTCTAATTTGATGAGGTCAGATTACTCAGTTTAAATGATAACATCATCTGCTGCTGGAACCAAAAATCAATTAGTTTGCCTCTCTATATATACATACCTAGAACCATAAAGTTCTGTTCAACAAGTAAAATTATTGTAAGCTAAACTTCATTCTGCTGCAACTATTGTTTGTGCATGGTCAAATAAAAGCAATAGCCTTTACTTACCCCTGAAAACCGATGATAAATGTAGTTCAACATTTACCCAATTTGCTCCATACTAAGTATGCAAATATAAAACCAAAAAAATGTTGAAAGTTTGGTTGTGTTTCTTTTAAATATCTCCTATTCACAAATTAAAAAGGTAATTACATTCTCATCACCAAACCATTTAGATGACAACAAAGATAATTAAAGATCTCTCTAAATGCAGCATAGCCAATTTATTAAGTGAGTTAGAATACCGATCTGATCTAATATCTCTATCTCACCAGAAGCAAAGACTCTAAGAAATTTATATGACAATCTAAAGGATGAAAACCTGATCACTTCGTAGATTTACAAAAAATTTTAGAAATTTTAATTTAGTTAATTAACATGATTTACTGACAATCTTTGCAATTTTTTATAAGACAAGCAGCGCATGACATGACATTGTGGGCAATATCATCAAAAATACCAAATATTTAACTTAAACATTCAAACTAAAATACTGAAATTCCTCAGGATAGTCAAGCAATGTTATTTACTTAAGGTTTTAAAACAACTGAATGTACTGCAAGAATTATTTGTTGAATATAATTTTTGCAAAAAACATTTTCAGTGATTTCTCTTAGTTTGGAAGTAAAGAAAATATCATCCAATACAGTTTGAATGCAATACCAAGTACAGTAATTTTAGCACAAACGATTTATATAAAACCTCATTAAGCTACCACAATCAGGTTTTATGTCAACTATTTTTTCTAAGAAATTTAAAATTCTTTTTGGTTCAGAGATTCCTGGGCAAAAATGGGACACTCTTTGTGATTAGCATGAAAAAAAAAAAAAAGAAGAATATTTTGAAAACCTAAAAGATCTTTGATTAGACTTTCTTATATAATCAGTAAAGATTAACCAAGATTTTATCATGTACAAAAAATGCATCTATACCAGTGGTAGCCTGGTTACAGTTATTCAGCATCTGTTTTAAATCATTAAACCAAATGTTTTTTTAAAATATTGCATGAACTGATTTTACAAGCAATTTCCACTTTTTTCTTGTTTCATCTCTTACTACCAGCCCACTCTCTACTTTCATTATGAATTACTCTTAAAAAACTAGGTCAAAACCTGTTTTTTTTGACATTTCTTTTTTGAATTGTAAGATGTTAAATGTATCCCTTCATGCATAATGCATAAAGTTTTTCAGAAATTACATGCTGCAAGCAACTAACTAACTAACTAACCTACTGATGATATTCCCAAATCTTGTAGTAATGCCTCTGTTTCTGCTCTCAGATCCTGAGGTTGCTTGCCTCCCTTGGTTTCATCAACCTATAAAAAAACAAAAATAAAGATTATATAAACATAACTGATCATATGATCATCAAAGAATCTTAAGTTTTTGAATGAAATTATTCAACTTTTATTTTGAAAAGGATAAGTTTAGCTTTGTCATGAAGAATGTTTCAAAATTTAAAGAAATATTTTCTACACATGAATAACAAGTAATTTTTGAAGAGCATGGAAATACATCATGTCTTAATTACTGAATTTTTTTTATTTTAAGTCAAATTTGATAATATTCCCTTAGTCTTCATTAATAAGTAAGTTGATTTGGAGTATAAGACATTGCTAGATTGACAATGGTAGTTAGCCAAACTTTCAACCAATCAGTATATGTCAAATTATTCATAACAATGTCACATCACATTGCTGTATATCAGTGGTTCCCAACCTTTTTGGACTTGTGGACTTTTTTCTAATACTCAAAAGCATACTTGCCAACTTTCCAAAATTTTCATGGAGGAGACTTTGGCAATCCGAGTCACGAAGTGCTCGAAAATGTAAACAAAGAACAAAGAAAATGTAAACACTCATGATTATCTGTCTCTAAATTTCCATATGGTCATAATTGTCAAATGCAATCAGTCATGCTCTGACTCATGTCCAAGTGTTAATTCTTTATTGTAGGTAACACAGACTGAGTTTGCTGTTTTCAAAGTTGTCCTACTTGGGTTTGTAGGCATGACAGTCCTCTGTTCTATTGCATTTACATGTCAACAACACATCCAGGGTTGAATTGTCAAGAAGAGACCTGTGACACAACTGGGAGTGCCTGCTGTGGGAGACAAGCCTTACAACTTCGGCACTCAGCCTCCCATCGGAATTGGACGCAGGGTAATTTTTGCATACTTTTTTCTGGAAAAAAGTGCGTCTTATAAGCTGGCAAATACGGTACATATAAACAAAACAAATATATACTCATGAACAGTTTCTTGACTCAGTCATACGACAAAAATTAAAGACTTCCAGGGTTCCGTGACCCTCTCAGGGGTCATGACCCAATGGTTGGGAACCACTGCTGCATATGATACTTCCAGGCTCATGAATGTTAATAAGATGTTTGTGCATATCTTTGAACTACTCTGTGGAATAATCTTCCAAATAAATGGAATATTGAAATAGTTTTTCAACCTGTCTGTAATCATGGAGACATATTTTATACAAACTGCAAACATTATCATCAGTTCTAGTATTGAGAGCCCAATGTCTATTTCTAGTCACAGCATGACATCAGTGATCATCAGGTAATCCAATGACATTTGCACCATGTTGAATCACCTACTTTAAAATGCAAAACATGTCAATTTTATCTATCTTTGACATTTTTATTTGATTTTGAGATATTACATCAAACTCAAATTTAAAAATTCAACTCTCAATTTCATTTGTGATAGCAGAAGGTGACATTCAGCTCAGCTTCAAGTTATCTGACATTTGGGGTTCACAATTAGGCCAACATGCTTAGCTGATCTCTGATTGGATGATATGGTACACACTTTCAAGAAGCTACCAATGTGAATACTGTACACCAGAGAAAGAAAGATAGGGTGAAATATAAAGACAGCAATCACCAGTTGCTATTTGTTTTGCCTTTAGTCTCAGCTTTTTCAATACTAAGTCCACAACATGTAATGTGTTGGGTTAGCACATATCTGTCTAACCTATCCTCATTGTTAGTCTAACTAGATTTGCAGCTCTGATTTGCCTTCTGGGTTTTCTTCAGTCCAAAACATATACTTTGCTTTACGCAAGTCTCTAAGACAGTGGTTCCCAACCAGGGGGGTCGCGGAACCCTGGAAGTTTCAATTTTTGTCATATGACTGAATCAAGAAACTGTTCACAATTATGTATTTGTTTATATGAACTGTATTTGTTTAAATGAACCGTATTTGCCAGCTTATAAGATGCACTTTTTTCCAGAAAAAAGTATATAAAAATTACCCTGCGTCCAATATGCCAGTATCGCTGATGGGAGGCCGAGCGCAGAAGGTGTAAGGCTTGTCTCCCACAGCAGTCACTCCCGGTTGCATCACAGGCCTCTGCAGTAGCACATATGCATCACCGACTCCCCACCCACCCCACAGCTTCCTGTTGCTCTGCCACCCTCATAGAAACACGGACAATACACGCTGGCGACAAAGGCCGGAACTCAAACTGTTATCGCAGTAGGACTGATGCAATTGAGCCGCACTCCCAATGGCCAGCTAAAAGTCTCAGACCACAATGCCTGGGGCAGAGCATGCTACAAGGACTGGACTGTGACTTCGGCCGGACGCACACTAGCCAGCTCGATTTTAGGCAAACTTGGGCACCAAACAGTCAATATATTCAAATAAAACTCTTATTTATGTCATTTTTTTGCTAAATTTATTCTTGGATTTTTTTTTCAATTATGGAAGTGTAGCAGGGGGGTTGCAGGTCTTTTGAGTATTAGAAAAAGGTCCACAAGCCCAAAAAGGTTGGGAACCACTGCTCTAAGACATTTCTATTTCTCACTGATACCATATTTCCTCAGCACAGCTACATTACCACTATTTTCTTCAGCAAACTTAACAACTTCCAGCTTAGAAGCTGCCATGTATGACTTGTGTTACTTTATGAAAGGCATTTTTGAAATGAAGTAGATTTGTTGGGGGTATTTATACATTTAATTAGGATTGAAAAGAACAATGTTTTGGTGAGTGCATGCTCGTTATTGACTGGATAAATTTAAATGCTTCAGCGAGTGCATTAACTCTGAATTGCTCACCCAGTCAGCAAATGTTCTGGGAAGTAATTTTTGTAGTCTGTTCCAAATTTAAAATTTTACAGTTTATTTCAGAAAATAAAACATTCTGTCCTTTTTTTTTCATTAACTGTTGTACTGCTAAGTTTTCTCCCTGTGATCTCATTTTAGCAGTAAAGCAAAAAAAAAACAAAAAAAACACTCTTTTATCAAGTTTTGGTATGGCTCAAGTTGTGTGATAAAAAATTATTATTAATGAATCAAAGTGGCCGTTTAATTTTGGCAGGCCACAATGCTGCAGTTTCTAATAATGTTATCAGCCACAATGGTAGGCCTGCAGCAGCGAAACAGTTACAATTTCAATGACTCTATCCATAGATAAGTCTATTTGGACTATAAGTCAAAGCTATGCCTTCTGCAGAAAAAAGTATCAATTCATATGCCAAAAAATATGGTATATTTAGAAATTGAAAATAATTATTTAGATTTTTAAAATTAATCTGATCTACAAAAATAAACCACGACACACACATTCTACTCTCTGAGACCAAAGCACAGAAAAATTCATTCATCAAACTTATATTTAGGCTATTTGTTCTCATTTTAACTTTATGCTTCTCTAAAAATTTTGGATTAAAACAAAAAATAATGAAAATATAATAGTATTTTTAGTTTATGGATGACGAAAGAAATTGTGTAAATTGAAGTGGTCAAGCAATTTACTTAGAAGAAAAAAAACAAAAATTGCAAATAAGAATAATCATGCAGATTAGTGACAGGAATATTTTCAAGAGGCAAAAATAGTACAAATATGACATCTCAATTTTGTTGTAATTCTAGCACAATTTAAAACAAAATCTCAGCTTTCAGATGTTAGTATACAACAGAGTGCTATCTAATTTTCTACATTTTGCTTAATTATCAAATTCTTTGTCAGAACTTTCAGAAATACCAAAGAATTCTGGTGCCAGCTTTTCTTAATTCAACAAAAGATATTAAGCTTTTACCCCAAGTCTTAAACTTGAAACTTTTAACTCTGAGTAGTTTTTTCCTCTGAAAAGGTTCCAAGAAGTCTTACTACTACAACTTTTACTTATTTTTTTAATGAGAGATAATAACGTAGTTCCTGAAAAACTTTTAGCCAATACCTTTAGAATGGATGAATAAATAAATAAATTTTCAAAATAGAAAAATCTAACTGAAATAACTTTCAATTCTCTGTAACACTTCTCGTTTGAAAACCTGTTAACATCTGCAGCTTTCCGAAGTCACTCAGAATCTCTATGTAATACGCAACCTTGTATCACCATATACCCAGGTATTAAATTATCAATTTTTATTGGAAAAAAGACTCACACACAAATACACCTAAATGTTAATAAAGTCTGTAAGATGCAAAAAAAAAAAAAAAAAAAAAAAACAAACAAAAACACGGTGAGATGATGGGCAACGTTAGTGGAACAACTGTCAAATTTCCATCTCATCTGATCTAATGATGGTCACCAAAAAAACCTCCCAAGGGTGCAGTGTTCCAAGCTTAGTTCCAGTTGTTGATGACAGAAAATTAACTAGGCAAACCCTCAACCTGGTGGTACCCAATAACAGCACCAGATGCTGCAACTTGAAGGCAAAAATGGATTGCAGTCATTTGAACCATTAAAGTTTTACTGTTACAAATTGTATTGTGGTGTCACTCAATGATGTAACTCCAATAAGGCAAGTGCTTAGGAATCTGGAGAGTTTGGAATAGGCAACAACCCTCTTCTGGAGTAACAAAGTATTTTTTTTCTACACATCTCACTGAAGCACACCTCCTCCAAAGCTCTCTGTAATTAGTTTCACATAAATTACTAATCGATAATGAAGCAATATCATAAACAGATAACAGAATTTATTGAATCGGTAGCCAACAGTCAGGAAATAAATTATAAAATATTAACAAGTAGAGCGAGAAGAGGAACGAGTTGATGCATTGGCGAAGTCATCGAATGGCCATATGTGACAATAAGGTAACAGTAAAACGGGAAGCAACAATGCAAAGCGGAACAGGATTTACTGTTTAGACTGGAGGTCCCCCAGATATAAAGCTATGCCGTAGGTGTCGTCACTATTATAGAATATTTACTGCAGTTTCTGGTAGATCAATAAAGAATGGTTTAATGCAAGGATCTTTTTTTTTTTTTTAAAAGATTATAAAATATTTAATGTTAACTATGTAGATGCTACTCGAGTATGCTGGTCATAACAGCATATTTTAGAAAAAAACTACAACAAGAATTAAGGATAGGATACATCTTTAAAACAGTAGTAGAAATATTAACATTTGTTATCATCAATCAATAGAGAGAGAGAGAGAGAGGAGAGGAGAGATGCAACAAGAATTAAGGATAGTATACATCTTTAAAACAGTAGTAGAAATATTAACATTTGTATCATCAATCAATAGAGAGAGAGAGAGAGAGGAGAGATGCAACAAGAATTAAGGATAGGATACATCTTTAAAACAGTAGTAGAAATATTAACATTTGTTATCATCAATCAATAGAGAGAGGAGAGGAGAGGAGAGATGCAACAAGAATTAAGGATAGGATACATCTTTAAAACAGTAGTAGAAATATTAACATTTGTTATCATCAATCATAGAGAGAGAGAGAGAGGAGAGGAGAGATGCAACAAGAATTAAGGATAGTATACATCTTTAAAACAGTAGTAGAAATATTAACATTTGTTATCATCAATCAATAGAGAGAGAGCGGAGGAGAGATGCAACAAGAATTAAGGATAGTATACATCTTTAAAACAGTAGTAGAAATATTAACATTTGTTATCATCAATCAATAGAGAGAGAGAGCGGAGGAGAGATGCAACAAGAATTAAGGATAGTATACATCTTAAAACAGTAGTAGAAATATTAACATTTTTTATCATCAATCAATAGAGAGAGAGAGCGAGAGAGAGGAGAGATGCAACAAGAATTAAGGATAGTATACATCTTTAAAACAGTAGTAGAAATATTAACATTTGTTATCATCAATCATAGAGAGAGAGAGAGCGGAGGAGAGATGCAACAAGAATTAAGGATAGTATACATCTTTAAAACAGTAGTAGAAATATTAACATTTGTTATCATCAATCAATAGAGAGAGAGAGAGAGGAGAGGAGAGATGCAACAAGAATTAAGGATAGGATACATCTTTAAAACAGTAGTAGAAATATTAACATTTGTTATCATCAATCAAAGAGAGAGAGAGAGAGAGGAGAGGAGAGATGCAACAAGAATTAAGGATAGGATACATCTTTAAAACAGTAGTAGAAATATTAACATTTGCTATCATCAGTCAAGAGAGAGGAGAGATGCGCAACGTCAGCAGATGAAAGCCACTAAGGTAACTAACTTACTGTAAGCAGTAAAAACGATTACGAATGACTGACTATTGATCCAACTCGGGATTCGGGGTGGGGAATGCCTCACCTCTTTTAGCTTGCGGCGTTGTTCCTTCTCCTGCCGCTCTTTCCTCATCTGCTCCAGACGAGCTTTCTTCCTTTCCAATTCCGCCTTCCTGTCAGACATGATGACTGCCAGCTAACTACCCTCCGACAGACTCCACCATTACGACCCACGAAAGCGAGGCTGTGACGTAACCACGACGAATAACTTACCGAGACCGGACCTCTAAAACCAATCACGTGTTAATGTTACCCCCCCCTCACAAAAAATAGGATAATAGGTAAAAATGAAAAAAAAAAAATTTTTTTTTTGTAGCAGCCCTATATTTAAATCTAATACATTAAGAAAGAAACTCCAAAACTAAATTGTGGGATGCCAGCTTCTTAAATTGTAGTGTAATTCTTTAAACTTCAAAAAGTTGCCATTTTGTAGAGAGATGGCTGTTGATGTTCAGTTGAAATGTAGAATTCTTAATTTGCAAACGGGCAGGAAAATCACATTCAAACAACAACAATAATAATAATAATAATAATATAATAATAATAATAATAATAATAGAAGGGGTGCAACCTTTTCATGTAAGTCAGCAACTTGATTTTGTTCGGATATATGTAAAGAAATTAATGAGGTGTTCCAAACACCAGCAGAATTATCTCCCTTGAAAAACAGCAGCAGCAAGTCGGCATCACAGGTCCAGAAGAAGGAAAAAGGAATAAACTACAGATTGTAAAGTACATTTTTTTTTTTTTAGTTTTCTCGCTTTATCTACATTAATTACTTGAATTGATAAGAGCATAACGCTTTTATTGGCATCTTAAATAATACTGAAATATTACACATACATCTTGGCTATTTTGTTGCTGCCACTCAAGGGAAATGTCTAAAAATTAATTATTTTAAATTTTCAAACATTTTCACAAAATTACAAACTGTATTTCCATTTTTTTTGTTCCTTAAATTGGATATTATCTGGAATGGATGATGCAGAAAATACCATTTTTAAAATTCAAAATCTCTCTTACACAGGTAGTAACAGCTGATTTAATAAACTGATCTAAAAAAAAAAGTTGGATGACATAACGCCATTGTCTTCTAAACTTAAATGAAGAAGCTCAGTTCTATCTTTGCTTTCATATACTAATTTGACTGGAATGACTAAGTAAAGATGTGTCAACTTCAGGGTTCTAGAGCCATAGTTGTTAATAATCACTGGAAAAAATTTTTTTGTTTTGTTTTTTTTCTCTTTCTTTTCCTTCTTGGGCAAATGTGTTTCATAGTTTTATCTAAAAATGTATGATAGTTATTTAACATTTTAGAATATTATTGTATGAGATTGATTTATTGAACCCTTATTAGATTTAGACTTGAATCTTGCATGCTGTATATAAAGAACAGGTAATGGATTAATAAATTATCTTTTCTTAGCTCTTGTCAGTACAATTACTATTATTCTTAATTAGTTTTTATGTTTGTAAATACAAGATTGTGATGTTACTCTGAAATTTATTTATTACTTTTATAAGCAATTACTAGTACATTAATGCTGAATAATTTGAATAAAACCCTAACATAATATTTTCTTCAATATTTTTTGGTCAGTAAAAATGTTTCCAGTTGACATGAGCTTTGCAATTTATATACCTCAAATGGTGCCGTAATTTCTTAACTTATAATTTATTCATGGTTTTGTTTAATGCCTGCTGGATTTGTCTGAATGCAGTGTTAAAGAATTCATTTATTTTTAAAGTGGTCATTTTACACGGAAAATTTGATGTATAAAAAAAGCTTCTAATTTCTGTCACTGTTATTATTTGTGGTTGTCTGTGTGTCTTTGTAGAACATATTTGCATGCTTAGATATATTGTGCTCAATTAAAATTGTTGAAATGGGTTAGTCATTGCAATTGTAAATTAGTTTTTAAAAAAAGAGGTGAAATTATAGGACTTTGGTATAAATATTTTAGAATTTAATTATAGACATAATCTGGGAGAGAGATTTTCATAGCTGAGGTACTTCAGCAGTTTTGAATGAATCAGTTTAAATTGCTCTTGAGTGTTTGACAATTATTATTTTTCCACATGGGTACCATGATTTTATGTTTTTTGCTAATTTTTGTTTTGATTGGTTCTTGGCCTGCGGTGTTGGTGGGGCAGGAGGGAAATTGTATGAGGTTTGAATATCCTTACTATTAATGTCATGAACTATAGGATTAGCACTCTCCTGGAGTTACAAATGTAAAGGTCTTTGGAGAAAGGAAAGGTATTGATGTCTGTTTCACATGCTTTAAATTTAACAGGTATAAGTGTTGAAGTATGCAAAAGACTTTAAAAATGTTTTCATTAAGAACAGAATTCAGATCAAAATCTTTGATAGTTGATTTCCAAACATATTTGATCTACTGATGAGAAACTGGGTTGGTTGTATATTTATTTATGTACAGTACTTAAGGAAAATCTGAAGTAGGGCACAACAGGTTTTATTGATTTATTGTTAGCTGAAATTGCACAATTGTATCTGCTAACCTTGTTCTGTTTTAATTTTGCCATGCCTGGTTGACTAAACAAGTATTTCTCCCACTTTTTTTAATAACAAAAGGGATAATGCTTGCAATTATTACTGATAACATTTGTTTTTAGCATCACTAAATCAGCTCATCTTTACATATATGTGTGTGTATATATATTATTTTCCAAAAGCAACTTATCGGAATGATGAACTCTATGCAGTTTTAACACAGTATCACTACTTTTTAAAATCTAATAAATGTTAGTATTAATCACACATTATTGAAAGCATGCATGAAATAGTTAAGTAAATATTTTCATATCAATATTTCAGAGACTGCCATTTTTGTATTTTAACTTTTTTTTTTAAAGAGAGAGTAGAAAAAGTAACTTTCTGTAGTTTTACAGTTTGAGAGTTGGTATAGTGGTTTTGTGCAGCTATTGGAAGAAAGAAGCCACTTTTGTAGTGGTTTTATTGCTGACTGTTATGCACATCCAAATCAGTGAATTCTGGATAAGCCAAATTGCTAAAATATTTTATGAAATCCTGTTACTAAGGGTTAAGATGTCATTTTTTGTTGCGATTTACAGGCTCCACTTTCATACATTAACATTTTAAAGCAATTGTAGGTTCTATTAAACGTATTTTTTTAGGTTATCTCCCTTTACACCTGCAAAACTAATTTCTGCACATGACAATTTACAGTAGAAACTCCAGCAAGCCTCTTGTATAGTTGTTTTGTGAAAAATTTGCTTTCGTTTTGGTTAATGCCATGATGAAAGAGCTACTTCCAAGAAACTGCTCTGGTATGTTTCATTATCTTGTTTACCTATGAGTTGCGAGGGATGTGTGCGAGTTTGAAATGCTCTTTGTCTGCCTTACCCTATCACTGTTGTCCATCCCAACTAAACACTCTACAACTAACAACCCCACTAAACTTCTGTGCACTTTATTAGGAACCACCTATAATGATTGTGTCTAGAAAAACAACATAAAATTCAGAAACCAAAAAAAAAACCACCAAATGCACCATCCATATTGCACACTAAAAATGCAGTCCAAATGAGAGTGTTCTTAGTCTTCCAGATACACCATAGAAACAATTTACATTTGATTAAAACCCAAAATAAATAATAGAAAAGGCAACTTCTTGACTTCTGACTAAAAGTTCCACAGCAAGAAAATCAAATGAAAAAAAAAATGAAAAAAAACAACACCTCAAGTTATAAAAGAGAAAATAATGTATAGTCTTGAACCTCAACCTTAGGTAAATGTAGAAATATCACGGTAGAGTCGTACCTCGACTTACGTCATTTTCGACTTACGTCGGTTTTTTGTTAATAATATTAGGAAAAATTAAAAGTCGACCAACATCAGTTTATGCAACTCTACGCTACGTCAGTCAGCGAACATATTAAAAACCAATAAAAAAGTGCAAAATCATATAAAAATAAATGTTAAAATTTGTAAAATTATTTAAAAGCTTAAATTTTTTTAAAATATTGTGTACAGTACACTTTATTAATTTACATGACGTTCGGTACCTATAGTTCCAGCATTCGCCGCATGGCAGCGCTGTAGTTCTTGTCAAATGATTCAAACTTGTGCATGTGTTTTTTTTGCAGTGTCTCGTTTGCATTGAATTTGTGGCTTTATTTGTACCCCATGGCTCCGAAGAAAGTTCCTACTGATATTCCTCATGCTGGTGCTACTAAGTGCCATGCTATATTGTTGGAAGATAAGCTGGCTATGATAAAACGCCATGAAAATGGTGGAAAGGTTGCCACCATTGCTCGTGCTTTTAGCTTGAATTGGACGACGGTATCGACGATCGTTCATGATAAGGCACGGATTTTAGCCCACCCACGTCAAAGATGATGTTCCAGCGATAAAGAACACCGTCATCAACAAGAAAAGAGGCAGGATCTACGAGGAAGTGGAACATCTTTCTCTTTGGACTGAACGGCAGACTCGTCAGTGTGTTCCCATAAGCCAGCTGTTGATTCAGGAGAAAGCATTGTCTTTGTTTAAAGACCTCAAGAAGAAGTTTCCCGACGAGAAAGACACAGAATTCAAGGGAAGTCCAAGATGGTTTATGCCGGTTTAAGCAGCAACCACAGTCTTCACAACATCAAGATCCAAGGAGAAAGTGCGTCGGCTGACGAATTAGCTGCATCAGAATTCCCAGCGACTTTGGTGAAGATTATAGAGGGGAACGGATTTCTTCCAGAACAGATATTCAACGTGGATGAGACCGGTCTCTTCTGGAAGAGAATGCCAGATCGTTCATTCATAGCCAAGGAGGAGAAGGCTATGCCAGGCTTCAAGGTCGCAAAAGACCATTTGATTTTCTGTTGGGAGGAAATTGCTTGGGCAACTTTAAGTTAAAGCTGCTGCTGGTGTATCATGCCCAGAATCCCCAAGGCCTCTCTCCCAGTTGTATGGATGGCAAACCCAAAGGCTTGGGTGACTGTTGCCATGTTTGGGGAGTGGTTCTTCAACCACTTTGAACCAGCAGTGGAGAAGTATTGTAAGGAGAAGGGCATCCTGTTCAAGATCCTTCTTATTTTAGACAACTCTCCTGGCCACCCGTAAAACCTCATCGATTTTCAACCGAACATCACCGTCATTTACCTCCCCCCCCCAACACCACCTCTCTCTTGCAGTCGATGGACCAGGGGATTATTGCCATCTTCAAACACTACTACCTTAGGCGTACGCTTAGGCAGGATGTGTCTGCAATGGAACTCTATGACAACATCACACTCCGTGACTTTTGGAAGGGATACGAAATCTACAAGGCCATGCTGAATATAAATGCCACTTGGAATAAAGTTTCAGACTCGGCTATGAATGGTGTTTGAAAAAAGCTGTGCCCTCAATTTATTCACGATTTCAAGGGCTTTGATGAGGTGGTCGTGAACAAAGCCTTGATGACATTGAGTAATGAGCTGCAAATGGAGTTGGAGGAGGATTTCATCTCATTATTTGAGGCAGACAAGCAGCCCCTGACGAATGAGGAGTTGGATGGAACTTCATGAACAGCAGTGCCAAGAAGAGCAGGAACCAGAACCAGAACCGCGGCACTTCACCATCAGCAGAATGCAGCGGGTCTTTTTCGCACATCGAGAAAGCGCTTGCAATTTCCGAGGAGATGGATCCCAATGCTTAACGCTTTCGCAAAAAATTATGAGGGCAGTTCACGATGCTACTGTTCCTTATGGGATCACCCTACCTGAAAAAAATAGCAAGACTATTCAGGGCACTCTCGACCAGTTCTTGCAGCGGCGCATCAAAAATCAACAGGGAGAACTTGAATCCTCTGCTAGAGAGCCTCAGCCATCAACGTCAACATAGTCTCATCCTTTTCCTCTAATCTCAACCTCTGGTTCATCAAGCACATCGATGTCACCCATCAGGTAAAAATTTTTTTTGTTTTTTCTTTACATTAGTATCAATTAAAATGTATAAATTTATTAAAAAGATTGTAAAAGTGTTAAACTATTGAATGACTTATTGTATTCCTACGCACCGATGTTATTAGCGACGTTATTTATAGGGGCTTTATAGGGGATCTAGGTTGTTTTTTTAAAGAGTTTATTCGACTTGGAACGAATTAGTGATGTAAGGCGAGGTACGACTGTATTTGCATAGTGATTATGATGGTGCTTTTCTGGTCACACGGCTGTTGAATATGTATGTGCACACCGCACTAGAAATATATGTAAATTTCAATGGAATGCCTTCATTCAATGAGGTGGCCCTATTCATATATTTTAGGTTTTCCATTCTAGTGGTTCCTGAGGGTCTGGCCATGGCAAACTGCTGGGAAGATTGAAAGTTCTACAAAGACTTTCATTTACCAGCTGATTGTTGAGGCTATAGTTTCCCTTCTTTCATTGTGTACTTGTTTACTAGAGCATTTACAAAAGCATTACATTCCTTTTTAATCCCTACTGCTCATATCTTGCTAGAGGAATCAATGTTCTTGTTCAGCTACAGGGGGTGAAAGGAGTTATTTCATGTAGTGATGTCAGCAACACTGAAAAATATTTTCTGAGTGAAATTAAAAATTAAATAAATTCTAGAGTGAGTACAGTACAGTACAGAGAGCAATCCTGCAGCTACAGTGCTTCTGTGTCCTGCCACCAAATGTTATTTCTAGCTGGCTGTATAGTCAGGCTTCCTTTAACCTGTACCTATTCTTATAACTTGAAATCATGTGTTTCTAATGTGACTCAAATGGCATATTTCAATATTAGGGTCTTCATCTGACCCTGCCAAGTGACTGCAGTTTATCCCAGTTTAGACTGCATGGAGAAGTTGCCTCCTCGTGTCCTTGATGTTCTTGTCACCAAAACAAAAAAGTGGTATCATACACTGCTCTTATGTAGCCACTAAAAGGTGCATAAAAAATTTTAGTATTCAGCTGAAAATGACTACTGAAATTAATGAAATGTTTTGTACTTATGGTAACATAGATTTAAATATAGTATCCCACAACCCACGTTTTAAAAAAAAATTGTGATAACAAGACATCAAAGACACTGGCTCAGAACAAAATGCACTGTGAAGTTTGCTGAAAAGCTGGTAAAAATCAAGACAATTGTTGTTGCTCAGGCTGCCCTCACATTGTCTCAGCATGTTCTCCATGATCCTGGGCAGCTTGTTCAAGTTATGCAATACCTGCGAGGATGTGCAATCCATCTCTGCTTTTGTTAAAAAAATAAATAAATATAATTCTTAATACATCTACAAACTAACAAATATTTGTTTCACATATACATCTTCAAACAATGTTTGGAAATAAAACATCTTCATTTTAGACCAATTGCACATTATGATATGATATTTGTTGAATTATGAGACCAAAAGGCAAGAGAAATGACCCTGGCTTAAAATAAATAAATAGAAAAAGATGGGGATACATTCCATCATCTCCAACTCAGTCATTTCTAGAAAAATTCTTGAAAACTATTCATCCTTCAGTAAAAATTCCTAATTTTAAATTGTAGTTCTTGTACAGACTGTGATATAATAGATAAGAAATATTACAAAATACTTTGTTTAAAAAACAAAAAAGTGGTTCAAAATACTAGCTAGTTTTAAATTCTCAGTATTAACATTTATTACATATTCCTTTTATAAAATAAGCAGTTTTTTCTACCCTCTGTAAATAAAACCAAATTACAGTATTCCTTAAAAACAGGGGTGGGTCGGTAGGTAGGAGGTATATTATTTATGTATTATAAAATTTGCTGGTAAATAAAGCTAGTCAGGGTTAGGGTTAAGGTTTTGTGCATATAAATTTTGACTGTTAGGATATTTGATTTTAAGGGAAATGTTACAAAAAGTTAGCCATACTTAGGAAGGATTCTTTAAGGTGGAAAACTATTGGTAGGATAAAGGCCAGATAGTCACAGACCCATGTAACAGACTGAAGTGTAGTTTCTTAGCTATGGAGACAATTTCAAGTGCTTGGAGATATTGTCTAAAGTTTAGTTTTTAGGTTAACCATTGTACCCATCCTCAGCAGGTGATCATTAATGCATCCCTTTTGACTCAGTGAAACAGAACTTAAACAATGATCCAACTTTTTCTCTCTCTGTGACAACAGAGGTTAACATAAACAGCTATTGAACTGGTGCTATAAACATGTCACTTGGACACCACATGATTGGAGCCATGTTCTCTTCACTGGTGAGTCAAGATTTAGCCTTCAATGTGACTCACAGCATATACTCATCTGAAGAGAATAGGAGACACACAACCAGCCCACAGTCAACATAGAAAGGGATCCCTTTGGTAATGATGGTGTAATGATCTAGGAAGAAATTTTATTGAGTGGGCTATAGACCTGCATATGCTTCAGAGATCAATAAGATACAAGAGATTCTGGATCACTGGTGCAATTAGACATATTTTAATAGACATTAAACTCATCAACACTGGACATGTAATGCATTTGATATCAAGATCAAACTACACTACCAATACAATATGGCCAGCATGTTCTCCTGAGATAAATCCTATTGAGAATGTTTTTTGGATGCTCCAGGAGGTTTGTTGCTTCACTCCAACCTCCTCTAAGAACTGCAAACTTCTCTGATAAGACAATGCTTGATTTGATAGGGTTATAAGCCAATGTGAGTCACATTGCTGTCAAGGGGAAACCTCATCCCCATCCCTAATGACTACCTCTAATTCATTTTTAACATAAAGAATTAAAATGAAATTCTATCTTGTTTCCTAAGTGTTTCATTTTAAACTCCTGAAAATCATTTTTACATATTTCTTTGATAAGATTTGTTAAATAAAGAAAAGTTTATTTTTTATCAATTAGTGAATAAAACTTTAACCAGTTGGGTAAAATTTTTTTTTATCTTGCTTAACTTTTAAACCAGTGTAGTTCAGATACTACTACATCTGTGTTTCAGAAAGTAAAGGCAGTTCATGAATAAAACAAGTTACCAGAAATCATTTATTGAACTGTACCACTTCTCTATGTAGCCCAAAAAGTCACAAATTTCCTAATTATCATCCTGATATACATTTTCTGATTGCTGAACAAGCCACAAATGCACCATCTATTTGATCTCAGGATCGCTGGCAAATCTTCCACTTTGGAGAACATCTTTCAAGGGTCCCAAGAGGTGAAAATTTAATGTGCCAAGATTCAGACTGTAGGGATAATGCAGTAGAGATTCAAAATGCAGTCTCTTCAAAGTGTCAATGATTATTATGGAAAGCTGCGTCCACCTTATCAGTGGTGGCACTGCTTGGATTTTCTGGATGATTTTTCAATATTCATGTTCAGTCATTTTTAAACACACATTAAGTTGCTGAGATCTTGGCCAGAAAACAAAGTTTAATGATGCAGATATTATAAAAGACTGCATGGCAGCTGTTTGCAATGCTTTGTTTCAGAATTTCTTGAAGAGTAAACAAAAAAGTGAAGAAACATGGAAACTGCAGTTGTCTGATACCATTTGTACTAGGAGAACAGATGATCTTTTATATGACTTATTTTCTACAATAATTGATGGATTGAGAAAATGCATATTTTTTAGTGTGACCATCCACACAACTTAATAGATCTAATATTAGTTCCATGACCAATTTTGTTTGTGTGATATTGTACAAATAAGGGAGTTGTAAAAGAATTTTTAAGTATGATTCCAATAACCGGTCAGACGTTAAGTGATTGAATACTTGTAAACACTGAAGACACTTTTTGAAAACTACAAACCTTACTGAAATAAACTGATAGCCATATGCAGGGCTAAAAAATATGGCACTTCCCCCACACTGTTGGAACTTAAGGCCGCTTTCCCAAATGCCAACCTTTCTACAAAAAAAGGTAAAATATGTATCAGTGATCACATCTCTTCTGACAGAATTTAATCAGTGCTTCCAGGACTTCGCTGCCATTCAGAAAGACATCAAGTTCTTCACATCCCCCTTCTCGATTGACGTGACAGGAATCGATGAGAGTATGCAATTGGTGGTTATTGAGATCCAATGCGATGATACTCTGAAGAGTTTATACCAGCTTCTCCCGTTAACAGATTTCTGTTGGAGTCTGGAAAAGGCCAGGTTTCCCCTGCTGAGGCACCACACTGCAAGAATGATCAGTGTTTGGCTCTATATACATATGTGAGCAAACATTTTCTCTGATGACTTTGAACAAAAGCCGACTGAGAACCAAGTTGACCGAAGCCATCTATGCGACATTCTTCGCATCTCAACAACAAGACTTGCTCCTGATGTGCCAGCTATTTTTCAATCCAAGGCGCAACAACATCACTGTTCCCATTGAGTTAACTGCCTTGTCCCTTTATTGATCTTTCTCCTGTTCTTATTTTGCAATGTTTTTTTTTACTTTTCTGTTCTTTATTGAAACTCAGAAGAAGGCATTATAAGCCAAACTGTCAGTTTTCAAAATAAAATCTTTTTCTCACTGTTCTATGTGTCATTATCGACAGAAAAATATCCATATATATATTTTATATTTGATCAAACTAAGCGAATTAAAAGTAGGGGACCATCAAATTTTTAAAGAATTTAAATTAAATTTAAGATACAGATATGCCTACTGTAATATGTGAGCACATCAGTAAACTACTGCAATGTCAACAGTTAAACTGTTCAGTAGTGTCGTATAGTTATTTTGATAGAAAAAAAGATAGAAAATGCAGTTAATATTGTTTGGCCCATGACTCATTTTTCTGTATTTAGCCTGTGACCAAAAGGGTTTGTCCCTTATAACAGAAAGGATTGTCTTTCAAACTTCCTGGCCTTCACAGCTCAGCAGGCAGCCTGGAGTAACCACAGAGCTTTAGAGGATAACAAATCTAGTCCTAGAAAAATAATTTTTAGAAGATATGTGAGGTTTCACTTACTCCAAAAACGTGTGATTAGGAACTCCAGTATGAGTGACAAAAAGCAATTTTTTGATTTTTGGTTGCTTTGGGCTATAAAAATGACCCAAAAATTAACTTGAGCTCCCTATTATAACCTTATTTTAGCAGGCAACTAGAAAAGTTTGCTAGCTATCAAATGTTTTTGAAATTTTTGAAGCCTTGACCATGTGTATTGATGTATGTCCCTGTATGGTAAGAGCAAACTCTGGTTTTGTTTCTCTTCTGAAGAAAGATTTCAATAAGCTAGATTTCTTGAGCTATCAATGTATAATACAAGAAGAAAATTTTGTATAAAAAATGTGTGATCAAAATTTCAGCAATGTGATCAAAAACAGTAAACATTGTAAACTACATTTGTACACAAAAGCTCAATCATCACACTTAACAGAAGTTGAATTCTTATTATGGAGATGTCTTTCATCATTCAGAAGTTTTCTGACTCTGTAAGTTAAAAGTGCTAAATCAATTTTTCAGTGTTTGCAATAAAATGATATCTATTTCTAGAAGAACATTGCAAATCATCCTGAACTAAACAATGTTCATTGTTGGCTGAAAGTTAGTTTTTTTTTTTTTTCCTATAGATGTGACTCAGCAGATGTTGATCATCATTCAAAGTGATCTTCCAGAAGAAAAAGAATTAGTCAGATAAATAGTGGGGTTTTTGTGTTTTAAGAAAAACTTCAAATGTATGTTTAAAACAATGTCAACCAAGAATGTCACCAGCTGACCAATATTCTAGCCATTCATTAAAAAACAAATATGAATGCATTGATGAAAAAGTATCCATGCATTTTTAATACAGTTGAGAAAAAATCAATTTCACATTCCAGGAAATGCTATCATCCATTCTGCCTTGTTAGATATTCATGAAACATCACATCTAAAAATGTGGTAAAGCTATCTAAAAACTGAAATTAATAACTTGCAGCAAAAAAAAGTTAAAAGTGAGCTACTTGACTTCTGGAAAATACTCCCAAAAGAGCATTTCCAAATTATTAACCCTTTTTTGATATATATATGTGTGTGGGTGTTTTAGTAAATTGAAGTTCATTAAAAACAAATATTAAATATGGTTTGCCAATGAACATTTAGATCAACTCCTTAGACTGACTGTATCAAGAAGGCAATCTGATATCAAAAACAATACTACAGAAGTTAGATTTTCCTCTCTGCTTCAAACTAATAATTATATTGTTCTAGCTCTAACTTTTCTTTTCTATTTTAATCATATTTTAATTAGCTTTCTTTTGCATTTTACACAATATATTATAATATGCTAAACTATATTTTAAAAAATGAAGCATTTATCTAATACACTTTATCACACTTGTGGCCTTATTAAACATTTTTCCACTCTGAAGTGGGCTTTGATCATTTCCTAATGAATACCACTGGATTAGAACAACATGAAGTACATCAAAATTCTATTGCTGGCAAAAGAAACTGTTTTCTTGACTACTTAAAACATGGATGGGACACTGTTGGCACATTTGGTGGTTAGAATTGTTCCAGCTCTATTGCCTATGTGCCATAATCCATAAATGAGAGGATGGTGATCCAAGCTTCATTCTTCATAGAAAGAGGATCTTGATCCAATTAGAGCTGTGCTCCACAGATCACGAGGATGCCATCAAACCAAATATCAGTTGCTATCTACTTTGTCCAATCACCAAAAAGGAAGCAAAACATTGGGGCATGGCCCACAAACACTACCAAGACAGGAAAAAGTTCTTTCTGAAGGCAGACATAATTGACAGTTTCTTTCTTTTGATCAATCACTCAAAAAGGTGAATGGTGCCTCATCTATGTTAAGAATATCAGAAGAATGCAGAATCCACCAAACATTGAGGATAAACGCAAGAGTGGGAAAGGTGGATGCAATTCAAAAACCCCCATGTTGAATTTTGCTTTACTGGAAATGATAAACAGCAAAACCCAGAGATGTTATCTAAACAACCTTAGTCAAACACACATGATTACCGATTGTAAGATGCTTCTGTTGTGTCTCATGGCCTGTGATCCATGAGAACAGAAAGTTTTAGTTCTGTTAAGACAGTATTCAAAAACAAAATTCCAACCATATCATCAAACTTCTTTTTTTATCTTTTTTTCTTTAACCAATAATAATTTCAGGTTTCACTTTCTGTATTTTCTATTGATTAGGTCAAATATCCTAAATATGAGAAAATCAGGAAGTTCGTTGATATACGAGTTAAACGCGACTATAGATCAAAATAAAGAGAAACACTTATCTACTGCTTTTCAAACAAATAAGCTGATTCTTATTATGCTGTTCATTGGTTATGAGTTCAAATACAGTGTGAAAGCTAATAAAAACAATTCAAATAACTTTAACAACAATGAAATAGAAATAACATATTTGTATATTTTTATCTGTGAGTTTACCTGTTTAAGCCATTGATCCATGATTAAATGGGGCTATAATTTTAAAAATTGAAAAAATGAGTACATTTTAACTTACATTAATTGTCATATAACAATACAAACAACACTGGTTGAAAACACTCTTTCAGCAGAAGCACTGCTGACTGGGTTGCACAACACGTGCTTCACTCACTCGAACAGATTTGTTTCTAAGATTCCACCCTGCCAACGTCCTTCAGCTTGAGCATCACCTCTCACAGTATGCAAAAATTCATTGACAGATATACCAGAAACTTCAACAGCAGCCACAATGTCAGCAAAACCAAAAGTAATTTTTTTAACCCCAAGACAGAAAAGTGCTTTAGAGGTGTGGTGTCAAATAAACCATTTGTGAAAACATTCAAAGCTGCTTTCATAAACCTTGACTGCTTCAGTTGTGAAAACCTGATTGGCAGAGGACAGTTTCTTTATGTACTGATTAACTTTATAAAATTTGTCTTGGATTCTTTGCTGTTGGTTGCTTCTTAGGTGTATCTACACATCTCTTTAACTGGATAACTAACTTGCATATTTCCACTATCACCATGCAGTAACCATTGTTCTCCACTGTTTTATTCAATCAGTACATGCTGCTTGGCCAATGGTCACATTGTTGATTTCATAACCGTAGCATGTAATGCACTTGCTTTGGCATGGTACAATAGTAGAAATATGAGACCAGCTCATTGAAGACTGCATGTGTAATGGTGAGGTGGAAGAGGCAAATTGCTGTCTGCATCTATCATGTGCTGTCATTTACCAGTTAAAAACTGTATCTGCTTACTGCTTCTGACTTAGTAACAAGAACAGTTTTAGCTAAAGACTGGTTTACAGTATGAACATTGCATCTGAAATAATTACTGTTCTACTAGTTAGGTACAGGTGGCAACCCTACCTGTAAGAAATCTGATTGACCTTAATGGAGGACACACTTTTTTTTTACCTGGTTTATCTGACAATAGCCACCTGCCTACTCCACAAGCACAAGGAGCTATGTGTGAGCCAGTTAGAATAGATATGCTTGAGAAATCTTGAAACTGATGATATTCAGTAGAACATCCACAGAAGTCTCAGAAAAGTCCATACAGGAAGTTTTCTGGTTAGCTGTAAGAGGAGACCAGTGTTCAGAGGAAATCCATGCTGATCTGTTATAGAAGAGTAAATTGTTGTGCTGTACATCAGTCTCAACAAGGGAGATAGCCTCTCTTCATGGGAGGCTACCTTAATGAGGGGTGCAGGAGGCTGGTACTTCTGATTTTGTCAAGGAAATGCCTATGAACTTTTCATTAAATGTGGGAGATGCACAGTATCCAGAAGTAATCCACATGATCAGCTGGTGAGGGAGATCCTAGTAGGAAACAAACTTTCATTCTTTTCCTCATAAAACCAGTATACTACACACGACCATCTGCATAATGTGAATTCATAGTTGACTCAATTTGAATGTTAAAATTGCACAGATTTTACTTGCAGTAGTTATCTCCCTTCATACAAAACTGCTTGGATTCATTTAACTGGAGACTAGATATGAAAATTGAGTTATAAAGCTTATTATTTATTTTTTGCATGACAAATGAATAGTTTCTTCTCTTTTGTTTACAGAAGTTAAAGCAATTAATCATCAGGGATGGTTCAATAATTATCAGAACCATTTCATGCCCCTACTGCAAGTTCTTGGGCTTGTTTAACATATTGAAAATTGGCTAAAAGTAGTCTACAAAAATGATTTTGGTTGTTTGTTTTCTTAATTTGTTGAATTTTTACAGTTTACAAAAATATCCAGAAATAAAATTCTGATTTATGGATTACTTATTTTTATTTTACATGTATCCACATGTAGGTGCTCTGATTGCCTGCTTTATATGCAAACAGTTTTCCAATAAAGAGATGACAGCAAATGATTTCCTGTGACCACATTAATCCTGTTTATACTGGTTGCTTTAATCAATGGCACTTTGATATTCATGGGTTTTGATCTTCTCTGGTCTGTAGCAAAAGCACACTGATGGTGGAAGTACAGAGATTGGGTACACATCCACACATCATTGTATTATGCTTTTGTGCGAGGTTTTGGCAGTCTTTCTGGTAAGTGGAAGTGGCATCTATCTGAATTTACCAAGGGTTAAATGGCTGAATTTTTTTTTCTTTCAATATCCTTAAATGTGCTAATAAAATTACTTTATATATTAAATACTTATAACTCTCTCAGTGGCATGATATCCTTGTACCAGTATCATTTTAAAATGCGAAAAAATAAATAACATTGAAAAAAAATTTGATTTTTTAAACTATGTTAATTGTGCTCTGAAGACTTGGCATATAAGGGAGAGAATTCTGGTGAAGGAGTGTAGCATTTAATTGTCTACTAAAAGGTGGTGTCAGTCCTGCATCACATTTGATCCAAATCAGCCAGGAATCCCCTTCCAGAACTTGTCATTCTTAGATATGTGACAAAAACAGGATTAAACTCATGCAACCAGCTGGTGGAGTGATAAGAGATCTGCCAACCCAAACGGAACTCTGCAGGAATTGAACCATCCCTTTATAGTATATTTAATTCAGGTAATGACTTCAGTTTTTCCTCAGTAGTTTGAAGGGATTCAGCCATTTTTAAATGTTCTACCAGGTTTGTCTTGGAAACAAAATCTGTTTTAATTTCAAGATTTAAAAAGCATCATTTAAATACATTTGTTTTGATAGCTTACCCTTATTAATTGTAAATGGTCAATGACCTTAGTTTCTCTAATATTAGCATATTATTTAACCTTTTTACACCCCCCCAAATGCTTTATTATTGTAAAGTAATTTATTGTAAGGTTAGTATATTTTGGGATTTTTTGGCAGATTCTTTCTAGTTCCAGACCACATGGAGACTTATTACTAAAAACATGATTTTGTTTGTGGAGTAAATAAACAAATCTGTTTTCTTTCAAAATTTTTTTAGCTGCAAATTAATTCTATCAGAACTGATGTCTATCTAAATCTGTTAAATTCTCAGCAGCTTCTCAGTAAATGAAAGGTTTATTAACATTAGGGACAGACTTTCTTTCTGTTGTAAAGGTAATGTGACATAAAGGTTTTATGTTAATAGAGCAGATGGATGGGATTTTCTAAATAAATCTTAATCTAATAAAGTAATAAAAGGAAACTTGCTTAGAGAACAAATTTACTGTTGAATATGTTGTTGCCAGAATGGATCAATTCTGGTCAATGTATGAATCCATTTCATCTACCAAACTCTGACTACAAATTTCAATCTATCTGGAGTATCTTTGAAGTGGACTGGCATTCCCTCACCAATAGTTTGAGTAAACCTGTAACATGGGGTATTCTGTTTGTATCAGCCAGTCAACAGCAGTCCAAGTTAATTCTAAGATCAGTCTGAATGAATTAACATCTTATGTCCTTTTTCTATTTTTCACAGAACTAATGATACATTTTGCTCATTGATTAATTTTAAAAACAGATGCTGCTGTGGAGCGGTAAGAGCTTACACACATGCACACACATGCATGCACTGTTGAGGTCTAATGTACAAAAGTACATAACTGGAAGTTTATTTAATAAAGAATGCACATATAGCACTAACTTTCTTAACCCCCTGGAGACAATAGGGCCAGCAAAATCCTGGTAAATAGTAGCAGTCAGTTTCTCAATAGCTATAAACTTTTAAGTGTCCAATTCAAAGGATTAATAGTAGCATGTACTGAAATAGTATTTAAGATGAGCATACTTGTCCATTTGTATCATGCTGTCATTTTCTTGTCAACACTGTATTTAACCTCAACGTTTATATTACCTATGTCCTCATTATTTATTTTTGCATTCTATAGTTTTATTTTAACTATTAGCATGCAGCCCTTTAAACAAATTGTTTGCATGTAAAGTTTGTCACTTTAATTTGTTTTTTAATACTAAAAAAAATGTTGGTTGATAAAAAGGAATATTTCAAATAAATCTATCAAATCACATTTAATTAATTTTGTTTTTGTTTAATTTTAAAAATACATGTTTTGTGATGAATTTACTATCAAAAGCTCTCTGGTTCAACATACTTCTGGACTGACTCAGCTTGCAATGGCTACTGTGCTGCCACCTATGGAGTAATAATGATACGTAAAATCACAGGTTTGTCTGAGAAGTGGTTTTCAAATAATGAATTAGACCAAAACTTGTGAAATTTGAGACTTTGACATATTTATATTATTTATAAATTCATTATATAAAACTTTATATGTAATGTACTAAAGGTTCAAATTACAAATAATCAAATAGGTTTCAAGATACAGTTCCAGTAATGTATGAAATTGTTTAAACATAGAGTTTGGAATGTGTTTATTGCTCCAACTTCTGGAGAAAACTCTGTGAACATTTGTCATTATGACATCAGGGCTTGTACCCAAAGATTGCACCATGAAAGATCAAGTCAGTCGGTATATTACATTAAATTCTCATATATGGAACTAAGCATAAATGATTTTAAAGAACCACTGGTATCTCTTAATTAACTACATAAGGTGTTTTTTGTTTTGTTTTGTTTTTGTATATTAGTATAATCTTTGAATGGGAATAAAACACAGGGAAAAAACTGAGTTGTTGACTTTGTCAAAGTAATATGACAAAAAGCAGCTTATGGATTGCCCTGGATCTTGGGGGGGGGATGTGTAAACAGAATATTTTTACTTGAGTGGAACATGTAATTTGACTTTAGAAGAGAGAACCAAACATCAGTTCTAAGGCCCTTTTAATTTTATTCTTTAGAAAATGAGAGTGGATTCTTTGGTCGCATTTTTGTTGGATTTGTATACTGAGAATTTGTTTCGAGATCAGATGGGAGAATTGTACGATTTAGAGGTAACGTGTAGAGTAAATGCAAATTAATTTTGATGAGATTTTAGTAAATTTAATCTTTTGAAGCAAACATGTATGGATACAGAAGCAGACTCAGAGTATTATAGGCCATCGGGCATAACTGTTCACTGGGCCCCTTAGTGCTGATGTCAGAGGCTACAAAGCACCAGATAAGGGGAGGGTGGTTTGGGAGTGTCAATTTCAAAAAAAATTTAAAAATTAGTTGTCTCAGACTGCATCTGGAGTATATTGGAGTATTCATTTAATAGAATTTATATGGGAATCTCTTGCAGTTATGGGCTCCTTGTAGCTATGGGCCCTCGGGCAGTGCCTGATTGACCGATGACTCAGTCCGCCCTTGTATGGATAATACCATAGATTTCCTGTCAAGGAAACTAACAACTTAAGTGTGCATCATACTTTTACAATATTATATGTAGCATCTGTATGGGCCCTAATGTCACTACTTTTTATACTCACTTCAAAAGAGTTAAAATATGCAATAGCAGTTCTAAAGTGGCAATACAAGAATATAAATTTTTAAAAATCTTATAGTAATAATGTGTTAAAATTGGAGTGACTTTATTGTTCACTTAAGTCATTTGACATTCCAGATGGTCAGATATGTTTTGCTTAAATGGTCTATGTACTGCTTATTTATTTTAGCATTTTAATGCATCTTTCTCTAATTCAACAGTACTGACCAGAATGTTACTGATTTTACTTTTATGATGAGGACATAATGAAATTGTGTGCTATTTATCAATAAAAAACTAGAGTGGTACAATATTTTAGATCTACAGTAAATGTTTGCAAAAACCTGTATTTACTTGTCAGTTTCGGAGCATTCAGAATAACTATATGAATAATTCTTCTCCTTTTTGCCTTTCTTAACCATGGCTTACCTATGAGTTCATGATGCGTCATTTCCTTCAGGTGGCTGAATAGTATCCCTCGTAAATAGGACATTTTGAAACAACTTTTTATTTAGTTTGTTATGCTGGCCCATAATTAAAAAATACCTGCCTCTCCTCCACACCACATTTAACCATTTCACCTTTCACAAGTTTGCAGGAATAATATTTACTTTAGTTCTTTTTTAAATATTGTTGTTTATTTTCCTCTTCCAATTAGAGTTGTCAGCGTTAAACTAGTTAAGACATCTTAGTGTTTCTTCTTTTTTTTTTAATTTGGGGGGGAGGCTTTCGTTTTTCTTGTTTTTCCTGTTATGCGATTCACCAACTTTAAATCACTTACATTTAGTACAATAAATAAATGTCTCTATTGTATACAGTATCTTCATATTTAACGGTGCTGTTCAGGGCTTTTGATCTTTAAGTTTAGATCTGTAGCTCTATTTTAATTCAATTTTCTTTTCAACCTCCTTTGGAACCCCTTATCTCCATTCTAAAATATGCCAGGCTTATCTAAAACTTTTCTTTGTTATTGACCTTGCTAGTGCCAGATTCCCCATATATATTACAATCGGCTGACTGACTGCCCGCCATTGATCCATCACAGAGAGAGAGAGACTAAAAATTAAAACGGAATGTGTGAGAAATTTGAATGTCGGTAATTATTCAAGGAAGAAGTAAAAAAAAAAAAAAAAAAAAGCCTTCCCACAATTCAACGCCACGAGAACTCGCGAAAGGTGTCAGCCAGCCCCAGTCTTAAATTTAAAAAAAAAAAAAGGCCTTCCCACAATTCAACGCCACGAGAACTCGCGAAAGGTGTCAGCCAGCCCCAGTCTTAAATTTAAAAAAAAAAAGCCTTCCCACAATTCAACGCCACGAGAACTCGCGAAAGGTGTCAGCCAGCCCCAGTCTTAAATTAAAAAAAAAAAGCCTTCCCACAATTCAACGCCACGAGAACTCGCGAAAGGTGTCAGCCAGCCCCAGTCTTAAATTTAAAAAAAAAAAGCCTTCCCACAATTCAACGCCACGAGAACTCGCGAAAGGTGTCAGCCAGCCCCAGTCTTAAATTAAAAAAAAAAAAGCCTTCCCACAATTCAAAGCCACGAGAACTCGCGATTGATTGCCCAGTCGGCAAAGGTGTCAGCCAGCCCCAGTCTTAAATTAAAAAAAAAAAAAGCCTTCCCACAATTCAAAGCCACGAGAACTCGCGAAAGGTGTCAGCCAGCCCCAGTCTTAAATTTAAAAAAAAAAAGCCTTCCCACAATTCAAAGCCACGAGAACTCGCGATTGATTGCCCAGTCGGCAAAGGTGTCAGCCAGCCCCAGTCTTAAATTTAAAAAAAAAAAAGCCTTCCCACAATTCAAAGCCACGAGAACTCGCGAAAGGTGTCAGCCAGCCCCAGTCTTAAATTTAAAAAAAAAAAAGCCTTCCCACAATTCAAAGCCACGAGAACTCGCGAAAGGTGTCAGCCAGCCCCAGTCTTAAATTTAAAAAAAAAAGCCTTCCCACAATTCAAAGCCACGAGAACTCGCGAAAGGTGTCAGCCAGCCCCAGTCTTAAATTTAAAAAAAAAAAGCCTTCCCACAATTCAACGCCACGAGAACTCGCGAAAGGTGTCAGCCAGCCCCCAGTCTTTAAAAAAAAACACAAAAAAAAAAACACCGATCCTCTAGTTAATTCTTATTCCCTCTTTCGACCGCTTCCGCCACGTCCGCGAATCGTCCGGAAGCAACCGTCGGTGATCCGAACTCAGTCGTGAGTTTTCGTAGCATTGCACTGTGGGAAGGGTTTTTTTTTTTTTTTTATCGGCAGATGGGAACCGAATTCGGACACTGCCGCTTTAATTTTGCCAAGCTATCAGATGACGCCGTAATTGGTTATCCGACGCGTTAATAATGCCTTCTATGGTTAGGAAAGATAACGGTAATAATAAATTCGGTCGCCAAGTGGTCCGCGTTTTCTTTATCGTGGTCGTGTTGTTGTTGGACCAAAATACGTGACCGCTTGCATGCCTAGCCTCGTAATTGTGAAAGTCACCGATCGCCCCCCCCCCCCACCTGGTAGGGGCCCACGCCCTTCACTCGCTCCTGTTTATATATCAGACAGGCCAGGCCGTCAGCTGCACTCGTGCGTAAACAGCGTTTCTTTTCTCCTTAGAAGGCCGTCCTAATTCTCCACAAGGTTAATCTCGGCATTCTTCCGGTCCGGTCCTGCTGCAATAGCTGTCAGGCCGACCGTCTGGTGGCGGGTGTGTGGAAAGTAAAGTAGGTGGCCGACATACAAAACCAGTTAACTGCGTGGACTACGTCAGCCAGCTCTTGGAGAGCGGATTCGCATCTTCTAATGCGATTTCTCTGGTTGACGGCAAACAGCGCGAATAGGGAGAACAAACAAGCACTGTTGAATAAACAGTCTTGGTTCGCACAAAAACCGGAAAGAAACACGTGTGTGTGTGTGTGTGTTTTGCAATAGTTTACTTGTACCATTAATTTGGAGAAAAGTTCTACAAGTTTCAACACTTACTGGTGGTACAGTGGTAAGCCACCAGGTTGAAGAGATCGAGCTCGATTCCCGCAGAGTACCTGGCGTATAGATTCCTCTCGGTTTTCTTCTTCTTCCCGCATCTGAAAAGGAAGAGTTCCGGTGAGGCTTTTCCTGCCGGAGTGATAAGCATCAGAGGTTCCGGGGGGGGGGGATTTCTCCTATAAAAAAGGCCAGAAGTAGACCTTGCACCTTTTGTTGTTGAGCGAGTTGGACGTCCAAATGCCGAGTCCTCCTCGTTACTGAGAGATGTTCGTCGAGCCGACAAGCGGCTCGGTCCACCCGACACCGTGGGCCCCAGGGAGTCTCTCTCAAGTCGGGCACCAAGGAGATACCGTACAGCTGTTTCACGCTATGGCGATCATCAGCGACAGCTCTCCTCTGACCCAAAGCTGGGATCGAACCCGGTACAGAAGCAACGGTCCCCCTTACGGAACTAACCCGCTACCACCTGCCCCACCGGGCCGGCTGTGGTTGTGGTTGGACACTGTGTGGCATTCGGTCGTGTGCCAATTTTGCAAGGTTGTGTGGACGAGATCTGCTTTTACTGCTGTTTATAAACTCGCTTCAAAAGAACTTAAAAAAAAAAAAAATACAAGTTAGCAGTTTCTGGAGTGCGATTAGTAACTTTAAAAAAACATTATTTATTAAAACTGTGGACTTTTGTTTACCAATTTTGGTAGACTAAAACGTCACATCCTGGTGGTAAAAGCCACAACTACTAATGGTTTCTCCACTTCGCGACGTGAGCCTTTCTTCCTAATGTCATCATATTTTAAAATAATGGCAAGACCTGAGAAGGGGCGCGTCCATTATGCATTAAACTCGTTAACATTTGTAGTTTCATGGTCAAAAGTTTACAGTCTCATGGCTACAAAATTGCAAATAGGCCATGAAGTGCAACACACTCGACGGCCAATAAAGGCAGACGGAGAGAATGATGACTTGTTACTCTAGAAGATAGCAACTGGTTGAAATCTAAAGTGAATTTATATCAGTTAGATTGTCCATAAATAGCGATAAATTGTCATCCGTTACCAAGCAGGGGTATTGGGAGCTGCGCGGGAAATAATGTCTTATATATATTTTTAAAGAAGGTTTTATATAAATTTGAACAGAAATCTTATTTGTTTAAACACATTGAATGAATATTTAACTGATGCTAATGACACATTTCTTAACATTCTATAAGCTGTAGACTTAAATTTAACTTTGTTCCATAAGAGCCTCTTTGTAGACAATATTTTTAGTTTTTCTTTGGGATGAAAAGCAAAACTCTCTTGTTTTGGACAACCTTTGAGCATCCAACACACATTTCCCCATGGGAAAAACATGGACTATTTGAATGAGTGCGTTAAACTAAGTGTAATCTATATGGTTTTTGAAAAAGCGGCCTTTGGTGGCCCCAAAACGGCCCTCAAGGCCGACGTGCGGTAACTTAAAACCCTGCCCAGATTCTGAAGTGCCTACACCCAAAATTTGGGGCCCCTAGGTACTATGGTTCGGCCGTGAAAGAGTAACAAACGGATGCACAAACACTCGAAAAATCTGATCATGAAACCGCTAGATATGTAAAATATTGATATGGTTAACGTTTCAGGAAGACATAGAATGTGGAAAAGTTTCTTTTAAGATTTCAAACTATGCTTATATTTAATGGCAACGTTCTGCATATTAGTGATGAGAGTTGGACCATATTTCGGTGCAATGTTTTGAATTTGCTGACTACCCTGATACAAGTGGAATGAATACCAGCTTAATATCAAATTTCAAATAAAATTTTAGTACTTTTTTTTTTTTTTGAATAAGATGACTAATTTTTTTCCAATGTTTATGGGCTCTAGATTACTGAATCTTATTTTGGGAAAACTCCTTAAAGGGATTTCTGTGTTCCCAAAAATGATTCATAAGGTGACTTTTTTTTGCTCGATACTGCATGAATTATACAAGTTCTTACTAGGAAATCAGTATTCCAAACGATGAAGTTTGACCAAACCATTCGTCGCCACGATTGCGTATTGATATGCCCACGTCTCCCACCAATATCGATAATAATATTAGAGTTCGATTATTTTGAAAGAATTCTTTTTAATAACTAATTTTTGTATTATAAACGCCAAGTTTTGATCTGTTTACATGTTTTAAATTTTGAGTGTCAAACTTTTCGCGTCCACACTTTATTACTAATAATAATAATAATAATAATAATAATAATAATAATAATAATAATATAATAATAATAATAATAATAATAATAATAATAATAATAATATCAAAAAAAATTTGAACTCTATCGATAAACAATTCTCTTGTCTTATTTCCGTAATATTTTCTCTGATTCTGATTCTACTTTTTAAGGCAGACATTTCGAGAGACACGAAATAATCCTTGTACTCTTAAAGGTCCCACTAAAATCCAAACAGTTTTAACATATTATTACTAATAATGATTCAAATGTAATTTATTTATTAAAATGATGGAATCCGTATAAGGTTAACTAATTAGATACTCTGATGCTAATACTTCAGAACGATATCTCGTGTTTTTTGTGATCCTTTTTGGGAGGAAGCAAAATAGTGACGTCAAAACCCATGCGCATACTATATACAGCGTGCGCACTATCTTGCATAACTATGACGTACACGAAGGCATTTATGGTCTTCCTAACAGGAGAGCTCTGATGTCGTCAGTGCATGTTTATGAAACATTTTTAAAAATTATTTATTAAATTTATGACATTTTCCATAAATGAATTATATATACAGGTATTTTATTACAAAAATTGCTAGTTATGTAGTAAACGCAGTCTGATTGCTAACAGACTTCTTTCGGCGTTCTTTCAAGTGCGCCACCTGAGCAATCTCAGATCAGGTGTACTTTTCCCTAAAATAAACCTGACGATGGCCGCTTACGTGGCCATAGAAGGATTCTCCAAAACAACGGTAACTGCCAGCACTCCGCTTTACATCTGGTAACGTTCACAAATATTCTGGTCGGCGAAGCTCTCCGTTAGTATTTAGCATCCCCCCCTTTCCCCCCTCTTCGGTTCACAATGCGCTATTTTGTTGTTAGAACTTCGCCGTATCGTCTTCATAAATATCCACTGGTTATAATCGACCTCAGAGTTCTGGAGTTGTTAAGATCAGCCGCGCTGACGTCATTGCGGAATGTCTTTGATACCCACAGTTATCATCTTCCTGGAAATCTATTACTACACTTCCAAGCCTCTGCTATTGGAAGTTTGTCCAGCTTTTACTTTGAAACAAAGATGATGATGATGATGATTATTATTATTATTATTATTATTATTATTATTATTATTATTATTATTATTATTATTATTGTAGTAATCTAAAGAAAAGCAAAATACAGTCTTTAAAACTAAACATCCTATAAACAAACAAAAAGACAAAGCGCAGAAAGAAAAGAGTATCGAGGTAAATAAACACCCTGTTATTAACAACTTACAGTGTATTACAGAGCGAATTCCCATTCACATACGCAATGCAAATGCATGGTTACGGATCTATATTCGGAGTCATCCCTTGCTGAAGGTCACGAGAGAGCCTTAAAGATGCTGTTACTGGAGCATCTACTTTTACATTTGAAGTCGGAATTAGCGAAATTAAGAATTTTTATGTCAAACAATTTGAAGTCGCGTGGCTATTCTTCAGCGATGTGAAAAGTAGAGTATTCACTTTACAACGTTTTTTATATTTATACTCCATTTGTTTTAACTATTGTATTGTTTGCTTTTGGCTAAATTTATGGTCTACACAGCGGATAAAATAAGCACTCGATCACTGACATTACTACATTTTGGTTCGTATAAGATAAAAACGAACGGTAAATTATAATGAACTGATGCTAAACATAATATATTCTACGAAGTTAAACAGCAAAAAAAAAGAAAAAAAACGAGAAAAATGCATGCATATATTTATTAGGCCTGTTATATAGAAAGAGACATTTCTCAAACTTTGCATCTTCTAAACAGTACAGGTACATTCTGAATGACTGAATGAAAAGAAGTTTTCGAAATATTTGTACCTTTGCAAAAGAAAAGCCAATTAAAAATTTAAGTTAAATGAGTTTGTCGTATTTGTCCAATTTTTAGGTGAGATCGGGACTAGTTGTTACAAGGCTAAGTTGTTACAGCCCAGTAATAAGCGTATAGATGGAACTATAATCGAAGGGAGAGACATATGACATCGATTATAGCTTACGGTTAATTAAGAATTACTTGTGTTGTAGATGAAAGAAAGAACGAATCGCTTTTGACTGTCAAAAGGTTGGCCGTTTTTTAAAATGTTCAGTACAAGACAAATTATTAAAATAAATAATCAGGTTATTGTCAAAGACAATAAAAAAATTTGGGATTCTTGTTAGGAAACATTATTAAAGACGATTTAAATAATTTTTTATATACGGCAACAGAAAAAGTTAACCGAATGATTATAATAAAAAGCTAATCACTGTCGTTCCTGTTAACAAAAATTACCTAAGCCAACCCGAATCAGTATATTATTTCAGGTGAATATTTTCCTTCGTGTGCGTGCGTGTGCATGTGTGTGTACGTGTACGTGTGTATGTGTGTGTGTGCGTGCGTGTATGTGTGTGTGCGTGCGTGTATGTGTGTGTACGTGTACGTGTGTGTGTGTGTGCGTGCATGTGTGTGAACGTGCGTGCGTGTGTGTGTGCGTGCGTGTATGTGTGTGTGTGCGTGTGTATGTGTGTGTGTGCGTGCGTGCGTGTGCATGTGTGTGTGCGTGCGTGCGTGCATGTGTGTGAACGTGCGTGTGTGTGTGTGTGTGTATGTGTGTGTGTGCGCGCGTGTGTAATCACTGTACTAGAGTGAAAATGCTATGACGACATTGTCGACATATTGCTCAGAGACCTGGACTGTTGCGGTGCCTCATCAGTTTTACTGTTGGATACCTGCTGCAGTAACACGTAAACAAGACGTCTATTTACAAAGATCTGCGTTTATTTGCTTCTTTTAAAATCACTCATAACGGCAAATTCTTGCCACGTTTGTTCAAGCCACATCGAGTGCAGATTTGTAAAGCACCTGGAATGTTCAAGTAATTGTTGGGGGGGGAATCGAGTTATAGTCACGTGATTCGTAAGGTCACAACGACCTCAGTTGGTGCAACTATTTCTAAAGATCAAGATGGTATAACGCGTCATGGAAATGTGAGAGGTTAATATCAGCGAAAAATATGATTAATCACTGCTGTTTTCGTTAGCAAATCTCTACATCGGGCTTAACGTAAGCAACCCCATGATCACACATGACTACTACGTCTCATATTATCTGTTTATGATTTGACTTTCAAATACCACTCGGGGTGTTTTCGGGTGGATTCCCCAGCCGCCTGCTATTCTACATCATTCAAAGGATCCGCGGGATAATGGGCCTAGCGGGGTGGGCGGGTGATCAGTCCCCTACCGTCCATCAGCTTAGCCTGGTCGGTGCTCGTGTCAGAACTTCCAAGTCATAGCCACCTCGATGTTGGTTTACTCTCTCTCCCCCCACCTCCAGTCTTCTCAGCAGTTCTACTGGGAGACCCCCCCCCCCACACACACAAACACACAAACACCACCGCACTCTCAGCTCCATTGCCTTGATTTCTCGGGAGCGTTAATTTTGGCTCGCGTGTACGTACTGGAAAGGGAAAACATCAAAGCAGGGGAGAAAATTTTTGAACCCTTAATTTTTTCCGGCGCAGTGCTCACAACCTGTATCGGTGTTGTTTTGTTTTTTTTTTTAATGCAACAAGTACAAAATGGATAATGAAGGGGGGAAAGTTGTTACAACGCCAATGACGGGTGGTGGTGGTGGCCTCTGGTGTCGCTATCTAGAGTAGCCTTTCCTTGTAAGGACAATGTGCTAGCAGGACTGCTAATTACCGAGTGATATCCATCCACCTCCCCCCCCCTTCCCGTGTGTCTGAGGGAAAGCCCAACATTTCCCATTCCAATTCTGCGCACCACTTACACAACATTCCGAATTTATCCTTACCGGCGCCCCCTCCCTTTTTTCCCTAAATCCAATTTCATGCGCATGCGCAATCGAACTATGCTAAACGCGTGGGGCAGTGTACAACTAGCACGATGGAAGCTTGGCCTACCTAGCTCGAAAATGTTTTATATTTAAAATATATACACATTAACCCATCCCCTCCAAAATTAAGGACCTACTCTCGTGATGCTCTGCCCTTACCAACCGCCAACCTGGGTTTTCAGTTAGTGAAAAGTTCCCGAAACAACACGAAAAAGGTGATTCTAAGTCCGTTCATCTGAACAGGGTTAACACAGGGAGGCCACAGAGATTCTCCTCTCCCCACCCCACTTCTATTTAAACTGAAACTTAAATATGCCGGCGTTTAATACGGATCTAATCCATTTTTTTAAAGAAGAGACGAGAAAACATACAAAGGAACGAGTTCTGGTTCATGTTCGGGTAGCGGCAAGATGGGCTTAGTTGAACCCATTAAATGTTCTCCCAGTGGGACCCCCGAATCTAACCGCACTCGCCCCCTTTATTACCATTTTATGCAACAAGCGCGTCGACGCCTGCCGAACGTGAGCCAGACTGATTCGAACTCTGACCCGCTGTGCGCCTACGAGTATTTACTTAGCGAGGAAACTTAAGGCATATCGCATGCGTACGTATTTAGTTGGATAGAGGCTTTATCCCTGCCAGCACTTTTACACGACCGAACGGGGGTTTAGTCAGAAACGGAGCGAAGAACCGTCTCGACACGAATATTCTCCACCTCGACTAGACTGAGCAAGTGCGAGCACCTTTCGGTGTTGACACACGTACATAAGTATAGTACATTTTGTTATATCTGCAAAAAACAAAAGGTGACTACAATGAAATGCGTTTTAATATTTTACGATGATTATAAAAGCCATTATTTATATTTGCATCTGAAAAACAATCCCTCCGTCGTGGCTTTTAAAGTTACTAGTACTCTTTTCTTAATTAGATTGTGTTGTTCACAACATCTGTATACTTAGCAACGAATTGTTTAACTGTTCTTTAATCACTATTTACATAATCATTTTATTTATTATTTTTTTTTTCATGGAGAATGGAGGTTTACACCCATTGTAAGTAGAACTTATCCTAGTATCATCAGTTGCTGATGGTTTTTACAATGCCACCAGAAGTAATGGTGCAAACACTTTTTCCAATTTTAATTATTCAAAACGCAATAAGGAACATATGCACCCCCCTAAAAAGACATAACTGTTTATGTATGTTATCTTCTGCTTTTATTTTTTTAAATAAAAAACACTTTTAAAATTGCTTATTAAATTTCGAGTTGATTTTTATTCTTAAAAAAAAGTACAGTCAAACCTCCCATTACTGAACATCTTTGGGACCGACCAAAAATGTTCACTAATTGGAGGTGTTCACTAATCAGAAATTATGTTGAAAGATGATAAAACATCAAAATATGTATGAAATTAATCACAGATTTATTGTTAAGGACATGAAATAAAATTTTTATCAGAAAAAAATATGTACACAATCTTTATACACATGAAAAAGTGTAAAATAAAAATGTTCATTGTATATTATTCATTGTTTGTTGCATTGTGAATCGGAACTCTTGAAAGGGACCAGGTGCTGGAGGTGAAAATTATCTTTTTGTTAAATTACAAATAGAGGGCTGTGGTTTCTTATTGTGTGATATGGCTTTAATGAGACAATTGCCTGATGACTGAGTATGGCTGATATGGCTGTAGTGATATGGCTGAGTGAACAAAATGTATGTTCACTAAATAGAATGTCATTTGTATTAAAATTTGATATTTGGGACCAAGAAAAATGTTCACTGTTCACAGTAGAGAGTGGTTCACTAATCAGAAAAAAGCCTAAAATTTGCAATGTTAAAAGATAGGCGAAATTTGGGACCAGGAAAAAAACGTTCACTAACTGGAGGTATTCACTAACGGAGGTTTGACTGTAGTCTATCATTTACGTAACATTGAAACTGTTGAGGTTTTGATTACCTCCCCTTTAAGCTATTTTCAGAACAACTTTGGAAGATCACACGTTTGGTCGGTGCCAAAATTAGATGTTTATAAGAGAGAGAGTGAACTTGAAGAGTAAAACAATAATCTCCACCTAAGCTAGAAACTAGGTAGACCCTAAAACTGAAATGTGAACAACTACCAACCAACCCTACTGATCAGATTATTTATCTACCAGCTTCACGAAGAAATTCCATTGCTGCAACAAAAAGAAAATTATCGAAAACCTGCTGAAGTATTTGCGGAAGGCGTAAATTCTTTATACCTCACTGCACACATCTAAGTTGATACAACTGAAACCAGACACACAGATATTTAGGGACATATATCTATGTTCTAAGAGTGTGTGCAGCCGAAGAACCACACTAGTTTTCGTTTCCTGTTCAAGGATGGCAGAAACCAACTGGCAGCCTCCCTCACAAAGATAAAATCTATCTCCACAATCCAATATATATATATATATATAATATTATGTATACACACAAGGCATTCATAATGGTAGACTCACCAATAAAATAATTAATCAAAAATATTTTAAATTTTGATGAAAAAGTTGTGTAACAAACTTTGAAATTTATTTATTTTTTTTTTTTAACATGTGATATTTCTAACAGTTACATGTTTGTAACCGTGCACTAATAAACAGATGTGTGTGTGTGTGTGTGAAATATGGCACATTTTCCTGGCGACCCCACAACGCTTTACCGCTGGGTCTGAACGGTATAGACAGGAATTGCTCTAAACCGGATGTGCAGCCATTACGAGATAAATTGTATCCTTAAAATTATTGCAGAACCGGCAACTCTTCCCTCCCCCCCCCACCCACCTCTGAAAATCAGGAAATTGCTCACGTCACTTTTGACACTTAGGAGGATGTGGCTTCATTCCTCCTATTCCCGCGGACACAGCAAACAGGCTCGCTCCTCTACAAGACGGAATCCGCTGTTGGCAGAAGAAGCACCGCCATGAATGACGTCAGACAAAAATGAGATGCTATTCCCAGCGGTCTGCGAGTCAGAGCTCTAGAAAGACCATTTTTTTTAAAATGGTATTAAACAGTGATATTGTTCGAAATGGCTCTCCTGCACGGCGCGAAATAATCGCAGGAAAGCGAAACTGGTCTAATAAAACAACTTCTCATCAACATTTTAAACAATACAAAAAACAACAAGAAAAACTCCGTTGTGAAGATGGACGGCAATGATGTCGTTCAAAACTCAAAAAAAAAAAAAAGTTTGTTTGCCCTGGTGAATAAATTATTAGAATTAGTTGATTTCAATTAAACTATATCCTTTCGCACACCGGCATTGACATCACAACTCATCTACCTTAACAATATATGCGTCCCCCCCTTTTATTTTGGTACTCTTTCACGGCCGAACCGTAGGCACCCCAAAGGCCCCCCCCAAAAATTTGGGGTGTAGGCACCTCAAAATTTGGGCAGGGTTCTCAGCTACCGCACGCTGGCCCAAATCCATCCCACCCTGCGCCTGGTAGGTAGGTACATAATACATATATATATATATATATATATATATATAGAGAGAGAATATTTTTTTTTATTTCCGACTTGCCGTAAATGAATTCTGCTTAGCAGAAGAAGCATTTTTTTTTTTTTTTTGCGAGACAAAAGTAATCCGCACTGGTATGTATACAGTATTATATATATATATATATTTTTTTTTTTAATAAAAAAAGACCCTCTCGATTTTTGTTTTACTCCATCACCTAGCAGCTGACACGTTAGCATTTTTCAAAACATTTAGAAACCAAAAAAAAAAATTCAAACGCCCGACAACAACCCACGTTTTTTTTTTTTGAACATCGGTAAGTCACGTCTGCTACTACCCACCCACCACCGCGGAGTCGCCATTTTTTTTTTTTCCATGACGTCACCAGGAATCGGGTCTCGCGCGCGCGTGGAACCAGTGCATTGTAGATAAGAGACAAAAAAAAAAAACAAAAAAAGAAAAAAAAAAAAGAAGAAAAAAAAAAATTTGCTAATCTATCAACGGAATAATAATATGCGTTGTTGTTCAGCGTCGGTGGCCAGGCAACGAAATGAGGATTTTCAGGGTACTTCTGCACCAGTTTCGTTACTATCTGGACCACTATTCTCAGTTCAACCCGTCTCCGCTGTCCATAAAGCAGTTCATCGACTTCGGTAAGTCTGGCATTTTACCTCCTTCCCGCCGGGAGGGCGATTGAGTCCAGCTGCACCCCGCCCGCCCGCCTGGAAAGGCCCCCATATCCGCCCCGCTGGCTTTCCTCTTCCAGATGTTTTCAGGAAAATGACGGAATAAAGATGCGCGTTGCCGGCCGGCTGCCCATTCTTCCTCCCTCCCCGTTCTATTTCTGGTCGATCCCGCGCGTCCCCCCCCCCTCTTACCAGATTTTGGAAAGTCAGAAGGTCGTTAACGATACCCAATGATTAATTAATTTATATACGTACACACGTACGCACAAATACAAGGGGAAATGCGTGCTTATTAATACACACATCCACTCCTCCTCCCCCAACCCAGATAGCCTTTCTCACCATTGGCAACTCTCCCTACCTAACCCGACCGCGAGGCATCTCGGGTAATTCGGAAAAACAACAACAAAAACACCCCCCCTCCCTCCTTTACTCCCCCCCCATCCGATTTACGATCACAACAAGCGACCACGACCGTCGTCATCGTGATCATCGCTGGTATCAGATAACACTCCCATCGCTTAAAGAGGGGTGTGGGTGAGTGGAGGCGGAAAGCAGCGACTCCTCGCTCCGGTTCGTGTTTAACCTTGCGTGTGTCAGGAGGCTGAGGATGCGGCTGACGAAAACGCTGCTGGTGTTCGCCCGTCGGGCGGCGGCGATGGACGCCGTCAGTTTCGAGAAATACGCATCTTTCAACCCGTCACCCGTCTCGCTGGAGATCCTGTTGAAATTCGGTAGGTACTTGTGGTGGTGTTGGTGTTGGGGGGGGGGGGAGTTTCTAGCTTTTAACCCTCCCCCTCCTCCTTCCTCCCCCCTCCATCTTGGTCCGTCTGAAGGCTGTGGGTGGGGGAGGGAGGGAGAGATTTGGCGATAGACCGGTCGGGTTTTTGAAAAGCTACCATCACTCCACCGGTGGATAAAGTTTGCTCGTGCCCCGGATTAAAGGTTCAGCCTATGATAATGCTACCAGTAGTAATAGATACTGTATTTACACGTGACGAAGTTTTGACAATGGTCCTGCTTTACACGGCTTTGGAAAACCAAACAAGCACACACACGAGAAGGGAGTAACCGTAACCGTCATTACAGTCCTCGTTCAGCAGTCAGTTCTCATTTCTGCTCACCGTCTTTTTCTCTGCTGGAAATTCTTTTCCTGTAGATTAAAACTGGCATAACATCGTATATGTTTACTGTCTGTTGTTAATTAGCGATTGATTGATTAATCTGGGTGAGAGGGCTGATTGATTGGTGATCTATGCTGATAGCTGTTAACCTTTACAGGACAAAAGTTTATGGGAATGGATTGTAACTGCTAAATTATATATATATATATATTATATATATATATATATATAACCTTGGAATTGAAGTTTGTTCTGAAACTATACTTTTTGCAAAAGAAAAAGGGCGTAACAAGTGTTTCCAAGTCTGTAGTGCTTGAGTTCATATTTCTTCATATTTTGGTTGCGAAGGAATAAGTATTTTAGCCCCATTAAAAAAAAAAAAAACAAAAACAGCAACAACTGTCAATGAAAGCTAAGTTAAATTGTTGGGTAAAAACAAAAATGAAACGAGTATGCAGAATGGCAAGTGTTGCCAGACTAAAAATAATCCGACAAAATGACAGTGTCAAGGGGCTTGAATAATGCTATTGATCCAAATAAGAGCTTGTATGTTCTTGGTGTTGACTCGTATGATTTAGCTGTTGTTGTAGGCTACTTCTAGCTGATCATGAAACTGTGGCAGACTTGTTGACCACAAGCATGCCTCTATACTATGTCCAAAACACATTTAATCTGATTTAAGTCTGGAGATTGTGCAGGCCACATGATGCAAGGAATGTTGTGGACCTAGAATGCATATTAATAAGATGCATGTTGTAGATGGGCATTATCATCCACGAAGATGAAATTGGGACTTTGCTATTTGGTCTGAAGGATGACAATTTTGTTTTCTGTATCTGATACCAGTCACACAACCTTTTTAATGATGGCAAGATCACTTCTTTGACAGAATGGGCTGGCATTTAAACTATCAAGTTGCTCACACCAAATTGATTATGCCCATTGGTGGAACAGTTAGAAAATAGTTTCCAGCTTACCTCCAGACTCTAGCCTATCTATTGTTGATGTTTAGATGATCTAGACTGTTTATAAAAAGAATATGGTGCCAACCTTTCAACATCAAGTTGTGATATTGTGTCACCCATTGCATGTGTAGCTCTCAGTGATGCCTTACATATCAGTGATTTTCTGGACCATATACCACTGGTGTGAAGCCAGTTGTGAACTGTCTGTACTGAAATTCTATGGAGGTTTTTTGGAGTTCGTCATGCCAGTGCCTGTTGAAAACTTTATGCTGTCATAATTAACAAGATAATAATTTTCACACGGTAACATGATAATGCTATAGTATGGATTGCCATGAACATTATACTGGGAAGCATTGATAGTCTGTCATCCCTTCTTAAGTGGTCTATTTTCACACGGTAACATGATAATGCTATAGTATGGATTGCCATGAACATTATACTGGGAAGCATTGATAGTCTGTCATCCCTTCTTAAGTGGTCTCAATGACCTGAGACACTTTTTGTGTTAAATAGTCATTTCAGCAGAATGATGTGAGCTTTAGAGTGATTTAAGCTTTCTTAAGAAGGTGCTTTATTGGTATTGCAGATGATATTATCTCAATTATATTGAGCATGCTTGGGATGAACTGGTCATCAGACCCATAGGCAGTTTTCCATAGCACTATAGCAAGAGTGGAATAAGCCTTTTATTTAGTATGCAGTGCATATAGCATAACAAGAGGTGGCTTTGTCAGGGTACTGGCTTGCTAGATCCCTGGTATTTGACATTATTTGGAGTTTAAACAAAGAACTATGTTGTCTTGGGTTCATTAAATTTCAAACTCTCTTTCTGCCAATTTTCACATTTTTGTTAGTGTTTAAAGTGTTAAGTATATGTGGAGTATAAGTCATATTGGCAAATTCTTTATATATTTATTTCCTTCATCTGTAGATAAGCTGATTTTGAGTATAAGAAGGCTATTTCAACTGTGGTAGTTAGTGAAACTTTCAACTACTCTGAACAATGTGTAAAATCCTTTGTAACACTGTGGCATCATATCATTGTCTAGAGTACTTCAGGGCTCATGAATATTAATGAGCTATTTATACATATAATTGAACTACTTTGTGGGACAATCTTTCAGATAAATGAAGTTTTGAAATGATATTTCAACATGTTTATAATCATGAAGAGTGAAACTGAAGGTGGTGTTATCTGTTTGTTTTTAGTCATTGCTAGGTGATACCTGTGTCATTTGTGCTATGTTGAATTGCCTACTTTAAAAAGCCAAGCATGTCAATTTTATCTATTTTGATACTTTTATTTAATTTTGAGATATTATATTGCACTTAAATCTAGAATTTCAACAAAATTTCATTTTTGCTAGCATGAGTTGATATACAGTTCTATTTCAAGTTATCTGAATTTAAGGTTCTCAACTAGGCCAACACAGAGGTTACCATGCTCATCTATTCTCTGATTGGATAATATGGTACACACCTTTTGGAAAATTGCCAGGGTGAATATTGCACACCAACAAAAGAAATATAGGAAGGAGTATAAAGAAATGTAAAGACAGTCATCATCAGTTGAGTTGGCCTTTAACCTCAGTTTTACAGTACTAAATCCATGATGTGTAGTGTGTTGGGTTATCACACATTTCTCTAGCTTATTTTTAATGTTAGTTTACCTAGCTTTGCAGCTGTGAATTGCGTTTTGGAATTCTGTTTTTTCATTGTTTGTAACAAATCTTTTGCTTTACACCTGTCCCTAAAACACACCTTGCTGACACTGTATTTCCTGTGCGCAGCCATATTACCACCATTTTCTTCATGAACTTAACAACTTCCAGCTTAAAGGCTATAGCTTAATTTTACCTAATCTCAGAATTCCTCCCATAGAGAATTTGTTGATGGCGGTGAGCACGGTTGTTATTGATTGGGCAATTTTGCTTGCTTCAGTGAGCACTTTAATGATGAAATGGTGAATTGCTCACCCAATCAGCAAATGTTCTGCACAATAATTTCTGTAGTCTGTTTCAAATGAACAATTTTTTAAAAATTTGTTCATTAAATAAATTTTAATGATTCTATCCTAGATAAATTAAAGCCTGGATGTATAGGGTGAAAGAAGTATCTACTTATATGCTGAAAAATACAGCATGTGTTAATAGTCATAGGTAAGAAGGCAGGCTGCTTATACTATTTGCTTGCACAATTTGCCACACATTTCCAAGGTTGAATCAGGCAAATTGTTTCTAAGCAGTAAAATACCAGTGCTATATATTTATTATCTTTGTGATTTTAACGAAATGGTACACAGAAATGTTATCTATAAATCTCCAAAGTTCATTTTGTCATCATCTGATAAAGATAAACTTTACTTTACTGAACTACTGATAACTTAATTCCAGTACTTTTTTTTTAGTAATTTTAAATTTAATTACCTTTCAAAACAAATATTTTATACATATCATTGTTAAGAATTTTTTTAATACTTGCTTTTATATTTGTGATTAAATTTGAAATAATGCAGTTTTTCTTGATTATTACACTTAAGTGTATTAGTAAATCTCTTCTATTTCTATTTTTTTTGGGGGGGTGCCCCTAAACAAAAGAGCCAAAATTTGTTTATTATTGTATCAATGCTGTTCCAATAAATTTAATAGAATATCAGCTTAGACCCTTTTCTGAAAAAGTTCTTACTATGAACCACTTTGATGAACCAGTTGTCTCTGCCGTCATTAGTTCTAAATAATAGACATGTTAATTTAATAGTGTGAAACTTAGATTATAAAGTTTTGCTTGACAAGCTACTAGCCCTTTGTCTCAAAAGCCACTTTGTACTGCATCTTTCAGGGTCCTTAGAAACTAAAATACAGAGCAGTCTAATGTTCATCTTTGACTGGACAGTAGGATACTGGACCTATTAAAGAAGTACCTTTATTTAAAGTTTGTTTTTTTTTTTTTTTTCAGATGGTTGGTTTTGATGATTTTAGATAGTCTATAATGAATCTCTTCTTTCCAGAAAGTATAAAAACCCTTTTTTCAGACTGAATAAAATCTGATAACTTGTATATCTTTCATATCAGATGAAGGGCTTGCATCAGTGCGTAACACTTATTTTAGTAGATGTGGGTGGTTAAATATTTGAATTTCTATTTAGAGGGAAGCATGCTTTTAATCTTGCAAAGTAGCATGGAAGAAATCTATGGTGCTCAAGTTTTTGTCAAGGAGATCCCTTTGTTGCTACACATTGAGTAGTTCCTAACCAATCTCCTATTTAGTTGTGAGAGCAGACTGGAGTGCTATATAAAATAAAAATTACCTGGCGATCATGCAGATGTAGAAGAAAAAAGTGTTTATATGCATGTGACCTAGAAGGTACTTTATAACATGTTGGAAAAACTTTTGAATTAGAAGTAAGTCGTATCTATGTTAAGATAATTTTTATATCATATCAAAAAATACAGTCAGTTGTATTTATTAATTTTTTTAAAAAATATAACTGGGTAAATCAGTGCTGACATGGTGTTTGCTAATAGGTAGCTGATAACTTTAAAAAATAAATTGCTGGTATTTAAAGAAAATAATAAAATATATATATATGTGTGTGCAATTCATATGGTTCGAAAATTACATGCAAATGTTTTTTTTTTTAAAGTCAGGACGGGGCATTTGGTCAACAATGAAAGTAATGTCGCTGTTATCTGAATGAAGCATAGAAACAGGTTGGCGGTATACCAGTGACTTAAAAAATTGTACTTATGAAATGCTTTTGTTTGAAATTTGTTCTAATTTGAATATAATTTAAAATAAATGTATATTTAGGAGTATTTCGATTAAATAAATGCATGCAGATAATTCTTACACAATATAAATTATAGAAGAATTGGTTTTAGTGTAGCTTATTTACTTCCAATTTGAAAATTAATGAGTACAGTGCTGATCTAATAGATCAGGTAAAATGCCAATGAATAGGATTTTTGAAACAAAGTGAATGCAATGTCGCATTTACTGAAGTCAGCATTTGGCAGTAACATTGTGAAGTCCAAAGCAACTAAGTGTGATTAATAAGGGTAGAAATGGTTGTCTAATGAAGACGAGAGAGATCAGGTAGAAAGATGAGAATAGTGGATATGGAAGATAGAAAAAAAAACAAACTGATATCAAGTTGCTGAAAAGTTACTGCTGGAAAGTAATGAATGTATTTCAGTAGATTGCATGGCATTAGTCATAAAGGAGCCGTAAAACTATTCCAAATCGAAATATTAAAAAAGCAAAAAACTTAGTGATTTGGGATAAAGTTTAATAGTGATGAAAGTAAAAAGAATCTTTTTATTTTTAATCAGATAGTAAAACTTGGGTCCGGAGGAGATGAGTTTGAGAAGTGTTTAGTGCCAACTTTTACGTGGTATTCAAAAAGTTCTGTTTTAGATTGTATGACTTCTAAAAGGAGTTGGTCAACTCAAATTGATGGGAATTATGGATGTATACAAGAACACACTGGAGAGAAAAATGTAACTGTCAGGAAAGAAATTGTTGGGACTAAATTATATTTTTTAGCAGGACAATAATCCAAAACAAATAAAAGGTGAACAGGCTGGAATGGCTAACAGTCTCTAGATCTTAACTTGTTGAATGAACTATGTGAAGATAAGAAGCGAAGAGTGAACCAGAGAAAACCTACATTAGCAAGTCATTTCAGAATTATCATTGTTAACAAATGGAAGTTTTGAGTATTGTAGAGAATTTTATCCTTTTCTCTGTGCTGAGGTCATACCAATCTGTAAGCTTAAACAGCTGGTGCCAGAAATTTTTTATGTTGCAGTAAGCAGCACATAATTAGTATGAAAGTGTACACACTTTTTTGTTGTATTTTCTACTAAAACAAACATCTGGTGACATACACTTTGCAGGTTTGTAAATATATGTCAGCAGCCATCATTGTCCAAAGATTGATTACTTCTGAGGTAGTTGAACACGATTTTGACTCATTGTACAATATGGTTATATTTATATAAAGTCATAATTTGCATCAGGCTCTTCATTAGATTGTCTTTTTGTACTAAAAAACCTTGAGAATGATTTTGTAAATTAAAAAAATGGTTAATTGCAATCTGTTTAGTGAAATAATTTAGGAAATAATTTTGTTGGTGCTTAAAAGAAAAGCAAAAAAAAACAAACAAAAATGAAAATTTCTGCTAGTTTCTAATCTGAAGTACATGATGGTCCATTTAGAAAGATGGACATGGTTACTAATCTTCTTTTCTGGTGTGGTATTTAGACTGGCTATTCTTATCTAAAAAGATTACTTTGATAACAGCTTCTATAACAATTTCACAGGAAAATCTGCAGCAATTAAGGTTATTTTAATTAAGTACCTTCTTCTGACCAGGAGGCTTTGTTTACTATTGTTCTCTTAAATAACGAGAAATGAAGGAGATTGGAAGTCTTTCCTCAACGTGTACCAGTCGCATCTCTACGCATTTTGAAGATTGGAAGCAATATTTAAAAGAAAACTGTGAACTTTAAAATCAGGTCAAACTTTTACGTTAAAATTTTTGTTGTCTACTTGAAATATTACTGTAACAAGTGACTGACTTATTTTTTTATTTGGGAACTCGGTTTACTCTTGCTTGAAATAAAAAAAAATTTTTTTTGATAGCAACTGTCTCTTTTTTCTAATTATGGACAATCATCTTTGATTAGGTGCTTCATTCTTGAGAGTAATTGAAAGAAAAGCTTCAAAAAGTAGTGGTGGTCGTAGTATTGTACATCTGCTTTGTTGGATCCGGGAAGTTGCTGTAATTGTTTATTGTTTCCTAATTTCTAAAGTTTTGCCTGCTTTTTTATTTGTTATTCCAGGTAGTCAAAATGCTTGTGAGAAGACATCATTTATATTTCTACGCAAAGAACTGCCAGTACGGCTTGCTAATATCATGAAGGAGATTAATCTTCTGCCTGAGAACTTGTTACGAATGCCATCAGTGTCAATGGTCCAAGGATGGTAATTATTTGGAATCTTTCCTTAGCTGCTTGCTTAGTAGGGGTTGTGCTACATTCTTTTCCCTTGTGTGCATGTTGCTGACAATAAAACCAGATAAGGCTAGAAAACAAAAAAAAGAACAGTGAAAACCCAAAGACAGAAAAGAGAGATTATACTTATGGTTGTTGTAAGGTTGAAGGGTGAGAGATAAAATGAGACTTCAAATTTTTCTTAGATTAAAATATTTATCAGTTGAAATGAATACATTTGGTGTTTGAAACTAAGTCTAAAAAAATTTTTATTACATGCTTCTGAGAAATATATTTATAATAAAATATTGAAATAGCACAAGAGGAACCCTAATCACAAAAGTATTTGTGCATGGCACTGAGAAGTGGTCTGAAGACTTCAAATCATGAAGATTGAGACCACCACAGAGTTCCAGCTAGCCCTTTTTAGCATGGCGCCACGCCATGCCTCTGGTCTACAGCGCCATGCCTCTTTGTACAATGCCATGCCCCAAATGGTGCAAAACACAAGCCCGATTTTCCTTTTTGTACAGGTATACAACCGCCGCATGCAGAACTTTTTGAGCGTCCCCTGGCGGGAATTTTCCAGCCGCTCTGCGGAGTTGTAACTTGTGCTCGTGCGCATTATACGCCATTTAGTTTACGCTTCGAAGCATAGCACGAGTACACAAAAGACCTAACAAAAGAGCGGCAGTCTTAAGAGTATTTTTCTTCAACGTTTTAACATACAATCTAGCCTAATTCAAGGTCGTCAATTAAAGCTATTGCATTTCATTATATTATGAGAACTTGTAAATGTATATATACATGCATTGACTTTGTTGCAAATAAATGTGAACTTGTAGGTTTGTATGATTGCATAAGTTAGTAATACTTCACTTAACACCTACATCATACTAGTATTAAACTGTTATTTATCAAATTTGTCTTGTCATTAATGCAAATAAATGTGCCCACAATACCATGCTTCCGCACCATGACTGCACGCGATGTGCCCTGTTTTATAATATTTACCATGCCCGTTTGAAAACCTAGCTGTAACACTGCACCATCTTTTCATTGCCCAAAGTAAGTCCAGCCAGTATGCTGAATTTTGTCTCTATAAATGGGAGAGTGAAGAATATTAGGACTTTTTGGTGCTAATATGGTTGGCTGGGTGATCAAAACCAGGGCACTTTTTAATATTTTTTTAAGTAGGCCTAGTAGTAGTTAGTTTAATTTACATGTTAAAATAATCAGAGAGAATCTAAAAGTATTTTTTTTTTAAATATAAAAGCAAAAAAGTAAAATAACTTAACATAGTTCTAATATTAGATTTGTTTATTATCATATCAGATCATAAAAGAAGATTTTCCATGTGGGTGCAGTCCAAATGCCCCCTTTATTTTTACCCGGCTGACTGTCATTATTTTCTCACATAGCTTTTAAGCTCTCCTACTTGCCAGCTGAACTCTTAAGCTTAACTTTCCTGATTTGGTGGCTGAGAATCCATAATTGGCCAGGCACCCAAGAGTAGTAGTTAGAAAGGTAGGAGGGGTTATGCAGCCATATAGTAATAAAATATATTCTTACAAAATAATTATTTATAGCTATAGTATTTGTTTTTTTTTTTTCCACATCTAAATTATGCTACTTTAAAATATTTTTGTTTATGGCCATACATCTAATTTAAAAAGAAAAAGAAATATTTTTCTTAAATTTACATTAACACAATGTTGTTGTAGCATTTAGATGCTTTATAATTTTTAAAATGCACAATCCTTTGGGATGTCATTTTTAACTGTCAGATGCATTGTATGAAAAGTTTTATCCTATAACTACTAGAGCCACATTGAAAGGGAATGACTTATTTCTAAGTCCTGTATTTTAATGTTAATTTTGTAGTTTAGTATTTCATTTATAGCAACATTTTGTTTTTTTAAGTTTTGAAAGGAAATCAGAATCTTTTCAAATATTTAAATATTTTTACCTTGATTTTAATGGATTTAATTAATTTAGTCATGCATTAGTGTTTAGCATTAAATAGCTTACTGGAAACAACTGGTTTTAATCAGTTACTACTTGTTTACTGACCTTTTTGAAACACTATCTTGCTAAGAAAACTTGTCCTTGTCTGATGTCTTATACAACTGTTAGTGTTCTCATGATAATTTTTTCTTAGCATTTAATATTGGTGCATGTGACTCTTATATTAATCATAATGAACAAACTTTTTACATTTTAACCACTCAAGTATCAGGGTAATTACTTTAGCATACACCACAGTCATGTGAATATACGTACTTAATGTATATTGCAAACATTGTAAATATATAAAGCTAAGCTGTTTTGCAGTGCAGGGAAATACTGATTATAATTTAATACACAATAATATATTTATTTTCTTATCAACATAAATGTTTTTGGAGGGAGGGTAGAAAGTACAACAGGATATACAATTATTTAACTAAAATATTTTCAGTATTGTCATAATTACTGCTAGTGACGGAGCAGTTGACGAGCATTAACTTTTGATCTGTATAGAAAAATAGAACTGCAGGTATGAAAAGCAGATATTGAGCAATATTTTTTAAATTAAATTTTTAAAAAAATTATTGAGGATAGAAAAATTATTTGTTTGTGTTCAGGTGAAAGTACTGCATTTGTAATAAATAGGAAGTGAAAGCTGTTGAAACTAAATTGCTGATTTCTTATTCATGATGTAGCAGAAACCAGCTTGGGATGTCTTCACATGTAGTTTTCACTGTTACAATGGTGTTAAAATCTTGGTTCTCATGACTCAGCAACTCCTAAGCATTTTTTGTTTTTTTTATGTAACATTTGTTGTTGGGAATTCTTTGTGAAATGAAATAGCTATGCTACACTAACCAATTTTCTTTGAATTTCCTCAACACTTTATAAAAGTTACAGACTGACTGATGTTTGTGTTACTTTACTTTGTCAACATTGCAGTTTGTCTTTTGCTGGAGAGAAATTTCTGTAGTTCTAATAGATATTGTAAAAATGAAATCAGTAATACTGATCATCTATTTGTTGCTACAAAATTTAAGTGCTGAGTAATGATAATATCGTAGAAAGTGGATTGTTTTTGATTTGATGTTGCATACTGTGTTTATGTTTATTCCATAGCTAGATGCTACATTAGAAAAGTTAGAGCATTGATTATATTGCTAATACATTTCAGTGTTTACCTTTTTTGGAAATGTGTGAAATAAATCTTTAAAATTAAAGTAAGGTTAGGGTGGTGGTGGAATGAGTTAACTAACATCCAGTTATTTTTATGGCAAAAAAGTCTTGTTTATTTAGTTTTTCTCTCTCTCTATTAAAAATAAAAAAAAACAAGATTTAATAACTATAATAAGATCATTCATTTACTTTGGGCTAGAAAGGGTTAGGAAAAATTTGCATTATTTTGTTCTGAATGTTTGTTAACAAGCCTAAAGATAAGCTTTCAGCCACTAACCATAGGCAGATAAAGAACAGTATAGGTTAACATATTACCTAGTAATACCACTAAGTTCAGTCTCATTACTCTCTTCCTTGAGAAAATCTTTAATTTTAAATAGTATTATCTCTCTAAAAAAAAAACATTATGGTGTTTGTTTTATGAAATTTAAGATTATTTCCAAATGTATCAGATAAATGTTTTAGCTGCTCTTGAGCAATAATCTGACTTGACAGTAATGCTGTTTTAAGTGCATTTATTGTGTTTGAGTTCCCTTCAGTAACAGTGGAGTTTTTCCCCCATTTTTTTGGATTTGTTTCGTGCAGATATTGTCTATCGCACCATGGTCCAGTAGCTATGGCTTTTTAAAAAAATCTTGTATAGAAAAACTTGATTATATTACTAGGATGTAAACATGACAGCACCAGCAGCAGTACCATTATCTTTCTTCAGTGCATACACACAGGTCTCTTCTATTGAAGAGATGTGCTTAAATATGACGTCATGTTTCCAAAAGTAAAAAAAAAGTTTGCACACTTGAAAATTCAAATTTATTTTCACTTTTTAGAATAAAATTTGCAATGGACGGGGAGGTGGGGGTATATGGTGGTCAATTATATATTATAGAATACCTACAAGTAATTATTTTTGTTGTTTTTAAAAAAATTTTTTCAAACTGCACAGTAATGTATTTTAGATTAAGCTTTGCATATTTATCAACCAAAGTGCTTTTGTTTATACATCTCAAGGGGATGCTTTTGATAAATCTTTATTTTAGATTCTTGCAATGTGTGTCTACTATTAATATTGTTCACTCGATAGAGAATAAAAACAACAAAAGACACTGGGATTTAGAAAAAGGAAAGTATGTTAAGATATTTCAGGTTTTTTGATCTCTTGAAAGTCTGCCTTACTATAGAAAAGAAAAGTCTCTAATACTGTAGTTATGCTGATGCCATAATAACCTATCAGACCAGTTTATTACATTTACAAAGCGACTGCGTGGAAGTGATGAAATTGCAGATGGTTCTTTTTTTCTAAATCAGTAAAACATTTTTTGCTACTATTAGAATATGGACAACAATGTTCACTGAAAAAATTAAAAATAAATAGTAATTTTATAAATGTTGCATTAGCTGCTGTCTTTTGTGAAGCCGTGTAGTCTAGGTATCACTACTGTCTGTTTGCGTGTTTGTAAATGTTTGTGCCTCTGGGTAACACAGATATTCATGCCAGATAGATTGATTTATGCGGCTAGCTGCAGTGAAGAGTGCTTGTGAACTTTCCTTACTAAACCAGAAAAAAAAAAAAATAGATAAACCAGTCAGCTGCTGGATTTCATCTCAGATAATTGTTAGCTGTTCAACTGAGCTAAATACAGATTTTTGGAACTTACCACCCTTTTTCCTGGTATGCTTGTAAACTAAATAGTAGCCACGAAGGGGAAAAACACTGTTAGTTAAATTTCATGGAATGTATTTGTGATATGCTCTGGTTTGTCATCTGATCTTTAAACTTCACTTTAAGTTAAAGACAGGTGCCAGTTGTTTACATTTTATTTAGCACCTGTGTTTTTGAATCCTTGAGTTTTAACAAAGTCATCCGCTTGGGCTATTCTTGCATCACTCTAAACAATAACAAATTAAAATTTTTTTTTGTTTTTTAAATTAAAGAAAGGTATTTGGTTTTCTGACATACTGGTTAAATTGGACTTGTAAATAATTTCTCTCTCTCTCTCTCTCTCTTTTGGAAAAGAAACAATAAAATTTCAAATTTATATAGGAATGGTTTAAATTAATTTTTTGTTATATTTAATTTTCAAAAATAGTAGTCTTCTCAAGATTATTTATTTCATTGGACTTTCTTGTACTGAATTCTATGGTATTTCAAACACTTCCTTATAAGAAACCCAACCTTTAAGGGGCATGTTTTGTTTGGAATATGGTCAAAAGGGAAAAGAATGTATTATTTTTTTTAAATGGATAAATAGTTTTGTTGTTGGGCAAACTTTTAGATAAGAAATCTGAGGCAAGGCTTAATTTTGTAAGATATTTGTGATTACTAATAGTTATTAATTTAAAAACAAAAACAAAAAATACATGCCAAAACAATCTAGGTGCCTTTTGGGGAAAGTCCAACTTCATTGAAGGGGAGGTGCAGGCAAAAATGTCTGGCTGGCTAGGTGTAGGTTTGTTTTAGTAAGAAAGAATATAACATGTAGCTTATGATTTTTCTTAAAAGCTACAGACAACTGAAGACTATGAAATGCAAAATAAAACAAAAATTTAGATTCTCCTTCTTTTCAGTAGCACTTCATTAAGAAATTTATTTTCTCAAATTGTCAAGATCAATCATCATATGAATTCTGTGTCATTGTTTATTTTAATAGATTGAGAAGAAATACTCTGCAAGTTTCCATTTTATTATTTTTTTTTCGGTTTTAAAGCTTTGCTTATATTGTGGGTTGTGAAATGAGATGTTGTCTTGTATCTAGTTTCAAAAGCAACTTTAAACAAGTTTTTGGATTCTTTTTGTTGTTGTTACAGGTACCGACAAAGTTTTAAAGAAATTCTTGCATTTGAAAATACAGACCAAGATGACAGTCACATGTTAGAAAGGTAAACACACATTTATTACTTTCTTTTTGTTTCTGGTTTCAAAAACATTAACCCTTTCAACTATCTCTCCTTCTGCATTAAACAAAAGCTTCGTTAGTAGCACAACCAGAGAATCTCTTTCTTTTTTTAAAATAATTTTTCACTGAAAAAAAAAAACAATTACTGCTAATAATTTGATAGAGTCTTTACAAATGCAATATTTAGATATTCATATCTTTTGTTGTTCAAATCCGTTGCCAAATCTGCCCCCTAATAAAAAAAGTGATTACTGGAATATCTGTATCAGTTTTTTTTTCTTGAGGTTTCCTCTTTAATTTCTGTATAGAAATCCTCTCTCTCATTTGTTTGTCTGCAGCTACATATAGCCTGATAGGGAAACACTATGGGAAAGGATGATTTTTAGCTTTTGTGCATATTTAGAAAAATTGGTATGCACTATATTAAGGAATCACTTATAACACCTTGGGAATTTAAAACCATAATAAGGAATATGTTCACTGTTGGAAATATTTTACACTATTAATTAAAAATTTTTCTTTATTATTTAAGAGGAAATACAGTAAATGTTTTCTATATACCTAAAATATAGATAAGTAGATAAGGGAGTTGGCCTTATTATGAATTAAATTCCCTTGAAAAGAAGAAAAAAAGAAAAAGTTGGCTAAAATGGGGTCCAAAGAAAACCCCATGACAACACCATAGCTTGATGTATAGTTTGCTATAGAACAAGCATCAGTGATAGGCGAGATTAGTAACTGGTGTAATACCACCTCAGGTAACATGAGTTGAGGTAAAGAAATGTGCTACTATTGTTAAGATAGAAATTAAGAGTATATAGCAATGGAACATTAGTAAATAATTAAAATCAAAGCTGCACATAATTTTTGATCTTTAAAATTTTTGAATTAAAGAAAAAAAATGAAACAGCCTTAATAGTATATTGGTTGACAGAGATAGGCTGTAAAATATTAACCAAAAAAAGCAGCTGTTGATGATATAAAATGGATAGGGAAACTGTTATGAAATTTGGTAAACTATAAAATATGCCAAGCTGAAAACCAGCCATCTGATTTGATTATATATAGTTTCTGAAATAATATTTTTAATGTTTATGTGGCACTTCTTTAATATATTGGAATTTATTGGAATCAGATAATATAGTGAAAACTTTTTTTAACCCAGATTTGGTTAAAGTCAGAACACCTGCACCTTTTATCAGGAGATTTGGAGAAGTTATGTAATGCACGCACGCATTCTCTCTCTCTCTCTCTCCCTCCCCTCTCTCACCCCTCTCTCTCTGTGTGTGTGTGTGTGAGTTAAATTGGGAAAAGTAGTAGTAAAATGACAGAAGGTGTCAGAATCTTTAGATAAAGTTTTTAACTTCCTTACATAAAATTAGAAAAAATGGTTAAAACAAACTGTTTGGTAAAAAAAAAATAATAGAGCATATATCTCGAAGTCATTCAAAACAATTATAATTATTAAAAATCACCTTAAGATACAACTGTGTATAAGAGAACAATATAGTCAGAAAATTCTGATCTTTTAAACAATTTGCAACAATATCTTAATCCTGTCACTACTGATTAATGTAATGATTCTGGCCAGATCTTCTACTGATTTCAAGTTATGAATCATAGAATCTCTGCATTAAACATTTCAAACCTATTCTTAATACATGTTTTCTGTTCCTTTATTGTTATTTTAATTTTCTTTATTTTTCTCTATAAAAAGTACATAAATTCCCTCCACTATTATATTAACTTGTGCTTTCATAGTGCACTTTATATTGTTATATTGGTAGTTGAAAATGAATGTAAGTAATGCTTGAAGTATCCTAGGTTTGTATGTTTTTGTAATTCTGTCTTATGTCGACTGCCACTTTTCTTTAAAGTTTAAGTGAGGTAAATACAATAAAGAATGTCAACATTTAAAATTATAAGCTGCTTTTGTCTTTAAAAATTTTTTTTTTCTATCTGTCAGAGAGAAGATTATATTTTTGTGAAAAACAAGAGCTAGGTTGAAAGTGCAGTGTAGTTAGCTGGATTTAAAAGGGTTAAATTAAAGTTTAGCACTTCCATGTAGTAAATAAATCTCTTTAGGAATTGTCAGTGGTATTTTATTTTTAATATAATAAAGTATCTGTCAACAGAAAATTTACTTTACAAAATAATCTATTTTACAAAAAATTTGAGCATTCTAAATTCCCATTCTGCAGTTGCTCATGCTCGACCCCTGATGGGTTATTGCATCATCTTAAATTCTCACCGCTTTCTTGGTTCCTGCTGTGTCATGCTCTGTACTCTGTTTAATATTGATTTTATTTTGCCCTCTCAATGCCCTCAAACAAATGCAAAAGTGATAGTACTGAGTGTAACAATGCTAAAAGGAAAGGTAAATTGCTAATTATAAAATAGAAGGTGAAAATTCTGAAAAAAAAAACTGGAGCAAGGACAAACAGACAGTGAACAAAGTGTGTGCCCAGTATGGCTTAGAAACCACTACAGTTTATGACTTAAAGAATCAGCGAGAGAAAATATTGAAATTTTATGCTAATAGCAAGTTACAGAAATTCATAGCTCCAAGAAAAAAATCTCAGTGAACCTAAGTTCTCCAGCCTGGATAAAGTGCTATACAGTTCAAAGAAATAATTGCCATTTCTGGACCAATGCTTTGTGATGAAGCTAAGGAGTTTTCATGAAAAATTGAAAATTGCACAGCACTGTGACTTCACTGTGGGTTGGCTTCAAAAGTAAAAACAGCATGGCATTCGATGCCTCAAAGCCAGTGGAGAAAAAAAGTCAGCAGGCAAAGAGGCTATGGAAAACTTTGAAGTGTTTCACCAAATTCAAGAGCAGAATCTGAGCTCTGAACAAATCTACGATGCTGATGAGATTGGCCTTTTCTGGTGGTGTACACCAAGATACACAGTGGTCATGGCTGAAGGAAATTAAAGACAGAGTGACTGTGTGTGCGTGGTGGTGTGAGTGACAAGTCTACCTATCCTCACATGTAGACTTAATAACATTGAGAGCATTAGAGAATAATGAGATAAGTTAGTTTCTACAAATAACTATTATTAATAACATAGCCAAACTGACTCTGGTTTATTACATGCTTTTCTGGACAGATGTTCAATATAGTATTAACTTTATGCAGTTATTCATTTTACGGAAGCCTCTTGGTCCCGAACTTTAGTTGACAGATACTTTACTGTATTACATTTGTGAAAATTGGTTATGTTATCATAAATGGTGATGGTCTGAGACTGAGTGATGATTGTGGTTATACATAAGTAAAAAATACTGTGGTTAAAGAATTTTACCAGCTTTTGTTAACCATTATTCTATCAATTTGAATGGGGAAAAAAAAATTCCTTATTCTTTTCATCAGAATATGATTAGTTTTATTTTTTTATTAATTATTTTTCATGATTGCATTCTTAAAAAGACAAAAAAAAAATTATAGCTTTGTTATTTTCCAGTACAATTATGTAAATTATACAGTCTCTAACTATTGGGCTTACATGCACTGGCTTGTTATGGGAGCCAGTGTACTACTGTGGAAAACTTAATACAAGAGAATTTTCTTTGATATTGAAAAACAAACAAACTTCCTATAGGAAGTATAGCAAAAAAGTACATCTTATGAATAAATTTATTCACAGAAGTACAGGGGATTTTAATTTCTTTGTATATAGACCTCATGTAATCCTGCAGATTATCTATGATTTGGTTTAAACTTAGATGACACATGCCATAGTAGAGAGTTTAAACCAAGAAGAATCACTAACTATATGAGGTCAACATATAAAGAAATTAATCCTAAATTATTTGTTGTTAAAAAAAATTTTTTTTTCATTAGGTATATACATTTTTTAAATGATGGTTTATGGAAATATTCTAGATTTTTGTTAGTTTTAAATGAGCAAGCGATTTTCTTTGACAACATTCTTGGGTCTATTGTTTTTTGTTTACATTGCATGCCATGATGGCAATTTTGTCTTAAATCTGAATGGAATAAAATTTGTTTTGCTTTTCATATCTTGATAATTATCAAACCACCTTCCTTTTTCTTTTCCAGAATAAAATAGCTATTTGTGATTTAAGTATTATTAACTGTGTTTAATTTCTGATAAGGAAAATGGAGACTGACTTGATGATGATAAAATAAAAGTTCATCACTACACAATAACATTGCAAAGAATATCTTTAACTTTATAAAATGCAAAGATGGTTTATTACTGATGAAGATCTTTTTTTTTTGTAAAAGAAAAGATGGATACATTTTAAATATTACTGCTTCTCTCTTTCTTGGATACATGAATGATTTTTTTCTGGTAATACATATAAGATTATTGGTAAGCATCTCTTTAGTTTTAGGTAGACTACCTAATGATGTTTATGTGTATAATACCTATGTGAACCAAAAAAATTTTAATGAAATAAGTTGGAGTTATCAGTTAAGACTCGACTAGGTTCAAGGAAACTGCAGTAAACAAACTAAAGTAGACAACTTGCATATGGGAAAATACAATTATATAACTGCTTATCAGTTTAAACTTGACATTCTCAGATTTTCACTTATCTGGAAAGAGTCAAATTACGAATTTCTACAGGTGTGTAAATTTGATAAAGATAGTATAAATGTAGCTTTTGTTTGGTCAGTGTTAGCAAGGATAGCTTGAAAGACTTATAGAAGTATTGTCTTAAAAACCAAGGCTGCTTTTTATTAACTGATGCTATACAATTTCATCTGAATTTTAATTTTTAGCCTTAGTCTGCAAAAAATTTGAAATGTCTTGCACAAGTTTTACTCAGATTATATTTTACTTAAAATACACCTGTTTTTCTTGTTTGCTGGTGATACTAACATTTTTTACTGTACAAGTTTACTCTTGGTTTACTGCTAACTGGACCATCCCTTACTGTTAGGACAGGTTGATTTTTGTTGTTGCTGTTATAAAGCTGTTTAAAAGTTTGCCTTTAAAAGAAAAGAAAATCAAATTTTCGGTCTCCATTTTCCACATTTGAATTAGACATCTTGGTATTTCAGACAAGGCACAATAATGTTTTAACTATCTGGAATATTGGAACGAGACTGTAGATGCAGAGGTATTGGTTCACACAGGTGCCCTTCTCCAACCTTGTGTACCTATTTTTTTTTTTTTTAAGTAACACTTAACGTTTTAAATCAGCAAGGTTACACTTTTATTTGAGTTAAATAATTTCAGGAAAATACAGGCAAGCATCAAAAGTATACTTGCACAGACTATTGTTAATTAGGACATGATAATCTCAATAATTGTCTAGCTGAATGAAAGTTTCTTGTTATATATAGTCAAACTGGATTTCTCCCTCTCCTCTCGAATATTGTTGTTTTCTTGTATGAATAAGAACGATGATTTTGGTTTGAGAGCTCTCCAAAAACAGACAAAATGTAAGAGAACCTACAGGGTTAGAAATCTCTATCGTAGAAATAATTTTTTACCTGAAATATTCTATGAAATATTAATCTTATTAAAATAAAATAAAAACGCATTTGAAGTCTGTTTTCAATTAAATTTTGAAGAAAAAAGATATGGTATTATACCTATCATTAAACAGATTGTGCATGTAATGGATTTTCCAAATAAGCAGCAATTAAATTCATGTCTTTAGTAGAGTTTACAATAGTAGCTGGTATTTCAGAGGTAAATAAATGGCTACTAAAATATAAGCAGTAAATTAAATACAAAGACCGGCCACATAATTAGTTATTAAATCTGATAGGTTCTTAGGTGTCTAGACTGGATGCAGTGACCCTGTGTTTGCAAGAGTAGTAATGTTTAGAAAAGACTCAGAACTTTCATTCTAAGCCATTTCATCCTACTTCAAAAAAGCTATTTATAATACTATTGTGTGTATCTTCTTTCTTTCAAAAATAATTCTAAAAAGTAATTTAAAAATTTTCATATTTAAATAATGTTTATGAATCTGAACTAACCATAATTTACCAGCACCAATTCTATTAGTTGATACTGATTTCAAGTTTAAAAATAAAAGTTGGTTTATTTTGTGATTATATGCTAGGGTTGTTGATTATTATTAATTATTTTAAAAAAAACTTTGATATTTCACGTTTCTAACCCATTATTTTATCATTTAAATAAAAAAAAAAATACCAAAATAGTATAGTATATGTACTTTTACATTAAGTGGAAAACTATTAATTAAAATAAAAACTGATTTATCTGTCATGTGAAGTGACATGCAGCTTAAATATGAAATTTATTTATAATGATTTAACCCTTACAATACTTGCTAGGTGTATTTGTGCAAGTATATTTTTGATGTTTAGGATTTATAATGTCCGATAGCTTTGTACTGAGACATTTCTGTGATTGGTAGTTTTATATTTTCCAGTTTCACAGAAAGGTTGGTGAAGATCAGGAACAGGCACACTAATGTGGTGGAGACTATGGCTCAGGTGAGCCAATATTTTCAGAAAATTGTCATCCTGAGATTGGACTGACTAAAAAAACTGAACTTGAAAAAAGTTTTATCTGGTGACAGTTATGTTCTATTCCAGATCACTACCTGAATAATGTCGGGATGAATAGTAATTGTGCATATTGCTTGTAGTGCAATATTGTTCTAACATTTTTTTAGACAGATTATCTTTAGAATAATATTTTAAAAGTCTGGAAGTCTCTTCCTGTTATTTGCTAAAATAAATGAAACATTTTATATTAGAAATTCTATGCATATTTCAATTTTTAATGATCTAATAGATGTATGGTTTTAACCCAATCACATAATGATTAGGGTGCATGTGTGATATATTTTAACACAGTATGAATTTAGAAATTTGTCATATTGATTACAGATTGTTTTTGGGCTGATGTCTTCTTTTGTTATCCCACGTACATATGTATCATTTTTAATTTAGTGAAATATTTGGTGATGTGTTTGTTTTCTGTAAAATTTGGATAGGAGGGAGATTATACAAAATATATTTTTCATTTATTGGGGATTTTCTGGAAAACAACAGCATCTTAATCAAAAAAGTGAAAACATTTTCCTACAACTTTAAAAAAAAAAAGTAGCAATGAAAGTGAAGACATTTATGAACCCCTCAATATTCATTGGTTTAGAATGTAAACTAATTCGGTATCCTTAAGGATTAGAAAGAATATTTTTCGTATAAAAAAACAAAACTTAAGAACAGTTCAAATATACAGAAAATCCTATCTTTTAAAAATGCAGATAATCTTGCTTTGAATGTAGATTATGCAGCTTGTTATTGTGTGTGCACAACATGACACTATAGTTACATATTTTGAGGAAAACATTGTTGCTCTGCTGACCAGGATAGTTCCTCCCATAGCCTTTGCACCAAACTATTTAATCAACTAATCTAAACTAAATCACCACTTGAATATATGCACTGTTCATGATTGGTTAAATTACAGTTTCAGATCCTAATTCTTCATGTCTTACTCAAGTGCATGGGTAGACTTGGCTCTAAACAATGCTTGTGATATTGAAAAACTGATTTTGTTTTCTTGGCTGTCTCCTTTCTCTCCTGTTCCACACAGCTCATTAGTGGTAGATGAGAAATAATATAGAACAAGTAAACACGTCAGTAGAAAATGAACAAAACAACCGTAAGCTGGAGGAAACAAGCAGCAGCTGCTGAAGACAGATTCTAATTTGTGACTAATTTACAGTTGACGAGAAGGGAAGAAGTTGAAAACAGTTTTTTTTTTTTAGCAAAAGTGTAATTGGTGAAAAAATAACTTCCTGAATAAATGAAATAGAAGTAGATGGTGTTGGCTGGGTGAAGGTGCATTATTCAAAAGACACGAGTATATTCACACTTACTTGGAAAGGAAGTCGCTCCCCTTTCTTTTTCTTTATTGTTTTCTCTAAAAATAGAGGCGGAAAAAAACCCAACAAAGGTACAAAAACAAACTTGCCATACTTTTCAGAAAAGGAAATAGAAAAATGTTCAAAGGAAATCTGATTTGAGGACTTGTCTTCACTGATAACATGATAGCTTAAAAATCAAATTTGAAAAGAATTTCTCTTTTTGTCTTATCTAATATCTATTTTTTTCTTATCTCAGCTTTAATGAAAAACACATGTTGGTGTTTCTATCATTTTTTGTGATTGCCAATTTCAATATATAAAAGCAGATCTCCAAAATTTCTTTTCTTTTATGATTCCTTTTTTGTTCTCTATCCTTTCCATAGTATTTTAGTCACACCTATTTATTTATTTTATTTATTTTTCAAATAAAAAACTCTGTTTTGTTTATTTTCCATTTTGATAAAGCAAATTTCTAAACCATATTATATGTCGCTATCTTCCTAGTAGTTGTCAAGTAAGCTTTGGTATTCATGGCTACGATTCCATCATCATCATCATTTTTGGATTTGTGTTATAGTTCAGTACACAATTTTCTGCTGGTGCATTGTCAAGGACTGTGTTAAATACTGGGCTGCTGATGTAATTGCTGAACTACCTAGCATAAATGAATTATGTTGATAGCTACTAAAGGTTGCTGATACCTTTTGTTTGACAAAAATAGTTTGCCTTCTACCCTAAACAATAGTTTATTTTGCTGTCTGATTTTTCCAACATTATTTTAATGGTAACCAAACAGGAAAAAGCATTAGATATAGTAATACTCTTAAATTGCCCATATATTTATCTCATAAGTTGTGAAAATGGTTTGACATATTTAATTAAAGCAAATTTTTTTGGCTTTGCTTTCTCTCATGAGTGCTAGCTTAATAAATGTGCAAAAACAAACCTGTTTGAAACAACAACAACAACAAAAAGAATTTGACATAGCTTTTTTCCGTAATCTAAATTCTCTTCACTGTATAAATGTTGGCCTTTACTAATCCTGAGACACCATCAGAAATTTTTATATTTAATGTGAAAATTATTGCTAGATGGTTGGCAGTAGTGTTGGACACAAGTGCCTTATGATAGAAATTTTACACAAATAATTACCTAACAGGAAAGAAGAGAATAGTCTGTTTGGAGATACTGTACATTGTATGCAGTATGCCATCCAATATAATGGTATTTCTTGGAACTACTCATTATTTTCTGCTCACAATCATTAGTGCATTTGATATTTTATTTTCTGACATTGTGTAATGTTTTTGTGTGAAATTATGATTAATTTCTCAAAGTAGCTATTTTTATTTTATCTATCCATTATTGTGTGATATTAAGAAAGTGAACAAACAAGCTGGAGATCAGTTTGAGGGTGTTTTTTGTCTTCTCTTCATGTTTGTGTCTACTTCCAATACAAAAACACTGGATTTTTAATTTGACAAAATTTAAATGAACTGTTGTTGAATTACAACTGTCTAGCTTCCACTGATTATCAGGTCATGATGAGAGTGTGTCATTTCTGATGTTGATTTTGAATAGTGATTTTTTACTCAAAACCAAGATTCTAAGTTAATAAGTATTTATCTCTCTCTCTCTCTCTCAAAAAATAACTCTCTCTGTCTGTATACTAAATGAAGAAGGTAACATTTGAAAAATGCAACAGAAAACAATTTTCAGATTACATATTGTGTAAAAAAAACTGGCTGCAGACACTTGGTTGATGTTCAGTGTTTCAGTTATTGGAAATGCTTTTTAAAATTGTCAGTAATTTGAATAATCATTTGTATAAAATTTATTATATTTATCTTTTTTAAAATCCAATTTTATTGGTGATGAAAACTTTACACGGAAATAAAAAATATTATTAAAAAATTTTAAATATTTGATTTCTTAAATTATCTTTATTAATTTGACAGATGAATCAAACAAATACTTGTTGTTGTTTTTTTCCTTCAATAATAATAATAATAACTGTTCAGGTACTTGCAACAAAAAGATATTTAGAAAAGAAGAGTCCAATTCTGTGGTCTTTAAATCATCATCCTTTCGATATGGAAAATTTTGTTGTAAAGATGTTAAATAAAAACTGGAGAGTTTGCTAAATTGTGGAAGACTTAGTGTTTGTTTCTATATCTTTCATCTGTTCACATGACCAGAAAAATGGTATATAAAAGTTTAAGCAACTCAAGTGTACACACTAATTATATTTGTAGAGAGGTCATTTAAAATCAGAGGTGTGACTTTGCAACAGTTTTTTCTCTCTCTTACAGGGTGTGATGGAGTTGAAGGAAACCCATGGAATGGACAGCAACATGGAGAACCGAATTCAGTATTTCTTGGATCGATTCTACATGAGCAGAATCAGCATTAGGATGTTGATCAACCAACACAGTAAGTTATGGTGGAATCATTACTCTCTACACTTAACTTGGGTAGCTGATGTCTCTTCTAAGATTCTGTATTTGACACATGGTTTTGTTTGAATGAATTTTTGTAAATTATAAACTCAATATACATCAAACTGGTAGATAAAAGGAACCAGAAAAACAGAAAATTCTGCAAGTCACTGGCAAACATCATCATCATCATAAGTATTAATAAACATGAATTTGATTAGTCTGAAAGTTTTTTAAAATCTATTTATTTTGTTTGTTTACTTACATCATAGTTCATTATGCTTGCTTAAGAGCTCTCAATTTGTGATAAAGAAAGAGAGGACATGCTAGATTGTTTAAAGAATAAAATAGTAGTTTTTTTTATAAATCTAAATTAATGTGTATTTTTGTTTGAAAATAATACATTTTACCTCAAGTTTAGTTTTAATTTTCATGTAAATTTGTTTGTATTTTATTAAAAAGAAAAATCTAATATGTATGCCTCCACAAACTCCATGTTTATTTCTTTTATTGTTGGGGATAAACTTAACCATTCTGTTTGAAATAAAGTACTACTGTGTGTGGCCTGAATATTTTACTGTTTTTGGCTTTTCTGCTTTGTGGTGTCTGTCTGCAGGTTAAAACAATCTCTTTAAATTTCAGCTCTTCTTTTCGGCTCTCAGCTCTCTCATCATAGACGCCACATTGGTTGTATTGATCCACACTGTGATGTCCTAGATGTTGTTAAAGGTATGTTAAAATTGGATGAGCCCCTCTGCAACTTGTCACACTCTTAATGATTCTTGCCAGGTGCACAAGAGTCTTGTTTTGTTTATTTTTTGTGACTATATGGTCTGAAAAATTTTAAAAATTTGTTATACTTAATGAAAAGGAAAATTATAGAGATATTACAACAATATAAAAGAAACAAAAAGACTAGCAAAAGTGGGAAACCAATTGGTGTTAGATATACCACCAAAATGTGCTTTTTAAAAATTTTGAACACTTCCTTAGATAAACTTTTTTTAAAACAAGTGTTGCATTGCTCAAATAGAATGCTGATGCCCATTTACTTTTGTTTCAGATGCATATGAAAATGCTAAATTCCTTTGTGATCAGTATTACTTAACTTCACCTGATGTGGATATATGTTGCCAAAAAGGTAAGTGAGAGAGAGAGAGAGAGCGAGCTCCCTTTTTTATTTTTCCAGCTGTTCCGCTGATGTGAACTTGTTTTAACAGCTCTGTTATTATGATAAAGAAAAAAAGGATAGCATAAAAATAAATAACATCCAAAGAATTGTGTAGCAAATACATCTTTTAAAGTGCAGGCTGACTTAAAATTTACAAATGTTTGTTGTTTTTTTTTAAATTTTTTAGAAAGTTTGTGAAGAAAGATGAATGAAAGTATTTTGCTAGAGAATGATATATTAGAACATTCTGACGATCAGATTTTATTTGTTGTGCGCAGATTCTAAAGTAGGTTGGATGAAAACTCCTTATACAGGGTGGCTTTAAAAATCAATTTATTTTATTGATTTGAATTTTTTAAAAATAGTAAGCAATTAACTGCATACAAATGATATAAATACATTGACTTGTTTAAATTTGAGTACAGTCAACCCTCGTCCAATGTGGTTTCGTTTATACGTGCAAAAATAAATGTGAACAATTATTTGCAGAAAGTGGAAAATTTGAATATGCACGGCACACCAAACACGCTACAGCTATAATATTAGGAAAAATCGTTATGGGAGAACAATACTAAGTATTACTATCAATGAATTATTTTCATTATTTAGCATTTTTCTATAACTGTTTTTCCTAATGTTTTTTTGTTAAAGGTGCAGACAGCGCACTTGGTTTGTGTCAACACTGTCAATGTGTTGTTGGAAACAATCTGACAGAAAAGATACAAAAGACCCTCTTCCTTTCACCTTAATAATGATAATAGTGATATTAATAATGGCTGTCCATTGTAATGTGTTAAAGGTTTGGAAACAATGAAAGGACTTGCCAGAGATGACAAATATATTATTCAGTATCACTTTTTTAAGCACTATTTTTCTATTATTATTATTGTTGTTGTTGTTGTTATTTTTGATCCCATTTATCTCATCACATACAGCCACCATGCGCATGTAACTCTGCCTCAGTTTTGCTTCCACTGTTACCGTGTTGAGTTCAGTGCAGTAGTGTCTGTTTATTTTTGTCGCGTTTTACCGTTTTTTTTTTTGCAATTACCCTTGGCCGACAGTATGGAATCCAAACGTAAAGCATCTCCAAGTGGTAGTGAAGCAAAGAAAAACTGTAAAGTTATGACATTAAGTGAGAAAATTAAGATTCTGGATAAGTTGCGTGGTGGAATAAGTGTAGCATCAGTTGACCTTGAGTATCACATGAATGAGTCTACCAAACGTACCATTTGAAAAGGTGAAGAGAAGATACATGCAAGTGTTAAGGCTTCTGCCTCTGTAAGTGCCCAGGTATCTCAAGTACCTAGAAGGAATCCTTTTATGGAAAAAATGGAGATGACATTGAATGTGTGGATAAGTGAACAAAAAAAGCCCTGTTATTAATGGCTTAGCTATATGTGAGAAAGCTCTTAGTTTGTACGAATACATGGTCTCCAATGAAAGTGATATGCATGCGAGTGATTTTCAGGCAAGGAAAAGCTGGTTTGCCAACTTTACATGATGCTTCAACCTGCATACTGTGAAGCTGGGTCAGCCGATCATGAAGCAGCTGCACGATTCAAGTCGTGGGTTCCTTGAATTTATTAAGGAAAAAGGATATGCTCCTGAACAAGTATTCAGTGCAGATGAGACAAGTCTCTTTTACAGGAAAATGGGCAACAGGACATCATCAAGTAGCAGAAGGTAGCACCTGGGTTCAAGGCATTTAAGGATAGGCTATTTTTTTGTGGGAATGCCTCAGGTGATTTCAAGTGCAAGCCCTTGTTAGTACGTATGCCATTCTGAAAACCTGTGTGCATTAAAGGAAAGAATAAACAACATTTGTCTGTTATTTGGTGATCAAATAAAAAGGCTTGGGTAACAAGGAGGCTGTTCAACGACTGGTTGCAAAACAGTTTTGTGCATAAGAATAAGATGAAAGAATACCTGGAGAAGAACATTGACTTTAAGGTTTTATTAGTTTTTGATAATACCCCCGACCATAACCCAGAAGCACTGCAATTCAGCCATCCTAATGTTGAGATAATGTTTCTATCTCCTAACACCACATCTATCCTGCAACCCATGGATCGAGGAGTTATTAAGACATTCAAGTCTTACTATTCAAGAACGATCAACAGACACAGACATGCAAGCCAAGCTATATATTCTGGCGCTTTCGACAATTTAATTGAATTTTAGAAAGCACACAACATCAAGGAGTGTATCAGTGTCATCAAAATGTCATGGGATGAGGTGAAAGCATCTACCATAAATGCATGCTGGCACCATCCTTGCCCTGAAGCCATGAATGATTTCAAAGGATTTCTAATGGTTGAGAAAGACATTGCTGAAATTGAGAGACTTGCTAAAAAAATTGGAGGTGAGGGGTTTGATGATATGAGGGAGGAAGAGGTGGATGAGCTGCTGGAATCCCATTACCAAGAGCCAATGAATGATTAGCTTGAAGCACTGATAGCTTCCAGCGAAAATGAGAGTGCTGATGATGCTGAAGAAAATGAATGTTCTAAACCCATCCTAACAGCAAAGGCTGTGTCCGATTTTCTCTGCAAGGCAGACGAGTTGGCAGAAATGGCTATGGACATGGATCCCATAATGGAGAGAAGCCTTAAATTTAAAAGAGGGTTTAATGACCTTATCACACACTACAGGGAAATCTTGAAATATTTTTGGAGGAAAGCAAAATAACAGAACATCACTGAGTTTATGAAGCCTAAAGCATCCACTCCAACTCACGTTGATCCAAAACAATCAACTTCTGCATCTGTTTCATTAGAGTTTGAGGCTGAATTTTCTGATGATTCTGATAATCAATTGACCCCAAGCAGTTAACCCCTCTGCCTCCAAATCTATGAAATCATCATCATCGGAAGTCTTCATCATCATCATTCATAGGTGAGTTACAATAAAATAATATTTTCATTTGTCATATGTGAATGTCATTATGTTTATAATTTTATTATATTCTTATTTCATGTACAATATAGGTTGGTCTTTTCATTTATGTGTATATAAAAATCTACATATCTAAGTATTTATCGCCTGGCCCTGGATGTTTTCTGACTGACTGACTTTTTTTTTTTCTTCCTTCTTCCACCTGCTCAGGCCATGATGGAGATGATGATGTAATCACCATGGTCTATGTACCATCACATTTGTACCACATGTTGTTTGAATTATTTAAGGTAAGTTTACTCGAGCAGATTGTGTTGGTAGTTATTTGTGCCCGTCACAATGTCTAATTATCGAAGTGAAGGGTTGTTTTCAGATCTTTCTTGAAAGATAGTCGCCTTCCAAGAAATATTGTATATCTACTGAAAATTATGATAGAATAAGAACAAAAATTGTTTTACTCCTTTAATTTATTATTTAGTTGCTTTATTAGAGCTAAGAAAATTCTGCTCAATTTGATAGCAAAGTGAAAAAAAAATTTAAATGCTAATTTTAATTTAAAAACAAAACCAACCCCCAAAACAAGGGTTAGCAATGCAAAGTTATTTAGAAAATATTTAATTCTGATAATATTACAGCAGAATTAAAATTTGTTAACTAGCTTTCTTGTGAAGTAAATTGTTCTCAAATTTAAAATTAAACTAACAATTGTGCAAATTAAATGTCAGAAAAAATTTAAGGGAAATAAAACTAAATAATTTTGTTAGGTACATGAATGCGAGTTAGCAAGTCAAAATCAATCAAATTTAAAACTTTAGTTTAATGCCTTAATTGATGGCACTGTTTAATAGTTACCTTACAAAAGCAGCAAATAAAAATACTTTAGTGTAAATATAAGCTGAAATATTATAGCACAACTTAGTTGTAAATATTAACTGTATTAGTTCTAACTGCTTAAACTTTAAAAAAATCACCCATTTGTCTGCATTCATAAATATCCATAATAAACACCCACCTTTTGTTTTTAATGGATATTTCAGCACATGAATATTGTTTATTGAAGAATTTACTTTATAGACATGAGCCTTGATTGTTGCATGTACATACACAAAGTGAAAGGCCATCTTAGTTTGAATCTATTGCAGCTTATTTCTAAGTCTTTTATAGCATTGAAATATTCTTGCAGATTTTTTATTCTTAATATTTGCTAATTGTTTGACTCGTCTTTCTACCTATATACTTGTATTGTATCCCCTGTAGTGTTTATAGAATATAACATTGTTTTGTGATACTTTGGAAAGTGCTCTTTGTTTGTGCATGTGATTATCACATTGCTGATCATGTAACACTGTATTTAAGTGACAGATGCATTGTGATTGTGTCAGATTATTTGTTGTGCTTTTACCTTATTAGCTCTTTCTACTACAATGTAGTCTTTCTAACATATTTATTTGAAATTTTCATACCAACCAATGTCTATAGAAGACTTAGAATGTCAAAGACAGCAATTTACACAATCAGCTTCAAGATAGATCTATCAAACTGTGAAATCTATAACAGTTAATGTGAATAGAAGAAGAATTTGATAGTGGATGCAACACACTGAGGGAAAACTGATTATCAATCTTTCTTGAACAAAAAAAAAAAAAAACTAACTGGGCTTGATTGAAATACTGAAACAAATAGAAACTTTTTGACTGGATTTCTTAATGTCATGATCCTGGCAAACAACTCTGAAGGAAACACGAACCTTGAAGCACAGTCAGTTTTTATCTCTGTTGGCTACAGATATCTGTAAGTACCAAGTGGCTTCACAAATGGATGAATCACTATGCTGTCTCTACAAGACAGAAAACAGCTGTTGTGCAGAAACAGCTTTAACACAGGAAATAAAAGTGGAAACATTTTACTAATGAATTATTAAAATGTATTGACTCTAGGAGTTTTTTTTTTTTTTTTTTGCTGACATTGGAAGTATGGAGATTTTTAAATAAAAATGGCTGCAAAACATGTGGAGGTGACAGAACTTCTTGTTTGGGATTTTTTTGGGACATAGAGAACTGAAGCGTTAAAAAAATAAGCATGCATATTCAGAGTAGGTGAACTAATGTTGCAGTGACTCTTGGTGCTTGCACTAGCTTTACACTTGGCTAAAGTATGCATACAGGATGGGTAGATACATGAGAAAGCCAGAGCCATGCTGCCTCAGTGGGTCAAGGATATTTTGAATTTCTTGTCTCTTCAAATGATCAAGAAAAGTTTCATGAAGACTGGCATTTTCAATGCTCTAGGTTGCATAGAAAATTTCATTCAGAAGATGATGAATTGGAGCTTCCAGAATTCATGTTGTAGGATTATGAAGTGTCATGCTCTGTGAGAGTAGTGACTAGATGGGACATTTAGGATGTAAAAGAAGAGCCATGCTGAATTTTACAGTGATATTGAAATGTTACTCACTGATATTAGATCTAGTGATAAAACTTTAAAACCAAGTGGTTGATTCTATGTTCATTCATGTTTTGATTTTTTTGTTTCTCCTTTTCTCAGAGAGACTAAACATTTCCAGGACAGTTTACTTTTCAGATTGTGTTGTGATTTTCTTTTTTCATCCTATGTGTTTGTTAACTGTGAGTAAAATTGTTTTGATAACTTTTTTTAAAAAAAATTCTTTCATTACACAGATCTTTTGTCTCTCATGTATGTTTAGTGTTACTTGGCTTGTGTTTGGAGATAAGGTAATGCATTGACTATTGCTGATTGCAGGAAGGTTTTGATTTCATTTTCAGTTTTCAGCAAACTTTGAAATAGTTTGACCAAGTAATTATCCATTCAAGTTTTCAATTTTAGTGAGTTGTATTAAATGCTCAGGCAGCAATTAGAACCAGTACAGTATAGTACATTCAGTTAAAAAATATAAAATTATGAGGTCTGTCGAAAAAGTGTGCATAGTGGAGCCGCATGCCTTCATGTGCATGCATGGTTTTTGGCGGGCTTGCTGGATGTGACAGTTGCTGTCAGGCAGCCAGCATGTGAAGTGCTGTACTACTTACTCATCGCATTTTCCTTTCGCCTGTGATGACGGACCGTGTGGTGTAATGATCTTGCATCAAGTTTTGCCAAAAGCTTGGAGATACCCAAGCGGAAACAATTTGCAAAATTCAACAGGTGACAATGCCATGGGTATTACCCAAATAAAAGAATGGTACAACAGGTTCAATGATGGCCACACATCGGTGGAGAGTGACCAGCTTGGAGTTCGTCAATAAGCCGCAATGCAGTTATCATCGAGAAAGTGCGGACCTTGATAATAGAGGATCATCGTTTGACAGTGCGAGAAATTGGTGAGGAGGTTGGGATCAGTAAAGATTCTGCACATGCAATTTTAAAGGAGGATTTAGGCTTGCGCAGAGTGGCAGCGAAATTTGTGCCAAAGCTGATTTCTCAGTAACAACAACAACTTTGTCTTGAGTTTGCGCAGGACATGCTGGATACTGCCAACAGGGATCCTGAGTTCAAGAATACTGTGATAACTGGAGATGAGACGTGGGTGTATGGGTATGACCCGGAAACCAAAGCTCAGTCATCACAGTGGAAGCACCCAACGTCGCCATGGTCCAGAGAAAAATCAAGGTGATGCTGACTGTTTTCTTTGACTACCGAGGCATTGTGCATCACGAGTACGCACCAGAAGGACAAACAGTTACAAAGGAGTACTATCAGGAAGTCCTCCGATGTCTTTCTGATGCATTTTGGCGCAAGAGACCGGATCTGTGGGCCTCACAAAACTGGCAGCTGCATCATGACAATACCTCAGCTCATTCGTTGCAGCTGATCCAAGGTTTCTTGGCAAAGAAAGGCATTTTGTTCATTCGCCAGACTCCCTACTCTCCAGACATGGCTCCTTCTGACTTCTGGTTGTTCCCAAAAATGAAGATGTCACTGAAAGGCTCCTGCTTTGAGAGCCAAGAGGACATCATGCAGAATGCGACGGCGGAGCTGAGAGCCATTCCGGAAGAAGCATTCCAGACATGCTTCGAACAGTGGAAGGATCGCTGTGCTAAGTGTGTGGAGGCACAAGGGGCCTATTTCAAAGGGGATTAGCAATTCAACCCCGCCAAGTATGTAATTTTGTTTTCCTAGCCTAAGGTCAGATACTTTTTCGACAGACGTCGTATGGTATAATATTAGATGAGATAATGTTTCACACTTTTATTTATTCTGCATTGCTTATTGCCCCCCCCTTTTACTTAGTTGTCTAGCTTCACTTCATATTTTGTTGTTTCTTTTTTTTATTTTGAGTTTAAATAAATCAGTTGTTGTTATTTTAAGTTAAGCTAGAAAATTTCAGTATGTTATAATCAGGAAAACCACAAACCTATAACTTTTTTAGGCAGCATTTTGGATTTATATGAAAATTTGGCATTTTTGCAAAATATTAGTAGTTTTGTATTCATATATATATATATATATATATATATATATATATATATATATATATATATAATATATATATATATATATATATATATAAATTTAAAAATAAAGATGTGTATTGTGGAATGTATTCTTGGCATTATGCCATAGAGTGTACTGTGGTAAATAGATTTACAGTAAAACTTTATCTTTCATTCAATTGTGGTTTTTGTTTTAAGTATCAGCCAAAATACAGATAAGACAGATTAAATTTATTTAAATTATGATTATCAGGAAAATACATTTATTGTACATAGCTAAAAATTGTTTATAGTTATAAGAAAGTATAGCACTGTGTTATCAGTTTTATTTCATAGATAAATACTTTTAATAATCTGGACTGTACATTTGTTAATATGGTGTATATTCATATAGTTTTTGGATACCAGGAGTAGATAATTCTTTGCTTTGCTTTCTGTGTTGGATTGCTGTGATTATATTCACTAGGTTACATTGACATTTATAGTTTGACTGTCAAATCAATTTCCAGATGGTATTTGCTGGGTATAGTTATGCAAATATAAAATATAAAGGAAAGTAGCCAGATTTTCAGTACGTGTGGTATGCTGTTTGAAATCTCTTCATTCATAGGTTTCCAGAAGTTCAGATATTGATCTATCCATGTTTGATTATCCATATGTATGTTGTGGTTCATTGTATTAAAAAAAATTTTTTTTTTTTTTTCTTTTTTTCTGCTTGGTAGAATGCAATGAGAGCTGTAGTGGAGTATCACTGTGATGCTGTAGATCTACCAAAAATAAATATTATGGTTTGCAAAGGAGATGAAGATGTTACTATCAAAGTAAGTGTATTTTTTTGGCTGTATACATTCAGTATCTTATTGCAAATAAGTCTGTATCAAAATACAGGATGACATGCATGTAAAAGCAAAAGAGATAACAATTTTACTATAATTTCGTTTTCTCTGCTGTCCAATAATTATAAATTAAAATGACTGCTGCTTTTACTGTATCTAGAATTGGTTTATTTTAACAGATGTGTGATCGTGGTGGTGGTATTCCTAGAAGCAAGTCAGATTTGTTGTTTCAGTACATGTACTCCACTGCTCCTCAGCCTGTCTGTATTGAAGAAAGTGGATCTGCTCCTCTGGTAAAGTTCCACTTTATTTTACAGAATGTTTTTGCCATATATATTACACTCACACCTCATCCACGAAAGATATGTTCTAGAAACAGTTGTGAATAGTAAATTTTGCAGATAGCACCCTGACCCTCGCATGCATACCCAAGAAACATTTTTGGCCCTAAATATTGTACTAAAACCATGAATAAACACTTACACGCACTACATAATGCAGGAAAAGCTGAAAACAAAAGATATTAGATCAGTACACATACACATCCTTGCAAATACATAACATGGTCAAATTATGTAAAAAGAAAAACATTGTACAATATAGTTTACAGTACTGTACACAGTTTTTGTACATTGTAAATGCACTGACCTTCAATAATTCAGAGTTTGAAGTGAAGAGGTAGCAGCAATGTTGATTCATGTTGATGACAATGATGATGATGATGATCTTGTTGGTGTTACTGCTTCTGCTTTTCCTGCTCTGTATGATTCCTGATGGTGGATGGGTCATCAAGATTATCTAAGGCGTGAGATGATGATGGTGAAGAGGGATGGGCTTCTGTTTCATGAACTGAAGGTTTACATTTAAGAACATTGTTATAGCCAGTTGTGATTCTTTCTCAACTCCTTATAAATGGCAGCATACAGAGCCATAGTACTTTCTCCTTTTCTTCTGCATTTAATACTTTGATCCATTCGTGGATCATATTTAAAAATAAGATCTGTCAAATATTTTGAAACTTGTATTACTTTTGCCATTTTCTCAAGTGTCCACACAAGAATTTCAGTTGCTTTTGGATCACTTCTTACAAGTTCTTCTAGGTCCTTTGTAGTTAATTCTTCTCCTTTATTGTCAAGCAGTTCATTCACCTTATCATTTTCCATATCAGAAAACTACTCTCCATCAACTTCATGTGTGAGTTTCATGATTTTTCTGACTTTGTCAGCAACAGACGGGAATCCCATAAAGTCATTCACCACATCTGGCCATAACTTATGCCAACATGCATTAACCATAGACTCCTTGAGTTCATCTTGTGAATCTTTGATGTTGGTGATTAGCAATATTGTAATCTTTCCAACATTGCCTAACATCCATTTCAATGTCAGCATCTATTGTCCTACAGATGTGTTCAAAGGTGTGGCAGATAGTAAGCCTTGAATGTCGAAGTGACTCCCTGATCCAAGGGTTGGATGACAGATGTGGTGTTCAAAGGCAAGAATACCACCTCTACCTTCTTGTGTTCAAATTCTAGACTCTTGATGTGGCACGAAGCTTTATTGAGGATCAGTAAAACTTTAAACTCTGATTTTTTTCCAGCAGATATTTCTTAACCTCTTTTGTGAGGCAGTTATGGAACTAATCCAAGAAAGTGGCAGACATCATCACCCATGCTTTCTTACTTTATTAGTAGAATACGGGCAGAAGGTTCTTGCTTTTGCCTTTCAAGGCCTGAGGGTTCTCCAACCAATAAAGTAACATTGGTTTCAGCATGTGGCCAGCTGCACTGCCACATAAGAGAAGGGTGATGTGTTCCTTTGCAGCCTTGAACCCTAATGCCCTCCTTTTTGGAGATGTATGTTTGCATTGGTATACTCTTCCACCATAATACTGTTTTGTTGGCGTTAAACACTTGTTAGAGTTTGACGCCTTTGATGAGCTTCCATAATTCTTTAGGGTAGGTGTGCACCACCTATGGTCAACTGATGCTGCCTCTTTTCTGAGCTTCACATTATGAAGTGAAAAACAATGCTTGAATTTATCAAACAGCCCTTACTTACAGTAAAAGTCTATTTGCTTGTACCCTCACCACTGGTTTTCTTGTGGAAAACCTTGTAAAAGCTCATGGCCTTGTTCTGTATGACTGCTTGGTCAACAGGCACATTCTTTTGGCTCATGTCTGCAATCCACAGGCTTAAGGCCCTTTCCATTTTTATGATAGCTTTCTCCCTCACAACTTGAGCCACTTTTGCACTTTTAGGGTCACTGATAGAAACACTATTGTGGATTTATTTTGCTTTACCCTTAATAGAGTGCACTGTTGACTTGTTGATGCCAAAGAGCCTACTCATAGGCCCTAGCTTATCCAGCACTTCCACTTTTTGTGTTAAGGTCTTTACTTTTTTCACGTGTTTAGGCCCTCCGGTACTGTCACTTTCACTTGTTGTCTTGTGCTTACCCATTTTTGGTTAGTTTTTGGCATGTGGTCGAGAAAAACTGACTGCAATGAAATGGGACGAGACAAGGTGATGTGGATGCTGGTTTGGTCATGAGGCAGAGGAAAGATGCTGCATATATATACTACCACTTGTGGAGGCGTGCAAGAGGCTCAGAGATGCTTCTAGAACATTTGGAAAACATCTCTGATCATTTGTGATGGTTGTGTTGGTGCCTCAACTTGACCTAGCGAGTACATGAATTCGTGACCTGCAAATTCGCAGATAACAAGGGAAGGGTGTATATATTAAAAACATGAATTTTCTAGCTTATTTCAGAATTTGTGCTTGGTTTATAAGGCACCATAAAAAGAGATTAATGCAAATTTATTTAATATATTTTTCATATAATTACATATTTCATATTTATAAAGCATAATTTTTTTGGTTTTGCTTTGGTGAGGCTTGACTTCCCTAAATGGATTACAAACATTATGGCAGATAAGGATTTGTTACATGATATAATTGCTTAATGTAGAAAAGGCTAAAAAGTAAAATACAAGATCTTGAAGGTGCATGAATGAGTAATTGGTATTAGAAAACTAGATAATCTAAGCATCTTTCATTTTTGTTTGTAAAGAGAAAAGAAACTGAGCACTGAAGGAGCTGATACTCATTATACAATCTAATTAAAAATATGTATTAACCATTAATTTGCTTGTAACAATACAAGCTTAGCAATTTAAAACTTTGATCAATGTATTTTTATTTTCATGTTCGAAACTTTGTCATGTAACATTGAAGAAATTTATGTAATCTCAAAACAGAATATTATTATTCTACATTTAAATGACAACCAGATAAGTAAATTTAAAAAAAATATATATATATATGGGTGAAACCCAGTACTAAATTGTATCTTATGTTTATCACAGGTTTTTCATTCTTTCCACTCATTGAAGTAATTTTCATCACCGTTGCTACATTTTTTATATGTGAAAAAATAGTTAGCTGGAGTATTTATCTATACTTATATTTATACTATATCTTAACTAACTATTGGAGTCTTGGTAGACCTGTTTGGTTTACGTTTTGCAAAAAAGATTTATTATAGTATGCCTCTGCAGCCACTAGTTTCTCACTGAGCTAAGATGTCCTTTTTTTTTTTTTATTTTGCTGGCTGCTGCTTTCCATACTGCACGTAGCTTAACTGACTACACGTTGGATAAGTGGCTCGGTACTTTCTTTGTCTTTGTATTAATACTTGCTGACTTTTTTACAAAATATACCTTGCTTCCATCAGTATTGTGATGTTTTATGAATTTAGGCAAACTTTCAGATTTAGTTTTCTTTACATTTGTGATTTCTAATGTTTTCTTAAGTTTAAATTTGCATCTGATTTGAAGGATTTCTTTAATTTTCAATGTTTTTTTACAATTTACAAAAGTGAAGTTGTATCTATCTGGCTGTTTCAAAGAGGAGGACTGAATCAAAATGTCGTGATGGCGATACTGTGAATTATGCTACTGTTAGTAGTTGTCTTCGACACCTGAATGTGGATGGAATGGCCTTGCATCATTTTATCTTTATATCCATGGTTATTTACTTTTGAAAATACACACAGCAGACAATGCAACCAGAAACCATTTGTATTTGCAAATACAAATGCTGCCTCTTCTAAAGTAGCTCCTGGTTATCCATTTTGATTTACATCATGGCCAATATCAGTTTTTCTCAAAGAATCTGGGGAGATCTACAAGTAATCATATTCGTTTTTTAATAATTTTTCTTATGGTATTGAAAATAATTTTGAAAACATGGGATATGCACAAATAATGAGTAATTGCAACTGAGAGATGTATATAATACATACACATTGCATTATTACAGAAAATATAAATAGCAAAAGGAGTACATTGACAGTACATTAGTATTTGGTATGTGAGCATTTGCTTTACATATACAATGGCACCTTGTTTACATGCTCCAATATAGGATAATAATGCATGACTATGAAATATTGTTCAAAATATCCTGTAGGACATACAATTTATTTATGGTGCTTGGTTGGTTTTTGCCTTTTCCAGTAGTAATATAATCTCATGTAGCCTCAATGATGTTCATATAAGGACTTTGAGACGGCCAGTCAAGGAGGGGGATTTGCAACTCTGTCATCAAGGCCTTGACGCTCCTAGCTGTGTGGATGGGGGCGTTGTCCTGCTGATAGATGGCCGTCAGGGGCATGTGGTCACACACATACGGTTCGACAATGTCCGAGACTATCTTAGCATAGTCATGAGCATTCATTCGACCCTCCACGTGATGCAACGGACTGACACCGGACGATTGAAAACAGCCCCAAACTATGGCTGAATCTCCCCCTGCCTGCAGAGTCGATCGAGTGCAACTAGGATGGTATTTCTCGGACACCGATCGGCGTACGTACACCTGACCCGCCGAGTGGACCCTCACGAATTTGCTTTTGTTGGAGAACAACACTCAGGACCACTTGGCCATGATCCAGTGGAGATGGTCGTGAGCCAAATGCAGTCACTTTCAACGATTGTCCAGACTGATGAACAGCTTCTGTGCCGATTGCCCGAACAGTCCCATGTGGATCAAATGCCGTTTGATGGTGCACGAGGCCAACTGGATCCCAAGTCTGGATGTCGGTGGAAGTGCGGAATCGGTCCGAGTTCGACATGCGGGCGATCAGACAATCCTGTCGAGCTGTCGTTTTCCATGGTCATACTTATCGCAGTTTGAAAATCAGATCCAGTCGATAGCTTGATCAACCTGCAGATTTTGTTTTTGTTGGATAAAAATGTGGTGTGGGCATGAAGCCAATTTCAACTTACAATAGTTTGATTTGATATATAGTGAGTCATTTTAGTTGTCTTTACAATGACTAAATTATATTATAATGGGCTTTAATTCCTTGTATTTTATATAATCTCTCTTTTATTATTATTTGTTCTATTGTTGGGTGAGGATGGCGTCGTCTTGTGCTTTTAATTGAATACAATAATCGTGCTTCCTCGAAACATCAGTCCCTTGTTCTCTTTATTTGGGTATAGTTTGTATGCATGCATGTTTGTCTCGTCATGATCGGTCTTTCATACACCAGATCTTCTACTGTTAACATTGGCAGGTGCTTTAAAGGATTAGATCCAATTTTTGTTTTAATAGTTCAGTGGGGTGGGGTATGCTAGAAACGTGTCTATTACAATGTGTGTGCTTTTGTATTTACAGAGGGGATGCAGATAAAAGTTTGGGAGGGGTGGTTGCTGTCAGCCTGTCCACGGGCTGTATGTTTCACACCCCTGCTTTAATTTTTTTTTTGTTTCCAGGCTGGTTATGGTTATGGCTTACCTTTGTCTCGACTCTATGCTCGTTATTTCCATGGTGACCTCAATCTCAGCTCAGTTGAGGGCTATGGAACAGATGCCATAATATTTCTGAAGGTATGAATTGCTTGCTATTTTTTATTTATATAAATGTAGCCTGAAATGTTTACTCAAAGCCAGGTATTCAGTTTTTCTTTTAAAAGAAAAATATTTAAATCTTTTTTTTTTTTTATGAATACTTTATAAATGATTTGACTGGTTGCCTTAGTTAGATGTTATGAAATATTGTAGTTTTCTGAATGATGATTTGTAGTCATCCTGAAATTTTTTTATAGTTGTAAGTCAAATTGACAGTTAACAAGAATTAGTAGAGAGATTTGAGTACCAACTAATCAGTGACTTATTTTTAAAATGATTAAAATGAAGCTAAAAAAACAGTAATGTGAAAGATATTCACAGGCTTTTTTTTTTAATGCTGTCATGGGAATTGTACTATTGTTTATTTAAGGCAGGCATATTAATATTACCAAAGCAGCATCTTTCTTTCTTTCTTGCATGATGAATGACATTTTTGCAAACAAAAATGAATTTTCTCACTCACAAATTTGAAAGCAATTTTTTTTTTGTCCTGTGCTATTACAAATTCTGTTGACCAACTTAGGTTACTTTAAATATCACAAACCATCGCCATTGCTTAGATGGTGGCATTCAGTTTATTACTTGCTTCTATGACAACAGAATAGAAATTAGTACAAGTTTCTATTGTTGTCATAGGGTTCCAGACTGTTTTAACTATTTTTCCTTTTTAACATAATATGCATGACCCCTTTATAAAAATTTTTTTCCAAAGGTTTTTCCTAGTGAGGCCAATGAACTGCTCCCAGTGTACAACACGACAGCTTCAAAAATGTACATGACAGACATTCCCATCTGTGACTGGAGCTCACCACAGGTGAACACACCATCACAGTCACGACCATTCACTACATCCATCCTTGGGAGATTTTAAAAAAACAACCCTTTTGTTGTTCCTAGGTTTTATTTTTACTGAAATGTAGAAAATAAAGTGACAAAGTTAAATAAAATGAAACCATGGTGCTTTCAACTGCTGACCAAAGTCAGTGTATTTTTATGGTTGGAAATTAATTTTTTTTTCTTTAAATAACAGTCATGTTGTATTGAATTATTAAGGTTAGTTTATGCAGAGCAAATGTTGTGAAGGACAGATCCTGTGTATTTCTTGCTCAGTAGTGGTTCAACAGTTGCAACAAATCATAGTTAAGGGATGATGCCCTTTGTATATACTACTGACATTGGTAAAAGGAGAATATGATTGTATTGTTTAGATTAAGAAAATTATTTAAATTCATTGATTGATAATTTTTTTTTGTGGGGGGGGGAGAGAAATTCCTCGCTACTGAGGGCCTGTGCATTGCAAAGCTCATCTCAGTTAAGTCAGTGATGTTTTTACTTGTCATGATGTGAAGTAATTTTGGTAAATCTGTTTAGAAGCAACAGTTATTCCTAGTAATTTATTACTTATTTTCAGCTCCCCTTCATCAAGAAATTTGCTATAGTGGGGTTTTGATTTTTTTTTGTGGACAAGAGGAAAGGACTCTTAAATCTTCAGTAAATAAAAGGAAAGTCTATTTTTGGATAAAAATATAAAACCAAGAATTTGTTTATTTTACTGATTTGGTTTGATTACAGTCAGGGCATGTGGTGAATTGTTTTAAAAAGCCAGATGATTCTACTACTCAGATTGCTAATTATTATTTCATTGAATATCATTGTCATTTCTTCCTAATGAACATAGGATTAAATTTTAGAACTGCTTCTGATGGGTTGATTGATTTAGCAAAGGTTTCATGTAATAAGAGTGATATATACACTTGCTAAAACGTTTATGTACAAAATGAGTTTACAGGAGTTCAAATAAAGTCTTACAAATTGTGCTCTAAGGTCATCACAACGTGAATGAAGATTTCTGGGTGACTATTACAGAAAGATTAACTGATGGCACCCTTCTAGGGGTTATTCATGGGTGTCAGATGATGTAAATGATTTTTTGAAAAAAAAAAAGCCAATCTCTAGACCAAGTGAAAAAGGAAATTAACAATATGAAAGCACTGTTCACCATGCCTTTGGTGTCTTGGAAGGTGTAATTGTTTAATTTCTACTCACCATCTATAGCCAAGTAAATCAAACTCTTCACAGTTTACAGTTTATTGGATTACAGTACAATCATCATTGGGACATTTTCTGTATGCTGAGCTTCATAACTGCTTGTTTATAGAATTAAAAAATAATAATTGAACCTTCATGCAGTTCACTGGAGATTTGTATGCACATTTATTTCAATATTCAATTCCCAACCAAATTACTTAGCGGTTGGGAGAATTAGAAGGATATTTTGTTATTACAGGAAAAACAGCTTATAAAAATATGCAAACTTGCGAATGTACCATAAAGACCAAACAAATCATTGATTAGACTATAGCAAAAAATGTTACACAAAATACCTGTATTTTGGTTATCTTATGGCTAAAACAAGAGGTAAACCATCACAATTTCTACAATCAACTATATACATACACATCAGTTTAAAACAACCAAATGCATATTTGAAGTTTTTATTACTTATATCATGAATTATTTCCCTTTAAAAACTTGTAAATTAAGGAGCAAAACAGATGATTGTCTTAGCTTAATATGGAACAATGTACTCTCTGCATGGAATAAGTTAATTAGCTAAACTTTCCACTAAAAGTTGTAACAAGACGAGCTGTTTCAAATAGTGGTTTGGTTTGTCAACCCATTTTTATAATTCATTGTCAAAAAAGAGGGGGTATTCTGCTCCATTTCCCCTTAAATTTATGACAACTAAAAATGAAAAATTGTTCAGTAAGATGGTAACAAGGCTTCTCTAAAATACAGAGCACCAGACACACGAGTGAATAAAACCCAATGGAGCGTGCAAGTATATTTTGTTATCCAATCCAAGATGATGCAACCAAAGACTCCAAAACAAACAAAAGCTTGACACCCTACCAGTTCCATAAATCACATGCTACACTTTGTTACCTTCAGAACCATTAAAAAGCTGCTGCTACCACAGCCAAGTTCTAGTTTAATAAATGTTATATGGTGTGTAAAAGAAAGGAATTCAAAATCATATATACAAGACTGAACACTGACATGAGGATTGTGTGTGAGTGAATGTAGCCAGAATTTCATATTATAAAAAAAATTATACCTGGTTTGAAAGAATAGTAGTAAATTTCTAAGTTTGAACTTTGAAAAACACTGCAGATTAAATCAAAGATTTTTAGAGGCATAAAAATGTTAGTCCATTCTTAGGGAATACAAACCTGTAAGTTTAATAATAAAAAAAAAAACAACTAAAATTCATAGTCACTTCACCTGTCAGCAAAGCAGGCAAAAAATTACTTAGTACTACTACTACAAGTGAATCAGTGCTGAACAAGAAATTCCACTCCTATTCATGTAATAAATAATCAAGCACTAAGCAACCTAAGGGTTAGAATTCTAAACAAAACAACTTACATTTACTACCAGCTGCCATTTCATCATTGCCTAAAATACTATGGATTTTTTTAAAGCTTAGATTATATATACATGGTTGTCATCTTTAGAAACTAACTCTTAAGTTACTTTTTTTTATTTAAATAAAACGCTAAATATGAAAACTTTTTTTTTTATAAAAACAAAACAGCAACAAGGACTTAAATTATTATCTACAATCAACTGTTATTCACATTATTCCTGGATATATGAAATTATACATCTGAAAGAACATTTGAGAATTTCCCATATATTAGGCACCAATGAGTTATAAATGGTATGTATATCAAAATCTGTGCACAACTCTTCCAGAGCATCCCTTAATCAGAGTTACAAACAGCTTTCATATTTTGAAAGAAAGCTAATACAGTTTAACAGCTTAATTGTGAAATCTCTCCAGCTAGCCATAGCCAATGTGTGACAGTCTTGTGATATGCTGTATTGTGAAGATTGCCTGTAGCACATCTGGAGACAGTCAAAGAGCCTGACAGCTGGTTATGAATGAAAGCTAATGGCAAAGACAAAGTAGGGATATGCAACATAATTCTCAGGCAATAAAGGCTACATTGGAAAATGGATCATTAAAAACTGTCATGTACTACACATGTAAACCAGAATTTCTTGTAAATAAAACTATCAGTGAAAGTAGAAAGGAAAAGAATTTCAGGAACTCAAGAAAAGCACCATTTATGACTCTTTGTGCTCAACATTTTAACATAAGGTGCAATTGCCATAATTCTTTTATGGATAGGAACAAAAACAAAATTTACATAAACACTAGAATAGTAATTATGCAATAATTAGAAGACTCATTTAGCTTTTGCTGCTGTAGCTATCAGATAATGTAACTTTTTAAATGCAATTAAGTAGTTAAGACAATGGCATCAACCCAAATCTTTCACCTATAGAAAGTCATTATATGTACTTAATCACAGAATCAAACAAGACCAGAATTAACTGCCAGTCTTCAGAAAGGGAGACAGATCAGTCACTGGCATAATTAACAATGGACAGGATGAACAAGAAGAGTTGCACTATGTCCAAGTACAGGTTGAGGGCGGCAAAGACATACTCTTCTGGAGACAAGGCATACTTGTGCTTACCTCCCAACATCAGCTGTGTGTCGAAAACCAAGTACTGCAGAGAGAGAGGTTTAATACTAAACACTGATATTGTAGGAAAAGAAAAAAAAGTTGTATAACAATTTCTTTCTGTACATGAATACACTGGTAATTACACAACAGACAGCAGTTTTTAAAGTTTTAAAACTACCTGTTATGCTACTATTATTGCTGTCTCCAAAATAGTCTAAAATAGAAAGTGAAAAACAAAAGGTGGTAAGATAGACATTTTAATAGATTGTTTCTCAGTTCTTTATGAAAAGAAAATAGTATAGAACTTTAAAGGCAAGTAGGATACATGATTTATTAAACTAACAGATTAGATTACAATTCAATTTTAAAGGTAGAGATTTAATATTAATTATGCTTGTATATTTTAAGTTTAATTTTTTACCAATAGCATACTAGTGGTTAAATAATAGTAGTGTATTTACCTGCATAAAATTGACATCTTTTGTGTACAGAACAAATTGCACTAGTGCATGTTGCCCACAAGATAAACTTTGACCAACCAAAGGTTAGTGCTTTGTCTAAAATTTTTAAAAGATGTAGCTGAAATTGGTTTTTCTAATGTCTTAAGGGATTGCAGTTTTTAATATACTCTGCATCTGAATTTAGTGTAAAATCCCTTTTTATGAGGATGGTGGGTTAATAAAAAAAAGCAAGTTTATTTATCTGATTGTTTCTTTAATGCTTAATTTTGTAGATTTTTTTAAAAATGCAAACAAGGCTGTATTAAAAAAAAAAAAAAAAAAACCAACCATTAAATGGCCAACAATTATTTGTAAATTTTTTCAAATCTAATGAAGCATCCAATTTCTGGCTTCTTTCCAGAGAAACAAATGCCTAGAGCCCTTCCTGATTTATTGTCTGTTCCAGTACTCCTTAGACATGTGGTAAGATCAATGTTGACTACTTAACTGATAAGCAAAATGCACTTAATAATAAAATGGGCACAAAACAAAAATATATCGCAAAGTACACCAATCAAAATAATATAGGAATATTGTAATATAAACTATACAAATGTATTGAGGATAAAAAATTTGCACAAATTCAAAATTGATTGTAAAGTTAGAGTTCAATTTGTATAATATCTGAACATCGCTTGCTGCATTTAATGTCATGACAAAGAATAGTCACTATGAACCACCACAGAAAATGAAGAGGCAAATGTTCTCAGCATTGTGTCCTGGGCAGAGAATAGTGTTTGGTGGATGGCCAGGTTCTTTAAGACAATGATTTGGATTTTAAGTGTCACCAGCACTTTTTGGTAGCAAAAACTAATGAAAGTCCCTACCAGAACACATGTAGATGGAAGCTTGGATGCCCAAAGGAAATGTGTGGGGCCAGCCAGTGAAGAATCATGGCCTACACCTCCTAAAATTACATTATCTTATGCAATCTGGTGAGAGCACATTCTACTCTTCTGCCAAGGCTTGACAAAGTCCAATATGGCTATAAGGCTCATCCTATTAGGGTTTAAGCCAGGGGAAAGATGCCCATAAAGATGTTGAATATTTCCCCTCAAAGATGGTTTACAACTATTCTTGCATGACAGGCCTTTGGTGAATAGATTACTGTACCTTGGGGCATATGAAGTCTTCCTGGTAGCACTGACCTGTTACAGTTCCATCAAAGAGAATTGGTTCACTTTAGTAGTCATAGTACACCATAAAATGGTAACACATTACAGTTGGCATAATGGTGGTTAGGTTTCTGCTAAACTACGTCGGGGTTACATTCTTCCTCACTAAAGAACAGAATCTGCTCCAGTCTGCCAAAGTCCATTGTGAATAAGCCCATTCCAATTTTGCCCTACAGTGTGCTAGTGTTATTGGTGTATGAAATACTGGATGTCTAGCGTATAGATTAGCAAACCGTAACCAATTTTGTAGTGTGGTGATTATGATGATTTGTACTGACGTGGTGCCCTCCCCTGCCATGTCATTCTTGAAATGTTTTCTCAGTACTGCTCAAAGTCAGCTGAATACTTTTACACAAAGTACAGTGGCCACATTAGTCTGTCTACTTCCAGTGCTTAGATTAGCTATGGCTAGGTATAATTTATGACAGGTTTTGTCTAATGATCATTTTTATGTGAATTTGGAATCTCAGCAGCACTCGAAGTAAAAGAAATGTCAGATGACAACAAGCCTTTAGCTGTCAGAGTTGAAGGATCACAACACCAAGGTAACTAAATTATTATACAGGTAGCATACAAAATATCCCATGTTGTTTCATTCAGTGTATTACTAGTTGGATAACCCAACTTTGATTTAATTTTTTAAACCAGTATTTTGCTTTGACAAACTTAAAGATTTCTATCACGTTTATTCAATAAACAGAATTAAAAACTTTAAAATTCCCTTCTTAAAAAAAAAACAAAAAAAAAACAAATTGTTTGAGTAAATAGTTCACATTTTTAAAAGAATTCATTATCATTTATTAATTATCCATATTGTTACTCAGATGTTTTTAATAAAAACAGCCTCACACTCAGTTGTAATTCTGGAATAGAATATTGAGCAGATATGATGACAGCTAACCATCAAATATTCAGATACAGATTCATTATTCCAACTTGAGACTCTCCAAAAACTATAGCAAGGAAAAGGTACTCACCACACAGAACAGCAAAGCTCCCAAAGAAGAGTACACCAAGGTGAGATACTTAAGAAAAAATAAAAGACAAAAACCCATTAATTTGTCAGCATTTTTTGTGCAGAGAATTGCTATTTTTGCAGATGATTCTTAACATAGTCACTATTGTTCAGCAAGGTTAATATTGCAGCACTAATTAATTTAGGGATAAAAATATTGAGAAATCAATCAAATATTAATCTAACTACAAATGCAAAGAGGATGCTAAAGTCTGGTGTAACCCATAGTAGTAAAACAACAATCACGAACTGTTTATATCAGTAAAAAGTATGTCCATGAACTTACCTTTGTAATATCTAACTAGGGGTACCACACTCACTAATTCTTTCTGATGCTGATCCAATCATACATAATCATTTCAAAATGACTAGTGTAAGATTTTTATACTGGGGTATTGGGATGCTGTAGGACCACTAATGCGAATATACTTGATACCAATCTGTTATTCCACCCATGGAACTACTTTCCAAAAGTTCAAGCAGCAAACTTGTCACTGACTGATACAAGCTCTGTAGCTCATTAGAAAGTAGATGTTCCACAATTGTTGAAGGTTCTGATGGCAGCGTGTCAGCACCACAGACTTTATAAACATTAAGATATATTTATTAAAGAGCATATAGCATACAAATTAGATTATAGAAAGCAGTAACTCCATCTTGGTGCCTAGAAGTTTCCAGACTTTGGTTCTCTGTTTTGTATTAAGTGTGCTCAGATATCACTTGGTCTAGCAGTTCATAAAATCTAGTTTTCAACATTTGCTAGATTGATAATTTAGTATTATGATTACAGTTATAGTTGGCAATTTGAGATGTGCAGTAGTTAGTTTTAAAAAATTACACTAGTGTTTATAATATCGATTAAAAACTCTAGAAACCACAAAATTTTAAAGATGTAGTCAAAGAAAATTTTTTAAAAAAGTAGATACAACCATCTTTATCATGTTTTTAATAACTGACAGTATGGTATCACTTAATTCCACATTAAGAAATATATTCCAATATCTATTCTTTAAATTCAGGAATGTAAACTGAGATTTTAAAAATTATAAAACAAGTTATTGAATTTGAAACAAATGTCCTAAATGAGTAATCTTACATGTTGACTTAAATTTTATCAATTTTTTTTTTCCTTTAAAAGAAATTTTGTGAAAGACTGAATTCACACTAAAATAAAACAATTGTCAGAGAAAAGATAAATGGGTTGAATTTCTTTTTTTTACTGTTTTGATGAATGTGGATAGATGAACTATGTTCATGTTAGCAGAAGATTAAGTTTCACAACTGTTAACCCTCTCTACCACCACTGCATCAGGATACCACTATCTGAGATACTAAATGGCTGAAACAATGTAGTAACACCAACTTTTCTCTAAATGAAAAACAGCCATAACTTCTACCAAACATTGAAGCCAATTAGTGAGATAAGTTGCCTTGGAAAATATGAAAGTCTCCCATGCCTGATAGTTTGGTTTTTGCACTCTAACTAAACAATTATTTACAAGTAGGTATAGACCTTTTTTTAGCAAAAAAAAACAAAAAACAACAAAACAGACATTTTAGTTTTGATCTTGCTTGTAATCAGAAGCAAGGAATGTCAGCATGTAGAATTACAGATTTAAGCACACACAAAAAATTCTCAAGTAGTTTTTCATTCTTGTCCTAAATGCTGTTACAGTGTGGGTTATGTTACGGAAAAATCACCCTAAATATGGAGTTTCAGAAATCACTTAGCCTTTGTTCTTCAGAATAGTGTTGTCTCTCCAAAGAAAATCTATATAATCTTGGGGATAAGGATCTTCAGGTGGGTGTCATTGGTTTTAAAGCAAAACAGGTTCAATAGGATAAAGTGAGAATTACTTACTTTGCTTTGAATGATGGCGCACAGAATTCCAAAGCAAAACAGCACTATCAGAAAGACAAAGAGAATGCCACCAATAGTTGTGAAGTCAAACTGTAAGAAAAAGGTTGACTTTAGTTAGCATTAAGATACATACAAAGGCTACTAATTTATTTATTAGAGTTCAAAACTGGAAGAAAATCTTTCAAGTAAAAAAAGATTGAAAAGATATAAGAAAACAGAACAGAAACAGCCAATTAATTTTTAAAACTTCTAAATCAGAAATAAAGCATGCAGAGATTGTTTTCCATAAGAGTGGCTGCAAATATGGTAGAGAGAGAGAGACTTTATTTTACTGCCATAGATAACATTAAAATCATTAGATATTTCTAATTCTTACCAGCAAAAGTTTTCTTAATTAACCAAACCTTATAGATGCAATTAAACCTGTTTTAGCAGCCACCTCTACAGAACAATCACTTGCTCATACAAGCACACAACTCCTTGGCATTGAAAACCCAATGTAGAATATTCTTTACACAGCAGCCACATAAACTGCTTCCTTAAAATGTGAAATCAATGCTAAAATGATACTATGGGCAGTCAAATACCTAAGCAATATTCCTATTTAAAAACAAGTGAAATGGATTGTCAAACCAATACAAAAGACTCTGATCACTATACATAATACTTGAGCAGATATGTACACAAAGCCTACAGAGTTTTTCCATCAGCTGGACAATCAGGTTGCTGATGTAATGCAAAAACCAACTAATTCATATCAATTTTAGTGCATCAACAAAATGTATTTTTTATTTTAAGAATATTTTTAAAAGTTTTGGCTGCCATATCAATGAATGGGTTAGTTTTTTTCAATGACAACCTTTGATGATACTGTGTACATGATTCACAACCACCCATTCAAATTCATGGTGAAGCACAGACCTATATTTATTACTTCTGTTCTGCTACTGTGTAAACTGCAATCATGATGATGGATGTGGATCTCGGAAAGCTTGCTTGATAAGAATATATGAACTGTGAGGGCTGAGATCATGTACCATCACAAGTTTAAATCAACAACAGCAACACTACAGGAAGACTAAAGTTCTGTTCATGCTTGAGAACTGTTCAGGACTGGTATGATAAGTTTGACACCAGTACTCCTCTTTGAATAAAAAATATTCAGAAGAGGGGAACGAAGTCAAAGCCACTCTCTTTGAATGGTTCAATGGCACAATTGCCAGTACATTTCCCATTTGGAGACCCATGTTTCAACAAAAAGTCTTTATTTTCAGCTGCCAGGAAATATGACAAGTTCAAAACTTTGAACAGATGGCTAGCGGCTTTTCTGCCAAAGACAACACTTTTTTTCAGCAAAATGTTGCCACAAAGACAAGTTCCAATTAGCAAAATAGACGGAACTGTTAAACATTATCTCAGAGAATGCCTGAAACATACCCAAGAAAAACAGACAAATCTGTTGGTTCAAACTGATAAGATGCTTTTTAAAAACATTAAGAGAAAAGGCCTTAGCACAGAAAGACACCACCACCACCAAAAAAAAAGTTAAGTGTAAGAAAGAAAGAGGAAGGATTCATACCTTCGTTTGGAATGCAAACAGTGTCAGGGAGGCAGAAACAACCTGGAATTGAATTATGGAACAACAAATTTAAATGAGTGAAAATAAAACCACAGTTATTTCAGTGCTGAGATTTTTAAAGCTTATAATTTAACTTTTAAAATCAAAGATTTTCATCAAGACTCTGCTTAAGTAGAAAACAGCATATACTATCGAGGAGAAAAGAAAATAGAAGTGGCTGCTAAGTTGAGACTTACAGCTGTGATCCCAACAGCCATTAGCACTGCTTCCTGATCATAGTAACTGAAATAGAAAAATAAATATTAAATATTTGCTCTAAAATATATGACTCATTAAATCACAAATTTCAGGGGTAAACAAATCAGGCAAAAAGTAAAATATGCTGAAGAGGAAAAAAAAAAAAATCAAATCACTTGATATAGTTTAAAGTTACCAAACCACTTCTGCAGCTTTTAAAAAAAATTGTTACTATGGTAATTATAATCTAAATTATATAAAAAAGATTCAATACCAAGGAAAAATTTATATTGCAAAATGAGGAAATATTCTATGATGCTTTGAATATAATGGCACACTCACCTGCTAATGCATCCCAAGAGAATTCCTTCAAATAAGGTCTGCAGTGATAAATAAGCAAATCATAAAAAAGTTTTCTAACTAATATAGAGAGAGATTTTGATTGAAATTGTTAGCAGTTCAAATTAGTTAACAGGTAGATGCATTCTTTCATAGATGCTAGTTTATAAGTAGATATTTTAATTCAATCATCTAAACAAAGGGTGTCTGACTAATTCGCTATGGCAGGCCATATTTAATATAAATGTACTTCGTGCGGGCTGAACAGACCGGAGAGAGAGAGAGAATGTCTGCAGGAAAAATTTCAGGGGAGGCAAACTGACAAAATGATATCAAGTGCATAGAATTTGCCTAGCAATATAAGCATCATCTCCATAGATGATATATGACATCACCCTTGATTTCTTGAAAAAAAGAGGAATCATAAAATCCAAAATTTGCAGATGATATTCTCTGTTTTATTCTCTTTATGGAAAATATAAACTTTACACTAATAAATTTTTTTTTCAAGTTACAAATGAAAATAGAAGATAAGGGAAGACAACTCTTTCTAATATATGTGTTGTTTTAATAAACAAAGTGGATTGTGTTTTTTCTTAGTATTAAATGCCATACGAGAATAGATAGAATTAAAGATCATATTAAAATTTTTCTTTGAATTAATCCACTCACAGGGATGGTAACCCTTAAAAAATTCCACTTTAACTTTGGAGATACAATTGGATATGCATACACACACATGCAAACATGTGCACTAAAAAAATTAGAATATAGATCTATCATAACTTTAGAACTTATTCTACACATTCGAATAAAGTTTATATTTCCATAAAGGAAAACCACACTAAAATTAGCTCTGATCTGAAATCACATTCCTTTTAGTATATATGAAATATATATATGGTAGTGTGGGGGGGGGAGGAAGGAAGGGGGCAAACTCACATTATTTCGTTTAGATTACCAAATAATAACTGCACTCCCATCCCTAAAATCATAATGGGCAGTCAGTAATCAAACTATTCTATCTGGATAAATGTGTTTTGGCTTCTATGTCTCTTGTTTAGAGAAATCAAACATTACATTGTAAAATATAATACTATTTATTGCTAGATATCAGCAATATAAAAATGGCAGTAGAATCTCTCCTCCAACAACTGCCATTATACAATTAAAAGAATAGGTTTGTAGATAAAAAGTATACTGATATATATATATATATATAACTAACTTTATTTACTGTCTGTTGCTGCTTTCTGATACATTGACCAAAAATAAGAGGTATCAAAGAGTTCGGAGCAAGTGAATGGGCTGTGGCAACCTTGAGTATTGAGTTCAAATGTGTCAGTAATTTGAGAATGTAGTTTAATGTTCATTAGAGAAAAAGAGATCTGTTCACAGACAGTCCCAAACATGTACAAATTTTTTGAAGCTAGACTTTAACATGGAATAATTTGGTTCTAGATATTGATAACCATGCTAATATCACTATTAAAAAGTTTATTCTTCAAAAAAGAGCCACAATGCAGATTATTTCCATCAGAATCTCCTCAGAGACCTCTTGAACATTGGCAAAAAATTGTTCTGAAGAATTGAAGAGTCTTTATCGAGGCTTTTAAAGTCAAAACACCTTTCCTGGAATTAATTTTTTAACTTACAAATTTTGCTGCTCTACTTTTCTGTGAAGGCATTACAATGTGACTCAGCCATGGAATGTCGTGTTGTTGAGGTTGGAAAGTGGGCCAGATTACTTTCTGAAAGTTGCTTTTCAAAAAGCTGAAGCCTAATTTTGAAAGAATGAATGCAGCCAAAGATCTGTCAACAAATTGTTGTGGCCCTGCATCTTTTTGTTAAGACAATTCAGGTGTTCTGTAATATTCACCATAAAGGCAAGATCTTGAAGCCATTCATTATCCTGTAATTCAGGTACAACCTTCCATTTCTGATCTATAAAAAATTGTATCTCACCAAGCAATTCACAGACTTGTTTCAGTACAGTTCCCAGACTTACCAGCAAAGATCAGTGTGATATGGCAGCCATGAGAGTTCTCACTTTCTTCCAGAAGGCAGTTAAACTGCCTGTGGCTAAGGCCTCGTGCTCGTATAAAGTTTGTTGTTATTATAGCCACATCAATAACATTACCCATCTTCAGTCTTTTACTACACAGCACTTCTTGGTGCAAAAGGCAATGTAATGTGTAAAACTGATGGTTTAGATTCACAGATAGCAGTTTTTTCTTTTTAACTTTGAGGCAATTTCAGCTTTTCCTCCCACCACTTGTGGTGTTCTGTCTGTAGCCAGACTCGCATTTTGTGCCCAGTCTACACCTACTTTTTCCAGATCTTACACCAAATTGCTAAAGATGTCATCAACTGTTGTTGGATCTTTCATCAGAACTGTTTCCACAAACTCTTCTGTTATGTGCATGCTTGTATCAACATCTCCAATGAAAACCGCAAGCTGTGCCACATCAGTCATATCCATACTTTCATGAATTGAAACTGAAAATGCAACAAAGGACTTGACTTTGCCCTTCAGTTGACCGAGGTTCTCTGATAAATCAGTAATTCTCTGACTGTTTCTTGAATAGGCTTATGTTTGCCAAAGCTTGGTGTTTATTTGGACAAATGACTTCTGCAGTCATCAACATGCATTTTTCAAAATGTTCCCTTCCGAAAAGGACTTTGATGACAGCTATTTCATGAGCAATCATATAATTTTCCTTAGCTGCTGCAGCAGCATTTACTGTATGAGCATATTTATGTACTGATTGCTGCTTTTTTCAACAACTTTTCTAATTCAGAAACCTTGTCCTGTAACTTCACAGTATAGTTATCGTACTTCACAGCACGTTTAGTATTATAATGTCTCCGAATGTTGCACACTTTGGCAACAGCAACCTGTTGTGTGCAAATCAAGCAGGTTGGCACTGCATTTACCTCCACAAAGAAATACGAATTTCTCCACTTTTCTTCGATAACATAATTATGGGTCCTTATTACTGAATTCAAAAATATCCTTCAATTAGAAATACTTAGCACAACTTGATATATATTCCAAATGTGTGTGGCAGTGGGTGACTGATACATTACCCCCGTTTTAGGTGTAGTGGTCAATGAATACGATTCTTTTTTGATGCTTTCTTGCTGTTTGTCTGTTGCTAATTGGTACCTTGTGTTGTCAACTAGGAAATAGACTACAAGGTCAAATTCATCTGGGTATTTTATACTTATCGCAGTTTGAAAATCAGATCCAGTCGATAGCTTGATCAACCTGCAGATTTTGTTTTTGTTGGATAAAACGTGGTGTGGGCATGAAGCCAATTTCAACTTATGATAGTTTGATTTGGTATATAGTGAGTCATTTTAGTTGTCTTTACAATGACTAAATTATATTATACTGGGCTTTACTTCCTTGTATTTTATATAATCTCTCTTTTATTATTATTTGTTCTATTGTTGGGTGAGGATGTCGTCGTCTTGTGCTTTTAATTGAATACAATAATCGTGCTTCCTCGAAACATCAGTCTCTTGTTCTCTCTATTTGGGTATAGTTTGTATGCATGCATGTTTGTCTTGTCATGATCGGTCTTTCATACACCAGATCTTCTACTGTTAACATTGGCAGGTGCTATAAAGGATGAGATGTGCTAGAAACGTGTCTATTACAATGTGCGCACTTTTGTATTTACAGAGGGGATGCAAATAAAAGTTTGGGAGGAGTGGTTGCTGTCAGCCTGTCCACGGGCCGTATGTTTGACACCCCTGATCTAAATGGTATTGTTCAATGTGTTTCTATGGGATATTTTTGACTGGGCAAATGATGAACACTACTGCAATATCACTTAACAGAATCAAGAAATGCAGATAAACTGATGCTTTAATGAATTGAGTTTCACAGTCACTGAAAGATAGATATATGGAAATTGTAGTTTTAGATTTTAGCCCATTTATTTCATTCTCAAAACTGACAACAGAAAGTCTAGGTGAAGTGATCCTTTATGACAAGAAAAGTGGTAAAAATCTGAACAGCAGCAGCATAAATCAAAATTGAATTGAGAAAATTCAATACTTACAAATAAGCCTAGGAAAATGAAATTATGTGGAACATTTCGACGGACATTAGGAAAGCAGGAAAGCACAATCAAAAAAATGAATGTCAAACCACTAAAGAAAAAAAAGAAAAATTTGTTAATAAAACAATATCAAGAAAGTGACAACTACTTTTCAATGTCTTTATGACAAGTGCAGTTTAAGACTACTTCAGTGAAGCACATGAAATACTCAGGACATTTTAGTTTGTATTTATCTGAAAAAGAAACTGTCACATTCTGTTTATCATCAAGATACTAATACAATGGCAACAGTTGTAAGATTTAAATTAAAATGGTGGGGAGAAAGGGAAGATTTTACAATTATTTTCCTGTTATGAGATCAAGTGTGTTCTGCAATCTGTCTTAAATTCCCTGAAGTTTAATACAAAAATTGGATAGTACATAAAATAAAATTAGTGAAAAAAAAAAAAAAAGTTGTACAAAAGTATTTAAGTTTACAAACAGTAAGCAATACTAGGACCAAATATTTTAGATATGGGAGGAAACCCACATGACCAGGTGGTTAAAAAAGAAAAAAAACAAAACAAAACTGTGGCAATGAGGTACAGTGCCAAACTGAGTCAGTCTCAGCTGGGATTAAAGTTGGGCCCTCAACCCAGCAATCTAACTGGATAGCCATGTTGAATGCAGTATAGGCAGATTATAAACAAAAATAAATTTCAGATTATTTAAAGTAATCTTCTGAAACTAAACTTATAAAGCATTTCTGATCTTATTTTAAGCATTATGTACAAACATTTTTCTTAAGCAGATGTAACAATGCAACACACCAATCCTATTTAAGTGTACCCTTAACATACATAAAAAAACCTCAATTTTAATTATCTTAATTTAAAATAAGTATTCAAGCTATTAAAATTAGTTGTTTTACATCATAAAACCAAATATCAATGGTATAATCTTGGTGAATATTAAAAATAACAGGACAAATCAGAAGTATCAAAAACAGACTTTACTTAACTATAATATGTCAAGTCAAGAACTCTACAAATATTCAAAGGCATTTATATTGCTTGCTATCAGCCCTCATGTTTACAACTAGGAAGATCAATCAACTTGGCTTGTAACACTACTAGTAAGAACTAGAACTCATGGTGCCTTTCTAACTGAAAATAATGCACAGCTAGAATTAAAACTAAGTTTTGATGAAGTGTGTTAATTTCTGTATTGATACAGTGGTGAATTATTTTCTTCCAATCCAAGTTTGCATTTGGATTCAAGATTTGCTTTGAGGTAGTCCATGTTCATTGCACTGCTAAATAAACAATGCAGTACTATGGCCTGAAAGACAAGCTGCAAATAGAAAATAACCCTTTCCTGATTTAAGGGAAAAAAATAATCAAAACATGGCATTTGACAGGTGTTGTATAAAGTCAGCATACAGAAAAAGCATTTCAAGCATACTTACAGTGCTACAAACAAAATCCATGAGTTATGATGTGCGTAGTCTTTCACAGGCTGCCTGAAGGAAAGAAAGGTAGAAAAACAGATTATTTAATGCCATAACAATTTTGGCTGTGAGTCTCACTTTCAGTAAAAATTCAAAATGAAAAAGATGAATTAGCATAGTTGTGTGATATAGTATGAAAAATGAAAAGATCTGAAACAGTTTTTTTGTTTAAAAAGGCTACAACAACCCAATATACCCTTAATGATTGCCTTTTTTCAAAAAAATTTTAAACATTTTTCACCAAGAAACTTAACAAATGATGCTACAAGGACTAGTTGAACAAATACACTGAGTTTTTAGACCAAGCGGTCTAACAGCTCAACTGATTAGCTTCTATGGTGGCTTTGATGAAAAACAGATCAACAAAAACTTGCTATTGCATTTTTATTAAGAAAAAAGTTATAAATGCATTCAAATTTTTTTTTCCAAAGTTAATCAAAAAACAAATGAAAAAAAATTCTTTTAATAGCTGATAATAATCTTAAAAAATAATTAGATTTATCATCTATTTCTGCTCAAATTTAGGTTCACTTTTGTTTTCTTTGAATGTGTTAAGGGCATGCACAACATCAGCAGTATCCAAATTCACCTCTAGGTTTTACTGCTGTTGTATCTAAGTGTAATTGGGAGAGGGGATTCTAAACAGCTGCAGCTTGTAATTAGTTTAATACAAAGAGGGATACACCCACAAAAATTAACTTTCTAATAACATTCACAAATTAAATCAAATCATACTTACACATAGAGGAATATACATATGATGCCAATGGTAAAAATTAGCTGAACCATCAGAATTCCATATACCTTTCGAATAAAACCTTAAAGAAATAAAATAAAGACAAGTTAGTGCAAAGTCAGTCGGTCTTATAGCATTAAAAACACATCCAGCGATGTTAGTGTTCCGATTTTCTATGGATGAAATTAGAAAAAAATATGTATTTCTGTGAAAAAACAATTGACCTTTATGGTGAGAGAGATAAATGAGTTGGCATTAACGAATGGTTTACTCTCAACAACACCCAAGCAAAGTTGACAGTGAAAATGAGGGAAGAGAACTAGATGATTTTAACAAGTGTTATGATCAGATCAGCTGAAAAAACTCCAAACAAGACTGGACAGAAATTTTATCTACTATTACAGAAGCCTTGTTGATGTGTGTGAAGAATGAATATTAATTTCCTTTATCTCAGGAAAATGAAAGTGACAGTGCTCACTGTTACCAGAATTATTCAGTGTTTGGTAAAATCTAAATTAAGTGTTGGATAAAAATTTGTTTTAAAATTTCTAATTTCTGTTAATAAATCCAAAGATTCTTAGCTTTGTTCTTACTAATATTGCCCAGTGTTTTTTGCTATTTTATAAATAGTTCTCTAACCAGTTATGTTTAAAAAATTAGTTTTATCTATTAAATTTAACAAACAATCACCAAATTGCATCTATTTCAGTAACATTATTTCTGGCTTAATTTAGCATTAGCATCTAAACTAAGTATTTGAACTAACTAATTTGGATCCTAAAAAAAACAACAGCTTCACTAAAATGGTTGTTTCACATCTAAATTTACTTAGTCTTGATGAATCATTTGTTGAAAATTTAATAATTTCCTTTTGTCTTGGCTCAGGATACATGTATATTGTTCCATTTATAAGTTTTACTTTAATCTAATTTATTTTGTACAGCAACACTGTTGTGATGAACAATTGATCTGTATCTTAAAATTGTAACAATTTTTAGCATCATTTTCAGTAAGAATATTTTTATTTGGTTTTGTTTTAGGTAACTATAAACAAGCAATGTTGTGAATTTTATAGGGGAGAGAGAAATGGAAGCCCATTCAATTATAAAAACAAAACAATGCCCCCTTTCACACTAACCCTTCAACACAGTAGCTGGTCATTAAACAATACACAAACTAATCAAGTTAGACTAACTTCTCTCTGGTAGAATTCCCCTGAAAAAATTGCTTTAGTTAAACAATAACTATCTGCTCATAATATCAGACAAATATAACAATTTCAAAGTGACATATACCAAGTTTAAACAAACTAGAATATCAAAAATTAATTAATCTTGCACATTTGTAAATATTCATGCACATTATCTAATTTCGAACTGGTAACTGCAATAACTATCAATTATGTAGCTTCCTCATCACTTTAAAAGAAAAAAAAAAATAAATGGAGTATATATATATATACACACACACACACTCGTATACTCCACCAAAGGTGATGGCTATAAAAAAATGTATATATATGCCAGCCCAGAATAAAGAATTTCTCGTGTTATCACATCACCAATCTTAAGCTTAATAGGAATTACTTCTATGGTAGATAATCCAATAGAATATTTAAGTGTTGTCAAGCAAACGCAGACTGATCATACTTAAAAAAATCTGCATCTAGTTTTGAAACAGGGTTAAGCCCATCTAACATTATTAGTTTTTGTGGTGCTAAAGTTACCACTTCTAAACTTTGAGGAGCTGACCTGTTTGTATTTATAATTAGCTGAAATGATTTAGTTGATCTGGCATAAAAATTTTGCCCATCTATTTTTTCATCAAGAAACAGTTTCTTTAATTTATTTTTATATGAAATCAAATACATTTTCCTGATTTTTATTTTGTAAAATGAGATTTAAGTTTAAAATTAATCAAGCGAAGTGACCTATGAAATCATTTAACAATGCAAAGTTTCCAACATGTGAAACTTCCTACAAAAATATTAAGTAGGATAATGAAAGTCAAACTTTGAATAATGCCTTCCATTATATTTATTAGATGATTTTTCTATAACTAAAAACCAATAAGTCTGACTTAAAACATTTTCCAAAAATATTTAAATTCATTAAACTTCATTTTTATTAAGTCATCCAGATAAAGGAAAGAGAACAACAACATTTGGATTACTTCTGATGGTCTGTCTTGGCAGTAGTTAAAAAAGATATCAATATTACTAAGCCTACATCTAGTATAAAATGATTTGGGGTCTGATTTTTGTCAACATAAGGTCATCAAAAATGAGCAAATTTTTAATCAATCTCTTTAAGATTGAGAACATCACTTTGGTCTTCAAAGTATTCTGTTTGTTTTTTTTATTCTCAGCTATTATTTCACTAACATTAAAAAAAGTAGAAATTTTATCCACAAAATATATTTCCAAAAATATTTATTGTTCTCTTAAACTTATTAGCAAATCCACTTTTATTATTTGATATTCAGTTGATGTGATTATTTTCCAAAAACAATCTAGAATAATCTAAAGAAAAAAAAAAACTTTGATCTAATAACCCTAACCCACAAGCAGTAGTTTTATCATATCCATTTTCTCCTATAATAAATCCAAGCAGGTTTCTAAATAATTAAAAATAATGATCTTTATTTTTATTTTTCCCCAATAAGTTTTAAAATTTATTTTAAAAAAACAGAAAATTCTTATTTTCATCTAATTTAATTTGTTTAGTTTCAGACTCACTGTCACAGTCTCTTCCTTCTGTAAACTCAAGACCATCAGAAGAAACTCTTGATAATCACCATATCAGTTATTTACACTATCTACAGAACCATCAATAAAATCTTCTAATGATCCAAAAGTGGAATCTGTAGTACTTGAGAAAAAAAAGAGAGCTAGATAAACACTCTTTTTTGAATTTAGACTTGTTTATATATTAAAATTGTTTAAAATGCAAACTAAAACTAATACAAAAAATGATGAACAGGTTACTAGCAAGAATAATAGACTAATGTTAAGGGGAGTTTATCAAATTTGTGGAGGAAAAAAAAAGTAGTTTTGTCTCAAGATTAAAACGTATCTTTGGAGATGATAGTCATTTTGGTCTAAGGACATGATTAAAGATCAAATCTGGATTATCAATAAGTTCTTCACTAGATTTTTATGAATTAAGTTGTTGACAGTGCTCTTAGTATTAACAGTAGACAAAAAAGTTTATCTTAATATTAAAAATCCTAGTTGAGAAAAATAAAACTAACAAAAGTTTAGTTAGAACTCCAAAGAAGGGTAAATGGCTATTGAAGGTTCCAGCAAAATGTTATGGGTTCTGGTTCAAATAAGAGAGTAAACCAAATAAAGTTGAAAACACCTGCCTTGTACTAGCTGAAGAGTTACATAAAACTGTTAGAAAAAAAATTACCCTAGAAGGTAGAAGTATGCTCATTTAATAAATAATATCTTCCAGGTGGATTTAGTTGGTATGAAAGCTTTTTTAAAAAAACTGAATAAAGGTTATAAATATGCATTAAGTGTGTTAGATGTATTTTCTAAACATACATGGGTTCCTTTAAAAAACAAAATCTCTCACAGAACCATTTCAATATTTAAAGTATGGTATGAAACCAAATAAATTATGAACTGTTTAAAGAAAAGAACTGTAAAGTAGATGAAGGTAAAGTTGCTGTAGTTGAGATTTAATAAAATCCTAAAAAAATAAAATGTGGGCAAAACTTACAGAAAATAATAATTAAATGAGCATTTTAGATACATTAATGAATGAGTAAAACAAATTGATCTATTGGCATGCCATCAAAATAAAAAAAAAAGTTATTGATTTAGAACATTACCATGTTTTGAAAAGAACACTAAAAATTGGACTGATGAAATTTTAATCTTTACAATTTTAAATACTACTGTTCCTTGGAAATAAGTTAGAAGCATTATAAGAAGAAATATTAGAATCATTTTATGAAGAGAAGTTAAAAACAAAGATGTCCCACTAAAAGTTTTTATTGGATTAATGAAGCTGAAATGTCCATAAGGTAAGTTTATATTTTATCATCTAGGAAATAAAATACATCTTTGCAATCTCAGTGAGATTGATTGTATAAATATTATTTTTCCAATCTAAGTTAATATAGTTATGCTTTTGTTCTGTGTAAGGTATTTATATAATTTTTCAGTTTTAATTCTTTTTTTTTAAAATTATTAAATCCTTTTTTTGATTCAAATAGATTTTAGATTTAAATTTACAAAATCCATTACTTTTCCTGCATGCACACACAAAGTTGTATGAAAAATGTCTTTATTTTAGAAAGATGGTTTACTGAGTTAGTAGTGTCAAATTTAATACTTTCTTGCATATTTTTTCAGTTTTTGTCCAGCCTGTTTACTCTTATGCTGAAGTAGTCTGTTCTTATAAAGATAAAATATTCTAAGACAAGGAAGATCCAGTTTAACTCTCTTCCATTCAGGAACTGCAATATTTAATATGCACAAATGTTCAATTTCCAAGATGGCTGCACAAAATGCATTTACCTGATTTAAATTATTAAAAACAGTAAAAGGTCACAAAGTAGATTATGAAAACAATGCGGATAGCTTATTAGCAGATGATCTTAACATGAGGATATACAAAAAAGCATATGATAGTATTCCTCATGTTGGATTGATTTTAAAGCTTGAAAAATGTGGCAATGACATTAAGAAACTCAAATAAAATGCTTTTTATCAGACAAAACAGTTTTAATACATGGCCACTTCTCAAAGCCAGCAAATATACTGAGTGGAGTTCTCCAGGGTTCAATCCTGGGACTGCTGCTTTTTATCATATATATGAAAATGAACTTCCTGATATAGAGCTATGGTGAGTATTTATGCAGACGATTTAAAGCTATTAAATAAAAGCAGTTCTCTAAAGAAATTCAGGAGGATCTGGATAAATTAACAAATGGTCAAATCAGTGACTACTGAAGTTAAAAACAAGTGTAAAACAATCTACTTTGGTTATAACTACCCAGAAATTACCTATATTTCGAATGATAATGCTTTAGGAAAGTCATTCAGTAAAAGTGACCTTGGCATAATTGTGATAAGTGATTGCAAGCCAAGTAAACAATATACAAAAGTGGCAGGCCTGCTGAGGTACATTTTAAAACAGATATTACTAGTTTTAGACTTGGTTATTTATACTACCTATGTATGACCTGTTATGGAGTACTGTTTACAATTTTATTAGAGTTTGTTTAGAATGAGTACAGAAATATGCAACAAAATTACTTCCAGAATTGAGAAGTTTCTCTTGAAAAGAGAAACTGTACAGATCTAATTTATTCAAACAAAAGGAAAGACTCATAGGTGGAGTGATTGAAACAAAATAATGACAGGAAAATACAGTACTGACTCTGGAAAATTCTTTAACCATTTCATGTATCATTGGTGAGAGAACTCATTAAAAATCTATAAACCAACTCTCCAAAAAGGACTTTTATCAAGAGAACATTTTTTTCAGAGTTGTTAATCATTGGAATCTTACCAAGGGGTTAGTTTGTGCACAAACTGTAGATACCATCAAAAAGGCTAGACCACCACTGGAATAACTTAATATCCCATCTCTTTTCAAAGGCATCACCTAAATCACTATCCCATAAACAATGTAAATGAATATAACAATTTTGTTTTATGAATCGGCCATATTTAAATTATAAAATATAATGTTCTGCTAAGACAAACATGTGATGGCCTTGTTAGAAATAATCAGATTTAAAAAAAAAATAAAAAAGTTAGCTAGCTGTTTCTGGTCACTAAACATTATCTTTACTAGTACTTTCTGAACTAAATCAGAAAGATACAAAGCCAGTCTGTATCTTACCTAGTCGAATGGACTTCTCACTGAATTCAAAGTTGTTTCCATCATCATAAGTGGTCGCTGAATTTGCGTCTGTTGAATATATCATTATGTATGCAATTAATCTGAAAAAAAAAAATCAAGAGAATTTCTGCTGGTGACATTTCTCAAATGATTTTTTTTATTAAAGTCTCTCTTTACTAGGACCTGAAGCTAAGTCCTATTAAATGTTTGTCAATTTGGCTATGCAAACGTTAAATAATTTGTTTCTTCCTGGCATCTTTATCAAAAAAAAAGGACTATCTAATCGTACCGCAGCTTTAAAAACAAAACGTACGCAAATGTGGATCCGGAAATATATCCATCATTCTCGATGCAATTTAGCAAATAAACTCGAGTAAATATGAACTTAGCCGCAGTATTCAGGAAGCTAACTAGCGCCATTTACAGCGAGAATTCGCATCTCGTGAAGCAAAACTGACTTCAAATTCCCAGGGAAGAAATTTCTAACAATACGCATTCAGTCTTACCTGCCACAACAGTTCAAGGTTAGTTATGTTACTGAAGCCCTTTCGGTCCTCGTTTTGTTTTCTAGAACTGAATAAAAAGGAGAGGTCCATTGACAACTGGTGAGAGGGAAGGAAACACCTTATATATATGTATGTGTGTGTTTGTGGGTGTGGTTGAGCGAGTTGGACTTCCGAATGAGGTTCTGTCAATGGCATCGCATCCCGTAAAGACAAGTGGCCCGTTCTCTGTGGGTGTGGTAGGAGTGTGTGTGTATGTGACAGGAGTGTGTGTGTTTGTGGGTGTGGCAGGAGTGTGGTAGAAGTGTGACAGGAGTGTGTGTGTGTTTGTGGGTGTGGCAGGAGTGTGTGTATGTATGTATGTATGTATGTGACAGGAGTGTGGTAGAAGTGTGACAGGAGTGTGTGTGTATGTGGGTGTGGCAGGAGTGTGGTAGAAGTGTGACAGGAGTGTGTGTGTTTGTGGGTGTGGCAGGAGTGTGTGTGTGTTTGTGGGTGTGGCAGGAGTGTGTGTGTATGTGTGTATGTGACAGGAGTGTGTGTATGTATGTATGTGACAGGAGTGTGTGTGTATGTATGTGACAGGAGTGTGGTATAAGTGTGACAGGAGTGTGTGTGTATGTGACACAGGAGTGTGTGAGAGAGACAGTGTATTAGTCATACACTATTTAAGACACACAGCATCACGAACTGAAAACAAAACGGATGAAGTAAATTCAAGTTGGATAAAAAGGACAACAAAGATTTTTTTTAAACAAACAAACAAACAAACAAACAAACAAACAACAACAAATTCCCCGGACTGACGCAGGAGGAGGAGCCATTTGTTAAAGGAGTTAATAATCACTAGTTTACAACAACTCAGCTTTGGTTGGTGGGCGAAAACGAAACAGTGGGAGCGTTTTCGATACAAGAAAAAAAAAAAAAAAGGTTCCCGGAAGAGGAGAAGAAGAAGAAGGAGAGGAAAGAGGAAAGAAGAATCATCTGCTGGCGGCGTAAGGGAGCCAGACGACTAACCTCAGACGTAAGCAGACACGCAGAATGCCCGCAGCGCCACCTGCCGGTCCGATAAGCAGATCGAACCCCCATTTCGCAGCCGCCGATCTTTATACGGGGAATTTCTATTAGAAAGAAAGAAGGGAAAAGGTAACAGGAAAAAAAATCAATTGATTTTTTTTTTTTTTTGATTTCTAAAAAAAAAAAAGAAAAAAAAAAAGCAAAACAAAAACAAAAACAAAAGGGAGCGGGGTCGTGGGAGCTCCGGCGATTTAAATACAAAAGAGAATTTTTAAGGAGAAAGTGTGTGTGTGTGTGTGTGTGTGGGGGGGGGTTCATATCGAGAGGAACAAAAAGCTCTGTGTGTGTGTGTGTGTGGAGGTGGGAGGTGGGAGGAGGAATGGTGCAGAGCTAGAACATCCGTCAATATGGTCAGGCCAAGTTAATTGATTTATTTTGACTCATTGAAGATAAAATTCCCCAGTAGAAGGTAGTATTTGTTTGTGTTTTTCTCTCTCCCTCTCCCCTCCCCCTTAGCGCGCCAGCGGGCGCGGTCCGGGAGTCGTGTGGCAGGTCCCCCCCCCCCTACCACCACCGGGGGCCCCGTCCTATAGGGGTATTTTTCCGGCGACGCTGCGTACGATTCTCAATTTCAAACCGAGTCGCCCCCCCCCCATCTCCCTCTCTTCCCTCTCCCTCCCTCGCCGCGAGGAATGAATGAGAACGGCTCCCGTCAGCTGAGGTTTTCGCGAGTTGTCGGTACGTGCGGCACTTTAAAGGGTTCCGCCATAGACCTTTCTCCAGGTAATCAGAGACACACACACACACCCCCACCATCACCCGTCTCTCCTCTACCTGTTGTTGGCGCTCCGGTTAAAACGAAGGCTAAACAACGCAGCCAAACCGAGGCTAACCCCTCCAGTACCACCACCATCATCATCATTGTTGTTGTTCTGTTATTGATTTCGTACGTCTATCGATTTATATGTCGACTTCAACATCGAAGTATGTATTGATACCTCCCCCCCCCACCCCCAACCACCACCTCTAGTTGGCTGTCTTATTCGCTAACAGAACCATGCGGTAGTTGGGATAAAGCGACCTCCAGTACCACCACCACCACCACCACCATCATCATCATTGTTGTTGTTCTGTTATTGATTTCGTACGTCTATCGATTTATATATCGACCTCAACATCGAAGTATGTATTGATACCTCCTCCCCCCCCCCCAACCACCACCTCTAGTTGGCTGTCTTATTCGCAAACAGAACCATGCGGTAGTTGGGATAAAGCGACCTCCAGTACCACCACCACCACCACCACCATCACCATCATCATCATTGTTGTTGTTCTGTTATTGATTTCGTACGTCTATCGATTTATATATCGACCTCAACATCGAAGTATGTATTGATACCTCCTCCCCCCCACCCCCAACCACCACCTCTAGTTGGCTGTCTTATTCGCAAACAGAACCATGCGGTAGTTGGGATAAAAGCGATCATGACAAATGTATCTTCCGATTACCTTTATTGTATTGTTGTTGCTAACCATTGCTATCAGGGAAAACACTGAACTAAAGGTGCGCTTATCCACTCTAAGATGCTGGTCACTTGAGATTCTAAAATCTTTTGCTTGCATCTCAATTAACATTCATTCGTCTTTCTCATTTCCGAGGAAATTAAATGCCTTTTTTTTCCTTCTTTCAAATTTTAGTATAAATTGGTGTTTATAATTTTGGTACAAGTTATTGATATTTTACGATTACAGATCTTCGATTAATGGTTAAATAAGTATGGATTTAAATTCTTCCTTATTACCAGTTTTCTACAATTGATCAGCTAAATGCACATACACACACACACACATATATATATATATATATATGTAACAAATTGGCAATAATTTTGATATTGCATGATTATCGGTTGAAGATATAAATTTTAAAAATATTGATGACTTTTGTCTGAATGCTGCTGTATTTGTGATATGTAGCAGGTATCCTATGTCAGTCATTCTTAAGGTTTGTTAACTATTTCCAGTAGATGCACCTGATGGTGCGGTTTCTTTGATCTATAGAGTGAGAATGGTGGCCCTGAAATATTAATCATTGTGACAATATTCTTGTCATGTATATTGTATGGGTTTTAAGTCTGACATCTTTCTAGGTTTTGTTTAACTTTAAGAAAAATATAACTATGTAAAATCTGGGGTCAATATGTATGTATGTATGTGTGTGTATATACTAGTTGGACTACTTGGCGCTGCATGGGAAAAATGGCTTTAGGCCGATGTGCGGTAGCTTAAAACCCTGCCCAAACTCTTAAGTACTTACACCAAAAATTTGGAGCCTCTAGGTGCTATGGTTTGGCTGTGAAAGAGTAGCAAACAAACGTACAAACACTTGAAAATATGCATTATAATTGTGGACTATTGAATAAAATCATTCATTAAGCATAAAGGAGGATTAAAATGTATTCTATGAAAAATTCAAAAATAAACTTTAATGTGCTTATTTACATTAATAAATTGATTTATGTATTAAATATGGAATTTTTCATTGGTGGGTCTACAGTTCTGGTTACTTGACAGTGTGTGTGTACATACAACAATTCCATGCTCAATGATGCTGAGTTTGCACAGTTGGGCAGTTTGAATAAGTTACTTTAGCATCAAGAAGGCAAGCTTCAATCAAGAGCATGAAAGCAGCACACCATTAAACTGAAAACCAAAGGTGTTGTGTATAACATATCTGTTATGTGGTTGTAAATCCTGGAAATCTCAAACGGAACAGCCCCAACAACATCACCTGCGTGCCTTACTCAAGATTAAGTGGCAAGATTGCTTCCATTGCCATTGTATTTAAATGTTGCAATTAGCTTAGTATTCAGCCATGTCTGTTTAAAGCTCACCTTATTAGAATGGACAAACTCTAAAATACCAAAGCACATGACCTATAGCCAACTAGCTGTAAACAGAATAAATCAGGGAGGCCAAACATCCATCACTCTGTTCCCATGCCCAGCATTTGACATGCAGAATCTGTGGCTCTAAGACTGGCTTGTGGAATCACCTTGATAATGACTCAGCATTGGACATGATGGACATACTTCTGACATACTGCCTGTATGATTATATTCAGATTTACATTTACTATAGAGGATGACATTATATTTTATGAAGTTAAATTAACTTTTTTTGAAGGTCGTTATGTATAAACTAACTATATGTATAGAGTTAGATTTAATATATACCTATTGAATGATTTATTTGGTAAATAAAATCGACATTTTATCAGTATTTTGATATTCTCCCAAAATAATCAAAGTGGTAGAACAATGATGCAGCAGGTTTATTATACACTAATTTTTTTGTTGAACAAGTTAAACTTTCAGACATTATAACATGCAGTAGACTGTGGATAATTTTTTGTTTGTTCCTTTTTGTTTTTGAAGGTATATCATAAAGAATGAAGAGCGTTTACCCTGTTAGTCCAGTGAAGAAGCGGGTTCGATTATCACTGAAGAAAGACAAACGAGATGTTCATCAGAATGATTTGAAGAAAGGAAAGATAGATGCAAAGCCAACAAGACCTTTTATGTAGGTCCCTAACCCCAACCCTACAATTGATTTCCTCTTAACTTTTAAAGATTTGAGTTTGGGAGACAGTCACATTCCCATCAAAACTATTGACTCTGTTTTTGTTTGTTTGCTAGACCCTGGCATACACTGTGTTGACTATCTTCTGACTGTAACTAAATTTTCAGTATCTAGGCAAAACTCATAATAGAATGGATTTTAGTGCAGAATACCTTAAGATAACCTATTTAGTTCTCTTTTAGTGGTTGGTTGATAACTTGAATTTATTGAATTCTTGATGATGGTGGGTTAGTGCGAATCAAGCTAAAATTCATATTGATAAGTAGATGTATTTTCTCGTGATCTGGTATATGTCATGCTGGCTTCTTGTCTATCAATTACTGACCTGATTTTATCCATTTTAGGGAAGAGTTATCAAAAGAAGAAAAATGGGAGTTTGGAGTAAAAGAGACAAAACATGAAGAGGTTGGGTTAGATGGTGAGACTAGTGAAGTAGATGTAAAGCAGAAAAAATTTGATGGACCTGTTGACCAAGAAGATGAAGAGAGAACCAACTGCGATGTTATTCCTGAATCATTGCCATGCATTGCATCTTTGGAAAATGTTGGTATGTATAAATTGTTTGTGTGAAGTTCTTAATTGCTGTCTTATGAATACAAGAAAAATCTGAAGATAGAAAACTGGACCAAATTTCTCAAGAAATAAGTTTTTGATAGTACAAATGTCTTCTGTAGTCATTCCCATTTTCTTTACCTGTTCAAAGGTTAAAATGTTTATTGAAAAAGCCTGACAACTTCTAAGTGGGTGTGAATCCACAATTTTAAACTCCAGTGACTGATGGTGTTGCAATTATCTTAACAATAGGATAATAAATTTTATATAATTGTGGATTATTTAGTAGAAACAAAGGCGAAAAATATAGATCCTTTGAACTCTAAACCATTCCTTTATATTTATTACCTGATTTTAATTAGTTAATACCACCTCTATAAAATACAACTTTTTATTAATTTTAATAATTAATAGTATGTTGAATTGGACAGAACCCACTTTGTTGATTTTAATGCAATGTACTACAACTGCTCATATGAAAAATGGTTTTATTGCCAACTGAATTTAGTTACTGGCATTCATTCCTGTATGTATACTTTAAGAATATAAAATACTGATGGAGAAAATTGTAATTGTTTGTATCTTAGGACCCTCTTTATATAAAGTAGCTTATAATATGCTGTTCAATTGTTGTCATAGAAAATTGGTTGATTAGAAGTCAACTTAAAATGTTTTAGTTTTTGCCCCTTTGAAAAAATCCAATTGGATCTAGTTGATGTACTTTTACATATGCTAGCAGCTTTATATGAAAACATGAAAATTTTGTTGTAAAACATGACATTATAAACAAAAATTGGTGTAATGATATGCAATCTTTTCCTAAACCTTTCATTAATATACAACAATCTGTTAGCATAAACTTGATATCTTTTTTGGAGGATGTAAGTGATTGGCTGATGAAACTTTTACAAGTGCATCATCTTGTCCATGATTACAAAAAGAAAGCCATAAAGAAAATGTGAACAATAAGAAAATTCCAGAAGTACAAGTATTTTGTGATGACTTGCTAAGATTGCTTCAATGGCTGGAAAAACATGAATTTGACAATCAGATTCATGTTAAATGTGGTGCTGTGGTGTAAGGAAGAAAAATGCATTTTTTTTTTTTTTAGAGTGAAGAGTTTCTGGACTCCTTGCCTTAGTTATGGACCCTGTTTAATGAGCAAGTATGGAGCATGGAATTAGAGCCGCAACTTATATATATTTTGAGGGTTTAACTTACTGTGCAAAAAAACAAAGTTGAACATTTCTTCCTTAAGTACCATTTGTTTTTAGAATTAGTCACCAAAAATTAAAAGGATTTTTTGTTGTTTTTTTTTTTTTTTAAATTAGGTAATACCTGCTACCTGAACAGTGTCTTACAAATATTACGCTACACTCCAAAATTCCTAGAAGTGTTGAATAGACTGTGCAGGAGAATTGAAATACTTGAGCAGATGAAAACAGATGATGATGTGAAAGAGGTAGGACTGACATTACAAAGATCCTATTAAGATCCCTCCCCCAAGCAGTTTAATGCAGAAGTCTTGAAAAATGAGATTAAAAACAATTTTTTGTTTTTTGAGACTTTCCTGGTGAGGGAGTATAGTGCCATGGTTATCCTGCACCTTGAGGGCCTGGCACTGCTGACACGGTTGGGAAATCCTTGCTAGAATTCATCATTTTTAGACGTAGGAATAAACGCATGGAGCAGCTGGTGAAAAAGAGTGAGAAGAAACTTTAGAGAGATTTGCCAAACTAAGCTGACCAGTGATCAAACTTGGGCCTTCAATCTTGGCAGCCACTGGGCCACTGCATCTTTTTCTTGGTTTAAATGGCACAAGTTCCTCAGAAATTTTCCACTTCTCACTGGCTTAAGCAGAATTCTTTCCAAATGTTTTCCTGGAAACCACAGAGATTCTCTCTTTAAATAGAGATAAAGGAAACTCTTGTTTAATACTATTTCTTAGTGTCGATGCTTCAGAAACACATGTTGTTTTAACAAAGTACACACTACCACCAACCCGTTTTTATCCTTTTACAGCCAATGCATGAATTTCTGGATTGTGAATTTATGCAGATGTTAGTTGCCAAAACCAAAATAATCATGGAAAAATATGTAAATTTGTGTTAAACATTATTTTGTTAGTCTTTTAGTTGGTTTCTGTTTTAAAAGCCACAGCATATGTTTTGCATAAAAAGTTTATCTGAATTTAGTCTTTATTATTGTTTTAGAAGCTGTTACTATTGAAATGAAGGATGCTGCTTCTCTGTTTGAAATATTTTCTTACATCAGATTATTGGATTTATTTTTTAGGTTAATCTGTCAGAGAATTTTGTCTGGGAACTGACCAAATCTATGTCTGATGTAAGTAATCTACATTAAAATAAGAATAATAACTCATTATGTGGGTTAGTGTTCACAGAAATCTTTGCTAAGGTTTTCAGAGATTGTGCTTGTACAGGATTTATAATTTCTACATTTTTTTAAAAGAATCTCATGAGAGTATAAAAAGAGTATTGTTATGTTGTTTTTTTTTTTTAAAAAGTAGAATTGATAATAGTTATATTGCTTTTAGTTGGTGAAATAAGCAAAAGTCACCTGGAGGAAAACATCTAACTAGAATATGGCAGTTGGCACTAAACTGATTGGCGATCCTAACTGACGAGCTTGAATTGGAAAGATCATTTAAGGGATTCTTTCAATAACAACATAAACCCCTTTCCCAAGATTATTATAATTATAACATTACTGTGCTTTCCAGCAAATAAAATGCTTTGCTGTCTGTGCTGAAAAACCTTTGAAAATTACTTTCTTGTAATGCTAAGTGTGCAGTGTTTTGAAACACTAGTTGGAAAATTGTTCCAGTAAGATTGCTTACTGGTATTCACATGTAGATTAGTTTGCTTTGTGGAAGAAAATGTTTCACAGGTTGGAAGAAGTCCATTTTCACTGACGACCTGGTATTGAAATCCTTTATAATGGCTGTTTGTTTGTGTAGGTGAGCTTTCAGCTTCTGCAGCAACATCAGTTTGCTTTGTTACATCTACGATGAAAAAATCTTCTGTGATAAATGGACTCTAAAATACATCACACATTACTAAGATAAATTTAAGTTAAAAATGTAATAATTATGCATTGTTGATAAATAAACATACAACTACTATAATAATTATATATGCACATATAATGAAGGGTTTTTTAAGTACAAATATGGTGTAAAAATTACGCAGTTTCAGTAATATACAGTAGCATTATTCAGGCTTGAGAGTACAGATAAAATTAACTCTCCTTTTTTCTGCCTGACTGACTAGTTTTCTTACAATTTATTTGGCTTAAATTGATTTTAATTTGGTACATAATATACAAATACTAGCATTGGACTATTTTCATCAGTAAAATCTGCTTTTTCATTTTATATCAGTTGCAAACCTTAATCCCCATCATAATACATAGTACAAAATATATATGGAAACCAAGGTAGAGTCCTAATTGAAAGTTAAATAAAAGTCACAGCACAGGTAAAAAAATGCAAAGAAGATAAAATCCAGACCAAGGTTTTATTAGATACAAAGGGTGTAGTGTTACTTTTGTTTGCAAAGCCTTTCGTCAATGTGACTTTTGAATGAACTAATTACATACTCAAGAAAAACTCATGATAAACAAATTTTTAAAAAAATTAAGTAATATCTGTTGCCTGAGCAGTGTTCTGTAAAATTTAGGCTATGCTCCAGGTAAAATGATTTTACATAAACACAAGAATAAAAAAAGTTGAGAAATAATATAAATCAAATGCAAAGCATAATCCATGGATTCCAAGACACACTGAACATGATGGTTAATATCCACAGTACAAATTCTTTCTGCAGTCTATATCATTTAACACATGGGCAATCACCTCTGCCAGGTTCCCTACCCTCAATTTTATATTATTATTTAAAATTATTTACTTTTAAAGTTGTCATTCTTTGAGATTGTGAAGAGAGTTTCAGGCACTGACCCTCTTATTTTTTTAACAGATTTATAAGCAAATGTGGAATCATGAGAAGAAAGTACAGGCAATGCCAAGTGTGTCTTCTGTAAGCATGGCGCTCAGGCCATATCGAATACTCAGCATCATCAGGTCAGTCAGTACTTAATTCTTCGAATAGCTAGGATACTAGAGATCTTATTGTACTAATATTCACAGTATTGTCCAAACCATAAGCCCAGAGATATTGCTTGCTTATTTGAATTACTTTTTCCATACTAATTGCTGTACTATATAGATTTTAAGTGAAGGGATAATACTGGTGTTTTATGTCATATATCAATTCTTATATCTTGAATAATATGGGCTCATATATATTTTAAAATATAAAGGACATTCAAATGAAACCAAGTAAATAGAATTGCCACACACAAAAACATACACAGAGTTTGGGAACAATTTAATACCATATAATTGTCAAAGGCTGTTGAAGAAATGCATTTAGAATAGTTCCATATGTAAAACTGAAATTAGTAATGTGAATAATTTTGCATTATTGTCAGCAGCAGAATGGTTTGAATTTTGAAGATGTGCATTCTGCATATGAGGTATTCCACGTCAAATGTACATACTTTTCAGCAAATTTCTGACACCGTCTCAGATTTCATTCATTTTTTTGTGCAAGTGTTTGTTTCTATAGTGAAACATTATGTACCAATTTTCAGACCTTGGGGCTCACTGGGGCCAATTTTAGGGGCCCACCAAATTTGGACTTCCCCAGTTAACCCACAATCTTTCAAAGGCTGTATCTCAGGCTGTTCTGGTCTGATTTGGATGATCTTGGTATCAAAATGCTCATAAAAGCAAGATCTTTCCAATCGCCTAGTAAAATCACTTCAAAATAGAAATTCCAAAAGTGGTAATTGATGCTGCCCTTTGACCTTTAGCCCCTGCCACCCAGCAAAACCATTCTCCAGAGTTCAGGTGTGGCAAAGTTTTATGTAGGTCAGCTGTGTGAGCACTGTGTGCTGCTGCTGCTGTTGGGTTCTCCGAGGGGACATTAAGTGATATTGGGCCTGCTGTGTGGGAATTGTAGGCTTGCTATCTAAACACTGTTCAATTTGATTTGTCCACTTGTCTGCTATTGTTTGGCAGGTAGACATTTACACTGTCCAGCTGTATCTATTGTTCGACAAATTTCTGCTATATATTCGTGGAGAGCTTGCTACTCCAGGCTTTCCACAGGAGGGACGCTGACCGTCCACGTATGCACGCTGACCAGGAAGGACACTGACTTACTGTCCACGCACACCGACTGTCCATGTTCATTAACCAGAAAATTTTAAATAAACTCTAGGAAAAGACCACCATACAAGTAAGTTTAGTCGTAGTTATAGCCACAATTGGGACTTTGTTGTTTCAGTTTGTAAGTTTATGAATGTAAGTGTATGAATGTATCTTGGATTTGTTGTTGTAATTGGCCCTGCAGTTTGTAAACAATCATTTATTTCACTTTATATTTCATTTTAGATCAAATAAACTCAGCTTAAAGTTTATACGGTTTGGTGTCTGTTTTCTAAAGTCGGCCTGTCATTCCAGACGTCAAATGCTGGCAGGTGACCATATATCTGAAACTGACAATTTTATCATCTCTGGACTATATATTGCATCGTTTGTGAAACATTCCAATGTGTGAATTAATTTTTAAGTGGATAATCATCATCAAAGTCAAATGAGTTAATTTCATTCCTTTTTTTGCATATTTTTCAGCATAAGCATGGCAAGCAAGTTCTGCAAATACTGTTGTGATCCATTCAGCTGTCAAAAACAAAACAAAAAAAGATCTTCGCAATGTGTCTAATGATATGTTGATGAAATATTCTTCAAAGGTGAAAAATGATGATAGACTTTGTACTTTGTGCAGAAAAAAACTTGCTAAGTTGTCACCAGAGCGTATTGAAGGATCATCTTCAACATCATCATCAGAAGGTCCTATCAAAGGAATTGCAGAATCTGTTTTGACAGATGAGTCACCAGAGCGTATTGAAGGATCATCTTCGACATCATCATCAGAAGGTCCTATCAAAGGAATTGCAGAATCTGTTTTGACAGATGAGGACAAAGAGGTTTTTAAGCAAGAAGCAGAAGACCTTTTGAACCAATCTTTATCCATGATAGGGGAAAGCCCATTTGATAAAAGAAAAGCAGTAAGGAACCAAGAGTACGTTCTTGCAAAGCAAAGTAAAGTGGAAGCTACTGTGCGAAAGAAATTAGATCTAGTTGCTGGACCAAGCACTATGGAAAAAGCACAAAGTGCGCCATCAAAATGTGATGAAAACTGCATGCCAGAGGTGATCGAAAGTCTGAAAGAAAAATACGTTGTTTCGAGCCGTTCAGGACAAACATGTATACTGACAATATTTGCTCGGAATATGGGCATAAGAAGGACGATGAGTGAATGCGGCTGCTCCCAAAAAATGGTTATACAAGCCAGGGTATGTTATCGTCTCCAAATTCCAAACAGGGTAAAATATTGCCAGAACAAGTTAAATTTGCCGTAACTGAATTCTATCGAAGTGATGAAGTCAGCTGAAATATGCCGGGGAAAAAAGACTTTGTGGTAGTCAGGAAAAAAGAAAAAAATCAAAAGTGCCTGGTATTAAACAATCTCAAGGAACTGTTTCAGAAATTCAAAGAGAAGCATCCTAACTTGAAAGTTGTATTTTCAAAGTTTGCCATGCTCCATCCTTCATAGTGTGTCCTGGCCGGTTCAAGCAGTACTCTCAGTGTATGTGTGTACACGACCCATCAAAATGTGAAACTCATGATGATTGGATCAAAAATGCCACAGATTGCCAAACTTTTTAGATATCATCATGTGATAGCATGCATAGTTTGCAACCCAACACGACCAGCATGTTATTTTAGAACTTGTGAAAGTTGCCCATCAATTGAAGACTTCAAAAAAGAGCTACTAAGTGCTTATGAACTAGAGGGGATTAATGAAATTCAGTTTAAACAATGGACATCCACTGACAGGTCTGAACTTAGCTCCATGGTGCTGCCTTTGGAAGAATTTATTGATAAATTCTGTAAACATGCAGTGAATTTAGTGAGAGACGACTTCATTGCCAAGGCTCAATCTGAGTTTTTGAAAAATAAAAAAGACGAAATTGGTGAAGGAGAATTTGTCGTCATTGTAGACTTTTCAGAGAACTATTCCTTCATTGTGCAGGATGCGGCCCAAGGATTCCATTGGAACTGCTCTCGAGCCACAATCCACCTCTGGGTTTACTATTTCAAATCAGACGATGGCAAACTGAACCATGATTCGTTCACAGTGATACATTGTCTCAGTCCACCTTTTTCAAAGAATGCTCATTGAGCACTTGAAATCTAGGTTTGGAAATGTCAAAAAACTTTACTATTTCTCAGATGATTGCGCAGGTCAATATAAGAATTGCAAAGCCTTCCTAAACCTATGGTGTCACAAATCAGAGTATGGTATGGATGCAGAATGGCATTTTTTTTGCCACCAGTCATGGAAGGAGCCCTTTGGATGGGGTGGGAGGCACAGTCAAGTGAGAAGCAACATGTGAGAGCTTGTGTAGACTATACGACAGGCAAATTCTCCAAAACATCTTTTTGCCTTTGTTGAAAATGGGCTGAATGAAATGAAGTTTGGTTATGGGACCCAAGAGGTGTATGAGGAGGAAGAACGAAACCTGGAAGACAGGTTAAAGAAGCCAGAACCATAGCCGGGACTCAAAAACTCCATGCTTTCATCCCTATTTCAGAAACTACTCTTCAAGTACGCGAATTCAGCCTTAGCGAGAAACAGCACATTGAATCAATAACTTCAAAATCTACACCAACTTTTACTCTCAGGTTACGTCACATTGCAGTATGATGGACAATGGTGGCTTGCCTGTATCATGAAAGCCTTTCAGGACATTCATGAAGTTAAAGTGAATTTTCTTCATCCATACGGGCCCTCAAATAGTTTCTTTTTTCCTGAAATTGAAGATCAGTGTATATTAGACATTTCTGATATTCTTCTTTCTGTGGAACCAAAATCTGCTACAGGCAAAACCTACACAATCAGTAAAAAAGAAATCCAGTTGTCAAATAAAGCTTTGGTTGGCAAAAAATCCTGACTGACTCTGCTAGGCAAGACTTGTACCAATATCGCTTTTGTGTGGAAACTTGATTTCTTTCTATGTTGATATCTAGTACTAGAATACAGTGATATAGTGTATTGGAAATTTTGCCTTGTGTTGTGTATGGTGATGTTATGCATGTCTAGCACCCGAGCCCCCTCCCAAAAAAAAAAAAAAAAACAAAACTTTGCCACACCTGAACCCTTGGAGATCCCATTTTTGTTTTTGCTGAGGTGTTGGAATATATGAAAGGGTATTCTCCACACAAAAAATTGGGACCAACGGTTTTGCTAGTGTGGCAGGGAGCTAAAGGTTAAAGGGCAGCATCAATTACCACTTTTGGAATTTCTATTTTGAAGTGATTTTACTTAGGCGATTGGAAAGATCTTGCTTTTATGAGCATTTTGATACCAGGGTCATCCAAATCGGACCAGAACAGCCTGAGATATACAGTTGTACCCTGGTATTCGCGGGGTTTACGTTCCTAGAACACCCGCGAAGAGTGAAAAACCACGAATATTGGACGTGGTCCATGAAAATGCCTATAAACGTCAAAATATAACGTAAAATATAATAAAAAATATATAAGTAAATATATAATAATAATTTAATAAACAATTCAACACTCAGCAAAACACTCGAGATAGCTACACGCGGTAAACTGGGATGCTGCTGGGCTGCATCTGCCTGAGACAGCGCCTTGTGGGCAGCAGCCAATCAGCAGCAAGGAGAAATGAATAACCCTCTCGGATTGGCTACTTTCAAACCTCCAGCCAATAGCGTTTATTTTATATCGATATTTTGCTGAATTTATGTTGGTACAGTATTTATATTACAAAATTAGTGAATTATATTGTTATTAATAATTTAGCGTTAAAAAGCGTGAAAAAATATATATTGCCATGAAAAAAGCCATAAAAATCGCAGAAGATATTTGCGATTCCGCGAATATACGGGGGTTTCCACGAACAATTAGGTTCTAAGGAAAATTCCGCGAATAACCGGGGCTGTGAATGCTGAACCGAGATGGGGGTCGACTGTAGCCTCTGAAAGATTGTGGGTCAGCCAGGGAAGTCCAAATTTTGGGGGGGTCCCTAAAATTGGCTCCTGTGGGCCCCATGGTCTGAAAGTTGGCATGGTGAGTTACTTCACCTAAATGAATAAATGGCCAACATATGGGGAGAAAATATGGTATTTGTGTCAGGAGGGTGTGTACACTTGACATGGAATGCCCCATATTATTTCTTTAAAACATTGCCACTTGAAAGGGAGGCAGGGATTCGTTTAGATTTTAATTATCTTTGTGGTGTTCTGTTTAGGCAAAGATATCTTAGAACCCTGAACCAGATTAACCTGACCTGAGGCGGTATAGTGCAAGTCCTTAGAATTGGATCAGTTAGAAATCTCCAAGGAATGCTGAATACCACCAACTTTCTAAGTTAAAGAATTTACTAGAATCTCTTGATTGAGCAAAAGAAAACAGGCTACTGGTGAGACATTTGATGCAGCTTGGGCTCCCCCATCCCACAACCAACAATGAACGCACTACATCTGCTACCAGTTAATTACCTAAATGTTTGTAGTTAGAATCAAAATTACTAATGTTATTTATGAACTTTATCTTTCAATCCTGTCAGATAAAAATATAAATAAATTCAGATATCAGTCTTTTCTCAGTTGATGAGCATTTAGGTGGACATAGAGTTAAAGTTGTTTTTATAATCTACAGGAAGTTGAACTGCATGTTTGAAGGAGAATCGCAGCATGATGCCCACGAGTTTTTGCAGTGCATCCTCTTCCATCTTCAGGAGGCTGAGAAAGAAATCAAGAAGAAGGAAAATCAGATCAGCTCTCGTGTTTCTAATCTGAAAGTTAATAACTGTATTAAAAACAAAATGTCACCCCAAAGCAAACTGGGAAATTTGCTGAACGGGGATGCTGCTATGGTCCCTGTAATAAACTCAGACCATACTGCGGCCTGTGATTTGCTGACTCTAGTGAAAAGTAAACCATTGCAGACAAATGCTAAGTGCTCAGGGATGACAAAAGTTGGTGAGGGTACGATGGGTTTGGTTTCCAGTAGTGTGCATGCCAGTTGCAGTGCTGATTGTTCCATGGATGTCTGTGATACATCATCGTCCTACTACTTGCGCTGTACAGAACCTGTTAGACTTGGCACTAGCAGTGTGAGCAATGGAGAAACTTCTGGTGCCTTCTTAAAGACACAGGTTGCCTCTTACTGCCGTAGGCTAGGGATTCGTAGTCCCTTGTCAAAAAAGCATCATTTGCATCCAAAAAGTGGTGATATTACTGACATCAAAATTGGTTGTGTTCACAACAATGGTGCATTTACAGATTTGGATTCCACTCATGGGTCTGGAAATCCCAAGTCAAACTTTACGTCTTTAAATAAGGCAGTTCTAAAAAGACCATCTTCAAATTTTGTGATGCATTCTAGGGAAAAACAGAATGATTTATCAAGAAGACAACCAGGTGAGATGCTGAGTAAAGGTTGTCTCCTTAACAGGCCGTCCCTCAATGATATCATGAATAAGGATGACTGGCTTTGTTGTGGAGATGCCAACATCAAGGAAGCTGTAGTAAAACTGGAAAAGTGTGATTTTATCTGTAACAGTGCAAACACGTCAGTAAATGCATACTTGGCAATGGAGGTTTTAGATTCATCAAGAGGAACCAAGAAGAAAGACTTTGTTGAGCAGTTATTCTTGGGTACACTGCTTTCTAGGACACGGTGCTTGGAATGTGAGAATGCCAGTGAGAAACACGAGGAGTTTCTTAATGTTAGCGTGCCACTGACAAAGGTGAAAAAGTACAGAGATGATGGTGAAGAGGACTCAGATTGTGAAGAGAATGGTATGGAATTCTTTTGTACTTAATTTCTTGAGGAGCTACTGTATTTCTGGATAATCTAAAGAGAAGAAAAGCATTTACTGTTAGTGTGGTTTAGCTATTTATTACAGGGATATAAGAAAGTTACTGTGTTAAGTAATCATATATTTATCAGTGTGGTTTTTTTCTGTTTAAATTTTTGTTGCCTTACATAAACTTCCTGCAATTTAGTACAGATTCATTCAATAAAATTGTTAACTGCTATTGGATGATTTTATTTAGCCACAAATCTGTTAATATTTTCTGATAAGCTAATTTTAAACTATTATGACATCCTGGGTATTTTTTGATAATCCAAAAAAAATATATTACTTACCAGTTCAGGGATCTTAATAATTGAAGCCTTTTAGATGTCTTCAGACATCAATGGACTGCTAAGGTTGAGAACCTGAGTTTGCTTTGGCTTGGAAATTTTTTTTTGAAGAGGCATGAATTTCAGAGTAAAAAAATCTAAGATTTATTTTATGAATGTTCTAGAAATTGTTTGAAAAGATTAGGAATAAATTCAGAAACTGGTAAATATAGAGAAATTTTAAAGTTGTGCATGATGTGGTTTCCCCAGAAGGGGTCAGAACAGAAAGAAATATGTGACCGTTTATTTTCTATGGAGAATGCCAGCCATTAGTTGCTATAAATCTGAAGCCTTCACTTTTTGCAGCAAGCTGTGGTCAGTTAATAGTTTACAAAAGAAGTTCCTTTTGACATTTCTGACTTGTTTTTTTCCTTTTCCTTTTCTTTAGATGAGGAAGAAAGTTCACTCTTTCAGTACATGTCTTCATTTTCGGACATTGAAAAGTTACAAGGCGACAACAAATATTTCTGTGATGTGTGTTGCAGTTATGTAGAAGCTGAGCGGTCCCTCCATTACCACACACTACCAGAGATACTCACTGTGCACATGAAGCGCTTCTCTGCCTCTTCTGAGTATGTCATGCATTTCTACTTCATGATTATTGTTCTGAGCCTAGGAACCTTTTTTTTGTTGTTAACTTGTAGCCAATGTTTAGATTGCATAGACATTAGACTTGTTTTGTTAGCTTTTATTGATTATGAGAATGAAGGAGAGACTGATTGACTGACTGCTTGTAAATGCATCAACTGGAATGCTCTGTCAGTAGGAATGGGTGTCTTGGACTAGTATGGCATAGGCTGATGTAGTATGCCTCTGGGTTGATCTGTAGATTTGTATGCTATAGTTTCCTTTTAAATTTCTTTATTGCACAATTGCCCCCTTCCGTGATGTATTGGTCAGTTCAGCCTGTATCACACCATTTGTGAAGTAATAGAAATCATCCTGTCTTTGTGATTGTTTCTGAATGGCGTAAACATTTAACATGGACTGAGTCAACCCCTTATACAGATTTTCTGACTCACTAGTTCTGAAGCCAAGATCTACGTACAGCAGCATCACCTGACTGACTGTTATGGAGCTAGCTTATTAGTTTAGTATAGTTGCATTTCTAATGCTAGTTTTGACAACAGAAATTGTTAAAAAAAAGATTTTTAGCTAAAATATCCTTAAAATTGGATATAATATTTTAATTATTTACTCAGCTGTACTTCTAATTGTATTTGGATGATGTACTTTCTTATTGTATTCAGAAAGTGCTATTTGTGATCTGTAAACATGGATAGAGATTCAAATTAAAATTTGTTTGGAGAAAGAACCAGTCTGTCTCAAGCTACCAGAACACTTAGAACTGCACAAGCTATTTGTTTTTCTGTTACAGGTTTGGTTACATGAGAAAAATTAATGACTACTTGGCAGTTCCACTCTCTTTACCGTGTCTCTACCATAAATGTCCCAAGCCCTGTTTTAGACCTGATCACAGGTAGGTAAACTGCAGATATTTCCAAAAATAGTAACCCTTAATCCTTCAGGAAAGTTGACTACTTTCTGCTGGGCTGTAATGAGTTATTTGATAATTGCTTCCATGTTATACTATAGATAGCACATGCAGGAGGATTCTGATTCACAATCACTTTGTTTTGCTGTGAAAGTGTCCCTACCTGTATGAGTTCTGTTGTAGTGATCACATTTTATCTATGATATGCACCATATCATTTCCTTTTGATGATGTGGAGGTTTCAGGTGTGCACATCTCGGATCTCTCATCATTCAGCAGAGCTGGCAGTGATTCAGACAAGTCATGGAATATGTCTGATGTTGATGTGAGTTGAGTTTAGTTCAGGTCCTGTGCACTCTACCAACCTGCCAGTATTTTCACTGCCTGCCATTCTGAAGATAAATGTTGCTGATGATGTCAGTCTACTTTTGTCAATTCATCCAGTGGGATTATTTTCACCACATGGCAGAAGACCAACCAGAGGCTGCCAGCCACAGCAGACACCACCACTGAGGGGATGAAGGCTTTCATAGTCATAAACATCACCATGAGCCTTTATTTCATTCTATTCATCAACAATTTCTGGAGTATGGACAACAGACTGATGTGGCAGAGATGTCAAAAGTCATGACACCAAAGAAATTCAAGAAACTGAATCAGTATTGGCACATCTGCTACAAGTTGGGCACCTTCCTGTTCAAAATTAAGACCCCTTCCTTGATGTGGCTACACTCACAAGACAGCATTTAGGCTGGTTGTTGAGGGTCTGGTGGTACCAGGAGAAGAACATGACAGTTAAGTGCACTCTGGCAACTAAGGCTATCACATCCTGAGAAAGATTTGTGTGCTATGCTCCAAGAGTGGTTGCAAAAACCCCTTTTGGTTGTGGAGTTGAGATGCCCTTTTACTGCTAGATCTGTACCATTCCCCTGTGCAGGCAGGGTGGGATGTTTCATTGACCACTATTTTACTCTATACATTTTTGACTTTCTGCACTATAAACTAAACTTGGTTATTTTCTGAAAATATCTCCTTTTCATTTGGATTACTGAACTATGTGCTAAGTAATTTACGCTATTTGAGTTGTTCCAGGATGACTTAATGCGTTTTCTTAATAATTTCAATCAGGCAGATGCATTTTGTGTAGCCATCATGCAAATTGTTTGCCCTTCCAAGCATGCCTTAAGGGATTAACAATGCCTCAGCAAAATCCAAGTGGTGTTTGAAAAGCTTGTGTTTTTTGAAAGTAATTCTTGTCCATTCAGGCTTCCAAATGTCCTCTGAGATGTATACCACTTACCAGAAAGGTTGTAACAGTTAGTAAGCAAAAAAATGTGGGGATTTTTTTTTTATATTGTCAGGAATGCGATAAGAATTGACTGACTCCATCCACCACAAATATTACAATTATTAATACTTGTGCACACACTTATTTCAATTTTAGTGCAAGTTAATTACCAGATTAATATATTATATGTAAACTGAACAAGTCAAGTGAAAGTTTAATCATAAGGTATTGTCTGAATTTATATTTAGTTTCTACTTGTAAAACCCACCCAGATGTAGCTGCTGTTTTGTGATTTCAGTTACTTACTCTTTGGACTGATCACCCACATTGGGATGACTCTGTCTTCTGGCCACTACATTTCCTATGCGAAGACCATGGCGTCTTCCTTAACCTGGCATAATGTGATGGAAGGAAGAACAGATCCATCTGAAAGACGACAGGAAAATCACGAAGAATCACTTTGGCTGGAATGCGACGACGATTCTGTCAGAGTGTTTACTGAGGATGATTTCCTTGAGCGTCTATCCTCTGAGGGCCTCATCACAGGCACGCCCTATCTACTGTTCTACCACAGGTGTTCCACAAGAGATTTCATACATCACCTCTATCAGTGAGCATCACAGAGTAGTTTACACACAAAATTTTTTTTTTAAAAAAAAAAGTTACTCCATTTAAGTTATATATTTTTTTATAATCATGAATAAAGTTGAAATCATTTCTCTCTAATAACAAAATTAATTACTGATTCCCCACCCCATCTCTGAAAGTTTTAATTTTCAGCAGCACATCTTAGCAAATTAAAGCGATGCTGCTGCCCATACCTACAAGGTCTCTTTTCTTATTACATTAGCATCCCCAACCTATTTGAACTTGACATCCAAGTGTGATAAATCTTTGAGGGTCTTGTAAGAATTTCTTTTGGGACTGACAACTTGCTGCAAGAACAAAACAATTGGCCCATATCATTTAGATTAGGCAAGTGATGATAACAAGAGGAAACAAACGAGTACCAGCAGATGCATGTGGATGGGACTGTCTGTCCGTAACTTATAGTATTGTAGCATCATGTAACTGCAGTGGTGAAGGAAAGTAGCTCCTCAGCTACAGAAAAGGGTTTGCTGATATTTTGTAGTAGCAAAATTGGACCCATCAGAATCTTTTCCCCTCCAGAACTGGCTCTTCTGTTTCAAACCTCTGCTGGAAGTATGGCTTTTCTTACTCAGTTCTGTTATAATGCAGCTGATTGGTTATCGAAACAGAGTGAACTAAGGAAAATCTACATAATGTACATGCATAAAGCCATTTTTGATTAATCTGAGAAGAGGAAACTATTGCAATGTTAATGGTAGCCATTCTGAGCCGGACACAAGCATATGCTGATTTGCATATGAATGATTGTAGCAGTTCTCAGTTAAGGAAGTTTCTAGAATTGCTGGGCACAAAAAGTTCCTGTTTGAGATCTCATGGGTTTTGACTTATTTTTCAAAAGATACCTTGTAGGTTTCAAAAACCGCATTGCTTTGCTATAAGATCTTACATTGGTGATGAAGTTCACTGGACTCACTACGGTATAATTCCTTTAATCTGGCAGATACTTGACTACATAGGCATAATTTACTAATAGTACAGGAAATTACGATAGCAATAACTCACCTAAATTAAGTGAAGAACGTAGTAGTACTGTTTGTGGCAGATGGTGGCTTTCCTTACGTACAGTACTGGTAAGACTGAATACACTATATCTGTACCATTGTGCTAATGTTAACAAAACTTTTATTCCACGGCTAGTTGAGGGGCTATTCTTTGATGACATTATAAACATTCATTTCTTTTAATTATTAATTCTTTAATAAAATGTTTTTGAAGAGCATAAAATATCCAAACATGCATCAGCAAGCATTGGAAGGTGAACAGTTCACAGAGCTGCTGCACAATGGTGATAAATTACACTAGTTCAGCCTGGTGTTGGATCACATGTTGCCAGATTAAATGAATTTTACTGTATTCCATTATCTTACAGTGGTAACAGAATGAAAAAGCAGTCACCCCGCAACATATACTTATCTTGCCTTGTTTAAACAAGTCTGCCATGTTAAAGGATAAGTGCAGCAGAACTTCCTTCTGGCTTACATCGGAGCTGAACCATTCCTAGTTGTCCAAAACCACACGCATCCCAAATCACGTGGTAGGTGTACAGACTGACCCTTACAGTGTTTACAGCCAGAATTGCGTTTGAAAAAGCTACCAGATGGCAAAGTATGACAGATTTCCTAAGCTAACTGTTGAGCAAACAGTAGTGCATATCATTATGGCAGTGCTGTGTGGGTGGTTTGTGGCTGTTCCAATCCCCAGGTATTTGAGAGACGTGCTGAAACTGAAGCTGCTGCTTAAAACATTCCTTCACCTTGTTTTATGATTGTATGTATACTGGCAGAGTTACAGTAGCAGCACACTGTGATCAGACAAGATTTTTTCATTGCCATTTAAAAAATTTTCGACAGTTTAATGTTACACTTTTGTCCACAACTGTTTTGCTAGACTTAGTTTTATCATGTTATTGATCATGGCATTCTCAAAACATTTGTCATATTCCTCATGATGCATGCAAAGGACTGACTTAGGAAGCAGTGAGTATTAGTAGGTTTCCGTGATAGAAATGAATTCTCCTTCTCTAGGAGAGTCGGCTGTAGTCCTCCCCAACCATTTTTTTCACCCATCTATTATCTTTATGGACAAAAACATTCCTTTATTTATTTATTTTTTTTTTATTAAACTCACTTGGCTAATTATTGAGGATACTAAAAAAAAAATCTAAAAGTGGTTTACAATCTCTGTCAGTGTTCAGATAGCAAACTCCTCTGTAGATTAGCATGTTATCGAGAGATGCAAAATACACAGACAAGGTCAAAACCCTTCCCCACTAACTGATTTGATTACTTGGATCCACTAAAAAATCTAATTGTACTTAGGAAAAACAAAAGTAAAATCTTAACAGTTGTAAAAGAAATAGCTAAAAATAAATAAAGGCATTTATTTATCTCACTAATATACACAAATCTCTTCCCCCTTATGCCTTTAGGGTGCTTTTGAAATCAGCCAAGCTCTGGGGGGGGGGGATGTATTAAGAGAAACAAACAAACAACAAACAAAATTTTGCAAGTGTCCGACCAGAATGTATTTTTTACTATGAGAATACCCGGTCAATGATGGAGAGCGTACATAGGGTAAAAAAGTTTGATCTTGGCCCCATACAGAAATCGACTTGCATGTTCATTAAATTATCAGTAAATATATTATTTTGTTCCAAGTAATTTCTGTTATAAAGACTGCAGTTGATAAGTGGAATTCCAATGTTGATGCAGTTTTACTTCAGTGCCTGCAGCAATGTTTCATTATATCAGTCAGTAAGTAATGAGTTAAAGACTACAAAACAAGTTTTCACAATCTTAACCAATCATTGGCTCCTTGCCATCAACCAATCACAGTCAAGCTTTATAGAAACATAAATATTTTTTTCTTCCTGACAATTATCAGTTGTAGCAAAATTTCATAACAGAAATGTGCAATAGTTAAATTTGATGGCCCCAGCAAAGAAGTCCCACATTTCTATGGCCTAGGTAATAATTCAGCGAGATACTTTGTCAGTGATATCTGAAACCAAAACAGTACACGCAATGCATTCTGGGGAGTATATAAAATCTTACAAAACTGAATTTAGCAAATAAAAAAAGTAGAAAAAATACAATGATTTCTGATAGCACAGTGAAAAATTAAAATCAAAATATTTTTCCTGGTGAGAAGTGCCATTCGGAACAATCTTCACAGTTGTCACAAATGGGAGGGATTAAAAGTCAGCAGCAGTACTTCCATTACTGGAGACATTTCCAGTTCTATAGATGACGTTCTTGCTAACAACCTAGAAGAAATTGGGTGGTTTGTGCCCCAAAATTTGTCTCCCCCATTAATACGTCAAGGAAAATTTCCACACTATAAACTAATGGATGCAGTTAAAAACAACATCTTTGCAATTTGTTTGACTGCACCTCTACCTAAGTGAACAAATTTGAATGGAAAATGGTGTTAGTCAGATCTACGATTTCTTTTAAAGGAAAATATTTTTATAAAGAAAGTAAACAAGTTAAGAACACAATTTAGATTAAAACACCAACAATAATTTCTCTGACTAATATTTCCTACATATGGTACACTATACTTGTATACATACAGATAAAACACTTTGAAGATGTAACATCTTATGTTTTAGAGCATTTAGAGCAGGGGTGGGCAAACTACAGCCCACAAACATCTTGCACGGCGATGTCAACTTGAGTGGCCCCAGACATTCTCGCACAGAATAACGCGCTTAACGAGACTACAATGAGATTTTGTGGCCATGTTTAAATAGCAATGGACGTAGTATTATTTTAAAGTCTTTTAATATATATATATATATATTAACATATTAACATATATTTCAAATTTTGTTATCCTAACAATGAGTGCTACAAAAAACCGGAAAATTGAAGATGAATGCCATATGTTTAACAAGTAATGGACGTACAAATATTAGAAGTGAAGCAGTGTGCCTAATATACCATGACAGTGTTGCTGTTTTTAAGGAGTATAATTTGGAGAGAGATTTTCAGACTAAGCACAGAAACTCCGGAAGTAATTTATCAGAAAGTGAACTACAGTGAAAAGCCAATGACGTGTTGAGAAGTTTAAAACAACAACAAACTTTTTTTGTAAAACAAACAGCCATACAAGAGGCTGCCACAAAGGCCAGTTTTGTGCTTGCTTCTAAACAAAGCGTTTTCTGAAGCAGAATTTTTAAAGGACTGTATACTTGATGCTGTTGATATTGCAAGGCCACAAGTCAAAACAAAAATTGAAGCTATATCTTTGTCAAGGAGAACTGCAGTTTGTTGTATTGATGCCATTTCGCAGAATCTGTCAGAACAGCTACTTGTAATTACTGAAGAGTTGCTGTCAGTTGAACCATTGAAGGACACCACAACTGGCCAAGATTTGTATGAATGTGCTAAAAACTGCTTGGATGGATCTGGTTTATCTTGGAACAAGTTGGCAAGCATTACAACAGATGGTGCACCTGCATTAACAGGAAAACATGTTGGCCTCATAAAGCTGCTTAATGACAAAGTGAAAGGTGAGCATTCACTTCACACTATGTTATCTTCCATTGCATTATTCACCAGGAAAGTGTGTGTAAATCTGTCCTGGATGAGCCTGGGGGCTAGATCACAGACAATTCAGAAATCTGCTGGATGATATGGAGTGCGAATATTCAGATGTACTGTATCATAGCAATGTACGTTGGTTAAGCCTGGGAAATGCTTTGAGAAGAGTGGAATCTGAGAAGAAATTTTGCTCTTTCTTGAAATGAAGAACATTAGTTGTGAATTTTTAAGTAACATGAAAAAGACAGAATGGGTGTGCGATTTAGCATTCACAGTTGACATTTCCGATGAACTGAACATTAAGTTACAAGGCAAGGGTGTTTTTGCACATGAATTCTTTATGGAAATTATATCATTTCAAGTGAAACTAGCACTCTTTTCCAAACAAATGAGTGAGCACAACTTTGTGCATTTTCCCTTGTTACAGACAGAAACTGTCCCACAAGTCTGTTCAGAGAAATGCAGTCAGTAGGTATCTGCTTTAAAAGATGAGTTTTCAAGGCAGTTTGCTGATTTTAAATCTATGGAAGATCAGTTCAATCTGTTGAGGTACCCCTTTTCATTTAATATTGAGGCAGCATCAAATGATCTCCAGTTGGAATTAATTGGTCTCCAAGCAGACAATACTCTGAAGGAGAGTTTTAAGAATATGAAACTGAATTCTATGCATCACTCAGTACAGAGAAGTTTGGTAATTTGAAAAAGTTTGCCAGAAAAATGTGTGTATTCTTTGCTTCAACCTATATTTGTGAACAGACTTTCTCATGTATGAACATTAACAAATCAAAGAACAGGTCTCTTCTAACAGACTCAATTTTGCACACTGTCTTGTGTATAACTACAAGCACACTGAATCCTGACTACAACAAACTTGTGCAGGATTGTGTGCAATTGCATAAATCTCATTAAGAGTTTAACTGTTCAGTAACATTTATGAAGCAACATAACATTAAATTCAGTTTTATCTGTTACTTTCTTTGTGTACTAAATAATAGTATGAATAATAATTGTATTTTTGTGTGAAAATAACTTTTATTAAATTTATTATTTAGTTTTTTGGTGAATGCGGCCCGCTAGAGAGAGACCTTACAGATGTTCCATGTGGCCCTCGGGGAGAAAAGTTTGCCCACCCCGGTTTTATAGTGTCATCTGTTAGGTATAGGAAAGGAATCTGTTTTTGTGAAAACACATGCTTTCTTGTGACCAAGTAAACTGCTGCATTTTACTGAAAAGTTCAGAAGTAAAATCATCAAAAAATTTCAGGCTGGTTTCTATTATGTTATATCGGTATCTGGTTCTGATGAATTTTGGTAATCATATGAGACTGAACAATAAGAGGAACATAGTTACTGCAACCTTCAGTAGAAATCTACATTTCCATGTAAGATTTCCAAATTTTCTTTCATTTTTCTGTATACAGCGTAAAACTAAAAGTAAACCTTATATTTTACTATATGCTATAGGTATTATTATTTCAAGTATATCCAACTAAAAACAACACAAAAACCTAGGAGCCTTGTGCAAACTTAATAGCTTTCTAACCACTTATATTAACCAGATTTCTAGTCTCTGTTCTTTAAAAACAGACATAAAAGTACATGACTGCTATTGGACTAACAAAATAATGTATGAAGATTTCTGGTATTCCCTGTAGGAAATTTGCAGTTTTCTGCCCCTTGTCATTTAGCCCAGCCTACACAATTCATAGCTTATCCCAATATAACATGCTGCTGATAAATCCATTTAACTTATGTTAGAATTCAAAATATATCAAAGTCAGTCATAATGTGATTGTCAAACTCTGCTTTAGCCTGGTGATCCGTAATAAATTACCTTTTTCATCTGTATACAGTGGATTATTCCTTGTAATGGTTCCATTATACACATGTATTAGTGTAATTCAGCACACTGATATTTATTTTGATGCTAAAAATGTAATTTTTTCCCTTCATTGAACAGGTGAAGAATTTTAAAAAATGTAGATACTAGGGATGTCGTTGAAAACCAGTCTGAAATAGTATTGGCAGCTGGCCATGTTTTATTACTTCCCTTACACTAGGAATGTTCAAATAAGGTAAATTAAACCAAACTGTTGCTATAGTTTATTATTATTGTTATAAAAATAAATTGATAAGATTCTGACAGTTAACAATACTAATAAAAACCAACTTAACAAATAGAGAGCTAAGTTATAAAATCTTTTAAAAATAAATTTTGGATTTAAAGTGTGACGACATGTTAACAAAGTTATTTTCTCTAATATGCGGTGAATGTTGCAAAAAGAATTGGCTAGACTGCTCAGAACCAGGCTAGAAGATAGTGACTCCATGCAATCCATAATGACAAATCTCAGTCAGTGATCTTTGAAGAAATTTGGTGACTTATTAACAACTGGATGTAGATGGCAGTAAGCTTAAAAATTAAGGTTTCTAAAATGGTAGAAGTGTTGCAGTAAACAAGAACACGCTACAGGCATAATTACTGCAAAGAAAACAAAGATTTCAAAACCAAACTTTATATTTCCATGCAATCTTTCAACCAGATGGCAGCCATTTGTGTTTTTTTTTTTTAAATGTGAAGTTATCTTCAGCAAAATCAGTTCAAAAGTTAATAAATAAAGTAAAGGTGCATAAAGAAATCTGAGAAAACATTATCACAACGACAGAATCACCACCTGATATTTTGTGTATATCTGAAATTTAAAATAATATAAGCAATAATTTTTTTTTCTCATTTTATAGCAGACATGACCAGGATTATTCCAAATTAACAACAGTGAAAGTCAATCGTCTGAAGAGAAAGAAATTAAAATTTCCAAATAAAACTTGTTTCAAGAATAAAGGCAGATAACAACATATGCAGTTTAGGTACATATCAAGTTACCAAATAATTTTCTAGTTAAATCTTTAAAACAAAAAAAAAAAAAAAACAAATCCAAATGGAAAACCCCAAATGTTGCACAATTTACATAGGATAATTGTAACTTTCCAAGTGAAGGTTAGTTGTCAATTTGGTTCAAGATAAAATATTGTGCTAGGATATAAAATTCATTACAAACAAAAAATTCAGAAAAAAAAAGAAAAAAGGGTCCAACTTTTTAGAGGTGATTCTAAAATACTTGATTTTGTTGTTTTTTTTTTTGGAGGGGAATGCATAATGTGCTTAACCTCATTTGGTCAGATGATACATCACTTTTGGTTTAAGGGGTCAAGGTCATCCAGGGAGAAGTCATCGGTACCAAAGGATAGTCCCCGACTAAACCCATCCTGTAAAAAAAAAAGTAAACAGAAATGCAGCCAGTCAGAGAGACTATACAGGTGAGTAAACTTCCATTCTAAAGTTCTAACAGCATTTGATGGTGTTAGATACAGATTTTGAGGAGGAAGTAATGTAGCAAACAGCAACTTTACACACAGGAGGATGGAAGTGAATTAACAACAACTAAATGTCTACATTAGGTGAGAATGCAAAATTTCAAGTTATAAAAGCAAACAAAAAAAAATAGAGTTAAAATGGGATGAAAGTAAAGTGTTTTGAACTGTATAAATACCTACATAGTGAAAGTAAATGTATCAGGTTGGTTTGTTTGGTCCTAGTGTCGTACCATTTTTTTTACACATTGTTTTTGTTAAATTTAACTCTTTCAACGCTTAATTAAATTTTGGGCTGGAAAGAATCATCCACCAAAAAATGAAATTACAAATTTGATTGGAGAAGTTGCAGGGCTTACAAAGATGTGATGGTTATTCCTGCTTATCGTAAAAGAAGGAAAGGTGTTTTTGAAGTCATGGGGAAAATCTGCTTCCAGCATCAAATGACTATAAAATGTTAACTTCAGTATTGTAAGGGTTAAATATATTTCCCAGTTTAGTTTGAAACAAAGTAATTTTTTTTAAAATATTTTGTTTACTGGATTAAAAGTTACAGAAAGTTTTCATTTCTTCCTACTAAAGGAATAAGTGGTGTATTAATTAAAAAACAAAAAAAACAAACATTATAGTTCTGGTTTCTGTAGTACTACTCTAGCCACTTATTTTCTGACACTTAGTTCACAAGACAGTCCCTTAAGTATAGAACCACTCTGTTAAACATTTTGGGTTGTGGCTCCGGACATGTCGTCTTTGACTCATCAATTGATACTTTATGAGAAAAGATGATCAAATATTTTTACTTTTTTTTGTAGAATATGTCACTTTAAATATTTGAACATCATAGAATTGGTTTTGATAGAAGCAGCATGTTAATGGATTGAACCACACACACATCCTTAGTTTCTTTCATTTTGGTTTTTGTGTAAGATATCTTGGATTTCATTTGGCCCTCTGAAGAATCGTAGAGCATTTGCTGACATAATTTTGCCGTTGTACTCAACAGAAATCTCATTGAGATGTTGAAGGTGCTTGAATGCCTCTGGTAGACAACAACCCACCTTTACATTGTTTCTCTAGCAAAGTAGATGTAACTTGTCATATCTCATTTTTGGCTGAAACATCTATACGATAGGGATATTTGTTAACAGTATTCAAGTATTCTACCTAGTCCCACCTTTTTAGCTTCATCTTGAAACAACCAAGCCATTTCCTTTTTAAATGGATCAATATACTTTGAACAATATCAGGATCTATGTGTGGGTTGAACAACTCAACCCTGGGGAAAGTTTTGCTGCTACAGAATGGCACAAGCTTCTCTGGAATACTGATATCGGACTTTGGGGTACTTCCTTGAATTAAATTAATTTTTCCATTGCATTGATTTACAACACCCTTGCATAGGTGATAATACATATTTATACTTTTTCTACACTTCTCACAAACAAAAATGAAGAAATTAAAAAGAATTCCAGTTTTGGGCTTTTCAGGTGATAAGCTAATTGGAGAATTCACATAAAAGATCGACAAAAACATGTTGGGCTGACTTTGCAGATGGGGTGTTAAATGAAAACATTAAATGTTCCAGGGTAACTGATCGTGTATGTCAAGTGCATGTATAATATACACTAGTCAGTTATTCCTCTCATCAAAGCTACTGACTAAGGACCATTTAAATGAAACCCAGTAGGATACCATTACAGCCAGGTTTTATCTGAATGTCCGTACTACATGCAGTAGCTACATTTCCAACTGTCCTGGTTTAGAGTTCTTATTCTAAAACAAACCATTCTCAACACATCTGGTTTGTTTTTTTTTTTTTTAATTGGCAGGAAAATTAAATTTCAAGACCACAAAAGGAAAAAAAAAGTTTAGCGCTCACTTTAAGGTCCATAAGTTCTTTGTCTGCTTTCTGTATAGCTTTGTCCAAATCTTGGTTTGGGACAACACTGTTGAAAGGAGAGTTTGACTGTGAACTTGGATTAAAATCTCCCATTCCAAATGGGTCAAAAGAAGTAGCACCACTCTCTGCTGCCGCCGATCCAAAAAGGACTTGGTGACCTGAATAAAAAAAGAATTTGATAAAACGATTTCTAGAAGTTTCATAAAGTAAAGTATCTGCTTCTGGATCCAAACTGTATATTTGCTTTGTAAAAAATGCGCAATTAGTCACCTCGTCCCTAAAAATAAAGTGATCAACAGCAAACCATTTAAAGGAGTACAATGGTGGCTAGAGGTTTGTAAAGCACATGAAATCATGGCACAATATGAAATAAAGTCGAGTTAGTTAGAACACTTTCGACCACATTAATCTTAATAGTAAATTACCGACAAACCCAAGGTTTTGGTGATCTCTCCTTTTCACCATTTTTAGTGCAATAATGTTAGGTTTTAAAGGGCACTCAAGGACAATGGCGACAGGGAAGGATCTCTGAAACTAGGCTCATTAGTTTAGTTACTACTAATGAAGTGGTTGGAAAATTGACTAAAATCTCTACTTTCTGGAGTTTGATAAGTTAGAGAGTAGACGTTTTCAGTTGTAGCTAGGTGTACCTACCTACAGTTGGCTGAGTCACAGGTGGGTTCGCAGCAAGGTGCTGCGATGGATTTGATGAAGCACGTGGTTTGGTTGGCGGTGGTGACACTGGTGGATTTAAGAAGAAAAAAAAGGAAATTAAAATAAAACTATTAAAATCAGAATTTATTGTATTTTCACATGATATGGAGCATCTAAGCTTTACACTCATTACTTCAATGGTGGAAAAAGTAATGAAATGTTTAAAACAAAAAAAAAAAAATCAATCTAAAAGTTTTCAACTTATGTCTCTTTTAACAAAATAAAATGAGAGAAATGATTGAGAAGGTTTACAAATTCAGTTTAAAGATAATTTAATAATAAAAATCTGCAATATTATTTTTCCCTCTCATACAGAACAACTTAGGGCTACTTACATAAAGGCTGCATCCTATGAGTGCCATTGGTTTGTGGAGGGCTAAAACCAAAGTTTGGGGTTTTCACATCTGAGGACTGTCTGGCCAGCGGCTTGAACTTGCATTGTTTAAAAAAACAAACGAGAAAAAACAACAACAATTAACTAATCTTCAGTACTTTAGGTGTCTCCCCCCTTTTTTATTTTTCCTTCCATAAAATTAAAGAAAAAGAATACATGAAAAACACGTATCATCTCAACATCAACATCATCACCACAAACAGTAATAAATATGGAATAATACAATTTATTTCTAGATACACCAAATGTAACTTTCTGTAGGGAGAGGATAAAGTCATTATTAGCATATTTTCTGGGATTTCTTATCTCTCTTTCTCAACCCCCAAACATGTATCCTGTCCCTTGTGAAATATTCATCTCACAAATCCTGAGGCCATAACACTCTTCATCCTGCCTATCACTTAAAATAAAAGATCAGTGATATATGAACACACAACAGTATGGTTTTGTTTGTGGTCAGAGTCTCTGTATGAATTGGAGGTCATTTATTACCAACATAAGTTTGTTTAGGCTCACTTTCTATCTGATTATTGGCTGGGCCTCCCCTCCAAATACACAAAAGTGGACCACAGGTTGTTTTATCTCCATCTGCCTTTTGATCAACAATATTCAATGGTTACCAACCAAGTCAGTGGCTAACATCTGGAAAAGTTCAGCTATTGTCCCACAGTGCAGCACAACTTTTCACAGTTAATATTAGTCCTTTTAAAATCCCTTTAACTGCTTATAACATTGTGCCTGGCCCTTATAAGTGGTAATCAATAATTATGTTGCCAGAGAAATTGCTGAGATGCCTTATTCTGATATATAGCATCTTGCAGTACAAATGTGCATGTGTGTCATGTGAAACAGCTCTGAATATTATTGAACTATTTACTGAGTTTCAACCAAGAAATAGGAAAACTTTTTTCCATGACTTTAACTTGCAGGCTTCATCACAATAGTGAATTTTGTCAGTAAAAAAAAACAAAACAACAAGAACATAAAAAATAAACAAACAACGTAATTGCATTCGAGTAGCTGATGAGTTGAGTGAAGGTTTTTGTTCTTTCCCCCTATCTATCTGTATGTAGTCACTGGTTCCAGGGTGCTTCAGGGAGATATTCTATCTCACATGGTTCAGCTGCTAAACTATTAATGGATTCTGATCCAATAGATTAATGAATGATCAACGAATAGATTCCAAAGGTGACTACAACCTTTACAACAGCTTGCATTTCCCAACACCTGATTCAGTCAGATCCTTTCCTTCTATCTCTTGGCTTTTAGACCAGACAAAACCTGCAGTGCTTACTGGAAACTCAGGAAGCATTACAAAAACCAAAACCTAACATACTTAAACAACAACAACAACAACAACAAATTTTCATATATCTTAGAAACCAATTGCTTAGTTAGATACTGAACTCATAAAAGAACTGCAAACTCATGTATTTGAAAGTTTGAATCATGTCATATCAAAAGTTGAGTGACTCTTTACATGTTTGTAAGCAAGCATTATGCAGACTTGGATTCCAAAATCTTTACAGAGAAAAATTCTCCAAACATTTAACAAAACCAACATATTACTACTAGACAAAGTCAGGCTATGATTTCTTATGGATAGTAAAATCAGAAACTACAGACACACATTAAGAATAACAAAATATATGCAAAACATCTGTGAGTACCTGTGTTAGTTCTCTACACAAATGTACAATAACTGTTCTACAATGGTGCTAAGGCACAAACTATTTTATCATGAATGTCTTCACATGCTTGTCAATTAGCAATTAAAATAGAAAAACTCTAGATCATCTAAAAACTTTCATAAAATTATTTATATAAAGAATTAATTATAATTAAGAAAAAATAATAATATACAAAGTCAATTCTCAAATTTCATCAGTGGTATGGATTCAGGTTAAATACAGAACACAAAAAATCTACATTCAAAAAGTTTTGGCTTTGCTGGTGCATTTGGTACCAGTTCAATAAATATACAACCAACCATAAAACAAAATTTAGTTTCTAATGTTCCTCACCTTTTTCGTAAACATCTTCCCAGTACATTTTCAACTTTAGCTAAGATAAATAAGGTTCCTGTGTCTGTCCAATAGCAGGACCATTTAAGAACTACTGGATTTTACACATCACTGTTAATCTTCGAATCACTATGCACACTGTCATGTGAGAGTGCAGATTGTACACACTTCTCATCAAGGCCAGACAACAAAAGTACATGACAGTACTTTTATGAACAAGGATTTCTCTCCCAAATACAAAAACTCAGCTTGTTTATGCACTACTATATGCTGGACAGTCTACAAGCTTTTTGCAAAGCTGTACTGCTAAGTTAAAGACCCCAAGTCTAGCTTGAATCTTGGTCAGGACTGGCTAAGTTTGGGCTACCTAACTCTGGCCGCCAAGGCAGCCAGATACATGAGGTGCTTCAGCACCTCAACCCGGCCTTTTAGGCCTTAACGGGAGCTTACTCCACACCGGGTTTCGGCCCCTACACGGTTTCGGCCACCACCCTCCAGTCCCTTCTCCTCGGAGATACACACACATACAAGAACTTTCACATGCACCCTCATGCACGCACCACAAAAAGATTTAAAAAAAGGTTTGGCATACCTAACTGGCATGATTTCTTCTTATCCTTTTTCACCAACCGGTCATGTAGGTTTTCTCCCACATAAAAAAAACAACAACAAATGAAGAGTTCTACTAGGGATTTCCCTGCCAAAGTGGAAGTGCTTGGCAAGATTGGTAATACTTCTTGGCAAACAACCTAGGCACTATGCTCTTTCACCAAGATTGCCTCCCTTTTATACATTGGTATGCAATGAGAACAACAACAAATGCCATATTTTTATTTCCCATAATTCTATTTCAGTGTTCCTTCAATAAACAACCAGTCATCCAGTATAGGAATGTATTAAAGAGAATTACTCAGGTGTTTTGCTACATAACTCATTGCAATATCTGTGACTGAGTTAGTACTTTTTATCACAAGTAGAGTGATGTGTTCTATGTGTGTTTTCAGCATTTCAAGATACTGTAGACAATATATAGGAGAAATACTGTTCACTACATAAACAAAGGGAAGATAAGCAAAAGTTCTCTAAGGTGTATTTGCCATTAAAAATAGGCATTCTTCTGCTATTTACCTATTATTGTTGGTATATAATGAATTTGAGACACAACACAAGGATGATCTAATGCATCATCTATCAGCTTACAAGTAAATAAATACTTTTAAATATGTTTAGAATTAAAACTACAAGAAGCTCCACATAGTAATTTTCTAGACTGAAAACAAAAAAATAAACAGATAATCAAATGCTTCCAGTATCCCTGTGATGTTACAAAAATAAGGTGTTTATTCAACCATAAAAGCAGCAAGACCATTTGTCAGTGCCATTACAACAAAGCCAGCTAAATAAACCCATGCAAGATGGAGTTGCAATTAAAGGGGAATCACATGATGAGAATCAATCTATTTTCTTTTTTCTTGCCTCCTCAGAATCTGGCAGGGTATAAAAAGGTTTTCCGTATAGAGATATTTTCGAAAAATAAAAGACTTTTATGAATTTCTAAGATTAGCATCTCTTTTGACAGAGCATCATAGCATCTTTTCCTTTCCACACCTTTACATTGTTCCTGTGGTCCTCGATAAAAAGTTTGTTTTTTTTTTTTTTGAGCATTTATTTATATTTATATACAAGAATGTGAATCAGGGTCAGTGTAAATTACACGTCAAGTTAAAAACACATTCTGAAGATGAAGAAATTCGCTAAGATCCAGCTCGAATCTTGCACCCCCCCCCATTTTTGTTCTTGGTACATTCCCCTCTTAAACTGCTGTTGTGTGACCTTCTAGGATTAGTGAAAAAACAAAGCAATTAAAGCAACCAAGTAAATAATAAAAGCAGTATGCGTGGTGTGTGTGTGTGTGTGTGTGTCGTGGGTGTCATTTGCAGAAGCCAATCAAGCTATTACATTAAACAGACAGCATACCTCCATGCCAGTGGGGAACTGTGACAAAGCAGATGGCAGGGAAGAAGATAGGATCCCTGCTGTGGCAGTATCTATGGGCAGCTCAGTCAAGTCACTGATCTGTTCATCAAAGGAAACATTTTGGAAACTACAGAGATGTGATTGGAGCATAACGTGAGCATACAGAACATTTCAAAGTGAACAGGGGGAACCTTCAGAAACCAGGTTGAATTTTCTTTTTCCACTGTAGCACAAACATGCCTGGGTTGTTCTAACCATGCATTAAAAAGTGGTTTTAACTAGAATTTTGGTTATAGCACCCAAACATTCAAATTAATGTCGTGATAAGTAACAGGCAGGCAGGCCCTCTTTCTGCTGATGATAATGGTGACAGGTGAAAAATGGAGGATTTGACCAAACCTTACAGAAGGACCAACTGCAGTAAACGACTTATGATTGAAAAGTAAATCCATGGATTTACAAATCATTTTATAAAGTTTGTTTTTTTTCCTCCTTTTTCACAATTCCATTAAATGGTAAATTAGAAAACAAACAAACAAAATTTTTAATCATGTGGGGAACTGAGCAGTTTAGCCAGGATTGGGTACTCAGTGAAGAAGTCAGTTAACAAATGGTTCCCCACCTTTCCACAGACATTTTTGTAAAAAAAATTGTTAGAATTAATTATTTATTTTTAAGCAAACAAGGTAAATGGGAAGAATCTGAAAAAGGTATAAAGTTAAATTATCAAGAGGAAACAAGAAATAATGCTTTTAGAAATAATAATAAAAAAAACAAAACATTGGTAACCATAGTCATGGAGACAAAAGATGAAAGAAATGCATATGCGTGTCAAAAGTTAAAAGACAAACACTTTATTTTATGGACAGATTCTTTAACGGTCATACTCTCATATGCACTAATATTAATAATATATGAGGTACTGGTATGCTCACAATAATGGTCAACAGTATAGATCTTTTTAGATTGGTAACGTTTGACTGTACAAAAATGTCCAAGTTCCAGTCATGGTACCTTCTCTTCTGGCTTACAGAAATATAACTGAAGAAATATGTCCCCACCAACAAGGGTCACAAAAGATTCCCCAAATAGCCTTTGATATTTACTTTGTGATATACTGACATAAATCACTAACATGATTTCATGTTATTTAATTACTGGCTCAAAACAACAACAAGACAGATATCAAAACTGTACATGAATTCATTTTGAGTATGTAAAAAAAAACAAAAAAAAAACACATTGACACCATAGATGTTTTGTTTCTGTTTCTTCTTCATGGATGAGGACTGCACCAATAGAAAATTTGAAAGATATCCTTGATAGGGCAGTACATGCAACACACAACTTACCAGTGATGAATTCCAAAGCTTTAATTATAATTTAAAGAAATGAACTTTAAAAAAGCGAAACAAAAAAAAAACACCCTAACACATTGGTGAAAAAGAACACAAAATATCTTCAAAACAATCTGCTGACATGCACTGTTGCACTGTGTGAAGGTCTTCTAGATTATTGATGGATAGAAATCACATTCAGATTATAAACTGCCATTTTAAACAACTAGATACAATGCCAAGAGGATACACATTAATTCCAAAAAGAAAGAAAAAAATTGTAGCCTTTTCGATATGGTACTTCTTTAATGTTATAAATAAAGTTAATATTTTTCAATAAACCATGATATAGCTAATTAGGGGGGAAATGGCCTCTATTCATTTGAGCTAGATATAGATGGCAAGCTCAAATTGCTAATTAACAACCATCATCACCCAACAGATGCTGGTGCTTATCAATAATGACTCATGATAGTTACAGCTTGGCACAACAACAAGGCAGGCTTTGATTACTTTAACTAATGCCTGCTAGAAAACAAAACAACAACAACAAAGGTGGAAGCATGTTAGTGATCTTTGATCATTGAAGGCTGGAGTATCTGCCCCAGGGCACTAGAAAACAAACAAATAAATGCTTATGTCTGATTTGTACACATTACTACCAGCTATGAGAAGGAAGATGGTTATTATAACATAAAAAAAAATAGATACAACTACTCTGACAGGTTGTTTTCTGTTAAAACCAAGTCTTTAAAGAACACAAAATTACAACAAAAGAGCACCCCCCCCAACCAGTGATACTGCTGAGGATAAAAGTTATAATAATGTCATGTTGCTCAGCCTACTGTGATGTTTTTACTTCCAGGGGAAAGACCAGTACTAATGGGAAACCATTCAGTCACAGTTTAGGTACACAGATTCTGTGAAGAGGACAGGATGTTTCTGGTAAACTCTATTTCATCAAGGACCTACCCCTTAAACTAAAAATAGGAGATACAGAAAACATTAGAGGAGGAAAAGGAGCAAGCTCATCCTAAAACTCCACAGGTCTAAAGGAAGTATTCCAAGAACATAAAGGACTTCAGTGTCAAAAATGGAGACTACTTGAATCCACATATTAAGTGGAAAAACACAACACTTTAAATAAGTAAAGGGCTTCTTTGCCAGCACACTCCCAAATGTGTGTGTGTGTGTGTGTTGATAACTGACGCTATTCATTTTTACAGAAAGAAAACATTTTAAAATTTCTAAAATATGGAAAATCAACCATCTCCAGCTAATTTACTGAACGTAATTCCCACAGCCATCAGTAGATGTTTCTTCTAATAATTATGTAAAGACTGCATATAAATTAATTTAAGGATACAGTTTTCAGGGTGTTACATAACACTGAAATAAACTCTTCTCCATATTTTTGACAGTAATTTTTATGATTTAAAGTCATATAATTATTCACTGTTAAGACTGATCACAACTGATGGATAATCAATATTCACTGTTGCTGAAAAAAAATGGTTAAAAAATTCCACATGAATTAGACAATTTGCAAATATTCTTGTATTTTAAAGTGCCTTTAACTCTTTAACTCTCAAAAATGAATTAAGATATTTAGAGGTAAAGTTAAAACATCAAAAACAAATATAATTGCTGCTGCATAACTGCAATTTTTTAATGTGTATGTATGTGTACATTTGTGTGTGTACATGTGCAAATCAAGGCTGTATATTAGCTTTTAGAATATTCAAATATCACACAATTTTTTTTTTGGGTGCAATATTTAAAAAAAAAAGGAAAACTATGGGAATGCGCTCTATGTGAGAGTGCACTATATAGCAGCAAATACAGATTTTATCTAATAAAAATGGATAAAAAAATGTGGAAATGTCTTACATTGTTTGCCATTTTATATTGTTCTATATCTGCTTTATCCTTTATTTTTTCCAGCTCAGCTATTCTCTTCTTTAAGGCATCATTCTCACTTTGCAAAGTGTTCACCTGTAGTAGAATAAAACAAGCAGCACAATCAAAATAGTCGAGGTAAATTAATTAGACAATTGAACTAAAGAATTGTTTACAGCATTTAAGAGTCATTTTGGTATATTTAGATGAAGAAAAAAAAAAACAAAAACCCAAAAGCTGAAACACATTTCTTTTACTTATCTTTTAATTGGCTGTTTTCTATGTTGTCCAGAGATAACAACCAGATTCAGACTGAAAATTCCACTTTCTTCACAGTAAAACTCACAATCAGATCAGTCAACAGACAAAATGCTCAATTAATTTTTTTAAAAGACAAAACCATTTAAATCTGCTCTTCACCTGATTTCGCAAAACTGAAGAAAAACAACAGACGACAAACAAAAGATTTCTAGGCTGACGAGTTGCCCCCCCCTTCCTTTCTTTTCTTTTGGTTAAGACTAGGGACCTGTTACACAAAAGGCTCACCTGTTTTTGCAAGACTAAGAATTGCTTGCGCACATCAATGTCTCTGCCTGTTGTCTCTACAAACCTCCTGTAGGCCAGGTCGAAGGCCTGCCCCACCGTCAATGTGATCTCCTCCGCCTGAATTAAAACCAGTCTGCTGAATCACTTAAACAAATAAAGTCCCCTTTTGGAATTTGTCACACAAAAAGTATCTTCATCAACCCCAAAAAGTAAAAAAAAAACAACAAAAAAACCTTCCTTTTCCCTGCATATTAGCAAGCAGTGCTGCCCTATCTCAGAATCCTTTGTGTAATCAAAAACCTTATGCAGACCATTTGTTTGATTAATGTTAGGAGTTATCTCGTTTTGTCAGGCCAGGTACACATGCTACATACAATTTTACACGATAATGAGGCAAACTTGATGTCAATCTACTCAAGTAGGTAAAATTATCTCCACATAACAGTGCACACAACATTTGTTTTTTTTTCCATTTCCTTTCTCTCCTTAGGTAGAAAATTTGGCACATGGTCTCTTGCACATATTTCCTCCTCTTTGAGAGGGTTTTGATTTAATCTTAGTTTTTGTTTACAAAGTTACTAAACTTAGCTCTGCAAAGATCTGAGGTAAACAAATTAACAAATAAATAAACAAATGAACAAAGTTTCTGTAAGATCACACTGTTTAAATAAAAACCTTGTTGATAAACAACATTAGAAGCTGATTTTTACCCAGCATAAATTAGGCAGGCTGGCTTGGTTAGAAATCACGGGGTCTACAGCAGGGACCCCATTATAACATTTAGAAGGCTCAGAAGAAATAAACCAGCAATGTGTAAAATATCTAATGCAATGTCCCCTAACTTGAAGCCATGATGCCTTAAGGTCAATTTTAGAATTCAGGGCCTAAAATAGTTGGAAATAAGCAGGAGTTCCATATGTATAAAATAAATTAGGAAACAAACCAGTTCCTACAGAAACTGTGTGTAGAATAATTAACTTTTGTCCTGTATTAATATCTTCTGTGTCTTAAACCTACATTCATTATTTGTGCTGTGCTGCAGTACCAGCCACGTTAATTGTATCAAGAAATGTGATCAGGTTTACTAGTGTAGTTATCTGACCTATGGATAAATAGATGGCCTTCCCTCTAGCTGTCTTTATATAATAATTGGCTACGCACTTCCACTAGGTCTAACTTTTTCACCCCAACAAGCAGCTAGTTGTACATAAAAATGCAGCCAGGATGTACTTACACATTTTTCACTATCGAATACATAACAGTAATGTTTATTTGAATCTGCTGCTTTTGCTATGAAAGTAAACATCCGCTTATCAGATTTGTCATCGGCACAGTATGAAATGCGATGTAAAGGGTTCTGATGAAGTATTATCTGAAAAAAAAAACAAAAACCACTACAAAAATGTAATTAAGATTTTGGAATATTTTAAATATTATTTTTATAAATGATAACATTCATTACTTTTAGTAGGTTTCAGAAATTGTTCTTTAAGATGAGAACGGAAGAAAGTTATTAGTAATGTGCTATTTACAGGTGTAGTTTGAACATTTCTAATTTCAGTAACTAAATTATCTAATGAACCTGGATTTTGGTGATCTTTCCCTCCTGCACTCATCATGGTTGAGTGTTGAAAAACAATGTTCTGGAGTGCGAAGATGTCAATTTTGCAGTAGGCATTGATGGAGCTGCTCTTTAACCTGTAACTTGCTAAACATTTAATACAGTTCTTGACCAATGTTTAAATCCACTGCACCAATACTGATGGCAACAAGTTTCATTAGTTTGCTCTTCTACTTATCTATGTAAATAAACTCATTTCTCTTTTTTCCAAAGTTTCACAAGAAAGTAGTGTGTTCCTCTATACAGGACTGATATGGAAAAACATTCCCACAATGTAATGCCATAAAAAAAACTTTCTTTTTCTGCTCCATTTTAAAGTTTTAAATACCATTATCAGAATGTTTTACATGGTTTTCAGCACCTAACATTTAGCTAAGTAATGACGACTAGACCCACACAGAGTGCCAGCTCCTGCAATGTGGATGTTAATTGGTAGCGGGGAAAACTTGTTTCAGATCTCAAACTTTCACTTTAATAGTTTGAAAATTTTATAACGATAATTATTATTCTAAGGAAAACAGAAACTTCTATACAACATTTACAAGCGTACACACAGAGACTTACTTTTGTTTTAGGGTCTTGAATTGTTACTCCATCAGCAGATATTGCGAGCTCTACTTTAGGAGGCTTCTGACCCTCAGCTTTCTTAATGTGTTTGTTAAACTGTGGAAATAAACCATCAGCAGAGATCTGTTTATTTAGTTCATTGCCCATAAGCCATACTGCATGGTTTCAGTGAAATGAATTAGGAAATGAGGTTAAATTGTTCCAATTTGTTAGAATAAAACTAAGAGATTCGTGTTGTTGTTTTTTTGTAAACACAGTTAACGCTCTAAACCGTTTAATATTTTATAGAAAAGAAGAAAAAAATCACAGCCTCTATGATATTTTCCTCAGATAAGCTACTTCCCCTCCTATCACCAGATCAACATTATTCAAATAATCCATACACATTAAGCTTCTGCTATAATTTTTAACGGTTCAGCAAGAATCTAAGGTATTATAGTGTCAGTAAACTGAACTTTATACTGGTTTTTTTATAATAAACCCGTTAACCCTTGTACTGTAACAGGGAGGTAAGTCCAACCAAACGGAATTCTTCACCGCAGAACAGAACAATATCTCAAACAAAATACACAGTAACACACAAACAAGCATCTCGATTGCAAGATGCTTTTGATTTGGCTGCAGATGATAGAAATGAAGCTTACTGCTATACTTTCACTTTAATCTTGGCACCTAAGTGGTGTACCAAGTCACTATATCAGAGAGTTTTTAAACTAAACAATTCACTTAGAAAAGTACAATATAAAATCTTAAAAATTTAAGAAAAATAATAATAAAACTACCAGAGAAATCAATTAACTCCCTCAAAAATAAACCTGAACAATTTATGTTTAGAATTTTTCAAAAAAACTAAAATTAAAAACATTTCAAAAACTACATTAAAAAATATAAATATACATATATATATATATATATACACACACACACACACACACACACACACACACACATATATAATGAAGTATAACCAGAAAAAAAGTTCTTAATTTTTTGCTGATTTTTTCAACACTCAGGTATATTATAATTTTATATTGTAGCATGAATAGAATTTTCATTTTGTTCACAAAACAAAACGAAACAAAAGAGAGATTTTACTCACTTTCATTTTCCTTATAGCATCTTTAATTATTTCAGTCCCTTTTGGGTGGTCAACCTCACATTCTCCTAAGAACTGCAGGTTAAATAGCAACAACAAAAAATGTCAGTTTAGTTCATTTTTTAAAAAATTGTGTGAAGACAAACGAAGGAAAACACAATGAAACAAACTGAAGTCAAAGACTTAAAGTATAAAAAATAGATGATGCGCAGGCTTTAAGATGATGCTAGCATAAATCACCAAACAAGCAAAATAGTTAAAATCTGGCCAGATATTCCTAAGTGCCAGTTGCCAAAATGGGAAAAAAACTAATTTTGCAGAAGAAACATCATCGCTGGCAGAAAACCACCCTGAAAGCGAGCGAGCCCAGCAATGTGGGAGGAAGCTGGAGTGGTCGAAGGAAATTCACGTGGCCAGCTGGAGGAGAAGAAACTGTTCCAGGAAGGTCTGCCAAACCAAATCATTCCTGTAGGAAGCAAACTTGGGCTCTTGACCCCCATTAGTCTAACAAGTGGACTAGCACACCACTCTGCAGGCAGTAAAACCTTATTTTAAATGTTCCTTAGGATTTTACCAGTATTTTGAACTTGCTGACTTAAAGAGGGTATGAAAATGTGGCCATACTAATATACTACCTACAAAGCATTTTCCACCTGTAATGTTTAATGTTCAATAGTTCATACCAACTGACTTCATTACTTTAAGTTGAGCAGAAGGTTATCATAACAGTGATGTGTTACTTATATAAACTAATAGTTAGTTCTATCAACCATCTAGTTTTTTTTAAACTTTAGATTATAGACATATGGTTATGCAATGCAGCTAAAAACAAAAGTTTGTTTCAACCATGTCAGGCAAACAAAAATGTTCTAAATCAGTTTTTAGAACATTTTTCAAATTTTATTTTATAATAATCAGAATAAATATAAACAATTGCATACATTGCTAACACAATTACATGAAGTTACACTGTAAATAAAGATCTAGATTGTAATTCACACCCAGGAGCGGATTGGGAGCCCAAAATAGCCTGGGCAAGCACCTAAAATCAGCCCATTAATGTAGGCTATGATTCTGGTGACCACAGCAAGCTCATACAGCTGGGGTTTGGGGTGCTGTAAGCCGCTGAGAAAATTTTGAAATTTGACCAATTACAGGTGACATTTTGAGGCCATATGAAATGGGTATTAGAACATATTCTAAGGTCAATATTAAGTACTTCAACCCATTGGCTTATGATTCGATCACTAAAATTGCCTTATTTTAATAACAAACATTTAAAAAGAAAATAAGAACAAGACACATTCAACATATATTTCATGTTAGATAACTCAGATGGAGAACAAGACGAAGCTGATGAACAGTCCTCAAAGAGCAAGCTGAAGATAGAAGTGAAAATTTTTTTATGTTTTGAGACGACACTGAGTAGTCTGAGTGCATCCACTTTATTCAAGAATGCATTGGGTTTTATAACTGTTATTTTTGTCGGTCTCTGTAGCTATGAGGAATATCATCCAAAAATAAAAAGAAAGCATTATTTTAATTTTTGTTTGACGTTATTTGAAGAATCACTGTTACATCTCTGTATCTGAACTGCTCACATTTGTCTTCAGAACTGCACATTTAAAAAAGCCCTGTACACAAGGTAAAAAATACTCAAGTTATACACATATATAATTATATATATAGACAGACAGACAGACATTCAATAATTATGAATACAGAGAATAAAGTTGAAATCTTATAATTGTGACTTTATTAAATTTACTTGCATACATATAAAAATAAAAAGATTACCTGATTTTCCACGAAACTGAAATTATTAAGCAATAATAACTCAATTACTCGATAGAAGATGATATATTGTACATATGAGTATATGATGTGATAATCTTTATTGAAGGAGGAGAATGTTGTATGCAGTTATTCAAATAAATGAAATAAGTTAAACACATTTTTTCTATATTCAGTATTAAACAAATACCAGCTGCTGCTGATATAGAGTGTAATAATACAACGTAAATAATATTGTTTCTTTACGAAAAGGCCTGATAATTGTATGTCCTATACTTTTATATGACTGGCAGTGCAGTAGGTTTGTTTACACATGCATCACCACAAACATGTGAGTAATGCATTGCGCAATGATGTCACTAGGCAATAGGAATTTTTCAGCTCCATTATAATCTTATGGGAACACTGTCGTATATGTGGTCTGTCGTTGACCAAAATGTCGTTATGTGGGTGCATGACTGTAGTTCATTAAAAAATTTTTGAGCATATTAAGATATATAAATTAGTAATCACTGTGCTCAGCCTTTGAAAGAGTTTGTTCTTTACAACAAAAAAATATATATAATTGAGGCTTAGATTGCAAGCTGCAGAGGAGAACGCTGGGTGTACAAGTACAGTATGGACAGTACAGAATGCCAAATTTCAAGTATATTTGATGGAACTTATTTTGTCTCTCACCTACAGGGCCTGGGGGCCAGGACATCATTAATTTGATTATACAGTTGATAACCTCCGACAAAAAATTGCATATATAGATACCTACAACTAATGTAGAGTGCAGTAGGCTGCTCAGTAGCACATAATAGTATTGAAACTAGAGAGGCCAATCAGGTTATCAGCCTATTGACTAGGCGGTGGCACCAGCCCACAGACTCACCGGCCCATCGGGATTTTGCATAGTGGCAGCCAAATCCGCCCCTGTTCACACCCTTTTTGTGTTGATTAATTTTAGCTGCAAAAACCAGAACTAATTTCTCAATCAACTTAATGAAATAAATAAGAATTTTTTTTTAGCACGATTTACTGCCCTCTCAACACACATGCCCACGAAAAGACAGATAAACAAGGTGACCATAAAATCATTTTAGCACTTAGCATTGTTGCAGCTGAGAAATAGCATAGCATACAAGGGTGAGGATAATTGGGGAGTGAAAATCTCACCACAAAGGAGATAAGGTGAGCCAATAAAAGCAAATCAATAAATGTGACATTCATTACATGGTTAATGTTTTTCCCCACCTCATTCTTAACTACAGTAAGACTCCGACTTATGTAAGGGTTCCATTCCGGAGATCCTTACATAAGTCAAGTTTTATGTAAGTCGGAATCGCCTAGCATGTGTGCAAACATACAGTATACGTATTACAAAATACCCATGCTTTTGGATTTGAACGATAATGAACGGGAAGCATTGCCTTACTGATCCCTTTGAACGTACGTGGGTTCTCGGAAGCAATGGTTTAAGCCTAAAGTCACCAGCTGCATTTGCCCCCCAAATAAAAGCGTTAGTCTATCCTTTGCTACTTTGAACCCTGGCATTGTTTCCTCTTCCATTGAAATGTACGTGCAGTTAGGCATTTTTTCCAAAAATAACCCCGTTTCATCAACATTGAACACTTGTTGCGCTGTATAACCACCTTTTCCTATTATTTCTTTCAACACGTTGGGATACTTTTCAGTTGCATTAACATCGCCACTAGCAGCCTCACCACTCACTTTAATGTTATGAAAACCAGCATGAATTTTAAGTCTATCAAACCAACCATTGCTAGCCAAAAAACTTTTCCGAGTATTCGACTGCTTTTCACTAATGTTTGCTTAAAGGCTTTGTGCTTTTTCCTGAATCGCATAAAGGCTTAATGGAACACACCCTTGTATCTGGTCTTCCATCCACATGGTTAAGCAAATTTTCCATTTCATTGATAGCACCAGCACACTGTTTCGTTATTATTGTAGACTTTAGAGGCGCAGATCCTTTCACGTTCTTTAATGCAGACAGCATCGTTAACTATAGTATTCACTGTTGACACCGAAAAACCTAGTTCACGTGTAATGGCCGATAAAGGTTGTCCACCTTCATATTTATTTATCATCTTTATCTCCATTTCTAAGTCTATTTTAGTATGTTTACACACGGGCTCAGCACTCTTATCACCACTTTGCCCCTTTCCAGTCATAATTAGGGTGAATAAATCACTAGAAAATGAAAACTTTCAAAGAAAAACTACGAGTGATGCATGAGATGCTTTATGCGTAGTGTCTAACGAGTGTGTGTGCGCGTGCTGCGTGCTAGTGGAACAGAGATCACGTAATAGCATCAAAGAGACTCTGCGTAAGTTGTGGAAACGACTGCATAGCGACAGCAGCAGTGCTTTACTAACGTAACATAAATTTTGGACTCCTGGGAATTGTTTATGTAAGTCACATATTACATAACTTGGGGTTTTCCTGTACCTTTTATTGACTAATCTCCCAAGTGCTGACATTCAAGCTTCGTTTTCACCTTCATAAATGGTATAGTTTCTTAGCTATGATACTGCAAAATGGCCAAAAGACTCCATAACCACCTGGTCTACATTTACGTTACTGTATTTTGATATACAAGTGAATTTAATAATAATCTGCTTGCTATTAGCCACCCAACTTGTATAATGTGTTTTGGAAAATGGGCATTGGTATGAATACAAGTTATTAGAAGCTATATGAAAGATGTATGAAACAATCTTTATTATATTATTGTCATGTCAATTAAATTTATATGCTACTTGCTGGTCACATGATAAATGATATATTGTTAAAACTCTAGTTTAACAAAATCTTTACAATCAAAAGTTGGAAGACATTACTAAAATGACCAAAATTCAAATATTGATGTTGTATGCAAGTACTACTGTAACACTGTCTCCACACATGTGAAGAAGCAGAAAGTATAAATAGTCCTGTGCCAACATTTCTTCTCAATGCAGTTTTATGATTAGTAGAATGTTCAACAACTACCATTGTTGTGCAGTAGTCAGTGTATCAAAGACTTTTCTTAAATCCACTGGAAAACAAGCATAACTCCAGCTACAAAAAACATATTGTGACTACATCCATTAACAAACAATTTATACTTCTCTTCAACCAAATCACAATACATATGTCCACAAAACTAAATGCAACCTCTGCATTGAAGATGATGATTTTGTTTTTGAAGAATGTGAGACTTTAGATGAAGTTCCTAAATTCTTTCCAGTGGCAGATAAAAATTCAGGGATCAGAACTTGGCACCTGGTGTAAATTAATTTATGAAAAGAAAAATTGTTCCAACTTTCACCCAAACGATACTTCTCTCTCATTGCTTTTCGTGCACATTTAAATGTATGGATTTTTCTAGATAAAGACAATAAAGCAGCACATTACATGAAATCTCTTAGTATATAGTTTACACTCTGGCCTAGCACACCTGACGTACAGCTGAAATAGATACAGATCTTGCAGTACGGTGATGTTCTCCAAGAGTCAAGTGTTCATGGTAAGATTATGATAGTTTAATTTTCTGTCAGCATATATGAGATTTCACCAGAAAACAGGTGGCTTCTATAAAATAATAAACAAAAATTCCAAAGAATTTGCTTTATTGTTTCTATTAATTTTATAAGGATAATCATCAAAAAACAGTTCCCACAAACCAACTTCCACAACATTTTATATTATTAATAAATCTGTAGGAAGAATTCATGGTTCAGCATCACAGAGGATATCAATGCAGATGAAAAATCCAAGAGGTTTTTAGATTTCAATCTTGGAATTTTAAGCATAAATTTAAAAAAGTCTAAAACAATTGCAGTGAGAAATAAAATTTCCCCTGGATGTTTCCTAGTAGAATAAGTGATTTAGAAATATGCTTAGCACATTTTTGACAAAATCTAACAACAGAATAACCAACTTGTTTTATCAAAACTTTAACTGTGTGTGTGACATCTTAACTCATTTAGCCCTGTTGGTTATTCGTCTGGAAGCCAGGTCATATTAGCACTTTCTAATATTGGCTCACAAGGCAAAACTGACTAGTGGAACCCAAAACGTATTGTATCAATAAAGGCAGCTTTTGTAAAACAGTAAAAAGAATTATAGCTTACAGTTAGGATGTGCCTAAAGGAAAAATTGCTCATACCGTATGCCAACATTTCCTTTAGGACACCTAATGTCAGGAGAAGGAACCGGAATTGATCAGCAGAAGAAATGTATGCACAAAAAACATCTGAATATTTGTGGAAACTAGCAGCTAATCTTGTCTGAATCTCTAAGCTGCAACACTCATTAAGAGAAAATAAGTTTTATTCTTCAGGACACATCTGTAAGATGGATGCCGAGCAAAGGAGAAATATATACAGTCACTTTTAAAAATGTAAAGATAGAAAAACAGCAACATAATTTATGCAAATGTCATGCCCATGATACAAAAATTAATGCAGTGCCATAAAAAAAGTTCTAAATTTCATTCCAATCTGTTTCATGTTTTATTTATCACAACAGTGTTTAAGCTCATTAATTAACAAATTTAAAAAATCAGAAAGTAAGCTTATCTAACCAATAGGTCCAAAAAGCAGAATGTATTTATAATAGCCTAAGGAGTAAATCATTAGCATTCATCTCACCACATTTCTACACTAGATATAACAACCTTTGAAATTTAAAGCTACAATCATATATATATATATATCACTCTTTGCTTATTATGCTATAAAGTGAACAAATCTTTTTCGGACACACATACAGACACGTGCACACACACGCACACATAGCTAAAAGTAGATTTTTACTATCATACAGTTATGTGAAAAAATTCTTTAATACTTCTGCTTTAAAATAAATTGACATTTTTATGTTAATGAACAACAGTTTATCTTTAATACAGCAACTAATTATATATGTCCATTAACCATCCATGTATACAGTACATTCTTATGCATAATTTCAAAAGATCATGGGTCACTGCTATTTGATTAAGAGCAGCCCTGCTTAACTCAGCTATACCCCTAACAAATGTTTATTCAAGCTATTTAACTAAAATCTGATATGAAAATATTTCTCTCTCTCTCTCTCTCTTTTTTTATTTTTGACTTTGATCACATAAACTAATGAACATGATTGTGTCAAACCAAAAGTTTATCTAGGTTCATCAATGGCTGAGTAAAACCTTTCTTTACCCATAGTATTCCATGCCAGCGTGGTTATAAGTGCACTGACTCTTTCACTACTGTCAGACTACTCAAGGAAGATTACATGCAAATCAACTCCACAAACTAGAGTGACAAAACCTCTCAGTAAGTTTTTCAAAGAAAGACTGTCCAAGTTTTTTTTTTCTAATAGACACACATACATACTTTTTTAAAAGTCATATTGTGAAAATGCTTATCTGCTAATACAATAGGAAATTATCTAATGGCTTTAAAGGATCGCTTTGTTACATAAATTAAAAATGTTAATTTTTAAATATATCCATTTATTATGAGCCCTGTCTCATACACTGAGTCACCTTGGCCACTGTAGGTTATTTATGATCCACAGAGCTGGAGCCATGTGACAATTTCATTGCTTCCAGTGCTATGCCTTTGGGCAGGGTATATCTACAAAAGTCATTGATACAGAACATGCCACAAATTAGAGTATGGCACTTTAATGATGAATTACTGTTAAGTAGCCATACCTAACAAAAGCTAGGCTATGAAATGGAAAGAGACAGGCAGATGTGGTTTCCAGACTGATTCAGTTCAAGATGAACAAGGCAAGGACCACAACAATACTATTAGCCATCACAAAAACCACTACATCATTTATTTGACTTGAGGTAATGCTACCTTAGTATATTCCTGTACAAAAGGATGACAAGTTATAAATCATTTTTGGAGTGGCAATATTCTAGTTCATATTGCTGTATCACATGACCACAAAAGTGAACTGACTTTCTTTGATGTTATAGGCCAGTACTACCTGAATGACTTCATTTGATATAAGTGGTATAACAAGTCTAGTCACAGTAATAAATTCACCTTCATAGAAAATCTAAATACTCATCATAAGAGAATAGTTTTAAAGCACCATCAAAAAGAAAATATCCATTGTCTTCAATGACCTGCTTGTTCCCCAAACTAAAATCCATACAGCATGTCTGTGATGAAAATGGTGATCAAGTGCTACTGGGACCATTCTGAAATTGCATCAGCCTCAATATGAGAATGGAAAAAAATTCTCATATGCAGTAGGAAATACCAGAACTGGTTGTTGCAGTACACTACTAGCCCCAGTCCTCCCTAAACAGTATTGTAGCACAAGCCACTAGTGAAATACTGCTCTCAGTACCAGTCAGAGCTAGTTTAATCTGAGTCATGAGCACCAACAAATAAGAAACATTTCCCAGTAACAATAAAAAATTCAGTTCTGAAACAGTGCAAACTAAGCAGTGAACAAGGTTTCAAAAAAAAACAAACTACAGTCAATCCATGCAGATTTGTCTAATGCAACAAGGCTACCTCTACTCTAGATGGTTCAGTCAACTTCTGTATATGGTCAAGATTTTGAGAAGGCATAATTCTAACAGCACAGGCCACAGTGGCCAATTTGAAGATCCATCCAGTTTTTATTTGATAATGGGTGCAAGCTGCATAGATAGCATGACTATCAATGAACTGGACAAGGCATCAATCAATGTGGTAGATATTTACTGTGGCGACACCAATTTTTGATCTTGTGCAGGGAGTGCAGTCATTCAGGAACGAGTTTTTGGAAAATTTAAGACAAAAGCACAGGGTTTTTAATGTATTTCAATTGTTGTTTGAAGCAAAGTTGTCATCAACCATAGATGAATTCACTGTTCTGCGTATGCTTTCTGTGACACTGACTGTAACACTTACAACAGCTGAATGATCATTTTCCAAGCTGAAGATAATTAAAACCTACCTTCCGTCACCCATGGCATAAGATCACCTAGACAATTTGGCTATACTGGCAGTCAAGAGCTGCAAGCAAAATATTTAAACAAGGGAACTACATAACGGACAAATTTGCAAATAAACAACAAGGAAGAACATCAAGATTTGTTATGAAATACTAAATGATGAATCCTTTTCTTAAAATTCTATAACATCACAGAAAAAAATTTGACTACAAACCATGCATTGATGAAATCAGGTGAAAAAATATGGGTCCCACCAAACAATTATGCTCAGGGATCGTGCTAGCCACTCGCCAAATCGCCAATGGCGATTAATGCTCCAATCTGGCGAACATATTTCCTAATCTGACGAAAAATTTGGCTAACATCATATTTTATTGAGTTAAATAAACCACTGAATTCATATCAGTGGATGTCATACACTCCCATCCCCTCTGCTCTTCAAAAAAAAAAAAAAAGGTCCGTTAAGTTCGCAACCCTGGCCCTGTCAATTTCCGGTCAAATCAAGCTTTTGTTCTGTTTGGGAATTAATGTGGGTGCCAAATGCTACCAAGTGTGAGACGCACACTAATCAGGGCTTTATGTGAACAGTGAAGCAAGCTATAGCCCTCCGGGTCAGCTTGCCCTGGTGTTGCCCCCCCCCCAGGCTTCCTGTTGATCTGCCACCAAGACAATACGCGCGGCGGACAGTGGCCAAAGGCAGCATAGATAGTATTGTTTTGAATGTTTTGTTGCTCTGTTATATTGAATGCAAAAATAAATACGATATATATGTTCATTTTAATAACTTCATGATGCAGCGTGATAACGGGTTACGTTGCAATTAGTTCCACCCTTTGCAAAAAGAACACCCCCTGCTAGACTCCTGGGTACGGGCCTGTAGTGAGTGGCAGTGGCGCGACAAGTCTTTTCAATTTTGGATTTGGTGGGAAACGGCCCGGTGATGGAGAAAGTTCTGAAGAACATACCAAGAGGCAGAAGTGCCCTAATGATGGGAATTATGACAAGACTGACAGTAGGTATCTGGAACAGAATGCACAGACTTCTACTAGTAGTGGTAACTCGATCACTGGCGGTCAAGCACGTGTGTCTACTGCTGTAACGTCAGGTTTGCGCCATATAAAATCTGCTTGGTTTAAAGAATTTCCCTGGTTAAAAGTCATGGAAAAAAGCTTCGTTTGTAAAGTTTGCATTGGTGCAGGTCAGAAAAACATTTTCACAAAAGGGAAAAGCACCAGAAATCAAAAAAAGGACGACGTAATTAAACATGAAAAAAACTGTCGATCACAAGTTTGCCGTGGTTGACTGCAATCCAAAGGCAGTGCAACAGACTGCAAGAGCCAGAGCCAGTGCTTATTCAGCAGTCAAGGATGCAGTCATCGCAACCATGAAGAACGTGTACTTCATTGCGAAAGAGGACCTACCAAAACAACTTATGGTTGCTCTGCAAAACCATACAATGTTACAGGTATGATTTTCTCTGGGTCACCCTTTTAATAATCTTAGGTAATGGTTTACAGAATTTTTTCTAGAAAATGCAAGGTCAGTGGAGGAAGAAATCAAAAATAAAATTTATGATAAGTGATTTTATTTTTAATTTTTATTCATGAAAATAAATTAGTTTATTTTCTGACCAGTCATTCTAGGATACAATTACAATTATATACAAATTACTTTATTATACCTAACACTAACATATACATGTAGTTATAACTGAGAATTTCATCAGTTTAAATATAATTAATTTTGTATAAAAAAGTATTACTCTACAAAATGTACAGCATGTGAATTCAATAAATTTAACTTTAATTAGCCTGCATGCCATGACAATGAGAACATGACTCATCTGATTCAAACTGGCTTGCTGTGATAAGTTTATTTTGTGTTGTTCCTTCCTCCTTTTAGGGATGCAATGTTCTTGAAGTTCTGAAGGAAGACCAAAGGGTAATGTACACAAGCCATGATTCAATAGATGAATTCATAGACTGCTTAGCACAGATAGTGGAACAAGAAGTTTTGAGGAAGGCAAGATCATCTAAACTGTATGGATTGATATTTGATGAGAGTACAGATGTCAGTATCTCTCAGAACTTAATCATATACATAAGGTGATTTGCTGATGGAAAAGCTAAGAACCATTTCCTTTCTTTGTCAGCCCTTCAGAAAGGGGCTAAGGCAGAACATATCTATAATGAGGTCATTGCTATTCTTGAGCAAAAGGGGCTTCCAAAGTCTGATTTAATTTGTCTTGGCACGGATGGTGCCAGTGTAATGATGGGGATACGTTCAGGAGTTGCAACACGTTTCAAGCAGGATAATCCCTTTGTCCTATCACACCATTGTGCTACTCACAAGTTGGCGCTGGCAAGTGGTTGGGCTGCAGCATCTATCCCCTATCTTGTCAAGTACCAGGACAATGTCAATAATTTAGCTAAGTATTTTGAAAAGTCTGCCATCCATCAGAGGGGGTTGACAGAAGCCCAGAAAATCTTGAATGATAAAGAGCTCAAAATGAAAGAGAGTTTCAGCACAAGATGGCTTACATTTCACGACTCTGTTGTAGCAGTGGAGGAGTGTTTGGACAGCCTGATCACTTGCCTCCAGTCATATGAAAAAAAATCTAAGGATAATGCCAGGTCAGATGGCCTTCTCAAATTTATTGCCAAGTTTGACTTCATAGTAATTTCCCATTTTCTTTTTGATGCCTTGACCCATCTAAATAGGCTTTGCTTGAGCCTGCAGTCCTCTCATCTCCTGTATGCTGATGTCACCACCCTAATAAAGTCCACCTGTGCTGTACTAGAACGTCTCAAACAAAAAGATGCCAAACAATTATGAGAGTCTCAGTGAAATAGTTTTCAAATCTAACAAAGTTTCTATCAGCAAGAAGCAAATAGGAACATTCAAGATAGTCAGGTCCTGCTTTTTTGAAAAGGTAGTTGAAAATCTGAAATCAAGATTTTCTGTAGATAATCTTATTCTTTCAGCATTGGATGTACTTAATCCAGAGAAACTTGTAGATGTGACCGAGACTGATCTGGAGACTTTTGGGTCGGACAGTCTTCAGGTTCTTGCTGATCACTTTGGCAGTCAGTGTAAGAGTAGCACAGGTGAGGTACATGACCCTATGATTGTCAGTGACACACTCTGAGTGGGAAGCCTTTAAGCAGATTATGTACCAGCATAGAAAACTTACCTGTAGTGAATTCTGGTGCATGTTTTTTAGGAGGTATAGTGAGGCTTTCACAAATATCAGAACACTGGCAAGTGTATATTTACTTCTGCCTCCCACCACTGTTGATGTTGAGAGAGTGTTCAGCTTACAAAATTTAATCAAAACAAGCCTCCGAAATAGAACCACTGTGGAGAACCTGGACAGACTCAAGATGATTAAGGCAGGACCTCTTCAGTCTTTTGATTTTGACGAAGCCTTCAGTCTATGGACTGGAAAGGACAGGAGGGCTTTTCTTCCTTCTTTCCTCAAAAAAGTTTCTGCATCTCATTTTTTTTTTACAGATGGCATAATTAGTGAAAGTGTGGGGCTACTAGTCATGGCCTTAATAGAGGCTGATCAAAGTTTCTGAAATCAATGTTCATTGTTGTTCACCATGACTGAGCTTGTCCAACATGTACATAACCATTGTATAATTAACTGACTATAAAAGGCAGGCCAGAAATTCTGTTTTACTTTGAAATTGAAGTTTTAGTTCAGAAGAGTTAACAAAGTCACTTTCAATTTACATTATGATCTTTTGCCTTTATTTTTCCATTTTAAATGCCTGGCTATGAATAGCAGAATTTGGCTAATCCAAATCCCATTTGGCTAAAGTTGTGGCTAAAAGTTTTTTTGACCTAGCTCCAACCCTGTATGCTGCATAGGGGCTCCATAGTATTATGCTGATGTGTACATGTGTATATAAGAAATTTGTATGGTTCTTAACGTTCTTTAGTAATACTGTTAACAACTGAACAGTTGTAATCACTAGGTAAATAAACTGCATTAAACAATTAGATTCAGAAATACCAAAGTTGCTTACAGGTGAAGTAGAGTGTGCTATATCATGGCCCCCAAGGCTTATTTCTGATTAACTGTGAAACATGTGAGTGTTTGGAATTATTGATACTGCTGCTAAATTTGAAAATTAAAGTTTAAAACAATGTGGAACAGGGTAGTCAGACATCGTTGATGATGCTACTTACAGGCATTAAGTAGGCAGTTAGTTTTAATATTTCCCATCACCTTGTTATCAACAACTGAACAAATGCTGTACACTGACACCCACAAACCTGGTGAGGGAGCATAGCGCGCCAGTTATCCATTAGAAAGTGCAGTCTACCCAGTGACATGAAAGACCTGTCACTTTTAATTTTGGCAGGAAAAAGCCCCAGCAAAATTCTTTACCTTTAGATGGGGGAGGAAACCAGATGACCGAATGATGAAGAGGAGCAAGAATAAACCATGTCAGGGAGGTATACCAAACCTGAGTTGTCCCTAATTGAGGGGCTCTCAGCCTTGACAGTCCAGAGGTCTACCACTACACCAATGACTAACTCCCCCCTGGGGGTTGTTGCTTAATTTAAATTCATGCTGCTTTATGAACAAATATTATGCATGGATATTGAAGCATCTAGGTGAACATTAAATTTTGGTTAAAAATGGAAAAATAAAAACCGTGTTGAATTTTAATTTTAATTTCTAAAACTGCATTCTGCTGTTATAGAGAACCAAACATAAATCTTGGGAAACTTCAGTAAGATCAAAATAAAAACTTTAAAATTCCAGTAACCATAACAATGTGCAAAAATCAACAAGCATCTGAATAAATATGCAATTTAACTTTTTATCCTCTTAAAAAAAAAAAAAAATGGGTACTCAAGAATTTTTTTTGTTTTTCTATTTGAAAATACGGGCTCACCATCACTTGGTGATAACGCTGCTGACGGGCACTGGCTAGAAATATTTTAGGCAGCAGATTGCAGCTGGGTTTTAGTCAACAACGAATCATTCTATATCTAAGCACAAGTAAAATCAAGAGTTCTACTTCAACGTAGCTTAACAAGGAGGAAGGTTTTGCGAAGATTTCGTAAAGGCTACAATGTTTGGGAACCTATAAAACAGCAGAAATCAAAATGGAGAAATGCTGCTATGGAGCCTGGTTGATTGTTGGCAAAGGCAAACAAAAACATTCTATTTGCTATGACACTTGAAAATAGCAACAAATATTAAACAAAAAAAAAAAGAACATAACAAACAGTTTGTCTGTCAACACCCAATGCAAGATAAAAGCCTGCATAAAATTTTTTTTTTTAGAATTTCCCAGCAGTACTGAACAATACTACACACAAGTAGCAGCAATTTGATTTAATCAACCAGATACCTACTTTACTGTAGGTTAATAGTGTCACATTGGCCTTTAAAAAAAAAAAAATAGTGTCATTTAATGTTATTTTATTAATCGCATTTAAAAAGTTGTCTCATTTTTTTTTTATCTATTACTTTTAGTTTCTAATTGTAATTAATTAAATTCATGAACATGGGTCATGTGTCAGAAAGTTATATAACTTACTTTAATATAGTACTAAAAATATACAAATATATACGAGCCAATCTTATGAAAATAGTTATCTCCCTTTTCAACAGTATTATTAATGAGAGGATATCTGAGCAAAAAAATGAACCAAAATTCAGATAAATAAAGTGTCAGAATAAATAAACCGTTAATTGTGACATTATAACTACATGCTGTCTGCATAATTATGGACCTGGCAAGTTATTTTCATTAATATTTGACTTAGTTTATGCTTTCGTATAAATTCTAATGGGCTTCATAATGGATACTGTTATTACTTTCTCTTGCAAATGGAAAAGATGCAATATGAAATTCCATATGAAACTAGACTATTTGTTATTGCTCTTGAAAAAAAGCTGGTTACTTCCAACAGAAAATTGTGGATAAAGCTGAAGTTATAAAATGAAGTCAACTGAGTCTGTCATGGAATTAGAGTCAGGAAGAAAGAGAAAAAAAAAACAACAACAATAACATAGAATGGAAAAAAAATAAGTTGATGGTTTGAGATTTTGGAGCAAAATTTTTCTCAGCAGATAACCAAATTTAATCAGTTCCATGGCAACAACCAGCATTCAAACCTCAGTGCCCCCAAGAAAAGTTTTGTTGGATTGATTGGAACTTGCAAGAGGAATGTGGTGGATTGTTTGCAAGGAAAGATTTTGACAAAAAAATATTAAATCTTCAAGCAATGATACCACCACAGTTAATGGGTTATGTTCTGATACATGGTTCATTTAAATTGTTTTTTTTTTTTGCTTTTCTGGGAAAAAAAAAAAAGAAAAGCATTTTCAATAATAAGGGTTGAAAAAAACACAAACTGCTTTTTTATATTAGCCCATAATTGTGTGTGTGTGTGTGTGTTTCTTTTAATCCTGTCTGGAGCAACTCAGCCAAGCTTTAATGGGGATGCTGGTCCACATTCTCTCTTATTCCATCTTTTATCACCTTGTTTTTTGCCATATAAGTGTACCTACTTATAACAACTCTGCTGTTGCAATTTTATTTCATCTACAATATGCAGTCTGATACTGAATCATTTCCTTATGATGTGGAGTGGCAGTTTTCAAACCGTAGACTAACACTTTTTCAGAGAAGCTGCAAAGAGCCTCAGAAGCACTCAAAAACTCTGTTTCCTAGAATTCCTGGCATCTATGCAAAATAATGACCAAAAGGGAGAGACATGCTCAGATATATATATGGTGGAAAATAAAAAGGAACATGAAGTGAGTGATCCATGTGCCTCTTTAGTTGTTTACTAGCTCATAGAGAATTAACTGCCAGTGTCTGCACTCACCAGGAAATTACTGTATTGACTGGTTACAGCTGATTCGTTTGCAGAAAATCATAAGTGTTGTAGCCTTCAGTCTATTGGTTGATACTAAACAAATCGACAGAGACCCTGACATCATCCAAGGCTGACTCATCCTTCTGTTGTTCAGTCTTGCCATGTGCCCAGACAAGTTAAGACTGCTCTTCACCATCTGTAATTCTACCCACCTACCCTCTGACTGGAATACAACAGTAAGCCTCCAGTTGCTCTTTATGTCTTTGATTTGGTGTTTCAGCTATCAGCTGAATATATGAATTCCTTTATTTTTTTAATCCATCAATTTTTTTTTTTCATTTGTATTAAATCTGATTTTTGTTATAAAAAGACAAAATCTATTTTATTTTTAAATAAATATAATCTGTTGTTTGCATTAAATATATTTCATATGAAAAGTAAACGTGATCAAGAAAGTAAAAATTACTCCTTTTCCAGAATGTTTTCACAACTTTGTCAAAAAACAAAAGTATTTGGATGCGCACATAAAATATGGCTTTACAAGTGTTAAAACTGCATGGAGAGTTAAAAGTCTCAGTGACATTAGCAGTGAAATGCTTTCAATGGAGGCCCTGAAACCAACCAACCAACCAACCTACTGTGACATCTAACAAATAAGCACCCTGATTACTGGAAACGGGTAAAGAATTTTTCTGTCATAAAGAAACATCACTAAAAAGAATTTGGTTGACTACAAAAGACACGTTTCATTTTAAAAATGATATTGTGCTGGAAGCTTCTAAGTTGTCTTTTCAAAAAAAAAAACCCACATGCTTGGCAAGCAAGCAATTTTGCCATGTGTCAACTGAGACCAGAACATTTAAAAGAACTAAACACACCCTCAATGTCAAACGAGATTGTCAGGCAACAAATTACAGAACTAAGTAACGACATTCAAATCTAAATAGTTTTTGAAATCAAAGCTGCACCATTTGTTTGGTTCAGCATTCAGCTGAATGAGAAAACAGAGGTCCACCAGTTTCTCAGCTGTGTGTGTTTACGTATGTAGTATATGTATGAAACAGAACTGAGAGAAGAGTTTGTTTTGGCAAATTCTCTCTTTTAGGAACACTGACCCGAGTGGAAGTTGTGAGAGATATGCAGTCAGAGCACTAGCCATGCTTAGATCACAATCAGGCTTTCAGAAACTGGTGCAGCTCTCACATGCATGCATGACTCATTGTTTAGTTTGAAGGTCAAAAACTCTACCTCCAAAGTTGAAGGAAGCATTGGACACTGTTGTACATGGTATGATCATCATCAAGTCAAGTGCTTTGAACTCCTGCCTCTTCCAACAGCTTTGTCAGGACATGAACTCTTTACATGAAAAACTCCTCATCTATGCAGAATTTCGGTGGTTGTCAAAGAGGAAAGTTCTGAAACAAGTTTTCAATCTGCGCAATGAAATGGAGTTCTTTTCTTAAAAAAGCCAGAATTTGGAAAATATTTGGTTGGCATTTTCTCTCTTGAGAAAATCAACCTGGCTCTGCAAGAAAAAATGTTTCCATTCTTGATGTCATTCAGAAGATCAAAGTTTCCCAAGATTTACTTGCAATGTTCTGCACAACCAATGAGGTTTTGAAAGAGAAAAAAAATATGATCAAGGATGTTGTCAAAGAAATGTCTTTGCATTTTTCTTGTCTTTACAAAAAAAATGCAGGAGTACTTCATGGAGCAGGTAAGTAAGGTACCCACACTTGTCCAGAAGCCCTCCCTAAACCATCCAAGAAAAGCTGTTTATACATGACATAGAAAGTGGCGTTGCTTTAGCCATTGTCTCCTGGATCTCACTCATCCACTTGTACCCAAACTTGCCAAGAAAACACTGAAGTATCTAATTCCTTACCAAGTAAATTCTCTCTGTGAAATTGCTTTTTTTTTGACATTGGTGAACATAAAAGACAAAAAAATGAAACCAGCTGGTTGCAGAGAATAACCTGAAATGTTTTTTGATTGTTGGTTCTGTGTTGCTCAAAATTCTGTAAAAATGCATATTTAAATGTAGGGCCCGTCAATGACAGGTTTGAGAACCAAAGATATAGAAATTTTGAGCATGAATACTTCTGATCTCTCATCATTCAGCTGGTCTGATGGTGATTCAGACAAGTTGTGGAATGTGTCTGATGTTGATAGTGATAACAAGGAAGTGGTACAGAGAAAGGAATGAAGTGGTGTTCAGATCATCTGTCTGTGGCCAATCAACATGCCAGCATTTTCATAGCCTGTTGATTTCTTTTGTCAACTCATTCTGGAAAATTCTTTCCTCTTAGACCTGTCCTTGATGTGCCTACATTCGCAAAGACTTTAGGCTGAACATTGAGAAGGTTCTGGAAGGTGACTTCTCCAGTAAACTAAAGTCTATAAAAAAAAGTGGCAATCAGATGCATCCCAACAACCAAGGCCACCACAGCCTGGCAAGAATAAAGGGGAGGGAGAAGACGACCTGCATTGCTGCACTCCAGCAGTGTTTGCAAACCCCCTTCTGGTGCAATAGTGAGTGACCATTTCCTGGAAGTGAGTGAGTTCACTCTGTGTTTTTGACTTTCTGTGTTATAAATTGAGTTTTTCCTTTCGTTTCTTGGACATATTTCCTTTTCATTGGATTACTGAACTGTGTGCTAAGTCATTTGTGCTATTTGAGTCATTCCAAGAGTTAGTATGTTTTGCACACCCACTTTGCAAATTGTCTCCCCTTTTAAGTATGAAAAATGCAGAGCTGTCTGCTCTAGAAAAAATTAAATTGATATTTAAAATAAATTCATCGATGTTGTTGCTAGTTTAACTAATGTGGACATCCTGTTTCCAAATAAATCTACATACAGTGACTGCACTTGTACATCTATGATTTATCTAGAAGCAGAATAACCATTAATGTCAGCTGTAACAATTACATAGCCAACAGAATTTTCCTGCCTTTGTCATTTTTTTAGAGATCCATGAGTATGTGTGGGTGTATGTTATACATAAGTGAAATTTTTTTTTAGAAAAAAGGCAACAGAAAATTAAAAAGAAAAAAACAAACAAAGCACCAAATATAAGAGGCTGATCTGCATGCTGTAAGTATAAATGACTCCATGGCTACATACTATATGTAGGGTCCCATAGGTTCTCATTTAACCCGGTTCATCCATTTTTATACATCTTGTATAATACGTACAGTATCCCCTTGATTTACGCATCCTTAATATACACAGATTTGAAGTTACACTTAACTTTTTTACACCAAAAATTTCTTATGCACAACTACATCTTCCTGCCAGCTGAGTTCAACAGCAATTGAGAGTTGGTCACTGATGAGAGTGGACACTGCCTGTTTATCTTTCCAAATATTTCATACTACATAATTTAAAAAAAATTATATTGTATGATGGATATCTTTAACCTTTTTTGCTTAATTAATATTTATAAACAACATTTACTAAGAGATAGGACCAAAATTATTTGTATTTTTATATTCACTAATACCTTTATATGCTTTTTTGTATGGAAACTATGTGAGTGATATGAGTAACAAGTGAATAAATACTTATGAGAATGAATAAGTGTACATAAATGTGTTTCATATAGCTGAACATATATTCTGTGTTGAAATGAGAAAACAAGCCAATAAAGATGGTAGACTGTTGGTTATCATGACAGTTGATCATGTGACTGCTGATCACTACTAGATGACACAAAGCTAATCACATGATTGTTGAACACTAGGTCATTCACTTTTCACACACTAGACTACCATTCACTTGGCTGTTGTGTAAGTGTGCGCATGCACACACATGCCTCTCTACTTTCTTTTGTAGGATATGAATCAACATTATGGCATCACAAAAGCATTGTTTAAATTCACTTGGTGACACTCCAAGGAGAAACAAATAAAAGCTTCGCACTAAAAACTAAACTGCAGATACTGTGACTTCTCTAGAGTGGTAATGACCCCATATAGGTTGGTTGTATGCTCAACCTAAATGAGTTAACGGTATGTATAATCAGGAGAAATGTTACAAAGATAAAGAATTTTGTTTCCCCAATCAACATCATTATCAGCAAAAATAATATCAAAGGTGAGAAATCTGTTCATGGATAAAATGGAGAAAATTTTGGCCATGGGTGGAGAAACAAAACCAGAAGATAGGCTTAAGTTCTACAACAGACTACAAGAAGAACATCAACTCAATCTTTTGTGGCAAGCAAAGGTTGGTTTGATAATTTCCAAAAACAGCAAAACGTGCACAACATAAAATTTACTGGTGAATCTGCCAATATGGACCACACAGTTGCTGAGTGGTTTCCTGATGAATTCAAATCCATTATGGAGGCAGAGGGCTACTTTCCACAGCAAGTGTTTAACAGTGAAAAAATAGGTTTATTTTGGAAAAGGATGTAAAACAGAACTTACTTATTAAAAGAAAAGACAACTCCTGGTTTTAAAGCCTTTAAATATAGACTAACAATTTTACTGTGTACCATTTCCAGAATCCTTAGGCCTTGAAAAACAAGAAAATCCTACCAGTTCAATGGTGGACAAACAAAAGAGCATGGATAACAAACTGTATCACAGAGTACTGGTTCCTGAATTGCTTCTGTGTTGAGATTAAGCAATACTGTCAGGAGAAAAGCATAGCATTTAAGGCACTGCCCATTTCAAACAATGCACCAAGACATCCTGTTCACCTCACTGATTTAAACCCTAACATAAAAGTGACTTTTCTACTACACAACATCACATCTCTGATCCAGCCCATGAATCAGAGTTATAACCAGTTTCAAAATTTATTATCTGAAGAGGACAACATCACAACGTCTAGATGCTACTGGCAGACCTGAAAAGTGAATCAGTTCATGATATGAAATCAAAAGCACAACCATGAATAGTGGATGGAAATGCTTATGGAAGGAATGTGTACAAAATTCTAGGAGTTTTTAAAGTCTTTCTTCAATTGTTGTGGAAGTTGTTTGACTTTGAAAATCTGTTGGCTTTGAAGACTTGAACAATGATGTGATATATCTGACTGATTCCCATCAACAGGAAATTTCGGTCAAAGACTTGCTGGACATGATAAAACAAGAAAATTAAGCAGAACAGAGAAAGGAGTTGCTGCAGAACAATCACATCAATTGTACGCTAAAAAGCTTGCAAACTTCTTGAAGCTTGCTGACCAGCTGGCCCAAGAAGCAGTAGACATGGATGCTGACACGGTGCAAAGTTTGCAGTTTGGGAGAAATTTAACAAGTAACAAGGCAATACACAAGGAACTGTACAAAAGGAAACATTCACTGAAGCCATCTACTTTAACAATTTTTTGAGACCACTCCAGCACTTCCTCCATCAGCCCTGTGGACCTTACTGATGACCTTTATGGCAATCCACCTTCACCTCAAAATTAACCATTGTATTCTTTTAGTTAAAGGATTGTTTTCTTATGTTCATTCTTTTATTAATCTGTTTAGTTAATGTGTTTTTTCAGCTGTATTATTGTTTTTTAAACTTTTTACTAAATAAACAATGGATAAAATTTTATCTTTGTTACTGGATTGATGTTATCTCTTCGATAATGTTACTTTGTGGATAATGGTCTTATTGTAAATTTATTTCTTTTAAACTTTTCTTAATAAACAAAGGTTACAAACAAATAAATGTTTAACTGCCAATCTTTGTTACTGGTGTAGTTTTTAGTTGCCTAGTTATTGTACAGGATTAGAATGAAAGAAAAGAACAAAGTTTTTATTGTTTGGTGTTATAACTCCAGTAGCAGTACAGCAAGCAGGCTGGGATTGCATGTCTTAAAAATGCCTATAAACGTCAAAATATAACGTAAAATATAATAAAAAATATATAAGTAAATATATAATAATAATTTAATAAAAAAATACAACACTCAGCAAAACACTCGAGATAGCTACACACGGTAAACTGGGATGATGCAGGGCTGCTGGGCTGCATCTGCCTGAGACAGCGCCTCGTGAGCAGCAGGGAGAAATGAATAACGCTCTCGGATTGGCTACTTTCAAACCTCCAGCCAATAGCGTTTATTTTATATTGATATTTTGCTGAATTTACGTTAGTATAGTATTTATATTACAAAATTAGTAAATTATATTGTTATTAATAATTTAGCGTTAAAAAGCGTGAAAAAATATATATTGCCAAGAAAAAAGCCATAACAAAATCGCGGAAGATATTTGCAATGCAGCAAATATGCGGGGGTTTCCACGAACAATCATTAGTTAGGTTCTAAGGAAAATTCCACGAATAACTGGGGCTGCAAATGCCGAACCGCAATTACGCGGGGGTTGACTGTACTTGCAGTTGCTTCAAGCTGAACATCAGTCCATATAGTACTTGACTTGTAGCACTAGAATCTGCCAACTAACCAATCAGAGGCATTTGCACTACACTGCTCCCTAACATCACTCACAACCACTAGACACAGTTCATTTGAAAATGGCAACAATCACTTAACATAAGTGTGGTCTGTAGTGAGTCAAGGAAGATTTATTTTATCTAAGTTAGCAGTTGTTAGGTTTTTGAAATATCATGATCTTGTCAGCTTTAAAAGTACATTTGGAAGAACTTAGTATTGGCTGAAACCCAAATTTTCCTTTAGCTAGAAGATCATCTCTATTCCAGGACTGAGATTAAATATAAATTATAAACTATAAGTCAAAAAAACAATAGCTGGAACACAATGAGTTCTTCATTTATGAGAAATGCATTTGAGCTCCTTTGCAAGTCCTCAGATTCTATTTAAATCTCATTCTTCTTAAATACAAATAAATATCTTATGAGTATACCACAGTTTATAGGAAGCTCACAGTGTTAATTCATAAATTAACAAACATTTTATTATTATTATTTTATGTTTTTATTTAACAAAGTGTTTCCCAAATCTAATGATGAAATTTTAATTTATTTCAGATTCGTAACATTGCATGTTTTGTTGGCAAATTTCTTTAGGCATAGCAGAAAATAACAAGAGATTCCAACACTAGAATGTTTCAAGTTTCTGGGTCTTAAGCATTTTGAATGCAAAGAACAGTTTAAAATATTAAAGAGAGACCTAATAATATTTTTCAAAAGTAATTAGGGATTTTGAATGCATGAAAAAAACATGAACAAATTTTTTCATCTATCTGTAGTTAGTAATACTGTCCATCTGTATAACTCACTACAGGCAGTCATGGACAATGAAGAGATGTGAATGTCCTCAGCACTATCTTGAGCTGAGAACAATAGGCAGATTCGTAACACCAGGAGTCATAAATACAAATTAACTATGATTCCAGCATGGTTAGATATCAAAAAGAAATAATTATTATAATTACTGGCAAATGTGGTTAATAATGAGGGTTAATTAATTTTTTTTTAAAAATTGCATTAATGGGCATTTATCTTCAAAGCTTTCAGGCCTCCTTGTTATTTATTACCAGACTAAACAACCAAACATGCAAAGAGGAGAGTGAGCAGACTGTTCAACATCACGTAAATCCTTTAAGCATTTTTTTTTCAAGCTAAGAGATCCACAAAACTTTCTCACCTTGACATTGTACAAAATATGACCCTGAAGCAAAGTTTCAGCTGAGTGAACCCATGGCTTGTTTTCTGGGGAAAAAAAGAAAAAAGAAAAAAAGTCATGTTAGACTCCACAAAACAATAAACCAAATAATATTAACGATAAATTAAATTCTGCAAGTTACATAAATAAGGAAGAGATTAGAATGAGTTACATACAATTCTCTGTTCATTACTGTTTTCCAGTTAAAATTAACTGTAAAGGTGTCCAGGTATCCAATGGAGACCTGTATGGTAAAGTTCTTAAATAAGATGATTTCCTAGGATTTATTCCATATCCTATGTTTAATTCTGACATTTTTATTGTTCTCTGAGTGTGTGTGATATTGGCTTTCTTTAATGTTCTTCCAGAAACGTGCTGAAGTAGGTGGTGGCTGTCATGGTACTAGTTTGAAGGCTACACTTTCTAGCTCTATCAAAGGCTAATTTTTAAATCTATTCCCATGTGAAACACCTTCATGTGACTTTTGTACATTTTGATAATTAACTGACTTCTGAACCAATGACACTCATCATGTAAAAATAGTTATCTGATTTTCTATTGTTAATTAAACAATATCTGAGAAAAAAAAAGAAAACAACAATAACAACAACAAAAATTCAGATGAATAAAGTGTCAGAACATAAATCACTACTTGTGACATTATAACTACAAACTTTGCATATTATAAACCTAACAAGTTATTTTTATGCAAGTTGAAGTTAGTTCATACTGAGAGCGTGATGTTATGATGTTCAGTGTAAATATCATTTTTTTAGCACTAATTTGAATAAGTGTTAGGGCTTACTGTTTTTGTATAAATCTTCATGGATCTCATTATTGATTGTTTGCTTTTGCTTTGTTTGGCAAAAGGAAGGACACCTAAATATGAAATTCCATATGAAACTTGGCTATTTGTAAAGCTGGCTACTTCTGATGGAAAGTTGCAGAGTTACACAAGGTGGTATGTAAAACCACTCATAGAATGAAGTCAGATGGCTTTGCCATGAAGAAAAGAAACATGACAGAATGGGAAGACAGATTGCTAGGTTAAAAGTCTGGCAAGAACCATTTTTTTCACAGGTAGCAGATTAACTGCTGACCACAACAATTTCTTTGAATAACTGATATTTCAACCTGTAGATGTGGTAACATGAAAACACAGCTTGCCTGGAAATAAACTTCCCAGTAAAATCAGTGAAGGGTTAAAGATGCCTTTGCTGTACATTGTATCTACCTGCCCATGCAATAAACAAATGAAGAGATGTTCTCGAAAATTTAGGTAGTATCTCTGATTTCTAGAACTTCCTAATTTCTTAGTCTACATAAAAGTATCCAATTGTGCAGCCTATGCATTAATACCCTGATAATATCTATCATTGCCATTTAGGTCCCACTTCAGATGTTTAAGGATAAGGTTCCCAAATCACATCATGGAATGTGCTGGCAGCATGTAATTCAGTGTAACATTTACACATGTCAGCCTTGATTCAAAACATTTGCTGAGATTAAAAAGCTATCACGCATGCTAGAGTACAAAAAAGGTTGAACCCTGGTTCCCTAGTTGAGTAAGTGATATGACATTTAGTCAGAATTTTCATAATTTTCTTTTATTGCCACTTATGAAACTTTTCTCTTAGAATTTCTGTAATTCTGACGATGCACCCCATCTCTCAGGTTCTTCTGAACCAAGATGGCTAGTTTTATGGTGAAATATGCAGGTTTCAATCTGACCAAGAATTATGCAGTAGCCATACTAAGCCTTCTTGAGTCTGAGTTAATGATGATCATAAGAAAATGTAACCAAAACAATGAACTATTTCATGTTGCCTGAAACTGGCAGTAAATATTATGTGAAATTAAAGTGGGGGTGGGTGGGTAGAGGAAATGACTTTTTGACTTTAGTGAAAGGCTGTGCCAGTGATAAAACGTGGCAATCTATTATATCATAACACCACTATACTTGCTAGAATTTTCAAAAATAAAAAGAAAAAAGAAAGCATTTTTTGTTAAGGTTGGAACTCACAACAGACAGCAACATTGTAAGAAATGTAAAACTAAGTGGCAAAGAGCTCACCCATCAGACATACCTGACTATAACAACTTTTGTGGATTGGATGAGTTTCTAATGAGGGCACTAACAAGTTACTGCACAGTTAAAGAAAATTGTCATTTTGGTAGTAAACACATTCACATAATTAAAAATACCAAAGTTTTGAATAGCATTTTATACACCACTTTTAAAGTTAGTGATGTCTTATTCTTTTGTTTTCTTTTAGCATGCAGCAGCCTATCTGTGTTGGGCAAAAATGAACAAAATCATCATCCATTTTTAAATGTATCCAAGAAAGTGCTACAACCACAATTAGCACATGAGGTATGGGTACTTTTGTTCCATGATTAAGGCTAAGTGCCATTAGAAATTCCTGGTAGGTCCACCTAATCTCATTACCACTGACAACAGCCACTCTCACTCAGATAATGTTGGTGGAAAGTTATAGATTCACAACAGAAATCCTGATTGTGAAAAAAAGGGTTCCCATAGCAAAGTTGTTCTTTTGTTTTTCTAAAAAAATAATTGTTCATACAAGATTTCAGAGCAAAAAATATCAATATTAATAATAATAATAATACAGTAATTGTATAATGAAATGAATTAGTGCAATACACATGGCTTGCATCGGATTCAGACTGCATTTGATGTCTATCTAGCTAGTGCCTTTGTTTCCTACCCTTTTCTGAACCATCCATTTCCTGCAGATTTCTTCAGGTACTCTGTTTTCCTTAGCATTTCCACAGGTGCCCGCCCTATGACCGGCTTAGTTAGTGATAGATTCTACGAGGGCCCTGTTGCCATGTGCACTCACTCACACATTGTTACTTTAACTCTACTTATCTATAATGTTGAAAGGAATGTTGATGCAGCAAAAGAAAAACTGAAGGCAATCACATGCCCTAAAGAGAAAATAGCCACCAGGAACATTTATTGATTTAGATCAAAGCAATCATTTAGAATGGGATAAAATTATGCTTTCTTCAAGGTTTTCATGAAATCACCTGAGCTTAATTTGCTTTATTATATACTATTTTCAAGCCATAAACAACCTTTTGCTATACACAGGACTTGAACTGAACATCGACAAAAAAAAGTCAATGAAACAAAAATCTATTAGTTGTATTACTACAAATTAAATTAAGAGAAAAGCCCAAACTCACCCTTTAAACCTTTATTACAGTTGGTGGAAATCTGTAAGTGACTTTACAGTGACAGATTGATATATGTAGAGAATAGTTTGACTTGCAAAGTGGTAAAATCTGATTCTGTTAATTCCTTTAAGAATGCTTTGGGAATTTAGTTTAAAATCATGGTGGAAGGCAATACATAAGTTAAATGGCTTATTACACCTATGCAAATAACTATAATTATAACTGGCTATAAATGTAAGATTTATTCCAACAAAATATATAATATACGAAAAAACTCTGGAAATTCCTGCACAAATCTAAACAAATCAGGCAACACTATCAAAAATTTAAAAAAAGATTTTTTGTTTTATTCCAAGCTGTAAGGCAAACTCTGATAGGGCTATCAAACAATACAATTTTGTTATATATTCCAAGCTGTAAGGCAAATTCTGATAGGGTGAATCCCAAAGTTTAAGGTTAACACTGATAAGGATATCTGAAGAAAGATTTTTGTTTTATCCCCAGTGGTAATAGTAACGTTGACAAAACTAAACACCTGTGAAAAAGGTATCCTGTTTTAAGTTAAAAATGGATAATAAATGACTTTAGGGCTAAAAAAATGAAAAGGCTCCATTTCTTTTTCATGCTGTATAGTGTAGCCAGTAATTATTGACTAGTGTGGGTCAAAAAGTCTGAGTAAGCCTCACATTACCCTAAAAATAACAAACAAATAAAACAATAAATATTTGGAAAACATTGAAGGAAGTAAATGCCATTTTCATGCTTAGTACTAAAATGTATCACAAGAAGTTTCTTTTGTGATGATATATATTTCTACTGTGTAGTCTTGGTTACTTTCAAATTACCAAGACACTTACATTCTTTTTAAGATACACAGGTGATTAATATTGGTATTTCCCTTTTCAGTAAATTTCACAGTAATTTTTCTTTCTTACACTCTTTACATTTTTATACAGTACAGCAGTAAACTACAACTACATTGCATAGCTGTCACCTTACTTTCTAGATAGTTTCAAGAACCTGACCTTCAAATTTTTGTCCTTTATTGTCCGCCAAAAAAAAAACAACAAAACATTTAATCTTTCAAATAACTGTACCTGATAAATTGATGAAAATATAAGTGCATAACTGGTAGAAAACCAGGAGTCAGATTTATATATATATATATATATATATATATATATATATATATATGAGAGAGAGAGAGAGAGAGAGGAGAGAGAGAGAGAGAGAGAGACAAATCTACATTCTTCTGCTCCTAATTCCAAATAACCTGATACATTTTTATCTATTTTCCCCTGCTCTGAATATGTCCACAAAAGTCTTCATGAAACCACTGAATGCAGTTCAAATTTCAAGTTGATACTTTAATAGTGAAAAATCTGATCCCATCTGTGACTTCATTAGACTCGGGTACAAAGTTGCACTGTCTATTACATTTCTTTATAACTTTGTTTTAAACTCCTATTATTCACTTCCCCCTTTTATCATTTACTAGTAGTACATGGCTATTGTACCATTGATCAGAATTTTTGTGTGAGAGTGTGTGAGAGAGAGTGTGAGAGAGTGTGTGTGTGTGAGTGTGAGTGAGAGAAAATTATTCTATTTATTCCAAGAAGCTTTCTGGATGCCTTTTATTTATTATACAATTTAATAATTTTCCCATTGATCCATCAGCTAAAGTTTACATACATTTGTTCTTCAATACACTCATTCTAGTTTTTTTCCTCAGGATTCTAGTGAGGGCTTTCCATTTCCTGCAGATGGTAATGCCAGGTCCCATAAGGTTTAGGAATGGCAACACTTATTAGTGGTAACCATAGTACTACATAACCTCGTCAATTATGCCTACAGTTGTAAACAATGATGTTTACAGCAGCAATACCAGTACATTTTTAGATAACTATATGAAGCATGAGATGTAATTCTACCCTTTATCTGCTAGCTTGTCAAAAAGAATAAATACCTAACTATAGTACATTTTTTACCAGTTAAACCCTTTCATCATGGAATTTGGTATCTCTCTTTCTGCAACAAAAAACAGTATGAATAGTCCAGATATCTCATACAAACACATATGTGGTCTATTCCTTTCATGTAAGTTGTGATGCATATTTCTGCTAAAACACTAATATGAGAGAGAGAGAGAGAGAGAGGAGAGAGAGAGAGAGAGAGTTTTGCTTCAACATTTTTTTAGATCTTTCTGCTTAAGTATACCATCATCCGCATACTATGCAACATAATAAAGATGTAAATTTCATTACTTCACCCCCTCAAAAAAACTCTGTCCTTTCATTTTAAACTGATAACTGTTCTCCTTGGCAAGATCCTGATTTATTTCTAATACAATTATTAGTTTGGAGATTTTGTTTTATCCATTTCATGTACTTATCTGACAAAGACTGCATGTGGTGAGCTGAAACTTCAGCAATGTTACATAGAAATTGACTACCTGTTATCTACTTGAATAAATGAAACAACAACTTACGGGATCTCATGGCCACAGAAGTGTCCTTCGTGCTCAGAGCTCGGATGTTTGGTTTATTTACTCCAATCTGGATAAACTTCTTCCGTCCAAAATCTCTGTTGGGAATAAGAACAGTGTTTTGACTACTGATAAAATAGTCTCGAGCAACTTTAGCTGTATCCATCCTACTATCAATCTTTCAGACATATGACCTGTTAATAGAGTCTTCTTTCTGGAGATTATTTATTTGTCTGTCTTGATTTGTATACATGTCCACTGAGGTGTTTGCAGTCACCTCAACCACGTCCTTATGTCAGCTGTTGAGCTAGTAAATCCAATGCTCCACATATATCAAGAAAACTCAACCTTAGAGAGAGAGAGAGAAAAAGAAACAAAGAGAAAAACAAGAAAAGAGTCAGCTTTCTCTTCATAAAGGTAAGCAGATTTAGCACCTGTCAACTGCTAATGAAAGTCTAGTTCCCAGTTTGAGTGAATTCAATCACTGCTGTCAAATTTTTCTCCCTCCCTGTGGCTAGAGAAGAGGTGGATCTTCTGGCCAGTTGGGGTAATAGTTTGCCTGTCTCTTTATCTCTCTCTCTCTCTCTTGGGTCCACAGCCACTAAGAGTGCCACATCACAGTACTGGCTGAGAAACTAATTTTAGGTCACCAGTTACTGGTCACATGACGAAGGAGGCAGGGCTATACATATGGGAGGCCCAAGTGTGTTATGTGGCCCCAGCAGCACTCCCAGCTATGCCACAGCACAGTTCTCTCACCATCCCCCTTAGAACAGGAACAAAAAAATCGATAAGGAAGCTTTCTCACTAATGGCTGGCTGGCTTAAATATGAAGGTCACTCAACCTGCCAACTGTTCATTAAATTTTTTTCACAAAAAAAAGGAAAAGATTGTCATTTATCCCAAAATCAAAACTCTCTCTCTCTCTCTCTCTCTCTCTCTCTAATTAATTTTGTAAACAAAAAAAATTGCAACAAATCAAATCAAAATATTTACTGATAAAACAATCAACTTTTCTTAAGCCAAAAAAATGTATGTAGAATTTCACAGGACAATTTATATTTGAAGTAAAAAAAAAAAAAAAGCTGATTTTCCATTTCTCTTTCATACAATTCAGTATATCTATTTTTCTTTGTTGTGAACTGTTCTATGGATGTAAATGTAATTTTAAAATTAAAAACAATCTTTAAGGCTAAATTAAAAACAACAACAACAAAAAATATAGAAATATTTCTTTCACTTTTTCTTTGTATAGTTAGTTTTTTTTTTTTTAACTTTAACTTTTCAAAACCAACTTCTTACGAAACAAAGGGTAGAGAGGCCCAGCAAATGTTTCTGAATCATTCCAACCTGCAAGAATTATCAAAAAGGCGCAGGTTAAATAACTCTTCCGTAGACTTCATCTATTCTCACAGATCTCATTTCTTGAAGTACCATTTCTATTTTGCTAGAACTAGTGTAATGGCTTCAGATGAATACCAGCAAAATAAGAACCAGCCACGACTAATCTTTAATCAACTGCCTGCTAAGTTCCCTCTGGCTGCTTTTTTTCAATAATGTGATGGCAAAGTTACCTAGTACTTCCCTTCAGAAGGAATACTCACTAAGGGTGGGATAACTGAAGGAAGCTGTGCATTGGTGGGAGAAACAGGATGATCACTGTAGAAAAGCTAAGTAACTGATGAAGATCTACTCTCTGCTGCATACATTGTAAAAAAAAAAAAAACAACAAAAACAAAAACCCAGTAATTTCTCAACCATTTAATACATTTACAGATATCTGTTAAGTTTCATGGATTATCTAATGATAATCAAAAATCTAAGTAGTTTTTCCACATTTACAAATTCAGATTATTTTTTTTTTTTGTTACACAAGAAAAGAAAGCAGGTAAGGCATAAATTACAAATTTCAAATTAAAATCCACACATGCATGAGGTCTTCATTCTGGAAAAGATATTGAAGCAGCAACTCTTGACTCTCTGACAGACAGACAGACAGACAGTGTGTGTTTGTGCGTGTGTGTTTTTTTTCCGTCATTCCCCTACCTAAAAAAAAAAAAAAAAAACCCACAGGTTAGAAGTTGCCAAGGAGAGCCAATTTCCTGGGTTTGTGACAGACTTTTTCATCTTGCATGACAGAAAGTTTGTTCATGTTTATAGTCATGGATAAAGCTTAAAATATCGAGCTTATAAATTCTGTTTTTCATGCTTAGTATACTAGAAATTTAAACCCAGAACGTGAAAGGCACTGCCATCTAATGAAGTTTTCAGCCTCCGTATAGGATGTCCCTACTTTCACATCCAGTGTGAATCCTGAGTCATATAAGCTCTTTCATCAATGGCAAATTCTAAACATTTTCAAGTTTCAGTGATCAAAATTACCATATTTAAAATCTGCACAATTGATGCTATACCATATATAAAATTACCAGTACAATCATTTCAGTTTAGAAATACTTTGGGCATTTGCCTTCACCTTGTTAGCCATTACCCAGGTTTCTTTTTTCATAGACATTATAGCTGATTATTCAAAATCTTCCATACAGAGATTTTCAAAATATAGACTCTGGAACCAAACACCACAAACAAAACTATGTTGAGATTGGTAGAATTTGAGTAACCCAACTGAGGAAGGCTTAAATATTCCAAAATGGACCAACTAATTGGGCTGATGTCCTGGTGACACATTGGGCTAAAGTAAAAAAAAAAAAAAAAATACATGAAAAGATTTGCTAACTAATAAGTTGCAAGTTCAAGACTAACACCAATTGTAAACCAACCACCAATGCCCACCACCACAAAATAACGTCAGTGCATGACAAAAATATAGTGGCAGCAGAAACACATCACTGAAAAATGGGTTCTCTAATTAGTTCTACTAAAAAGGTGGTGGGACAACTGTCTAGTATCTATAGGTAATATCACCAATAACTTTCTACTCCCAACAGTACAGTCTCCCCAATAAAATGAAAAGGGAGAAAACTCTTAAGCAGCTAAACAAATCACAATAGATAAGCTGTCATAGCTAAAAATATTACCTACAATAAATAACTACCTGACCTTGACCTGGATGGAATGTTTTTTAAACAAATGTGGCTGCTTATCCAACCCAAAAGTTTCTTTCTTTAGTTTTACTCAATGCTAAGAACTGTGCACCCCCCACCCCAACTTTGGACTGTTTGCTGGAGCACCAGAAGTATTGTTATTGTATAACACATTGCAAGGATTACAATTAACATCACTGATAAAAAATCACTACCAAGAGAGAATATAACCGACCAACAAGAAAAAAAGTAAAGAATGCTAACCATCTGACAAGAAGCACTCTGAGCATGTGCATCTCTAGTGATCAGCTCATGAACTACAAAGGTTGGATAGCTGAAAATGAGATGATCTTGGCTTATATTGGAAAAGTTGGATAACTGAAAATGTCAGTTATCTGGAGGTTGGTTAACAGATTGTTAAGTTTACTGTATTTGAAATCAACTCAAGAAATACATAGATATTCATGACAAACTCAAATATGTAAGAAGTAATGTCTTCACTATTTATAATCTTGAGAAGCTGATAATGTGTGTTAAATGTGAGATGAAAATGACCAGATATTCATGGAAAATCATTCAGATGATGATACAGCAATCTTTTTTCTTTTTGAAAAATAGTACAATCAAAAAAGGCACATAATAAACACTATAAGGTAAAACCAATGGATGTAGATCAGTATAGTGAGTCTAAGAGAATTTGATAACTTGCAGTAAGCAAGTATTATTAAGCATTCATTATTTTTTATAAAAAAAACTAAATAATATTCATTTTTTAGTTCTTTTCAGTTTAATGAAAAGAAAATGATATTCAGATCTTTGATGTTCATGAAAATTTATTAAACACTGGTAAAAAGATGATCCAACCAGTAGACTCTTTTAGTCTCAGTATAGCAAATTCCTTAAAAACCCAGACTATGATCCAAAGCACAAAATATCTGTGAATTACCAGATCTATGATGAATCAGGTGCTCTACTACAGACTGATAATCCATTTGATGGTTGAACCATTGCATAGTTAAAAAATCTAGCTTGTAAGACAAGACCTCAAAAATAGCCTAGACAAAATTTGTTTTTTGTGACAAGTGCAATTAATTTCCAAAAATTTGTGAAGAAAAGTTTATCAATTTTTTTCTACGTAGAAGAGATGCAATCCCCTTTATCTTATTTGCCAGAAAATAGCCAGAGAAAGTTGCACACAATTTAACGAAAGACTAAAATAAAAGTAGTGTTGCTTTAACATTGTAAAATCTCAGTTATTTTTAATATATGAATAATCCAAAATAAATGAATAAAGAAATTTAAAATGCTCCTTAGAAATTAATTTAAATTCAGGTTAGCAATAAGGAAACAAGGCAACCAAAACTAACAGTAGAATGATGACAGATTATGATGAGGATAGCAAAATATTCCAATTTGAAATTTTAGAAGAAAATACAAGAGTAGTGTTTGATTAAAATCAAACTTTTTGGCAATTCAGTATCAATGATCAAAAAAAAAAAAAAGGGGGGGCTAATAATTATTTTTGTACAGCTTAATAACAATATACATTTTTAGGCAGACTTTAAAATGAAGGAAATGTATTTTCAGATTTATAAAATGTAAAAACCTAATAATTTGGTCTGTTGATAACAATTACACTCATCATTTTTTAAAAAAAAGGTATGTTGTGTGTGTGTGTGTGTGTGTTTTATTTTTTCTAATCTTACCTGGTTTCATTTAGTTAACTCTCTTCTCTTTCAGTATCAGTATTAAAATTGGAGCTGCACTCCCTTTAATACATTTTGGATACCCTGTGCCAGGTGTAATCCATCAATGTGAGGACAAAAGTGTCAAATTGTGACACTCTAGAAACTAGTTCAACTGTGAAGTGGTTTCCCCTTCTGGTAGCAAATGTCCAAATTAGATTATCTGATACTGTAAACAAGGGTCAAGATCTAGAGTTTCTCAGTATCTTTGAATTCAAATTTTGACCTAACTTTAAATCAGTCTTCAGTTTTCTATTTCAGATATATGCTTTTTATAGTGTCTTTTTCAGATGAGATGGCTTCGTGTATCTCTCTGTTTGTCTGTCTTTTCCTGTGTGAGTGCATGCAATTTGACTACTAATTGCTAGCATTATTAAAAGAATGATCTAAAAGAACATGCTTTATTGAAAGCACTAAAATGTTCTAAAAGCGTACATTGTTTATGACAAGAAAACATTGAAGTTAGAACAAACTTATGGCATAGAGGGAAGCATCTGCTTGTATATAAGAAAAAGGGAATTTTTCAAAAGTTCAGTTTGTAGCAAGAAGCAAATAAGCAGACTTGATGAGATCTTCAAAAGCCTGCAGCTTGAAATTTTGAGTTAGCTATTGAAATGTTTCATTTTTTAAATATTTGTATTAGTATTTTATCTTGTTCAATACAGATAAATGAAGCAGATATGTTGGATTATTGCTACATTGTGTATAGAAAGCAAAGTTTTATAAACTGATAATATACCCTCCAGCTACCAAGCCCAGCCCTCAAGAAATTATGCAAATACATTTTTTAAGTCTTATCTCAAACTTTCAGAACCATATTTCTGTTGCTCCACAGTTAAAAATATGTAGTCGATCAATTAATCCCTTCTGGATTTAACTATTTCCCTTCCTGAGAATTCTGTAAAGTTATGCTTTTTTTTTTTAAATATTTCTCTAAATTTTATAAGTTTCCTATAATCACAACCACAAATTTGTCTGTGCTTGAAGAAAGACTGAAAAATCTAAGTATTTATAGCAGTTAAAATTAGTGACTTGTAGATTGAATTCATTTGAAACCATAGTAAATAGCATTCTAATTGCATTTAAAAAAAAAACTAAAACTAAAAGAATTAACATAAAACAAATAGTAAAATAATCAGTTTTGTTTCACAAAAATTAATTTTGTCAAGGAAATACAAAATCAACTCCAAAAAATATATTTCAACCATTAAGTCAATTTCTGTGTGATTTCTAACCATTCTAGTATACTTAATTAAACTCATTAAGTACAGTTACAAATGAATAGAAATATCTGATTTTATGAGAGACCCCCCCCTAGCAGAGGAAGCAAATGCTATTTGTACTTTTGCAGATAAAATGGCTTTTTTGAGAAAGAAATGAACAGCTGAAAACATTGTTTTCATTATGAAATACAAACAGAAAATCACATAATTGCCATGCTATGCTACAGTCAACCCTCGTCCAATGCGGTTTCACTTATACGTGCAAAAATTAATGTGAACAATTATTTGCAGAAAGTGGAAAATTTGAATATGTGCAATCCGCCAAACATGCTACAGCTATAATATTAGGAAAAATCGTTATGGGAGAACAATACTAAGTATTACTATCAATGAATTATTTATTATTTTTCTATAATGGTTTTTCCTAATGTTTTTTGTTAAAAGTGTGGACAATGCACTTGGTTTGTGTCAACACTGTCATTGTGTTGTTGGAAACAATCTGACAGATACAATATCAGCTGGTATATTAAAAGATACACAAGACCACCTTTCATTCACCTTAATAATGATAATGGTGGTTATAATAATGACTGTCCATTGTAACGTCTTAGAGGTTTGGCAACAAAAGGACTTGCCAGAGATGACAAATATATAAATTAGTATTGCTTTTTTTAAGCACTATTTTTCTATTATTAGTATTGTTGTTGTTATTTTTGATCCCATTTATCTCATCACATACAGCCACCATGCGCATGTAACTCTGCCTCAGTTTTGCTTCCACTGTTACCGTGTTGAGTTCAGTGCAGTAGTGTCTGTTTATTTTTGTCGCGTTTTACCCTTTTTTTTTTGCAATTACCCTTGGCCGACAGTATGGAATCCAAACGTAAAGCATCTCCAAGTGGTAGTGAAGCAAAGAAAAACTGTAAAGTTATGACATTAGTGAGAAAATTAAGATTCTGGATAAGTTGCGTGGTGGAATAAGTGTAGCATCAGTTGACCTTGAGTATCACATGAATGAGTCTACCAAACCTACCATTTGAAAAAGTGAAGAGAAGATACATGCAAGTGTTAAGGCTTCTGCCTCTGTAAGTGCCCAGGTATCTCAAGTACCTAGAAGGAATCCTTTTATGGAAAAAATGGAGATGACATTGAATGTGTGGATAAGTGAACAAAAAAGGCCCTGTTATTAATGGCTTAGCTATATGTGAGAAAGCTCTTAGTTTGTACGAATGCATGGTCTCCAATGAAAGTGATATGCGTGCGAGTGATTTTCAGGCAAGGAAAAGCTGGTTTGCCAACTTTACATGACGCTTCAACCTGCATAATGTGAAGCTACAAGGTGAAGCTGGGTCAGCTGATCATGAAGCAGCTGCACGATTCAAGTTGTGGGTTCCTTGAATTTATTAAGGAAAAAGGATATGCTCCTGAACAAGTATTCAGTGCAGATGAGACAAGTCTCTTTTACAGGAAAATGGGCAACAGGACATCATCAAGTAGCAGAAGGTAGCACCTGGGTTCAAGGCATTTAAGGATAGGTTATTTTTTTGTGGGAATGCATCAGGTGATTTCAAGTGCAAGCCCTTGTTAGTATGTATGCCATTCTGAAAACCTGTGTGCATTAAAAGGAAAGAATAAGCAACATTTGCCTGTTGTTTGGCAATCAAATATAAAGCCTTTGGTAAAGAGGAGGCTGTTCAACGACTGGTTGCAAAACAGTTTTGTGCATAAGAATAAGATGAAAGAATACTTGGCGAAGAACATTGACTTTAAGGTTTTATTAGTTTTTGATAATGCCCCTGGCCATAACCCAGAAGCACTGCAATTCAGCCATCCTAATGTTGAGATAATGTTTCTATCTCCTAACACCACATCTATCCTGCAACCCATGGATCGAGGAGTTATTAAGACATTCAAGTCTTACTACTCAAGAAAGATCTATAGATGCAGACGTGTAAGCCAAGCTATATACTCTGGTGCTTTCGACAATTTAATTGAATTTTAGAAAGCACACAACATCAAGGAGTGTATCAGTGTCATCAAAATGTCATGGGATGAGGTGAAAGTGTCTACCATAAATGCATGCTGGCATCATACTTGCCCTGAAGCCATGAATGATTTCAAAGGATTTCTAATGGTTGAGAAAGACATTGCTGAAATTGAGACTTGCTAAAAAAATTGGAGGTAAGGGGTTTGATGATATGAGAGAGGAAGAGGTTATGAGCTACTGGAATCCCATTACCAAGAGCCAATGAATGACAAGCTTGAAGCACTGATAGCTTCCAGAAAAAGTGAGAGTGATGATGATGCTGAAGAGAAAGAACGTTCTGATCCCACCCTAACAGCGAAGGCTATGTCCGATTTTCTCTGCAAGGCAGATGAGTTGGCAGAAATGGCTATGGACATGGATCCAATAATGGAGAGAAGCCTTAAATTTGAAAGAGGGTTTAATGACCTTATAGTACCCTACAGGGAAATCTTGAAAGATTTTTGGAGGAAAGCAAAACAACAGAACATCACTGAGTTTATGAAGCCTAAAGCACCCACTCCAACTCCCGTTGATCCCAAACCATCAGCTTCTGCATCTGTTTCATTAGAGTTTGAGGGCGAATTTTCCGATGGTCCTGATGATCAATTGGCCCCAAGCAGTTAACCCCTCATCCTTCAAATCTATTATCAAAAGTCTTCCTCATTGTCATTCATAGGTGAGTTACAGCAAAATAATATTTTCATTTATCATATTCTTATTTCATATACAATATAGGTAGGTGTTTTCATTTGTGTGTGTATAAAAATCTAAATATCTAAGTATTTATTAAGGACTTTATGCGGCCACATTCATGTATCCGCATTAATCCCATAAGATATTAAGTTTGTTCAACACGCTGTTCTTGAGGAACGTAACTCCTGTGTTGGACGAGGGTTAACTGTATTATGACATTCTATATTAATTGGTTGGTATCAACTATACTTGATAAAGCTAAACTAAAATGTTAGAAATCTGTTTTTAAACTCATACAGTCAGAAATTTAATTTTAATTATGGCTCAATGAAAAAAATTATGGATTAAATCACAGCTCCACTGGAGGTTTTCATTTTATTACTGATGAATCAAAGATGGATATTTTGCATTAAGCATTAACAAATTTGTTATCTTTAATAAAACAAATGCATTGAGTTACAACTCCAATTAATAGAACTTACTAGTCTAGGAATTTTGTATCATTTTACAACAATGCAACTGAAATACGCAAAAAAACTAGACAAACTGCTTTCTTTCATTAAATTGAATTTTTATCAGCAGCTCGCTTCTTTCTCTCATTTCTCTAACAAAAGCTAGGATAATCACATTGAAAATCTGTTTGCCATAAAATTCAAAGCAGCTGTTTATATTTCCAATTAATTATTTATTGATTTTTTTAAAGAACTTTTAATTCAATGCAAAGTAAAAATGAATTTTAAAAATTCCAATACACTACAGCTACAAGTCATGTGGAAGCAACAGGCTGTGAAGTCATACAATCTCCTCCACTTCGCTGGCTATGCACCCCCAGTGGTTTATTCTTCAGAGAATGCTACTGATTTCACTTTTATTTTTCCAAACAATTTTACTCTGCAGAGTTGATCTATGTTTGGCTAAACTGTCATCTTTTCCAGATGCTACAGATTTGCAATAAGCTATCAAGATAGTTTGTTTTTTTTTCTTTTTGTCCAGGCAATAAAAAGCTGAGCCCAACTCAGTGTAAAACAAACTCTGAATTATCAACAAGAGAGGTAAATGTAGCTGTTGGTAATCACAGAGATACCCTGTGGTGATGAATGAATGTGCCACTTTAAATGAGGCAGAGAGGAGATTATCTATCAAACTTTCCTTTTACAAATGGCCAAAATTATGTGAACTGCAAAGATTAAAATACCAAACAACAGAAGAGCAAAACTGAATTTCATCATAGGAGAATCAAAAGCAATGTTTTTTTTTAAAAGTTTAACTTCAGAAGATTCTGTAAATTGAAATCAATAGTTAATCACCAGGTTTTACTTCGGACATTGGCAGAAAAAATACAGAACGTCCATTGTCAATAAAATTAGTAGCAATCCATAAAAAAAAAAATAAAAAAAAAATCCAATTCATTTCAGAAAGAAAAATTTTTTTGTAAAAATGTACATTTTTTCCAAATTAATCAACATAATCACGCAACTGTCCTCGCTTTGATATTCAAAAAGTACAATTAAAAAATAAATTATTGTACTTCTACATTGTTGTTTTTTAAGTCTGAAGGAGATCCAGTTGTATATGGGTTTTTAGATAAAAATACAATTATGCAATTTTTCAGAAATCTGTTGAATCTAAGGTATCAACATCAAAATCTTTTATATAGTTGAAAAAAAATTTATTAAAATTATCATATATTTAAAGTAAAATTTGCTCAAATAAATTTACAAATAGTATTTTGATATTTAAACCAGTTCATTCTTTAAATAATCTTTTTTTTTTTTCCTTTCAAAGATAATGTCCTCCACCCACTTAGTTGAGTACAAGTTGTCTGTCTGTTTCCATTTAACAGAACAGACAATGTCATTTTCATATATAAGAAAAATAATATGTTGTTTCTTTGAAAGATTCAATAGATATCTATCTGGAAAAGAGAAATCTGTTTTACTTGATCATAAGATCACACTTGACCAGATTACTAAATATTCTCCTCTATGCTCGATAAATTATATTAATGTGAAATCTATAATTATGGTTGCCAGTGTATATATACTTCAGCCTTTAGCAAAGTAGACTGCTTCTCTTGATTTTACATATATATATTTTGCTATTTGTATTTTTCAAGTATAGGATACTCTTATCTAACCTATATATCTAACTCCTCCATACTCAAAATTAATAAATACTTTTCTTTCATTCATTGAATTCTAAATTTTTGCCACAGTTTTAGCCACTGAAAATACAGGTTAAGAAACAACAAGTAGATATATACTGAGGATAAAATTCTATGATAATCAGTAAACAGTGCAATTTGTTTTCATATGCCACATCTACAAGGGAGATAACCATGTGAGGGAATTGTAGAGCTATGGTTATTCATCTGCAAGAAAAGTACCCTGTGACATGAGGGCTTGCTACCTTCAACCTTCCCTATTAGAAGTCATTTTTAGATTTGAAAGGAAGCGGAGTGCCCAGATATAACCTACATGACCAGCTGATGAAGAAGAGTGAGAAGAAACCATGCCAGGGAAGTATGCCAAACTGGGAATCAAACATAATCTCCCAGTCTTGGCAATTCAGTAGCCTAATCACTGACTTCTCATAATGCATTAAAAATTTTTGGTAGTTTACCTTGAACTTTTCAATTCTGAATGTTATCATAACAGGAGGACACAGAAATAAACTGTCATCAAGTCATTCTATCAACATAATTCTATTAGTGTATGAAAACTATGCAAAAGAAACATGCCACTAGGTTATTAACTTGCAAGATATTAGTGGTGACTGCTACACTTACCTACAAACATACCATGTTAGTTCAAGAGTATAATTTACTATCAGTAATGCCCATGCAAAATCACTGAAGCATGTCCTAAAGGTAGCAGGGCTTAAGAAATTCTAATAAATTGTATGTGCAATACACCAGCCTCACAACAGAAATAAAAACCATATAAAGTATTCTTTACTTGAACTTTACACAAAATAAACTTCAACAATGGAAAAAATCTCACTGGGAAAGTGAAAAGAAACAGTTAATATATCAGTATGGAAACATTAAATGATAAGCACATTTTAAAATTAACATAAAAATGAATAATCTTCTAATTGCCTGTCATAATTTTTGTTAATTCTTAAACATAATAATCTAACAAAAACTGAGCTGAACAGAGTTATTGTATGTGTGCTATTTATGGAAAGTTGAGGGTTAATTCAGCCATTTACCACCATCTTATTAATAGTAGTAAATGAACTAGTAATTAGGTTCATTAGTTAGCTTTGTCAATACTGAAAGTGAACACTAAAAGAAAGCAATCCACAGGTCTTCACAACACACTATAGTTTTTGCAATCTATTAACCCATCACATGATGTAGCAGACATTTTTTCTTACTTCTCTATCAGTGTATTGGGAAACTGTCTGCAACAACTGCATTTGCCTCTACCTACTGGCTTGCTTATGAGTAACTGTTTTTTTTTTGCAATGATACTATTGACGTCTAACATATGTGGTATTTTAACGCAATACAACATTTATTTGTCGATTCTTGCAGGTACTAACAAATTGATGGATAATGGCCGAGCTTGTTTGAAATTGGTTTAGAAGTCTAATGTGAGAAATTAACCCTCCCCAAAAAACAATGTTTACAGTGCTTTAGCATCATTAAAATCATTTTTTTAAAATGTCATTTACTATGCATACAACTATAGATGAATAACAAATAAAAAAGAAAGAACTACCAATGATATAATAATCATTTTAATACAAAATTTTAAATGTAAAATTCTGAGAGGAAAGAGACATCTTAATTTTTCTTCTTTCTCAATATCCCTCTTTAATATTAAATATTTTTTTTGTATGTTCAAGCACCTTTTACTCAGAACTCCAAATGCAAATAGTTCTTTTGGAATTCTAACTCAAACTCTTAACATTTGCCCTTTCTGATTACCATAGTCACCAGTCCTTACAAATCCAATTCAACAAATTAGAAGATTTATATTATTTTAGTTTCTTGCTTATTTTTTTTGCTGAAAGAACACTTTTTAAGAGGTAGGCAAATTTAATTGCTTAAGGGAAAATAACATGTTTCAGGAGGCAGACATTAGGGATAAATTCCATTCAGTCTGAATTCATTATAAATGTCACCAGATGCAGATGAGAAGAGCAATCAATAATTTGATTCCTAGAAGTTACTGAGTTTGTTATAAACTCCATGCAACATACTGGCAATCAGAAGAATGAAATTCGATTAAATTTAATCATTTAAGCAAAGAAGTGAGAAAGAAAGAAATCCTAATTTTGAAGAGAGTTCTTCATTCCTGGTCTGTGTCCATCAAAGGGGTCAGTTAAAGGGCACCGAGCTAGGTCACAGGTGGACTGACAGAGGGTTGGTTAGGATCTATTCTAATGCACAATGCAACATACCTTCAGTTTGTGTTGGCTTTGTCTGTTTGTATCCACCAAACCAAATTATCCTGAAAAAGATGTTTGACACTGTTCTGGAGGAATTGGTAGTGCTGCTGCTGCTAAAGTGACCCTCTCTCTCGCTACACTCTGCCACTAGCCCACTACCCTGTTGCCCATTAATTCCAAAGTGGCTGAGAAAGTCAGCAGCAGCCAGTAGGCAACAAAGTCGGAGCCTCAACTCTTCTGCAATTATATACAGGAAAAGGTTCCTGTTGACAGCCACCACCACCTACTTATCCTAAAGAGAAATATTTCGCTTGCATCTACCATCCCTCCCCTCCTCACTGTGTTAGTTCATTGAGGCACACTACTGGGTGCTTCATTTATTAAATGCCAGTAAACTTAAAACCAGGCTTTGAACTTCAGCCCTGGAGCCCCCCTCCCCTGGTATAAGCAGGAAAGTTCAGGGGCTATACTTGTTATTTAGCTGTAAGCAACATCTGGAAATATACTTGAGGCCCACATAGGATAGTTTGTTTTTTCTTCTGCTCCCTTTACCCTGTAATTGGTTGGTCACAAGGACCCATATAAACAAACAAGACAAGAAACTTACCCTTGCTCACAAAAGAAAGAAAGAAAAAAAGTAATTTCTAGCAGCAGCAGACTTTCTGGAAAGCAGATTCGAGCAAGTATAAGTGTGAACCCTCAGAGAGAAAACTTTGAAGCAACATGGCACCATAAACTCACAAATGCACTGATTGGTGAGTAAAGGTTTACCAACTGTGCTATGATGCTGTGCTTTATTTTCTGACCTCATCCATCTTTTGTGAAAATTAGTGGAATATTGGGCAGTTAAAAAATATGTACATATATTTTTATCTTTTAAAGTTCAAATACATTAAAGCTGCATGTGTATGTGTGTGTGTTTATCTTAGTTCCGAATAATAAAGAAACTTACTGAAAAACTAAGGAGAATTTTGGTGAAAACAGTTATCCTGTTGAAAATTAAAGAATTTTAGATCTCTCTCAATCCAAACTTTCTGCAACTTCTTCCTTCTAGTCTTTAACTTTTCTGTTCTTGTTTCCAAATATGGAAAAATTCAACTGTTAATGTACATCTGCTTTATTATATGTCTGCCAACTGGTGCACTGTATTTTCACTTTTGGAATAAGTTCTTGTGTATTAATGATCATGAACTAACTTTAATTTAAAACCCTTAAATTTTGGAGACTTATTTATTTTTTGCTATTTTAATTTTTTTTTATTTTCTGTTTGGAATGTACACAGGTAAAGAAAATTTGTAAGGCTCAATAGAAAATTCTGGAGGAAAGAACCAGATATAGATGGACTTCTATGTACTGATAGGTGAAAAATAAAGATAGTTCAGTAGAGTGGAAAATGAACACCTGGGAAGAACCTTACTGTTATGGCCAAATATACTGCGCTGGGATGGATCAAAATTAATATTGTAACTTTTCTGAAATACCAGCCTTAGAGAGAACAGACCACGTAAAAACCTGCTTAAACACGTCTGGAGAGACAGGGTTATAGATAAATGATTCTAGATGCTACTAAGATTTTTTTTTTGTTCAAGACTGTGATTAAGAAGTTTTTGCTGGTAGCAATAAAACTTGTGCGTTAGTGTGATGGCTGCTGAAATGAGGGTCATAGTACATAAGTTGAATGTAATATAAACATATTCTACACAAAATATTTTGTTTTGTCAACCATATGCTAAGAACATATTGTAATTAATAATTACTCTTCCTAGACAGCTTAATAACCAAGGCAATCAGGTTTATATTCTTACCTTAAAAATGCTATTATTTAAATATACTAATCAAGCAGCAGCTTAGTTTTAATATTTTTTTCTTTGTAAAATAGCTTCCCATACCATAGCAGGTTATATTTTTTTCCTCCTTGTAATGCTCACTTACCTCAAGAACTATCACAAATCAAAGAACTCTATTTACCCATCCTATTATGTTCAGAAGCTGGCCACAAATAAGAAAAAACAAAAACATAATACACTCTTATTCAATATGGCTCAATTTTACCAAATTTCCCAGTTATATAGTCAAAGCTATTCAAGAATATTCTTGAGTACAACCATTTTAAAAACATTACTTCCTTAAAATTCAACAGCCCCCAAAGTCACCCTGAACCTCAAGGGCTGGCTAATTATTAAATCAAAGACATTTGACAAGTCTAAAGAGGTTCCCAAATGGTGCATTATATGAGAAACTAAAACTAGGTTACAGTACCAGTAATTCCTAATTAGACACACAGATAAAGCTATAATTGGCATCATATACTCTGACACTCAATCTCAAAAGCATATGATGTTGATTATAGCTCATCTATTATGTTTAATTAGAAATTACTGGTGTACGGTAACATCTAGCCCCAGTCTCTCCTAACAAATACAAATTTGAATTATCTCTTACTATGAAGGCAAGGCTAAACTGCTATTATCATTTTGTTAAATTTCCATCACACGACAGCTAATTACTTCTTTTCTTCTTATTTTTTGTAATATTCATGGCATATAACCGTCTGGCTGAAAACTTAGTGGTTTGTACATTGTAATAGCCAAGGTATTGATTGAATAAAACAAAGTAGTTGGATTTATAGCTAGAATGATGGCTGACAACTATTGTATGGAAAAAAAAGGGAAATGTCTACATATGTACCAGTTCTGTTTTTCTGTAAATTCTTTTCTAGAGGTAAAGAAGGGATATCGGAGTGTTGTCAAAAAACAACACTGTGTACTGATTTTAAATCAATGTCGTCACGGTCTGCTTGGTCAGTATTTCTGAAGGATTTGCCTAAGAGATTATAATGTTAAACCAGGATTTATTTGTTATTTATAAACCATTATACCTAAATCAATGAAATTAAATAAACAGTGTAATGTTCTACTAATAAAAATATCCATTTTTTTCTTTTTTTTGTAAACAATAATGATTTCTTTTGTAGCTATTACATTGCTTATTCTAACTGGAGATAAATTTAAAAGTCTTAATCCATGAGGGCAAATAAATGCTCGTTTAACCATGGATTTTCTACAACAAAATTTACTAAACTGTTTTAGAATAACTAATACATTCTATTATTTTACTTATTAAATTTCAAATATAGATGCAAATGGGACAAGAAAATTAAAAACTAATTTAATACGTTAAAACTATTAAATAACTTGCAGAGAAATAATTAAAATTAATTGATTTTGCATACTCCTTCAAATAATAAAAACCTACATATAATTTTCAATGGCCATACTTTGTGTTTAGTCAAGGTGAAGGTCACTATAAAATAAAAAGCAGCAACAAATATTCATGTGCACTCATGCATGAGAACATCAGTAAGTGCTTGATTACCACACTTAAAAGTTGTTTGTTTTTTTAAAATGTTGCCTCTAATTTTTAATTAACTTAGTACTGGCTTTCTGAAGGAATCTATTTCCCTGACTGTGAAGGAATGCTGGGAATGCATTTATGGAGGAGGAGGACAGGCCCATTCATGTCTGAAGCTGGCATGAACCCTTCAAAGCTACTATGCGGAAAGCAAACAAAATTGCAGAATAGTCAAGCATATATCAGTCAATATGCTGACCAGTGGTGGCATTGTAAAATTGGCACTCACAGTGAGTAGTGTTGCTGTTTCCTTAACCCCCTGTTCTCCACTTATGTAGACTGGGGCACTGAACAGAAGCTGGGCAAGGAGGAGAAGAAAATTAAAAGTATGCATAATAAAAACTCTGCACTCACATCTTCATCTTTTGTGATGCTGATGTGCAATGTTGAGACATTTCCATTTTCGTGATCACCCCACCCAACCCTACTGGTGAGTCATGAGTTAAAATGGCGACTGCATGGCTATACACCATGACCACCATATTGGTAGCTTGGGACCAGTTCATAAGAAACTGGCTATTGACTAGAAAGCTCAGATATTGATCATCCTGGGAGTATTTAGCTAGATTTGTATGACCTTGAAAATTGGTGAGAAAATGACCAAGACTTTGAATTACAGAAAATCTGAATACCATTTAAATGACTCCCCCAAAATTACAGGTAGAGAAAGCATTTCATAATTTTAAGTATAGAAGTTTCTGAAATACCAGAGACACTAATGGCTTAGGGAGATCAAAATCACTGGATATATTTTTCTTAATCTTTACTCATGGAGTATGAAGAAAAAACAACATTAAAAAGTTATTTACAATCAGTTTTGCTGTTAGTACTGTTAATTGGTCAGCACATAATTAATCAAAATTGTCAATTAATCAACAATACAAATTATCCCTAAAAAGTCAGGGTATTAGATTTTACTTAGCATACAAATAAATAATGATTTTCAAAGTATTACAAAAATGACCAATGAAAAAAAAATTTTCTTCTCAAAGACTAGTTAAGAAATAAATTTAACAAATATTATTATTATTTTTTTTTTTTTTAGTTATCTTGGATACTATAAATCTCATCTTATCTGAAACAAAAAATGACGATATGTTCATGAATCTTTTCTGATGCCAGATGAACTGCCCAGTTGTTCATTAATGATTTATATACATTAATGCCAGTGCATGAAATAATAAAAACAAAACAACAAAGACAATGAAATGGTCTTCTTAGAAATGTCTCAAGATTTTTCTAAAGATGATGAGAATTTGGTGCAGTACTCATAGCAAGTAGAAATCTACTGAAAACATCCCAGAGATGAACAAGAGTACCAGATTGTGAAAGGTATTAGGGATTAATCTAATTAGGCCAAACTGCAACACAAATGATGCCTGGAAACAAGAAAAGATTAAAATGTTAACTGAAACCCTAGATAACTGCAGATCATCCTTTACTACAGCCATGGGATGAGATGGTTTTCTTTGTCTACACACCTGTATTTACACTACTGTCCAAGTATTCCAACACCCTTTAAGCTGTACAGCTGAAATCAAAGCGAATTAATTGTCTAGCTTCATTTCTCAACTCTGTGCCTTCATATCTTCAACTTACAATAGTACATGCTCTACAATATAACAATCACAGCCAGTACACAGCAAATAAATAACAGCATTCATGTCATTATTCAATTTTTCCAAATGATTTATCTAATATCCTATCTAGTATATTTATATGTTCATTTTTAAAACTGTCCTTAATAATAAAAATGTTATTAGATGGAGAAACATTCAGCTTTAATTAAATGTTAAATTTCTGTATGTTTTCAAACAAAGGTTTAAGTGAAAAGCATGGCCACATTACCCCCCACCATATCTAGGTTCACTCTAGTTCCACAATCTTTTTCAATTAATTTTTCCTTTCCTTATAACCACTAAGCTACATCACCCCCATAAGCCACCTTTGGCTACTAACTACACTGAGATAGAAAAAAAAACGTTAAAACTTCCTGATAAGTGGTTTGGACTTCAGATGTCTAATTTCAATTATCCAAATGATTACATGATAGATTAGATTATAGTTATCATTAATACTTTTACATAAATAATCAAGGACAGAGTCAAACTGTGTCAGACAATGAACTTTTCTACACGTAAAAAAAAATAAGATCACCATGGAAAACATCAACAAAAAAAAAAGTTATCTGCTCTTTCAACAAATGTAACATTAATAGAGTTGTATTATTTGAGCAAAAAAACCCCACAAAGAATCAGATAAATGCTGTATTAGAACATATAAACCATTTGTTGTGATACTGTTATAAAGCTTCTTTGTCAAAATGGACCCTGCCTTTCTAAGGCAAAGCTGACTGACATATTGGAAATTTAAGGAAAAAGGTCCACATCTGGTGCAGGTTCAAAAAACCCTTCCAATTCCTTTCTGTGAATTGAGCTCTGCAGTATGCTTTGAGTTATCTCACTGCAATATAATCCCACCACCCATCAAACAATTGCCGAGATGGAATTGCAAAATGTTGCAGTATAGTGATCTCTCTCTCTTCTGTAAGAATCTCATATATTTTTCTTAAATCACTAGATGAATAACCAGAAAAATAACTCTCTACTTTCACATTTACCCCTACCACCATGCCTAACTTAACATAGCTTTCCTCATACATTTCTCTGGCCTTTCTTCTAACATAATGACTGCTATTTAAAACCAAAAATGTAAAGCTTTGCTTCATCTGACCATAATACATTGTGCCTCCAAAATGTGGTTTTGATGTAGTTTAGTCCAGTCAAGTCACTTTCTCTTGTAACCTTGCCTAAGCAAGGGCATTCCAGCTGCTACTTAGCCAATCAATCCAACCTCTCTTAATCATCTTTTCCTGCTAAGGGTTGAGATACTAATTGTTTGTAGAGGAAATGTGGTCAGCAGTCAATTGTTACCTGTCAAGAAGGGATTTACTTTAGAATTTCAAAAAAGCAACCCATCTTTCTGTTTTTTGGTTTTTCTCTTTCTTTCTCAGCCTTTTTATGCCAGAACCATTGATATTCTATAAATGGTTGTTTACAATGAAACCTGTGCAACTTCCTCCACAATTTTCTGTTAGCAGTAGCCAACTTTATGAAAGCCAATAGGTGGTGGATGTTAGACTTGTTTCATATGGAATTTTACTTTTAAGTGCCATTTTCATCTGTCAACCAAAGCAATGGCATTCATAAATAATTAACATTGACACAGAACGAACACAATAACACAAGGCTTTTAGAAAAAAAAACAAATTTAACATTCTTAGAAACTTGCTGGGTTTATAATTATGCAACAACTTTGGAGAGACAACAACATTGCAATTCAAGGTTTATGTTCAGATACATGATTCATCAGATTAAAAAATTTCTTTTGCTGGCTTTAAGAATAATACATTGAACAAGTGGGTAAGCATTTTCATACGGTTCGATTGTAATTTTGAATGCCAGTGTACATTAAAACAACAAAAAAATGAAAAGAAAAAAAAATGAACAAAGTTCAATACCAAGTGTCAGCTGGTTTTCGCTTTCACTTCAGAATTGTTTAACAATTTTTCTTTATTTGGATAAAATGAGCTTACATAATAATTACAAGTAAAACATTTTGGACACTGACAGAAAACTAAATACATTAAATAAAATGAAAAAAATATTTCCTGCTTATATTCCATACAAACAGTTTTGGCAAGCTCTCATAAATAGAGGTTCAAGAAACCGGAAATAGTCTAGCTCTTAATGACAGCTATTTGACGTTTTCAAATTTTCTACTTAACAAATACCAATAACACAAATCATAGTGTCCTCACTGAAATATATCAGAATACTCTTTTTATCATTTTTTCCTCTTACTTATCAAAGAAGAGCCCAAATATTTTTGCAGTGCTCAATCAATTGTCCATGAAGCTGACCTTTCACACATTTTTGCATAGCCTCACCTATCTCCTGACATTTTATAGAAGATCACTATGGGGAAGTCCCTTAACTTGAGTCTTCCTAAATAATTTTATTTATACAATACACTTTTTTATGTAAGATTCTAGTTGTTCTTCTTATATAGTGATAAAAGTGATAGTAAATGGACTTTATTTATGCAAACACCCATCAGTGTATCACTAGCTATTCCTGTGCATAGAGGTAGCGATTACATAGTCCAATTTATCCAGAATACACTGCATCAAACAGCGTTAAAATATTACTAAACATTTTTATGAGTAACTTACCCAAGTTGTTCCATATAAACATATATACAAATAATTATACCGAGCTATTCTAGCTTAGCTAAGGATCTAAGGAATAGGTAGAACTTGAAACTTCTTATGTGCATATTTTGCTAAACAATTCTATTGAAGTTTAAAGTCAGAATTTGGAAGATGACATGATGAAATGAAAATTAACTGTGGAGGAAAAGAGAAAAAAGAGGAGAGACCAAGAAATGAAAGGAAATGCTGAAAAAATAAAGATAATGAAATAATTTTTAAAAAAAGTAAAATAGGGTTAATAGATAATGGCAGAAATCAGTACTGATATATTTACCTCTTCTATCCTGATAGGGTGCAAGCTGCTTCCCTTTTCCACATAATAAATTATTTGTTAATTAATTCATTCATAAAAATTAGCATATCTAGTCCAGCAAAAATCTGGTATCACAACAGAAAACTCAGGTTAGGAGAGAAAGAAATAATGCAAAATATAAGCAGTAAGAAGTAATGTCTTTTACTTTTGTACCCATTCTTCAAAGCTAATTAAAAACAAAAGGAAAAATAGCTTATTTTTTTTACATAAAAAAAAAAAAATATATATATATATATAGTGTGAAGTCAGACAAATAAAAACACTTTGACTAATGAAAACAGTGTATATTTAAAATTTCTGAGTACCTACACACTTAAAAAATGGGCAGTATCTTCTTAATCCCTCTTAATAGATTTGCTTTTCTTGCATATGCACCAACCACAGAGGTTGTGTTTTTGAGCTGATTCTTTTCCAAACACTCAATAGAAATATGAGATCAATGAACACCTGTACTTAAACATCTCATTATTTCTGATATAATCAACAAGCTATATAATTTAACTTTGAATCTGACTATTAATTTCCAAAATGCATTTGCACCATTCTACCACTAACAAATTAGTGTATAAAGGGTTAAAGATAAAATTTCCTCCAATTCCTACTATGCTTGTCCAACATCTGCAATGCTCTCTGAATTTATAGTATGTTAAGTAATTTGAATTAAAATTTACTTGTGCCTATCTTCAAATTATTCAGATATGGAGACATACTGGTCTGGTCTGGGAACTATCATTCTCTTAAAATTGCTTGTCTACGGCTTACAATCAACAGTAGTCAATAATTCCTAAATTATGTTACATTTAGAACCACCAACAAATGGATAAATAAACAGTAAATTTTAAATAAACAAACAAATCAATATTTGAATCTAAAAATTGTTATCTGCAGAGCTTAAACTAACAGTTCGACAGTGGACATTGCCCAACCAAAGTTCAGAGTGCCCAGACATTTTATATGAACAACTCTCACTCTAAAGAATAACATAAATAAAAAGGAATGTAGCTTTACAACTTTTTTTTTTTAATCATCTCTTATTTTGAAACAATGTACATATTGCTCAAACTCTCTCAAGGCATAATGCCTCTCTTAGATATTTATTTTCACTTTGCAAAACTTTTACACGTTTTCATAATGTGTGAATGAAGTAAGGATGCCATATCGAATTTGACACTTGTACACACATTTCATAGCCTTTGTCCTGGAAATGAGATTTTAATGAGCTTTCATTTATGAAAACCTGAGATTTTATATATATATATATATAGGTATGCCCACGGTTGTTATATTTTTAAAACTTTCTAGGTTATTTTCCTAGATGCCACAGAAAATATAAATATGGTTGTTTTCTGAAATCAATCAGACACCCATAAAAATTGAATGAATGACAATTAGATTTTATCATCTGCAGAAGATCGATGATGTTTACCAATTGTGGAATGAGTGACACAAAGAAAGAATATCTTTGATTTATACTTATTGGAATGATAATTATTTTTTTTACCATAACTGTTCTTGTAACCAAGTTATTTAGATTTATATTCTATATTATATTTTACTAATTAACTAGCACATGTTTCAGTTTGTTAAAAGTAGTAACACAGCTTTACTTTATCAATTCCTCTTATAACATGGAGTGATAATCTTAAGTCTTAAACTGAGGCTACAACAACCTTGTACCAGAGGGGATGACTTGTTTATAGATTTATTAGCATCATTGGAAGACAGTTTCATTTATTCAGTAGTCCAGTATGTCTTTTATCATATTACATTAAAAAAAAGAGGTTATTCTGGGAAGCGAGCACGTATTTACAGATTGTTTTTATAAAAATGAAAATTTTGGTTTGTAAGCCAATGAAGTAAAAAAAACTTGGAGGAATAAATTAGTCTAGTGAATCACAGAATGATACATAGTAGTCTACAATAAAAAGAACAACACGGTGAACGAGTGTGTGGAACTGAGAGCTTACTACTTGTTCTTAAACAATACTTAATCTAAAAGATGAGAGTAATAACATCATCACCCAGCTATTTAGGCCGTTGCAAGGAAACCTAATACAGTTAAATAATCTACCTAAATTTACAGTATCCTTCATCAAAGGCACCTTAATAAAAATATAGGAAAAATGTCCGACTAGCTTATTAAAATCATTTTAAGACCTGACATATAACAGATAGCTCAGATAACTATTGTACAAGCATCAGCAACTAAAAGAAAAAAAAAAATACCATACTATCTATAAAATGTCAGATTGTTCAGATACCAGGAATTCTAATGTTTATTGATGATGTACAAAATTTTATGCACAGGTGATACCAAATTTTAAAAAAATAATTAATTAAAAATATGCAAAAAAAAAGAAAAAAAAGAAGCCTGTCTGATTGTGTCCTGTTTAGAACAGCAGTATCACCTTTTCTTTTTGTTCTGCAGCCTCTTTTTTTTAATATACAAGCGAGCATCATCCTGCACCACAAGAGCCCACAACTGCCAACTCTGGCAGCACCACCTTTTACTAGAACCCTTCATTTTCAGATGTGGGTAAAATCCCACATGACTGGCTGCAGAAAAGGAGTGGGAAGAAACCAAGCTAGGAAAATACCTTGCCAAACTAGGCTGACACCTCCCCCCCCCAAAAAAAAAAACTTGGTATCAAACTTTGGCCTTTGACCTTGGCAGTCCAGTAGTCTAACCACTAAGTGACCCACCATGATTATCACTATTTGAAGTCCTAGATACAAATCTCCCAAGATTCCTATAGAGCATTAGTCCTTATAAATAAATAATGTAAAACACGCAAGTAGACAGGGTGGGAATTCCACAAGATAATACGTGGAAATAAATTGTTTCTATATTACATCAGCTAACAACAAATTTTCACCAACATTCACATTCTCAATTTAAACATATGTGTGTGTGTGTGTGTGTGTGTGTGTATACATTTGCAAGCATTTCTAATTTTTTAGATAATTCCCCGTTTTGAATTTAACAGTAAGTCATTAGAAACTATGTGAATTCTCTTCCACCAATACTCGTGACTGAGTTATGTATTTCTTGTTTTATAATCGAAGGACAGGATCTTCAAACAAAAATCTGTATTCAGCATTTTTCTGCTGTTACTAAATTAGCACTGGTTCACTGAACTTGACAGAGAAGACAGACAACTACATTAGTGGTGAACAAAAACATGTAGTGATCTTGGGTTCTTTTATTCTTATTAAGAGTTCCTTTTGTTTATAAGAATTTGTATTTTCTTTTTATTTTAGAATCAATAACTCTCCTGCAATCGGGACAGGGGACTGACTGACTCCCATTTTTCAAAAGCTGGTATAATTTTTAGTCGTTTTTAAGCAACAGAAACCCATAACTTCGAACAAACCCTTTAATCTGAAAGTTCCTTCTGATTCCTGAAGCCCCTTTATCTCTGAAAAAAAAAGTTTTGCCGTGTTAGTGGGCACCAAAAGGAAAAGATCCCCGGTATCTGATACAGCATACTTGTAAATCCTGGTGATGGTGGTGGAGTATTTACAAGTTTAAATACAGCTATTTTATGCTTGCATTGTCATCTTAAAACCATTTAGAAAGTCTGACCTCGTTCACAATGGAAAAAACAAAATGCAGTCAGATCTACCTTAGAAGCGAGTTGTCTATAAAAATCAATTGATAATAACAATCAACATTCATTAAAAAGAAAAAGAGAGGCTGTTTGTAAAATCCACCTATAGTGACCATTATAAGAATCAGATCATGTGATTATGGGTCAAAATTTATCTGATACATATATAAAGAAAAAACACCAACCCTGGACTGAACCAAAAAAAATGTCACCAAGAAACACAACAACAATGATAACATCTAGTAGGGCATACTCATTTCCCAAACTGGTAACCATTCAAATTCTAACCTGGAAGTGGGTAAGATAAATCAACTTTTTTTTTTTTATTGCCCTTGTGATTTCAATTCCAAGGGAGATAATCATCAAACATCACTATTTCTCAACACACCATATAAATAAATAAACAATCACAAATAAATAAATTAATACTATACCAGTAGATCTGATGAATTAATACTGCTATTATTTCTCAATACAACCTATAAATTAAAAAAAAAAGTACAGATAAATAAATAAATTTTATACCAGTAGGTCTGATGAGTTAATGCAACTGACTTGTACACCGGGCTAACCTAAAATTATCTCTGCATATGCTTGATGGCTTCAATGGGGATGCTAGTAAAACCAGGTAAGATATACTCCGCAGTCTATTTAAAATTAATGTTTTAATAATAAACAGTGAAGTTAAAGGTAGCACTGCATTATATTAGAAATTAAAACTTGCACTCCACATCATTTACTGCCAAAAATGAATTTTTGATGAAGTATTTGAGCAAAAGTAAATTCTGCGTTAAAAATAATGAAGAGACTGATTGACAATAGGCATTAGAGGTGGCATGATGGCCAAGTGGGTAACCTGCTGGGTTGAGAGCCTCAAGTTCAATCCCCACCAGGGATGGCCTGCCTGGTTTGGCCCCAGCATATTTTCTTCTCACTCTTCTTCACCAACCAGCTATGTGGGTTTCCATGCTCATCTAACAATACAGAGTTCCAGCCAAACTTTCCTTGCTAAAGTCAGAAGAAGAGCGGGGGCCCATTGTGTTGCAGGACCGGCAATGCTTCCCTGCAAACAACTACAGCACTACGCCTCCTCCTCCAACAAGCTTGTCTCCCTAGTAGACAGATGTATAAGACAACAGTAGGCATTGCCTATCATTGTCGTAATTGTAATAATGAAGATAATGTAAAGCAGTGTGAAATGTTAAACAATCTACATGACAAACAAATCTGGTTATAGATTTAAATCATCCTGATATAAGTTGGAAGACTAATGGAAAACATTTAGAGTGGTTTTAACTTTAGAATAAGTTTTTAATCGCAAATAATTTATGGCCCTACCAGGAGCCATTAATTACAAATTGGCCAAGATTCCAGCATGGTTTGGTATCAGAAAATTATTTTTTTAGAAGAATTGTTAATGAGTGGAACAAATTAATGGAAAGTGGAGATTAATAGTGACAATAGTATTAATCAATTTAAGTATCCATTTCATTTTCCTGGGAGCTCTCTACATAAGCCATGATGGCTTCCTGCATCCTTGTAGCTACCAAATTAATCTGGATTCAGTTTAAATAAAGCAAAGCAAAATTTTTAAATAATTTTTGCAATTCTAATCACCTGCTTATCTAAAGTTTGCTTTGCTTTTGTTTTATTTTCAATGAGTCCATAAGTCAACTGTCTAAATTTGCAATTATAGGAAACTATTGAGCCCCTGAAATTAACTACTATTTCAGCGAGCTCCTCTAAGTTACGGCAGATTGCAAGTTTGCTACTAAAACCATATTCCCTAAAACCAAGCTTGGGAAACAGTTGGGTAACCTACTCTTTTTTTTAGCATGCACTCTTAAAAAAACAAAAAAAACAATAAATAAGCTTAAACATTTTCTTAGGTTTTTCCTTGAGCATCTATGAAGTAACCAAACTAGAACAATTCTTAAAACTCATGATGAACCAGTCCTAGTCTCCTCTCATATTTAGGCTGGGGGACAAACCAGTGCTTGGCTAGAATGGCACCGATATTCTTGGCAGTATAGACGTGTTAACTGTTCCTGTTACTTTTTCTTCCAGTGGTTTGGAGAAATGCAGCAGCCTTATACGACAGTATCCTGCTGCACTGTAGTAATATAAAACATTTTGTTAATATTTACTTCTATGTCACCCCCCAACTCTTTTTTTTTAAACTACATTTTAGCTTCATCCATATGAGGCTAAGAAGTTTTTTTCCAATTTGAATAACTTTCCATATTGTCTTTTTTGTGTGGGTGGGGCTAGCATGTCTGGATACCTATGGCTATCAAAACACCAGCAAATGGTTCACTAAGGACCCCCCCCTCTATTTTCTTGTTCCATAGAGACATTTAAAAAAATGTATTATTACATTTTACCTGAACAAATATGATAAAATGCTCAACCAAATCAGGAGTTTACTGAATCAGTTTAAAATCATGGGTCAACAACATCAATTAAAAAAATAAATAAATAGAAAAGTAAATAATTGGGAGAGTATTTAATTGCTTAGCTTTATAACAAAATATCCTGTATAAAAAAATGTGGACTTCTGCCTTATTGACCCCAAATCAGATCTAACTCGTTGTGCCCAACAGATCTATGTAAGCATGAAAGTGATTGGATCATTTGGTATATATATCATAAAACATGGGACAGTACACACTGACAAGAATAGTCTTTGAATGTTTACATGCCCAGTCTTTGGTGACTGACTGTGAATAGTAGTTACAAAAAGGGGATAAAAGGAATAAGTAAATAAACAGAAATATTGCTCTCAAATTTCTTCTTTCTTTCCAAACATATATGCATCAGACTGCATGACTTTTTTTTTTTTTTTGCCAATTAGAGAGCTTTGCCATTTTGAGCCCTCATAACAAGGCACATATCCACAAGCGTAAAGGAGTTAAGTTCTTATTTTTCTTTAGAGTCCTAAGGGAAATGATTAGAAACTAGCGCAGACTCAAAAAAACATTCCTGTAAGTCAATCAAGCATGCACCCTATAAACCTTACATAAGGCAGTGAAAACAAAAATCAATGTCAGTAGTCTTTAAAACATTTCCCAGCTGTTTTTTATTGTATGTGCAAGTGCAGTATTATTAAAAGAAAACAAAACCTATGGCTACATCAAATGAACAAACGAAAGCAAAGAATAACAATACAAAGATTAAAATGACATAAAAAACAAACAAAAAGTAGTTCAATTTATTTTAGAAATGTGATGGACAAGAAGCATGAAATGATTTCAAAAACAGAAGTTCCCTCCATGAACGAGAGACCCAATTGCTCTCTTTAAAGCTTTCCGCTATACTTATTTAGTATAGAGCATGAAACTATCGACATTTACTTTTAGCTAAATGCAAAAGTATCGAGGCTCTGAAAACTTTCTAAAGTTTGATAGCCAGCAAAATTTTCTAATCAGCTAAAACAGGATCACAATAGGCAGATCAAATTAAATTTTTTGTCTTCTAGGCAGCCCAAACCTTGGTTAGTTAACCAAGTACTCAATGCTAGAATTCACAATAATTAATTTCTTTTTTTTTGCATAAATGAAGCCTTATGCAGCTTCTGAAAATGATTTTGGTTGGAGTGAACTTACCATCCTATAAAATCCTGTGGCTACTCCAAGCTGCCCACTGAGCAGTAAAGGCCAGGAAGCTCAAAAAGTTATCCTTTTTTGTTATTAGGGGTGAATCCAAAGGTGCATTGATGCAGATTGAGACTGTGGCGATCTTCTAATAGTAAACTTCATTTCCTTAATTAACTTTCTTTCACTCCTATTTACATCCTTCTGTGATCTTATCAGGCATTACTACTCATTTGTTCCTTAAAACTAGACAAAACAGAATTTTCTTATTCTTTGAGATCATTAATCAAGAATATATTGTTTTAATAAATCTTTTAGTTATCCATAATTTGCAAGATAATAGTCTGTACTGGTAACTCATGCCTATGCAGGTTTTAGTAGGACCCTCATTAGCCTGGTCTTGGTCTCAACCATTAATGATATCAATGGTGATCAGAAATGATAGTTGCCAGCTAGATCCTTTTTTTGGTCTCCAATGGCAACCTGGCAGATGTATTTTTGGAGCCCTGCACACATTCATAATGGTGACATTCAAAATCATTGCTAATGTTCTCCTTAGATATTGCCTCTTATCAACACAAACACTACATTTGGTAACTGAAACCATTGATTCTATGACAACTCAACATTTTCTGATAAAAACATTTATCCATGATAATAGGGTTTTAAAATCACTTAGGTAATGTAATTATCTTTATCATTCTTTCCAAATTAAAAAAAAAGAGAACAGTATTTACTTAGTTTTCTTTAGTATATAAATATAAACAGGAAAAAAAAACATAATGAATTATATACATTGTGTTTTACATAAAAAAGAAAGAAATACTTATTAACATAATTTTTAAACTCATGAATACTACCACTATTACCAATTTATTCCATTCACATCAATTCTAAATGTTAGTTAAGAGATTAAAGGTTAAAATCTATGGTGCTGAGCTTATCTTCAATAATTAATTTGTCTTCTTTCTGTAATTTTACCTTTTTATATAATGACATTTTGTTAGACTGATACAAAAAGATTTTTAATTTTCAATTCTAGTTTAATTAATTCCAGGCAAGTCACTGTAGCTCGTACAATACTTTCAGAAAGTGGAAGCATTAAGATTTTTTTTTAAAATTAGTTAACCACTACCGTTATCAGATTTCTTCACAGTCATCTAAAAGATTAAACTGTTGTGAACCTTTAATCTTTAAATATCTAGAGAAAATAATTAGAAAATCCAATGATAACCTGTGGCAGCTGTCATTACACTTTCTATTTATTACCATGTGGTATAAAGCCATTACAATGGAAGTGATGAAATCGTCATTTTAACTGACCCTTGGAAAGAACCAGTGATCTCATAAATCACTGGGTCAGATATAAACTTACATGCAACATTGACAATACACTAAGTTTAGGAAAACAGAAGGTCCACCTCTTGCATGATGTATCTGATGCAACTTAAAGAGCATACTCTACAGGTAATACTTTCTTATTGCAGTTGCCTTGGTTTGGTGCCTTATTTAATCTAGAAATATTAGATTTTAAATATAGTTGAGTAACCTTGCACAGTCTGGTTCATTCACACAGCCTATTACCATAAAATAAAAACAGTATTTACTTAATATTAAATTCTTGGATCAGTTGTATCCAATGAATATGTAGAAGAATTTAACTGTGGTATCTTGATTATTTAAAAAAAAAAAAAAAAGGAATTCTAAATGTGGTTGAATTGCACCAAGATTGACTTTTTAAATAAAATAATCTGAAAAGAAAAACTGTTCTTTATTAGTAAGATATTAAAATTATCCAATTTTAAATATGCATTTTATGTATGAAGAATCAGAAAAAGTAGACACCAAGAGTAGAAATGCATGGTACCTAGTTTGCTTCAGTTTTCTAATATTTCATAAAAGATGTGAAGGATGGTAATTTCTATTCAATGAAATAACACAGTACATACAGGAACACAAGTAATGGGCATGAAGAATCAGTTTAAAAAGTTTGGATGTAATAAATTCAAAAAAAGAGAGAAATCTTGGTTAAATGCTATTATTTCACAAATACAGATTAGACTTATTAAAACAATTAAACCAAATAAAAATAGCACCTTAGCCTGAGATTATTATAATAAATGTAAAATTAGATGTTGTTTGGAATGTTTATCACAAAGACAGAACCCACCCCACCTTTTTTGTTTTTTCAAATTGTAACATGGTTTTCAAGATGCTCATTTAAAAAAAAAAAAAGGAAATTCAGGGAAATAAAAAGATGTGGGAGAGAAATAAATAAATGCATTCCTGCTAAGAGTAATACCTATATAAGAAAATTAATCCTATTATGTTATTGGGTTTCAAAACGAACTAAGTTAGAACATTGAAATTGTATTAGAAAAAAAGCATAGCAAGCCTAAATATTAGGGCTCAGTCATTACTGTGTTGCAAGGGTTAAGATATAGACATTCTTTAAATAAATGATTTTAAGCAATGCAAAATTACTGCTAATCTTCAGGAAAGTTTAGCATATTTAGCCATCAACATCAATAACAACAAACTAATATCTGGAACAGAATTCTTCTCAAAAGTTGTAAGATATTCAGGAGGAAACTATATAAAAAAACAACAACAAACTTCTTTACTTCAAATTACACGTGCAATATTTACAGAACGTTGGTGGCATAACTAAGGTACTCTAACTTCACTAGCCCTGTCATGGTCCTAATAATGGCTGTTGGATTTTGCAAAATCTTTTGTTTTTCGTTAATTCAGAATTCATTAACAAAGACAGTCCCTGTGCTAGCTAGGTAGAAATCTTGATCTCTTCTTCCCCTCCCCCCCCCAAACTCTTCCTCCATTCACAGGCCAGGGATTCAATCAAAACTCATGAATTACTAAATGATGGTCAAAAGATCTGTTCACTTCACCACTTTGGCTCTCATCCCCAATGACTAAGCATTTTGCAATATAAAATGCAGTGAAAAGCCTCAGTGGTCCAATGGATAATGCATAGCCAACAGTCCTTATCACAACCTACCATGAGGACAACTGCAGGAAAAGTTCACTGAAATGTCATTAATATTATAACAACAAAGGGGATTACAAGTTCAAAAGGTATGCCATGCTAAAACCTCTATTTTGCTCTGATTCCTGTATCGTGGAGATATCAAACCATTTCATATTTATTTTTTTAAAAATGACCACCCCCAAAAGTGAATAATTAATATTTCAGAATTAAGAAAGTAAAACAAGTAAAACTAATGGACAAAATTCGTCATCCAGTTAACCCTCTAATAATCAATGACTGTAGTAGTCTACCTTTTATATCATCAATTCTAGATCAGGTTGGATTTCAAAAGAATTCACATATCAAAATTTTCTCTCACATTTTCCTTTCTTTAACATGAAGAATTTTACTATTTCCAGTACTTTAAGCTAAATGATTAAAAACATTAGGTAATAAGCATTCAGTATCTAACAAGTTAATACATTTTTAAAATAAAAAAAAAATGTGTAGCTTAACCACAAAATGATGATAATAAAAACAAACAAACAAATGTTCAAAAAAAAAGAATTTGACAAACTCACTGTTGCAGAGCAGGCTCAAAATCATCAGCGTCATCTTGAATAAGGCTCTCCATAGCTCTAAAATACTGGTTCCAAACCCCCAACTCTTTGTTAATCTTACTCAGAGTGGCCAAAAAGGGGGCGGGTAAGTAAGAAGATTAAAATTTCTTCAGCCAGCCACCAGAGTTTGCCCCTTATCACCACCAACACAGCTTATCAGCAATCCAGAAAGGCAAGACACAGGGGCCTGCAACTGAGGGAGGTTTCCTGCCACACTCCTAGCAACATCCTGAGCGGTACATTAATCGGCGCGCTGCACCCGCCATGGGAGATGGTTTTTCTTACACACCAGCTAACTATCAGTTAAACAAAATCCCCAGAGCCAGCAGCAGCATGGGTTTGTTGTCCTGACAGACCTGACACCCCCAACCACCAGAATGGAGCGGGCCTACAACAAAAGAACTAATGAGGTGGACTCTACCAGACCTCTAACATAAGCAGAAGTGATGAGTGAGATGGATTGTGTTTCATGCTTGGTTAAGAGGGGAGCAGCAGCATAAAAAAGATACTGATGATGCATTATTAATTTGACTAAAGGTTAGAAGCTGTAAGAGCAATAACATGCACCAGAAATAAATAATTACATTACCTACAACCAGACCAGGTAAATAGTTAAATCACATTCTCCATCAGCTGAAGTTCATACTTGCAGTATTTCCAGAAATACAATGCATTAACAGTCAACATTATTTTAAAGACAATAAATGTTTACTAACTTTAATATAACTGAATATAATGCTTGTATGTGTACTAAGAAAGATTAGGCACCTGGTGTCACTGAGGGAGACTGGCTGGTCTCTATCATTCCCAACCATTTTAGCAGTTCCCATTCTGAAGGTGCAATGCAGATGTCATGGTGAAGTAAATAATAGAAAGACAGATCATAATAATTTAATCAGAATTTTTGGCATGCCTTAGCTTATTATTTATTTAAATAGAAAAATCTGACATTATTATTTGTGGATTAATGTAATTAAAAAAAAAACAAACAAACAATCTAATAAGATAATTACTGAAAGAACAATGTCTAACAGATCGGAAAACAATGCCAGGTGACTGATAACTGATTTTCAATTACAAATATACTACTGTGTACAGTTCTTTGGTCAGGTTACATTAAATATTTGGTGACAATTAATTAACAAAACTGAAACAATAATTATGAAATATCCTTACTTAGTAATTTGAGATTTTGCCCACCAAACACAGAAGTCATCGAAATACATTTGAGATGTTTGTGAAACCTTTATAAAAAAGATACTGCAACAGACTACATTAAGATTCATGAGATTCCAGCAAATTCTGATAAATCAAGAAAAGAGAGCACATAAATCTCAGTTTTGTTTTGTCAAGACACCAAAGTCAATATGTATAACATTCGGAAAGACAAAGTTTTCCACAGATCTGCAAAATTATTCAAAATACAAAAAAAAAAGTTGTTGTTGTTGTTTAAAAAAATTAATATCCTAAAAACAGATCTGCTTCTATCATAAAGCTTTAGGTGAGGTATGAAGTTTTTAATAGATTTTAATATTAAAACATGGTATACCAAAGGTAAGGTGTGTGTGATTGTATATGTATATATGCATACACACACACACAATCGCACACAGAGACCAGTAAGGCCATCATTAAGCATTTTTTTCCTCCACTAAATGGCAGACATCCACTTACCTTTGACTATCAAAGTCTTGGATGGTTTCCAAAAAAAAAGGAAACAAGCATGACGTAGCTAAAAAAACCTCAATAAAAGTCTTGGCCACTTTTTTAACAGGAAGATATTGTTTTGCTGATTAGAAAATGTCTGCTTTACATGCAATTCTGATTCACTGGTTCTGACAAGGTCTAGACTCTCGTGCATGCACTTCTACAGTAAAAGGAATCGGAGAAAAGATGTTGTCTTAAGAACTAATGAGCAACTTTAAAATAAAGCTGTCCACTTTTCCCCTCTCAAGGTATACAGGCACCTTGAAACGAATGAACCCCCCCAAAAGAGATAATGCTTATTGTATATGATGATAAATGGTATTTAAAAATAAATTTTAATGTTAAAATACAACTAAAAACAATGCTTTCATCATGAACATAAGTTAATTAATCTTTTGCTCATAGTCAGAAGGAGCAGATACAGGGAGGGAAGGAGAGTGTCAGAGAGCACAAGAGATTACAATATTATCAGGTAAATTAACAGTAATTTTATACTTGACCATTTAAAAAAAAAAAGTGTGTTCTGCCATTGTATTGTAGAGTTTGCTGGGCATAGAATGAAAATTACCATTGTAATGTGGTTGTTTTCCAAGCAAACCGTTCAATTTTATCAGATGATACAAAATTTCATTTAATTAATTTCTCCACTTGTATTTCACTTCCGTACAGCACACAACCCACAATGGCTGGCACTCTAGCTGCTTTGAGCAATGGGTCAATGACATTTGTCAAGACTGCACGTTAGACTATCAAAAAGAAATGCTTGTTTCCCTTTTGTGGACTACAACATAAAGATGAGATCTACTGAAACAGTACACTTGGTGTAAGCTAAGATGTATTAAAACATATTCCATTTCAGCTGATGTCAGGAGAAATCTTCATTGGATGCTTTCCAGCCAGGAGGCGTGGAACAGATAACTGACGGGCCTCATACTTACATCCCACCTCCAAATCTTAAAAATAGCAGCCAGCCTGATTAAGCATTAGAAGCATATAACATGTGCCTGATAGATAAATTTCCTTCCAGTATGAATTAAGAAAATTAGAGGCAATCGCTTCATCAAGCTGTTCTCTAATTAGCTTGTGATTAATGTTTCCTTCTTTTTCTTGTTAATTAGATAACTCTACTTGTTTTACTCTCAAGCAACAATGGATTTCATAATTAGGTGACAATTCAAATAAAAGTTGTTTTTTATCTAAATTAAAATTTTAAATAACTGCTATATAATTTTGATTTTTTTCTGATCAGAGTAAACTAATGGTTTTGCAGTTTAGACATTAGCATTGCCATCTGCTGAAAACAAAGAAAGCATTCCTACAATGCAAAATGAATGAAACCTGACAAACAATTCTCTTCTGTTATAAATCAAGTTACTGCTCTTTCTTTGCCTTGATTTCTCTTCAGCTTTTCCATACCCAATCCCACCTCTATTAGTCATGTTTAAAGTGGTAGTTTCAAACATTTAGCAGTTGGTACAGCAACTCAAATGATACTGCACCAAGCAACACATCCCTTCAGATTTTCATATGTAGCAACATCAGAACAATCTGAGAACAGTATAATTTTCTAGCCATTTAATTACACACATACACAAAACCTTTATCCTTACGAAACCTAAATTTAAATCTATCAAAAACGAAACTAAAAAAATTCCAAAAACATATTCACATCTAAGAATAATAAACAATCTTCATTAATGTGAAAGTATCTCAAACCTCTTTAGTTATTGTAATCCATTTCTGATATACAACAGAAGCAAATGCTCAGCCTTGTTAGCTCAGATAATTACAGAGGCTAGTTATTATTTAAATTCAGCATCCTTATCCTTTTGGGGGGGAAAATGGCTAGCTCTCATAAACAAACAAGTAGACACTCTCTTCACACTAGTTTCAACTATTACTTTAGTTGTCCATAAGGCTTCAGTTACATGACATTCTGGGAATGCATGCTTTATTTTCAACAGACAGAGATTGTTTCTACATGTTTTAAAACCATCATCATGTTATGGTTGTAGAACAAGAGTGACAACACCCCCCACAAAAAAACAAAATCGAAACTAAATACTGTAGTTGGTTAAAATAAAAAATTATTTCAAATATCACCAAATGATAACATTCATTGTTGTTACTTGAAAGGAAAATGTCCAGAGTTACCCACTAAATTGGGGTTCTTAAAAAAAAAAAAAATATCAAACTTAAAATGGTGAGAGATATAAGATGACTTCTCTTCCTTAAAGGGTAATGCACACATTTAATTATAGAGGGCAATAATTTATATAAGCCCCTCTGTCTTTTCCAAGTGCAGCAGTTTGTTTTGTTTTTTTTAACAGATAAGCTATTTTCAAGTGGTTATCTCTGAATTTTGCTAAATGAAACTGAAAACTTTGAACTGTCAAAGAGAACCTTGATGATATTAATCATGCATGATATTTGGCACAGAAAAATAGAAGAAAAGATAGGCTAGTATGACAAATGCGCCTTAAGTTAAAAATGGTATTCATGAGAACTGAGTTGGGTCAGTCAGAGCAAGACCAAACACTGGTATTTTTCTGTCAACAGTTTATCCTCATAGCCACCAGATACTATAATTAAAGCCACCATTTAAGCAATGTGTAATAACATAGTTCCTATATTGGAAGTATCTCATAAGGTCAGTTGATAAACATAAATTAGAATAACAGGCAATGAAGCAGGTAGAGAGGTATTCTAGTATTCATATGTGTGTGTGTGTGTATTCATTCAGTTGGGGTTTCTGAAAATCATGAAAACAAAATATTATTAAAGAAAGAAAGAAAAAATTCTAAATAAGTGATTTTAAAATTAAATCTGAGTTCAGTTTACCTTGTTTTCTGGGATATCAGTAAGATAGATGTTGGCAAATTCTATCTCAATTTGGTGGATACTATGTCTTTTATTCTTCAAATCTTAAGAAAGAGCAAATCCATTTCCTTCCCATAAAAATCATTAAAGGAAAAAAAAAGTTTGATATCAGTTGTTTCCTACCCTTATGAGTTCTCTAGAAACAAAAGTTATGATTTTTCCATGTTGCGGATATTTAATTTTTGGAAATTACTTTTTCCATAAATTTGCAAAAATGAAAAGCTCAAAAAAAAAAAAAAACAAAAAAACAAAACAAGAAGTTTAAAAAGCAACAGACTCTCAAGAGAATTGTGTACATTTGGGATGAAAGAAGCAGAAGGGGATGCACTAATGTTCTTAAATCACATATTGGATGACTGGTCTCTATGCCAACAGATATTATCATCTCATGTGAGGCAACTCATGCAAAATGATTGAAGTTCCATAAAGTTAGTGCACATGGGATATCTAAACAGCTCACAGATAAATGCTTATGTATATTATGCCAGGACCATCCAACAAAACCTGGGTGCATCACTTTGAACCAAAAAGTAAATGTCATAATAAATAATGGATGCGCATGTTAGCCCTGCCACCCCAGAGGTTGGAATGTCACACTGTTGCTGGCAAAGAGTTCATGACCATATTCTTCTGGACCTGTAGCTTTGTATATCAAGCAAACAAACTATTGCTATGTACTTTAACCTCCCGCTGCTAAACCAGCTAAAACCAAACAAACAATAAGATATGAATTACTGTTGCAACATAATAATTCCCGCCCACATATAACTTGAGTGACAGTTACAATTTAAACTCAGTATATCCATCTCACAATCCCAACAACATATCCAACTTTAACCTTTTTGGCATTTCCATGATGATTGACTTTACATTCAGAGGTATAAGATCATTTCAATTCCCTTAGTTACTAAAGTTATATCTCCTGGAACTTGATATTTCTCTCAAGCATAGTAGGATCCAAATTTATTTGGAAACATGAACATTAGTTCTTGTTGTTATCTATCCTTGGAGGTGGGGGGGGTAAAAAAGAATTGTGACTGGTGTTACATGAAAAAAGATATAAGAAAAAACTAAAACTTAATTCTAAAATTGTCTTCAAATATGAATTGGTCAAACTATCCTGAAAAACAAGATAATATAACAGAGTATAATTATAATGATTACATAATATGGGCATGAATGATGTTACAGTTTGTCCAAAGGATATCAAAGTTGATATAATGAAATTAAATCAAAACCAAAAGTCAAAATTAAAAACAACTTACTCATGTACCAAATTAATCAAAATCGGGGAATTCATCCCCCTAATGGTCCATCGCATTTATCATAACCGGAGGCCACAACTGCTTCATCTACTGCTCACTGTGGTAGAAAATTTTAACCGCTTTGGATGATGATTTCCAGAAAGAACCAACTTTGACCATTATGGAGACTTCATAGTTACTGTCCTGAGCTTTCATGACCACTCCAGGAAAGAGCACTTCATCATATCCGACAAGCCACCAGTCTCCAGGAACTTCCAGCATTTCGATCACATCAAATTCTAAAGCATCATCGATCAATCTGAATGTGGTGATGATGCCTTCAATAAAGTAGAGGTGGATTTGAGCTGCATCTTTGATAGTGGGGCCATCAGCAAATACCTCTTTCAACTTTAAGGCCTCATTTCACATCAATCTGATTTGGAAGTTACTATCAGCAATCCTTGGCAACTTCAACAAAGAAAGCAGCACTGTTCACCACTGGTTCCATCAACCGGATCCTTACCATGGAAAGTGGGAAAAGAATTCCAGTAGATGACATTGTTATGTCTCTTCTGCAGAGAAGTTTGAAGCAACTTTTTAATTGGAATGCTAGTCCATCAGACCAAATGGGTACAATGTCATGAGATGCAAGGATGATTGCTAGAATCTTGTTGATGTTTGCTGAAAAGGTCTCCCTTGAATGCACAAAGTTGTCTGAGGCTATCACCCTGAAATGCAGCATGCCACAATGCTAGAAAACAGCTGTTAAAGAGGCTGATTTGATGTTTCTGCCAGTGGGAATTCTTGATCCTATCTTAATACATGCAAGTATAGTCTTTGGAGATGTCTATTTGAAGTAGTACCTTCTTGCCACATCCTTCAACAGACTCTCTCCTGCATTTATACGGTGCTGTTACCAGTGCTCAACAAACTGTGGTAGTACAGAGCAGATAAACTCTTGCACATCATCAGTTGTTCCCTCTTTAAACATTTTACAGATCCTGTCAATGATATCATTCTTCCACATGAACCAAGAAACTGCTTGTACAGAAGAATCTATTTCACTCATGGTCTTGAAAACATTGCCATCCTTGCAGGTTTCACATTGGATAAATCAACATTCCCTAGTAGCTAAACTATAGTGAAGTTTTCTCTGGAAGCTCATAGTCACAACTGAGTAAATTTGGGCATTTATGGCTGATAAAGTTTTCATGGTATTTGCAAAAACAAATGTTGTGGAGCAACTCATCAGTGAAGAGCAAATGGCAGGGCCAAAAAAGCATCTAACTTATTCTTTCCAATCTTCACCTCTGGATAGTCCTCTGTAAACCAAGCAAATGCTTCCATCACAGAAGTGAGATGCCTTGCTTAAACTATACGTTTAGCACCATCCTCATTATGAATAATCCCAACATCTTTCTGCCCTTGAGTCTGTTTGGTAGTGTCTTCTTATTCATAAAGCTGCCAACCAAAGCAATAGTTGCCTTGCTCTGTTCAGTGGTAGGGTATTTTGGCATTGACATTACAGGCTTGAGATCTTTAACTGCGATTAATTGATCAAACAGTCTTTGGCATACTGCCTTCCTCCATTTGGAGTTTAAGGAATGATTTTAATCAGTGCACATCAAACATGACTCACTGATCTACTAAGTGCATACATACTTTTGAATGTAGCTGAGGATTTTTCACATTGTGTTAAATACTTTTTTTATGCCTTCTATCTAACAACGCGCTTCTTGGTTTACTTGCTCTCCTTTTTCTTTCTCAATTTTTTTCTGGAAAAGAGTAGGAAAATTCTTTTCCTCCAATTTCCTTTTTGTTTCAACTTTTCCATTTTTGGTCCATGTTTTTTTCACTTTAACTCATCATGTTGACATTCCTTCTTCAGTTTCTATCTTTGTCTGTAAATCAAAGGGCATCCTGTGACAAAACAAAAAAAAATGATAAGTAGCCGCAAAATAAGTAGTCCAATGCAATACAGCAGACTCATGAGTCTTTGCGTATTGTACACAAAATAGCTTAAATAGCTTTTACATCTCACAGAAAAGTTTTACCTTGCAGAGAACAAACTACTGATTTTCAGATATATGAGCTCGCTGTGTTACCAGCTGAGCTATTGTGGCAAGGATATCCAACAATAGATAACATTCAATAGTACATGAGATTACATGAAGTGTGAAGAATCATGAGATGATAAAATCTTCAAATAAATTAATTTTTCTTTTTTTAGTATAACTATCAAGCATTTCATGCAAATAAATATTGTTTTTTTGTTTCTGATTGATGTATACAATGTATGTGTGCTTTTTCATCTTAAGGCATCTCTCTACTATATTAATTCACTTTTTATCAAACAAAAATCATTTACTAAATCTAAATATTGTTAATATTCATAATAACAATGAAAAAATTAAATACATACCTTACTTATAGTTTCTTGATGAAATTTGGATGTTTTTTCTTTCACAGCTTTTTGTTAGAAAAGCTTTGGATAAGAACAGGAAGAGTATGCTGCTGCCATCTGTTGGTAATCAGTATAATTATTTTTAGTTTTCAAAGATGTTGAATGAATGCTTTAACTGATTTTATGGAAAAGTGATTGATGTTACAGATCTCATTTTTCATGACTGATGTTACAGTTTTCTTTTCACTTCGAAACTATTTGTATAACATGAAGAATGGGTTAAGTACTTATAACTTTGCCTGAGCAAGTTGTAAAAAAATTATAAATGACATGCTTCAATTCCTTCCTGTTTTTTTTTTAAAGTAATGGAAGTGATATCACAAGTTGAATGAAAAGAAAGAAATACTGTTCAATGTTAAGGGGATTAACAAAAGGCTCATTTTTCTTCCATACAGCAAGTTTCTACAAACAAACATGTCAACAAAAAATCATTTTGTTCAGTTAAGTTAGGTCTCTATTAAATGGATTTCATCCATTTCTTTCATTGGATCTTAAAATGTATTTTTTTCCTTCATTTGCTGATGACAATGCTGCACAGGCATTGTTGCAAAAACTGGTCAGGACAACAAATATGAATCTTTTTTTCTTCTAACAATTCAGAAGCTTATCTACCAGTGGGAAAAAGTACATTATCACTTCTCCTAATACACATATTCACTTTACATAGTTTTGCATGTATAGTACTCGGGCACCTCTGAATTTTGCCTATTTTAGAATTCTTAAAAGAACAATTTTAAAAACAAATCTGGACTATCTCTCTTTTACACCTACACAGAAGTATAAAATATGAACTCTGTAACCCTTTGCTAGAAGCAAAAGTCTTTTGTCTTTTTCAAAGTAACTTTAAGCAGATAGGTGAAGCCAAAATTATCTTCAAACCTACCTAATTTAGTGAATTCTCTTGTGGCCTCAGATTGGTTAATCATGGACCAGTACTTCCATTACAAGAACATCTCTCTACAGAGACCACTCCCCGAATTAGGAGTGTTTGTGCCACATGATTTTAGATTAAACAGCAGTGAAAATCAATGAACTAATCACTTAAACCTAAAAAATTCTAACCTTTAACCAAGCTAGGATTTTCTGGATATTCCCTATTTTAAAAATGGCATACTGTTTTAGATAGTGATGTTGAATGATGGGCTGAACTACCTAATCTGAATTTCCCTGTTGATCACGTATCTTTGCTTGGCAGATTTTATAGATTGAGCAGAACCGGAGTAAGTAAAATCCACTTCTGACCATTTTAATTTGAAGTCTCAAAGATCATATTTCACGCAAAGCCCGTAATAACCTTCGTGATATGCCTGTGTATGCATGAACCTTCATCTCTAACAAGCAGCAGTTTAACATTATTAACAACAATGCATGAAATCTAACAATTTGATTTTGAAAAAAGAATATAAATTCAGTAAAAAATAAAATTATTACAAGCAACAACAAAGAATAACAGCAGTTGCTTTTCTCCATATTTTTTCACCTATGCATTTCTCATGCAAGTGAAAAATCCCACATTTTGTTCTGCACACCATCCAGAAAACTCCATGCTGGTTCTATCAATCATTCTTCTCAAGTTCTCTCAAAACTGGCTCTATTGCTGGTTGTTGTCTGGATCACCAAATTGTTTTTGTACATCAATGCCCGAAAGGTAACCCTACTGAGGGAGCGTAGTGCTGCAAATATCCACTAGGAGGAGTTGGCAGTCAGTCCTACTCCACACAGAACCCAGCACTCCTGGCTCTGGCAAAGGAAACCTCTATTAGATCTCAATTTTATTTTTTAGGTGTAAGAGAAACCCAAAGAAGAGCAAGATGGAACCGTGCTAAGGAGATGCACCAAACTGAGTTGGTCCTGACCAAGATTCAATCTTATGCCCATGTGGATTCTCCATCAAAATGATGCTAATTTGAAACAGCTCATCAGTATTTCTAGTAATTTATCACACTTAAAAACAATCTGTCAAAGAAACACTTTCTGATATCCAGCTTTTAGATGCTTACCTAATTTATAATTACCTTTAAGAATTTTTACTCATCAATAACTGAAACAAAGTATTTTTTGTTTAATTATTTATTTATTTTTTTGAAATGTGGCATGGTGTTAGGAAAATTGTATATAGCAATGATAATGTATAATTCAGACTGGACCATGACTGGCATCCAGTAAACCCTATGAGAAAACCCTTTTGAATATGATAGTAGTCAGTGGAATTTGTTCAATAGGAAATAACAGAATTTTTCAAACTCTTTAAAAAAAAAATTTTTTTTAAAAGGGAAGCATATTGTAAATACCATAATTAGGTTGTATGTAAAGCATTACATGTTATTTTCTCATTTCTATTTGTTTAACAAAATAATACTTAAAAGTTCTCTCTTTTGGTGAATGCCGCTCTCAGTGATCGTACAGCAGGCTCATGTAAAACTCATGCCACTATCCAATGACTGAGAACCCTGGCTGCAGAGTACGATAAATGAGCACTCTGCACCACTGGCTTTTACCATACATCACATGGTAGAGTTAACTCTCTTAACAAAACAATTAAGAGTTAAATGGATAAATAACAGCATTGTTTCATTTAGTTTGTACCATGTACACACCAAGGCGCTGTCAGTATGAGCTTCCAGATGGCCCTTATAACTTACTTGGAAAATGGTCAAATTCCCTAAACACTTGATAACCCTTCACTCAGAAGATTTTGAAAATAATAGCAACTGGCTGCTTCCTAAACTTTACTCCCTCAACCTTGATATATCATGGGAGTAATTCAGTGGTCCAAAAAATTCTTTAGACTTATCCATTTCCATAATGAAAAGATCTCAAAATTATTTAACAAAACCTGATCTGATAATAAAATTACTTATACACAAATTTTATTTATGCTTGACTTGGTAAAGTAAGGGAGATAACTCAAGATTGAAAACTTAAAATTCCTGTGCCAAGAGGCCTATGTGAACAGAAATATACAATTATAGTATTTAAATTACTTACTTTTTAAAGATAGTTTTCTAAATACCTTAGGGTTTAAAAAATTATTTCTTAATGAATCTATTTAGAGTGCAAAGGTTAAAGTCAATGGATAACTGTTTGACTGATATGTGACCCAGCTGACCTCCCTCCATGATGCTTTCCTTGTCTCTGACCACAAAAAGAATCGCACACTCCTAAACATTTTGACTGCATGTGAGATAAATTTTTATATTTCCATTTTTTTTTAAAACTTATTAAATTTTTTTCTTTTTCTCCCAATTTTTGTGTAACCACCAGCATATGGTTCCCTGGGCAACCACCCAGTTAGCAGAGGCTTTGAGCTGACCCTGATAGTAGCAAGAAAACTTGAATTGGTTGTAAGACTACACTTCTTTCTTTAAATGGCATAGGGCCTGCATGGCACCCATACAGCTGTACCCAGTGGCATTTGTATGGTTTCTGACATTACCACTTTTTATACTCTCTTCATAAGAGCTCAAAATGATAGTTTACAAAGTATTTATAAGAGAATAATTAATTACATGCACTGAAATCAAATCCTAAATAGCAGTATTAAAAAGTATATAATAACTGTATAAATTTTATAAGTCATTTAACTAAAAGTATGGCTGAAATACTGTAGTTGTTTCCACTTTTTTGAAGTCTTAAATTTAACCAGATTTCACAACAGGACACATTATTTATTGTTTATTTTACATTCAGATGCATTTCTGAAATTTCAATCTACATTCTTAAATTACCTAAATGAGCAGGATATTAGCAAGAGTTCTTAGGTCTCTGTTTTTTGTCTGACCAAAAAGAATTCTAGCAGAGGTTTGACAGTAAGACTAGAAGATAGTTTGTAGCAAGGGGGGTGCTCCAGCAGCCACAACATCAAGCTCACCATCAGGGCTATCATTTAAACCCCTGAAATGAAGCGGAGCTTGTTCAGTATTAATACCAGAGATGTTCAAATGAAACTCAACTAGACACAATTACAGCAATGCTATTTCAGCTGGGTTTCAACACACGCACTATCGTACACATGCAAAATGGAATGTTGAAAAGAAAGAAAAAAAAAAAGAGAGAGGGCCTACCTAGAGCAAGACAGGCGAGAAATATCACTTCTTCCAAATGCTTGTTCAACATAATTAATACAATATCTACTGATAAAAATTGTTTGCCAGAAATGGAATCTGGACTTTATGCAATAAACTCAGAATAAACACCAACAACTGTTATTAAATGATATCAGGAGAAAGAGTATTCATAGATATTTCAATAGTTATCAGGAGACACAATCTAAAACTTGTTATTCCAAAGTCCCCACTTACTGACAAATAAGGTTTAGGCTAAGATGTATTTTTTTTTTGCTTAATCATATCAGCCCATTATAATTACTGTATATAATGAAAAGATTTAAATTAAAATTATTTATTTACTTTCTTTTTTTGTTCACCAGTCTCTACAAGGGATATTTCCGTGACCAGGGAGCATAGTGCCATGATTATTTGCTAGAGTGAGTTCCTGCACAATAAGAACCTGGCACTGCAGAACTTGGCAGAGAAACCCTTACTAGAAATTGTCATTTTTAGATGTGGAAGGAAACCAGAGTATCTGATGACCAGCTTAAAAAAAAAAAAAAAAAAAAACATACTAGGGAAGTATGCCAAACCATTTTAACCATTTCAGCTTTGGGAATCCAGTAGCCTAACCATGGCCACAAACCACCTAAATTATTATATAGGGTGGATGAAAAGTCACTCCTTATTAAATATTTTTGAACAACTTTTGTTTTAACAGGGAGAGAAACTTCATTCTTATGTCATTCTCAAGGCACCCATTTTTGTTTCAGGTTTGGCAGCTGGCTGCTGGTTCGCCAAACAAAGCCCAATAGAATGGCCAACCAGAAATCTGGACCTAATCTGCATGACGTTTTCTAGCGGGCCAAAGAAAAAGTCTATTCACCAAAAACCACATCAGTTTGAAAAGTTAGAAGCAGAGATAGGTGAGCTTTTGAGTAATGTGCCTCTGCATTAATGATGCAGGAGATGATGCTGATATTTAATTGTAACAATGGTAAATGACATTAAATTATCTTTCAAATGACACCAGAGCAAGGTTTCCATGCCATTTAGCAGAAACACTATTGAGGATGACTTTTCAATCAACATTATAAATAATGTAGTTAGTATGGTATAATGGCAGCAGCCTTCCTGCAGAATTTGTAATCCCTAGTCCTAACATCCAGTGTTTTTTTTCAAAGAGAGAAAACAGATAAACAACTTATATTGGTTTCAAACCAAAGACATTTTTGTTCTAAGATAAGAAAAAGTCTAATGTACTTTTTTTTTTTTTTCAATGACCCAAAATTTTATTTATTTTGCTCATCTCGGAGACTTTGTATCTTTAGTGTTGTCATCAAAGTCTTTCCTTAGTAACAGTATTCTTAGTTTCCTTTTAAAGAAAACATTTAAAATGAACATACAAATATCAGTTTAACAGAAACATCCCAAAAACTAAACCACATCTTTTCATTCATAAATGTACAGGTTTTACTAAAGTATCACATCTTAAATTTTATGAAAAACATAAAATCATAGCAAAATACCGCTTGATCATACGGTGATCATGGAATATCAACAATGCCAGGTTGTACAGAAAAGCCAATCAGAACTGCTCATATCTGAGAAACCACAGAAGAGCCTGGTGCAGATAAATGAGAAATGTCACATTTGGCTAGAGGTGATACAGCCTGACCCATCAAGGGCAGATCCATTATCACTACCATGCTACACTAACCTGCCACTGTAATGTCATACTATGTCAATACTGTAGTTATATGGAGTTGCTAAGATATAGGCAGGATTATCATACCCAATCTATAACCAATCCAAGTTCTATCACCAACATGGCAACAAACAGTAAATAAACTGAAAATTTCACTTCACAAAAAAAGAAAAGATAAAATTACAAAGAAAAATTTGTTATCAATATATAAGTACAGTATGTACCAGTCACACGAAAAGTTCTTATAAAAAGCAAACAAAGAACACTGATCTATTATAAACTATTCAGCAAAGAATATCTAGTACTATTACAAGAGTTTAAATATTTATATTATTAAAATAATTAGCATTTCCTTGCTGAGTAAATTAATATTTTTTGAAGAAATAGTAAATCTACTGAAAACATGATTCTAAGTAGGTGAATAAACAATTCTCTTTTTTTTTGTTATCAGAACATTCTTTTTTAAAAAAGAATGAATTATATTGCAGCTAAACTATTTGAAGAGAGATTTGATATTTAAAAATACTTTCCTAGTAGCAAAATTATGGGTATCAATAAGTTATCACTAATATTAATGAATGTGAATGAGTTTATAAGACATTATTTCTTTCTTTTGTTTGAGAGCCGGGCTTGCATAATGATTTCTGCCTCCTTGTATTAAATAAATAATATCTGAGTACTAAGTCACTTGATTATCCATATGCACAAGCAATGCTCTAGAAATACAGTTGCCAGGTTGCCAATGGCAACCAAAAGAAAAATATCTAGCTGGCAACTATCTTTTCTGATAACCATCAGTGACACCAAAAGTGAAAACCATGACCAGGCTAATATAGGGATGCTACTAGATAAGGCCTGCATGAGCATGGGTGATCTGTATAGACTATTATCTTACAAATGATAGATAACTAAATTCAATAGAGTAAGCAGTGATGTGTACATGACACAGAAAATAAAATAACATGGGAGAAGGATGCATATCGGAGTAAAACAAAGAAAAGTGAAAAGTTTACTATTTGGAAGTGACCCTTGCAGTGACCTAGTCCAAGTCTCTGGCACAGACTGAATCTCTACCTGCCTGCCTTTGGGTTCAAACCCCCCACCCTTACCAATAACAAAAAGGACTGCCTAAGCTCAGAGCAGCCAAAGGATGGCAATCCACTCCAACCAAAATCATTTTCAAAAGATATGTAAGGCTTCACGTATGTAAAAAAAAGTGTGTGATTGTGGACTCCAGTGTGAGAAACAGGAAGCAATTTCTGAATACTTGGTTAATTAACCAAAGTTTGGGCTGCCTAGAAGACAAGAAAAATTAATTTGACCTTTCTATTGTGACCCCGTTTTAGCTGGCAATTAAAAAACTTTGCTGGCTACCAAATTAAAAAAAAAAAAAAATTGAAGTCTTGTATTCTGCTGATTTTAATTGTGGCTTCATCAATAAATAGTTCATGTGTAAAGAAGGATGCTGAAAGAAGTTTTGTTTGATAAATTTCTTTTGTTTTTTTTTATATATACATTTTCTACCAGTCTTATACACGTAACTATAGTGTCCTACTATATGAAGTTGGTTGACCCCATAAACTAAATAATCTGACTGAAATTTATATATTTCAAGTGCAATTATATATGTCTAGATAGGGAGATTAAAAGTGTACAATATAACCATTCTTAAAACAGGTGGATTGACCATTTCTCCATTTACTCTTGGTGCTACCGGCCATTCAGATTGTAGCCAGTGTCACTGACGGATTCCCAAAGATCCTGACATTTCTCATAGATCTGTCACCAACAATATCACATACTTCACAGAGGCAAATACCACCAATGCAGCAAAATGGCCTTGGAAGATTTTTAACAGTGACATCATGACAGGAAGGTGCCATTACTTACTATGTCAGTAATCACCACCCTTGAGCCAAAGAATGATCCAGCATTTTCTTCAATGACTTTACTACAATAAAATGCTTCAAAAGGGTCTGTCAAGGGACATGTCTAGCAAAATCCTCAAAAATATTGGCAGCATGTAATCTGTCTCCCTTGTAGATAGTGGTGTACAACACACTTCAAATTACAGATGATGCTTTAAAACTTTAAACTTATATCCTCTAACAACAATGGAAAAGGTTAACAAACGTGTTGATGAAACATTGTCCCAATTAGTAAATTGGTCAGGGTAGTCAGACTCACATTGAGGTATGGCTTTTAGTTTGAAAGTGTTGAGAAAAAATGTGATGTTTACACCATGACAGCCCTGTTGGTAAATATGGTCATGAATAAAGGGCTTCTCTTTATTTCTGTTGCTGACAGGTAAGCTCCATTATTGAAGAACCGACAAATCTCTAAATGATATCTGGATTTTCATAGAAAATTGTGTGTGCGTGTATTATTATTATTGTTATAAAACCATTCATATAAATGAATTCCTCCAAAAAAGGCAAACCAAAACTTTCTTCAGAATCATATAAGCTATCACCTGGATCCAGCAAGTCTTGATTTTCCCAGTCAGGATTTTCAACTTGTTCATTCCAGATGTACCAAATATTTACTCTTCAAATTATATTGTTTATTTTTTTTACTTATTTTAAAATTTTAGTTTTCCTCTATCCACTTTTTTCTACAGAAAAAAAGAAAAACTTGCAGAAAGAAAAATATAAAAACGATAAAACATCTGTATTTGTTAGATGCTAATACATAACTATTTGTATTCGTTTTAAAAATAAATGTGAATGATAGTGGCACTTGCACTAGAGGAGGAAAAAACAGAAAATTTTTTCCTGCTTTTTAAAGATACTGTGCTGCTTAAAATAACAGAAACGAATTTGAGCATTCAGTGAAATTCTGAAATTCATCTGAGAAACTCTTAGCTTGACAGGTGTTTTAAAAACTAATAGCTCTACACCTTGGAAAAAATTCTCACACTTGACTCAACATGTTTATGAACTATTTATCCTTGTATTGTTTTGTGAGAGAATTTATGTTTAACTTTTGACCCCTAAATTGTAAGTGCCAAGTTCCCATGAACGATATCAACCATATGGCAGTGTTGTCAAAACAGTTTGAAACATTTCTGCATTATACTGTCATCAAGGCAAACCATTTCCCTGGACAAGAAATTAAAAAAGATTTATTTTCACTTACTTGCACAATGTAAAATATGTTGTTTTTTTTCTTCATTTTTATAATGTCCTAATTCATTTTCCAATATTAAAACATGTTTTTTTGTTGTTGTTGTTGTTGTTGCAATATGTAATATAGTGTTTCTATCCAGTTCTGGTATTTTTTCTTCTTTTCTTTTGAAGATAGAAGCAATTTTTGTGTGTGTGTGTGTGCTTTTAGATAACTGAAAAACTAAAACATTTACAGCACTCAAAGTTATCTTTTTTAAAATGTTAATTATGTTTAATTTTAATATAATGCACAAGTTATGAAAATATTTGAAATAAAATAAATATTTCAGTTTACATAAATCCAAGATGCATTATAAAAGTGGGAATCAATCGAAGGGAAGTAACTTTGTTGTAAATTATATGTCTAAAAAAAAAAAGAGTTAACAAGATGAATTTGGTTAAAATTATTCACATTTTAGCAACAAAAGATACAACTCTAAATGTACTTTTTGAAACTCTAGCTGGCTTTATGACTACTCAGACTATCAAACTGGTTAGTGAGTATGTGCCAAAAGTTTGTAGGTCTCATTAAAGCTTGCTTATTCGATATCTAAGTGTTGTATTAGCTGTAGCCCACAATCTTAAATGTCCTCCCCTTTTTTTTAATTAGAAATTTAATATCTAAAACTAATCTTAAAAAAAAATAGAAAAAATTATTTGTGGTTATTATGGATCAACTGGCCCTTAAAATATTAATGAAATAATAATACAGAGCTAACTCAAGTATAGTCTTTTTGTCAGCTACAAAGACAAGTTTGCATAACGGGTGTTTTTACCAAACTTGCTCAATAATGGAAGGGAGGTAACTTTCGTGCAAATTAATTAGCCAAAAAACAAAAAAACAAAAACAAACCCACTCTAGGTGAAGTAATTGAAACCAAATTTTGAAAGATTTAATTACAACCATTTTAAATATTATCTTCTGTTTTGGTTTGTTTATTTTGCTGTCTCCTTTTAAATTTTCAGCAAGCATTTGAAGCAGCATTTGTTTTTCTTAATTTGTTGCTTTATTAAAATTTTAGAAAATTAATATGACAACAATAAACTGGTGCATACGAGCATAATTATCTGTTTGTATCTACTCAAAAAAAAAAAGGGGGGATCTTGTAAGTTACAGAAGAGTGATGACTATAACAACTCACTGATTGAGATGTGAGGTCCAGCCAGTATCATTTAGGTTAGTATTTCTAATAGTCTCTTCTATAATAAAGTTAATATTTATTGCGATAAACAGTTTTTTTTTAAAATAAATAAACAACACTATTGACTCTGCCATACACATTTAAAAAGCAAATTCTCCATGGAACTTTAAAATCTGGATAGTTTTTCAAATGGGCCTTAAAACAAGCACAAATAAATGTCATGCTATTTCGACATGGAAAACTCCCCTCCTTTAGAACTTTTTGTATTGCATAGGTCTTATAAGGGTTAACATGATAAAAGCTACCGGTCATAATAGATCTTACCGCTACATGACATGAAAAAAGGGTGGAATTATTTAGATATTAGAAAACAACAATGGCCCAAAACAAAAAAAGGGATCCACTTATTAAAAGTATACATGAAGCTGTGGGAACTTACAAGAAACAGAACTAGAAAAAATTTTCTTTGTTGATAATTTATTAGGTCGTTACAAAAATTTTGTCGGTTTTCATATTGTTAATTTGGGGTACATTTTTTGTAAGCTTGTGAAGGTGTATGTAGATAATTTATATAATGTTTTGTAGTGTGTACTTTGGAGTACATTATGCAAAACCTACCTTTTTAAAACTCATAAAATGGATATTTGTTTCAGGATTCTGAGTGAAGTGTGGATATAGAAAAGTTTTCGTGCCATTTTGCTTCACAAATTCAAACTTGGCCACAAAGCGAGCGAGGCGATTCATAACATTAAGCAAGCCTGGGGCGAGGACACAGCAAATGAGTGGTCAGTACGGTGATGGTTTGTAAAGTTTTGATCAGATGTGAACCTCGAAGATAAGGAATGTAGTGGGCGTCCTTCCAGCTGTGATGACAACCGTCTGAAAGCCTCAGCTGAAACCAATCCAAGAAAAACAGTGCGAGCTGGAGAGCTTGACGTAAGCACTGCAACTGTTTCCCCGGCATCTTGATGTAACCAGCCAGGTGAAACAGCTTGACAAGTTGGGTGCCTCACAAGTTGAATGAACAGCAGCAAAACCATTTGGTGGACTGCGACTGGTGTCATTCACTATAACTTCTCGCAAGCTGGCGAAACCATCACAGCTGAAAGGCACTGTCGTGAATTAAACGTTGTTCATCGGAAACTCTCCCAACGACAAACGGCATTGGTGAATCGAGGAGGCCCAATCCTGTTCCACGACAGTGCTCATCCTCATGTTGTTCTCACCAGACCTTTCTCCCACAGACTACCACTTTTTCAAACACCTCGACAGCTTCCTCCGTATGAAATCCTTCTCCACCCAGGCAGCAACTGAAACAAACCGTTGGGAGGCAATCGACTCCAGGAATCCAGATTTTTTTTTTTTTTTTTTCAAAATGGTATAAATGCGACTGTAACTCGTTGGCAGAAGTGTCCTGATTGTGATGGAACCTACTTCGGTTAATAAGCTTCAAGTTCAGCGACGAGATGAAGTCTCGTTGCTGCAGTAAAAGAACCTACAAAACTTGTGTAACAACCTGATACATTTAAGGCAAACTCCAATAGTAGCTAAACACCAGACTTGGATGGACTTCTGCCTCCAGCCAGCAACGAAACCGGGATCTGATACAAATAATAATTACATACATGTATATATCTACATAGCTTTAATATTAATAATTTTATGCATATATCTTCCATTGCCAGTGTTATGCGCTTTAAGACGCTACCTGACACGTGATTACGGGGTTTAGATTATTATCATCATCATCATCATTATTATTATTATTAATAATTACTGAAGAATGTATAATGTTATATTAACGCCGAGTAATGCTAACGATGCACCGTGTAGACATTACTGTTTCCGTTAAGCGGAAGGCGACTGAGGTGTCTGGTTTCCGTGCGGTTTCCGTTAGCGGAAACGAGCCGGATAGAGGATGTCATCATCATCATTATTATTATTAATAATTACTGAAGAATGTATAATGTTATATTAACGCCGAGTAATGCTAACGATGCACCGTGTAGACATTACGGTTTCCGTTAAGCGGAAGGCGACTGAGGTGTCTGGTTTCCGTGCGGTTTCCGTTAGCGGAAACGAGCCGGATAGAGGATGTCATCATCATCATTATTATTATTAATAATTACTGAAGAATGTATAATGTTATATTAACGCCGAGTAATGCTAACGATGCACCGTGTAGACATTACGGTTTCCGTTAAGCGGAAGGCGACTGAGGTGTCTGGTTTCCGTGCGGTTTCCGTTAGCGGAAACGAGCCGGATAGAGGATGTCGTCATCATCATTATTATTATTATTAATAATTACTGAAGAATGTATAATGTTATATTAACGCCGAGTAATGCTAACGATGCACCGTGTAGACATTACTGTTTCCGTTAAGCGGAAGGCGACTGAGGTGTCTGGTTTCCGTGCGGTTTCCGTTAGCGGAAACGAGCCGGATAGAGGATGTTATCATCATCATTATTATTATTATTAATAATTACTGAAGAATGTATAATGTTATATTAACGCCGAGTAATGCTAACGATGCACCGTGTAGACATTACTGTTTCCGTTAAGCGGAAGGCGACTGAGGTGCCTGGTTTCCGTGCGGTTTCCGTTAGCGGAAACGAGCCGGATAGAGGATGGAGGAAGAAAGCGGGGAAAAAAAAGAACAAAAAACAAAGAAGAGAGAGAGAGAGAGAGACGAACGGATTACCGGCAGTACAAGACTTGCTTACCTGGCGTGTCGCTAACAACACACAGGTGTGACGACCTCACCCTCTTCGGACCGGTTTCTGCCGGGGGCAAAACAACCTCGTTTTTTTCAAAAATACTCGCTTTATTCCCGACATCTCCCCTAAGGAAGAAGGGGAGGAAAAAAAAAAACAACAACAACAACAACAAAAAAAACAAAACAACAACAAAAATAAAATGGCAAGAAATTAAGCAAAGTAAGCACTTTTTGAAAAATAAAAATAAATAAATAAATAAATAAATAAATAAATAAGCAAAACGTTTATTGTAAATTTTTTTCGACGAAATTCTGTGAGATAAACTAAAAAAGCTGCTTCGAGATTAAAGCTAACAACATAAATCAAAAGATGGCCGACTATGAACGTCGGCTGTCGAGTGGTAGCTCGGATGAAGAAACGCTGGACCCCCGTATTCAGGTAATGTTTGTAGTTATTTTGGAAATGCCGGCGTTTCCTGTAAGGATAAAAGTTTGTGTTTCAGTCATGGAATTTGAAGTAAATACGAGGTTGGCGTGTTCATTTTTTTTTTTTTTTCTCTCTCTCTCTCTCTCTCGTCTGCTATTGACGGTGTGGAAGGCTGGAGTTTAGTGGTGGTGTTAGTAGAACAGTCGCGTGTTGTATGCTGGTGTGATGATCTTCTGGTACAAACGAACCTCGTGCCGTTTAGCTGTTCCCTTGTGCTTTCTCCCATAACTACAATAAGCGTACTCATCGTCGTATTGATAGTGCAACGACGTTCAAATGAAACCCGTCCGAAAATACCATTACCGTAATGTCATCTGGTCGGGTTTTATTTGAACACAACGTTCTCAGTATAATGACATTTGTACGAGTTTAGACACTGGTTTGCGCTTCCTCTGGTTCGTCAGGGCGGATTTCTAAGAGCATTGTATCAGGAATAAATCGAAGTGACTTGTTCACGCTCACCTTGCTTCAACGAAGCTTCATATTAAAGCTATATGCTGGAGTGGAAAGCGGAAACGATGGAGACTCGTCGACTTTCCTAATTGCTGAGGTGTCTGTTTAATGTCATGGTTGCTTATTTTATTTTTTTGCTAAATAAACAAAACAAAACATCCCCCTCTCCTCCCTCCCTACGCAGCAGATAACTATTTGAAAGGTGTCATTTACATCTAATACTGCGATGGACTGTTGTTTATGGATGTAAGTGTAAACTTTTGGGATAGATCGCTTGTTTACATCTCATGTTTGTACTGGCCATCATAATAGTAGGACATTTCTAAGTGTTTATCAGGACTCTGTAAGTCAAATTTTCTAAAGAGCACCATGAGATCATTTTTATCACTCTAAAAATTCTTTTTTTTTTAATTTTATTAGCAAATTTTAAAGACTTAAAGATGCTTTTGATCATGCCAATGACTTCAGTTATGTTGGTTTGTCTGTAGATTATAGGATTTAATGCACTAAACTGGTTTTAAAAACATTCTCATTACACACTTTTTTACAGTTTCAGAAGTGTAATTACTATCACCTTTTTAAAAATATACACTTAAGCTATACTTCGCTAAAACTAATAATGAAAAATCACTTTAAAATTTGTCTAATTAACTTTTTATTCAGATATTTCCTTGTCCTGCCAAAGAAGAACATTTTTTTTTAAACACAAATTTTGAAATACACAATCACTAATATACTGTATCTAGTTAGAAACTACTTTTTCACTACAAATGAGGAAAATAATTCTATTCCAATATTGCTTTTGCTTTAATTACTCAAGTTCAAATCAATAAAACTAAAAGTTGAAAAGAAAGATTTTTATTTTAAAGTAAAACTTATTTAATTTCATGGATGGTCAATTTAAGTCTTTTTAATAAAACAAAATTCCATATTTTGTTAAAGATTAAACCCCTGATAAATCCAGCTTCATGATTTAAATAGTTCAGATGAGGTCAACATTGCAAAAGTCTGTCCATATTACTTTAAATTTCTGTTGCAGATGACATACATACTTTCATTTTCAGATGTAAATGGATTTAACTTTGTTTCCAAACTTTTTTCTTATTACAAAACTATCCATTTTTGAAGATTAAAGTCTAGTAATTAAGCTTTGCAACCAGAAATAACAAAACTGACAGTGTGCACATAAATGCCTACATCATAGACCATAGAGGCATAGATTGGACTAATCACTCTGATCTTGAAGGCAGACAAAGCATGCTGTCACTGACAAAATGGAATGTAGAGCGAGTAGTCACTCCAGTATTCCATGCCTGCGTTATGTACATCTGTAGTGTGTAAGAAACTCTCTGCAAACAAATAAGTTTTACCATAAATAATTAACACATCTGACATTTAAATAACTTATGTTATTTTGAAAATATATTTAAAAGATAATAAGAAAAACCACTGGCCTAAGGAGTCTTATTTTAGGCTTCAGGTGTAACTTTGTTTAGTTTTATTAGCAGAAATGCTTGGTGGTATGAAATGGGAATATGTACAAACAGATTTGAACATCATTAAAATGCACCTGCTTGATAAACAAACTATTGGAAAAGCATATGAACAGATAAGATGCTGGCAGTGCAAAAGTGAAATGTGTGACACCAGTCTGAAGGCTAAATTGTTTTGCAATGGGTGGTATAGATGTCTAGGCTTTGAATGACAGATTGTCATTTTTTTTTTAACTGCTAAATTATATAGTTCAGCATAATCTGGGTTAAATTGCTTTGTGACAGGATGTTGTGTAAAATTGGTTCAGTAAAGTTTTTGAAAAATGGGAGGACCTGGTAGATATATGTAACTATGAAAACACTTAACTATTCCTTCATGCACTCCCTAGGCAGTCAGTTTTAAAATGGAGATGCATATCAAGGTTTCAAATAGATCACAGCCACTAGTGATTGGGCTAAGCAGTTATTGTTTGGGTGTCATAGCCAATGCATGATAGCTGAAATATTTATTCAGTGACTAAACAAACTGAAGAAGAAAAGGTGTCTTAAAGATTTGTCCATAAACTACTGCTGCAGGACAGTTGCCTGCCACTTTCAGATTTGTAGACATCACTAGTGGTGTTATTTTCACCAAACAATAAGCAAGGTGTAGAGCTACCTGACTTGGGCAGCATTCTTGCATTGAAGTACCAATATTATTTGCCATCATTAAATTACCTGATTGCATATGTGGGTAAGGATTCTATTGGAGTTGGTGAAGAAACTAGAAACTGTAGGAGAATTGCAATGAATGAACACCTCTCAGAACAGTGGCGAAGCTAGACTATTTTCCAGGGGGGGTAAAGCAAGTAAATTTCCGAATCGGCCTACTATACTTGTAATTTATGCAGAAAGAGTGGTATATTTATTTTGGTGTCAACATGGGGCATTCCATTAATATATTGATAATGGATGCTAAAGTGTTAATGAACCAAATACAAAGAAAATATGGCAACAATACTTTAACTTATAGACCAATCACAATTTGCAAACAGAATTTGTATCACTGTCCATAAATTTACGACAATATTATTTTTCTCTGTTTCATTTTTGCAAAGTTTTCAATCACTTTGTCGTGGTTCAGCAATCTCTTAGTGTTCGCACGTTCAATGCTGAGCAGTGCCAAACCTGACAACCTTTCAGTTGACATACTGGAGCGAAGATATGACTCTATCAGTTTCATACGACTGAATGAGCGCTCTGCACATGCACTTGAGGCAGGGATTGTGAGGAATATCTTCATTAGTATCATAATATTGGGGAATGCATGAATCAATTGTTTTTTGCATAAGAATTTAAGCATGCCATCTACTGTATTGGGAGTGTCTTTTCCAAGCTTATTTTTCCATGAAGAATGCAATTCAGCAAGTAGTTTGTATTCTTGGATGGCTTTTTCCTGATCGCAAATGTCGTCTTTGTACTTTTCAATGACGGTTTTCAATCTTCCAAGTGATTCATCAGATGAGTAATTAGAAGGAACCAAGCAGCTAAAGTGAACAAATGTGTCATGAAAGTATTTAAAACGTTCCCTCAATTGAAGCAGTAATATGTCCAAAGATTTGTAGTAAACGTTAACCATGAAGAACTTCTCTGCCTCTATTATAGGATCGTCTTCTGCTTGCTCGCCAGGCATCTGTTTCTTTTTTCTTTTCCGCCTTTGTTTGAATTCGCTGCAAACGTCAAATTCACCGTTTTGATCAGCAAAGGTTTTAACAAGCCTAATTTTCTCTGAAAAATGCATGTCATTCCTCAGCTTACCAAGATTGCTCTCTGCTGCTCGCACAAGTTCTGAGGCACTCATCAAATCCATGTTAGATGATTGCAGATACTTTGACAATATGTTGGTTTCTTTGAGAATGTCTGTCCACACAGCTAGATTTAGTAAGAACTCGAATTCTCGCATGGCTGCTTGCAACCCATGGGCTTCTGCAATCGTTTCACGTCTACGATCTACTTCCTGGATTTTATCGAGTGCTTGCAAAATGGCGGGGTATGTTTTTGTTACCATCATCACTGACTGATGCCTGCAACTCCAACGCACTGCCTGTAACCTCTTGAATGATAGTTTCTCTATGCCACGTTCTTCACATGCAGTATTGAATGCATTTAATCGCACGTTACTTGGTGTAAAAAATGCATAAATTCGTTCTAAGGTACCAAAGAAAGACACCACTTCTACTGCTGCTTTGCATGAATCAATGAGTGCCAAAGTTAGGTTATGTGCACAACAATGCACAAATGCCGCGGAGCTATTTTCACTATTCACTCTTTCTTGTACACCAGTTTTGTTACCAGCCATATTAGCACAACCATCATAACATTGTCCATGACATAAATGCATCGGGATGTTCCATTCCTCTAATTGGTGTTTAATGACACCAAAGATGTATTCTGCAGATGTTGATGGTACTTCAATAAATGTCATGAATGCTTCCTCCACATTGAATTCTTCGTTCACAAATCGAAGTGAAAGTGACAGTTGTTCTGCACGTGAAATGTCCTGTGTTTCATCTGCTATCAAAGAATAGTACTTGGCATCCTTTATTTTTTGTAGTATGGCATCGCGCACCTGGACCGACATACTTTTGATCAAGTCATTCTGGATATCTGAACTTAGATAGAATCTTTGTTTATTCGAAGGAGATATATGACCAGAGAGAATAACGTCATACTTGGCCAACAGCTTACATAATTCAAGAAAGTTTCCTTCGTTAACAGAATTCTCGCCCAGGCAGCTGTATTCCCTGTGCCCACGGAATGCCATGTTTTGCTGTGACAAATACAATATCATGTCTATGATACGCTTCAGGACGAGGCGGTTGTGTTCAACTGTTTTCAGATGCGCACTCAGTTGTTCTTGGTTGATTGCACAACCACTTGCGAGCCGCTGTTGTGTCATGGCCATTGTGCAAGCTGCTTTTATGTGTATTTCTGAGGTCTCATGTTGTTTGATGCGTTCAGTGCCTTTCTTCCAATTGCAAAAGCCATGGCTCGCATCACACCACGTTGGCTCATAAGCTGGGTGGTGTTTTTCTGCAAACATAATGCATGGAAAGCAAAAGGCTTTGCATTGTTTTGCAGAATAAACCAACCATTCTCGTCTTACTTTTAGCCCATTTGGAAGCATTTGTTCATACCACGAAGAATGGAATGATCGCCCTTTTGCATCTTTTTGGAACATGTAATGTTCATTAACGCCTGGTTGACAAGGTCCAATGTCCAATATTTCTCGAATCAAACCCGGAACCATAGCTTTGTTTGCAAAATTGGCAGGATCTGTTGGATAAGATACAGAGCGGTCCAAAACAGGCGTATAGATACCTTCATCTAATTTCGACGCCGTCGGTTTATCAATCGACTTTGGAGATCTATCATGGCTGATCATTGATGAGCAGTTGTCATCATCTTCGACATCGTCATCTTGAAGATCTTGGCACTTCGGACTGTCTTCAGCACAGGTTGATTCACCGTGAAAGTCGGGCATCAAGTCACGGAATGAGGAGGCACTTGGACTTGTCCCCGATGCAGCCAGCGATGTTGATGTTGTTGCAGATGCAGTTGAACCTTCACCATGCTCAATTTGTCCTTGCTCGTCTTTTTTACTCTCCTCAATAAGCCATCCCTGAAATTACCAAATTACGATACATACATATATATACATATATACATACATATATATATATACATATATTTTTAGACCTTACCTTGAAAGGGTTTTCCTGATCCGAAGTTCCTGGAGTTTTGAATCTAATCGGTTTCCGAGCTCGGACCAAATCCGAGTGGCATCTCTCACTGTGACGCTTTGTATAGTCACTGTCCATTGTTTGACCACACACAGTGCACTCCAGTTTCCGACGCTTTGGCGGCATGATGTGTAGGCGGTTGCTATAAAGAGCTCACTAGACCTATCTTAATTATTCAAATACTGTAAAATACAGCAAATCTTAAGCTTTTAAACAGTACATAATAGCATTATAGGGGACCATTATAATGGGGACAAATTTTGATGCAGGTGAATTAATTCAATGATGTGATAGTTGTGAAATAATAGCGCTAGTGAAGAACATTTTTTTTCCAACATGTAAATTTCCGACCGATGGTACCAAAATCCGTGCCCCCCCTGCCCCCCCTGTAGCCTCGCCACTGTCTCAGAATGAGTTTGATGGCATGGCATTTGATGAAAATTTTAATAGATTTTAGCTTTAAACCAATTACAATCACAATATTTGAGAAGTGCATAGCTAGAGTTCATTAGCCCAGTAACCATTATGATTTACAAATTGGTAAACAGCTGTTTTTCGGACTTCAGGTTGATGAACAAAGTTCATGAGGGAAAGATGAAGTATGAGTAACAGACAGTATAGATTATATTGTATTTAAGCTGGACATATATTAGTAGTGCTTACATAGATTGCAGATCTAAACTGATGGTCTGCTATAAATGATTAAGTGTATATATAAATTGAATAAAATTAAGTAATTACAATAAAGCACACTGTTTACTGCCATGCACATCATGGAAGCTCTTGCGTGCTTCTGAATTGGATGTATAGCCATTACTGTTTTAATCCTGACTTTGCTGTTTTAGACTCTCTTTTTTAATACAATTATTGTAAAGTGTTGGTTTACTTAGTACTGGTTTGGATTTATTTAGTATTAACTAAGTTGCACTATAAGTATAGGTTTTAGAAGAGGAGATAAGAATGTTGTTGAGATTTTATTTTAATGTGACTGCATTGTGTGCATTAAACTGATATATACATTAGCTTGAGTATGGTGTGTCAGTAAGCATTTTGGAGCATTAAAAAATAAATGGTAAAAAAAAAAAATTACTTATTTTCAGCACTAAGAAATTCAGAGGTAAATCTGACAAAAGCAGGCACTTTATGGAACTTTAAAATATATATATATGCAATTTCGTTTACAGATTAGATCTAGTAGCAGTAAACAGTTCTTGTTTATAATTTTTTTTCTAGGATGTGAAAAACAGTAAAGAGCAATGGACAAATTTTATGCATGTCAGAACAGTTTTTAACTTTCTGATATAACATTTATTAAATAATATAAAGTAATCTGTTATTACTAATTAGTGCCACTATGCAAAATATCTGTCTAATTTGTATTCTTTCTCTAGTGATAAGCAAAATTGCTGATTTTGCTTAAGTTTAAATTAAAATTTAAACTGAATGAACCTAAATAGGTGCTAATCTGGTTCAAGTTTGTTTTTCTGTCACCATAACTTTCTATCTTTAAAATAGAATAGCTCTTGTGTCCTGGTAGCTGATGTTTAAAAATTAAGGGTAAAATCTAAAAAGATTTTATAAGTAGTTTAAAGGTATTTTCTTTATCTATAAATTGTATATTAAAAAAAAGGTTGAAAGTTGTTATTTTCACTGCTTTTATTTTAAAAAAATGACGAATATTGAGTAAATACTAATGCAATAGCATCTTAAGTAAGGATTAACCCTTGTGTCAGCTTTCCAAATGAATAGACTAGTATTTGTTTATAAAATAGCCTGATATGTGAAAACACTTTATTTAATGTTGGATCCAGGTTTTAGTTGTTTTGTTGTCACTAACAAACAAAACACATTTTCTTTTGCAGTTCATGTTTTCATAGCCAAATTTATCTACTTATTGATTTAACTTTTCTTTCCTTAGGTTGAACTTGAAAAACTAAACAAAGCTTCTGAAGAAATAAACCGGCTTGAATTAGAACTTGATGTAAGTATGTGTGTGCATGAGTGTGTTTTGAATTTAGTTTTTCAGAATTAGTTGCAATGCATATAAAGGATTTGTGGCAATGCTACCTGATAGGATTAACTATTAAAATAGTGATGTAGATCGGTGTAAGTGAAGGAAGCAACAATTAAGGTGAAGAGACATGTTTACAATCATGCTGAGATTTCTTATATTCCAAATATATGCAAATATACATACAAAGCAGATTGTGGTATCAAAAACATTGTTTACAAAACCCTGAATAGCTTATAAAGATTCATGTATATTGATTTATATTAACACATTTATCAACAGCAAAAATATTATAATCTGGAGAATATATTTTTAATTTGACTTTTCCAACTACTAATGAAGCAGAAAAGAATGGTTTACTTAGGTTTTTACTTTATTTTCTGAAGTTGTAATATTTTACTGATATTAAAAAAGTTAGTTTCTGACCACTAGATACATTCCCTTGAACATGCCAATAATATGTTTTCTTGGCTGTTCCATTAATGTTTTCTGTTCTGTATTCTCTTGATTTTAAATTTAAGAAAAAATTTTTTTTAAAGAATTCCAACATACTATGGAGCTGTGACATTTGAAATCTAAAATTATCAGATAACAAAAAATACAAAGATGCAACATCCCTGCACGATATGACAATGTTGTATAGTTAGCCACTTCTCTTTGGGGAAAAAATATAGTTGGTCATGTTTATCACCTTGGTGAATGTAATGAACTTGACAATGAATTCATTTGGGTTTCTGTTAAATTTATTTATTGTTTTAAGTTAGTTGGAAAAAAAAAATTGGTTTAAAGTGTGCATTGTAATTTCAATATTTTATAAAATGCAAAATTAGGATTTTAAAAGTTTCAAATTTGCTGCCAGTGACAACAGAGAAAAAAAATTTTGCTACTTAAGTTATCTTGAAATTAATTTATGTTGAATTCCTGTGGTTTTTTGCTTCTAATTTGCACACTTACCCCATTGAACACTATCAGAGTGAAGGCAATAATCTAGTTGATTGGTGGATTCAGGAACTGGCTAGATGCTGCTTCATTAATTGCTTGGAATTTAAAAAAAAACTTCTTTTTTTGTGTTCTTTTGATTATTACTTGATTTTTTTCTTAATAGGTTTAATCCCTGATTAAATGTTTTCATATATTTTCTTTTCAATACTTACCATGCATTTGTTCTATTCTAATATATGACTATACATTCACTCAGATTAATCAGCATTTTGTGCTGATGCCTAATGACATATGATACTTTAAGGGTTGCCAATCTCATTCTGAATTATACCATCATTTATTGTTACATTTTTTTTTCTTATTTTAAAAATTATAATAAGAAAGGGGGCACAAACTTCACAGAATAGAGTTCAAAAGGGTTTGGAAAAAATTTTTGGGCAGTTGAGTTTTTGCATTTCTGCTTCTGAGTGTGCTGTATGCTAAATGTAAAGCTGCTTTTTATTATATCTGGGTGATTGGCAGAAAATTCAGTTTAAAAATTTTTTTTTCTTAAATTTTCATTAAAATTCTGTTTTAATATGCAATGTATAATGGATTATAGTTATTCAAACCAAATGAAATTTCTTTCCTCTAGCACATGTAACAGTTCATGTTTTAATAATGCAATCTGTTTGTACTGTTTGGAACAAAAATTATAGGAAATGTAATATTTTTTATACCAGAAAAATAAATTTAATATAAACAGTTAGGCAGTGATTTTTTACATTAATATTTCTATTAAATATAAGCTCTGTCTATATGATGAAAGGTTGATGGAGGAAGCACTTTGATGAAGAGTCCATCCAGGGTGAATTTTAGTAGTCAGCGCTTTCATTCAATGGCTCCCATAAAAAATATGATGCTTCCATATCTGCTATTCTTGATCAGCTTCAGATTCTGTGGATTAGTTGGGCAGATGCATTTGAACTGATAATGGCTTTCCATGAGAACTCCACTAATATGTGAGTAAAGAAATTGCAATTGGGATGCTTTTAAAACAAGCATCATATCAAGGCCATCTATATAAAGTTGTTTTTATTTATTTTTATTATTTAAAAAAAAAATTACTTTCCTTAAGGACTAAAATACTGTTTGATGATTAAGAATGACTTGGGAATTACTTTTAATGTCAGCATCTTTTAAAAGATCCCCCCCTTTAGATATTTTAAAACTTATTAGATGTTTTGCTCTAAATGTTATCTGGTTAGTAGTTTTGTTGGTTTTGGCATTGTGAGGATCCAGATCATTTTATAAATTTTCTCTCTTTCACCACAGCTAGTTGTGACATTAGTGGCTTGCTCCATCCTCTCGCCCAGCATGTCTAACAAGTGATATTGCTTTTCTTTTCTCTTTCCTTAACTATTCTAGGTTTTCTGCAGGTTCCTGGCATCTTTTAATAAGAGAATTCTTGTAGTTTAGCTGGACTTGGATTGCATCTGTTGCTTCCAATATTATTTAACCTTCTTATCCACTTTGCCACTTTTTTTTTTACCTGGATCCAAAGTAAATTTCTGCTTGAAGGGGGATTGTCAGGAGAAAAAATAAGGAAGAAAACAACCATAATTTTGACAGCTTGTTATTCAGGATACACTTATTTCTATTATTATTATTTTTAATTAAATTTTTTAGAATTACATACATATAAATTTTTTTATAGCAAACTATAGTTGTTGTTTTGTTTTTTTTGAATGAGATTAAATCATTGAGGCATTTTAATGTTGATCAAAGTACTTATCAGTATTTGGCATGAAAAAAGACAGGACACTGCATTATTTTGAGGATTATTGATATCTGAAAATTGCCATTTTGTGCAGATACAGTATATTGATTACTTTAAATTTTTTTTTTTTTAACAGTATTTTTATTTTTTTATTACTCTAAACCTGGGTTGTTCTACACTTGTTTTATGTCCTTTAATGGAAAACTAGCATGATTCAGAGGTACACGTTAATGACAATTAGCTTTTGGTTTGGTTTGCTTTTGTTTTAACCAAGATCTCACTGTTTCTCTGTGTGAAATAAATGTCTTTTTAGTGAATCCAGTTTACAGCTGTCCAGTATTGTGGTGTATTCATTGCTTTTAATCACGAAAAAATTCATTTGTGGTCCCATAAAAAATGTTTACATAAGAATATTTAATTTTGAATAAATTAAGCTAATGCAAAAACCTTTTCTTTATTAAAGTATTCAAAACTTAAGATGATATTTTAATTTTTTTTCAAAAATTTTTAAAAACAAAATTGGTGGTAGTAAACAAAAATTATATTTCGAATTTTACTTTTATTTAGTTACGACAAAAGAAAATAAAACAACTCAATGCAACAAACAAAATAGGAGTTGGTGTAAAGAGGATAATTTACATATAAATTTATGCAGGTTGAGAGGCACAAAAATTCTGTTTTCAGTAAGCAGACATCTAAATGTTTAATGAATAGAGATTCGTGAATTTGTAGTTTGAAATCTAAATAAGATGTGGCCAGCATCTTAAAATCATCCAAAATAAATTTGTGATTAGAATCTAAAACTGTGTAAAATGTTTTTTTTTAAAAATGTATATCTTTGGCAGCCATGAAAAGAAATCAGAATAATTGAGTTTATAAAACTAAATGTCTGTCAGTTATGTGCTCTAAGTTATCAAAGTCTTGAAATTGAATGCTGGGAAGTTTTGCTTGCAGAAAGAAGGGTGGAGATTTGGACTTCTTTGCCTAAAATTGTACTTCCAAAGGTTCTAGAAACTGAAAAAATTTTGTGCAAATATTAAAACAATTTCTACAAATGTCCTTGTCTTCAGCTGTGGTATTTAATATGTTCAGACTTGTGACCTCTACATTCAGTGCATTGTATGTTTGTTTTTGTTCTAACTCATTTAATGACCTTGCATATAAGCACATTGTGTTTTATGGTATTCCTTCCTGCATTGCTGTGAATAAAATAAATTTGAAAAATAAAATTCTTAGATTCAGACACTGCTTGTTTCACCGAGATGTTAGTGTTTATTTTTTTGTTACCTGTTCCAAAGTAAATTTATATTTTTCGGTGTTATTTTTAATAATAATTCTATAAATAACATTCCAGCTATGATCTGTATTTTTTACGTGGCATGTCTATTTATATATAATAAAGGAGTTATTGTTAGCTATCTATCACTTTTCTTGATAACTTAATGACTTTTATTCTTGAAAAGGTTTAGAAGTGGGTGTGTTTAGTTTAAATGAGTGCAGTATGCCTTTTACTGCTACACCTAACTCTGTCATTTAGGTGTGGTCATGTAATACATATATTTTTTTAAGCAAAAAAAAAAAAAAATGGTATTTATTGGTAACCAATTTGTCAAAAAAAATAGTATTTTATTATTTGTAGTTTTGGTAATTTAGGTAATGCTTTAATTTTTGCCCTTTTAAATTATACACTGTCTTATCAAAATTTTATTGTAAGATATTACAATTTAAAAATAGCCTTTTTTATGTCAACATAATTTGTTTCTCCATCTCCAAGTGAGTTTTAGGCTTTTTGTTTTTTCTTTGATTCTTAGTTAGTTAAGAGTGAAACTTTTAAATTTGTATAAGAGTCAAGTGTAAATTAGTGTAGCCATTATTGTTTCAATAAACTGTTGTGTTAGTCCTACACATCTGACTTCTGTCCCCCCCACTTTTTTCCCCTTCTTACTGCTGTTTTTTTTTTTTCCTATTTCATGACCCTATACTTTTTTTTGTTTGTTTCTAAGATTGTTTGTATACAATGCTGCATTCTGTGTCCAAATGCAGCTTAAATGTATGATTCTGCTTAATCTGTCCAGTTGTTTTTTTTTTTAAAGCTTTTATTATAATTGCAGTATAGTTATGAAAATGCAAAATCTAAAAATCTAGGCTTCAAATTAATGGTGCTAAAAATAATCTCAACCCGCGTTAAGTAATGCAAATTTGAAGGGTGCAAATACACCCCAGATGATATACAGAGGGTTAATGTTGTAGTTTATTGCATCTGGAAAAATATTGTGAAAACGTGGATAAATCTTATGGAAAGGGATGGGGAATTTGGTTAATTTTATGATCCAGAAGTATGAAGAAGAATATTTTTTGCTAAGATCTTCATGGAAATTGACAATTTTTGAATCACCAATATCTTTTAGTCTTCACATATGAGTGTTTATTTCACTGTGCATACTTCTAAATACAGCACTGGTGTAAAATATTTTTCTAATGGGCATATTAGAGTAGATCGTCTTGTTTGATTATGTTTACAAAATGAATCAAAATTAAATTTCAATACCCTTGATTTTAGATACAGTATTGCATTGTTTGGAATCAATGGAGTGTGAAAACCACTTACTCATAAAACTATTTTAGTAGTCTTGGTAGATGGGTTTATTTAAGATTAAATTACCAAATGAAAAAAATCAGTTTTCTAGTTTAAGAAATAGAGAATTTATAGAAGTACTAGTAAATAAAATAATGAATAGAATCTTTTTTTTTTTTTCAACTGAAATTTGTTTTTAAAAATAGTTCATAAAATATAATTTATTTTCATTAGTTCATAGAGCATTTAATTATTTTTACTTTATGAAGTATTTTTAAAAAATGACAAACATTTGTGGTGAAGTCATCTGACAGTGATGATAAAGAGTAGCAATACCTAATAAACCAGGTCCATTTGTTTTCCAAAAATGGAGTAGGTCAGGGCAGAATCACAGAATAAGTCAAGTTGTTAAATGAATGTTAATGCAAGAGGGAAAGGAGAAATAGTAAATGAAACAGTTTGAGTATAGAGCATTGACTAAAATAATGCTACAGAATCTAATTAATATACTCCTTTTAAAAACTAGCAGAAAATAGGATATTTATATAAAATTGTGATAATTGACTGAATCAAGTTTTTATTGGTGCCCCCTTTGTTTTGTTTTTAAAAAACAAAAACAGATTATATTAGGCTGGTGCTCCATATCAGATTTGATCATTCATTTAACAAAATTACTAAAGCTGCTATATAAAGCAGATGCACCATTCAAAATAGTTTCTTTACATTAGTATTATTGTTATTCATCACTTTAATATTTTTAAAGTCTTTTAATAAACACATTTTTTTCTTTTTTGTAATGACCTATCTGTTTCATTAATTTAAAGAAAGATGAACTTTTGTTATTCTCTAAATTTTCATGTGTGACACCATAGCTCTCTTGTCAAGAATAATATAAACAATGGCGGCCATGATAGTTTTATGAGATGGTGTACTACGCAGGATTGCACTGATCTCACTACTTTTTAAAGAGCTAAAAAAAAATAATTTAAAAAATCAAGATGGAAGTCTTTGAAGCACTGATAATAGAATATTTCTTATATTCATTTGACAATTTGTTATTTACAACTTAACCTATCTTACAACTAATTATGATTCAATGTTAAGACTTGATTTTAGTGTGACCTTAGGAAAATAATTTGAACAAAATGTTGGGGATACCAGTATGGCAGTAGATAAATGCAATCCTGATATGAATGTCACTGACAAAAATATGTCAATACCATATTAAGTAAGTGTAATTTGTACAAATCATGCATTTTCTGCACTATTTATAATAATGGGCAAGTGGGAAAAAAATCTTTTGTTTTTCAGCTCTTGCCTCTTAATATTTTTCCTTTTGATGTCAAACTTAAATTCTGAGATTTCATTAAGACTGATTAACATTTAGAGGTTACTCAATGCCCTCAAAGTCTAATATCATAATAAGATATGTGCTTCAATTATTGCTTTTCTAATTAATTTTGTCTCAATATTTTTAGGGTTCCATACATAAATAACTAGGTGTTTTCAATACATTTTGTTATTGTTTAACATTCATTAATCAGGAATTACCAAAATGTATTATATCATTTTTACACAACTGTTGAACAATGGTAGCCTTCTTCATATCAGGATAACCCTTTCAATTTTTTCAACAACTTGGAAGAAGAACTGCTTTTGATCTTTTTGCTGAATGAGAAATGAATTGAATGACTGGATCATGGCCATACCTCCGGTCAGCTGCATCATTTACAACTTTTACTTGGTTAACTGTTTTTAGCCTGAATAAACTCAGCATTTGATTTACAAGTACTTGAATCTTCCAAGAGAGAATCAGAAGAAATACTGAGGGATATAAAGTGTTATGCTGTTTGTCACAAAATCTGATAAAGATCTTCCTTGCACAAGTAGTCCATTAACCTGGATTTAACAAGGTTGGTGTCCCTTCAGAGCTTTTATCATGGCCCATATGCCAACCCAACTAGTGTTTCACTTAGGTACTACATGTTACCTGAGAAACATTTGATTGCTATATTAGCTACTCTTTCATTGGTTGCCTTGTAAGCAATAAGGTCTTTAAACAGCTATAAATCATTTCACGGAGTGGATGTAGCGGTTGGGCAAGGGAACCAAACCTTCAGATATGAGCACATGAATATGTTGAAGACTGAAGCTCATGACTTGTTAGGAGAACTGTGAATGGAAAAAGTAAATTTTCAGGCAGTAAATCAATTTTGCCATCCTGGTGCATGAATGTGATTTGAACTTTTTATTCCAAGAAAGATCAAAGAAAGCTGCAAAAGCTGCTTATGATCTTTTGGTTGGAACTGCTAATTCTACTGTCACTGAAACAAGTGTCACTCATTGCACTTTGATATGTGCACTCATCAGTTAAGTTCTAAGAGTCTATGAATCTTTTAATGGGTTCATTTGATGCTTCCATCAGAGTATCAAATACTTTTGCAACATTTAACTCATTTGTAATGCCAACAAGCCAAATACAGAAGTTTTTTGCTCACGTAAAACATACTTTACTCTTCCATCCTGTGTTACTTGCAATGGTACCAAAGGACATGGACTCTATACGATCAGTCATATTTCATTCTTCAATAGCATTGAACACTGCAACTGCTTGTCTCTCCAATAGATTTTCTAGTTGTGGGATACCGAAAAGTTCCATGATACCTTTACCAGAACCATTAGTCGATCAACATTTTTCATAACTTCAGAGCTGGCAACATCTTTTCATCCAATGAATTATTAATAGGCTTTTTAAAAAGAATTCAGTATTTCTTTTGCAACGTATTTTTTGTTTTCTTCTGCCATGTCTAATTGATTCTGTGTTGAGAGCATATGTTTTTTGGATTATGAGAAAGTGACTATTGTGGCTGCTAAAACATGAGCTACGTTTTTGTCTCCTGACTTGTTCTATCTAGTGCTGATGCTAACTTAAGTGTTATTAAATTGGCTGGTCTGGTGCACTTCTGTTCATTCTGTTCAGTAGCAAGTTTGGATACAGATAGCGATTTAGTACTTCATGATGGCAAATTATGTAAAAGATCATTCTCCCTACTGGTGCTACAATTGTCATATTTTGAACTTCTGAAATTCACTGCTGCTGCTGTTGACTGTAAATAATATATCTCAGATTTGCTCATCCTTTTCCGTTAGTTTTTTCTTTCCTTTCTTGTCACCTTTGTAACTTGTGCCATACTACTTTCTACTTCTCTCTACATTAGTAATAACTTCTCTTCAGCAGTCTTTATCATGTTCAGTGCATCAGCATGTGCCACATCAAACAAGTCATGCACTGTATCTGTGCTGTTTTGCTGAACTTACAGGGCTTTGATTTTATTTTTGATATGATACTCCCATCTTGTAGGAATTCTTGCTTTTTGCCAGAAATACAACATTTCTCTAGTGGCAGCTTATGCACTTTCTTTTATTGTTTTTTTTTTTCCTGGTGATATAAATAAAAGAATGTCCAAATATCTGATTTGATTGAAGTTTGCATCTCTTAATTGCTTCCAAAGCACTTTTTACCAACCAGATGCATCTTTTTTTTCTAGAACATCTACTATTGCTGCTTGATGTGGCCATAGCATATAATTATTACTTAGTTAAAATCAAAAATGAATTCAAAGTTAGTTTTAATGTAATAAGAAGATAATACAGTATGTCAGAAAACTTGAGATTTTCTGATTGATAGATAGAAATTTCATTTCTATAGTTTTTTCTAGAAGTGAAATAAACAACAAAAAATTAATGGTATCTTTTCTGAATGTCCCTTCAAAACACTGCACATCATTCTGTATGTAAATGCCATCGTTAAAATTTTTGGAACAATAATGATATATAACCTACAAAATCACAAAAACTAACTTTCAAGTTTTTTTTTTTCCTTTTTAAGTTAAATTTAAGTTGGGGGTGAGTCTCAAAATATATATAAAACAAAATTTTTCTATTCACTTAATTGGCACCCTAGTTTATAATGATAAGTTACAATAGATATTTTATTTGCTTGTCTATTTTTCGTTAGGATGCCAGAGCAGCATTTCGTCAAGATCTTTCTGATTCCACCCAAAAACTTAATGCAATGGCCAAAAAACTGGGAGCATGTATTGAAAAAGCTCGGCCATACTATGATGCCCGGATGAAGGCTAAGGATGTAAGTTAATTTTTATCTGTAATTTTGTTCACGTAATCTGTTTTAAACTTTATTATCAGTAAGTTGTTGTGCAACTGAATGATATTAATTTTAATTTTAGGTGGGCAGTTGGCTAACAATTAGATAAATTATATATACTTTTGCTGAACAACAAATAAATACCAAAAAAATACATTTTAAGGATAATAAAGACTATTTCACTATACTAAAAAGGAATTCTAATGTATATTTTGTTAATGTGCTACATAGAAATAAAGAAATATACAAAGTCATTTTCAATAGGAGTCACTAGAAATTGAAAGCAATTTATTTTTGATAAAATAATTTTAGCCTCATTTTGTTTGGTTTTGGGAAACATTTGTATAATCTGATTTAGCACAAGCATATTTTAAAATTTTAAGATGTTTTGCTATGTATAATTATTTATGCATTTTTAACCTAATGTATTTTCAATTTATTATTCATTTTTATTTAATGTGGTTGCTTTAATTTGAAATAGATATAATTTTAGTATTAAGATGTTTATGCAGTATTCTGGCTGCCACTAACATTAAATCTATCAAGTGTCCAAGGAAAACAATTTATGACTGCTGCTATTATTATTATCATCATCATCATAATCGTAGCTCACTGTTAGGACAACTTTGAAAACAAGTGAACATATTTGTAGAAGAGAAGCTAATTTAGTTTATAGCTTCAGAATATGAAATATATTGAGTGTGCTGCTGCCCCCCCATTGTTAATTTAATGCCATTGCCTCATTTCCTAGTGAAAAAATTGATTTTTAATTTTTCATTTTATTATAACTCAACCAGCAAATTTCTGTCTTTATAATTGTGACTAACTTGAATGTCTTACATATGTTTAATAAAATGCTTATGCATAACTTATATTATAATTGTGATATTTTGAAACTTTTGTAAATAGAGACATCTGACAAAATGATAGATGAGCAATATTACTTAAACAATTTTAAATTAATGTTATCTTTTATTGCATTCAAGAAACAAATGTTTTAAATTGTACTTGTTAACATTATATAGATGTAAAAATTGTAACTGTTTTCAAGATATTTTCTTATTTCTCTTTCAAATGTGTATCACTTATCCCAGTAGCAAAACAATTGCATGAATTAATTCTGAGGAAAGTTTGCCTGTGTGTTGCATGGTAACAGCAGCCTTACCTTGTTAGTGTTTGTAATCATTGGCCAGCATGAGGATGCTTTAGAGCAGGTAACAATCTTAAAGTACTAGATCTGGGAAATATGGGGGCTGTTAAATTGTGGTACTAAATTGAAGTCTTCGCATGCAATAAAAGGCACTTGCACCAAATACAAAAGTTTCAGAACTTGATTAGCACGTGTAGTTGTTACAACTATAATATCATTTCCAACAGATTTTTTAGAGTATTAAGGTAAAAGGATATTTTAACAGCAATCATTGTGGGTGGTAACTTTGGTTTTGATTGCAATAAATTAGTATACTCGTACAATACTTGTTTTCCCAAAATGTTATTTTGATGATGTTTACAAAATCATACACTTCAAAGCTTGCAGTTTTGTTAAGAATCTTCAAATTTTATTTCTTCTCCACTTCATGATATAATAGGGCAGATGTCTTTATTATTGCAGAGATACATTTTGCCTTCATGTGTTACTGTTGGTAGTGTGAAGGATTATGTTGTTCATCTTGAGGTTGATGGTTTAAATGATCACAGTAGCTACTTGTAATTTATTTTTATCTTTTCGGCAGTTATTTTCTTTCTTTGCTTAAACCAAATGAACAGGTAAAGTGATAAACCACACCATCCAGTATTGTTGTCTTCTCAAAAATTTCAAACTTAAATGCAACAAAAGATATTCTGACAATGTGCGGATGATTTGTTTCTTTGAGAAAACTAGTATACAGGGTGTCCGTAAAGTTACTATACAGTCTTACCAGTTTACGATCACGTCCCAATTGAACCAGCCTGGAATAACTGTCTGGGCAGGAATATCGTCTGATGGAATTGTGGGTCCACAGTTCTTCGACGGAACTGTTACAGGAGAAAGGTACCTGGACAAACTGAGAAATGTCATCGTACCGGCATTGAAACAACGACCAGTAACTTGTAAGACTGTATAGTAACTTTACGGACACCCTGTATATTAGCAATAACTTGAAATTTTAATAACAATAATTATCATCATCCACTTTTTTTTATGGCTTAGGTAGTGCAGTTATAATTTTTGAAAAAACAAAAACATTTTATATTTTCAGACAAAAGGAATACTGAAATGATTGCTGTTGCTGCTATTTAAGATTTGGTTTAAATGCTAAAAAATGTCAATCACTAATTGTTGGATGCTCAGAAATAATTAGATCTTTCTATAGTGATCCAGAGATTGCTAATGAGTGAAATTAGAAGGAAAAAAAAAATTTTTTTTTCGAAAGAAGAAACGAAAATCTCTCTCAAACCATTCTGCACAATAATATGCATCTTTTGTGTTCTTCTTAATGGAAGAGCTGTGTATATACTTTTTGAAAAAAGCATTGAAAATTTTAATTTACTGAGATTATTTTTAAATTAATGATTCTTGTAAGTTACTACAAAAAAATTTAGTTGTAGAGTAAATTGTCCGATTTTTAATAGAATTCAACATTCAAAAAATAGTTAAATGTCAGAAAAATTTGATCACATGATAAATTGCCATATTTACAGTTTTTGTATCTCAAAACATATAAAGGCATGAATACTTGTGAGAATATAAGCAGTCTATTGTAGCTCTGAAAATTAGCATTCTTTAGATATTTGTAAACTATTGACAAATTTAATATAATCACTGATTAATACTGACAATCTGAGATTTGCAACTCTGCTTATTGTTAGATGAAAATACTTTGTGTGTATGTTGTTTCTAGTTTAATTATTTATTTATTCTTTAGGCTCATATAGAGACTCAAAGAGCTGCTGTAAGATATGAACGAGCCTGTAGTATGCATGAAGCTGCAAAAGAAATGGTTCATTTGGCAGAACAGGGTTACATGAAACGTGACCAGCCTTCAGATCCTGCCTGGCAAGAAATGCTAAATCATGCTACTATGAAGGTAAGGTATACATACATACATCATATTTTTATCCATTCATGTCTAGCAGGAAATCTCTTTTGGTTAATTCTTTTGAGATTCGGGATATTAATGAGATGCAATATGTTGTTAGTCAGATTTCCATGTAAAGGAGCCGTCTATTGATACTTTAACGGTTTCATAAATGTAATATTGTATGAAGGTAGCTTATTGGAGTCTTCTTGTTGATCTTGCTTATGGTGACAATGAAATTTACTTTTTATTCAAGTTTGAAATTTTATGTCAATGCCATAAAGAGTAGGTCATGGCAAACTTTAGATTATCAGTATATTAGATAGGTGAAGTGATTTATAGACTTATTAAGTCTCATGTCTTTAGGAGATGTTAGATTAGGAGTTTATTTATAAATGTTTATAAGGGAGAAAAAAAGTAAATTGGAGTGTATTTGTTAAAAATATAATTATCAAATATTGACTTGTCAAATATAGGATATAGTGAATATGATCTCTTATTTGGTGAATAATGGAAAATTTGAGAATTGTTATTGCATTGTTTAGGATTAAGAAAACCGATAGCTTATTTATTAAACTAAAAAGAAATTTTTTTCATAAATTACATCAATAAAGTAAATTGAAGAACATCAATGGTTTATTCAAGATCTCAAATATGAATATATATTTTTTAATATAGTAAATCAGAACCAAATTTTAATATTTATTGTACAGTATCCACTCTACCTGTGTCATTACCAAATTAGAGCTTAACTTTGGATTATTTGTGACCCTGGTCTAATGGATTAAGGAGAAACTGTATTCTAATTTAAAATAATTGTTTATATATTTTTGTTTTTTTTCAAATGCAATAACCATTATTACTTTTCATGCATATAAGCAAAGTTAATTTATTCTTATTTTAGTTTGCATACATCAATATTCAGGTAAGATATCTGAATTAAGGTGGAGAGAATCATAATGCCTTTTTGTTTTTCTTAATGAATATATTTAATGTTTTGTTAATTGAAGGTGAATATGTAAGCTTTTTAATTCTTATCTGTATTGGTTTGCATGTATTATTAGGTGTGCGGTAATTGATATTTACCTTTCTTAGATTAGTCATGGAATCTGTAAATAATATAATTTTGGCCAAGTGTGTATGCTTATTTTGTGATTTGAATATTTTGTCTTTTTTGCTTCTCAGATAGGTTGTTTTGCTTTAGATTTTATCAGCTCATGTTTTGTAATGCTGCAAAACTTGCTTTCATATCCACTATATTATTAATATTTCTTCATTTAATGGTATATACACACAAAACATCCATCTGTTGGCTTCATTAACATTTTGATCTCACTAGGTGCTTGCTCTGTTGGTGACAGCACTGCACTAAAGAGATTTTGCTGAGATTTTTTAAGGCTCTATAGCTGACTTAAGGAAACAATTACTGCCTACTTATCAGCGATTATGGATTGTTTACACACACTGTGCATGATGGCTCTTAATGGGAAATTTGGATTGGTCCAGTTACCAAAAGGAAAATTTGTAAATTTGCCTACTCTATTTAAAAGCCCTCTGTACTCTTTCAAAACTTGTATTTATAAGCCATATTGTTTATATATCCAAAGTTTGTGTTAATAATTTACAACAGTAAAAATTTTAATCTGTGATTTGCTTGCCAACTCATTGATTACATCTTCTACATCAAGTTTGGCAGCTTGTTCATGATGAAGGATGATCATTACCATGCTAGATACCTGCTTCTGAACCACAGCAGACTTCAAATAAGTTTTTCATTTCTGGAGAGCTAAAGAGGCTCTTTCTACTGCTGCAATTGTAACCGGTAATGCTCTGAATAATCAGAACTAAATCTTAATATTTTGAAAATTTTTGTGTACAAAATCAAGAATCTGAAGAACATTCTCATTGGTCTGTTGTTGTGATTTATTTTTTCTCTTTAAGGAAACTATATTTTAGCAATTCACCTTGTATAACACTTTGTGTAAAAAAACAGGCTCTGAAATTCTATAAAGGTTGAGTCATGGTCAGCAGCTGCTTTCGCATAAATGCCAGAATTAAATCCTACAACACAATGCATGAGTTCCAAAAATTCTTGAAATAATTTTGTTGGATAATTTTGATGCATTGTTTAATGCTCACTTCTTTGTGATATGCAAATCTCCAAATAAGTATTATGAACTTCCAAAACTTCTATTATTGTGCTTTGAATGCATTGGATATCCAAATCTGCACACTGCAGCTGCTTTGATAAGTGCAGCAACACTCCATTATAACCAGTGAAAGACTTCAAGCCTACATGCTTGATTCCTTGTCTCCATTGTAAGTCATGTCATCTGAAGAACTCACCAAGGTTTTTGAATGATACAAGGGCTTTACATGACTTAAACAACTGCATAGGATGCAACTTGTGCAGGATTTCAGGATTTGTGGATCACTTTAGCTTTGACCAACACTTGTATGTAATAAACCAATTATTTATTTTTACTTACCACTGCTAGTAAAAGTTTTTTGGTTTTTTCTATGACTGAACTGTTGCTACTGTGCTGTACAACAGTAACCCTAAGTGAACCAGAGCAGGGTTAAGATGATGGCTGGTACAATGGAAATAAAGTGCCTTATTGATTTAAAGTGATCAAGGATAAGCATTTCTAAGCCTCTACCATTGGCATCCGTTACTTCTGCAACCCCCAAAAAGTCTTCATTAAGTTTCTGTTTTCTGCCTTTGAGGCATGCATACCTTTGGCATATTGACAGCTACCTCATTTCTGCAACATCTGTGATTTCATCAGCCAAAATACTGAAAAAAATGTTGACCAACTTTGCAGATGATGTCCCAAACAAAATTGTTTTTCATTCTACTTTAATTTTATAATTTTGGGCCTGTGTAAGTGGCATTTCAGGCACTAGTTTTCAAACAATTCTTCATTGAGGTGTTGTTGCCAGCTTGAAGTTGGAAGTAAAGAAGCTCTCGAAAGTTCTCTTCATTAGAGACTCTTGACAATTTTTCTGCTTCATGATAACTGCAATAGAAAACAACACTGGCATGGCAGTAAAACCTCCATTTGCTTACATTGAGCAAAACAGCATTTTGAATATTCATCTGCTCACCCTTTTTGTTTTGTTTTTTTGGAAGCTTGGTACATACTCATGTCATGCAATATATTTGTGACTATCCTTGCTTAGTTATATTAACTACAGCATTCATGTAATGATTAAATGGCAGAGTGAAAAAAAAAAACATCATACACTAGAACAATGCTTTGTGATGTGTTTATTTCTTTGCCAAACAGAATGCAGTAAATGCACATGGCATCTTTATCATGTGTCCTGGTGTAACCAAGCCAAAGTCTCTTATGAAGCAAATTACTGTTGAAGTGCCACCTTTTTGTTTGCATTGCACTATAAACAAGTATTTATTTATACTTTGCAATTGGGCTTCATGTACAATCTGAAAATCCAAGCAGCATCAAAGTTTTCTGTTAAGAACAACTTCAATATCCCAAGAATGAAAATCTTTAGTTTGTTTACCACTAACTGATTATTTGCCAGAAAAAAGTTATTTTTATCTTCATTTTTGAGATCCACTGCTTTCTCTGGTTCTTTTTGATTATGCAGACTGCAGTCTGACAAGTGTGCATTTGATTGAACACCAGATGATAATGTTAGTCAGTCTCAACCTTGCAACTAATTAAGCGAATCACTGACCCATGAGTACACACTCAACAGAATGCATCTACCTCACTATATCACACCTGTGTGTAATGGTATTCTGTTCTCCATGATGGATAGTATAGATGATAGAAAGATGTGATTCATGTCCATTGCCACACCCAACACACCTTCAGCAGATGATTCACCTAATGTAATATGACTTATCTTGACCATATCTGTCCAGTTTTAGGTGGTAAATCATTCTGATGGAATTTAAAAAGAAATATGAAAATAAATGGAAAAGAAAACAAGATGAGACATTAAAATAACATTACGAAGAACCTTTTATGTTTAAGGATTCTCCTTTTCAGGAAAAGAAATTGTGCTTGAATGCATTGTTTTCCCTATTATAGATTGAATACCTGTGATGTTTTAGTGTATGCATGTATTTTTAATAAATCCTAAAGAAACTGACATTTATAGAGAAGCTTAGCATCAGAGATATATCTGCTGCTGAATTGATACTTTAAAAAAAACCTGCTTCCTGATGTGAATGAATGCTTTTTAATTTTCTATTTATTTATAGCATTATTTTGAAAATATGGTGCACATTTTACTTGGTTTTTTTTAGCTGCTGTGTAAGTCAGCGGATTTTCTGACATGGTAATTATTGTCATCTCACTGAGTTCAGTTTACTGGTGGAAGACATTTTGCATAAGCCTTTGGCATTTAAAAGTATCATGCAGCCAGGGTAATTTCAAAACTTTGAAAGTAGTTCAGCAACAAATGTTTTTTCATGTAATGAATAATATTTTTTATAGATCAATTTTTGTTAGAATTATAACTATTTCGATATTGATATAAAGGAAAAGTGATCTTTGTCAGATAATTGCAGTAAATGTATAATTAAACTTGCTTAGTTGCCTTTATTATCCTGGTTTCATAGAACTCAATTTTTTTTGTAACAGTAGTTATAACTCACTGGAAATCTGTAGCTTGATCAAGGGTTTTCCAGCCTGTTAAGAGTGTTTATTAATTTGACCCATGTTACAGCACTTTGGGGTTATTTATGATCGAAGCAGGAAGTCTTTCAGCTCAAACTCCATTCATTTAAATCATCTGTTCTTTTCATTTTTAAATATATTGATTATGTTACACTGAACAACTGCACTAAACCACCATACATTAACCATTTTTATTTTTAAAAAAAGATGTATGCAATTATTCAGCCTGCTGTGATGCATATGTTTTAACTTATAACTGCTAGTAATCTGAGATCTTGAACTAAGAAAAATCTGACATTTCATAGTTTCTTGCCCTTGAAAATTTTACATATCCATATCTTAATTAAATAGTAATGGTTACTTGTGGACCTGATTTTTACTTATTGCTTGCAATAGCTAAGATCTATTGCCTGAATCTTTCTGGTGAAATGCCTTTGTAGTATTTCTAGACTATTAGAATTCCTAATAGAATAAGGACATCAAACCCAGATTATGCAAATTAAATGGAATCTAACCAAAGCTTTAGATAAAAGGAAAGAGTGACTTAATGTTAATAGTTCTGTTTAATACACTTGTTTTCTCCTCCTTACCATATTGGATGGCTGCTTTGAGATATTGAGAAGCTTTGCTATCATTAATGACTATTTTATAAACAATGAAGATGCTTTTTATTAATTACCCAAACAAATGCATTTTGCCTTCAGCACTTAATGAGACTATAACGCACTGATTGCTTTCCTTCTGCTCTTTGTTTATAAAATACTGCTGCCACAATTTTTTTATAGAAATGTATGTAACATGGCTTACATGCTAATAGTTAGACTACTGGAATGCTAAGACCATCGGCTAGAGTTGGGATCCCAGTCAGGACTGGTTCTATTTGACACACCAATTTGACTTGGTTTTCTATGTACTCTGGCTTCTTCCCACATCTAAAAATGAAGCAGTCTGGTAGGAGCTTTCACATGTGATCCCCTCCTCCCCGTGCTGAAAAGTGATTGTGCAACCCACCCAGCATGTCAGCGTATATTCCCTAATCTTCTAATTGAAATAGGGATTTGTAATCCCTATAGCCAAGGAACCTCTGTATGAATCACAATGTTTTTTTTTTTTTTTTTTTAAATTTAGTTCAATGTTTAAGAAAAATACTAATGTCAGAAAATGTAGAGTTTAATCTACTGTTTCTTTCATTACAATTTGAGTCTGATAACTCTAGTGCTGAAGACAAGATGTAAGAAATGGGTTTACTCAGGTATTTGTGCTGTTTGTCTTTTAGAAGTCTGTGAAAATTTAAAAAGCTGGTCAAGATGCAGTTTCTTGTAAACTCCATTAGTGTATTGATTAATGAATTACCATCTCTCTCTTTTGGCCAGTCCTGAGAGCACAGGTTTTAAATTTGTTTGTTTAGTGATTTTGTATCAGTTTTGCTTGCATCAGTTGACATCTTCAAACTATGGTTTTTGTTTATGGAGACATTTGCAAACTATTAGTTGATCTTTTATTCTTGACCCTTTTATTTAGTTTAATCAAAATTAGTTCAATAGACCAACTCATTTTTAGGATTTCATCCATTTATTATCACTATAATATTGTTTGTTGAATTTTGCAGTCTTCTGGCAGTTGTCATCTTGTTTCAGGATATAGCCAAGGCTTATTAGTAAACACCCAGAGATATAGCATGATGTTGTAAAATTGCATGATAGTTTTATTTTGTAAGATTTCTATCAATATTGTTTAACTGAAAACTGCTAAAATATGATGCTTTCAAATCTTCTTTATTGTTTGTACAATTTTATTCTTTCTAGTCAGAATATAAAATTGTCTCTCATTTAGCCATAAAAACCTGTACCACTGTTTAATTTTGTAATCTTGATGTCCATGGAAACTTTTGTCTAAGAATGGGCTTGCCAGCAACTATCTGACCAATTAAGCTAACATTTTCTAAGTGCTTTTGATGGTTTTCTTAGAAATATATAAATGGTACCTTTTCACACATACACCTACCTACATCATTTAAACTTTTTCTCTTTATCCTAAAATATGTAGCTTGAAATTCTACTCTCTCTGTGTGTCTGTGTGTGTGTGTGTGTGTGTGTGTGTGGACAAGGTATTGCATTTATGATGAAATTTGACCTTCAAAAGCTAGACTGTTAGTTTGGGCATTTCCAACCAGTTAGTAGAGCTAATTAAAGAACCTATATTTTGGCAATAGTTCCTTATTACCATCATCAGTGTTTAGTCACAAGGACTGTTTTTGCTGGAAGTGAGTGTTTTGATAATAAAAACACCTTTTTAACATTTGAAGTAGAGCATATGAAAGCAATATCCTAGAAATTTAATGTGGAGTTTAAGAGACTCAGATTAAGTTATTGCAGGAGTGTGATAAAATCGTTTTTATCAACCAAAGCAGTCCGAAAGCTTGTGCATTACAGAAAAGTTAGATTGTTTTGTCTGATTCTGGTATTTTAAAAATCTAATGAGGGTTTTGATAGTTTGATGCAATAAGGAACAAAGTAATTTTCCTTTGAAACTTTCGGTCAAGATAAAATCCTGTCAATTATTGAGATACATTCCCCCCACATTTTATACATAAAATTGTGTTGTGTATGTATGTGGTAAGTATAAAATTGTTTAAAACTTTGAACATCAATAAATATGTCTTGTTATGATACTGTACATGCCACTATTCTATATTCCATATACCTAAAAGGGTTGCATACAAACACATTAAATGTATCAAAACGAAAATGGCTCTTATCAAGTAAACACTGAATAATATTTCATTAAACCTCTACATTTAATTTTCTCTAGTTTTATCATTATCCAGCATAGAAGATCTTTGTCTGCTGTAAAATGTCTCATACTAGTTGATTTACACTTATGGTTAGCCTTTTAAAAGTGTGGTGTTTGATGTGTACATAGTGACAGTGATACAGAGCAGAACTGCATCTTTATACTAAAATGAAGACCAGAGCGGTCTGACAGAAGGTACCATTCTCATGGTTCTATGTAAACTTTCTACAATGGTATTCCCACCACTGCTTGTGAATTTGTTTAGAAATTTATATTAATGGGCCGTAATTACTCAGAGTTAAGAAAAAAGAGATTGGTTTGGTTGAGTCTAAGGATATGAGGCCAAGGATAGCTTACTGATCAAAATTTATATGTATGAGATGATCATTTGTTCTCTTAGTAGAAAATGATTTGCCAAGTCTTCAAAATATGCTTTTTAAGATACTTTCTTAATTATTATTTTCAGTGGCTTTTATTTATTTCATTTTTTTAAAATTTTAAATTACATAAGTGGTTTGAATTGCAAGTATATTAAACAAAGCATTTTGATTATAGTTACAAATTTTAAAATCTTTAGCTGCTGTTATGTTTTGGATAATGCAGTAGCCGATTGCTTTGATTGTTAGCCATCATAACTGCTGTATACAGGATTTTTTAAAATCATGGATGACACCAATGCTACTTGATTTAAATCCTCAGTTTTATAGGGTTTTTTTGTTTTTGTTTTCCTGCTTATTTTTCTGGAATGTATTAGGTTGTTACAAAAGTTTTGTCGGTTCTTTTATTGCAACAATGAAACTTCATCTCATTGCTGAACGTGAAGTTTATTTATCAAAGTAAGTTCCATTACAATCAATACATTTCTGCCAACAAGTTACAATCACATTTATACCCTTTTGAAAAAAAAATCTGGATTTCTGGAGTCGATTGCCACCAAACAGTTTGTTTCAGTTGCTGCTTGGTTGGAGAAGGATTTCATACGGAGGAAGCTGTCAAGGTGTTTGAAAAGGTGATAGTCTGTGGGAGAAAGGTCTGGTGAATAGGCTGGGTGAGAGAGAACATTGTACCCCAATGTGTTCAGTTTCTGAAGAGTCACTTTTGCAGCATGAGAACGAGCATTATCGTGGAGCAGAATTGGGCCTCTTCGATTCACCAATGACGGCTGTTGTTGGGAGAGTTTCTGATGAACTACGTTTAATTCACAACAGTGCCTTTCAGCTGTGATGGTTTTCATTTCTATGACAAGCAAAGAGCAAGTCTCCAATCAATGGTTTTGTTGTTCATTCAACTCATGAAGCACCCACTTATCAAGCTTTTTCACCTTGCCAATTGTGCCAAGATGCCGGGAAACAGTTGCAGTGCTTATGTTAAGCTCTCCAGCAATTTCTCGTACTGTTTTTCTTAAATTGGTTTCAACTTAGGCTTTCAGATGGTCGTCATCACAGCTGGAAGGACATCTGCTACGTTTCTTATCTTCAAGGCTCATCTCCTGATCAAAACTTGCAAACCATCATTGTACTGTTCACTCATTTGCTGTGGCCTAGTTTGAACTCGTGAAGCAAAATGGTATGAAAAACTTTTCTATCCATTCTTCAGTTAGAATCCTGAAACAAATATCCCTTTTATGATTTTTGAAAAGGTAGGTTTTGCATAATGTATTTCAAAGCACACACTACAAAACGATGTATAACTTATCTACTTAGACTTTCACAAGCATCAAAAAATGAATAAAAAATTAACATAATATAAAATCTGACAAAACTTTTGTAACAACCTAATACTTTATGAAACTCTATTTCATGGGTAGGAAGTTTATATATTACTTTTTATTATGGAAAAAGTAATTTTGCAACCACACATTTGTCCTTTCAAATATTTTCTGTTATATAAATAGGAAAGTTTTTGGTTGAAGTTACGAGTTGATGCACTATTTAAAGATCACGTTCATTGGGCAGCTTGTGGGATTTGTTGGTATCCTGTGCTAAAACCAATTTGGCAGTTTTGTTGCAAAAGCGAGAATTTAAAAAAAAAAAAAAAAAAAAGGGAAACTGAATAGTTATTATAGGCTCCAAAGTTGGTAGGTAAAATGGGAAATACAAGTACTGTTTGAAATACTGTATAGAGATTTTATTTTTATTTCTAGTGTTTGCCTGGAGTTTTTCGAATGTTGCTATTTGAGGCTTTTGATGACAGATTTTATTAGTTTTGATTTTGTTTTTCCAGCGGAAGATTAAATGGAGTGTCATAATTGCACTGTTTATTTTATGCATAACAAATGTGTTTAGATTTTGTTTGTTTGTTTGTTTTTTTTTAATTGATTTTGCTTAAAATGATATTAGGAAGAGAAAAAAATTTTCTCCTGCATCTCAAAGAATTTGCCGATTTAATTTGTTGTAAAAATCTGATTATATTTCTAATTTCACACACATACTAAATGTCTATCAATAAACCACACAAATGTGCTTTTGGGTGGCCCAGTGTTGAGACTAAGGGCCCAAGTTTGATCTCTTGTCAGGACCAGCTCTGTTTGGCATATTTCTGGCTTGGTTGCTGTTTGCTTTTTCAACAGCCAGCCATGTGAGTTTCCTCCCACATATTAAACTGAAGGGTTCTAGTGGGCTTTTCCTACCAAAGTTAGATGTGCGGGTATCTTGTGCAAGATGGGAAAGGCTTTCTACTGAATAACCCCAACTCAATGCTCCATTACCAGGGTTGTCATTCCCAATGGGATATGACGACAACTTTATATGCATTAATTTTGTAAATGGCTAAATTTTAAATTTCAAATGTCTTCACAATTCCTGTTTTCTCATATTTTGATTGAATGAGTGAGTGAGTTTTGGATTTACCACAAGACAATATTCTTTATACAATACTTTTTCTTATTAGAACGGAGGAATCGTGTAATTCCTTTTCATATTTTTGTCTCTGAACTGAATGTAGCTGCTGTGCCTTTTGATTTACATATTACAGTGTAGTGACAAATCTGATGCTGGCAACAAACTAAGAATGCCTTGATGACAGCACTTAGTAAGCAAAGAAAACAATCAGGTTGATGCTGCTGCCTTCTCATTGTACAAATGGCAAAAAATGTTGCCTTGGTAGTCTTCAGTGTAAGATCATTATTCATGACATAAAGTGAATTCATTTGGTCTAACAGTCATGCATTTGAAGTATAATATATTACATTAGTAATAGCTACGGTTTATTATAACATGGTGTTGCATAAAAAACGTTTATTACATTAATGTTTCCTTTTCAGGTTAGAAATATACATTGTTGTTAATTTTGCTAGTACAAATTCATTTAAATATTTATAGCTTAAGACAAAATTTGCAATCAAAACAAACTAGTTATTTAGTACTTTCATGTTAAAAGCTGTAGCAGATGTGCTATCTGGACAGATTTTTAAACTATACAAGGTCTGTTGAAAAAGTATCCGACTTTATTTTTTCCGTGGGTAGTAATGACGTTAGGGAGGCAAAAGTGTGCATAGTAGAGCCGCATGTGTGAATTTTGGTTGGCTTGCTGGATGCGTCAGTCACTGTCAGGCAGCCATCGTGTGAGGTGCTGTACTACTAACTTGTCACATTTTCATTTCACTCATGACAACGGAACGTGGAGCAACGATCTTGCATCAAGTTTTGCCAAAAGCTTGCAGATACCCAAGCGGAAACAATTCACAAAATTCAACAGGCTTTTAGTGACAATTCCATTGGTGTTACCCAAATAAAAGAAAGGTACAACAGGTTCAATGATGGCCACACATCGGTGGAGAGTGACCAGCTTGGAGTTCGTCAACAAGCCGCAATGCAGTTATCATCGAGAAAGTGCGGACCTTGATAATAGAGGATCATCGTTTGACAGTGCGGGAAATTGGTGAGGAGGTTGGGATCAGTAAAGATTCTGCACATGCAATTTTAAAGGAGGATTTGAGCTTGCGCTGTGCCCAAGCTGCTTTCTCAGGAACAACAACTACTTTGTCTTGAGGTTGCAAAGGACCTGCTGGATACTGCCAACAGAGATCCTGAGTTCCAGAATACCGTGATAACTGGAGATGAGACGCGGGTGTACGGGTACGACCCGGAAACCAAAGTTCAGTCGTCACAGTGGAAACACCCAATGTCGCCAAGGCCCAAAAAAGCTCGTCAGGTCCAGAGCAAAACCAAGGTGATGCTGACTGTTTTCTTCGACTACCGAGGCATTGTGCATCACGAATACACACCAGAAGGACAAACAGTTAGAAAGGAGTACTATCAGCAAGTCCTCCGACGTCTTCGTGATGCAGTTCAGCACAAGAGACCGGATCTTTGGGCCTTGCAAAACTGGCAGCTGCATCATGACAATACCTCAGCTCATTCGTCATAGCTGATCCAAGGTGTCTTGGCAAAGAAAAGTATTTCGCTCATTTGTCAAGCTCCAGACACAGTTCCTTCTGACTTCTGGTTGTTCCCAAAAATGAAGATGCCAATGAAAGGCTCCCACTTTGAGAGCTGAATGGACATCATGCGGAATGCAACAGCGGAGCTGAGAAGCATTCCAGACGTGCTTCAAACAGTGGAAGGATCACTGGGTTAAGTGTGTGGAGGCACAAGGGGCCTACTGCGTAAGGGATTAGAAATTTAACCCTACCAAGTACATAATTTTTTTTTTCCCAGCCTAAGGTCAGATACTTTTTTTGACAGATGTCATATTTAAAGAAAAACAACAGAATTTTCCAAAATTTTACAGAGGCAGATATTATTTAGGTTATCTGGCAAAACTTTATTGTTTTAAATTTTTCTAAATTGCTTATACAGACACAGATGAGACATGAAAATTATTTTAAATTTACACACGGGAGAAAAAAATGAACAAATGGAAAAATGAAGAAGAAAATATTATTTAGTCTTCAACAGGTTCAGCTTCATAGAAATAAACACATTGACATTTAAAGGGCAGCATATTTATGAAGTTCTTAATTATTTATCAGCTTTCCTTTCTATTAAGATGTCATCAGTATTGGCTGCTGCTTCATAGTCCAGGAGCTAGAAAATGTTTTCAGAGCTGCTGACTCACCATCTTTATCCCAGAGTTGGGTACAACTTTAGCTTAAACAGAAAGGACTCCTTACTAAAGTTGGAAATATGTGGGATTGCCATAGTGACCTTCAGAATGCCATACTTAGGCTGCAAGCAAATCGTTCATGTAGTTTGAGACCTATAAAAGCAATGGCCACCTAGTTTCATGTAAAATAAAGTAGCTATTTGCAGAATAGTAATCAGTTATTTGGATAAGTGTATGTGTTAGACCTTTTGTTTCATGATGTATTATATATTGAATATGTGGAAATTCTTCCACCTTCAGCATACAGTTAAATGATCTGTACTTACTTTTAACTTCATTGATTTATTACTATTAGATTTCTTTAATTTTCACTTAGACTCTGATACTGTCTACCTGTGCTGCCCTGTGACTGTTGGTTGCAGAATTTCAATTAAGTATTGACAAATTGGGCTGAAAAGGTTTTTCCATTTTCTGATATCCATGGTCTTTGGCCAGAATTAACTCATTGAAATCCATACCATGTCAGTGAAAGAAACAAAATCAAATTTTGTTTGAAACCAAAAAAAAAAATTTTAAAAATATTTGATGACTTGTTTATTTAACTTACTGAAATTAAAGTGTATTTTTAAAAGCTGGATGTTTCAATATTTTGTTTATTTTTGTTGTGGTTTATTTTCAGATCTGAGCTTTGAAATAAAAAAAACACCTTGTACCACAAACATTAAGTGCTCTGTTGACTGTCTTTTTTTGATTTAAAAAGAAAAAAAATTATTCTGTTTTGTATTATTCTTTGCTATACTAATTTGTAGCATTTATAAATTATCTGATATTGGAAAGTTGGGCTTTATAAGTTTCTTATCTATCTATATTAAAATGAAAGGTTGGTATTGGGTTTGTTTCTGAATTCTTTACTTGTGATTTTTTTTTTTTAAACAGAGTATGATATATGAATAATTGTAGGTACCTGCATGCTATAGATGATATGCTGTTACACTAGTGATCTAAAACTTTGATAATTCTTCCTTCTTGGTTGATTGTAGCCATGTGACATAAGCAGTAAGATTGACAAATAGTCATTGATACAATTTAACTTTAAACATTTAATTACCATTTTCTTTTTTTTTAAATGTTTTATAATTATCAGTCTAATCAGTTTGTGTTACTACAAACAGTTACATTATAAGGAATGTTAGTTACTATTATTTCAAAGGTAAATTATGTGATGGGTCAGGAACAATAATTTTAAACTTTAGGTTCTGAAAAAATAAATTAATTAAGGCTTGTTTGTTTTTTAATCTGAGGTAGTTCCTAAGGAGGGATGTGAGCTTTCTTCAAGAAAACAAACAAACAATAGCTATCCAAGTTTTCAGTTTCCAAATTCTCTCATTTATGAGTAATCATAATGGAAATATGAGGCCATGATTTGAACCATTATCAATTCATTGATTTGGGCTCAATAAATGTAAATGTGATCCTATTGCCTGAGAAAAATAGACATTTTTACAAATGTACTGACATCTATCTTATTTTGACCTTTTATATTGGTTTCACAAAATTTAATTAAGTCCAAGCTATCAAAACAATTAAAATCAGATGAAGCACTCAGACTTCAATGTCTTTCTATGCATTTTTATATCAATCCCGCAAGTACAAAATTTTCAACAACATTTTAGTGTGATGTAAGGATGAATCCCCCCCCTCTCATCTTTCATACACTTTGGTCAGAATAGTGCATCTGTGTCTCATCATCATCATAGAATAAGTTGGAAAGCAAGTGGCATGACATCTTTAATGATATTAACTGTCAGTTTATTGCCATTGGCTATCTATTGTATAATAGCTACATCTCTCCCTCTATTTGTTGAGGAACTTATTTGAAAATATCTGATTTATGTTTTTACTAGTTTATGCCAAGAGGAAGTAGAAACTGGATATATTTCTAAAACTAGATTTGATACACCTTTTAGCAAAAACCCTAATATATTAAGTTACAAAGGTTTTTTGAACATTTTATCTCCCCTTTTCTATATCTATAAATAAAAAAAAAAATTTCTTACAATAATAATCCAAGAGTAAAAAATTTATGTTGAGCAGCCTCTTGCTACGAGAAAACAACCAACCAGTTTTATAAACTAGATAATCTATGCATGAGCTAGACAGATGTAGATTCAAAATATTATAATCCATGTTCAGGGTGCTTACAACAGGTGAGTTTTTACTATTCTTAGTTATTGTATGGAAATTGCAAAAGTAGTCAATGAGTATGTAGTATACCAGCTTGCTGTGGTTGAGGGCCCAAGTTTATTCCCCAGTGGAGCCTGTTTTGGGTTTGAAAATCTACTCATATCATACTTTCTTTATCCTCTTCCATATTAGTTTGTTGGTGTGTCTCATTCAGGCATTCTGGTTTCCTTCCACTGCTAATGGTGTAAGTGTCAGGCTTCCATGAGGCCCTTGAGTAGCAGCGCTTGTTAGTACTAAGTGTGATACTATTCTTATCAGTTGTCTACTGTTGTAGAAAATGAATCAGAGAAGCAGCAGTCTAGTTTGTCTGGAAATAGTGGAGTCATGACTGAGGCAGTGAGTGTCACCTACTTTTTACAACCTCTGTATTAGCAGTGAAATTTTTTTTCTCTGGCTACAAAAGTTTTTGTAACACTGTAAAAAAAAAAAAAAAAAAAAATGAATAGTTCTACTAAAGAAAAAATGATTTTTTTTTTTTAAGTTTCCAACCATTTATTGATATGCGAGTATCTTTTCTATAATATCAAAAAGTTAAGTTTTCAGCTATACTTTAAAGGATAGTTTTAGACTAGTTTTGTTATGTTTTATCCACATAGAACTCCAATTGGGTTTTTTTTTGTACATTGTAGCATCTGTTTTGTTTGCATTCCAAAGGTTAACGAAGCTGAAAAGGAGAGGATTGAAAGTGAGCAGGAACATGAAAAGACTACAAAGGTATTCAAAGAGACTGAGGAGAAGGTGCAGCAGTTACAGAAGGAACTAAAGAGAGCAATAGCGAAATCCAAGTAAGTTCTGGTTTGTTAGATCTGATCTCACTTCAAGGCAGACCACATAAAAAAATCCTGTTGGGAATAATAAAGTAGGATTAAATACAATCATACATGACAAATTTAATTAAAATAACCACTTTCAATGGGAGAGTTTTTGTTATTTTAGTGCTAAATGCTTTGATCATCTAAGGGTATGATAAAAAGTTAGCCACATACAAATAAGATGTGTAATATTGAATACAGGGGAAAGAAATGGTAAAATAATTGGAGTTTTTTTACTTAAAGCATTATTGGGTGAATTAACTAAGAAATAAACAAAAACATATTAAAAATGTCTCTCCATTGTGAATTTTAAGTTTGTGGCAGTTCATAAGTATAGTGTGTTGTTTTGTTCATATTGTCTGTCAGGTGTGTGAATAATGCATTGAAACCAAAGAAATGAAGAACTGATGAAACTTTTGTTGCATTATGTTGTTCAAACTTGCAATATTTTTTTCCCTTAGTTTTACTAATCCCAACTTAGATCTATCAGGGTGCTTTTGAGTGGACACACAGAGAAATATAGTACTGAAGCAGTCTCTTACAAAGTGACTGATGTGTCAAAGCTTGAGGCAGATTGATTACAAATTTTGTTAAGCCCAAATATTTAGACAACAAACAAAAACAATTCTTCAAATTCTTGAGAAACTTATTATATATGGCATGTTATGTAAAATACTAATTGCATGAATTTAAACAAACTACACATATTTCACACACTCTTGTTATTAAAGTAAATATGTCTGGGTACAACAAACATTTCACTTTTCAAATGCAAAAAGTTTGGGTATGTGTATTTAAATTCTTGTACTGAGTAATGTATGCATGTGTTCAAATATATATAGATATTATCCCAACTAGAGTATGCTTGCTTTGTGTATGTATGTATGTTGAAAAATAAAAGATTTTGAATGCATTCTGGATGTATCAGGACTTTACACAGTGGTTTTTATTGATTGTGGTTAGTTGAATTTTTCTGACAATCAGCAAGTTTAGTGATGTGGAAATGTATGACAAGAGGCATGGTAGGAATTGTTAGCAAAAAAAAAAAGAAAAAATCCAAGTGTAGCTACTTTTTACAATGTGTGGTGAACGCATAACAATTAAGCAATCTCCTCACCTACATTTCATACAGCAGGCTGGAGTAAATTTATGAAAAAACTATTTTTTCTATACTGATGAATGCATTAATGAAATTTTAGTAATACATAAAGCCTAGATATGTTATTGCAGTCTTGTTTGTTTGTTTTTTTTCCCTGTCATAAATGCCTATCCTGAGGAAAACAGATGGTATTTACAGTATAGCTAAGCAGTTATTTTCTTAGTGGAACTTACTGCTGACCTCATTAATTTATCCATTCCATTCCTTTGCTTTGTTAGTCCTATCTGAATTATTTGTGATATTTTAAAATGCTCTTCATGAATTCTCTCTATAGCTTTTGTAGCAGTAGTAATTATGTCAGGCACCTGTTAGTATTGGCTTTGAATGTTTATTGACCTTTCAGATCCTGTTTGCAGAATGTTTTCTGTAACAGTCAGTCTGAAAATATTCCTACTTTATATTTTGTATGGCATGTTTTCTTACATTGCCTTACTGGGTAGAATTTAACTTTTTCACTGATGCATTACAATAACAATTGTGTCATAGTTTAAAGTAAGGCTTCTGTAGTCCTGTAGCTAAGAAAAGCACTAGGGAGAGCTTTCTGTGATTAAAATTAGGGTTGGGGGTGAGTAATAGAGAGAGAGAATAAAACTACTGATTTCACAGATATGGATATACACAGTGGGTCTGCATCAGAGGTAATACCATGTGCCAGCAGCAGTTAGATGGCGTGCATGGGTAGCATCTGATTTGATTATCATCTTCCAAGTTATGCATGCCAACAGTCAATCTACCAGCTGCTTACATTGCATTATATTAGACATTGGGACCCCACCATCTCTAGATTTTCACTTTAACCACTGGATTAAATGTACTATATACCTGAAAGTTGTTAGCATTTGGCTTTACTAAAAGGCTACATGGGATTGTCTAGAGCTGAGGGGGGGAACATACTGGATTTTTTCATGTATCATCATTGAACTTGTGTCTATAAACTTATTCACAACAAAACCAATATTTTAAAAATTTAGTAACACCAATATAAAATATAACTACATAATTAATGAGCAGTTGTTTAGTATTCTTTTAATATTCTTAAAAGAAAACAAACTAAACAAAAAAATTGTAATTTTATTTTCTTTTGCATCACTTCTAAGCATGAAACAACAAACAATGAAAATTATATTTTTGAAAGTCCGGAAGTAAACTTTAAAATATTGATAGTATGTGTACCTCTTAGGAATTGCACAAAAGAACATGACAACACAGGTTCTTTATTTCTTGATTTTAAAGTTTCTAATTAGCATTTTTTTAAATTGTGCTTTGCAGTGTCCAATACTTTAACAAACTTGAGTTTTACATTTCACTTCAGAAAGGAAACCAGATGTTGCATCAACAGGAATGAATGAATGTTAATTGGATATAAATTTTAACTGGTGCCATAGTATAAATCTGTTTCTCATTATGAGAAGTTACTTCATACTACTGCAATACACACAAAGTTATGAGTAATCATTTTTTAAAATCTATTTATTTATTTTTACTCTTGCCAAAGATTGATATTTTGATAGTTTTCATCTGAGAGGGGGATTGCAATGAATAGTTTGATACCTACCTATTGTTGTTGTATTTTTTGAGCTTTTATCCCCTCTGGATTTCTTCTGGGTACAGGCTGGGTTTGAACTAGTGAACTGCTGGCTGCGAATCAACTGCTGTTTTAAGCCCATCGACTAAGAATTGTGATATTTAAGTTTCTTTTCAGAATTAAGGATACCCACATTTTCCGATCTCCTCATTAGGTGTCATTTGTTTTTGCTTGATCTGATTTTACAAGTGTCCCAGTCATGGTTTTGGTAGTTTTTTTTTTTTTTTTTTTTTTAAATTTTCCTCCAATTTACTGTTTCCCACAGTCACAAGTAAGTGTTCTTAGCTGCCATCTGTTCTTTCTTGATAGCTAACCTAGTGAGATGTTTACTTATCATATTTTTTTTAATGTTCTTTTTTTTTAATTTACAATTTTAAGTTAAAATCCTGATTCTTTCATTAAATAAGATTTAATTTTGGCAATTCTGGAACTTTTATGACTGGCTTTGGTATTTTAGTACATTGTTCTGATGAAATGTCTAAATATGACCCTCTTTTTCTCTCCAGCTGTAAGACTCCTGGACCCAGTGTTCTTGGAGAGCATATAGATCTGTCACTAAATCCCAGATACTGTGTAGACTATGTACTACTGTCATTTGTAGGAACATGTTCTCAGGCTGTTTATATTTAATTTTCTTGCTGGTGAATCTGAACAAATTCTTTACAGGCAACCTCTGTTTGATACAACTAGTGTAGAGGTTGGCAAGATGTGGCTACCCTTAATTCAGAAAATTAATGTTTTTATACTAACTGCATAACCACGAGCATCTGCAAGGCCCCCCCAAGATCATCCTGAAAAGTTTATGGACATAGTGTATTGATAGCATTATTTTTTACTCAATTCACCATGCTCACTGGTGTCAATTTTTCCTTCCCTTCTGTAATTTATCCTTCAGATATTTTGTCATTTGCCCCTCCCCAGAAAATATCCTGCAGACATCCATATGCACAACCACACTTCTTTCAGTTATGATTAAATAATCAAGGTTTAGCTTTGATTGAAATCTGCATTAATTTATCTTAACCCTTTTTTTAAATGTCAGATTTTATGCAATTATCATATCTTTGCCAAAGAGACTAGATTTGCTCCATTTCTGTTTCTTATAGTTAGTTTTAATATCTTATTTTATTAAACCAAGTTTGTGAAAATGCTAACTCGTATTTTCCTACTTTTTCTTTGCCAATTCACAGAAGTTTTCTTTAAATGTCTAGTATTGTCATCCTTCACCAACTAGAGCTGTTGTCTGTTCTATTAAAGGTGCATGTGAACAAAGCCAGATAGATGAAGTTTTCCACAATTTTCTCTGTTCCTACTGTATTATTGAGAATACTGTTTATGACTTCTTGGTGACTTCAGAAACACACCTTGAAAACTAGCACTTTCTCCCCTGTTAAAGAAACAGTTTATTTAACCAACTAGTTTTACCTAAAAGTTGGAGGTAAATTATGGACCAAATTTGTATTTCAGTAGAATCCAGTGAGAATTCTGATTTCCATATGGCACAGAAGCTCTAGTTTGGCTGTTTTACTTATCTATATATTTGCATAAAGACAAAACTTTAAGAGTTAACAATCAAATTAAAATATTCAGTAATTGACAAAGTTCTAATTGTGGGAAAGTTAGTGAATAGAATTACACTTTTACTGTGCTAAGTCGTCTTTCCATTTGATGGGTCACATTTGTGTCCCATGCCTGATTGCTCTTCATATCTGAAGACCATAATTATGGTACAAAGATGAACTAATGGGCTTCAGACTGGTTTCCTTTTCCTACAAAGTAGTTTTTTATGAATAATTATCTTGGTGTAAGCTGAAAGATATCATGATGTTAATAAACAATAGAGATTGTAATTAACATTTCCTTGTTATCAGTGGATTTTAATTCAGTTTGAATAAGATTGATAACCACTTAGTGTCATCAGCTTTTAGATTCTCTGCCATTTGTAATCTGCTGGTGTTAATGATCCCCACATTGATAATTATTTTAAAAGGTGCCTTTTTTAATGTAGGGTATTTCTTGTGTGGAGCTTAGTTATTATTGATTGATTACTTATGAAGTAATGCACTAGCACTTACACACACTTTTTTTTTTTTAATTTCTTCAAAGTGAATAGAGAAAATTTGAAGAAACACTTTAGGAAGAAAAAAAATCCCCTATTTCCTTTGCCTTCTATTTAAAACACAAAAACGTAAACTACTGGATACAGGAGAGTAAATCAGTCTTTTTCAGAAAAGAGCAAGCATCCAAATTGCAGGATCTGTATATTTCAGTAAAATTGCAGTTTATCAAGCAGAGTTACGTTAAAGAAACAACAAAAATTTAATTGGTCATAGCTATATAACCTTTGTTTATCTATCTAAAAAAATCCACATTAAATAATTTGAAAATCAAATTTATTTTGGTTGATTGTGTGTATGTGTATATAGAGATTGGATTTGATTAATTGGACATCCTTCCTGTAATGATGATTTTGTGCAGGTGGTGCAAGGGCTACGTAATGTTAGAGGAAGTTAAAGCTGGCTGTGTGGAGTCTGGGGTTAGTCGGGGTGCGTAGTAAAGTTTGGATAGGCCACCATGGCTGTGTAAAACCTATGATTAAAGAGGGCAGAGGGAATGTGTGTGTTTTTAGTGCAGGTGTCTTATGTTTTCTTATAATATTCAGAAAAATGTTCTTGTATCCGCAATTGATGGCAATAAACTTTAGATACTAAAGAGACTGGTGGGTTCTTTTAAAAGTGGTAGTAGTAGTTTCTAAATACTTGAGAGCACACACACACACACACACGTGTAGACATCATAATATGGGAAGGTTTAAACAAGTTTTATTTTGTGTTTTAATTATTCATGTGAGTAAAGAAAGAAAAAAGATTTTCAAAATGTTACAAAAATTCACAGTAGTCAAAAAATAATTTTATTAAGTATATTCAATAGATATTAACTGGGGAATTGGGTAGTGAGGAGGTATGAATTTGAAAATAAATTTGTCTGAAAGTTAGTTGGGATTTCACATTTTCTTTTCTTCCACAGGCCTTATTTTGAAATGAAAGTGAAGTTCAACCAGTTGATGGATGTAAGTATTGTCTGGCTGGTCTCCAGTAACTTTGCTACAACAGACTAGGACAATATTTCAAAATGATTTGTGACTTCTGTTTTTTTTAAAAGTAAAAAAAAAATAATAACCTTAAACCCCTAACTATAAGCTCTAGTCTAAAAATACCACTAAATAACAGTTTGTTAAGGTAACTTAAAATTTTTTTTAGTGTATTCAAAGGTTGACATTTTCAGTTAATTCAGTACATTTTCTTACAATGCTGGAAATAACCACCAATTACATTCATCAATTAGTTATTGTTTTATATTCTTGGTAGGAAGATTTCAAAAGTCCTAGTACTACAGAACACAGTATTAATGGCTGGGTGGAATGAGTTAGGTCATTAGTAATAGATGAGAATTTTCTTGTTTGCATGAAATACTTTAAGAAAAAATTGTTCCAGTTTAAAATCCTTATACATTTTCTAGCTTAAAGAATTGTAAACCAGCCTTATTATTTTGGTCTCAGTAGCTATACATTTGTAAGCAATATTTTTAATGACAGTGGTGAATGTATTTAACACACTTGTTCATTGGATGGATAATTTAAAGCAACTTCTGACCCTTTATATAAGTAGAACTATTATATTCTTTACTTGACCAGAAATATGCAATAATTATGGTGAATGGATTTGTTTAGTTTGAAGTTTTGTCATGCGACTTGAGCATTTACTGCAATTATAATGGAACTATTTCATGTGATTCTTTACTGCTGGCCATGAAGCAGGATTTTTATTCCCACAGGTAACCCCCCTCAATATTTGCAGGACTTCAGTGCCTAATTTCCTAGGTTTTCCATTTGTTTTTGATATTTCTGTCCTCAGGTTGCCAGGCACAGACAGGGTGGGGGTGTGATTTCTAGCTTAATTGAAAATACCTCAATCATTCATTTAGGAATTAATATCCCACGAATGGATAAAAAATTATTGCATTTTTATTTAAGGGGAATTCAACTGGATATTCAGCATTTATGCCACTATTTGGTTTCATAAAACATTCTTGTATACTTACACTTCATTAAAGTTATATAAAATGAGGAATCCTAACTTTTATGCAAAAATTAATCTGGTGTACTGGAAAGTGGGGGATACAATTTGTTCAAAGGTAATTTTTAATGTCCTCTTACAATAACTAACCTTAAATAACCTTTCAGAACACTACTTGATCTTGGGTTTGTGTATTTAGACATATTAGTTATTAATACTTGTTTTTATATGCATGCAAAATATTGATTAAATAATCCAGTTTATCTGGTACATCGAAATACTTTCATTTGATAGTGTAATCACAATTTCTGCTTTTGAATGGATTTTAGTAGTGGAATTCATATATTCACATGAAATCTGTAATGTTCTTAATAAATAAACTGCTTTTATATTGAAGCTTGATAAATATGCAAATAAAGCTCCAAATGCTTTTTGGATAAACTTATAGTGCATTTCTTTTGTATAAAAGAACTTTTGTTTACTAAGGAAAACTAGAATGTGATTTTATCCCAGGAGCTACTATGTAATGTGCTTACCATTGTTTTTCTTTTCTTTGTTTTACAGGAACAAAAACAAACTGTCAGTCTGTTGGAAACTGACGTAGTTAATGCAAAAGCCACATATGCTGAGGCTTTGAGAAATCTAGAATCAATCAGTGATGAAATACATGAGAAAAGATTGGAAAAGCAGAAGAATCTCCAGCTGGGAGTGCGAAGCGCTGGTGTTGGATCAGAGACTCCATCACCACCACCTGCTCATGACAGTGGATCTGGATCTGGAGATGGTTCAGTGGTTGCACACATTAGTACATGCAGTAACAGTGCCAATTCTGTTGCACTAACATCTCGCGAACAGAGCATTGATCAAACTGCATTGGCATCTAACGTCAAGGGTAAAGCCATTTGCAAGGAGGTTAATGCTGATGATAGTGCTTTTGTTCCTCTGTCGTTGATTTACCACTCGCCAGAGCAAGCTAGACGACTGAGCTACAGAAAAGCAATAGAAACCAGCCAGAACACTTCTCCAACAGTTACCTCTGAAAGCATCAGTTCCACAGACTTTGATGAAGACTTTGATGCACCAAGTTTGGAAGAAGAGTGCATGACTTTACCCAGTTTATTCTCTTCCCGAGGTCGGGCTGCCAGCATGGAAAAGTCTTCAAAAGCCCAGGCACTGCCTGGCATGAACAGATCAGATGTTCCTAGTGTAAATTCTGTGTCAGTCAAAGATGAGCACTTAAAAACTGAACTTGCTGATGGAGAAAAATCAAAACCACTAGAAAAGAGACATGAACAAAGACCAATTTCTGAGGTGTTTGTAAGCTCTCCATCTGGGACCCGCAAAACAAAACTTCAGGGAATCATACTACGGGTTGATCCATCACTGGATCCCTATCTTCATGGCTACTTTTCCAGGAGAGTTTTCAGTGTAGATTCTCGAAACAGTATTCAGGAACAATTACCTGTGACTGAAGATTATCAGTCTACAAATTGTGCAGAAACATTACCAGTATCTCAGAAAAATAGCTCATTAGCCAGCAAGCCAACATTAAACTTCCAAAAATTAGCAAGAGGCACTGATGGCATCCAAGGCCTCAAAGTTCCATCCCCTCCAGCAGAAACAATGGAGGATAACTCTGACACAGAATCTTTGGCTAGCACTGGCCCTATGTTAGATGATGATCAGGTTGAGTTTCTCTGTCTTGACTTCTCTGACCAGATATCTGTGAATTCTGCTGATGTTCAGAAAAATCTAATTCACAAAACTGACTGGAAACATCCAAACCTGCCTCCACAACTCAGTCATCTTGAGCAGTACATGTTGTTAAACAGATCCTCTGAGCGCACAATGCAGGAAAATGGCAGCAGCAAACCAGTTGAGGCTACTGTTGTGAAGGATGAAATGATCTCATGATGTAGATGCTACAGATTCCATAGACATTTTGAAGCAATAGTAGGGCAGATTATCAATGGTCTGTGATAAAAATTAGTCCATAGTCCATGTTTCACTCACGAGAAAGGTGCTCCTAGTTTAGGCTAAAAATATATATGTATGTACCATCTTTAATGTCAGTTGGTTCATCAGTGCCCCGAAAAATAGCATGACTGTATTGTTTTAGCACTGCAACTCATTCTTCATTCTCTTTTAGTTCTTTAGCCCAATCATGCTGCTGAAAACATTTGTAGTTTTGTGATTTGGGTTTGTTGAATATTGCTACTGAGACAGCACTAAAGCCGAGATAGTGAGGTGTCATCTAATTAACCTGGTTCAAATCTATGCAGTACTTGATACTTTGAGAATGCCTAATTTTCATTATGTAGCTTTAAAAGGAAAACATTCTACTACTATCTGCTGTAGCCCAAAAATTTACTCTCTGCTTATACGTTAACAAGTCTTGTTCCCAATACCATTTGTAATGGTGCTGAATGTTCTATGAACGACATAGATAAATCTTCTGGAAATTCTACTCCCCTGCCCTTTGCAGCATATTTATAATGTTCAGATGCAGTACTTACCCTTGCATTTATTGTCCCAACTAGACTTTGCAATCCACAGATAATTCAATGGCTCATTGTAACTGCTACATGGATGTAGGAATGAAAAGCATGTTCAAGTTAGTATCTCCATTCTGAAGCTGCTTTCATAGATGGCAGTCTTTAATACAACTCAGCTCAGCTGCTGGTGTGCCATTTTTGCTTATATCTTAATGAAGACTTCTGCTGTATTTGTTTCTGTTGCCATACTTACCTATTGCTATTCTTGCAGAGTTGTCAAGAATCCAATTTCTACCTCATTGTCTCCAAAATTCATCTTAAGTTTTAAAACTTTTTCATTCCCACCACCCACAAGAGGAGTATCTAGATAAAGATGATAATACCAAATTTAAATGAGCAGGTTTGTTTAAAGTAACTGCCTTAATTTGGATCTGGGTGTTCCAGAACAGTATTGAGACAAGTATCTAGTCTTATTGCATGAATATATCATTCCTACTGTTTCTGAGGATAAATACTACTAAATGTTTGGTTTTTCCTTGTAATCTTCCAGACTGGTTCGTTATACCAAAGTTCTGCTGTTTATTGTGTATATATTTTCTTCTTTTTATAGACCCGTTTTAGGGTTGCATGTACAAATAAAGTTGTTTTGATTTATTGTAATTTGGGGGGGATTTGAAAAAAAAAAAAAAGAAAACTACAATAAATGAGAAAATTACTGAGAGTTTTAATTCTTCTCCCTCCTGTAGCAAAAAATTTCAACTTTCCCATAAAGTGGCTTATTTATTTTTTTACTTAAAATGGCCCTTAACTGCTGCAGAAAACTAACAATAATTAATGCAAGTGGCCCCTTGACGCTCATTTCCAGACTACTAAAATCAAGTGATGTTACACTGACCAAAAAAAAACTCCCCTCTAACAGCCGAGTCAGGTTAATTCTTAGGACATCGCTCACATTATAGCTGAAAGAAAATAAAAATAAATCAAGGTAATTTTACAGCATTTTAATGACAACATTTGCAACACGATAAATGTGTTAAGGCTTTTCACTCAGTTTGCCTTACTCTATTTCTAAATAGAGACTTGGGGGAAGGGGCAGGGAGGGGAAAGGAGGTAATTTTTTTTTTTTTTCATTTTTCTTTTTCTTTTTTTTTTTTTTTTAAACTCCTACATAAGAATTTGAATTTTATCAACATAATTAACAAGTTGATTTCTGTACAGTGGTGGTAATAGTTGCAGTCTTTCCATCTAAAGTTTTTTTTTTTCTCAGAAAATGGTCTTAAGAGGGACTTTCTAGCTGGACACAATGTTCATTTGTTCCTTCCCCTCCACATAACAAGAGGGGTGCTCTTCAAGTGTTAGGAAAACTGGATGATGGGATGTGGGGTGGGTTTGGCTACTATGAAACAAGTTGATATGTACAGACTGTACACAGACAATATCACAAATGAGAAATGTGTCAACAGTGAATTGGTTGTAAAAACCAACATGATCTCGAGCAAAACTAAAACTCCAAACAAGTGGTTGGTACTACTAGTGTGTAAAAAGGGTCAGTCTCTGAGGTCTGCTATTGGGCAATGGTTATCTGCAAATTATCTGTGCATGAACTATGGAAAACACCCAAGATTTTTCTCTTTCCTTAAATAAAATATTAAAATGTCCTATAAAAATATGTATTTTCTATCGTTCCGAATTCTGTCCTAATGAGTCTCCTGATACTGTAGACCTTAGTTTGTACCTAGCATTTGAGCTGCTCTGCAAAACCTTATTCGCGATTGGCGCATTCCGAAATATTGCCAGAATTGTTTTGCACTCAGAGACTTGAAGGTTGCTGGTATCTCCAACACTAGAATCGTGTGTGACGTAGTGAAGACTAGCCCCTTGAGAGGTCAGGTCCTTCAGAAGCTTTTCTACTTCTGGTTGTCGCAAATTGGGTGGTAAATCATAAACCTCTAGAACATTGCTCCCCGTCACATTACCTGCAACAAAGAAATTCTTGAGTTAAAGCCCCATCAATCTGTTAGATTAAAAATTTTTTTAAAAAAACATCCACCACAGGACTTTTACTAATTATTGCATTTAACAGCGACACTTTGCAAAAAAGAGAGGAAAATCCACAAGATATTGCAACAAATTTAGTTCACAATTTGTACAGAATTAACCAAAAGATGCCTACTATCTCTAACTTTAGGAGTAGCAAACAAAACAAAAAATGTATAGTTTCATCATATAAATTTGTGGTTCTCACTTCTGAGAAAAGATACTGATCTACTGGAATGTAATTACTAAACTGATAATTTGTATCATAGAGACAGGAACCTGCAACCAAAGGTCCCAGGGAAGACTTAAATTGATTAGCGCAATCACTACTACCTACAGCTGTCAGCAATTTACTCTCATTCACAATTCTATTATAACTGTGTTGAAATGTACAAATTAGCTGACTGTTGAAAAAAATTGGTCAGTATAGCACAATAAAGGTTATTAAAGCGGATACTATCTCAAACATCTAAAACCCAAACTTGATGGATCTAATTTAATTGAATTTGAAACATTTAAGAGAAGAGCAGGACATTTGGGTAACGGTAACAATGGTGAACACACTGCAGGTTTCTGATTTAGATTCCACCTGGCTTACAGATGATGTACAAATGGAACAACACAGAGCAACCGAGCCAGGAGTAGACTTTGTGGAAAAACCCAAGTCGTATCACAAATAGAAAATTGCAAAATTTGTTTTGTCAGTTAAGAAAAAAAATTTTTTTAAAGCCTGGCTTTTGTGGAGATAACACTGGACAACAACCAGTTTTCCACTGAGGTAAAAGTAAGTGTAGACTAATTTGAGTATGCTGTTTTCAAATCTGAAATAAGAACTAACCCAATACAGGGATTTTTAGTTACAGAAATAAATGGAAATCTATTGTTGAGCATTCTTTTTAGTACTGTGTACACACACAAAGGCTATGCAGGAGAAAGTGATGATGGTAGTGATAACACTGAGCTTTACGAATCAACCTGGAAGAGTTACATGACCTTGTCAGGAACCTGGTGCTGTCTAAGCAAAAGGCATGAAAATTTCTCATTTTCATGTATGCCTTGCTAATTTGGCAGCATTCTACCAGATGGAGAATAGTGTGCTACTGCATTGATGTGAATGGCATCATGAAACAACTGGGATATGTACACCATTCTGATGAACAGAGGTTATTCATTGACTCCAGCAAGCTCAGTCTGAAAGCCATGCTTCTCCACAATGGCATTAAGAAGCCATCTGTCTCTGGCACATGCTGTCAGTGTGAAAGAGATGTATGAGTTCATGGAATTTCTACTGATGCTGACCACAAGTGGAACATATGCGGTGACTTAAAAGTGATAAACCTATCGCTTGGTCTGCAGCTTGGGTATACTAAACACATGCTTCTTGTGCTTGTGGAATAGCTGAGATGATGCAAATCACTATAAGATCAAATGGCCATCAAGACCAAACCATACTCCAGGAAAATTCAATATGTGCCATGGTACATCCACAAAGAATATTTCTTCCACCACTGCATATAAAGCAGAGCATAATGAAAATTCGTGATTTGTTTTCTGATCCAGTCTTCCAGTTGAGGCTTAATCCACTGGAGCTGGCTGCATGGTAGGCTTTCAAAATGGTAATCCACAATTTCCTTGGGAACCACAAAGCAGACAACTATGCTGAGTTGGTTCAAGACATGATAAAAGCCTTTGAAGAAATGGGTTTCATTTTCTTCATTCACACTTGGATTTCTTCCCAGCCAACCTTGGTGCTGAGAGCAATGAGCAGGCATGGTGGGAGATTCCACCGATGGAGACCTGCTATCAAGGGAGATTCAACTCAAACATCACGGGGGATTATTGTTGGTTTCTTCAGAGACAGACTATTGCTATTCACAAGTATAAAATCAAGTACTTAAAGTATTTTTAAACAGTTAATGTATACTTCATACAATGTGTTTATGTTGTTCAATGAGTTTGAGCATATGGATAACAGTTGCTGTACAATATACAGTGTTTATATTGTAAAATGAATTTACTTTTGCAATTTGTGATGTGCTTGATTTATTAATAAACGACGACTGAAAATAACATTTTTCTGTAACTACAAATCCTGACTGCTGGGTTAATCTTAGTCCAGATTTGGAATTAACTACTCGATTCGATAAAGAACATCTACATATGCCTCTCAGTAGCAGACAAAAAGTTATTTTTTTGTTGTCCTGTGAGCAGTAATTGTTATTTTAAAAGAGTTGCTCATCTTACTTAACAGATGAAAAGGTCAAGTGTTTCGAATGCAGAGAAAGTTTTAAGTGTATTTTGAAAAATGTTTTCCTTTTCTCATGACAATGTAATGCAAGCACTTTTTACAAAAATTGCATTCCTGGGATACTATTTCGGTTAAAAATCACAGACAAACAAAAAACCACTGCTGCTTTATATTTTTAAATTTTTTTTTCCAATGTTATGAAGACCTTTGATGCTCTCCTGTTACAAGGTTTAAATGACTGTGGGACGGGCAGGCTTGTTTAAAAACAAACCAAGAGCATGATCCTTGCAAAATAATGCATGCTAGTATTGAAGATCTTCCAAAATGAACAGTGGGGCTTTTCATTGTTGCTGTATGAAAGATTACGCACTGGCCTAACATATACCCAATAACCTCTAGAAACCACCACATCCATACCAACCTCTTCTAATTTTGTTTACACTGGGTAAAGAGACTCACTAGTAGAAATCCACCCAAAGTGAACTGAACTAGCAACCAAAAAGCACTGTAAACTACTGAAGGTATCTAAAAAATGAGTTATGCATTTTCACTCCATGCTCTCTGAAAAATATTTCATGAGGAAAAGAAAAAAACAAACAGATTTTATGAGAACAATCTGTTTTATTAACTAGAAAATACACTGGTTTCCAAAAGTTAAACAACAAACAAAAATACAAAAATATTTCCGAAATGGTTCATGTTTTATCAAAGAAATAAATAATGTCTAAGAATATAAAGGGAAACAAGCAAAAAAATAAAGGGAAACAAGCAAGACAAAATCAGAAAACAAGGAGGAATTCTAACAAACAATGTGAACAAAAATGAAATAAAGGCAGCAGCTTTGCATGTTGCTTTTAATCCTATTAGTAAGAGCAGTGGGCATTAAAGTCCAGTCTTATCAGATTGGTGTGCAGTTCTTGAAGGGCACAGGGTTAACACATTTTCCTTGGACATCACAAACATTCTCAATATGATTTAGCTCAAAAGAATGTGCTGGACACATCATACAGATAATAGTTTGATGTCAAAGATAGTGGCTGATTACAAATACCCAATGTAGATGAGCATTGTTGTCCATTAAACAAAGTAGTTATCTTTAATAGCAACTGCATATGCCCAGAATCTTGTCTCTGTACCTCATTGCAGTCAAGGTATCTCTCCCTGAAACCAATGCAGGTCTATATGCTCACCCAATGAAATTCCTGCCCAAATCAGCACATACACACAATAGTAGTGATCCATTTCTGTGTTGTTTTGGTGTTCCACATTCCCTTTAGATGAGTGAATATGTGCTACATTGAAGGCTGAGTTTTGACTCATCAGGAAAGAGAACATGGCTCTAGTCGTGTGGTCTTTAAGTGACGTGTTCATAGCACCATTTTAACCACTCCTGTTTATGGCAGTGGGTCAAGGGTATGCACAGTCATCTCACCCTCTTTCATGCAGCCTCCTACAAAGTTGATTTGCTGCAGAGCAGCAGCAGCAGCAGGTTGGAGTGGTGTTGATGCCAATCCAGTTTTTTTTCACATTTCTATACCAAAGTTAATTTACATGTTTCTACTAGAACTCATTTACATACTTCTCTGATGAAAGTTGTGTTACTTGAAGACTCTGCTGAATTGGTGAATGAAACTAACCATTCTGGAAATTTGTTTGTTTCTTAACTTTTGGAAACCAGTATACTAAGATTGTGATTAATGTCAACAAAAAAACTGCTGATTAATGTCACATCCAAATGTCAGCATTTAAAATAAAACCACTTTTTTCCTGACATATGAATTCTAGAAATTTAAGTCTTATCTTGATGTAAAACCCTGATATGTATCAAAGAGAATTTCATTTAAATGAAAAAATTCTTATAAATAATCTGTAAAACTGTTTAAAATTAATTTTAATGTAGCAGTTTTACCAAAACGTTTATTATATCTTATTCAGAAGATGCCAAATAATAATAGTAGTTATGGAACAATAAGAGTCATTGGAACCAATTCTCTTCCCTGGGGACCCTTGTGTAAGCTATGGTGTTCTTCTCACAGCTGCTAAACTAAACTATCCAATACATAAATATTGTTTTGACTTTTATTAATGTAAATGTTTGATGTTTTTTTTTTTTTTTTATAGGGCAAGCAGAATAATTTTTGTTAAAATATTTAGGATCAAGGAGAAAGATTATTCACGAACATCAAAACCTATGGGACAACCAGTCTTTGTTCATTTGATACATGCATACAGTGACATCAAGATTAGATAATCATTGAATTGAAATCCTGGTGTATGGAGGAGTTTATGTACCAACATGCACACCTATGGCCAAAATCCGATTTGATACCTCGAGAATCGCCATCACCATTGCCTCCCCCCGTCTGGCTGCCGGAGCAGATGTCCTTGCTCTTCCCCGATTTTCTGCCTTTTTGCTTTCCTACACTACCCCCACTACAGCTGCCATGAGAGTTTGGGGGTCTGAAATTAAAAACAAAATATATGCACAACTCTGTCAAGTTAGTAACCTATGTGGTTATTTTCATTACAGGTTTGGCCACAAAACTATCAATTTTATAAACTACTGGGCTCATCATAAGTAGCAACAAATAGGCAAGTCAATAAAACAAACTTTGTAAACAATTCATAATTTTTTCCTCACATTTTTATGATGATGAAACTTCATCCTCTGTAGGTGTACCAAATACAACCAGAAGCAAATGAAAAAGATGTAACAGTTCACTCACTCACATATGCAAAAACAAACAAATAAATTCACAATGGATTTGTTCATAGTTGGTAGAAAAACTGTTATGTTAATAGTGATATTTTGTATTCATGCGCTTTTCTCTTCACTGGGGTCTTACACAAGCCAAGCCAAACCTTCAAGTTTTACATTAGCCACATTCAACTTAATGAAAGTAAAATTTCAAAGCGAAGAAATATTACAGCTACAATAGACTGATTTCTTCTAACCTCAGTTTTTATAGGACCGTGTTTGTTGTCACTATCAGTTTACACAGTATTACTAAATTGCAGGCAATTTTGTTGCAAAATTTTACAGTAATACTTCTACTTCTAGACCACTTTTGCTAAAGTTTGTTGAGTAATTAAATATAGTGGCAATTTTCAGATTTAACACATTTCCAGCAATTCAGTTCAGCGAGTTCTAAGAAGCTCCACTGATTAACCCTCCATATACCACGTGGGGTGAAAATCACTAGTTAGTACTTGTGTTGAACTGGTTTTATATTTAATATACTTGTAATGCAAAACAGATGGGGTTGCAGCCTTTATGGCTCAACTTGTGCAGAGTAATATACGAGGTCTGTGCAAAAAGAAACCACTTTTAAAAAAAAACTAATTTATTGTTTTACTTACAATTTAATCAGACTTGTCTCCTTCAAAATAGTTCCCTCCACTGTTGATACACCGCTCCCAACGTTTTTTCCAGTTTTGGAACACGTTTTCAGGGATAGTATGCAGTTCTCATAGCGAATTTTCTTCGATCTCTTTTATCGCCCGAAATCTGTGACCTTTCAGGGTGGGTTTCAACTTTGGGAACAAAAAAGAAAGTGCGCAGGGGCCAAATCCGGAGAGTAGGGCAGCTGGGTGACGAGTCCCATCTTGTGTTTTGCCAAAAAGTCACGGATAAGGAGAGAGGTATGAGCAGGTGTGTTGTCGTGATGCAGCATCCAGGTTTTGTTTTTCCATGCCTCAGGCCTCCTCCTTTGCACTGCCTCTCTCAACCGCCACAGGACATCCAAGTAAAACTCTTTATTGATCGTCTGACCACGTGGAACAAACTCATGATGAATGGCGCCCTTCCAATCAAAAAAGACAACCAACATCACCTGCACATTTGAGCGCCTCTGACATGCTTTTTTTGGCCACGGCAACAATGATCCAACCCACTGCGACAAATGCCTTTTTGTTTCAACATCATAGCCATACACCCACGTTTTGTCACCTGTTATACCTTTCAGAAAGCTTTCATCAACATTTGAACGATCAAAGAGCTCCTGACTGACTGTGACTCGGTTCTTATTTTGTTAATCTGTCAGCAGATGTGGCACAAATTTTGTGGCTACACAATGCATGTACAATTTTTCTTTTAAAATCATGTGGCATGAACTTTTACAGGTGCCTACTTCTTCGGAAACTTCACAGACAGTCAGGCGACAATTTCCACAGATCACAGCACACTTTCTCAATGTGATCATCTCCGTTGTCATGGAAGGTCATCCAGATTTGTGATTGTCTTTGGTGGATGTTCTTCCCGATTTGAAACGCTGGTACCACTCATGACATTGCGTACGGCTCAAACAATCCTCCCCATAGGCCTGTTGCAACATTATAAAAGTCTCCATAAAAGTGTTTCCCAATTTGAAACAGAATTTCACACGAATACGTTGCTCTTCAAGATCCTTCATTGTTCAACTTTCGACAAATCGCCAAGTGCACTAAACGTATGTTCACTCTATCGCATGTAGATCAATGACTAACTGATGTGGCGTGGTGCAGCTATTATTAGACTGAAGGTCAAGGTCAACAATACACGGCACTGCAGTCGTGAGAACACTGCATCAGCTGGTTGGCACACTGTTTTAATAGTTTGATTTCTTTTTGGACAGACCTCGTAAATTTGAAAGGTAGCAGGGTACAAATGCAGCCCAAATACCAAACAGACTGGTTGGTGTGCCACAAACTGTTTTTTTTTTTTTTTCCCCTTTCTGGTGGGCAGTACTAATTTATTCTAGTTATAATGTGGTGGTTGTAACTTTGTCTGTGAAAAGAGGGACACACACAAAAATATTGTTCAGATATGAAGTTTAAAATCTGTAACTGCTTGTTCTACAAGGTCTGTCGAAAAGGTATCCGACTTTATTTTTTCCCGTGGGTAGTAATGACGTTAGGGAGGCAAAAGTGTGCATAGTGGAGCCGCATGTGTGAATTTTGGTTGGCTTGCTGGATGCGTCAGTCGCTGTCAGGCAGCCATCGTGTGAGGTGCTGTACTACTAACTTGTCGCATTTTCATTTCACCCATGACGACGGAACGTGGAGCAACGATCTTGCATCAAGTTTTGCCAAAAGCTTGCAGATACCCAAGCGGAAACAATTCACAAAATTCAACAGGCTTTTAGTGACAATTCCATTGGTGTTACCCAAATAAAAGAATGGTACAACAGGTTCAGTGATGGCCACACATTGGTGGAGAGTGACCAGCTTGGAGTTCGTCAACAAGCCGCAATGCAGTTATCATCGAGAAAGTGCGGACCTTGATAATAGAGGATCATCATTTGACAGTGCGGGAAATTGGTGAGGAGGTTGGGATCAGTAAAGATTCTGCACATGCAATTTTAAAGGAGGATTTGAGCTTGCGCTGTGCCCAAGCTGCTTTCTCAGGAACAACAACTACTTTGTCTTGAGGTTGCGAAGGACCTGCTGGATACTGCCAACAGAGATCCTGAGTTCCAGAATACCGTGATAACTGGAGATGAGATGCGGGTGTACGGGTACGACCCGGAAACCAAAGTTCAGTCGTCACAGTAGAAATACCCAACGTCGCCAAGGCCCAAAAAAGCACGTCAGGTCCAGAGCAAAACCAAGGTGATGCTGACTGTTTTCTTCGACTACCGAGGCATTGTGCATCACGAATACACACCAGAAGGACAAACAGTTAGAAAGGAGTACTATCAGCAAGTCCTCCGACGTCTTTGTGATGCAGTTCAGCACAAGAGACCGGATCTTTGGGCCTTGCAAAACTGGCAGCTGCATCATGACAATGCCCCAGCTCATTTGTCGTAGCTGATCCAAGGTGTCTTGGCAAAGAAAAGTATTTCGCTCATTTGTCAAGCTCCAGACACAGTTCCTTCTGACTTCTGGTTGTTCCCAAAAATGAAGATGCCACTGAAAGGCTCCCACTTTGAGAGCTGAATGGACATCATGCGGAATGCAACGGCGGAGCTGAGAAGCATTCCAGACGTGCTTCAAACAGTGGAAGGATCACTGGGTTAAGTGTGTGGAGGCACAAGGGGCCTACTGCGTAAGGGATTAGAAATTTAACCCTACCAAGTATGTAATTTTTTTTCCCCAGCCTAAGGTCGGATACTTTTTCGACAGATCTAATAAATGTGATAAAAATCATAACTAATAAATTTCTAGAATTTAGGACTAGGCAAAAACAGCAACAGAAAACTGGATACAACTATCATCCACTTTAATAATGTCACACCTCCCTGTTGATAAGCAGATGTTTGGAAGATTTTCCAAAGTACTTCCAATACGGTCTTCACTAAATGAAACAGACTTTTCTGCTTTAAGTGTGAAAAGAAAATTAATGAAAGAACACACAACAAACCAGGTCAGAGCAATAGACTTCCTGGCTTCTGAAGAAATAAATTCTCATAACTGCAATATGCAGAGATGACTGATCAGGGGACAAAAATGTTCAAGCCACATGTTCTGGCCTATATACCAATGATGGTTCTTGACTGAGAAAAGGAGTTCACATACTATATTCTCCAGAATTTGAGAAACTTTTCTTAAACTGGTGAGAAAACTAGAGAGAGAAATGTTTCTATCTAGATTCCATGTGCCAGCTGCAATTTTAGATTTTAACCTTCTTTAAGAGAAAAAACATTTTTTCATCTACATTCACATGTGAAAGAACGGTTTAGTATTTCTTCTTCAAGAACTTTTTACTTATCCTTTTACAATAGAGACTGATAAATTAAGCTATTTTATTAATGTCATCATTAACATTAGTTCATGGAAAAGTTTTATATTTGACTTACATACATATTAACCTAAATTCTCTTTCATTTGCTTCTGGTACAACAAAATCCTATTGCTTAAATCATTGAGAAATCACTGATCTTGTAAATTCCTTAACATATTTAACTCATCAGGCACAAAACAGTGAATACCTTCACCTTATTTCTTATATAGGTAGTCCAAAATGTGTTACTAAGATAAAACAAACAAAGTATTGTATCTTGAATATTAAAGAAAGAAACTGAAAGTGAACAGATGTAATGCTTAAAAATGAGTAGAGGAGAAAAACATGTAAAAGGACATCAAAACAGAGCAAACATGTTAGTATTTAAAACAACGTTGTCCATTTTTAACCAGCGAGTTCACTCGTCAATCCTTGTGTTGTGGGTTTGATCCCTGGCGGAAATTGGAGGTGCTGCTGCTGCTGCTGAGGGCCAAAAGTCTGAAACAGCTGTACAGCCCTCCTCTGGACGCTGACATTCACCTCAACTCTCAACCTGGAGAGAGATGGGCTCTGCCAGGTTGTAAAATGCCCTAGACACACCTCTCCAAGTGCCCCAACGACCTATGAGTTATGGGACAAGTGAAGTAATGTAGGTCTAAGATCAACCATAGGACCAGCACAACATTCCATTTCTCTACCTTTTGTCTTAATTAAATTTTTAAAAATTCTTTCTACTTCAGAACTTTGCAAGATGATTCCCCAAACTCACTTTACTAAACCATTATATAGGGATAGATTACAGAATAACATGTATAAATTTACATTATTTCATAGCTATCGTTTTTTTCTCTAAGAATATGACTGATTAAAATTTAACAATGCTCTTAAACAATAGAAGTAGTATTCACAATTATATGATCGTATATGAGTAATGGTTAAACATTTCTGCAGTATTTATGTCAACTGTAGATCAGCACATAATCAAACTGCTAGAAAAAAACCTTTAAATAAAGTAGAGTCGGGTTTCTTTAAAATACAAACTGATGTTACATTGCAGTGTGGATGTAAAAACCACACCATACAACTCTTAGTGGATTGTGGTTACCATCAGACTCCATACATTATATAATTAATGTTACTTAGCAGTATAAAACTCTAAAATACTGATTTCATTATACATTGGCTGACCACTTTATTAGAATCTACATAACTTTTTAGACATGGGCCTGACCTGAGCCACAGATGCAAATTAGCTTGACCACGTGTGATCTCTGTAGCACTATATATGACTTGGACAAGCACATATGCAGTCAGTCTCACAGATATGGGAAAAGGTAAAGAATTAAAGCATTTGAAAAAGAGAAAGGGGCATTATGGTAGTAAAATCTGTCAAAAAAAATTAAAAATTAAAAAGTAGACCAACTAACAGAGATGTTCAATGCAGACAATTCACTCATCTCTAGCCATACCTTGCAACAAATGGACTATGGCAGGAGGCAGCCACAGGTCACAGATGCTGGACTAAGAACAAAAGGCATAAAGTGGTATGGTCTGATGAGTCAGTTTTATTTCTGCACTTTTATAAGACAGATTTGGTGAAAGCCGCACAAATTATTTGAACTCCTCGAGTGGTCCCAACTGTACAGACCTCTAGAGGTAGAATCTCAGTTTAGGGCATGGTTTGCTAGCATACTCTGGTCCCTGTTCACTTTAGAAGGCAGAATAAATGCCAAAGCTTATCCCAGCATCATTTCCAATTAAGTGCATTCAGCAATACTTCATGTGTGCCCGATGAAAATGACTACTTCCAAAAGACAACAATGCACCCATCCACTGTGCCCACATAGTATTCATAATTTTGGAGACATGACTGAGATTTCAAGCATCTTCCATGCCCAGCACAATCACTGGATTGTTATCCAATTGAGCATCTGTGGGATGAACTTGAAAGAACATTTGAGTATCACAGTCCTCTGCCTACCACACTTCATGCATTGCATACAATATTAATGATTAAATGGAGAAAAATTCCATAGGACACCTTCCAGCACCTTGTGGATTCATGCCACATTGTCTCATAGCTATTATTAGGGCAAAATATGGCGCAACCTGACATCAGGTATAGGTCCTAATAAAGTGGCCAGATAGTGTGTATTGTACTTGATATCAAATTATTTATAGAAAAATACCTGGAAAAAATTTTAGTTTCTCTGACTTGCATAATTTTATTTTTGAAATGTTTTCTTCCTAATGTATACATTAAATTTTATAAGCAAGACCAAACCTTATTTTAATAGTTTTTTTTTTTGGCAATTTTTATATGCATGTACATTTTTGGAAATAAAATTGTTAATAAGTGGGATAAAACAACAGTCTAGGATTATTAACCATAAGAATTGTATTGATCATCGTTTCTCCTCCTGTGGATACAGACATAAACCAGAATGGCTTCCTGCTTCCTTGTAAATATTAACCTAAACTCTCACAATTTTAAACAAAGAATACTAAGGCAATGCCCACATGGAGTGCTAAGTTTAATAAGCCAAAATTGAAAGTTTCAGGGATTTCACCCATTCCAACAAAAGTTACATGTAAAATTTCAGAGTTTGTAATGAGATGTAGAGTCACTAATCCTAGTCTGTGCGTGAATACAAGGTGAGAAAGTTCCCAGACTGCATTTAGTGTGGCAATACCAATAGCTATGACTATTGTATTATAGCCAAAGCAGTGCAGGCATATTTCAAGATGCCTGAAATACACAAACATAGTAAAATTAGATGCACACTTGCTAAGTCAGGAACTATCAAAACACAAAAATGTTGCAAGCAACATTTGGTGATATGCACTGGCCCAGTTCAACATTCATTAAAAATTATCCATAATTGGAATAGCCAACAATTTCACACACTGAGGATTCATTCAATCTTGTTTATGATATGATTTAAGCAAACAAGCAAATGGCTATCAGATGTTGCTAAAGAAGTTAATATTTCCTATGGCATGTGCCAGTCAATTATTATAGATTAAAAGATGTGGTACATCTCTGTCAAGTTTGTTCCCCACCTTATCGCTGATGAGCAGAAAGAGAACTGTCTCTTTGTGTCAGGATCTTAAAGAACAAGCAGCAAATGATTCAGAACAAAACAGTTGACAAAACTTTGGTTTATATTTATGATCTAGACATTAAGCACCAATTTTCCCAGTGGAAGACTCTATTGTCACTCAGACAGGAGAGATTGAAAGTGAAAGCAATGCTAATAGCATTCTTCAACACTGAATAGACCCAAAAAGGTCACAGTACTAGGCATTTATTAACTGTTTTGCGATGTCTTTGAAAAGCAATTTGCAGATGACAGTCAGAGAAGTGAAAATCAAAAACATGGATGTTGCAGTTTAAGAATGCACCAATAGACTAGTCACTCTCTCTCTCTGTCAGTTTTTGGCCAAACACTGCATTCCAATTATTGCAAATCTGCCATATTCACCAAAATTGACATGATTTTTTTTCCTTTGTTAAAATGAACCATGTCCTGAGAGATTTAATCATGTGTCCATTGTTATTGCAAATACAGAAGCAATAGCACACAAATCTCTGACAAAATACAATAGATACTTCCAGAAATTGCATAAGCAATGGTATAAGTACATATATGGAAAAGGACACCCGTGGAAAGTTAGTAGAGTCATGATATTAACATAATAAATTCAGTCTGGAAACTTTCTGATTACACTTTGTACATATATTACTGGAAGTGTTACTTGTAATAAATCCCAAATAAGCTATATTTAAAAGTTTCTTCTAATCATCTGGTAAAGAACAGCTCATGGTAGTTTGGTAAACTTATCTTGCAAGTGCTTAGGAGACAAACTAGATACCTCTGCCGCTCCTAAAATGGCTCTTGAAATGCTACATAATTCACTCTCATGCCCACAGTGATAAAGTCAAATAAAGGTGAGATGTCTATCTGCCCATGCCTCTTCTGATTCAATTCCAATAGTCTTGCTTTGACACAAGCTATTTTCCATCCTGCAGCAATGTTTACAGAAAGATTAAGATGTTTGCCATGTCCCCTTTGTTGTCTTGGATTTAAATTAAATCCTCTTTACTGCCATTTTGAAATCTCCCTTCAGTAAAATGTTTAAAAGAAAAGCCACAAAATACTAAACATCAATATACCCACAATCAAGGGCCACTGCACTGCTGATGTATACCTAATTGCGCATGAAGATACCCATGCTCCATCTAATGGGTAGTAAATGTGTTTGTTTTTTATTAAGCAAGACAATACAAAAATTCAGGCTCTAACTATGTAATGCTTATACTAGAGATGTTCAAACAAAATCTGGCTAAATACCGTTATGGTGATGCTATTTCAGCTAAGTTTCATTTGAACATCCCTAGTATAAAACACAAGAATGCAACATTAATTTATCAAATTTTATAGAAAGTAGGGTTTTACAAGTTTCTGAGTCTCTAGCAAACAGACACACACATAATAGTGCCAACCAACTCTATAGAAAGTAGTGCCTAGGTGCAGTGCAATGGAATTGTTTTATACCTGTTATAGAACCCCCTAGAATCCTTCAGTCGCTGTGGATCGTCTCCAGGATATTGAGGCTTCCTCCTGCCAAAACATGACCGTGTGTCAGTGCCCACAAAACCAATCAATCATTATGATAATCAAGAGATTATTACTTGTCCCAACAGCGCTCTTCAAAGATTGCAAGTCATCTTGTTAGACTGGTCTTAGATGTTTTACCATTGGGTTTACTGACCATTAAAATCAGTATTAAGTGGGTATGACAACAGATAGTAGAAATAACATGCAACTGTAATAGTTGAATCTCTTTCTTTTAAATTCTAATCTGAACTAGTGCTGAAAAATTGAGACTTTTTATAAATAAAGGTTTGTTTCAACCGTAAAACCAGCTGTTAAACATCCATACTACTGTTTTACCCACTTATGTCTAAAAGTAATGAAATTTTGTCTAAAACTGATGAAGACAAACAATAAAATCTGTTTATACACAAATTCCACCAGCTTTTTCCTACAGAACTGAACATTTTGACATGTTCTGAGAGCTGATTTCCCTGAAAATTTTCAAATCTAAAAGAGTTAAGATATTCTTTTTTTTTATAAAACTTTTAAAATTTCTATGAGCAATTTTCTTCTAATTCTCTATTCAATAATTGTATGCTATCTAATACAGTGAGGTTGGAACTGGTTTATGATTAACTGAATGACACTTGAAAACAGCCATACCATACATTTAATGATTGATTGTTCGATACCTGTCTGTTGGATACTGTTTGCTAATCATACAATGTATCATGTCTGTTACTTTTCTAAGATGAATTCAAAATAAGCATTTATTTTAATTTCAGAGACTTATATTTTAAAACTATCTTTTGCAATGGTTCTCTTTTATTGCTAACTAAAAAAAAATAAAAAATAAAAAAAACATTTGAGCACTGTAATCAGTAATTGTCCCAGCCGCCATTATATACAATATATCTCGGCTTAGTTTGCAAGATAACTAAACACAAAAAAAAAAAAAAAAAAAAAAACATGGAGAGGGGTGAGAAATAGAGGAATGAGTAGGGAGAGATGGGGGATTTATTCACATTTTCCCCGTCTATACAGAAAGAAAATTACCATTTATGATCTAATGTCAGGTCGGCCATAGCTGATGCTACCAATAACTTGCATCAAAAAATGGGAGGGGGATGAACTAAGCTGATTAGTGCACACAAGGGGAAGCAAGATTTATGAATCCAAACCATATACAGATAAAGTATCTTTCAACCAAAAATCTACTTTACAAAATAATCTATTTTACGAAAGATTCAAGCATTCTAAATTCACATTCTGCAATCGCCCATGCCTGACCGCGAGTTATTGCACCATCCTAAATTCCCACTGCTTTGCACAATGTTTGACTTATGATCAACATTGCGTCAAGCATCAGTCTTCAGGGAGTCCTGGTTCCTGCTGGCCATGCTCTGTACTCTTTGTTTAATATTGATTTTATTTTGCCCTCACAATGCCTTTAAACAAATGCAAAAGTGATAATACTGAATGTAATAGTGCTAAAGGGAAAAGTAAATTACTAAGTATAAAAGAGAAGGTAGAAATTCTGTAAAGATTGAACCGAGGACGGTGGGTGAATGGTGTGTGTGACCAGTATGGCTTAGGAACCATGACAGTGTATAACTTAAAGAATTGAATGAAATTCTATGCTGATAGTGAGTCACAGGAATCCATGGCTCAGAGAAAAATCTCAGAGAACTTAAATCTGCCAGCCTGTATACAAATGGTTCAGCAAATGAAGGAATTGCCATTTCTAAACTAATGTTTTTTGATAAAGCTAAGAAATTTCATGAATAATTGAAAAATCCACAGCATTGAGACTTCACTAGGGAGTGGTTTCAAATGTTTAAAAAGCAGCATGGCAGTAAATGAGAAGAAATGGGATTATCAGGCAACTGGCTAAGTTACTGTGCGCATGGTGGTGAGAGTGATGAGTCTACTTATCTTCATATGAGTTTGAGGAGTAAGTTATATGGTGATTGGAGAAGAATGACGACACATTGAAAGCTTATTTGTAGACTTAATAACACTGCAAGCATTAGAGAATAATGAGATAAGTTAGTATACAGGTATCTGCAGAAATTAATAACATAACCAAGCTGAAAACATTTGTACTCTGATTTATTACATGCTTTCCTTGGACAGATATTCACGATAGTATCAACTTTACACAATTATCCATTTTATGGAAAACTCTTTGACCCGAACTTTTTTGGTTGACAGATACTTTACTGTATAGGCAGACTACTTTTCCAAAAATGGAATTCCACTCACTCTCTTTCTCTCTCTCATATATGAGTTCAAAGTTAAAATCAATAATGTGATAATTGATGGTACAGTTTATAAGAAAACTGATCAATCCAAGATTAGTAACTTGTAACCAGTTGAAATTAGGAGAATTATATTGTGGCCAGAGTTGAACTACATGCCTCTGGATATTACAAACTGTCCGGGTTAAATGAGGTCTTGTACTTTGTGGCCAAATTGAATTTAGGTGGAAGCAACTTGATGATTGAATAAGATCACATACTTTGAGGTTAAACGTAAATAATTTTTAAAGTTCCATGAGAATTTCAGTTTTTTTTTCCCTAAATCTGAATCCCCACATTCTAGTTTAACTAAGTTCACAGTTTGGGAAACCAAATCAAAGATCTAAAGACAATATGAAAATCACTTTAAAAAAGTTTGTATTAAGAAGAAAAAAGAAAATTTGAAACTTCAAAGTGAAAAGAAAACAATCCATCGATTAGTGAGTTTGGTAATGGTTTAATTATTTGGATTATCTCTTCTGTACACGTTTTGTTATATGCAAACTTAAAGCAAGATCTTTAGCAAGCAATACAATGTGATAGTTAGGTGTGTTATAAAGAGAGGAAAAAGTAACTGTACCTTATTTGGATGAAGATATTTGACATTAGTGAAAATTAAAATTATTTTAAAATTTACACAAAACTTAACAAAAGAGAAAAAAAAAAGAAAAGATTGATAATGATGAAAGAACAGAAATTTTCAACATTTTCAATAGCTCTGTAAATCCCTTCCCATCATCATCGATGAAAAAAACGAATTGACAAAGAATTTGAAAAAGTGATGGTGAAAAAAAAAATTTTTAACAAAATAAATGAATTGAAAACAAAAGTGAGAACGAGAAAATGAAAGCAGCACAAAATGAACTGACCTTAGAATATACTGTACATAGTGTGGCCTGGAAAAAAATCAGAACACAGGTGTACTCAGGTGAAGTGTACAGAAAAACACAGGTAAAATAAAAATTATTTATTAAGAAATGGCAGCTTTCCTGTCATTCAAGGCCATCCTAACTTCATTTGAGTAAAGATTATTCAGTTAGATTTACTTCTTAGCAATCTCACCAAATGTTATTTTGTTTGTTTCCATCTATACATGATGACGGGAAAGGAATTTCTTTTTCTTTTGAGTCTCAGTAAGCATCTTCATTAACTTCTTGTATACAATACTAAAGTCACAAAGAACCCTTTAAACATGCAACATCTAAGCTATAAAATGAGACAAGGAAAACAAACTTTTTAATACCTTATTTACAGCATAAAATAACTTAGCTTATATAGAACCATTCTTTCAACTTAAAATATCCCAGTGAGATGTTATATGCTACTGATGTATGTACATTTTAATGTGTGTATATCTTAACATACATAATTTTTTTAACAGCTGATCTCTGAGTAAACCTCCCTCCAAAATCAGGTGATTTAAACCATTTTTAAAAATGATTTATTTTGCTATTTTGTTTTCCCAAGTGACACTGCACAGTAGTCCAATAAAAACACAATGAATGAAAAAAGAACCAGGCCAATTGGTCATGTGGCTGCTGAGACATAGTCAAAGTTAGGGTCCGAGTGGAGTTAGCCATCCAAAGCTGGAGGTAAAATCTACATGGTATAAACCTTAACATGACAGGCACTTAGTAGAGGGCACAAGTGTAGCAAAGTGTCTTTGATAGCATTAAACTCATAAAAGTGGCTTTTTTGCTCCTTATTACAGTAATGTGCAGATTCTACTCTGGCCCAAATCTGTGTTGCACTGATGTGGATGAGTTTTATTCCATACTGAACTTATAGAATAGATCAGGTGTATATCTTTGTAACAGAGGCCCATCAAGGGAATTTCCCTGGAGACAAATGAACAAATTTGGTCGTCTTATAGTAAAGGCTCTCCATCAGTTATGCATGGTGTCAACCATTTATCTGTATCCAAAATTTAGTTCTGTGATAATTTTACATTGTAAAATCTTTGTAGACTTGTTGCATGCCTTGTTGGTGCTGCCTGACACTGTCATATTCATGCTTAAGTATGCTCTTCCCATTTAACAAATAGATGGAATTTGTAGCACTTGATTTTAGCAACAAAAGACAGTTGTTCATACATTAGATTTCTAGCCACAATAGTATTTACTCTGTAGACATTTTGTTTGACTTGTTGTCAATCCATAGAGAAACAATTCCTAGATTTTCTCTTTGAAGGGGCCAATCCACTTAGTTCCATGTTGTTCACCATGCCTCTGCTATCATGTCCAACTAATCTTTAAGTCCACAACTGAAAGTTGACATACTGAAGATGCTTGGTACATCTAAATCTATGTAGAACATTATACCAAACTCACTCAATAACAAACATGCAACACCATCACACTTCTTGGGTTTTCCACCGCATAGATGCTTTGATTTTCAGGAAGCACTCTAGCTCATCTTTAATCTGTCCTAATTATCTGGCACTGCTTTTGTATCAGTTTGCTGTTGCTGAAACAATACAGAAAACTATATAACATGGAATTCAGTGAAAGCAATATCTAATGCCCCACCCAAACCTTGAGCTGCAAATGAGTTTTCCACCCCCTATATCCATCTACTTACTGCCAGTCATCCTCATTTTCCACTTCTAAATCATCTGATTCTCCTGCCACATTCTCATCACCTTCAACATCTTGCTCACATGGAATTGTCCTCTTCTTGCCTTGATTAAAGCATTGTTTCTTGTTACATCATCTCACCCAGTCAAATGTTAGATGCACATCTTCAAATTGTGGCTTAAGCACTAGCAACAGATTTATTTACAAAGATGTCGTCACTTGGGATATCAAATATTCCTAGCAGTATTCATGATGCCCTACAACTTGGCAAGTGGTCATTCAAGCATTCTTTGTCATCCATAAACTGAACTGTAGAGTTTGCAACCCCCCACTCTAAAGAACATACTTTACATACATTTATATATGCCTGACCAAATGTCATTGCTACTAAAAGCATCTTGCATTTCTGAGTGAATGTGAATGAAGCATCTGATCTTTATTCCTGTAGCTGAGTAGAGTCTCTATAGGCAGAAAGGAACCAACATATTCTGGTGTGTTGTTTCATTCTGACAATAGTGTGCACTTATCTTGCTTCTTGTTTTCAGTAATGTGGTCAGAGCAGATATCTGAAAATATCAACTGGTCTATCTTATCTAATTCCCCATTAATGTTATGATGCAAAACAAGTTTCATGCTAGCTCAATCTGCACTTTCTGTAATGTTGAAACGGCTGAGCATTTGATCTTGTAGTCCATCACAGCAATCATTTCCTGTGTTGCACTTTGCTGGTTATCACCAACATGTGTGTCCTGGTACACGCACTCTTTTTATTCACAATTCACAACAGCTTCCCTGGCATGTTCATCAGTTACATTCACCCAAATATTGGCAAAAAATTGTATGGCTGCTTTGCATAAAACACAAATAAATGGCATTGCTGCACACACAAGCTTGAACAACAAAAAGGCTGGAATGGGTAATGATAATATCTTTATCCACATGGCTGGCATAATGAACAAACAGAAAATTCTTCACCATGTCCATACTGTTCAACAGCTTCTCCTGCAGTACATCTACAAATTTGTCCACCTGGTGTTGCATATCATAGAATGATGAATGCTCAAATGTCCCAGCCACAATGAGAGGAATGCAATAATGATGACCATTAGCCTTTATGTATTTTGTCCCCTATGATAACATGAGAATATTTTCATGAGACTGAATAAATCAAAGAATGCATTCTACATTGATATTCTCAAATCAAGACCTGGAAATTTCAGGTTTACTGGGTAAATGTTCCTTTTGAGTGTGTTACAAAATCATCTTGCTCATCACATTAACAGTCACTATTAATATTGTAGCATCTAGTCATGTTAGCAGAGAAACTTTTGCTACCATGTGCTTGCTTTGCCATTTTATTTACTGTATTGTTGTCAAAAGACATGCATAAAATGGCCGTCAGAGCTTGATGCTCAGGTTCTCCTGCACCTTGTTCAATGTTACATGTTGGTTGCTATGTAGCACTTTGATTTACAGATGGACATTACAAACCCTAAGGAACAAACATGTCGGCTGCATAGTGCTTATTCTCTTCTGGAAGTTCCAGCGTGTGTGTATGCACTCTACCACTTTTCACCAAAACAAATCCTGAAATTTGAATATAATATGGATAACCAAAATCATGTTTTTAGTGCCACATGGGCAGAGATGCCAAATTTGTATTGCCAGTTCTCGGTGGCAATTTTTTTTTTTAATTTTAAAGAAACAGCACTTTTGCATAAGTACATTAACTGGAGACGATTATGAATGGTGGACAGATTATTATTTAAAAGTTGGCCAGGCCTGGGAGGGGTACACTTGTGGATCAGCTGCTCAAAAATAGAAAAAAAGGTGAAACAAGTTTTTAATACCTAGTTAAAATAAAGAGAAAAGGTTAAAGAAGAAACAGAGCTGAAACTCCTTGTAAACAAACCATAAGAATTGGTTTCAAGTTTTAAATTTAAATGAACACTACAAAAAATGTTAACTAACATCTTAAGTAAAAAATTGTTTGAAGTTTTTGGCCTATAATAAAACAAGGAAACTTACTGATTTTGTGTTAAAATGTTACTTTTTGGAACATCTTACAATAAAGTGATAAAGCTGTACCTGAGTTGACAGAATAATGTTTTTTTTTTAGTGATTTCTTTTTTTCCTACTTTCCCATTGTTAAAGAAATAAAAAACTGGTGATTGACTGTCCAGTTGAAATCAATCGCATTACACCGATTTAAATAAGGTCTTGTACTTTGCAGCCAAGATGAATTTGGATGGAAGCAACTTAACAACGTAACGATTGGTTAAGAAAGATTATATACTATGAAGATTTAAGAGTCATAAAAACATTTCTGACAATTTTCAATTAAAAAAATAATCCACCAGTTTGTTTTCCAGAATCTGAATCCCTAAATGTTAGTTTAAACAAATCAGCAATTTAAAAGAGTGACCACCATCAGTACAATTCTGACTAACAATAAAAATAGCGTGTAGAAGAACTTCAGTCTCAGGCAAAGTATTAATTGCAAACCCATTCATAAACAACAGCAAAAACAAGTAGTTATTTACTTGAGCCAGAGAGATAGAAATTAATTTACTCTATTCACAGAAAATATCTGACCATACCATTCACTTAATTTTCAATCTTTCAAAAAAGGAATGCACTGATCTTTGTTTTTTTTTTTAATTGCAACATACTATTTAAGCGTTAAAAGCAAAAGAATAAACAAAAACCATGTTTACTGATTAAGACACCTGCAAAGCACTGTATATACATGTCTAATCACCTAAAGTTTCAAGTTCTTGTATTGCAAGATTCAATTAAAATCCATCTTTTAACTATAGCATCTTATTTATTACCAATAATCACAGATATTTTCATAATTAATATTTATCATTAAAACATTGGCAATACTGGAACCTCAATGTTAACTTTGTCATCCAAAACATAAATTCAGATATTCAAAAAAACTATAATGGGAGCCCATAAAGGCCCCTCCTGCAGTTGGGGTTGCTCATAACTTCCAAACCTGCCAAACACATTAGTGGAATTAAGTGGGGTACAGTACACACGGGGAGAGAGGTCATAGAAAATGCCTTCGCAAAGTTTGGCACATTTTTCCTACTTACATGAGACCCTTTAGTTGTAGATAATGTTTATTTGTCCCTTAATTTTGATTAGGCTTTGCATTTTAAAAAAAAATTATTATTATTAGTTAAAAATGAACAAACAGTGAAACCAAGATTTTTTTTTTTTTTACATTTAAATGATCAATGACATTTGCTTAAAAAAAAAAACAAAACAAAAATATGTCCCTGAAAATTGCAAATGTAACTCTTTCAGTCATAGTGAAGATTTTTGAGTGTATGCCATTTCCATACAAACTTATTTTAAAGACTACTACTTCAGTTCATGGGAACACTCATGCAGTAACAATGTGTTTGTTTTAAGTGCATCTAAATGTTACTGTTGAACTACAAGATGCTCATGGGGCAGATTTGTTAATACTGTACAGTCAGAGAGGTCTAAAGTCATGACAGGGGGTGGTGATGATATGTTTCCCTGTCAACTTGATAGCTCAGGACTCTTCCATTAGCACAATCACCACCAACATTATTGAGGAAAGAACCTACCAGAATCTCTCTCATTAGGAGTCATAGGAAAACTACACAGACTCAGTGATTTAGAGGATCCAGAAAAACCATGCCATTAATTAGATAAACCACATCTAGTTCAAACCCAAGTGACCACTGACATAGAAACCATAGTGCTAACTCAAAGATCCTCCTTGGTAGAGTTAAAAGTTCTTCAGTATAAGTAGATGGTGAATACTTTAATCATAACCATGTGCATCAACAAAGTTATAAAATAAGCATCTCTACTAACTTAAGGAGTTTATTCCAGATTCATTCTACTTGAACATGTAAATTAACAGAGAAATTCAAATAAAACCTCGCTGAAAATAGAATCACCATAATCATATCTGACCAGGTTTGAGTTGAATATCCCTTATATATTGCCACTTTTCCTAAATAAAGTCAAACAACAGAAAGAAAAGAATTAGTTTAGGCATGTCCACTGCAAAATATCTACCACAACTTAATATCATTTCACACCAAAACAGTCCTCCATAGGACTATGCCCTAATAACACAGAGAAAGTCCAGGTGTAGTGTAGGTGCTTTAATTTAAAATGGGCTGAACTGCAAGAAGTATGAAAACAGTCCAAGTTTATCAACCATAGATTAGAACTGAACACTTCTTTGCTCCCACTGGGACTACTAGAAGACAGGATACAGTCCAAGTAATATTTCCAGAAAAAGATAAAACAACAAAAATTGATATTATGCCTAGAACGTTTATAAAGGCAAACCATTATGTTGCAAGACAGCTTCTTGTTAACAGAAGTGTATTTATTCATGACACATCTAAGGCAAATCTGTTAACCCATCTACAGCTGGATGCAGAGAGAGGTTTAATTATAGTACTTCATGAAATGAAAAGAACATTTGGAGTTAGGCATACTTTCAATACTTCATGAAAGATTGGTTCAGTTTGACTTGCAATTTTCAGCTGTAGTAAGCTTTAAGGGAAGGGGATAAACTAGCAAGGAAGAGCCACAAGATGAAAGCTGCTAAAATATAATGGTCACTCACCGTGTTCGTTGATGGTTAAATTGTAAAGGCTGTAGCTGTGGGCGGAATCCTGATGCACTAATAAACCGCAAGGGATCTCCTTTATAAATAGATAAATTTAGAAGAGAAGACAGAAAAAGAAGAGTTTATTAAACATTTTAAAAAGCAGTAGTATGCAGTCTGTATTCATTCCCAACCCCTACCAAATTCAGCCTTAAGATTAGTAACAGGACCTAAAATAGCAGTGTTAAAAAAAAAAATTTTTTTTTAAAAAAGACACATACAAAAGAATCCTTTTTGCTAGAAAATTTTAGGAAACAAAATATATTATACCTTTCATTTAGCTGAATTTAAACTACTTAGTCTCAAGCTTTAAAGGGACAAAATTAGAGCATAAGCAGATTATTCTAACTGCCTAATTTGTTAAACAACAATCTTTGAAACACTGAAGTTTTTCAATAAGAAATACAAGGGTATCTAGAAAACAAAGCATTCAAGTTTTATCAAACTTTCTTTTATATTAATGATTCAGAGTGGAGATAATGGCTAACATCAATATTTTTATCAGATTAAAAAGAGTCTTATTTATTTTCAAGTTCTCTGTATTAGTCTGCCTACCCAGGTTCTTTATTGGCCACTAGCTGCTGACTCTTTCAACCAATTCAAATGATTTAATGATAATAAACTCCTCATAAAGATTTAGTTACAACATGTGGATATAACCATCTGATAACAAGCTATAATTAGTTATCAGGTCTTCTGAGCTTTATTCACATTATTTACTAGAGGCCCTAAATTTTATGAACAGGGTTAAGTATGATGATACACAACATGAGTGGGGTGCGATTATTCAGTGAGGTTTGGGTATAAGTACCATTCCAAGTCTCCCCTTCATTCAGTGAAACTGCCATGGATAGATAATGCTTCTGCTTGGCCACTATGAGAACAATGAACTAAACATGCAATCAGCATAAGTGATGCAGATTGGTGATGTAACTCCACCCCACCCCCCCCACCCACACCAAGAAAAAAATTCTCTAGCATCACTGTGGTTCTCTTAAAGCAAGTATGTTGCACAGGAAAATGCTGGATAAAGAGACCTGGATGATGGTATAGAGTCCAGATATTCCTGGTATGAGGGACAGAATATCCCATAAAATAATCAACATAAAATTACAACGATATACTTAAAAGTGTGCACACTTACCTGTGTTTGCTCTAACCATAGGTGAGCCCGGGCCCGTTGCTGTGGCCACCTGACTAGCATTATTATTATACTCCTTACTACTATCAGTCCCTGAATCTTTTGGCAGTCTGAGATCATTGAAATTTTTTATAGTCATTGGCGAATGTATCGCTTGTGCAGTGCTCCCCTGGGCAGCAGACAATGTTCCTTGTGTGGGAATCTGCATATTTATTTGCATATTAGGCCGCATCACAGGAAAGGACTGGGCAGTGGGATGTACCTGAGCAGTAGAGAACTGCATAATTTGGGGATTGGGAGCACGTGGTTGGGCAGCATAAGGAGAATAGTTGTGATAAGGAACATATTGTGCTGTGGGTGCTGTGGCAGTGGGGCTTGATCCCATTGGCTGTACAATGCTGATGGGTTGTCCGACATTGATGGGAACATTCGGACTGGAAACTGGAACCTGACTAGGCGGTGTTGTTGGTCGGAAAGTTCCTCCACTACCAAAATTGTATCCTAATTGTGGGTTGGAGGGGGACACCGTGTAGTACTGGGAAGTCTGTGGAGCAAAGTTGTTTTGTCCATATGTGGGGTAACTTGATGCACAGGCTGAGAATCCAGAAAGATTGGACTCTAGCTGCCCCATGGTGGGTGCAGGGGCATAATTGGTGCTGGGGTAGCTCTCAGAACTTTGAGAGGTCACTGGCTGATAAGAGTAACTAGGCAGGCTAGCCATAAAAGCTTGGTGATACTGTCCAACACCAGCTGGTGGGCCTGCTTGGGCTGGACCTTGGTTCTCCATTGGAACTCCAGTCGGTCCTTGGTTTTGCTGTCCAGATGTAAGGATGGGAACAGGAACCATGTAGCGAAAAGGCTGCCCAGTGACCCCATGAGTAGGATAACAGGAACCCTGTAAATACAAATGGTTCAGTAAAAAAAAAAAAAAAAAAATCTACAAATATTACATTACATTTTCAAAAGAAGAAAAAAATAACTCAGCATTACAACAGTTTATAACAAAGACAGTCAACTATTATGATCTGAGATATGTATATAAAATATAAGTACAAAACTAATGAGTAATAGAGAATATATAATGAAAAGGTTTTTTAAATGATACAAATAGATTTGAAAGCCTAAATTGTGAAAGTCTACATTGACAATCAGTTAGGCCATTAAATTACAACATTTCTCTTAGGTAAAAAGCTTCTAAAGATTTTTCATTTGGATTACCCTCATAAGTAATCCTATCATTTTTATTCAGCTATAAGAATCAACCATAAACCATTTTGTTTGTTTGTTTGTGTGCATGCATGAGTGTGTTTGCATGTATGTGTTAGTTCAAAATTCTAGAGGCTTTTTATTTTTTACAATATATAGCAGTCCCTCTCTAAACAAAGTCCAAATTAATAATTAATGATGATCAGAATCCCGTATTTATTATTATATTATTAATTAGATACAATGAGAAGGAAAAAAATCCTTTGCCAGCATAATATGGAAAATGAGTTTTAGGTGTCTTCAGAATAAAGCAATAATTTTATCATATCAAACTTAGAATAAATTAAGTTGTTTTTTTGTTCATACATACCTCAATAATCCTGTTGAGAATTAGGTAGAGGCGGGATCCAAAATACAAGCCAGGCAGAAGAAAAGGAGTGGAAGGGGGGGGTGTGTGGCAATGAAGACAATGCTTAGCATGAAAGTAGCCTGATTTCTGCTGAGCTGCCTTAACAAAAGGACCTTCTTAGAACTCTTAACCAAACTGCCAAAAATACATACATGAAACATGTTAATATAGGAAAGGTGGTGGTGGTATAAAATGCTCAGAGGACGACTTTTCAAATTAGAGTACTCATCCATGGCAACAGCAAACCAGTACAGTTCAGTTTTAAGACGGGGTAGAAAGTTATCTTACAAGATGGCTAAATGCTAGATTGCTGGTTTTAAAATAAAGATGTTATAGCAAAACATGTATGCATCATTTAAAAGAAAACTCTTTTATGCTTCATTAAGTTGTTTGGTGATTTTATGCTATAATTTGCATGACCTGAGATCGATTGATCGATCGATCTGTCTGCCCGCCTGCCTGTGTACGCCTGAGAAAGAGAGAAAGGAAAATTGAAACTATTGTTACCTGTGCGTAAGCAGCTGGTGGTGGTGGTGGTGGCTGGGAGCCACTGGGCTGTTGGACCTGGGGTGGAGTGCTGTACATCATCGTGGATGGCTGACGAGCTGATCCTGGGGCTAATTCAAGTCCCTCTGATGAGTGGTTCATCTGAACATTGGCTAGCTGCTGAGACAGCTCTGCAATGCCAGTTGAATCCTATAAAAGACAAATGTTCTAGCTTAGGAATACAGGGATTTTTTTTTTCCTTTTTTAAAACTGATTATTTCAGAGTAAGATAAGAATAAAAAAGAATCAAAACTAAATGGAAATTAAACAACAAAAACAAATCAGATATCACCTGAGTTACATTATAGAAGCTTTATATAACTCCACAGAAAATTCCATCTGAATACAACATAACATATAGTTTCATACTCTTCACAAAAGTGAAATTCGTTCAGTTAGCTTTCACATCAGAAATTTGACCTCTTTCTTCCTGGAGCTTCTGACCAAGAATGTCCAAACTTTAACAGTTCTTATTTTAAATTAAACATAATTCAATGATGCTTTATAAAACAGTTAAGTTAAATATGCGATTTTGTACACACAATTTAAATTTTATGCATCTGTTAATCTAAATTTGGGGATAACAATAATATAGACTTGTAAACATGTTTCAACACACCATAAAACAAAATGGAGATTCGTAAAGAATCAATAAGTTTTTTTTCGGTTTATTCAAACATCATTTTAAAGAACTGTATTAAATGAAAATACATTCATCTATGGCTAATAAATAAAATGGCAAGCTAAAAAATCATTCTCCAAGCACAAATGTTCCTAGCTTGCTGCCACAGGTATTTTAAAAAGCATTAATTTAGTCATCAGAAATTCAATGAAAAATTTGATGGTGTAACTACATTTGCCAATTGTGTCTGTCTGTCTGAGAGAGAGGGAAAAAATCTGATTAGCTAAGCTTCAGTACTCAATGTTTACCCATAACCTGCTGCTGCGTTACAGTGTGTGCGCATATTGGTTAACTAATTTATCAAAACTTACAGTGGGATACTGTCGTGCCTCCATAACAAAGGGATGCTGGGAGAAGACTTGTGGTGGACCCGCTGGATTAAAGGACATTGAAGGAGGCAGGGACTGGTTGGGATTGTGTCTGTACACAGATCCATCTGGATTCATGTAGAGTTGACCTGAATAACAATTTTAAAATTTGTAGAAACAAGCAAAACATTCCCAGAACGAAAAAAAAAGAATTTCCTTTGCTATTTTGTGTACATCTGCTGTGTATGAAATCATCATTTCGCAATCAGTGCACCTGCTGGATAAAACAAATGTTTCCTCGGTACACAGCTGTAGAATAGCAATAATAACATAATAATGACGACAAGTTTAGTCTTAAAAAATTTTTAAAAAAAGCAAGCAAATTTTACATCAAGATTGTTCCTGTCTATACAGTATATTAATATGTGAAAGCGAAAGAAATCAAATTCTAAGCTTATTACACTATTTAATATATTTTCACTGACAATATACTTAGAAAGAAAAAAAACCTTGTTTCTTTGCCTCCTCTTTCTGAATACATTCAGCAAGTTTAATAAGAACTCTTCAGTAGAATCCACGTGGTACCCAAGTGTTTGAAAAAACGAAAAAGCAAAAAATGTGAAAAGGCTGTTGCAAGATATCTCACCAACAGTTTCTGAATCTTTTCAACAATGAGGAGGAAAAAACCTGTCTTCAGAGACCACTTAGCTGCTGAGCAGTCTTCTAAAACAGGTACTCACTGCATCTCTGCATCAATCTGATCTGACAGAATAACTTTGAAGATTTTACAAATCTAGTTTGAATCAGATCCACTTGCAAAACAGATAGAAACTGCAAGTTTTTCTATTTCCAAAACGGAAACAGATGTGTATTTCTCCAAACTACCGGAAATTTTGTCTGCCTGCGAATTGTTGTAGAAGTGAAAAATTATTTATAATGCATATAAAATATGCATCTTTCAATACCTTTAACAACATCAGAACTAAGCTTAGGTGTTTGGAACAATGACTGACTGACTGACGCTTTCAATTATGAAATCAGTGATTAGACCCTTGCTGTAACTTAATCAAATAACACTTTTTAATATTTCCACCAACATTTTATCTAAATTTGAAGTGCCAAAAGAGTTACTGGTGACCAAGATAAAATTAATATCATCACAAGCCACTGCTTAGCTGAGCAAAAATGTCCATGGGAAAACTAGGAATTAAAATGTAAACAAAATTTTTGCCAAAGAACCAGTTAACACAAAATGAGGTTTTAACTTTTTCAGAAAACTAAACTTCAATAAAGAAAGTAATTCTAGTACAAAAAAACTTGAGAGATTCAGGTTAAAGCCAAAGAAAATAAGCCATGTTTATAGAAAACTAGCATGTTATTTTTTTGTTTTGTTGTTATTTCCCACCCCTTGGAAAAAAAAAAGTATTGACCAAAATTATTGCATTACTCAAAATAATTCTAATTTTTTTAAAATCTAACTTACCAAGACCTGATTAATATGTATATATTACTAGATATGTTCAAACAAAACCCAACTGGATACCATTACAATGACATTAACTTCAATTCCTACACTAAGGATGTTTAATTTAGAGGTCATCTTTTGAAAATGCATTTTTACATTGTAACTCGATATTTTTTTTTAAATACATAAATGACACAATATTTTTGGTTTATACATATTTTAACATTTACATTGGCGCTCACTAGAGAATGCTTCTTTTAATAAACAGATGACATCTAAAGTGAAATGAAATGTGGCCATTTCCAAGAGAAAGAGGGCACTTTCTTTTTTTGCAAAGAACTACCATATTTACTAACATAACTTATGCACTTTTCTCACAGAAATTTTACTGTAAAAATCCCAGGCATGTACATTGTCCAGAATTACAAAGCCAAAAAGAAAATTCAAATAATCTGTAATATAAATATTAAACAACAAGCTCTAAAGTCCTTTTTACTTGGCAAAATGATTTTTTTTTTTTTTTGTTTTCACCAATATCTTGTGTGACATTCTGACACAAAATTTGCAATTTTCCCTACAGTTTCCAAATTCTTAGGCATGGTTTGAATACTTTCCCATTGTTTGCGCAAGAGTTACATTAACCATAATGGGTTGTTTTATCCTGAACTCAACGCTGTAAGGCAGGCGAACATCAAAGAAACATGACAAATCATGCCTGAAGCGTATCTCTTTTTTGTCACTTTGGTGAATGGCTGGCCGAAGACTAAATGGGGACAGGGGCAGAGTGCAATGATATATGAGAATCATTCGAGACCATTTGCTTATTTAAACGAACAAGCTAAAAAGAGGATACAAATGTCTGATTTCTCAACCTTTGCCAAATGGAAAAAAATCTACTTATAAAATTAAAATGGAGGTGCATAAAATATGCAAAAAAATCCATATTTTTGGCTTCTAAAATCAGGGTGCATAAATTATCCATGGCATACAATATGCCAGTAAATACAGTAAATAAATTAACTTTTGTTTTGTATCTGTATTTCCTTTTTTTTTTTGTTAAGCAAAAATATTTGGAGGGAGTTTGTTGGTAATTCTCCCAGTAAAATTTGTTTCTGGCTTATACTTTAAAAGTGGTTTCAAAGCAAAAACAGGAAGAATTTCAAATTTACGCTATCCAACTATGCAAGAATCACTTACCTATTCTTAGCCTTATATATGATATTACATGTAAAATCAGTTTTGGTCTTATTAAGTTTTTTAAGCACATCCCCCAATAAAAAACAAACAAAACTTATTAATGTTAAGAATGAAGGCTGTTTACTCATATGCTATGCAGTATTAACTAACTGCTTAAGATATGATCCCTACAGAGAAGTGCTAAGAGATTATGTAGCCTCCTATCAGCTGAGGCAATGGTTTACTATTTATGGTGAAAATGGTTGTTTTTTTGTAAAGCAGCAATAAAGACAAAAAAAAACTAACTTTTAATGAAAATCAATTTAAGCAAACAAACAAAAAAACAACATACTAATTATGTGTCTCTCCCTTGTTTCCTTTCCACCAAATCAAAGGGAAGTTTAAGTTTTAATAAATGACCCAAATGTTGTCACTAGTAACTGATACTCCATAGTAGTTATTATGGTGCCGTTAATTTATCTGAATATTATAGAAAATCCTTGGAAGTCTATGTAGCATTATTTATAGAATTATTTGTATTCTATCAGTAAACAAACTAAATCCATCAACTAAGCCAATATGTCTAGGTAATAAAGAAAACTAGCATTAATAAAAATTCAAAACGCAGTCAAACTCAGTAACCTGTTTCATGCAAAACATACTGAATTTGTACAGTAACAGTTCCAAATTAAATACCATATCTGGTTTGCTGAATGGGTACTCTCTCAAGACAGGTTCAACCATAACATTGCATTTTCAAAAATAAAAGAAGACATGTAGAGTTAGTCTATAGCTACATAATAAAAACTGAAAGAAATATAGTAAGAGGAGTAAAGGTATATATTTATTTCTTTTTCTCTCCCCACCCCCATACATATAGTATAGGAAACAAGCATCCCTAGTTATTTAGAGGCTTCCAAAAGTACTGGCAATAAAGTCCTCTGATTTTTCATACTAATCAACCTTGACAGAATCTGAAAAACAAACAAACTGTAAGATAGCTGGATACTGTCTAATTAGCATCCCTGAAATGAGCCTTAAGATCAAAGTTGTAACAAAAATTAATAATAATACTTATCTTCATGCAACTCATTCTATATATCCTAAAAAAATTAAATATGGCCAGAAATTTCAGACAATGTTTAAGACCAAAGAAAGAAATAACACCAGGGATCTCTGCAATTTGTTTTAGATACACTGTGCATGTTTACCACTGCAATCAAACACTGCAAACAGTCAACCAGAGTGGATAGTCAAAAATAAAAAGAAAAGAGAGGGGTTGGTGGAGGCGCTTTGGAAAATTTAACTACTCTCTGCCTAAACACTCACTCATTCGCTCACTCACTCACACAATAACTAAACTAGAAGGCATCTATATGTTTAATAAAAATATATCTCTCAGAGAACAATGCTTTGCTCAGATTTTAATATTAATAATAAAACTAGTCGAGATGGATAAGAGGAAGAAAATAAATAGTAGTCCCCAATAAAAGCACATGGACCGAAAAACAAACTTGCATGTACAGCACCACAATACCATGCCAGCACCCTAGTATGAAAATGGTTGGCCAAACATTAGCACTAGCAAACAGAGGCCTAAGGTCATGCACTGGAACAGCAACTGTTAAAGCAAAGCAGATGGTAGGGGGTAAGCCATGAAGGAAGAAGAAACTTCCAAAGACAAGCATCATTTTTTGTTTATAGAGCAACTACATGCTGGACATTAGAAAAGAAAAAAAATATGAAAACCGTTCCTGATGGCATTGTGGATGAGTCTGTCAAAAACATAGGAGGAATGTTAAATGAAGTGAAGTGCCCTTATGGGCAAATAGGGTGGCATGCATCATTATCTACCTGTTTGAGGATTTACGATCATGCTTCCCGGTGGAATGGATTCGAAGCCAGACACAACCAAGAAGTACTGGTGACCTTGCCCTTGGGTTGCTGATCCTGTCGAGGTAAGGACAGGGACAGCTGGTTAGAGTCACCTTATGCATCTCTTTTTTTTTTATTTTTTTTTTTTAAATTTTTACTTTTGGTAAAGACAAAAAATGATGGATATAAATAGAACAAGTTAATATGAAATGGTACATGTAAAGTTTGAGAGCAATTCATTTATGACCATGCATCCAACCTACTGATCCCCAAGTGGTCACCCTGAGTAGTTGTAGCCTTATTCCAGTATCACCTTCCTTTATTGCACACAACTCAATTAAATAGCTCAGCCCGATTCAGTTTGGTTTCCTCGTTGCTTACATAAATTACACAACAGTTAAAAGAAACATGCAGAGTTATTGTGTTTTAGAGAAAAACAAAAGCAAGAACTTTTTATTCAGCAGTTGTACCATTTAATAGTTAAATGGGACTGGACAAAACCAATTTGTGTGTGGCTTCTAGTAAACCATCAACAATCAGGTAATAGGGTATGAAGAACCAAATCTATTTGGAATTAAAACAGGCCTCTAACACTGAATAAATAAAGGGCTTAAAAAAATCATTAAAGATAAGAAAAGGATGTGAAATGCACCACCTTACCTACCTCTGCTGATGTCAGAAAAGCCAAATGTTATGCGCAATTGTTAATTAACAAAACATTGAACTTTTGTTTCATTTAATGGTAGCACGCATTTATTACTGCCAAAACAGCCCGCCATTTAATGGGTTTGAAACAGAAAGAGAACATTGGAAAAAAAAAAAATTTAAGCAGGAGATTAAGCCCAATCTCAACCTAATAGTATTTCAAAGATCGACTGAAAACCATTTGAAACTTATTAAGGTGTGTATAGGTAAGTGAAATTATGCATGTTAATTACTTAGCTACCTGGACAGACATTAACAAGAAACAGCATATTGAACGCATAGTAAAAACAGACACTGGGAAAATATTCATGAAGTGGAATTACAATTACATATGCAGTTAACTAACTAGTTTATGAAGAGTAATAGATTACTGATTATTTATTCAAACAAATCTGTACTTATTTCCAAATGAAATAGTTTATAGTACTACCCATTGTTGTGTTTCCATTTGCGGTAAATTAGATAAAGTTAGAAAACAAACAAGCTACAGCAGATCTCTTCTTATCAAAACTTCAAATACTTAAGATTACATCTTTACCACAGAAATTTGATTTTTTACTTACTCCCAATAATTTTAAGGTGTGGGAGTGACTCTTCAATGTTTTATTTAGCATTATGTATTGCAGTCACATGCAATTGGTTTAATGCAGACACGTTGTGGAAGGAAATTAACTACACACTTTTGGGACATAGGAATCCTAAATTTTTAGAGTTGCTCACTGCACATCTGCCTTTGATTTGATGAATCTGACCAAGGCATCATTTTTGCAAATGAACAATCGTCAGTACTATCAGTTTGAGAGAGATAAACAAGGCTTATTTAGCAAGTTAGTCAACTTATTCATTTCTGTGAATACTGGTGTATCTTAGGATACAATGGAAAGTTACGGTGTAGCCTTCAGTGCAAGCGATGATCAAATGTCTTCAAATGACAGTTTGCAGTATCATGCTTTTTTTCTTGACAGCATCTAGAAGCAAATTAGAATGAGCTTGGCTGAGGCAGTTTTGTGTACTGAGTGCTATGCAAATAAATTTAAGGCAATTTAAAATGCATTGGATTCTGCTTTTAATGGTAGAGTGGTGCTATCTTGCTGGTTTAAATTCCCAACTGGTTCCAGTCGTGGATTCCTAAACTCCCTGAATTTAATGAAGCGTGAATGGGCACGTGATCGCTGTGTCTAATGGTAAGACTACACCATCAATGAGCACAATTATAAAAGGAAACTAAGAGGTAATCCACATGGCTCCAAGACCAGTGTTGAGATCAGTAGAATCTCAGTACCACTACTAACTGAGAGGAAGGTTCAAATATCTTAAAAAGGAGCTATTCAATTGGGCAGGTGCCCTGGTGGAACAGTGAGCTGAAGTGTTGGTCTAGAGACACAATCCAGATCTAAAAACAGAAAGACCTATAGCAAATTAGCATAAATGAAAACCAAGAGAGTCCTTCTCAGAACTACATCCTGATGATAGCAACAGGTAAAAATGTGTGTTCTCCTAATTAGTTATACTAAGAGGATGGTGGAAAATGCCAAAACTAATGGTCTAGTCTCTAGAGTTTAAAACATACTTTAAAAAATACATGTACGCTAGAACCATATTTGTGGAAAATGAGTAAATGATGTCAGTTTTATAGTTTTAAATTTAATATAAAAAACTGTTAACTACCAATGACACTGTATTGCATACATGATGCCAAATTTTAATATACCACATAAAAAGGTATACAATGAGGCCTGAAGGCATGAGTGTGTAGAAACCTCTAGGACATGTGATGTCTCCACAATAATGGGGACCAACAGAAAGCTCCTGCTGAGAGAGAAAATTATCCAAATAAAAAAATAAACAATTTATGCAAAGATATTCCTAATTATGATAGAAATATCAAAGTAAAGCAGTTAGTTATCACAGAATCCATAGTGCTATTGCAAAAATCCCATTAATTTTATAAAAATGATCTGAAAACATCTCCAAGTAATTTAGTTAAATTTGATAAAATACCTTACAATTCTTAAATGTTCAAAACTATTTGTAACTTTTAAAAGTAATTGTTATTGTGTTGAGTGTGTGATGGAGAGAAGTGGCATCAGAGGATCATATGATGATCACGTGGCAAGGTAGAGCATGCGCAGAAGGGCAAAAGTTAAAAGGTGACGCGAGATGTTAGGCAGCGGCATGGTGTGAAGTACAGCGAGAGTCTGGGGTGAATTTACGAGGTTAGAGAGATTAACAGTAATGATTATTGAATGAGTTCCTCCATTGACACATTTAATCAAACTTTTCTAATCAGTAGAAAGCAAAGGAAAAAAAATGCAATTTAGTTTTTCTTAAAATTTCTCTACATCGGGTGCAGATAAAAAAAACTCACTATTTAAATTTTTGAAGACTCTGATGTTTATAGCATTTAAAACTATGCAACCTTACCACAAAGCCTTGATATAAGAATTCATAAGCATCTTGTATAAAACAAACAGGTTTACAAAAGATATTGGTCATAACTTGGCAGCCACTAACAAACTTTGTCAAAGGAAAGAAAAATAATAGTGACAACTGATGGCGTTATGGAGAAATGACTGAAGATAACTGATGGCAATGAACATCCATGAAAGCTCTTCCAGAAACATGTCATAACAACAGTCATAGTGCATGTATATTTTAAGGTTGGTTTCTTTTAAATATTTTTCAGATGCAGAAAGCTCACCTGGAATGACTGCAGGCAGTGCTCCACAAGTAAAAAAAAACAAACCCTTCATGTTTGTCCAATTATGCTTAAGAGTGAACAGTTTGTAGTGAAGTCAGTACAGTAGCCCACAGTCCCCCCCATAACTAAGTCCAGGGGCAGATTTTAGTTGCAGATACTTGGGAAACAAAGCAAACATTAATATCAAAGCACTCAAAGAGTACAAGACTTTTTGTTTTTTTCACTTTCATTTATTATAAAACAAAAAAACATTTTGATCGAGATGCATAAAATTATGGTTTAAAAAAAATTAAGTAATCAGAATATTATTTTGTGAGAGAGAGAGAGAGATGTGGTTGTATTCCAATAACTAATAAAATCTCCCAGCGTGGAAAAAATGCATGAGTATTATTTTTCTTATTTTTCATGTAAAGTTCTGCATGTATTTGCAACAATCAGGGGGGTGTGTATCTGGTATCAGATGCTAAAGCTGATGAAATGTCTGAGACATATCAGTAAATCAAAGACAAAGCAGCCAAGGTTTCCTTTGAAATGTTCAGTTTGTTTCTACAATTACAAGGGGAGATACTGAAAGAAAACTATGCATGTTTGTGATGTGTGCACTCCAACCTTAATTATCAGGATGGTCAGAGTCTGCAATCATTTAACCTGTTCACTGATTCTCCAGATAAAAGATTTAAGGGTTAACCTGACAAACAAGAGCATGCATTTCACTATGAAAATTAATAAGCTCGCTTTGTCGAAGGTTTTTAAACAATTTACGGAAAATAATGAATGCTTAACGGAAAGAAAGAAAGAAAGAAAGAAAGAAAGAAAGAACCTGTGTCAATAAATTAAAAGGACAAAATTGCCAGAAAATAATATTCAGTTACAGCAATTAGAGAATGCTTGGTAACTTTTTTTGTGAAATGATTACTCGGGCTGTCCAGGGTAACTGATGATGCTATGAAGCAAGCAAGATCACAGGAAAAGCTGATATTTGTTGTGACTATTAAAGAAACCTTAGTTACGAATGTCTTCAACTGTTATAATTTGCTGCTTTTCTTCAGAGGTGCTATTTTGAATCATGGAGATGCTGCAATTTTTGTGGCAAGCAATTGAAGAATGAGAATAACACCGGACAACAAAATGAAACTTTTTGTCTGCCACCGAGCAAAATGTGGGTGATCTTAGCTAAACTTTGGGTGCTGGTTTCAAATCTGAAGTCAGAATTTGGCCAGGACGTCAGGTTTTTGAGATATGCATAAGGAGGAATTTCACTGCTAGCGCTATATTATGACTTACATTATATGAACTATATAAAGCTTGAACAACAATGTTTGGTATTCAAATGTTTAATGTGAAACATATTTGCCATGATCAGACTGATAAAAGCAGTATGGAAGATATGGAACGCATTTAACTTACAGAGTAGGTACATTCCAAATGTTCAGAAATGTTTCAGACACTTGTTCTTGCGCTTATGTGAGGTATCAGTCTCCCTTTTGAGGAACCAACAGTAATCACCCATCATGTTGGGATTGAATTTGCCCTGATATCTACTTTGCATCACCTTTATGTCTTGGTGGAACCTTTCACCATGCTCATCCCTGACAACCCCTAGATTGGTTGGAAAAAATCAAGATGCGAATGCAGAAAATGCATCTTTAGAAACGTCCTGACTCCCATTTACTGATACGCCATTAGCATGTTTTCCACATACTCAACATTGTGCTCAGCTCTGCCAAGAATTTTCTGTACAACTAAAATAAATGCTTCCCATGCTGCAGACTCCAGTGGGTTCAGCTTATTTTTTGAACCCGTCATCACGCATGAGTTCTTGAATGTCGAGCTCTTAATTCCTTCTTTGAGTTTAGCTTCACTTTTGTCAGCACCAAACTTCTCTCTTAGGTACTTGAAGCCATCACCGTCTTTATCCATGGCTTTGACAAAGTTTTTTATAAGGCCAAGTTTGATATGAAGTGGAGGAAGGTAGACATTCTGATAGTTTACCAATGGCATATGTTGCACATTGCACCCGCCAACTATAGGTTCCTGTTGCTTAGACCAGTCTTTTCGAGTGTAATGGTTGGCATCATCACAGCTGTTCCAAAGACACAAGAAACACGTGTATTTTGTGTACCATAGCTGCAATCCGTGGAGGAGAGAAATAACTTTGAGATCACCACAAATTTACCATTTATGATCCGAATAACTCGTCACTTTCAAAAGGAGTCCCATCGACTCGTATGTCTCTTTCAAGCCAACTGCATGAGCTATAGGAACCGAAGGTTTTTGGTTACCATGATGTGACAGCACAGCTTTAAGGCTTAGTTTGCTACAGTCTATGAATAACCTTCATTCATCAGTCACATGTCATAACTAAAAAAACGTGATGTCCTAGAGCATTCAGATTTGAAATCAGTGTGCAAAATACTACAAAGCAAGCATGATAGTGTTCCGGTGGCAAATCATTGTTGACCAGGGTAATCAGTGGGTGATTCTTCCAAACTATTTTTTTTTTTTTTTTAATTTTGCTCAGAATAAGCTTTTGTGATGAAAACATTATGGTTGGCATGAATAAATTGCATATTCAGCTATTTTTGGCTAAATAACTGAGGTCAAGAGTGGATGTTAATAAATATCTGTGATTACATAAGGAATGTTAGTAAATAAAAACTTTGGCTAAAGAACCGAAAAACTTTCATTTATATCAGAAAAAAATTATCAGTGTAACTAAATGTCATGGTTTCTTAAACTAACTGTATTAACTAACTTTCTGCTAAGAATCTCAGAATTCATGAATTTTGCAAAGATCAATCAAATTATTCAAATATATACAAAAATAAGTGTATTTTTCTTTGTGCTAATTTCAAGCTTTTTAAGAACTTCTGTTTTAAAATGTGTCAGAAAAGAAGTCTGTCTGGTTTTATTGAGAATGGAAAGAAATGAGGAACAGTGAGAAGAATATACCTGCACTAGTTTGAAGAGGAGTCTGTAAAGCCAAGGAGCTGCTTCCAGAATGGGGACTGACATCTGACAGACTTCGTGGAGGGGTGCAAGGAATAACTGGTGGGCACAGCATTGGACTTCCAAGGGTGCTTGATGTTCCACTGCTAATGGAATCTGGAACACAGTTCACAGATATCTACATTACCAGCAAATCTAATGTTAAATGCCTTCATGGCCTCGCATAGCCAGTATGAAGTAGCCAACTTTATCAAGTGAAGAAAATCACATTTGTTCAATTAGAATTTTCAACATTTTAAAGTCATTTGCAGAATTTTTTATTATTACTTTTTAAAAACTTTTTAATAAGCCACACAAAATGTCCCTAATTAACAAACATTTTTGTCCTATTTTCATGCACAAAACTCCTTGAAATTGCTGACATTTCAACATAGAAGTGATTTAGAGAATGTGATCGTTAATAATATGGTCTTTTAGGGTTTAGTTGGCCTTATTTAGTTTGTTTTTTTAGACAATCAAGCACAAATTCTGTAATTTGGAATTAGAACAATAAAGCATGAGGTGATTTGTAATAGCACTATTCTGAATGTGCTATACCAGGATAGATGTTCATGCCATTGAAACAAAAATTCATCTAAATCTCTTCCAGAGAGAATATCAAGAAAATGTCTGTTTGACAGACTGCAAAAGTGTAAATGAATATTGAAAACCAAAGCTAATACATTAACAAAATATTCTGCATCCTTTTTTTTTGTTTTTGCTTGCTTGCTTTAATCTTCCATCAGTATGTGCCAAGCAAGACAAGATCAAAATACTTGTACATGGCTAATGACATAAAGCTGCATCTCTTCACGTTTCATAGTCTTGAACATTCAAGCCAAGCCTAGTGGAGTCGCATATACAGATAAATCAGCTCAAACCATCAGTTCATTTTCTCAAGTGAGAAAATCATCAGGTGACATGATGGCAAACTTTTTTTTTTTTTTTACTGCTATGATATTTCAGTTTTCAAAATGCAATTTGGTAAGTAAAGTATTAAATCAAGACTATAGAAATGCTCACTTGTTCTTTACTCGTATAACAAAACATGTTACTTAGTTGATTATCTATTAGATTTTTTTCTAAAAAGTGCTGTTATAATTATTTCTCAAATCATGTCAATAAACAAGAAAACATAATAATGCTATTTCTGGATACTGACCTGAAATGAAGGGCACTAGAGTGAAAGCAGAAAGAAATATAAAGTGATAATTTCATTATGGATGCTCACTGAATGGATTCTACCAACAAAAAAAAAAAACAAACACACAGGCTACGAGTAATGATCTACTGTTGCCATTTGTCTATCTACTAAAACAATGGTTTGTTGTCAGATACTCTTGTATAATTTGTTAGACTTCATTGCACATGATCTGGCCAACAACACAAGAGGGTGACAAAGGACTAATTGGTCAATAGAGACACAAAGGAGACAATCTAATAAAAGCACCATGATCTGACCAACAACACAAATAGGGATTGGGGATAGTTACATAGAAGCAAATGAACAATGAGCTAGAAGCAGAGTCTCAGCTGACCATAACACATATAGGGAAAACCACACTTGGCACTGAAGCATCAAATGCAAATATTTTAGAATCTGTTTTCATAAAATTTCAATTAGCAGTACATCAATTCTCTTTGGAGCAAATAAATTTGTGACAAATGAATATCATAAATGCAGTCATTTTTCCTATGGCAAACCAATACAAAACAGACATGTAATACAATATTTTAAATGAAAAAAAAATATGCCACTTCCCAAAAAATTAACTATTTTACATAGACTCTTTAATGTCCTCTCTGTCAAGTTTTAAACAGTTGGTTAAGATATCTTTAGAAATTGTGCACTTAATGTTGTTTATGTAAAATGGTAACCATTATATGTAAGTTGTTATTGCGATTTAATGGGTGTTTAACAAAATCCGATTCTCAGAATTGAAAATATCCACCCAACATTTTCCAAAGCCATAAATTTTTATGAAAAGCAAGGTGCACTCAGCAGCATTTCCTGCAAGAAATTATAAACTAAAAACAAGTTTCATGCATTATTTTTTTTTACATACAACTAAATATACTCACCTTGAAGTTGTTGTTGTTGGTTTTCTCTCTCTCTTTTTTTTTTTTAAAGTAGCCAGGTCTTTAAATTTCTCCCCCCACTAAAGAAAATTGTCAATTTTCATAAATCAGACCCATTTCCATTTTATATTTAACTGTACTTTTTAGTGCTACTGTACCTTTCAATTCAAAACACTGGCATTTTGAGACTGGAGATATGATTAATAAAACATAAACACATGCCTCCTGCACTGCCACTGTGTTGTGCCAGAGCGGATGATCAACAGCACTGACAATGTATATGAATAGGGCATTTACAGGCTCTGATGTCATACTGAATTTTGGCAATTTTAAGCACAGAATTTTGTTTGTTCTTATTCTTTTTCCCAGAAGCAGATGTCAAGATGGAAATCTGCCTGTCTAAGCCCCCCCCCAAGTTAACACCAATGTCTGCAGTTGATGTTTTTTTTAGTCTTTAACTTTACCATTAAAACCAAAAAATAAACAAATGTGATGTTTTAAAACTGTATGGACTTGAGAGTTCCAGTCAAGAGAGAATAGCAGATGGAAATGTGTAGAAATGTTATACACTGGAAACCTTCAATGGCATAATATCTCAGTGGTAAAAAAAAACTACCCTTTGAAAAGCTGCATAAATTTGTTCTACCAACATGGGGCAGCAGTTGAGTGCTACTACATGAAGGTGATCAGAAAGTAGAGGGTTAATTCAGGCATTTATCATCACTAAACTAATTAACAAACCAACATTTTGGCAATTTTCTGCTGCTGCTATCAAAGGGGTTTAAACCTGAAGATCCCAGTGGGCAATATTGTTATTTATTTAGCTGTTTTAGCTTATTGCTTCTTTGCAAAACACCCTCTCTAGTATAAGCATCTCCTAAATCAAACATTATTAAAAATATACAGTACATTGGTGATACAAAATCATTGAGTGAGTCAGTTCAGAGAATAATCAAGGTGCTATTTCACCAATAATTACTTACTTACTTTTCTATAAACACTTGTTGAAATACAATAACTATGAAGAATATTATAGAAAACATTTAAGTTCTGGTAGCCAGAAATAAATCCATGGTCTTAAGTTCACTTATAACTATAAAATGAACATACCAAGATTAATAAATTTTTCAATCCAAATTAGCATAGATTGTTTTTATTATTATTATTAAATTATATTTGTAGGTTGTGTATAAATTTTAATTAGTTATTCTCTCAGGGTCTTTCGAGGATGTTTTAATTTTCAAGGACCACAAAATTAGCAGACATATAATAATTATTTGAAAAAAACTAACCTAACTTTTATATCCATACTGGATCATAAACATAATTAGTGCGCTGTAATTAAACGCATTAGAAAGCCCAGTTCCTTCCAGTAAATGAATAAAAAATTAGCAGGGATTTCCTTAAATGTACAGCTGTTACATACTGGGCATACTGACACAAATGTATCAATAAGTACATTGTTTCACTAAAATATTTAATAATCAGACTATAAAAATACTATTAGTCTTCCATACATTTCATCCTATAAATTCTCTGACCCTGTAAAACTTTGGTTGGCTCTTCTGCTTTTGATTAAAGGCACATCCACCTGGTATTATTAAATTCTGATTTTCTTGAACTAGTCTACTATGTTTGTTTTTTCACTCACATCTAAAAATAAATAGTTCTAGTAGGGATTTCTGATAGGTCAGTTTGAACCCTGAGTGCACCAGGTATTTCCTTGCTGGTTATAGCTTTGGAGTCATTCATCTATCTCCTACACCTGGCTAGTGTTCCAAATGCAGCAGAGGGCACAACAACAATGCTTCATTCTGATAACTCCACTAGCATAGAAAGAATAACTGTGAAAATAATTAACCTTCAGAAAGTAGACCATGCCCCATAAATATCTGGTATGGAGGCAAAGGCATAGGTAAGCACTACATTTATATTTAATTGCAAATGTTTTATTTAATTCCAGATTTATCATCATATTTTTGTCAAAAATGTTCACTAAATGGGGGAAAACCATTACTCTTTATGAGTTTACATTTCAATAATTGGCAAGATAAGGATCACCCAATGTCATACATGCAAAAGATACCCAGTAAATAACTAGACTTTGAATTCTACCATCTCATTCTGTTTTTTGTTGATGCTGAAGCACACAAGTACCAGCATTGCACATAGTCAGTAAATTCAAAACTTATTAGATATCAGAGATTACTTGGCTGTTAACGAAACTATGAAGAGTGCTGCTCAAAAAATTTACAATGTATGTAGTTCTACTATGCAGTATAATAGGAAAATAGTTCAGAAGAAAGTTGTCTAATGTTGGAAAGTTGATTAGAAACCAAAGCACAGCAAAATGCTCACCAGTTTTTGACAAACTTCCGCCTCTGAATACTCCAGCTTTTGCGGAATGGGTGTTAGGGAATCCACCAAAACTGCCAGCTTTAGTCACAGGTACCCTTGACTTCACAGAGCTGTCTGTCCCATAACCACTAGAGTCTGTGCTGCTCCAAGGTCGAGATCCTAGGTCTTCCTTGCTATTCACTAAGCTACCTGGTCGAGATGGTTTTTTTCTGGAAAAACCAAACAAACAACTACAAATTCACGCATCTCACAGAATTACCTCTGCAAACCTAATCAAATGTTTTAAACAAAATCAATCTAAAATTAATACAGAAGTGAACAGTGCAGGCTTCTGGTATGCATACACATATTTTTATTCTCTTTTTAAATTTAATGTTATTTCAAATTTAGATATCTACCGAATTTTGAGGTTTAATAGCATAATACAGAGGCAATATGTATTCGTTTAGCCCTCAAAATATTGGTCATCTCATCAATATTTCCATATGTACAGTAGCATTCAAAATTATGAATCATCTATATGAAATTACTATTGTCTATCCTTTCAACACTTCATTGTTAACACAATATTCCAGCAAAAACAAAAACAAATTTTGTATTAGAACATATAAACCATTAATTATGATGTTTAGCCACCTTTCATGTAACTAACTGTTGCACATATTTTGGGTGCCCTCTTCAAAATATTTCCCTCAAAGTAACCTTATTTCTTTTGCTAGTTCCACAGCTGACTGACATTTAAAAGTTAAGGGAAAAAGGTCAAACAATCCAAACAGAAAAGTTCAATGGGGCTCAGATTAGGAGACTGAAAGAGCCAAGTTGTTCTAATTCTTTTTTAGCAAGATATTGTATTTATGCTTTGGATCATTATCTTGAAATAGTAGAATTCCACCACCCACCAAACAATGACCTGATGGAATTACATGTTGTAGTAGAATGATCTTTCTCTTTTAGAATCCCATCAGTTTTTAACAAGTTACCAGCCAAATAAGCAGAAAAACCACCCTATGCTTTCACTTTTCTACCACCATGCTTAATCTTAAGGCAAACACAACTCTCTTTATACTTTTTCCCCACCCACCATATAGAACAAAGCGTTTCAAACGTGCTCTCACCCAACTACAATAAATTTCTCCAAGGGGCAGTTCTGATGTTGCTCAGCCCAGTCAAATCACTTTTTCTATGTTACCACATCTAAGCAAGAACTTCGTAGCTGCTTTTAGTCGACCAATCAATTCAATTTCTTAACAGTTGTTTGGTAGTTCGGGTTGAGATGCTGACTATTGCAGAGGAATTATTGTCAGCAGTTAACTGGCTACCTGCCTGTCAAGAAAGAGTCTCAAGACTTTTGAAGTAGCAACTTATCTTAGCATTCTGAATTCTTCCTTCCTCAGCTTTAATTACATGACCAGTTGACTTCATTATAACCATCCTGTGTAATTCCTCCTCAGTTTTACATCGGAATTAACCAACTTTATCAAGGGACAATTCAATAATAGACAGCCTTGCTTTATATATAATTTCAGATGCCATTTTCATTTTCAAAACCATGGCAGTCAACAATAATGAGGTCCATTAACATTTATACAAAGCACAGTATGAACTGAAAACTATTAGATTTATTAGTAGGAAATTATACTGGATGAACATGATAAAATCATGCTTTTGGTATAAACTAAATTTAACATTGATGGATATAACTAGCTGGGTCCATAATTATTCAAAAAAAGATGGGGATAAATAATAGCATCCCAATGATTTATACTTTTAATAAACAGTTGAGAGAAAAAGTGCGTGTGTGTGTGTGTGTGCATATTTTCAATCAATGAGAGAGAAAAAAATAATCATCAAGAGCCATTACTTCATTGAATCATCTTTTAGCTTCATGTTGCAGCCAAACATTTAAATAGTATTTCTGTTTATTTCAAAACAAAATTACACCAACTTTCCATTGTTGTAACTATTTCTGTAGCACCAATTATCAGCAATCACTCCAAACAGTGAAAAAAAAAAAAAAAAAATAATAATAATAATAATTTTCAACAATATTCATATAAAGCCAAGTTTTTTGTTAAGATTTTCTTAGCTGCTTCATTTCTACGGGCATGGACTCCCTGCTGTCTTCGAAGTTCCTGGAGACTTTCTTGCCAAGTTTTATAAGAACCGCAGTTGTAGTATCATGCACACACAGTGGAGTCGGATACACAAAGTCAGAATTTGCTTCATCATAGTGTAACATAAAAATAAGAAGAGTTTGCAGACTTCCAACAGCAAAGACAAATTTTACAATATATTCTGTTTGTCTAAAAGTATCAGGTTGGTTTTTTTTTTTTTTTTTTTTGCACTTTCCTCAAAACTGATAATTTGTGAGTACCACAGGTTACATGATAATTACCAGTATTCCCCCAATAATGGCTGACAAAGAATAAAGATTATTCAGGATTAATACAAATTAATGAATAAACCAAAAAAAAATTTTAAATTTTAAAAATCAACTGAAATGCCTACTTCAATTATTATTTAGTCAGGTTAATCTTGCATTAATAAATGGTGACTCCCTGATCTGCATAAATTCCCCTATTTCATTTGATTTCACTTCTGCCAAAGAGATGAGACTGTTCTAGCCAAAGTCCTTATAGTTATACCATATACATAGTCTTCAAAAGCAATTTTCATTGACACTGTGCTGATCAATATGCAGTCTTCCAAAATGATCTGATAAGATGATTTTCAAACATTTCACGTTTCATCCAAATTCAGCATGCTCCTTAAAAAAAGATGGCTGTAAGGGTGCACAGAATTAAACTGCAATGGTAAAGGTAGAATGCTATAACAGTAGTAAGCCCTTGGGGTAAGAATAATTGCTGGGTTTGTGTGTAGTAAAGAGCTAAGTTCATTTAAAATATAATGAAACACTTACAAAATATTTTGTCGTACATCTTCCTGAGAAATCTGGCCTGGCTGGAATAAAGAAGAAACCAAATTACAGGTGAAGCATCATTCTGCTCTTAACCAAGCGCCACCAATGTAATTCATTTTTATGAAAATCAGCTCTAATAACAAAGAGCTGTCTGAGATTACTTTTTTCTCTTTTTGAATAAATACAAAGATGATATTTGTTGAATAGATGAAGAATATGAAGGACAAAAGCACTGAGCAGACAGTTAACTGTCTTCAAAATATTTTTTTAAAAAAGTTTCTAGATTTTAAAAAAGAGAAAAAAAGAAAAATATAAGTGAAAAAAGTGATCACAAAAACCTCTGGAATTTGGCATCATATAATTAATTCCAGTTATGAAGAAACTCTGATGCAACCAGAAGATACAGAAAACAATCTACTCCTTAGTCATATTAATCCGTGAATTTTATTATAACAATGCTACTGGAAGAATGACACCACAATTTGTATAAGATCCTAAATAACATGACTGGACTGTTTGCTGTTGGAAATATTAACACCCCACTTGGATCAAAGCCATTTCATATAGATTCTGTGGAGGAAATTCCAAAACCTTAAGCATCTACCAAAAATTTCCTGAAAAGGTTTAATCAGTAAAGGAAATGGTGAGGGTGGGGAAATATAGCTGACCAATCCAGTTTTGTGTGGTCTAGTTGTTGTCTTAGAACACAAACTCTGGTGCCAGTTATTGTTAAAGAAGCCTATCATATATTCAGGCACCTCAAACTAGTTAGGTAACTTTCTGCCAGCTATGATCCCTTCTCACACAAATACTTTCTACCAGCTTAACAAGCATGCTGGGCAACAAAGGCAGCAGCCTATTCCAGTCTCACTGATATTGCCAAACATGCAAATTATCAACAGAAAAGTCCAAATTGAATTGACTTTCATCAGAAAGCATCACTTGCTGCCAGTGGATTCTTGTCCATCAACAATGGCTTTCATTCAGGCTAATCAAGTACTGCAATGATGGTTACTCAAAGGGGGACCAACAAATAAATGTCTTGCACATAGTTCTGCATAAAATTAGTTTCTGATGATTTGTCTGGACACTTGGACCACCAACAAGCGTTGTTGGATCAGCTACAGAATAAGGATCAACTCTGAAGACCTATCATTTGTCATCTCCAGTCTGAAGTTTGTAAATACTGATGACTGACTAAAATATAAAACCAATCTATGTGGCACAATTTGATAACTGATTTACTGTAAAGAGTCTATAAAAATGAGATGATTGTCTGCAAATTCCCACTGTTGAGTTTACTGCACAGTGCACGTTTCATGTTTCCTACATCAAATTTTAAACTTATGAATTGACAACACCTAATGGTAAGCTACATTTTAGTCCAAAACATCTTGAAGAAATGCATCGCAAACTCCACTATCTCGAAATTTCTATTCCCATTAAATTAGAAATACAATTGTTAATCACATTTTTCTTTGATTTACTTATTTCCTGCTAAATTTTTGGAGATTTGAAAAGGAAAGGCTATCTGCTGACAGTTACCCCTCGCACTCTTGTAGTAGATACCTATTACGTATACCAGCCAGGAAAAGAAAAACAAAGGTATTTTGTAATAAAGAAACCAAGGACAGCATTATTTGTGCTTTGAAAAGCTGAAAACTATAATAAAAAAAAAATACAGTATGGGAAAAATCAGAAACTAGCAGAAAATCTAATAAAAGCAAAACAACTGGTGATCAAGCCCACTGTAACTTTGGCTACAATCTCAACAAACACAATGCCACCATGGCATGCCAAAACCATGCAAGTTTTGTCTAAAATTAGGCTAAGGTAACAATCCAGAAGATTTCAAACGGGTAATCTCCCCTCTAAACAAGTTAAGAGTCAAATATACATTTAAAAAATTAGAAACATAATTCATCTAATTAACAATGATTATCTCAAATGCTTAAAAATTCATTTTATATGTTATCATTTTCATTTAATGAAATATGTATATTTAAAGCTATGTAACAGTAGTAAATCTAGAAATCACCAGTCTGGAAAATGGTACAAGTTGTTATGCTACCACCTAGTAGGCTGATAACAATTCTGCTAAATTACATAGTATGTACATTAGATAAAACTAACTACTATGAAAGAATAAAATTTTACTAATTTTCAAAAAAAAAAACAAAATCATTGAAGTAACTTAAGTGTATTTTTAATATAAAAGTTTTCCTAAAAGCAATTAACCACAGTAAAATTAGCATACAGAATATAAAGTAAGTAATCCAACTTGAAGAGGACCGACCCTATGCCAGATAAGTGAAATGTTGGTTTGGATGATGGCCAATTATAAGTGCACTCTCATCCACACAAAAAATAATAAAGTCTATCTGTGCAGTAAGTTTAAAGTAGAGTAAAATTAACCAGTATTTCCAGACTCCCAAATTTGTCTTTGAAAGATACAGTCATCCTTCCATTTTTAAGCCATTCATGAATTCCACGCTGGTAAAGCTCCGTAAAAAGTTTAAACATGCTCCGCACACACCCTCTCTGTAGCTAAAGCGAATGGCATCTTCCATGAGATAAATACATGTTGCAGTGACCTTATGCATGCATGACATGGAATGTCAGAACAACAGACATTGGATAAGCATGTTTCTACTGTAATTCTAACATACTACTATGAAAAGTGAAAACTTTGGTGCGCATAAACACACAACCAACCATATAACATTTTTATAGGTTGCATAAACACTCTATCTCTCTGGTTTCAACTATGCTATCTCTAGAAATGTTTCACTAAGTCATAGAATTTATAGGAAATGCATTCTTTTCATGGATGTATTGTATGACCCTGAACTACAAATAAGATACCTCATCAGCGGGGGTACAGGAAATCTTTACTATGTTGTTAAAGTAGTGAAGAAACATACTAATGAAGTAAAACAACTATGCTAACTAGTAGGTAGACAACTAGTTAGTTTGAACAGACAGACCAACCTGATTCAGAAATGAAAGCCATTTAAGTTAAAAAGAAATGTTACTGTGGTTAGGAACATGTTGAACCAATGTAACTTTATAGAAGATCTATGATTCTGGTTACATTGTTTGTTAATTATCTTCAGGTAACTGACAAACAATGTGTCAAATATGATATTAAGATCTTTTATAAAAATAGAGAAAGCAGTGAAAAAGAAAATATTTGACAAACTTCCCTACTCCAACTCAACTTTTAGATCAGCAACAAGATGATTATCTTAAAAGACATATCTGATCCAATCAGACCTATCTCTCTCACACATTCTATTTTGCCTAAATGTGATGGAAACTTCAACAATCAATGTTTTGGAATGCTTTGATCTTTATTTTTCACATTTACCAATTATTTTGATGAAACTAGAAAATAAACTGTTGTCATACATCAAAATGGTTTGGACTACACTGTTCTTGTTAATTTTTGATTCTGTCTTGATGTTTTTTCTCAATGACTATAAATTCCTTGTCAGCTCAGTTTTTCACATATTTAAATAAGTAAAAGGATATCAGACAAAAGTTAACATTCACAATTCAAGAATGACTGTTTAAAGAACCTAGAAGGATGAGAAATTGTGTTTGCGTGTGGACAGAGAGAGGGGAAAAATAAAAGCCAAAAGCTGCGCGAGAAAACACATTCTGACTGCGGATTATTATGTAGTAGTAGCTAACTGGGTTTCAAGGACTGATCATGAGACAGAATTAACCATGATTTTTCTGTTGTCTTCATTTTCTTAAAATTGGTTTGTGATCAACATCCATTGTACTTTTTTTCATCTCTATCTCCTTGCTTCTGATAAGAATAAAAACTTTACAAACCTGACAATGTTATATGTTCTTAAATGCAGAGTTCTGCTCTTTTTACTTTTTTTTTATATATAAAGTTCATAAATATGTAAAAACTTTTACTGGGAAAGAAAGCATGCAAATCTCCTGTCCAGGTCTAAGAATCTTAACTTAAGCGGCCCTGTCTTTAAAGAAGTTACAACAGAGAGCGCTGTTGAAAACCCCATTCTATGGAATTTCTAGACCAAAGACCAAGTTGTCTTTTTGTTGTTATTTTTTTTTAAAAAACTTGCAAGATACTCCTCCTTCCATTTCTCTCTCTAGCAAAGACTGCCTTTAAACATTTGAGAAAACCCATTTATTTACAAGAAGTGAGTATTGTTGATCCTGATAGAGTTATCTCATAAATGTGTTTCCAAAGTTTCACGGGCCAGCCTAAAGAGTAAGAAAAGAAAGCAACACACAAGTCATCACATATTCTCTCTCTCTTTAGCTAAAATACAACTGTGCTGTGTATAAAACGGTATAGTTCAGTGGTAGATGGAAATTTGATAAAAGATTTTTTTAATGTTTTGTTGCATTATTTTTTTTTAAAAAATACATCATTAAAAAGGAAAAGTTATTTTTTTTTTTTGCTTTTCAAAGTTATCTCATTTTATTTAAGTGACTACATACCAAAAAACAACCCGGTCTCAATAGGTAGGATATATAATACAAGTGTACTTATTTACAAAATCAAATAAGTTTAGGTTACTTCTGGTACTTGTATAACAGCTCTACTGGTTATATGATATTACATTTAACTAACTGAAAGAATAGTCCTGCTGAAGATGACCAATAGGTTAATATTAACTAGAAACAGAAAAAAGTGAACGAATAAAAAAACTAATTTTATTAATAATGTAAAAAAATGTATAATCAAGACAACAACCACTACCAACAAAAGCTGAATGGTGAATCTGAAATACCAGAATAATATCTTTGTATGAAACCCTGACCATTTTGAATTGAAAAAACAGAAAATCTAATAATTTGGATTAGACTTGAAGTGATGAAAAACATGTCCATAGCACCAGGTATGTATCAGGGTGATTGCTCTTAAAATTCACAGAAGCAAACACTTAATGCAGATTTCATTTTTAATGAAACAAACTAAAAACCGTGCCTGTCTCTTAATATCCATTCCACTTTAACACTAATATTATAATCTTAAGAGAGCTCAACAGATGGTTCATCTTTCTTTCAGAACAACTTTGAAAAAGCTTATGGAATTAACTGGCAGCCTTGCATAACCTAATGTTAGTTGTAGAATTTTAAATCATACCCCATTTATAAAGGGTAAGAAAAATGTATTGAATTGTGGGTGAGATGAAATTTCCAATTCCTATCAGCAAAAATCTTGTATTGATCATCCGTCACATGATTAAGAGTGCCATGAACCACTGATAAGCCATCCAGAGACATGCTGCTAGTCAAACATAAGCAGCATGATGATAAAGTATATCTAATAGAGTTTAGGTAAGTACCAAATCTGTAACTTAATGTGTAAAGAGACTTAGGTGGTGGCCATTATATTCAGAATTAATCAGTTTGATTTTATGCTTGGTACTTGGACTGCTGACAATAGTTTAGTGCAAATATTTTTGGTGATATTAAAAATATCTTTAAAATCAATTTATTTTTAGATTAGTTTTACTACAAATAAGTTTTCAAGCTGTTCCCAATGACAGTCAGAACCTTTCTTTTTTTTTTTCTTTATTGTTCTGTGGAGGAAAAATTAATTAATATGGCTATTTTTCAAAGAATTTGGCAACAGCCTCTTTCTCTTTTAATTGTTGTAAAGATACACTGAAAATGAAAAGATAAAATCTTAAAATATCCAAGAAACATCATCAAGAGCTCAGAATACTTAAAATTATTGTATCTGTTATTTAGCTCTTGTATATATAATACTTTTAATATAGCCCTAAATACAGTTTAACTAAATTTGGGGCTGAAAAAAGAAAAAGAAAAATAATTTTGAGGCATGATGCTGGAATTGTGTTGAGAGAGAAATGGATTTGTGGGATGGAAAAAGTTAACAAAACATTTTTGTCTCAAACAAGTCACCTTTTTTTCTTCTTCTTTGCATTTATTTAAAATAGCAAAAATAAACTGAGCAGCATTATAAATACAAACAGGACAAACAGTATTTTGAAACAATTAAAAATACATTAAGTACTCACACACACACACAAGTCAATCATTGGTTCCTGTTAAAAAAAATTTCGATAAATGACCAAAATCAGATGCCCACAACCATTACACTGTCTGAATTGTGGATGCATGCATAGGTGGCATTATACTTGCTAAAAACACAAGTCAACCAGATGATATGGCAACAAAAAATTGAGCTAGCTGTATACATATATGGAATTTGGTCCGATATTTGTGGTCAGCTTAACGAAGCGCCCATCGATGTAATTCTGGCAGTGTGGATAAGTGCTAGGTTTTTGGAAGATTCGCTATTCTAGTGTACCGTGCTGTCTCAGTTTTAGAAGCACCACTGGCAAATGAACCTTGCTAGAGTAGCTTTCAGAGTTCGAGTTCATGGCATTAGTAATTAGCTCTGATTCACAAATGACATCAGCCTTCAACAACGCTTGCCTGCCTAAAATGATTTTCTCCAGAAAACGGCCCAACGAAAATCATTCATACTATTATTAATAAATCTCATTTAGCCATTCAAAATCAAAAATACTAACATTAAAGCAATATTTAACTGACAAGACGGATTATTTAAACAAGAACTTTGAATATCATGGAATAAGCTAAGTACTCAAAATTGGAAGAAAAAGAGACCATAATTCCAATCCACATCAACAATGAATTTGATGTTCTGCAAAGCAACTATAAAAATCTTTCTTCACTATAAAATGTTGCTGAAAACCAAACAGCACATGAAAAAAAAAAATCAATCTTGAAGTTGTTTCGATTCATACTATGAATGTAATATGTAGCTAGCTAAATTAAGAAGAGTCAGCAATGCATCTCAACAACATAAATGAACAAATGTTAGTATTTGGCAAAGTTTTACAGTAGTTCTGTTGTGTACTTCTACTGCAGAACACATCATGTGCCATGAATTCAACATTTAAGTATTTGTTCACTGTAAAACATGAGAAATGCTTTGATGTGAGGAAAGCCTCAGCTGAGTGAGACATTGGTATCGTTTCTGCATATTTATACATAATTCTACCAGAACATTTATTTAATAGCCAGTTATATTTATAATGCTGATAAATGTGCATGTGTTCAAACATTTTCATTCACATTTAGCGCTTTCTTTTTCCATCCCAAAATATTTTTTTTTAAAAATAATACAAAACAGTACAAAGATCATATACCAAAGAAATTAGTGTCTGTATGTTGTTGTTTTTTAACATACTTTTAATCCCAACTGGGTACTTTATTAATTTTGTTTTTTAATAAATCTGAACAAAAATAACCTAAGCATTCCATATAATTGTTTGTTGTTGGTTTTTTCCTAATTATAATGAATTTAAAAAAAAAAAAATAGCTTGCAGGCCTTAAGCTGAAATAAGAATTTACAAAGTTCTCTCTGTGGCAGGCAATATACTGTAATGAAACTAAATACATATCATGCAACTAAAAAGTGCAGGAAATGAGATTTAGTAAAATATGTGAATGTGTTTGGCTAATTTAAGGATTTCTATTTCTTTTTCAAAAAATTACACACCTAATGGTTTTAATCTACATTACATTTCAAATTATTTCGAACCTTGTCTGGATAATTAATACATTCTGCTGCTGTTAAAATGGATTCTTTTATCTAGCACTGATTTAATGATGCGGTCTATTTCTGGTATTTAGTTCACTGGCCTTTGATGGTAATCAAACATTCATCATCTAGAGAGAACAAAAGCAAGAATTATAGCAAGCCAATAAAACATGCACAAAAAGAAAGGAAAAAAATCCACAAAAGAGTGCTTTAAAAACTCTATAATAGGACAGCTAAAAATTAACATTAAAAAAGATACAAACATAGTTTTTACAAAAAAATTTTCTATAATTTGTGCATAGCTGCTGTGTGTGTGATTGATTTCAGATGTTCATTTCTGTTTATTTAGTTGAAAACTTGTCTACTTTTAGCAATAACCTTTTTAAGTTACATTAATATTCATAGAGCAATGTTAGCTTAGCATCTGCCTAACATTTAAAATTTATTTAGCCTTTTATTATTCTTAAAGTTTATTGCCAAAACAGGAGTTAGAATTTCAAAAGCTTTAGGCTTCTTTTTATCTCCCCTTATGGTAAATCCCCTGCTAAGAAGTTAATTGTTAGTACTGTCTGAAGAACGCTACTTTAACTAATCTAAATTTGGTTAAAACGTCCCTCACCTGCCAAATGCAGGCAACACCCAGCACAGACTTTGTAGCAGTTTCAAAACTAGGTGTGCATAAGATGAAGAAGTATGCATACATTCACTTTGAATATCCGTGCACGTGTCTCATTATATTCTTGCTGCCTTTCTTCTAAGGATTTGGTTCTTTGTTGGCTGGAAAGATGTGGCTTCTCTACTTTGTGTGTCTGAAAAAGACATTTTTGCAACAGAATCTTGAGTAAAGTGTGTAAGGATTAGCTGTCACAAAAACATCACTAGTAGGCTCTGTCTCTGCACACCCACACATCCATGCACACGTAGATGCATGCATTTGACTGTTCTGACTAATGTGAAGATCTTTTTATTATTATTTTTGTTGAGTTGTATGTTTGTAAGTACATCTGTCCAAGCTAATGGTTTGTTTTTTTTTTTGTTTGTTTTTAAGTTAATTTACTAAAAATGTTTCCAGATTTCAAGGATCCAAAGCATACAGAAAAATTTCTAAATGATTTTGAAAGGAGACCTGATAGGTTTTTGAAAATAATTTTGTGGTCACTGAAAATTCTTTCAGTTTTAAAGTTACCAAACAATAGGGGGTCATAATTATAAATTTGTTAGAGATTTAGCATGGCTTCATATTAGAAAAAAAAAAAAAAGAAAAGAAAAGAAAAAGAAAGAAAGAAAGAAAGAAACAGAAATGTAAATGACTGGAAGAAACTCCCTGTTAGGATGGTTAACAGTGACAAGTAACTTTTAAAATCAAACTGCTTAACTTTCTCTTTCCTGGGGATTCAATGTAAGCCAGTGGATGATCTGCCTTCTGCATCCTCTTAACTAAAATCTTTTTCTTTCCTGTTATCCTAGATAGTGCTTTCCTTTTTGCTTTTTTATTTTACAACCGTATTCACAACTATCTGTATGCAACATGTTATAGTCAGTTTGAAAACTCACTCTAAATTACCAATTTCCACTATTAAAACCTGAATGCAAACTTTGTAGGCTTTTCTGCTGTTGAAATAGTTAAAGCTACTTAAGGTAATACATTTAGTATGAAAGTAAGTGGATTTTGCTAGCATTGCGCTATTCCCATATTACAAATCTGTTTCTTATTACAAAGTTAAGTAAACCAATGTTAAAATAAATAAATGAGATTGGAGAATGAATGTTTTGTGTACATTCCAAACTAATTTTAAATTATAAACTTGTTATAAAACAAGAAAACAATAAAGATGATAATCTGAGTTTCATGAGTGACATTGTTCTATACCCAGCCTTTACCTTAGTCAACACTTTTTTCTTTCTTTTCTTACAGTTAAAAGGTGTTTTCAAACAAATGTATTTTGTTGGTCTTTTTTTTAAAAAAACTGAATCCACACTGCCAACTTATTTTAAACTTTTATAACTAGAATACATATAAAAATACCACACTTTAACTATGAATTGGGTTCTGCCCTCCAAAGACTAAATGTCTAAACTAGAAATTATTTATTAATGTGTGTAAAGTTCTACAGGACATAAGTAATTAATTCGAACATCTAGAGGCAGCCTCGAAATCATTTAAAACTAAAAACACAAACACAAATAATTAACAACTTAGAAAACTAACTTAAAATTAGTGAGAATTTCCAGATCTAAGCTGTACTACAATGAATGAGTGGTAAAAAAGAAAAGAAAAGACATATTATAACAAGGGAAAAATTTTAAAATAACTTTTCTTCTTTACACTGACAGAAACATTGATGGTTTATGACTATTCTCAGCTATATGTTCCTGTTCTTAATATTGTTATAATTCTTTTTAAGAACTATCAATTAAAAAAATGTTATTTATAGTGTTATTTTTCCAAATATTATTAAAATATTGACAAACAGTAATGGCCATTGATAAATATTTCAGCTGTGTGTGTCTGGGGTTAAAAGTCAAGTCATTTATTGGCCATTTAACTTGGAGAATGTAAAATGCAGACATATCTTGGTCTAAACTTGCAGATTTTAGTTTTTATTTGAAAATCCAGAATGCTGACAAATAATTTTTTTTTTTACTTTCTGATCAAAATTTTTTAACTTTATAGAAAATCACAATCTTTACTTTAAATCCTCAGAGAAAATTTCAGAATTATTATTATTATTATAGAATTTTTATTTGAAATCCAAGATAAGAAACCATGGAATCTTTATCTAAAATTTCCAAATTAAAAATTTTAGATAAGAAAAACAAATAGACAGGTTTATGCAATGATTCCCATTGCTTATTAGCTTTTATAAAATCTGCTAAATTAATCTTTGTTAATAATTGTTAAAGTATCTGCTAAAACTAACCATTAGCTATGACAGTGAATTAATGTGTTGTGTGTATACATTTGTGGGTTTTTTTTTTAAATTCTACACTGCCCTCCAAAATTAAAAGACCACCTACTTCAATTTTCTTTTCTTTTTTTATAATCTTGGTACTCTTTTTTATATAAATATAAAATAAACAAACAAACAAATAAATACACTAACTCAGCTCTTAATGGTAGCTTGTTATTTTCATTTAGCATAAGCAAACTACAATTTTTATTTGACTTGCTTATTTATAATTTAATACATTTACTATACAAGAAACATTAAGTATTTCTTTCCAAATTTTAGCCATATTTTATTCAGCAAGCTACAGTTACAAAATTATGTACATTTAGGTATAAACTGGTCTTTTAATTTTGGAAAAAAATGTATTTATGTTCTTAGGAAATAATAAAAAGTGCTATATATTTTATAAAATGAAGCAACTGGAAATTGTCACAGTTACATGGGGGGATCATATAAAAATAGAAATTTTTCTAGGAGAAAAAAAACAACATTCAACAAACAAAACAAAAAAAAAACATGCCAACAGCAACAAAATGAAAATTCATTAAAAAACAAAACAAAAAGCAGCATGACACCTAAATTTGAAACTTTATCCCTAACATAAAATGACTAATAATAATGTAGTTAATGCACTCTTATTTTAAATACAAATGCAGTGTAAACTTATAAACACACTGATTCTTATTTATATACATTGCTAAACTTAAACCTTAATAGAAAAACCAAGGTGGAAGTAATCTTTTTTGAACAATCCCAGGTATGAAACAGTTGTATTTGCCAGTTATACAGAAGGCAAACAGTAGAAATCAATTGCACAGGAAAGCATATAAAAGCTTAAGAGTTCTTGCTGAAAGCAAAAGTGTGGATACCAACCTGTTGCTACCATTTTGTTAGTGCCACCCCCTGGTTATATAATTCAAAATCTCTAGCCTTAAAAATTGTTCTTAGACTGACATCGTGTAAGAACTGTGAAGTTTTCAAAAGAATCTCAGATGAATTGCTATGCAAAAAAGTTGATTAGACATATAATTAAAATGAATTTTGTATCACTAACATAATACTGGGGCTTCAAACATCATGTCAGTTCTCACTGGAATGAGTCAAGAGACAAATCATCATATATTCAAAGTACATTTTTAAAAAAAAGTTTCCTAACCAATTAATTATTTAGGTCCATCTTGACTCAGTGCAAAGTGGTCAGCTTATAATTTACAAACCCATGTTAGACCTGTAACCTAGATGACTTTGGTCTATATAATAATTTCTAAAATTTACCTAATCTTCACATTTCTTAAAGAAAACCAAACAAAACACTTTCCAGAAGTTGTTAACCTTTTGGAAATTATAATTTTGTACTGATCTAATTACATGCAGATCAATATCTGAGCCTCTTTTTTTTTTTGTTCTTAAATCATTTACAGAGACAATAAGGTTTTCAGAATTTTTGCACTTTGTTATTGATTGATATGTAAATTTTATAAGTGAAATGACTCCCTCCCAAGTCTCTCTTACACACACACACGCGCACACACATCTATAATTAAACAAATAAACTAGTAAACACAGTATTTTAATGATCATTAGGCTTCTATAAGTAAATTTTTTAGCTTGTTTTGTCTGACATTTTTCTTGAGAACATATTTTCTCTAACAAAGTTTGATGTGAGCAAGGTTTAAACAAAGAGGTAAATATATGATCTAAGGTGTGTTTATTTGTGTAGGAGTCCCCTCCTTAAAAGAAAACAAAAGGAATTTACAAGACTTAGTTCAATCTAGCTCTTTACCTATGTAACTTTCGCTGCATTTTAAGTTAAATTCCATTTTTATGAGAGGTGTTGTAGTTGTTTCTTTCTGAATTTACTAGCATGAAAACTAATGAAATATCCTAATTGTAACACTAGCAAACAAACAGTTGACAAGACATTAATTGTAGCCAGCCTATGACCATCACCACAGATTTTTAGCAAGTGCGTTTTTTTTTTTTGACAGTATCAGTCACCAAGCCACTCAATAATGCATGATGAAATCCCGTGTTTGAATTCAAATTAGCTTCAGGGTCACCTGAGATTGGCATTCACTGAAATTTTTTAACATAAATTCCAGTCTCACAGGTTTTCTTAAGCCATCATTCGTAAAAGGATGGCAGACTTATCTGAAAGCCAACTCAATTTAACACATAAAATTGGGACTTGATAATTAGAGGCTAAAAGACAGGAATATAGAAATTTTGAACAGCACAATAAAAAAAACAAGTAAATATCAACTGAAAATCAAGCTATTTTTAATAGATGTGCTGTCAGGAGTCCCATATGAACAGAAATTTCATGTAGATGTTAACTGTACATGTTGAATAAAAATAAACTATTAAAGATCACAAACCAAGAAAATGGCCTTTGGTTCTTTTTGTAATATCAATGGCAATTCCATTTTAAAAAAGAAAGAAAGAAAAGGATGAGAGGTTTATCTACTTAAGATGCCTGGTAAATTGAGGGAATCTACTCTGCAACACTGGATATCCAATTTTAAACTAAGACAGATACACAATTCTAAATCACAAGAGCCCTATTAAGTAAAAACAAGGGGCCCTGAAATAAAGCTGGATGGTATTATAGCCTACTGCACTTTTATAATTATAAACAACTTGCAGGTGTGTACAAGTATTTTTTTATGGTTGCAGTTTTAATAAAACTATCACCGTCTATTGTATTTTGTCCAGAACCTAAAACACCAAGAGCAGACCCCCCAATAATTTTTTAAATAAAATGTGTATTTAACTGGATGATAAATAGTTTCACTGAAATTTCAATAGACAAAGTAAAGCTAATCCAGAGTCTGGAAATATGCCCAATTTTAGACATCTGGTGGATGTTCTTTTTTAAGAATGTTTGAAGAGATTAGGGAGCAGATAGATATTCATTCTATCATTTGGTTCAGCCAAAACAGGAAAATATTAACCTATTCTGCCAGTAACAATGCTTATAATTTTCACAATAAGTACTAAGCCAATTAATTTATGCCATTTAGCTTGAACAAAACATTCCAAAACATTGACATTGACTTCAGAACTACCTTTTGCATTAATATTATCCTGTAGATTAAATGGTTTACAAGTTTGCCTTAAATGCCCTGAAAGACTAGTGAGAGGATTCGGACTAAAGTATAAGGTGGACTAACAATTAGATGTTATAAAAGTAAATTTCAAGGGCTATACAGTGAAAAAAGTAGATAATCAGTCAGATAATTTAAATGTTTTCAGTTTATTTCTTTTTTAAAAAAGGAGGGTGCATTACAATTTATTGCACTAACGCATTTAATAAAATAGATGATACAAGCATTAAAGATCATATACTAATAAAATTATAGTGGTTCTAGCATGCACGGGAAGTTATAACATGAATGATAGTTGATGACTTTAACATAAGGTATTCCAGATGAAATTCATGATTTTACACATGTACTGTTAATGAACTATTAACAACAGAAATAAAACTGGTATCACTATACAGAAGTCTAAAGTTGTGTCATATTTTATTTGTCAACAGGTAACATATTTAGATTAAAAACTTGGTAGACTGCAAGCTGACTGCAGCAGAAAACTAAACTTGTTGAGTAGTTCACTTAGACTAAGTCAATTGTGAGAGTACAAAAATGTTTGAGGATTTCATTAACCAATGGGCCCAAAACTAAGTTCATTCACAGGTTTGTCCAGCAATTCTGGAACCCAGTCAATGTGTATAGACTAACCAAACATCAACACCAGTAGACAGTCACCAAAAGAAATCAATGCATTGTCTGTCAGCGGACATGGGTGCATCAAAAACCACCCGGAAAATTCTTGGGAAGAACTTAAAACATGTTTCCATACAAAAAAAATTTAACTCATGCAGGGGCTAAAAGATGTATGGAGAAAGATTTTTGAAATTGATAAAGGCTGATTCTCTCATTCTTGACAACAATCCCAGACCTTAATCCATGCAACTTCTTGTGAGGGTATCTTAAGAAGTCTACAACATGGTTCAGAGGAATATCAACAACCTGAAAGAATGTGCATGCCATATTAGCTAAAACACTTTAGGAAAAGTTATAAACATGTGCATGCATACTATACTTAATCAAAATGGTAGTTATATTGAACACATTCATACATGAGATGTAACTTTACACTTTCCTCTGTATAATTTTACCAGTTCTATATTTGTGTCATTAATAGTTTTATTAGTAATGTGTAAATCATGGCATTTCATCTGGAACACCCTCACCTACTCACTTCAGTAGTATTACTAATTTAAGGCAAGGAGTAAATATTTCAGTTCAAGTTTCTGCAGAAAAGGAGTCTTTGAAGTCTAGTGGAAGATGGTATTTATCAACACCATCTGTAGTAGTTACAATGATAATGATTAGTATGTAACTAAACTAAAGTCAGCTCCCTCTTGACAATGGTTTTAGAGATGGAGATTAGTAACAAATGGCCTATCGATGCTATTTCAAGCTGGCAAAGATAACATTTCTATAGAGTAGTCACTAATCAAATTTGCATCTTTGCTAAAATAAAGTTTGTTTTTTTTTTTTTTTAACTTTGATGAGCTTTCTCTAGACACTTTTGTTACCTCGTGAGAGTTGCACCACCCAAATAAACTCCCTTTTAACAAATTCTTGAGGAATATCAGTTTCATCATACCTGACATTTATTTATGATCAGAGTCCATTAATAATTGCAAAGTTATATCCACAATAGAGAGGGATCAATGTGCTGTTAACACGTAATGAGATTCATAAAGTAACAGAGAATCACTAAATGTGCAAAGTCAGTCTATCCTTCTTCTGTGATCATCATCAGCTACATATGTAAAAGAAACCCATGCTGATGGAATAGTACAGAAGAGTAAGAAGAAACCATGCTACGAGAGATTCATCAAAAAAGGGTCAGTCTCCAATGGAGATCAAATTCTAGCCCTTAGCCACAGCATGCTGGGGCACTATGCTTGGTGCCCGAGACAATGTGCAAAGAGCAAGCGTTGAGCAGTCCAACAACAGCAGCTAAAAAAACTAGGTGAAGATAAATAACAAAATATTAGTGTTCTTAAAAAAAAATGCCTAATCAAAACCTTGATGATATCTGAAGATGCGTGATTAAAGAATCAGCTGTTTGAAGTGGTGGTGGTGGTGGTGGAGAGAATCCATATATAATATTTAATACTATTTTTATTAATAACAAGTGGAGTTATGAAATTTTAGAACTTTTGTTTATCAGGATAGAGAGGCAGAGAAACCCACAAATATCTGCAGATGAAACCAAGATTGTTTTCATACTTATTTACTTCCCCTATCCCATACAGATTGCAGCCCATTTTTTTACAGCAAATTCCGTCAAGTCTTAAAAGAACGACAACTAAAAACTGGGTGGAACTAGACTGCTGGACCACTTCTCACCACCACCACAAGATTGGGATCTTATGTTCAGCTGCCTACCAGTAGCAACATACTACTGTTAATAAATGACATTTTTTGCTGAGTGTAAAAAGTGAGGCTAGAGATGAAACACAGCCAACAACTAAAGGCACAAACAGCAGTAGCTGATCACCTAAGAGCGTAAAAAGTGAAAGTGAGCTAACATCAGCACTACAATGGCAACCCCCCCCCAAAAAAAACCACAAATCAGGGGAAAATGAGCAGCAGAAACAGAATTGGAAGACGACATAATACAAAACAGATCAAAAGATCTCTCTTAATTTAAAAAAAAATTACACTAAAATGTAAAGAGCAGACAAAGGGTCATCTAGGAGCAGCAACTAAAAGTTTCTTTAAAAGAAAGCTCTGGAATTGTTACGGTACTTTTCCCATATGTGAAAAGGGCTCAGTAATCTCTCAGACTGCCTGGTATAAACCAGAAACAAAGTTGTGCTGCCACCAATGTTAGCAGATGGCATATTGTTGAACAAGACTTCTGTTGACAGTGTTGAGGGGAAAGTATGAATTTCATTCAATGGCCAAAGAAACACAGTAAATGTCATATGACTGCCTAAAATTTTTGCTGAATATCTGAATTCCAGAGTCCTAAAAAAAGAGAAGTTTTATTAGAAACCAAATATATTTTCAAAGTTGACCCTTGTGGTATGCTAGGAGTCTATAACTCATTCCAGGCACTATACAAGGTTACAAGACAAGTTAATCAACCTCACTGACATGGTCTTTCTGTTGCATGCAAGAAAAAAAAGTTTAACAACAAATGTTAGTGCATGCAAAAGTGGGATAAAAGAAGCTATAATCATAACCATCAAGCAGGGTAAAGTAAAAAGCACCCAAAGTGGTGCAATATGTCTAAAAAAAATAAACAAATATTACACTATTTAGATTATTCTAGATGAGTAAATATAGTTATTGAATAGTGTTTTCCCCCCTTCTCTGTCAACCAATTCAAAGCAAGTAATCTCTGAAATTACAGCGCAACAGTCGGTTCTCTGTGGTATGCCCAAAACGTTCCCAACCTCAAATATAGTTTACTAAAAAATGGTACATCCCACCACTACGTTTCACAATTTAAAAAAAAAAAAAAAAAAAAACTTTAAGAATAATTCATGAATAAAACTCCACCTGCCAGTGCCAAGAACCACTTTTTTTTAAAAGTGAAGGAATAAGTGCGGCGGCGGCGGTGTGTGCATTTGTACATACACATCGTTGCTGACACTAGAAAGATCTATGATAAGAAAGGAAAAAAAAAAGTGCTGCCCAAGTTATCCTGAGATTTTTTTCTAAGTTTTTATAGTCACCTGAAAGCGAAAGCAACTATCAATTCAATACTTTGGATCTTCTCACTGCTTCAACCTCTGGTAATCCCACTAAAACCATTCCTTGTCTTCAACTTAAGTGTACTCCACACTCAAGTCTGCAAAAAAAAATGGTTTAACCACTAAACTGCATCAGTTGTAAAAGTGTGCACAGGCTACAACCCACAAACCTCTAAACAAGTACTAGAAAGTTTTTTTGTGCACAAAATACATCAAACAACTTACCTCTTCTAGACTACCACCATCTCTTTTGAGTATTTGCTTTTTGCTTACTTGAGAATCGGTTTCTTGTATATGATCCATAAAACTAAACTCAGGCCTGAAATCAGACAGAAAAGAGATCTGAGTAAAAACAGCCCATGCCAGAGCCAGATGAAGGTTTGTTCACAAACCAGCTTACTCAAAGAGCAAACCAGAACTGACAAAGCAAAATGTTGCAACAATTGACAACTTAATTGACAGACCAGCACCACTAGTTGGTGGACACTGTTAGGTGATGACAAGGCTACTTTACATTCAGCAATAGTTCACATTTTTGGAAAAACAAATCTATAAATATATTTTCAGAAACAATTTCAAATAGTTTTGTTTGCCATTTCTCAATCTCTTTTCACTTTCTTCTAGCCAAACATTAGCAGGGTATCACAAAAGGCTTTGCACATTTAGAAATGTTACAACTTAGTTTCAAAACCAGGATCTTCTGCTCTTGCTATGTTACATAAACTCCTCAAAGTTCTTTCCACAGAATCCAAACACTGTGCATCACTCAGCTCAGACAGCTCTCAACAGCTGCAACCAGGTCTGGAGATTAATGTTCCTGGGCTTAGCAGTGTAATTTGTCTCCTTGTAGTTCACCAAACCAAAGTTGCATAAAGCTGCAGATGATTTTCACAAGATGGTAGATACATGATGATGGAAAATATTAAGAATTTTCTAAGACAATAAGAAAGAATCTTCCCAATGCAGTTGTTAAAATTCCTAGTTACGAAATTTAAAAAAAAAAGTATTACCAACATATATTTGTTGCTTTTGTCCTAATTGTGCATAATACAATTTTACAAATATTTTTAATTACTCATAATCAAAGACAGCATTGTGGTACCAAATCTTTCACTAGAAATGAATGCCTTTGGTTTTTAAAAAACAGTGCAAATATTTAAGGACTTTCATACATGTGAAAAATTAAAGGGGAAATATCAACAAAATTCCTGATTATAAATTATTCTACAGAACAATGACAGTATAACTTGTAGAAAAGTCACTTCAAACTGAATATAATCAGACATTATTTAAGTTAAAATTCAGTGACAAAACTTGAATTATGTGAGTAAAAGGCATGACTATAAAACCAAAGCATTTATTCTGAGAGAGAGAGAGAGAGATGGGGAGGGAGAGAGAGAGAGAGAGAGAGAGGGAGGGAGGGAGGGAGGGAGGGAGGGAGGGAGAGGGGTATGAAGCAAGCTAACTTGTGCTGGAAGAAATTTAGAAACATGACTAAAGTAGCCACTAAATAAAAAAAAAACAAACAATAAAAATCTGAGTGAAAACCCACAATGAAAAGTCAAAACGTTTGTGGTGCCTAATACTGCTACTGCCATTGTTCACTTTTATTTTCATTGTGATTAGTGAATTAACTTACAGCCTGGTGCCTGCAGTTTTGTTTACTATCACGCTTCTTCCAGTCTGGTCGATGTTGTGGTCCAGTCCAAAGAATGCTGCTACACGATGAACCAACATTCTATCATATGAAGACATGGGGGGGAATTTTAAAAAATGATGTCTGCAATAAAAGAAAAAAAAAAACAATTTTTTTTTAAATGCATAATAAAGATAAAGAGCCAACAACTCAACACTGTAAATAAAATTAATGTTGTTTCCTTTGTCCCTCCAGCTCCAGTCTGTTCCATTTCAACCATAACCACTTGAACTAATCCAATCCACAATTAATTTTTTTTAACCTTTCATGCTAAAAATACCGAATTATCAAGACTCCATCCAATTTCTACATTCAGATATAAATATGAAGATACAAACAATTAAATAGTGCAATATGGAAGTAACTGATTAAAATCTTGATTTGAATGAAAACAATCCAGTTGGTATCTCATATTTGCAACAATGTTTGAATAGATTCTCCAGCTAGATTTTAAATTACACTTATTTATAGTAAAGCATTTGTTATCAGCTATATCATCATTTCTGTATCACACCATGAAATCATTTTGCTTTTTAAATATTCATTCTACATAGCATAAAATACAACAATATAAACCAACATTTAAACACTGTCATGAAAGTCCATTATGTAAGCTACTCAGTAAAAATAAGTCTTCAATTACTGTAAATATTTTTCTTCATTCCAACATTAAAATTAAAAAGCAAATAAAATTTTATATGCATTCTTCCAATCTTTGTTTTTCTTTCTTTCTTTCAGTGAAACTTTCGTAATTTCCTAAATGTTAAAATTACATGAAAAATGGCTCCCAGTGCAAGATTTTGAATAAAAATGTTTATTATTAGTAAATTGTACATAGAACACTATTCTGACTAGACATTAGTAATTTCCATGCTTCATTTTACATTACTATGGTAGTTTTGTACAGATTATTATTTGTGATCTACATTAATTTTTATTTAGTTACATGCTATGTACTGAAATTTCCAATTTCTTTTTTTTTTTAATACAAATTGTTATATATATGTGTGCGTGCGTGCATTAGTCCAGTTTCCAATCTTTTTCTTAGCGTGATCTCATTAATGCAGAGAGAAACTCTTACAGCCCCAATTTCCAGCACCAACAAGTGTAAGATGCATGCATACATCCTGCTGTTTTTTTCATTCTTAAAATTTAAGGAAAACATATGCAAAATTAATTCTCCATAGGCCCTGATCTAACCTAGTATGACTGGCTTACTATTTATCACTACCAATAGTCATGAAGACAGTGACAAATAATACTATAAAAAATGGCATTTACCATTACTATATGAAGTCTTACAATTTTTTGCACTGAAAGTTATAATTGAAAACTCACAAATCAAACTATATTTGATATATAATGAAAGTTCCAACATACTGTAACATGTTTTGTTATATATATATTTTCTAAGACATAATATGCACTAATAATTTAAGGTTGTTACAAAAGTTTTGTCATATTTTTTTTACTGCAGCAATGAGATTTCATATCTTTGCTGAACGTGAAGTTTATTATGCAAAGTAGGTTCCATTACAATCAATACACTTCTGCCAACGAGTTACAAGTGCATTTATACCATTTTGAAAAAAATCTGAATTTCTGGAGTCGATAAAATGTTGGGAGGCAGTTTCAATTGCTGCTTGGTTGGAGGAGGATTTCACATGGAGGAAGCTGTTGAGGTGTTTGAAAAAGTGGTACTCTGTGGGAGAAAGGTCTGGTGAATAGGATGGGTGAGGGAGAACTTCGTACCTTAACGTGTTCCATTTTTGAAGAGTCACTTTTGCAACATGAGGACGAACATTGTCGTAGAGCAGGATTGGGCCTCCTTGATTCACCAATGCCAGGTGTCGGTGGGAAAATTTCTGATGAACAATGATTAATTCACGACACTACCTTTCAGTTGTGATGGTTTATCCAGGTTGCAAAACATTATCATGGATGACACCAGTTGCAGTCCACCAGACAGTAACCATCACCTTCTTTGGGCGGAGGCCGGGTTTTGGAATGTGGTTAGGTGCTTTATCTCTGTCGAGCCACTGTGCTGATCATTTGCGATTGTCGTAAAGGAATCCATTTTTCATCACACGTAATGATTCAGTCAAGAAATTGGTCGTTTTGGCTTCTTATGACAAGAGAAGAACAGATCTCCAGTCAACAATTTTGTTGTTGTTCATTCAACTCGTGAGCACCAACTTGTCAAGCTTTTTCACCTTGCAGATTGCATCAAGATGCCAGGATACAGTTGCAGTGCTTATGTCAGTACTTATGTCAAGCTCTCCAGCATTTTCTTGCATTGTTTTTCTTGGATCAGCTTCAACTGAGGTTTTCAGATGGTCATCATCACAGTTGGAAAGACATCTGCTATGTTCCGTATCTTCGAGGCTCACATCTCGACTGAAACTTTGCAAACCATCATTGTACTGTGTGCTCATTTGCTGTGTCCTTGCCCCATGTTTGCTTAATGTTATGAGTTGTTTCGCTCGCTTTGTGGCCGAGTTTGAACTCATGAAGCAAAATGGCACGAAAAACTTTTCTATCCACGCTTCACTCAGAATCCTGAAGCAAATATCCATTTTATGATTTTTAAAAAGGTAGGTTTTGCATAATGTATGCCAAAGCACACATAACAAAACGATATATAACCTATCTACATACACCTTCACAAGCATGCCAAAAAATGAAAACCAAATTAACACAATATAAAAACCAACAAAACTTTTGTAACGACCTAACACACACACACATTTTGTTATTTCGTAGCAGTTAGTGAAAGGAAAGGGTAGGTGGGAAGGTGTGGATGGGTGGGTGAGTGTGTGTGTGTGTGTGTGTGTGCACGCATCACTATTATACATATTTTCTATTTCAAATAAAATTATTAAATCTCCCCATTAGAAATATTTGCAGCTACATATAAGTAGGTTGGCTGACAGTAAAGGAAGACTTAAACTGGTATTAAAGGGAATACTTACTCTGGTTCTTTGACGAATTTAATTAAATCTGTTTCTAACTTTAGTAATATTTTCTTGTCTTTGGGAGTTTTATTGAGAGTTCTCTTTATAAAATCTTCCAAGTCTATACCAGTCGAATCTGTATATGAGATATCAACACTAGAGTCTGAAAGACCAAAATATTAGTAATTCAATTGAAAAAAATTTTTTTATTACAAAACAAATATTTTATTTAATTGAATAAATGTATTCACACCAACAAATAAAATTATAAGTGATTCTTATTGTGTATTATATACACATTTCATTTAAAATAAAGTTATTTCCCCTTTAGTAACCTTTGCAAGTTGGTCAGAAATAGGTTCATAGGTACTAGCCTTTACATTAATGTTTTTATTTTGTTGAAAAAAATTTTTATCATTAGAAATTTTAAAAACTGAAACAAAATTGAATTTTAAAATTAAAAAGGAAATTAAATAACAAATCCCTAATTTATCAACAATAATTACCTATCACAGAAATGTCAAAATTCATTTCATTTAATCTTATGTCCAACTTTTAGTCATGCTTATAAGAAAATTTTTGGACCAAGTTATCTCCCATTAACTGATTAACCACTGGAATACTCCCAAGTTCAATGGTTAGGCATGTAGAGATCTCTAACTAAAGACATACAACACGATTATTTTTCTAAGAAACTTATTAGAAAACAAGCTCTACATATCATCTCATTTAATGAAAAGATTCTCAGATCTAAAGAACCAACCTCTGGATGAACTCAGTGAGGTACCAGCCTCTGAGCTTTGTGATCCTTCTTCTTCAAGTCTTCCCCTAGTGTTAGCCTATAAAAGGAACAATAAATGATATCAATACGTATGCTTCTGGTTTAACTATAAACCTTAGATGGGGGGGGGGAGTGGTGGTTTATAAGCTTGCTGGAAAAGCAACGTAGTGGCACAGATAAAGCACAATTTCACAAATATTAGTAGCAGAAGATAAAGAGCATGAAGCATTTCTAAGCTAAAATAGTATGGCCAATCTTCAGAAAACGTTTTTTTTATAGATAGTGCACCGGTCGGGATCAGTAAAGTAAAAATTACCTCCCTTGATTATTTTTTAATTTACTGCTTTTCTTCTCAACAAAATACAATTTCAGGCACATTTTTAAAAAAAACTATAGCATCTACAACTAATTTGCATATTCATTTGTCAGTGAACAGTGCAATGTGGCAGCAAATGCAAAAACTGAAAATGCTTTTAGCTAGTAATTCTGATCTGTGCACACAAAGACGAGCACTTGCCATGAGTCTTGTGTTCTGATTCTTTTCTGACACGGACTCAAGTAGTTTTATTTATTTTTTATTCTTTTAAGATCTGCACAATTTACGGTATTACCGAGTACATTGAATGAGAAACGAATCATGGATTTGATGTCATCTACAATAAAAATCATATTTGGCGTTCCAGGAGAGTCCTTTTTTTTTAGGTACCCTTTGTTTGGTTGTTCTGCATTTTTTTTTTTTTTAAAAAAAGAAGGGACATTCATCTTAAAATAGCTCAGCTTTCTGACACAATGATTTACCCTTTTATCAGTGTAGGGTTAGATTCCTTGAAGGAGGGAAAAATTGAAATACAGAAAAAATTTTTCTCACTCCCAGTCACTTATTGTGCTAACTACTGAATAAAAAGAGAGAGCTCGTTAATGGTATTTGGCTAAAATATCCAATAATAAAGCAAAAGTTGTTTTAAGATGGGTTTAATTTTGATATGGAAAAAAAAAAAAAACAGTAAAATTAAATTTTCTTGGTTACTTGTTCTCTAAATGATAACCGTAAAGGGAAATTACTCCTGCTGGAAAATGTGCAAAATTCGTGCAGATCTAATGAAGTAGAAAAAATTATTTGATGCTAAAATAATTTAGTACAAAATAAAATCTAAGATACAGAAGAATATTTTTAGAAATATATTAAATCTATGATTACTAAATTATTATTTTCTAAACTAAAATAATTTTTGTTCAATATATTCACTATGAAAACCTAGTATATTATCATCATGCAATTAGTGTTTAATTTGCATATGTTCTTAAAATTACTTTAAAATCCAGTGCTACTATTCTCAAATATTCAGCTCTTTAAAAATCTAAAAATTGTTGACATGTCATTCAATATGAAAAAAATTAGCCAATTATTTTCAAAAGCTTAAAAGTTAGTGCAAAATCAGTGAATTTCAAATGTCTTGCTCCATTATTTTTTTTTTTTCTCTCAGAAACAAATATAAACCTTTTCAGACTTTTCCCAAGCAATTTGTAGCTGTCAATTTTATTTTTCTGAGTATAGAGATGATTGTAGAATGCAAATTTTAAACAAGTCTGGCACACTGCAATTTGACGTGTCTCGGTATCTTTTCAGAAGCCAGAATTTCTAGTCTTTAATTCTTTTCAGTTATGTGATGACAAAACAATATAATATAATATAATTCAAAATAGGGTGAATTATGGAGGGAAAAAAAAATCTGCCCTTAAAGGAACACTGGAGTCTGCTAATAAACTCAATTTACTTCATAACTAAAACATATTGTAATAACTTAAATCATTATTTAAAGATGCCTTTAATAAATTAAACTATACTTTTTAAACATCTATGGATGGCACTATATAATTCTCCTGACAAGACAATGTGCACTATGATATTTGTATGAGTTTTGATGTCCCTGCATTTTCTACTCGTTTAAAGAGCTTAAATGCACAGTACAGTGAGCTTAAAAGTATCACCACATTTATTTCTTACAGCCAGGTAAAAATCTGTGCTCAATAATTTTAAAATTGAAAATAAATCCTAATTTGTGATAATAGATGTCAAAGCTGCAGCTTCAATGTTCCTTTAAAAGCATTTGCACCTGGCAGGTGGATCTGTTTTGCTTTTCATGAAAAATATTGTTAGAAAATTTTGGGGTGTTTTTTTTTTTTTTTTACCTGAGGTAAACTGAGAACATCTCCTGACCCATCAATGCAAACCCCATCAGGTGGCGGGGAGCCATCTTCATCCGTTTCACAAAGTGCAGTACTACGACGCAGAGGTTTAGTTTTCTGTAGTCAAGAAAACAAGAGGTTTCTCTTTATATATGCTTCTAGATGTCCAAAACTAGAAACTTCTGTAAGTTTTCCAAACAAGAAGTTCTAGAAACAAATTCAAAACCCATTAAAAATGCTCCAGAAACTTAAGTTTCCAACAGTCCCATTCAAAAGTAGTATCCCACTAAAATGTTAACCCTTAAAGCTGTAATGCTTAAGAATAAACTTTGTTTTGTTTTTGTTTTTCATAAATGCATTTATATAACAAAAAATATAATTTTTTTTTTCCTTTTTTAAATTTTGAATTCAATAAAATAGAAACGTGTAACTCCCAAAATGTGTTACTATTAATATTTTCAATTTAACTAGCATTAAAATTCTGCTTTTCCCAAGTAATAGAACCAATGGTATTTGTTGACCTCCAGGAACCCATGCACTCTGTTTACCTCGTCAAATCATTAGTTGTCTTGTTTTGTTTTCTTCTCTCTCTCTCTCTTTTTAGTAATATTTTCTGGGTGCAATAAATACACTATGTACTTAAGTGATGTCAGCCTAATAGTCAAACACCACAATAACAACATGGCAGCTAGCAGCAAAATCACTATCCGCAAATAGTCTAGTGGGTCAGCGGAAAAAAGAAAAAATGCATTAAAAAAGCAAATAAACCTCCATGTTTTGAACAATGATACATGTGCAATGATATCTGTTTTTCAGCTATTAGTTACTATAAATCAAAAATGTAGATTTTCACCACCTCTCCTTGAAAAACAATTTCTGCTCCGGAACCATGTTTGACACCATCAGATGGGGAGAATAATATCCGTATTATTACTTATCATGTGTGTTAAGTATGTAGTTTTACTTAAAAATATTTTACACTTCTTTTTTCCCTTTAATTCTTTTGTGTGTGCCACACAAAAAATGAAAACCAATTAATTTCATGTAATCCTTAAACTATCCAGTAAATCTATGTACTTCTAAACTACACATTATTTAAAGATTACAAAATAAGGGAGCAGAGCAGTAGTCTAGTGGTAGGCTAGCTGCTAGGTTGAGAGCCCAAGTTCTAATTCCAGTCAGGAGTGGCTTTTCCTGGCATGGTTTCTTCACCAACCAGTCACATGAGTTTTCTCCAACATCTAAAAATGAAGAGTTCTGGTAGAGATTTCCATGCCAAAGTTGGAAGTGCTAAGTGCCACGTGGCACAGAACACTCCATGGTGAATAATTACAGTGCTATGCTCCCTCTCCAAGCTTGCCTCCAAAGAAAGGTGGTTATCTCCATTGTAAAAACCAGTGTATGGCATGACAACAAGAGCTGGTAATCAACATTATAATTTAATAACTGTTTCAAATTTAACCAAGATAGCAAATAAATAGATTTAAAAAAAAGAAAGAAAGCAAAGTTGTCTTTGATTTGGTAGCATATCTGGTAAGTAATGCAGCATTAGCTAATGATGAAATGTTGGCAGTAAAGAAATTTTAAACATTATTTAATCTTATAGTGAACTCATTCATTACAGGGCATGCAGTTAGTGAACAGAAAACAGACCAGCATTCTTCCTTCAAACAGCAACTATTACCAAAGTGGCAAAATAAGTAGGTTGCTATATTCTACTTGTCAAGACATTACTGAAATGAAATAATTTTTTGCCATAAAAATAAAACTAAAGAATTGTCAGAAAAGTTTTTTTAAAATGCAGACTGATCACTGAACAAATTACATGCAAATCAGAAAGAGGCTGTTCCAATTTGTTCTACTCATATAAGATACACTTCAACAAATCTAATTAAACCTAGATAGGTATTAGCATGTTTAAAAACACAATTTTGCAAGCAGCATAATGATAGTGCTAAAAATATATACACATTAAAGTAGTTGCAGAAAAGCTTGACATAAATCTATAAATACATCTTAAGATTTCAAAGGTAACACAAAATGCCTCTATCACAAAATGTACTTTCAACTTTTTTATTTTTATTTTTTTTAAATACAAAATATCATTGTGGAACTACTCAAGCTTTGCTGCTGTGAAAGACAAGGATGGTTTCACTCTCAGACTAAAACCACAAAATAATTTTTAATCTATTCCTACAATTCAAAAAAAACAAACATTTAGGTTGCTGCTATAAGCAAAAAAACAACAAAAAATCAAACATTAGTTGACAGAATTACATCCCTTGAGAAGATAATCTGCAACATCTACCTAGGTTTCTTTAATTAGTTTATATTGATATAATGTTCAACACCAGTGTGTATTTAGTAAAAGATTTCAACTAATAAGGCACACCTAATTTCATTCTTTAACAGAATTTTTTTTTCCCTAACTTTTTTAAAAACTTATTTTTATTTGGCATTAGCCAAGCAAATTATTCAACCTACAGAATGGTGTTTTGCTAGAATTCCTCAGCCTGCAAACGTTTTCATATATCAACATCATTTGGCAAGAATATCACAGATTTTATCAACTGTGCACTTGTTGCTGGCCCAGAGTCAGGACTTCAAGATATTGATGCATTTTTTGTACTTGTATCATTTTCAAGAATGGAACTCAGTGCATGTACACTCAAGTTCTAATAAACATGTCAGCCATTTAATCATGGCTTCTCCATAATATGCCAATTTGTGAGTGACATTCAACATTTCTGTCAACTACATAATCATTTGGACTCACTGATGTTCAGTACTGCATTTATTATAATAAAGGCACTATACATCCAATCCCTAGAAATAAAATTCTTCTTCTTCTTAATTTTCTTCACAGATTATGTGATATATAGGTTAATTTTTAAAAAAGAAAAAATGTCTGATTTTTCAATGGCTTACCATTAATGCAAGGAACACCATTGAGTTGATGTTTTCTCCCTTGTCTAATGTAATGTTTTTCTTCTGTATGTTTAGACATAAAATATCAGCACCATAGTTTAAGTATGGCATGGTCAACCACAAATATTCCTAAGAATAAATGAACTCACCTGGCACTGAGAGTGATTATTTTTCCCAAAATGATCATCCACCCTGTCTTGGCCATCAGGTTTACAGTCTTCAGGGGAAACTGAACTTGGAGACTCACTAGATGACTGCGCACCAGGTGTGTCTGTTCCTGTCAAGGAAAACAAACAAAATATGTCAATATTATTAGCACACCTCTTTATCAACTCAGGCACCTTTATGGGATCAGAACACTTAGTCTCATTTCTTCACAAAATCTTGAGTTTAAAAAAAAAAAAAATTAGAAAAGGGATTACCTTTAAGCTTTCTCATTAAAACATTCAAAAGTGAACTATTTTGCAAATGGTAACTCTCATTTCTGGTGATTTATAGACAAGTAATTATTGTGGAGGTCTTGTGTGGGCCAATTCTTACATTTGAAATTTTTTTGTGTTCATAAAACCACCATTTCAGGAATAAGAATGCAATGTTGACTATATAATGATAAATACTCTCTACATGATCTTTGTTATCTTGGCTGTCAATTAATCTCATGCATCTAGAAATACAGATGCTACATTTATCAGCAATGTTTAGCATCAGATGAGGCAAACCTGAGAACCCTGTTTCTGTCTGACTCTGATTTGTGGTGGTGGGTATATTTACATGGCCATGTTTCTCACTTTGAAAAGGAGGTTTCAGATCAACACTTTTGGTCACATAGTTAACAGCCTCTTGATCATTTCACTATAATTTTTATCTTTTCAATTCTTTGTCTGTCTATTTATCTAATGCTAGCAGAGTTTTAGCTGCTGTTTAGAATAGCCTGTTCCATGGGAATGGTAGTGTTGTTCTAAGTGGTTCCATGTTAGGTCTGCCTACTGAGTGTTAAGTTCCATGTGAATGATACCTCAATCTACTGGGGTTTTTTTTTGTTTGTTTAAACATGCCATGGTCCAGTCCAGTCCAGTCCAGTCACCATGGTCACAACCAAAAGAGGTAGATTAGTTTATTTTACAATGGTAAAATCAATTACAGTAAACCCCTTGCCAATGACTAAGTGATGAGGAAATGGCTTACAAACTTTTAGCACCCTATAAAGTGTTTAAAATGGAAGCTAGAAAAGAGAGCAAAGTAAAGGAAACATGATGTATAGTGGTTGTGGAAAGTTAAATATCAGATAATCCAGACTTCCTTTTCCCCCATTAGTCTGGATTAGTGATGGTTTACTGTACTTATTTTCTATAATTGTATATATTTATTTAATACCATAAATCTGTATATTTCTTTTATCTTGTATGTATGGTTATACACTTCATTTTGACTAAAGCAGCATACAGTTTGGTACTAACTAAACAAATCAAACAAGCTTTAAAATATTTTTTTTTTAATTTAAAAAAAGCAAATTATATAGTATAAATTCTATTTATTCTAAACAAACAATGCTGGATTGTACAAAATGGTGTATCAATAACTGTCTGAACTATCTAATAACTCGCTCTCTTTATGTATATGGATAACTCTAATCACTAATATCCCAAAAGATTGGCTGAATATGTTAAGTACCCTAGACAAAACCAATATAGCTTCACAAAGGATAAAATGAGCATCTACTACTACTTGATAAAATAAGTATAATCAATATTTTCATCTTATTTTGTCAAAACTTGAAAATATTTTCTAGCATAAAAATACACGACAGTCGAAATTACTGCATCTCTCAAATAATCGATTTTTTCTTTAAGTATAATTACACTGAGATTAATACAATATTTAAGCATTTATTTTGTTTCTTATTTATCATTTCTATATTTCTTTTTCTACATCTAGTAAAGTTTACTGCTTTATTATTTCAAAATTACACACCACGAGAAATTACTACATTAAGGATATCTATTTAGTACAAAGAACCTATAAAAAGAATCCAAGTCTGCCTTAAAAATATAACGTATTGCAATAATTTTGGCCACCACTGTAGCTTGAAAAAAATCTAATATATCTATGATGCTTCATTTTTTTAAAAAATTTTTTAAGTGAGATACAGTTATTTTCATTGTAGTAAGCGTTAATGGATAACTTATAAGTGGTTGCTTTTCTTTTTTAATCCTTATCTGAAATATAAAGAACAAAACCTTACAATTCTGATCTATTAAATTAAATGACATATCCAAGAATAATTCCCATTCTTAAAAATCATGCTGAAAATATAATTCATCATGTTTTATAAAACCAGATATACATAGACAGGTAACAATTTTTAATGAGTCAAAAGAAAGAGCATATAAGAAATAGATTTCACTAAGCACACTGTGGTGTTAATACATTTATTTATAAGCATAGTGCATGGGTGTGGGGACACTCGGATACATCAGAAATCTCACAGATTCTCAATGGGATTCAAATTGCAAACTTTGGGCCAACCAGTAAAAAGATGAATGGTTCCATTGTTAACCTGAATTATTAAAAATTTCCATCCATTACTGAAGCAGCATTGTGGAAGAGACTTGTCAGAAATGCAGAAGTTTCAGTAAGTTCAAATAATGAATGACCATTGTAAAGAGAGTTTCAAGCATTCAAACAGAAAGTCCAAATTATGTAACCTAATTTTCATGTTTCAGCAACAATTACATAATTTATATACATCATTGCTTCATCTTTTAAGATTATGTTCTGCTAAGTCTCTCTTTTTTAAAATCAAAAATGTGTTACTTGACATGACAAATAAAACTACATGTGCTACTCATGGCTTGGCACATCAAATGTGTGGTGAAATGGTGAAAGGTGTCAAAAAGCAATTGCACAACTGAAAAGGCAACACTGAAGGTTGAAAATTCAATTTCCTCTAAGTTTATTGCAAAAACGTTGAGAATCCACAACATTGCTCAGCTGGTGAAAAGCTGATTTGCACAATGATTTCAACAATCAAAGTAAAAACCATTCTGGTTGCCTAAAATTAATTGTTATGCAAAGAGACAAACAATTTGTGGAAGCAGAGGCCAAGGGGGAAAAAATCAGAAATGTGCACAATTGCATTAGATCTTCAGGTGAAGAAAAGAAAAGGTGTTTCCCATTATCATATGAAATCATCTCTGAAGCAAAAATTTGAGGGCTTTCAAACTCATAAAAGTTCCACTATTTTCTCAAACCAACATTCAACACACTCTAATCTGTGAATCTTTGGCTAATTGAACAGAAGTACAATGTTTGAATTTGGTACTATCTGATGAAATTTTCTTGTAGAAACCAAACAATCCAAATAAGAGTATGGGCCATCTTACAAAGTGAGGGTTTTGACCAACTGCTCTTTCCACAAGTGTTAAAAGACTTTTCAAAGCACTGAAATTGACAAAAATATGTTTGTGAATCTGTTAACATTTAAAAGTGTTAAAGCAAATGGCAAGAAAATTGGTGTATATTAAAATTATTTCAGGGTTTGTTCAACTGTAACTAAAGCATTTTTTTTTTTTTTTTTTAATGCTGGGAAGAAGAGGTCTTTTTGAAACATCCAATAATATACATAAGTGCTCTTCCACATGCTGGCCCAATTTTTCAGGAATTTGAATGTCAATAGTGTTTTTCCTAAATAATGATGCCCTGCTGTTTAGGAAACAGTTCCCTATCTTCAAGCTGCAAGATGAAATAATGCAATTCCTTTGTTCTAAGCCATGGAATAACTGCAACCAGAAGTTTTGGTAAGAGGCTTGCGTTGCGCAGACAATACACTGGTATTATACTACAGAAAATGGGGCAGATAAACAGATCAACAGCAATCAAAAGATTGAATGTAATATAAAAAATAATCATGATACTGGTGGGCTTTGTGACCCTATCCCTTCTTGTTTTGACACCTAGTTTGAGATATCCTTCCCCTACCATGTTCCTAGTAGAGCATAGTTTTATCCAAGACTATTGCTACATATCCATTTACAAGTTTGCACAAACATGCAGTGAGTGATTTCTTAGGTAACTTATATGTATTTTTTATCAGTCAATAAATCTGGGCACACTTGGGCATCTGTTATACACATAGACAAATGAGTAATCAGTACTTCCTAGCATTAAAAACTGACAGCATGTAAAGGAATGCTGCTACCTTCTACTAAGTATATAAGATTTTACATCAGAAGCACTGCTAAACATATCTCAAGCATAAGTAAATCTAATAGTAATATTTTTAAACAAATAATTCATAAACACTATCTGATTATATGAAATGGTTCAATATACAGGTGCATCTCAAAAAATTAGAATATCATGGAAGAGTTCAATATTTTTGTCAGTTATTTCAGAAAGTGAAAATTGTATATATTCTAGACTCATTACATGTAAACTAAAATGTTTCAAGCATTTTTTTTAATTTTAATTTTCATAATTACGGCCTACAGCTAAAAAAAATAGAAAAATGTATCTCAAAATATTAGAATATTCCATTTAGAGTTTGAGTAAATCACTATTTATGCAGTATAAATACCATGAATTTCTCAGTCTGGTTCAGTACACACAACCACAATTATGGGTAAGACTGCTGACTTGACAGTTGTCCAGAAGACACTCATTGACATCCTCCACAAGGAGGGTAAGCCACAGAAGGTCATTGCTGAAAGGGCTGGTTGTTCGCAGAGTGCAGTATCAAAGTGTATTCATGGAAAGTTGACTGGAAGGGAAAAGTGTGGTAGGAAAAGGTGCACAAGCAAGAGGGATGACCGCAGCCTTGAGAGGATTGTCAAGCAAAGCTAATTCAAGAATTTGGAGAAGTTTCACAAGGAGTGGACTGAGGCTGGAGTCAGTGCATCAAGAGCCACCACGCACAGATGTGTCCATGAAATGGGCTACAAGTGTCGCATTCCTAGTGTCAAGCCACTCCTGAACCAGAGACAACGTCAGAAGCGTCTCACCTGGGTTAAAGAGAAAAAGAACTCGACCCTTGCTCAGTAGTCCAAAGTCCTCTTTTCAGATGAAAGTAAATTTTGCATTTAATTTGGAAATTAAGGTCCAATGAACTGGAGAAAGAGTGGAGAGGCACAGAATCAAAGTTGCTTGAAGTCCAGTGTGAAGTTTCCACAGTCAGTGATGATTTGGGCTGCCACGTCATCTGCTGGTGTTGGTCCACTGTGTTTTATCAAGTCCAAAGTCAACGCAGCCATCTACCAGAAGATATTATAGCACTTCATGCTTCCGTCTGCTGACAAGCTTTATGGAGATGCTGATTTCCTTTTCCAGCAGGACTTGGCACCTGCCCACAGTGCCAAAACTACCAGTAACTGGTTTGCTGACCATGGTGTTACTGTGCTTGATTGGCCAGCCAACTCGCCTGACCTGAACCCCATAGAGAATATATGGGGTATTGTCAAGAGGAAAATGAGGCACACCAAACCCAACAATTCAGACAAGTTGAAGGCTGCTATCAAAGCAACCTGGGCTTCCATCTCCTCAGAAGTGCCATAGGCTGATCGCCTCCACGCCACACCGCATTGATGCAGTGATTCATGCAAAAGGAGCCCCGACCAAGTATTGAGTGCATAAATGAACATACTTTTCAGAAGTTTGACATTTCTATATTATAAATCTTTTTTTTTTAATTGATCTTATGAAATGTTCCAATATTTTGAAATAGTGGATTTTTGATTTCTATGAGCTATAAGCCGTAATCATCAAAATTAAAACAAAAAAAGGCTTGAAATATTTCACTTTATGTGTAATGAATCTAGAATATATGAAAGTTTCACTGTTTGAATTAAATTATGGAAAAAAATGAACTCTTCCATGATATTCTAATTTTTTGAGATGCACCTGTATATGCCAGTAAAGTTCACTGTACTTTTCTACATTATGCCATCATCTATAAGTAATCATGCATATAAATCTAATTTAGATGATATTGGCATATAAAGAACATTTATTACAGAAGCCTTAGATTTGAGGTGCAAAAGAGCAGTTTTCATAAAGACCTTTTTATCAGTTCCTAAAAGTCTTTATTAAGCATAATCACTTATCTGTCTGACCCACTTGTTATCAAATCTTTTCTTTAAGTGTCTTCAGGAAAGGAGATGACCTGTTATGCAAACCACCTGTATGTAAAAGTCATAGTCCCCAGTGAAATTGTTAGAAACCCATTAACTTGTATACAGAAAGTTCCTTTTATGAGCTTCATTGACAGTTTTCAATGATATGTACCTGCTGCTGCCATTCATTGTAATGATTAGCTGAAATTCTGATTGATTCAAGTCATTTCATCAAACACAGACGTTACAAAACTCTGAAGGGGCATCAGTTATATTCTGCAACTTTAAGACAACAAAAACACACGCACAGCAAATACATCATCTTATTTTGTGCTGTATTGTTGCCTTTTTTAAAAAAATATTTTATTTAGGTCCATGAATTTGATCTTTTATCAGAGTAAAAATAAAGAAAAGAAAAACAGAAAGGCAACAAAGATATAAATCTAATTAACATTCTATTTTTGTCCAACCTGCATCACCTCATAAAAGTATACTGCAATTTAAAAAAAAAATATCTTCTAAACTGTGTCAACCATACAACAAGCCACCAGCAGTAATAACTCTTTCATACCAAGCAAAGAAAGTATGAATCAAGAACTAAACATTAAATCTGGTTTAAACTTTCAATTTCATACTAAAATGGCCACACACACACACACACAGAGAGAGACAGACAGACAGAGGCAAAAGTTCTCTTCTACATGCCTAATTTTTTTTTTTCTATATCTCAATAAATATTTTTTCAATAACTTTCATCATTTAAGTAAATAAACTATGAAGAGTCACATAAATTTGGTGACAGCATCTATGGAAAAACAGTATGGCAATTCCTTTCAATAAAGACCATGATACTTTGCCAAACAAAAGATCTTTACAAACACCTGTTCTGCCCCAGTTTCTTAAAATAATTTTAGATAAATTGAACCACAACTTTTTATTTTCTGTTTAAACATTTTTTAAAATTATTTTTTAAGTGCTGTTCTGTAAAAAAAAAAAAAAACATATGTGCACATAATTTGCCCACCCTCTATTTAATTAAAAATTTTTGTCCTTTTAAGTTGTGTTATTTGCTAGATATTATGCTAATATACAGTTAGTTTAGTGACCACATTTATCAGAAATGTTAAATGTTGAACTGCAACTGTAGACCATGTATGAAAACATAAACAGTGGCTAAAAACAACAGTCAGTAAAATACAAATGAACAAAATATAGAATGCATTTCTTGGAAAAGTAAACAGGGCTAAAATCAGCAGTCACAAGTTTTCGGATTAATGTTTTCAAGATATGGAAGATAATCAAACTCTTTATAGACATTAGTTATCTGACAACTTGCGTTCATCCCTATTATTTCAGTTTCAACAGTTAAAACTATTTTTTTTTTTTTAATTTTATTTTAAAAAGTTATTTCTAAGAACTTAAAGATGAGGAAACTCACCCGTCTCTTCACAGGCCTAAGTTACAGCACATTCATTTATACCTCAATGGTAAAAACTTTTCCACAGATGGTTATGCTATTTGACTCGTATCGTTATCCATCACTTTGTGTTTATTTCATTAGGGTTGTATTTAATATGAATTTATTAGTTTTTGTTGTTTGTTTCCATTTTGTCCTCTGTCAACAATGCAACATTTTCATTATACACTCAGTCAAAATTCTAAAAAAAAAATAAAAAAAAAAATTTTTTTAAAAACCTGCTAGTTCATTTCGCAATGTAATGATTTTGCATATGATTAATGTTCAGGCTTTCTAAGAACATCAACATAATATAATTCTAGATGAAGCCTTTTTTTAAAATAATGTAAATTTCATTCCTACTGGGTGACCTGTCCAAAGCTACATTAAAAAATAATTTTTTAATACGAGTATAACCCATATACTATTTGATAGAAAATATGCATTATTACTGTTTAGGTTATTTCAAAAATTGTTGTTTTTTTTTTTTTTGGAAAGGGAAGGGAAGCGTGTTATATATATATATATATATATATATCCCTCCCATCATTACTTTCCAGAGCTTGAAAATTAACTAATATAGATAGCCATACCATTCATAAAAAAGAAACATCAGACAACTTGTATTTAATAAGATAGTGGAAATATTTTTATAAATAATAATAAAAAAGTATCTACTAATAATGTAGTAATCCAAAACTGCAATTTTAAAAAAAAAAAAAAAAACATTATGAATATGAACAATATTACCATGTAGTCATTATGAAAGGGATCTTAATATGTAAATAATATTCAAAATAATTTAAATTTTGACAATTATACATTTATGATTTACATAATATAGGCTTTTACGTAGAAAATGCTAATAAACATAATAATATGGAAGACTTGATATCTCTGCCTTTGAGTATATAAAGCAACTAAACAGAATGAATGTTGCCAATGTCGTCTTTAAATTACAATGACCTACATTATCATGTTTGCCTTATACTAAAAGAAATTCAAAAGATACTAATGTCAAATTAAGGCTTACTTACAATTTTAGAATTACCACTGGCTGATGTGGGTTGAAAAAATTTTAATCAAAAAAAGGTAGAATCTGTGGCTTATTCAACCATTTTCTCAGTCAACAAAGTTGTTCCTAAGTCCCGACACTAGTACATTAAACAGAATATATCATAAAAATGTACACAGTTAAAAAAAATAATAATAATGAAAATTTCAACAATGGGTAGACTCAGGCATTGCCAACATTTGTCAGTGCAGATCTCCACTCACCAAATTCGGCCACAGGTGATTGGCACATCTATGAGGCTAGCATCTCCAGCAACTCTTTAGTCTTCTACCAAAGCCTCATGAACACCAAGCAGAAATCAATGGCTAACCCACCTTAGCAACTGTGAAACTGCCTATTGATTAGGGCTGGATTCATTTCAACTGCACGGGCAGCATTTCTGCGTCACAGCAATTCATTCAGCTGCAAGTCTGATCGATAACATGTCAATAAGATTTGGGGTGATGTATTCAGCATGCTCATAGCCAGATTACTGTCAAGGACAGACAACTCACTTAGCAAAGCAATAAAGTGATTGCTAGGAAATTTTGTTTTCCTTCCTTCACATTCTGTTAATCCATTTATTTCATTTTCTTTTCAAGTATTAATTTTAATACTGATTTTCCTAACATGTTCTAAAAATATTTTATTAATCAGTTTACCTGGTTAAGACAGTTCATCTGGTTTCATAGGAATTTTCCAATACATTAATTACACAATTTTCTTTGTTGTTAATACGCTAAGAGAGTAATTTCAGACTAAAAACAACAACAGTTCTGATATCAAGAATTACGCTCATTTTACCTAACAATACCTCTATTTACATGCATTCACAGACAATATATTTAAAGATTAATAAAATGAGATATCACAATAAAGGAAACTACAAGGATCAAAATATCTTTAATTTTCTGCTTTATTCTAATGTTCAAATGAGAGGAATGAAACTAAACTTTTGAAGTGTAAAATCTCTGTGTTTCTAGCTTCATAAGGGCCTGCCTACTTCTAATAAAATCAGTCATCATTCTCCAACCATCCAACCCACCAGTCACTAACAAAATAAAGCAAATGTGCACTACAGGTGTTTGAAACAAAACTAAATTAAAATGTTCAGATGGCCCCTACTTCAATATCTCTTACAGTAAGCAAATGACTTCGGGACAGGACTAGATAAGCTTATTGCCAATTATTATATAAAAGTGACTGGGAAACAAAATCTGTCAGTCTGCATACATTTTCTCCAGTGAACCTCAAGTAAAGATCTTGAAATTATGATGTTTCACTGAAGTCAAGTAAAGAGTAGAAAAGAAAATCACTACCATCTAGAAATATATGGTAAAATTCTAACATTGGAAATTCTCTCACCCCCCCCCCAAAGATTATAGAGAGAACCTAGCAGTTAACTTCTTAAAAAAAGTACAAGTGGCATTATTTAAAATTCACAAGAGATAAATATCTGCACAGAAATCTTCAAAAACAAGTCTAGGTTTCACATAAGGAACGCATGCACATACTCATATTAAAATGTCTTGGAGTTTTTGGGCCCCCCCCCCTCCCACAAATCTCTAGCAGTTTTAGGTATATACCTTAACCTCAGGAGTATTAATATGAACTGGAGTATAAGTTCTCTTTTACTGTAATAATCAAATTGGATTTCTAGAGTGTTAGTCTATCTTGTTTTTTACAACTTCTAGTAAATTTTAAAAACTATGGTGGCTTTAACAATCTAACAAATAGATGAAAGCTATTTATTTAGTTATACAAGGTATCACTTTGACAAACAAATCAAAATCATTACTAACTATTCATAAATACATTTTAAAAATAAATATATAACTAGTTTATACCCTTTTTTTTTTCCTGCATGGTATCTTGTGTTGATTCTAATAATATCCATAATTTTATTTGAAGTAGCTCTACTGCCATCAAAGTACTTATTGGTAATTTTACTTTTGAAGTGATCAGTAATAGGTAGGCAAGTTCTACAAGAAAACCGAGACAAGATTAAGTATGTGCTCAGTCAGTAAAAGGGTTTGGTTGAAAGAGAAAAAAAAATCAGCTGAAAATATTGCCAAACTACTTAAAACCAAGTTGGTATCAGAAGCATCATACTTTCTATTCATACAATGTTGTCTCTACTTCCACAATTTATTACACTTAGTCTCCTGCACTTAAATTCAACACTTGTAATTATGTACTTTTTAAAATATATTTGAAATATTCAATTCATTAATATTTGGCATAAAAGTGAGTTCACTGACCTTTTCATTGAATTTTCCAAAATATAAGCATACTCCTCATTTTAACCAGAGTTGAGTTATCACTCTGCCACAAAGTAATTACACTGGTCAACAAGTATTTTTCATCAAGCATATGTCAAGGTGTACTTAGTGTAGTTTTTAATGCTGATCTCAAATATACAATTAGTTTTTTGACATCACGTACAGTTTTCAAGATGAGAAAGTTTTTTGGTTTTAGCTCATGCATTATATAGAAATCCAATTAATGACGTGTATGCATGTATTTCATTTACATCATGGAAACATACCTTTAAAATAAACTACATTATTCATTGCTGCATAGTTCAGATGCAATATTTCATCATCTTAAATTAACCAATCAAGTTTTGTCTGATGAAATAGGTATTTCAACATCTCAAATTGTCCAGTCATAATTGGTCTGATGAAATATTTCATCATCTCAAATTCAATATAAGTATAACCGTTTGTATCTATTTCCTTACTTGTTTTACAGTGTTAACAATGTCAAGACAGTGTAGAAATCCTCCTGACGTGTTTTGTTATGTCTGTGGACAATTTATCGTGAAAGCTCAAAAACATACAACAACACCAGAGATCAAGAAGATTTATAAGCTGTACTTTGACTGTCCTCTTGGAGATCAGGACAAGTTATGGGCACCACATTTTATCTGCTCAGCTTGCTCAAATGGCTTACGTGACTGGTTCAATAAGAGGAAGAAGTCCATGCCTTTTTCCATGCAGACAAGAACATCATACCAGCCAGGACTGTCTAGCATCAAGAATACACCTCTTGTAGATCCATGTAATGTCCTGTTGCTTTCTTTGCACATAAAGCTTGAACTGATGAAACAGTTTGTAAAGACACTAGGGAAGAAAAATGCCAGAGGGTTTGAGTATATTGTAGAAAAGTTTCCCAAAATCACACAGGCAAAGTTTAAAGAGGGTATCTTTGTCGGACCCCAAATTAGAGAAGTACTCAAAGATGTCAACTTCAAGACAACACTGGATGAACTGGAACTGCCTGCCTGGAATGCTTTCAATTGGATCTGTGAGAATTTCTTGGGCAAAAAGAAGGCAATGGACTACAAGGATGGCATCAAGAATCTTCTGAAATGTTACTCAGCAATGGGTTGTCGCATGTCACTGAAAGTTCACTTCTTGAACTCCCATCTGGATTTCTTCGCAGATAACCTTGGAGCAGTGTCTGATGAACATGGTGAAAGATTTCACCAGGACATTAGTGCTATGGAGAAACGGTACCAAGGCTTCTGGAATGACAGTATGCTGGCTGACTACTGCTGGACACTTTACCAAGATCAACCAGATCAGGAACACTGCAGGAAATCCAAATCACAATGTTTCTAACTCTGTTGTTCTAACTTTGTCTGACCCATTTTTTGTGTATTCACTCTTTGTAGAATGATAGTGATGATTTTTAACTCAATAAACTCATTTACTTTCTAAAAATAATATGTCCTTATTTATTACGTTAATGATTTCATATATACAAGTATGTAAATATTTGCAAGTATCTACTGAAAAACTGATACGTGCTGCATACAAATGGAGTGAAATTTTGAAATCAGCATGAAAAATTAGTCTAAAAAAGTTGGTTTGCATTCATAATGAGTATAATACATTTAATTTTGTTGACCAGTGTTATTATTTATAGTGTATCTAAATCTCATTTCACTACTTCGATGATGACTGTGTGTGTGTACGTGTGCAGCATACACGCGCACACGAGAGAAAGAATACTACTACTATTTAATCACCAAAAAAGGCAATGTAATAACTACTTAGCAGTTGAGAAATCAAAATATATGGTGCAAAGACTTCTTATTCTGAATACACCAAAATTTGATCACAAATATGATGACCCAGTTGATAACTAGATTGAGAAACAGAATCTTTCATTTCTATAAAATGCTAACAGGGAAATAATTAGTCTTATGATCATAAAGCTATTCTTTTATTTTAATACTGTGATAATTCAACAGCAGTTACTATACTGTTGCATATGCCAGAAATAATGTAACAAATATTTATTTTTTTTTCTTCTGTATTCACTTGCACAGGCTGAGCTAAAAAAGCAGCAGCCCATAAAGGAAAATACACATAAATATACTATTGTATACTTCAAATGACCAGATATGTTGCAGAAAAAAGAAGCTATCAAAGAAAGAGACTGAGCAAACGATTAACTTTTATGCTAAATTATGAAATATATTACATATGGGTAGCAGGGGTTAGTGATTTTTCAAACATGTACAACATTAGAAGACAAAATAGAAGGTAGACTCTGAACAGGGAAGATAACTTCCAATATGAAAAATCACTTTGTTAAACAAGTGTACATTAACATAACCTGGCTTCATTTTGAATTGTTTATTTAGATAATAACAATGTCTTACAAGAAATACAATTCAGATAATCTTGATAAAACAGATGTTATTTACATAGATTAGTTTATGCATTCCCCACTTCCTTATTAGCAACAACAAAATTTACTAATGAACCTGTGTTTTGGTGTTATTTCCCTACTGCTGTGTCTACACCATTTAGTTCTAAGAAAAATTTTTTTGGATGTTCCAGTGACACAATAGGCTAAAACATTGGTTAAAGTACATCCAAAATGTAGCAGCCAACAAATGACAGATTCAAGACCAATTCAGACCAGTTACAATTTTAAAAGGAAAGAAAGAAAAGTTTACTTTGAAAACATCTACTGCAAATTAATATCTTTGTGCTTCAAAATAGTTGTCCTCAAGACTAAACCCTGATAAAGGCAACAGGAAAGATCAATGAAACATAGGTTTATTTGGTTCAGTTACAAGCACTAAGGTAATGGAAAATACCCAAATTAATCATCTACTTGCTGGTTCTTTATTCACTAGCTACTCTTGAGATAATTAATAATTATCATATGACACTGACCAGTATAGAATGAGATAAGGATTCTATAGCATCTTTGATCATGCATGATGAAACCATAGATAATGGCAACAGAGACTTTAATACACATGCAATGTTTGAAGATGATATACTAACAAGAGAACAAGACAATACAGAGACAAATGAAGAAACCTGATATTACTGAGATATTTTTAAAAAATCACTAGTTATGTTTCAAAAAAAAACTTGGTAGTTAGCTAGCTAGACTCATATGAATGTACTGTGCAGCTTAGAGATTCACCAGGTAGTCACTGCTTTTCTTGCTGTAACAGATTAAGAGAAAATTCAGCTACTGTTAAATCTGCCAAGTTTCAAGTTTGTTGAGCTCCTTGTACAATGAGGTGGAGCCATCAGAGAGCTACAGACACTTTGTACCAAAGTTACTTGCCACTAACAAACACTGTACATCAAGAAGAAAAACAGAAAAAAAGTAGCTGATAGTTTAATTCAAATGCCTTTACACACATGCTCATGGATATACTCTTATTTTTGAGGATAAGACTGAATAGAAGTTTCAGTCACTTTTATTACAGTAAAATCACTCCAGTAGTCATACATGTGTATGAACACATGTATGAGAGTAAATTCTTTTCATGTACAGGAAGATAAAAAGAATGCTTGATTTTATATATATATCTTATAACACAAGTAAAAATAAATAAATCAGTGGTGCACAAGAATATTGGCATAAATCTTTAGAATAGTGGAGACTGCTGGTAACAGTAATCTGTCTTTTGAAATTACCTTTTATAGGTGCAGAGAAATGTTATTGTTAAGACAGATTGTTGGTGACAATAATTGCTCTGCTGAAATTGGCTACTATGGCCGGCAAACAAATGTTACCAGGGACATTCAAATGAAACAAAATCTGATATGATTACAATGATTCTATCTCAATGGGTTTCATTTTGAACATCCCTTAATAATAAAATAATGCCTCAACACACTGGAAATGTTAACAATTTAAAACTTAGGTATGGGAAAGCCAAACTGTCTCTATTAATATTACTAAATCTGAAAACAAATATTCATTCTAAGAGAATTTGCAGTGTCATAGATTTTGTCCCACATTTTTGTGTATGGTATAGATACAATGAATTTTGAATACCAACAGGCAGCATAAAACTCTCATGGTATGTAGCTACAAATACAATAGTTTCTAAAACAACAAACATGATTAAATTTGTTAAATGCTATTTCATTTTTCCAATGCTTCTTATGAATGTGACTTTGTTTTTCAACTCAAAACACAATTAAATCTAGGCTGAGAAGAAAATCTTAACAACTATACAATAACTTGATGAAAATTTGTGAATGGTTTGAGAAAGTTATAGTCTCGTTTTAATAGCTCATGCAAAATCTCAGAAACTTACTGAAATGAAAGAAATTATCACACTGCCACAGACTATCTTTATGTTTATGCTTGTAAACATGGTACTGCAAAATATGATACAGGCAGAAATTCTGATAACAGGGTTTTATTTACACACATTTCTGGCTGTGGATGATCACACAGAGAATATTAAAGTGATGCCTTCCTGAATTCACCAGAAGTGAAGAAAAATGCTTGTGGGTGTCCAATGATAAAGGTGTAACTACAAATTTTATAAATTTTTTGGAGTTTTCAAGGTTGGCAGGTATGTTGAGGACACACAAAGGTTTACAAAATAATTATGGTTTTTCTATTCCTGTGTAAAAAAAATTATATTAGATGTTTTTTTCTGGGACAATAATTTTCGAGTTACTCCTTAGTCAGCTCTAACATTGAAACTCTATAGCAGGGGTCGGCAACCTTTTCGGCTCGCGGGCCGGATTCAAAATTAGCCGCATGTCCGCGGGCCGGATGGTTATGAGTTGCCAAAAATCGTTTCTATTGCCACTTTACATCTATAAATTAAGTGATTTCTTAACAATTGCAAGTTAACACAGCTTACCGATGACAAGTAATTAATGCGTAACGCGCTCGCAAAAACTCTGACAGACTGTTATCAACGTGTGCGCTCACGCCATTTTATAGTAGCCCTGACCTGCTTTCGGACAAAACACCTGAGTCTGCGCGCGCCTTGTCAATTTTGTGCGTGCATCGCACACGTGATCACACATCTGAGCGCCCACTTGCAAGCGCGTGCAGCACTCAAGAACGCTTGAAAAATAAAAGGCACACACAGCCATGATTTCTCAAGGACTGAATATTTTGTCATTTTTCCGGAAAGGCTCCGCGGGCCGTATCGTGCCAACCCCTGCTCTATAGCTACTGCCATATCAAGGCCTTATCAGAAGTTGGAATTCAAACAAGCTCATTGGAAAGCTATGAGACATAGCCATTATCTTTCAGGCATGTGCATTTCAACACTTTAAAAAGACCTTAAAAAAATCATAACCAAACTAAAAGCCTGGTAAGCCTGCTAAAGAGCTTTTTCTAAACCGAAGTTTGTCAATTAAAAGCATAATACCTGCTGTGATGGTTGTGTCGGACTGATCAGAACTTGGACTGTGCGTTTTGTGTTCATCTTCTGCTTCTTCAAACTCAACTTGTTTCTGTAAAGGCTTTGGTGGGCGACGCTCCATAGACTCAGCCATGGTCATTTGTTAAAGCTAAAAAAAACAACAACAAGAATTAAATAAATCTTGCAGCAGCAGCAGCAACCATTAGAAGATGCTTAACTAGCCAGTCTACATACAGTATATAGGATAAAACTGGAACTTGTGGCTACATGGATTTCATCTCTTAAGCCCAGTCAATCTGTTTATCATTCTGGCAAAATAACTGTAATGACATTTTAGTGCACCCTACACCTCCAGTATTAAAGAGGTAAAGTCTTTTATTGACTGATGTCACAGAAATTGACTAGCTATATTTTTGAATGATAAATGGCTTTCAATATTATGCAATTATATATATATATAATTTTCCAAAAATATATTTACTTTTTTTTTTAAAACATAGTTTGAAGATATTTTGACTTAACTAAATGTTTTTTTTGTTGTTTTTTTTTTTTTTTTCAATAAAAAGGACAAATATTTACTACAGGTCCACTAAAGTCATTGTGCTAAGTAAGCACACACAAGCAAAATAATTTTTTGACATTATACCAAACTGGATGCAATTAATGAGATTTCTTTCTTTAGTCCAAACCACGTTCTTATTAATAAAAGTTTAAGTAAAAGAATTATAATAAGAATAGGAACATTAATAAACAAACTAAATTATTGCCATGCTTCCACCATACATAGCATGGACTTTATCAAAGGGTTGAAATGAAAGGATAGAAAACAATATTGCTGCCCAGAGATAAAGTAATAAAATAGATACAGATACACAGAATGAAAAATACAATTAAAGGCCTAGCTTTAATTAATCACTATATGAAACATTTTGGCTCTTTATGACTATCCATAATCCATCTTGACTGTTGATCATGTGGACACAACTTAACAATAAAACTAAATATATTTACATGTACTGAAAGAGTTTGCATTTGTTGAGATTGTAGTCTAATATTTACATAGAGCAAACTGACCACCTTTTAACTATGTGGTTTATACTAAACCAGTAGTTTTCTCCTCCTTCAACTATTAGTTTTAGATTTTTCTATTAAAGGATTTATTTTTATTAGATATGTCATTGGTAATTGATGAATGTTCATCAACTGCATTATGTTAAGAGAGACTGAATTTCTTTAGACACCACTGAATTTTATCATGTTGTCGTCATTTTTCAACAGATATCAGTTATAATTTGATAAACTAGTTAAAATATAGAGATGTCGTTTAAAGAAGAGTATTTAAAAAAGAAATTATGTTACCTTAATAGCTTGGGCATACAGTTATCCCCCGGTATTCGCGGGGTTTACGTTCCTAGAACACCCGCGAAGAGTGAAAAACCGCGAATGTTGGACGTGGTCCATAAAAATGCCTATAAATGCCTATAAACGTCAAAATATAACAAACTATAATTAAAAAAATATAAGTAAATATATAATAATAATTTAATAAAAAATACAACACTCAGAGAAACACTCAGCAAAACACTCGAGATAGCTACACGCGGTAAACTGGGATGATGTGGGGCTGCTGGGCTGCATCTGCTTGAGACAGCGCCTCGTGGGCAGCAGCCAATCAGCAGCGAGGAGAAATGAATAACCCTCTCGGATTGGCTACTTTCAAACCTCCAGCCAATAGCGTTTATTTTATATTGATATTTTGCTGAATTTACGTTAGTACAGTATTTATATTACAAAATTAGTAAATTATATTGTTATTAATAATTTAGCGTTAAAAAGCGTGAACAAATATATATTGCCACGAAAAAAGCCATAAAAAAATCGCGGAAGATATTTGCAATTCCACGAATATGTGGGGGTTTCCATGAACAATTATTAGTTAGGTTCTAAGGAAAACTCCGCGAGTGCCAAACCGTGATTATGCAGGGGTCGACTGTATACCACAGTGTAAAATTAGTGAAACTATTCTAGTCAATGTTTGCTTACTCTGCAAGATAAAAGAATAATTTAGAGCATTTTGCACATGATATAAACTTAAAGTTTGAAGACTGGTTCAACCATAGCAATAGATGACAGTAATTTATTAGATTATTTGCATTGTTAATGGTACAAAATAGAAGAGATTCTCTAGCTTATGAGTCATACAACAACACAGACAAACCAACAAAACCACAGGTTGTCACCAATGAAAAGGGTTTCTAGGTCTCAATCTCAGCAGGTGTTGCTTCAAATTTTGTTTTTAAATTGTTATTTCCACTTAAATACAAAGATTGTTGTTAGGTATTAGTTGGTATTTGTGACTAAATCATTGGAGTGCTAATAAGTTATTCTGATTAACTGGAACACTGGTAGAAAAAAGCAAAGAAACATGTATGACTAGAAGTACCTGATCTACTTTACCCACTAGTTTCTGGTTCTAATTGTTGTTGTACTGGCATTATTTATATACAATGTTCAGTAAAAACTTTGCAAGTACCATATTTGAGATGCTGCAGTTTTCGTAAGTCTTTCATACATTAAGAGCTTAATGAGAGCTGAGAGAACAGTTTTACTTGAACAGCAAAAGGAATATTTTGAGAGAAAAAAAAAAAAAAAACAGAAATAGGTTCAAGTAATGTTTATGAAATGAAAAAAAAAAATGTATGTGATGTAAAAAATTTATGAACTAAAGAGCAATCAAATTAACTGGTATCTGACAAAAGGTCAACAGTGTGCTAATTTTAGTTTTCTTTCCTGTAAATCACTTTCCAGCTGTTTCTTTTAAATTTTCAAAATATTAATCTGGTAAAAATAGAGATTCTCAGACATTTTTGTGTGTTTCATTATCATTAAGCAAAAAGATGTATTTAACATGTAGATAACAATGGATTTTGCTGTTTTGAATGTATGATTTGCCAGAGTGATATATATATAATATATATATATATATATGTGTGTGTGTGTATTCTGTTATCTTGCATTGATATTTCTCCATCAGCAGCACTGTTGTCCTATGATCTGAAACTTTTGCTAAATCAACAAGAATTGATTCATATACTTCATAAAAGCAGATAATAAAAATGCCTTGAAACCACATTACTGACAGAACCCTTACAAGATTTGAGGGTCACGCACTTTCTAAAATCTCCCTGGCATCTCATCAAATAAATTAACATTTAATAAGAAACCCTGTACAGTAGACTGTACTACCACCACAGCATGATTGAAAATTCTAAAAGCTGACAGCAGTTCAGTTGCCTTATTTGATGTTTCAATTCAATTTCTTAAAAACCATGAAAACTAAGCCAATAAGTCCATGAATACTGACAGAACAATGACCATAATACATGAAGCAAGTGCTCTCACCATGAGTCCAAACTACAGGAAATGTGTGATTGCACAAGGTCTTCATAACAAAAAAGTAGATTCCCCTCAGAGTGGCTCCAGAAACCAATGTGGCCTGCTGCTAAAAACAGTGTGAAGAAACCATGTCAGGGAGATACTAGTATTTTGTAAATGATCTCCATTTCTCACAATATATAATTCTGCAAATAACCTGTATTGAGCAGATTATCAAAAACATCTTTTATACACAACAACAGAAGTATATTTCACTAGTGCCAACTACAGTGGTACAACTCGGGTTTTAATTCTTTCATCAGTAGCAATTCAAACTAATTTTGCAGTTCCAGAAAACGAATCAGATTGCTATCATTGTAATGTGCAGTCTCTTTGTTTTTTTGTTTAATTGGTGGGGTCGACATTCACATAAAAGTAACAACCCCATTCCTGAACTAGATGAAGACCTAAATTAAATTATTAAAAACAACAAAACTTTATAACAGCCAGTGAAAATGTCATCTAGCAATAGTTCGTACTGAGTTTAATTTAGCAGCATCATGCGTCTCCTTTAGGTCAACTTTCAGCTTTGCATACTAAACAATTTTTTTTCCAATTTAATTAATAAGCATTGCACTAGAATTATCAGAGCCAATATGATGTATAATTTATTATATCTTCAAAATCAAGTCATCAGGTTTCACTCATCAAATGTACAAACATCTATAACTTTGGTAGTTCTTGCATTCTCTCGTATTTCAAGCTGAATTTCTGGGACTGTTCTATTGTGTACATCTTTCCTATCTAGCTCGTTTAATAGCCACTGACAAGTGGTGAGATCCTTTGCTGTGTTTCTCAAGCAATACTGGTACAAGGCACACTTACTCCACCCCAATGAAGCTATCCAATTCACATTCCTCTAGAATGAACGTGTGTGGCTGGAAGATGTGACATCATCAGTAGTTTTCCATTTCACTACCTCACATTATTAAAACCAACAAATTACTATACCTTCAGTTACGCAGTTTTCAATGAGTATTAAAAATATTTGATAAAATTTTAATTTTTAAATATTTAGAAATTTGGCCTGCTTTGTTTGTTTTTTTTTTTTTAACCTTGTACCAAATTACTAAGTTAGCAACCTGAATAATAATGGAATAAAACTGTTATATGTGGATTCTACAATCAGCTACAGCAACTTAATAACTAATGTCAATTTTTATATCCAATTAATTAACTATACCAAAGAGAAAAAAATAGTAAACTATCAATAAAGCTGTGTAGGCTGAAGAAAATACATTTTATTTACTACACAAATGAAAACAGGTTGTAGTGTGTGACTTGAATCTGTTATCTGAAATTTCTTCAAAACAAAGTAAAGAAATTGTGAAGTATTTATCAACTGAACAGAAAACTTTGAACCAAGACGAAAATCTCTCGATCTCCAGTTTCAGATTTCTAAATGTAGAAATGAAAGTAAATACATAAACAGATACAATTTTTTTTTAAATTGTGAGCTAAGGCTAGTCACTTCTGAACTAAACACATCTTTAGTGTAATGACATGGTAAAACTGGGAACATTCTCTTTAAAAGTTGAAAAATGACCACCCCCTCATGGCAAGAACAGTTTAATATCAAAATATAAGTGAATTTATATTAAATCCAACACTGACATAAATTCCAATAGTTTTTCAGAATATAACCACACCAAGAGAGTAAATAAATAATTGAAAATATGATTAGCTATAACCAATTTCATAGGAATCAATGATCTAATCAATGTTTGTATTGTATTTATATTTCAATGCACAAAATATGGCACCATTTGAGTTAAATTGTATCAGCATTTAAAATATCCATAGGTTACACACACACACACATCAACAAAAGTCAAACAATTACTAGCCATAGACCCACTGTGCCATTAAATACATGTCTGCTTCATTGAATCCACAATGGCAAAATGATACAAAATGCTTGGACAAGAGGACTCCAAAAGGTGTGTATGAAGGCTCACCACCAAATACTTAACATGATTGTTATGATGCTAGCAGCCTAGTGACAGCAACAACAAAGAAACCAACCAACCATGTAGCATTCTGACAGAAATAGCTGGTGAGCAGAGCTACACCACAGAATCGTGTGGAAACCCATAAATTATTTCCAAAATTGGCTGTTTATCAGCTATAGCACATATGAATGCAATCCTAATAATTAATGTAATTTTTGTTGTTTTTTGGCAATTTAAAAAAATTATCGCAACAAAAAATATTATGAAACAGTATTATAATAAACAAAACTACAAATAGTTGAGAAGTCAGGCATAGAACACAAAAAATAGATTTTAATTAACATATGAGTGGGGGAAAAAAATCTTTTTTTGAACCAAAATGTTATTAATCTGGCTTGCTCAGTTAGACTAATTATATGTGACTTTAAATATTTCAAAATGTTGGGTTTTTCACAATACATTTTAAGCTTCCAGAAGCAATAGTTTATCCAGTTTTAATACTCCTTAAAATTGTATCAGATCTAGAAAAACAATTCGTGAGATCTTACTTTGATCCTTATAACAAAAAAAAAAAATGATTAATCAGCTTCATGGCAATTCTTTGGAGGCCACTATTCTTTGCTTTTGAGCCCTTTTTTAAAAGTTGACCCTCATTATACATGCTTTCACACATCCACAGTTTGACTTCAGTATCATGAGGAGCATTACTATCCCCATCTGCAGATATCCAGTGTTACGTCTGAAGAGACAAAAGGCAGAGTCGATAATAATGGACGTCGTGCAGGAGAGGTTCAGAATGGAACAAAACAAAATTACCTTCTGGAGGGCCTTTATTTACAATAAGTGATACGAATAACAGTTATGGATAACAATACAGTTGATCAGATTGGTCAGAACACATGCAAATGGGTATCGGAAGCACACATCAACAGACAGACTCATAATGAAAAGGACCAAGACAAAGACAATTTCATGGAAGAGGATTATAGGTGTGGCACCGTGAGAAAAGGCTGAAAGGTGGCAACAAGTCGCGACACTAACAGACATGAGGCTGTGAGCGATGTCAAACTGATGACACCTGTTCTCCAGCACAGATGTGAGACAAGCGGGCACATGAAGTGAGCAAAACTGACGCAACTCCTATCATTAGACGTTAACTGTTTTACACGAACTTGATATACATGATAGTTCTCAGGAATGCAAACCCTGTGTATAACAAGGATCAACTGCGGTGACATTAGATATGAACCATGCAGCACTATGCACAAGTACAACAAATGCAAAAAAAAATTTTTTTTGTGGTCTTCTCAACAGTAGCTATGGCCTCACCCATATCAATTTGATGTGTACTGAAAGTTTAAAGTTACCATAAAATTCCTGGAAATTAATAAGTAATCATTGAAAAAAAAAAAAAAAATTTTCAATGAAGTAAATAAAGTTTGCTCAATAACAACTTCAGTGATCCTTTATGTTAGTTGTTCAACATGCTTAAGGCGATAATTTGAGATTTAGTAATTATAATGCAAGTGAATTTATCAATACAGAATTACAACAATGAAGCTTTCATTCCACAACTCATATTCTAGGATAAAATTCTGTGTAGGATTAAAATAATAATGACTCTGAAAGTATTGAGAGTTCAAACAGTGATTAAAGTATATACTATTTAGCCTTTGATTCTAGTGACAATGAAATTCATACAGTACAGTACTATGACCTGCCAGTCTCACCACTTTACATTTATTAAGCATTCTTTAGAGAAAAACTATAAATAGATATAGTCTATATAGACCATTTTCCTGAAGCCATGAAAGATCTTGCATTTCTAACACCAAAAATCAGGGACCTTAAAAGTATATATGTCAGTATAAATAGCCACATTTATTTCACATATCCGATGAAACCCAAGTTTTTCTAGTTAGATCTACTTAACATCAAATTTGTCACAGTATTGTAGAATTGAAATCATACAGGCCATTAAGGTGGCTCTGTAAAGCTACATTTTAATGTGTTGAAGAGAAAATTAAAACTAACACTTACCATGGCATTTCACATATTTAAACAGTATAGCATTAGTGTCATGGAAAAGCATACTAATATACCGGTAATTCTTTCTCTTTCAACACAATTTATGATTAACAGCAGCAAAAAAAAAAAAAATACTCTTTTCTGAATATTACAGACATAAATACATAAAAAATTTCTTCTATAAATGTTTACTTACAAATGATTATACATATACTCTGTATTTTAGCTACTACAAAATTAGATATTAATCAGCAAGCTATTTAAAATCTTGAGAACATTTTACATCGGTTAGTAGCTATTTTGTTTTTTATGCCAGATAGATGTTTTCTTCATGCATAGATTATGTAATTACACAAAGCATCCATAGACTGAAATGACTATGCTACCCAGAAAATAAGGCAGAGCCCCTTTTGGCCAACCTATGAAGCAGGTGTCAGAAAAATGATCTTAAACCGTGGAGAATCCATTGTGTGCATTTATACAAATAACAGGATATTATTTTACTTATGCATTGAGAATGATGTTATCCTGTTTGCAGCTACAAAAAATGTTCCATGCCTGTGCTTGGACAAAGATGGTTTCAGAAATTCCTATCCAAAACAACAGCATTTTGGTATAATATCATCTTTTAGTAAAATCAAAATATTAATAAATAGAAAAAACAAATTAATTATATAATTTTCATAAGAATCCACTCTTCTAAAGGAAGGTGTTCAAATCATTATCACTGAGGATATCTGAACATTGTACATGTGATTTTGTCCATATTACATAACACATTAAAACAGATATGAGACGTATAACTGTCATCAAGTAAACAGCGTGTAATTTCTACATTAAGAATTAGTCCTAGAAAACAAAATAAGATTCTTTAAACAAACTCAAAGATTTTTTTAAAATTTTAAATAGTAATTATAAAATTGATAAAATCTTAACAAAATAAAATAGATAACACAATACAAATAACAAATATTTTACTAAATCGACATTATATTTTTAAAATATTAAATATGCACTTTTTTTTGTTTTATTTTAAATTATCAAGAATTCTCAAAACTGGTTTTGCCGTTCTTTGAATTACTTTAATTAATTCTATTTCTTCAAAATATAATCAATAAATCAGCATGAATTTTATGAAAATAAAGCATTTACATATTTGCTAAAATTAGAAAATTTTTTTTTTTGCTCATGATACCAATAATAAGTGTACAAAGTATTTTATTTCAGTCAATTAAATTTTAAATTAAAATGTAGTATCTTTTTTAAAAAAATGCCTTATGATTTAACTGACTCCCATAAATTGCATTAAATTTTGTGAAAATCACTTAAATGAAGTATGCTTGCTAAATATGATATTAAGGTTAAGCAACTGCATAAAAACTAAGCTGCCAATTACAGTATATAACAACAAAAAATCTAGAAAATATATGAAAATTTGAATTCAAAATATCATGTAAATTTTATTAAAACATCTTTAGAAAAAGATAAAGGTTTGAATTTTCAATGGGAATTTTAAAAAACCCTGTGAAGACTTTCCTTTTTAGTTTTATTCCAGTTAAAAATTTAAACTGTCATTATGCAACACTGAAAAGGTCTAATTTATTTGAACAATTTTCTTAAAATGTAAAACTAACTACACAATCCTATATTTTAAACAAACTACAATCTATAAAGGCTATTTTAAAAAATAAACAAATACTTTAATGTTTATTTAAATATAAACAATCTGATAATTATGTTAAGACATTAGTAGTATAATTTTTCTTTTTCTCGTTTAATTTTGTAATACATTTGTCCCCCGGTATTCGCAGGGGTTACGTTCCTAGAGCTCCCGCGAAGAGTGAAAAACCGCGAATATTGGACATGGGTCCATAAAAATGCCTATAAACGTTTAAAATATAATAAAAAATATATAAGTAAATATATAATAATAATTTAATAAAAAATACAACACTCAGCGAAACACTCGAGATAGCTACACGCTGTAAACTGGGATAAGGCGGGGCTGCTGGGCTGCATCTGCCTGAGACAGCGCCTCATGGGCAGCAGCCAATCAGCAGCAAGGAGAAATGAATAGCGCTCTCGGATTGGCTACTTTCAAACCTCCAGCCAATAGCGTTTATTTTATATTGATATTTTGCTGAATTTACGTTAGTATTTATATTATAAAATTAGTAAATTATATTGTTATTAATAATTTAGCGTTAAATAGGGTGGAAAAATGTATATTGCCACGAAAAAAGCCATAAAAAAATTGCGGAAGATATTTGCGATTCCGCAAATATGCGGGGGTTTCCACGAACAATTATTAGTTAGGTTCTAAGGAAAATTCCACGAATAACCGGGGGCCGCGAATGCTGAACCGCGATTACGCAAGGGTCAACTGTACATTGTGGATCTGCTCGTTTTTCTGTCATAAAAGAATAATAATTCGTTCAAGGTAAAAACCCATTGTCTAAAGAGCTAATTATGATTATGAAACATTGAGAATCAGACAGTGAATCCTGTAATTAAAAAAAAAATTTTAGTCATGATATGACATGTCACAGAATCCATGTAACAGTGCTCAGTGGTTCACAAAATGGGTCTACATAAGATATGATTGGAGATGGATATGGATTTTCCTGCATTAAATGTCTCTGTCATTTGGTACACTGTTTGATGACAAATGAACTTTACTGTCCAGTATACCCAGCTTGCAAATCTTTGTCAGTATGTTTGTGGCCACAATTCATCCTCTCAGCAGACATTTACCCCCACTCCTTGCCACCGCTGATAAACTTGAATAGCTGAAGTCTTGGAGCAGCCTACCAACAAAACTGTTTTAGCTACTGTGGCACCTGCTATCATGCCTTTTTTTTGATCACTGTTATGTTCTTGCCTTTCCCCATATTTGTTAGAAAAACTGCAATGTGCTTTTCCAAGTCATATGTAGTGCTACAGAAACCACCTGTCACATGTGGGTAACTTAATTTGTATCTGCAGCTCAGGTCAGGCCCAAGTCTCAAAGAATACATTGGCTGACCACTTTATTAAGACCTGTGCATATTATAAGCTTGGTTAAAAACATTTATTTATTAGAACATGTTACACAACTTCACGTTCGCCCCTTTCTCTTCCCATACATCTTATCTAGAGTTCTCATTGTTATAAATCAAATAACTTATTATTTATATACCTGTGTGTTTATTTTACTGAGTCTGCTCTAAAATATTACTTTTGACAAAGCTTAATAAATCAGAAAGTCTCAATTTACCGGATTTAACCAAGTTAACCCAGTTTCACAAAAGTAATAATAATGGGCTGCCCCTTATTATTCACAACTTTAATGTCATAAAATTGTAAAAAGTTATATGTTCAATCTAAATATAGGCAATTTGAATTTAGAGTACTATTTAGATATATAGATAAATTTAATTTTTTTGTCAAAACTGAAAAAAAAAAAAAAAAATCCTCCCAAGTTGTGTTCATCCTTCTGGGTTTGAATCCTTGCAAAATGTTATTTATTAAGCCTTTCTTTGCATAGTTTTTCAAGATTCAGTGTATGTTAACACCCACCTGCTCTCCTTCCATTTTATCTACTAATTAGTTTCATTATGAAGAAATTATTAAACAACTTATTCATGATATTATACTAAATATTCAGGGATAAAGTGATAAAATAAAAACAAACAAACAATTTAATAAAACAAAATATTGCTAAAATACCTAATGAACAGATTTTTTTCACTGTTAGTCTACCTTCTAAACATTCAAGGCTACAAGATTTTTCTATCTTTTTTCAATTCCTGAGATTATCTGTCTGTCTGTTGTCAGTTATGACAGAAGTTAACCCCAGATCTCAATCACTATACCAAGAAAATATGAGAACAGATTTCTATTTTTTAAGAAATAAAGTAAAAATTGTGCTATTTTAATCCTAGAAAGCAGATTTGTTGTAGTTGTTTTGACTTCAGTAAATAAATTCTAAAACTTGAAGAAAAAAAATAATTAATATCATCATAATTTTTTCATACATTTTATCAAATATAAAAAGAATAGTGTATTTAACAGGTGAGAGGTACACTATAATACTTCTGATTTCATCTATCTAACAAAAGCTCAGTTGCAAATTGGAATATTAAAATCTTTTAGTTTAAAGCTACTAAAACCATAACCTTACATCATCACTTGGAGATATTTCAATAACCTTTGTACCATGAATTTATTTATTTATTATAAACACATTTAAAAGAGAATTAGAAAGTGTTTAAAAAACTTTTTCATATCGTGCACCATTAAATTTTTATATATATAAAATATATATACACACATATATATAAGGCCAATGTGGCAAAGCTGAGCCAAACAATTCTTCCCAGAACAGGGTCACTGTTATTGCCTTGGTTGCTGTTAAGACTGAAAATCAATGTGCCATTCATGGGCACATAAAATTAGCCTCTGCCTGAAAATATCAATGGTACTGTCAGCAGTGCCAGTGCGTAAAGGAAAATTGTCTCTCAGGCAACCAAAGTGCCAACCACGTAGTCATTCATTCATCTGATTGGCTGCCGGATCAAAAGACGTGTTATGATTGCCATGACAACCCTTTCTTCTACAAGTACATAATTTAGGAGTCATTACAATCCATTCTAGTGAGATTCTACAATGCCTGATGCAGATGATGTCAGAGGTATACAAACTAGCTTCAAGAAATCTTTACAGCATAAATACCAAGCACCTGTGTTTGTCAGAAACTCAGAAACATTATATTTAAAAATACTTCCATAAAAGACAATTTACTATAAGAAGCCAAGAATTAAATAGAAAAAAATTATGACCTATGAAGTAATGGACAAAAATAATCTGGTAAAAAAGAAGAAAAAAAGAAACCTCAAACATGTCAACACATTATTAATATGCATGGTCAACAGTTAGATTTTATATCATTCTTTTGTTGAATGTTCTAAGCATTAATATATAAGACCTCATACAAAATTTTTTTAAAAAATGGAAAATTTGAAACAAAACTTACATATAATATTCCATATAATGTACAGTGGTCCTCTTAAGAGTCGGTCAAACTGGTGGTAGCATATCCAAGCAAACAAGGTCAATTAATGTCCAAGTCCACTTAGAAACCTGGCTGAATCCTACATACTCTATATAAACTGATGTTCTACTCTGATGGATAAGTAATTATGACAGCTACTGATGAGAAAGTTGACTCCGTTTCCCTCTACTGGCATGCTCTGAGTGTCTTTAAAAAGACTAATATTGATTTAACAGCTTACGTAAAAGTCCACAGCAAGCGTTAGCTTGTGTTTATGTATTTCCCTGAACCTTTCCTCCCAGCTCACTTGGATCTGAGTCAGCTCTAGTATACACACTAAGTCCACATTTTAGCCAGCTCGCTCAGTTTGAGCAGGAGGCCATTCTTTATATTAAAATTCAGACTCACCAAAGACTTATTTCACACTAATTTATTTTAATCACAATAATAGAATTATCAGACAGAACATTATGATCTATTATTTAGTTTCAGTGCTTCTCTCCCTCCCATAATAAATTTTAAAGGCACATTTAAAAAAAATTTAAAATAAAATTAAAATAAATTCCCTTTTGGCATTTTGATGTATGTTTAAACTGTAAATGCATTAAGGATGCACCTCTTTGCTCACCTAGAGCCACAATTTTTAAATATATGAAAACATACACTTTATAATAACTGCCTTTAAACTCGGTCAAAAACAAATAATTAATACACAGTGAAACTTAAAGATTGGTGATGCTTTATCAGAGTCCTACCATACATCTTTAAATGTTCTGTAATAGAAGCTTTTCATCATTTTGCACTACTTTATTAATGTACCATAGTAGAAACTTCCCTTTAGCAGGCCTTAAAAAAAAACAGCATTGCAACAAAAATTTCAGAAAACCTAGATATATCCCTATTAAGGATGGATTAAAGTTAAGTACTTACTGGTGAGCTATGCACAGCATCAAGTGGTTCACATAAAGTTCTGAGACATCACCACATTGGTGAAGTATACTGACAATCAACAGCAGTGATTTTTCTAGCTGCTGTGTACTTTCTCATTAGTTCTTATATTTTCTCATTGACAAGTAGTTTAATGAAGAACAACCTGGTCCAGTCAGGCTAAATATTTCACAAGACACCAGTATTTATGGGACTGCTTTCTTTTCCAATATAAGCATTTGTATAAAAATCCCTTTGAACTGTTACATAGAATAAACTGGATAGATGAGAGATTGAAGTATTAAAACTAAGTCCAAAACAAATTTATTATATTCAAATTTGTTATACTATATACTGCTTGCAAAAATCACAGGCTTCTTTGAAATACTCATAAAAGGTCAAAAGTATTATTACCCACAATTTACAGTCCTAATATCTTAGAGGACTGATTTGAGCTTACAAACATGTTTGTATCTACACAAGATGCATAGAGTAAAACCATGCACACAGGATAGGGCTTTCATTTTCATCCTACTGTAACACAAATTTTGATTGGTCTTCATCAATATGAAAAATGTGCAGTTATTTCTTCTAAAGCAACCTATCTCATCATGAGAAAGTTTTCTAACAGCCAAAAGCCAGTGCTAATGACTCACATGTAGTGCAGTTCATGGTCAGCCAATTTATATATGGGTTTCTTAATATCAAACTGGGTTGGTTGAGAGGCCTAAAAATCAGCTCCCTCGATGTATGATTTTAAGAGAAATGCAATCATGTTGCAGTGATAACCTCCCAAGTCTGCAGTAACTACACAGAAAGAAAGATGTCAAATGAAAACAGAAATCATCTGTTACACCTACTTTAAGCAGATACATGCTCATGCTGACTGGTTCCCAACAGTTCATTATTGTTATTCTTTGTCCCCAAGATGCATCCAAGAATTAATGTTCTTAACATAGGTTGAATGAGTGTGAAAACGCCAGATAAAAACACTATAAAGAACCACCGTGTCCCATCTGAAAAAGAGGGTCCTATTATGGTGCTGAGCAAGATTATCACAACATACAAAATAACATTTCACATCAGGGATGAGTCACAGTTATGTACTACTATGACATCATTCTTCCAACATGGGTTGAGCCAGCAGCAAAGCAGCATGGACCAAATTTCATCTTTAAAAAGACGACACCCAAGTTAACCAAACAAGAATTTGCAATCCAGCAATATCACCATTCCTTTCAAGCACATCTGGAGCATTCTTGAGCAGTGTATTAGAAATCACCCAAACTATCCCCAAACGTTGATGGATTTCATTGAGGAACTCAAAGAAGTTAGGAGAGACAAGATTCTATAGGGTAACTGGGACCACTGACCAAAGCTATAAAAATCACTAACTTGGTTCCTGAAGGTGGTCAGCATTCTGTGTAATAAAAAATTTATTTTGAATCCAAACTAATGTTTAATCACAAAAGAAGTTTAAAAGATTAAAATAATGACTGGTCAATAAATATGCAATGAAAACTGACATTCAGTTATGATTTTGTTGCTATAATAACCCATGCATCATTTTCCTCACTTAGGGCTAAATAGGACTTTCAAATACCTTTGGCAGTCCACACATTAACATACACCTTAGCTTTATCCAATAAGAGCATGAAAAGCAATTTAGGCTCATCTTTACATCACTAATAAAATGCATCTACTTGCTTTCCTCTCCTTAATGCACTGATGTAGGGCCACTGTTCCAAAGCAAACACATGCAGTTGGTTTTTTAGATTCACATCCATTAACCTGATGTTACATTTTGCTATTTTCATTTTAGAGAAATGTTCAGATGAGTAAATGTTGCTGAAGAGTGACACAATTTTCATTGCATGCTTCATCAAGTTTTGAAATCAGTTTCCTATGTAAAAGTTCATCAGTGGTAAGCTGCTGTTGTATTTTGTTTTCAGATCACTTTGGCTTACAATTCAATCAGTTCCAGCAGCAAGTGTTAAGCACTAGCAATGGCCATACCAGCAAAACTTGGAAAAGATTTTCAGTAAGCACTCCTTTCATTTAGAACTGCTCACTAAATTTCTTGAGCAGACATGACAATTCACCTGCATACTTTTTAGTTGAACCTGGTTTGTTGAGCACGTGTGTTGGAAAATAAGCAATATTTCCCTCTCTTACCTGGATTTTCCAACTTTTTTGAATGCAAGAACATAGTAACCAACATCTTAGGACCCTGCAGTTTTATATTCAGTCCTGAATGAATAATATCAACCTTGAATGAGAGGATGGCTTTTACAGGCTTCCTTCTCATTTCCATAAACTTTACTTCTTCTTTAAATGGAAAATTGTTTTCAGATTCTGCTATTTTTGAGGCAGCACAATTCAAATAGCATGCCATATTCTAATTCAATATCTTTCAGCAGTTCTCTGAACTGGCAAATATTTGGAGTTCTACTTTTGGTGAAGTTTATAGTTGATACCACAACTGGTATCACATTCTTCAGTCAGATTATACATAGAGATTCTTGTAATGAATCAAATTAGAAATGTCCAAATTGAGCTTTTCCATTTCTTCTTGAGTAATCACCAGTTTCTTTAACAATCTCATCAGCAGCAATACCACTCAATTTATCAAATTTTAAGTCAAATTCTTCCATTACTGACATCAGTTAGCACGTTTTCTCCTATGGTCATGTCATGCTTAAGTTTCAATGCAACCAACTGTGATTTCAAAATCAGTGTGACCCCCAAAACAAAAATGGCTAATTGGCCTGTACTGGTGGCATCCGCACTCTCATCTAAGGCAAGAGAATAGGCTTAAAAGTTTGTCTTTTTTTAATGACTCTTTTTGTTTGCAGCCATATCCTGAATTTAATCTGAAACAGTCGAGCATGATAAGCTCACACTCAGTCTTTTCTTCTCAGGCCACAAAATACTTCAAGCCAATACTAGACATTCCTTAACAAAATTGCCATCTGAATAAGGCTTTAGGATTTTCGCTATCAGTTCATCGACTGCCCAGTAAATATTGAATGCAATCATATTTTCCTTTAAGGATTCAATCTTGTCAACATATGGCTGTAGCTGAATATTGGCATAATTTCCAGGCTTTGTGGTGGAATAGTGGTCTAGGTTTGTCTTCATCAGTGCCACAGCTTTACTGCACACCAAACAAACAGGGTTTACATTTATTTACATAAAGAAATATTCCCGAGTCCATTTTTCTTTGAATAAGCAGTCTTCCTTTTTACTTGTGCTCACCATTTTATAACACTGTACCATGTGACGTGTACATGGACAGCAATCACAGAACGTTGAAATGAACAGGCATATCAATCAGCGTTAAGAGGCCATTTCAACAACAGAAGTGGTTATGTGCACTAAAATTATAAACTGTTTACAGGTCAAAAACATCTTTTATTACCAGATTAGTGTAGCTATCTGGCTCTATACTGCAATCTTTTGTTGGGATTAAACTGGTCAAGTCATCCTGGGCCAGCCATGGCGGTGGCTAACAGCTCATCTATTCGGACTAATTTAATTTGCATTACCTAACAAACTCACCAACCAGGCTGGAGCTAGAGAGACCCTCGGCTAGCCTGCAAGAGACGCCTACCATACCCACCCCTATTCTTCGCAGCAGTGCAGGCATTCAAGTACATGCATCATACCACAAATAGTGTCAGATAAATATTGTTTATAGGCTATTTCAAAGTGGTAGATCTCATGTGGCTATAGACTACACCACCACGGTTTCCCATCTCTAGCATAGATAAACAAGACTACCTGTTTAGTCTGCACTATTTCCTAAAACTTATTCTCTGAAAAATAAGTATAAACTGGAAAAATATTGATTTAAATGATACACGTACAGTTTTAGTGCTAAAAATGATATGTGAAATTGCAACATTGACTAAGACTTTTCAGAAATTTTCTTTTCATCTAGCTTTCATTTTATATGCATGTCTATGTACACATGCAAGAATAGTCTTTTTGTTTTCATTTTGTTCATTGGTCTGTACATGCTGATAGTAATTGTTAGCACTTATAATGGACTTCAACCTGTCTTTATTAATCTTTAGTTTTTCTACTCTCTCACATAGCTAATCACTTATACATGAGCATATGCTACTTATCAGACTGACTAGGATGCAAGCTACATATATAATAGTGTTTAACATATGTTTACATATTATTATTATTAAACATTGATATTAAGCCATCCAGGAAACAATATGGTTTTTAAAGTATGTATACAAGAGCATTATCTCAAAGGTACATCACCAAATCTGCATTTTAGTAACAATAGGACTAAATTTCTTAAATTTTTCAAAACTTCATCTGATTTTTTTCAATATTTTTGCTAAAATAACAATATGCCTGATATTTATGGGTTGAACACCTTGCTAGCACATAAAAAAAAAAAATTACTTTTATAAATTTAGCTAATTGACAAAAGACAAACTAAATTAATTTTTTTAAAAAATCAGTTAATTCTTTTTAACATTAAAATTAATGAACACCAATAAAAAATGTGTAAACTTTGAAGAGAAGGTTCACTTAATTATAGCTATTATTAAAAAACAAAATGGTAAATTTGAAGTATCCCATATCCCTTCTACCAGGGTCTCATTGACATAATAGCTCCTCAAGTTGGATAATATTTAGGGGTTGGTCGGCTTTTGGCCACTAGTTGCGCCACTGGTGTATTATCATGGGAGGTAATTTCTGTGGCTACATGAGCCCCCCCATATCAAATCTGTAAAGGGCAAGTTATTACAGGTAAAACCTAGGTGTAAAAATTTTTTCAACATTTAATTTTTTTCACTATGACATGATTTTTTCCATTTTCGGAGCACGAGTGCTCCAAGGTATAGCAGAAAAACTAGACTTCTATTGCTTTTCCCTGATCTCTACCTACAAAAGGTTAAGTAAAAAATATAAGATGCCAGCTCTTACAGCTTTCTGAATAGCATGCCTCTAAAATTGGCTCAGAGTAGTTAATGTTTTTTTTTTTTTCAGGGGTACCCCATCCATACACTTAAGGGGTTCTAACTTGAGAACAATTAGGAATTTCAAAACCAAATTTTCAGGGAGTTCTCCAGATATATTGATCTAACTACATACCAAATTTGAACACCCAGACAGATTTTCCAAATCTGGTTGATTTGACACAGAATGACCCATTAAATAACAAATGAAGGCAACAAAATTCTGATTTGAACCGATTCCCTTTATAATACAGGAGCTGAGAGCTATTATGAAAGAATTAAAAGCTTTAAAGATACAGACAGACAACCAAAAATAAATAACTAATAAAAAGTATAAAATAAATTTTCGAGACAGAACTGAGATTGGAAAGTATCAGCAGTTAAACTGGAAATAAATAAAACAACTGGGATTGAATCACTTTATAATCAAGGACCAGACAACAGAATAAAAGATTTTAACTGGCTGAATGACATAAAAAAATAGTGTGAAAGAATAAGTATAGGTAAATAAAGCAATATCTGATGATGGACATAGGTTATGTCTATATGGACAGATCATTGACCTAAAGGCATTGTTGAAAGAAGCAAAGACCAAGGGTCTAGAATTTCTTGTAAAAATCTGAGAAATAAAACAGCAGTCAAAATTTGATTACAACATACCAATACTGCACATGTTTGATAGTTTGGCTTAGAGACATATAAAACTGGAAAAAGAACAGCTGATACTTATGATTTACTGTAGTGATATCAAAGAGATTATTCAATACAAGTACATTATTGGGTTCCAAAAACTGACAAAATTCAAACAATCTTTAATGTGTTTGGTGCCATTTTCAATTCTCGAATATGTATTAACCATAATTTTACAGTTCCATTATATCTAAATAATCTAATATGTAAAATACATAGATGATTTTTTTATAACAGTTTATAATATGAGAAAAAAAAACATAATAGCCAAAAATTACCCCTAACCCTGTTAAAAGCATCATGAAAACCAATAGAAATTAGAACACCTGATGATACCCTAATGCAACTTGCTGCTTATGTAATAAGATTACAACAAAATAATAACCAAATTATTTCTTACCTTTTTGGACTAAAGCTAATGATTAGTACCTACTTAACCCCATATAAACTAATGACAAAGATATTTGCAAAATAATAATAATAATAATTTCAAAAAAATTAGCTAACTTTTAATGTTAGAAAAGTATTAATGTATCATAAACCAAAGATGAAAAGAAGATTAGCAAATTTTGAGTGGCAGAATTCAAATAATAGCTGTAATTAATCAAACAAAAATGTATGTTTTTTCACATGCATAGATTTCATATATTTAATCTGCATACTGCACAAAAAGTTATCCAGAAGTATTTTTGAATTGATTACAAATTTGTTTCCATGTCTGAAACACATCAACAGCATTTTGACTGGTTTTCCAAACATCAAGATTGTGACATATGAGTCACAGGAAAACAAATAAAACTGGTTTTTTTTTTCCAAAATCATATGGCTTTACAGATTGATGAAGCACTATGCCATCTCAAAAGCAAACAAACAAACAAACAAACAAACAAACAAAAGTGATGCGCAGACTGCCTTACTATCTAACAACTTTACTAGTACTTCTGCCAATCTGCCTATTTTGACATGTTTGGAAGATATTAATCAAAACAGCCAGGAATGAAGAGAGAGAGAAAGTGACAATCTTGCTCAGCATAATGGCAGATAACTACTTCTATCTGCTTTGTTTATTCCTTGTTTTAGTCAGAATGAGCCCAAATAGTTGGCTGAATTAAGATATCCTTTTCTATTGGATGCAAACATGTGAAGATTATCATACCCAATGAAAACCTTTTGTATGGGGTTTGTTTAGATCACACAGAATTGATGCGGTGCAATAAAATAAATAAAACAAGTCTAGGCAAAGCGGTTGCAACTCAGACATTACAATGGTTCTAAATGGTATGTACTGGCTTAGTGCAACTGGCTGATGTGATCTGGAAAAGTTTCAAAATGATGAGCATATCCAAATGCTCTAGACAACGCAAATGGCATGTTGTAGAATATGGTTAGTTTCCATGAATCACTTTATAGGACTGACAAGCAATTAAGAAGTTTCCAGGATAATTCTTTTTTTCAGATTGTGTTGTTTTTGTTTTTTGTGCATCACTAACAAAACAACTTTGAATAAAATTGCTTCTATAAATATTATTATTTTTCATTCTTTCAAAATCATAGATCTATGCTGTTTGTCATGTTTATTCAGAGCTACTTGGCTTGTATTTGGAGATGTTCTCATAGTTTAGGTTTTACACAACACTGCATCAAATACTGCCAATTGTTGGAATGATTAAGTTACATTTTCATTTTTCAGTAGAATTTGACTTTTTTTTTTTTTTTTGCCTCATAATTAGTCACCCAAACTTTCACATTTTGATGAGTTCCAATAAATGGCCAGGTAGCAATAAGAACCGGATGGCATTTTTTAGTTTGTAGTAAATAATTAAATATGCAGGTGCACTTGAACTTTATAAAAAGTTCTGGCTTGGCCTATATATACTGGAATTAGAAATACACAGCATGTTTTATTCCTTTGACCAAGAATAAACTATAGAGGCTTATAGATAGAGTGAGCGAGTAGGCACAGAATATATAATTAAATTAAAATATTTTGAAAAATCTGAAAATGGAATGCAAGCAAAAATCTATAGGAAAAACTACATACACAATAGGAAAGTGGTTTTGAAGATAGCATGTCTAAGTATTTCATTAGACATATCATAAAATGCAAAGTCTGCAAAAGCATAAGTGATAATGAGCCATCTAGCATGGAAAGTGAGAATTGTTTGACACCTCTAAGGTGAACAATCTGTAATAGCCAAATAGATGTCAATAGCCAAAATAAACTCAAAATATTTACCTGCATCTTTCATTGCATGCTATGGGTTCATAAATATTGCAGAGAGAAGCCTCTTGGACAAGGGCATATATTTATATATGAAACTATCAGACAAATTTATTCATGCACAACTTGGCAACATGTTTCAAAGGCAAACTATCAATCATGGGCATTGACCAACTTATCAATTGAAATATTAGCATTCTTTGCACAAAAAAGTAACAATAAATCTTAGGACAATAGTAAAGGGTGTTACAAAACAAGTTAAATAGTAAAAACATTCATCTCTGGGATACAAAAATCCAAGATAACAAATTCACTGATAAGTAAGAATAGGGTCTCTCCTAAAAGCAGAAACAGACTTCTACGTCCCTGTTACCAAACAAGACTAACAGACCTGTCACGGCATGCTGATACTAATGATGCACTAAAAAAATTTTTAAAAAAAAGTTGGCACATGTACTGAGTCTTGATAGACTCATGGGCTTCATGATAATGTAGCAATGGTATAGTACACAGACAAAAACAGCAGAATCAAATTTAGTAACATCTATGTGAATAATATTTGCAATTCATCTATAATTATCAGGACACAGCAGTTTTAAGGAGTAGCTTTGGTAGAGAAGCAGCAACAAAGACTAGTGAAGCAGTACCAAAATAGTGTACATATGCAGCTGGTAAGAAACTCTTCCAAGCCAACATAGCCATAAAGTTATGAAAGCCAAAGCAATATGGATATCAAACTTACTATGAATAACTAAAATGCACCAAGAGAGGCAGATGAACTTAGCAACTCACAGAAAATAATCCTTCTAACACAATAAAAATGCACAGAGGTGCAGGAGTATCAGAATTTTCAATTTCTATGCACAGTAGTCATGCTATTTTCCTTAAAAACATTACAGAGCTGGGTTGAGAATTGATTAAAGATTATTTTAACAAAACAAATAAATAATTTAAAAAATGAAGAATATACAAAAACAATGCATTATTTGTAATATAATTACAATTAAACAAAAATATCAAAATTAATGTGAGTGGTGCTATAATTTTGGCCACCACTGTAGTTGTGATAAACATTGGAATTTGAAAGTTGCATGGGCACTGGCTGCTTCTATCTTAAAATGCTTGTGTGCATAGGAAAAAAAAGGTGCCTCCATGAATTAATGACAAACTACAAAAAATGTTAAATAAAAAGTCATATCATTCATATTCTGCTCAACTGCAGAAGTTATAATTCAAAAAAATGTCTCAAAAATGAATTTATCATTGTTGCTGATAGCATGGTTGGTCTTTCAGGGAGTCATTAGACAAAAATGCAGAAAGTATATGGGACTGCATTATCCAGAAGAAAAAGTAGAGAATTAGAGAACAGAACAGGTGCAGGATTTTATCAAACAAACAAAAGGTAAAGTGAGAGTAATGGTATTAGTAGTTATTAATAATGTAATGTGATAAGCCAGGCAAACCAGATTTCAGTGGTACCATGTGACATTCTACCTAGAATTGGTCAACATTAGCGTAACTCTCATATTATATCCATCAATGAAAGGATCAAACAGCTAAGGAAGCACAAGAGAATTGCTTCACCTCAACAAAGTTTTTTTTTTTTTTTAAAAAAGAAACAAGATTTAGGCAATTTGTTTCCTTTTATTCTAGTAATTTGTCAGGGAAGCCAGTAGTAGGAATTAGACATGGCAAAACTAACATTAAAAGATTACAATTTTAGTAGGCAAATGCTACCAATATACACTGGCTGGACCTATGTGCCCTTTCAGACTTAAGCTAGACATGAGCTACAGACACAAATTAGTTTGACAACATTGTGACAGGTGAACTGTGCACGTGCAACATTGGGTGACTTGGTCGAGTAAATTTGCAATCAGTTGGAGAAAGGAAAAGGCATATGCTATTCAAGAAAAGCATGATAGTAGGTGCACGTTTAGCAGATGCCATGGTGGGCAAGTTTCTTTCATAGGCTGCTCCAAAACACCAGTCATTCAAATTTATCAGCAAAGGCAAAAGGTGAAAAAATATCTGCTGAGAGGGAAAACTGTAGTTGCAAACACATAGTGACATAAAAAGAGAAGTAAGGTTAGACTAAATAGTATAGTCCAAATCATCAAATAATAGACCAATGAAGAGGATATGCCATGCATGTAAGAAGTGCAGGAAGACTACTAGTAAAATGTGAAATAGTCTGACAAGTCATACTAATCTTTTTTGCACATATGGAAGATGACAGATTTGGAGAAATCCACATGAATCACTCAACCTTTCTTGTGTGGTCTAAACGTCCAAGCTTCTGGTGGTAAACTATGGTTTGAGGCATTTTTACTGGCACATCATAGGTCCCTTGGAACTTTGAGAAGGCAAAAACAAATGCCAAAACTTAGCATCATTTCCAATCAAGTGCATCCAGAGATGCTTCATGTGTACCTTGATGGCAAGGGCTACTTCCAAGATGACAATACTCCCATCCACCGTGTCCACATTATGCATTAGTTTGAGGAACATGCTAAAGATTCCAAGTATCAGTCTTAGCCAGCTGAATTATCAGATCTCAAACCAGTTGAAAGAGGCATTCACCATCAGAATCATCTGCCTACCCTACTCTTTATGTTGCATACAATGTTAATGAATGAATGAGGAAACATCCATTAAAATACCTTCCAGCACCCTGTGTATGGCTAACATTCGTGCAAAGAGTGGCCCAAACTGTTATGATGTATACAGCCTAATAAAGTGGCCAACCAATCAGCAACGAAAAAACTTAAAATCATAGGAATAAACAAAGGCATGGGTATTCCCTAACATAGCAATCACTGAATTTTGTATAGATATTATCATGTTTCAAAAAAAAAAAAAACAACATGGTAAATATACTTCAATTTTCGTATGACTTAATTTCAGTCACAAAAGAAAGAACACTTTCAGACTTAGTTTTAGCCTCCATTCAGAGTTCCTGATTGTTCTATTTATTTTCTATTTGCACCTTCATCCTCTTGAAGCATATGGCTATCAAATCTCAATACCAGTTGTATTCTCTGACCAAACCATTTCCAAGTGTTTCATCCCTGTTGAATAAAAGGGGTTTCTCAAACTATACACCCACTGTAACCAAATTGGGGATGAGTGGACCATTCTTTGCCTCATCTTTTTTTTTTTTTTGCATGGTTAATTAAGCAAAATAATTTTCATGGTTAGTACAGAAATGGCTAGTAATGACATGTTGCTTGTTGTGCTGTCATCAATGAAGGCCTTCCAGGCCACTCTGCCACAACAGTGACATTTACCGTAATGAATTTTGTGATATTTGCCATAGATCAATGAGAAATGTTGAGATCTTTAGCAATCTATCACTGATTCTGAGCACAATCTGAATGGTCTATGATATAGCTTTAGGTAAATAGAAAAATACTGCTTGATCCTCCTGTGTTTTGGCATAGTGACAGTGTACACTGGTTATCTGCCCACCTAAAATTTTGATTCTAATATATATGTAATCACTGATGAATTATACAAAGTTCAGTCAGATAAATTATTGGGGTGGGGTGTCAAATTAATACAGCAGAGCATTGTAGGCCTTAAGTGTATATATCTTTTAAAAAAATTATATATGCAATAAAAAGTTTCTAAATGAATGACCAAGGTTTTGCACATTATTAATAAAAAATACTACAATAAAACAATGTGTAACAGAAGTAGACAATTAGAAAATACTTTAAAATAGAATGTGTCAGTAAAATTGATTTAACCAAGAAAACGGAGGAAAATTTGGCACAGAATATAAAAATTGATTCTAATAAATTTTCTGTTTATGTAAAGACTGAACAAAAATTTTATGATTGATGATGTAAGCAATCAAGTTTGAACTCTCTTCTAGTGTTTATTTTAGCAAGGACCAAACCTATTCCTGAAGTTAGGTTGGTAACAGATAAACATGTAAGCATTTCTTCAGACAGTATTTTTTTCAAAAATGAGATTGAAAATTTAAATGAGAAATCTGTAGATCCTGACTTCATTCATGACCATTTATGGACAGTCACTTAAAGACTAAAGGGATTTAGAAAGTTTGTGTGGTAAAATATAACTGGTTCTCCAGATGTGCCAACTCCCAGATAAAAGTAGTGATCATCATAAAGAGTACCACATACAAATTGACCATCACGTTATTTGCAGTATGAAACTTATTTAACATGTAAAATCCACCTATTGTACTTCCAGATAGTCATTTATTTCAGTTTTTATTGCACTTAATTTTTTCCAGGTAATATTATCACAAAGTAGTTTTAGCAGCATAACTAGAGTTTTGTCAACATTATTCTGACACTTCCCAAAGGTTTCCAAATGTTACACAGTATGTTGAAATACATCTCCCTCATCAATTTATCACTTTTGAGTTATACAATTTCACCATTTGAAAGCACTTGTACATGGATATGCTTCATCAAACCACTGATTAGCATCTTTCAATTTTTCTTCTTTTGCATCAACAAAAATCTTAGGAAATAAACAATGCCAACAGTCTAGTTTTATCACAAATATAAACTTTTTGTTTTTTCAATAACCCATAGTTTCTATAACATCCTGCAAGCAATTTAAAAATATTTCAACTATATTAATATTAGCAGATTTTTTTCCTCATACACACTTAATTGTTGGATTCCATGTCCTCATTAGAAACCTGTTAACCAACCCTGACCAACTGGTCTTGAATTCTGAATGCTCTTTATTTAATAAGTGAATATGCTCCATAAGCAAAAGTCTAGACAATGGCAACCTGACTTTATATTTGCACAAACAGCAATAGTTTTATCCAATGCACTACCAGCTGTTAGGATAATATTTTCTCTTCTGTGATCTGTCAGGGCATTCCAATCTTATGATAGTTCATCTCACTTTTTAATGTTGCTGATAGTAAATGTTCCATCAGCAAATTCTGCTTCTAACTTCTTTCTAGATTCTCTTTGCTTGAACTGTTTCAGTATCTCAACTTTCTGTTCAACTGAAAAACACCTTGACACTCTTTTTGTTCTAGACTACAATTACTGTCTTACTACACAAAATGGATAATTACAATTTGTTTTCAAAATCAAAAGGCAGATAACATCATCATAATACAATTAAAATTAAGGAAGAAATTTTGCAAATTCTTTAAGATGAACTCTATATTCAAAGTTTGGGTAAGCAAGCTTATACTGAATATATGCTACGCTATCCTTTGCTGTGTAGCAACAACATTCACCAACTTTTTATCTCTTATCGTAATCAGCGCACAGGTTTAAAAAACATTTAAAAAGATATATATCACATTTCATCTTCACAGTTCACTTGTTACAAAACAACAAAATATCCTGCTCTTCAGCTCCGCTCTTAAAATGACCATAATTTTGTGGAAATATTAAATTTACAAAGCAGCAATGAGGTATGCTGTGTTTGTATTTGTCATCTACTCATCTAGCGAAAGAATCTTTGTGCATTTTTGAATTTCTCATAGATGGTATCTGGACGTCCTATCAAGGCACAATGAGAAACAAGTTTCAGTGATTTTTACTGTCTTTCTATCTTATGAATGAATAACAGCATCTTCTTATAAAGAATATGAATAATTGCGATTTCTTATGGTGGCAGCTAAATACTTTTTATATCCTATATTTCTAATACACATCTTTTTTTGTACATATATCAAAGTTTCATATTATTTTCAAAATAAATCAGTTTTCCTACTAAAAACTGCTAGAAATTAGAACTTCCTTTTTATTTTTATTTTTTTCTACCTTTTGGTATTTAAGAAATTATAAATATTAAAAATAATAGTTTCAAATACTATCTTAATTTTAGCATAAAGGTTAGAAATCAAGTACCCCCCTCTTTCCTGGAAAGAATTTGTTCATTTATTTATTTCTCTTATATACAGTAATAACTCGTTGAAAGCTGCCCAATGAAAGCTAGTTCGCTATTAAGCTCTTGACTTTTTTAAAAATTCTATATATAAAGTAAAAAATTGCAAATTCAAATGAACTGAGCACAACCGTCATTTGTGTATACTCTTGCTGAGTCAATGACAAGTGGCATATTAGAGTACTCAAGAGCCAATCAGCACTTAGCTGCTTCAGCTTAGACTCAAATGCACCTACCTCTTGTTACTGCTCAAGAGGGTTGGTGTTTACCACAACAATGGTGTCTTCAGCACTTAATAAATGATAATGCAATGTACTGTGTGTTTGCATATACTCTGGTTTATTCTTTAATCAATTTGTGTACCAGTAGCCAAATTAAGCCATCTTGTATCACTCATAGGAAAAAATAACACTATTAGGAAAATATCAAGTATGTTATAATGACCCTGTTGATAGCTGATTTGCTGAAAGCTCTTCTCCAGTAATGCATTCTGAGCTTTCAATGGGGTATTGCTGTACATATATGGATATTATGATATAGACTTTATGAATTTATTGATAAGAAATTTAAACACAGTTCAAAATTAATAAAGTTAACCATATAGAGTTCATTTTGTGCAATATCTAAACATTATTCAATGCATTTATTGATGCCATAATGAAAACAGTCACTTTCCACATCATAAAGTCAAATTACCTACGCTGAAGTTCTATGGGGTTTAGATTAGAGAAATAACCTGGCATTAGAAGACTTTGGATTTCCTTTTTGAAGATGGTCTACAATTATTCTTGTACAATCACTCACATTATCTGTGACGGTGTTTATTACTGCAAATGCAAACAAACAGTATAACAAAAGATCTAATAACTTTATCCAGATGGTGTTCATGTGTAACAGTTTCATCAGAGAGAATTGATTCACTTTAGGATACAGAAGAAATATAATGAAAGACAGACAGACTCCACCATGCGATTTTAAAAAAATTACCTAATTTACATTTTCAAAAGTATATCATTTGCATTATCTAAATATAACATCTAGACAATTCTCAGCTGAAAACATTATGAAAAGCTGCATGTCCTTGAAAATCCTGAAAGGCAGGAAAGAAATGCATGAGGGATGTGAAAAAGATGCCTCATGGACAAGTGATGGATGAAGCTACAAAAAAAAAAAAAACACCCCAATTAAATACACACTACCAAAATTGTTGTTTTTTTTTTTTTGGTTTTACAAATAAATAAACCAGATAAAAAGAAAATAAAAAAGTAAGAGAGTTTTTTTTCAACAGCAAAAATCAACCACCTACAGAACTGACAGATATAGAAAGAGCAAGTATCTTGCTAATCCTAATGCATTATGTACATAAATGAGATCTGCTTGTGCTTTAAATTATGCCTGCCTTTAATAACTTCCTGGAAATCTTTTCATTCCAAGAACTGAAAGAACATCACGATAGGCACTTCAGATTAATGCAGTACTTGAACTAATCTATTAAATATTTGAAAAGACCACTTTCTTATACTTCTGGTGAAGAATCTTTTGCTTTGCCAATAATCTTGTGGCATAGCATGTATTTGCATATACATTGTGCTATTCAGAGTAATGTATTTTGCAGATTTATATCCATCATCACAAAGCTAAACTCTATGATAAACAAAATAGTTAGCACACGAACTACAAATGTCAGAACACTAGATGCCTGCAACTACATACCAAAATTGAAACCAATCTTTCAGTCAGTCATCCTATAATTTTATGTACTTTAATTTTCACTCTCAAAAAGTCTAGGAATATAAAGTTACAGCAACTACTTTTGAAGATGAATCAATTGGCAAGAACATTTTTACCAGAATTAATACTAAATAACACAACGAAACATCCAAAAAGCATAACAATACAAAGATGTTCTCAAAAACTGCTATAACATACATATATATATATATACATCGATAATAGATAGTGCTTTTGGTTTAAGTTTGTAAAGACTACAGCAATGTTTTCAACCTTATTGGCTTAACTTCACCAAAATTTGAAAGTTGAGAGCAATGAATATTAAGGTAAAAAAATGTCAATAGTGAAACCTAAACACAAAACTCAAACCTACAATCTATGTATCACTATGTAGAAACTAAACCATATGACTTTATCTCCAAATTACAACAAGTCAAGTAACATTGAACATGTGTAACAGCTTATAAATTATCAATACAATTTTACTCAAGATTTCTTTGTCAGTGGCACATAGGAAGAAATAAAATCAGACAATACATAATCTGAAAAGTGAACTATTCTGAGAATATTCTGTCTATCCAGGGTGAAAAATAAAAAAAACAAAACAAATTCCATGAATGAACAATGAATCACTTTTCTTTAATATCACTATCGACTTTGTCATGCCACTGCTATTCTAGTTCTTCATCCTTGATGTTATGTCCAGTTGCTTCTTGCACTGAACCTGACACTTCACTAATTGTTATAGATTTAGCATAGTTTCTAGCTAGAACTTGATTGTGTAACTTGCCATCTTCAGTATTCTAACTCTTGTACAGACAAAATGCCAATTTTTTGCTACAAACATTTCAAATAAACACATGAACACGTGGGAAGAATTGATGTTTAGTAAAAAGACCTAGGCAACAACAATGATCTGACACAATCACAGTGCATATGCATAATTTAAATATAGAGCATCACATGATCAGCAATGACAATCACATACCCAAACAAACAGCAGTTTCCAAAGTATACAAAACAAGAAAGGTAAATGGAGAGAAGCATTAACAAAAAATATGTAAATATCATAAATAAACAATCAACCTGTTTTTACTGCTGGTGATGTATGGCTCAACAGTGAAAATAACTGAGTAGGCTACAACTGATTCAAACCAAAATGCAGATTTTCATTTATTATCCGTAAATGCATGATGTAGCTTTTAGGAGCTAAAGTGAGAGAGTGGAACAACTAAATCCAGTATAATCTGTTTTAAATATCCATCTATTGTAATATTTTAATATTGTCATTCTCATATGTTCATGTCAACAAATCCCTGATGGTGGGCAATAGTGAATGTAACAGATCAAAAAATTATGAGATATAATAGAAAATGTTATTCCAACATCTTATTAATATAGTGAAAATCAGAGATTTCTTCAGTTTTTGTTCACTAATCCAATGTTTTAATAAAATATAAATTGTGCAAACAAAGATAAATAAAACAAACTTTTTGGTTTATTTGGGGGGGCAGAGAAAAGGGAAAAGGGCAATCATATAATTTCCTCCAAAATTATGGAAATAGTGAGTATAAATCACATTTATTAGTATGCCACTCAAAAGATTTTAGTTATAAACAAAATAGTTATTTGTATCAATTGTTCTCTAAGCAGCTGGTGGCTCAGTGGATGGGCTGCTAGGCTACCAAAGTTGAGAACCAGAGTTCATTCCAAAACTGAGGTTAGCTCTTCTACACGAGTCAATCATGTGGGCTTTTTACTATATCTGAAATTAAAGAGTTCTAAGTCCTTGAACTGTAGGATAACACTTTCTGGCGAATAACCACACTACATTCCCTTGCCAAAGTAATCTCCCTTGTATAAACTGGTGAATGAAAAGAAAAAAATTTGTTTGCAAATAAACTGAAAAAAATCAAACATTAGTTCAATCTTCAAAATTGTACCAAATGAATGATCAAAATAATGTGGTGTAAACATGGTGGTATTTGATTCGACAGAGTAAATCAACCATACTGAAAAGTTAGTGGCTTGTATAAAAATTATTATATATGCAGCTACAAGTCATTTCTTATGATAGGATCAGAAACAAAAGGCAGGAGACTTCTGATAGCAGAGTCAGAATTTGCACTTTGAGAGAATTTTGAATGACCAAATGCCAGATAATCGAAAAGACTGACACACTTCCAAAAGTTTCCACACTATTCAGTATCATCTAAAAACTGGTAAATTATGCAAATGACTGGAGTTTACTATGTAACAGTTAAAACTTACAAAATCAGTATTTAACAGCTCCTTGGAACCTGCCAAACCCTTAATAGCTTTAGATAAAGCCAGTAACCTTTACTACTGTTTGGTTTCATTTATGGGATATCAACTTTCATAGTTGTACCGCTTTTAAAAAAAATTAAAACTAAAACGATGATGACCTATTAATGACAAGAAAACAATCCTATGCCAAACAAAGGGTGTGTTTTCTATGGCAGTCTAGCAGATCCTTCAAATAGCAATGCTTGGTACCAACTGCAAAACATGGTGGTGAAAAGCTGATGGTGGAAGTTTTACAGGGAATTTTAATGGAGGTATCTGGAATGCATAGGTATTGTGAAAAATGTCCATATTTTTTTCCAACACAGCAGGCCATAAAAACCAAATATTGTTGGTTGAAGATCTACGTCTAAACAAGACAATGGCCCAAAATGTATTACCAAAGTTGTGAATAAACTATTTATAAACTAAAAGAATGCTTAGCAGCTCAGGGAAGAATTAATCTATCACATGTAAACACAGCAAAGTTCAAATATAAAACAGCTCAGAGAATTTCTTCAGTTTAAATGTAATGAAACAGATAGCAACAACATTGCATAAAACTCAGAAAATATGCCAACCCTAATCAATAAAATGGTTATTAGCAGAGAGAGTGGCTACTTTGATAGGAACCAAGTTTGGGAGTATTCTGCAAGCCTTTGTGGCCACCACGTATCATCATATTATCTAAAACAGCAAATATAGAAAATAGTACTATCTAATGTTCTTTCGATATTGGTGGAAATATGTAATGTGTCTCAAAATGAATATGCTTCCAGATTTTCAGAAAAAACTGAAGGGCAAAAATTTATTTCAAAATAATGGTTTAAATGCTATCACAAAATAGCAAGTCATCTTTGAACAATAAATAATAAAGAAATTAGTGTTTTTTAAAGAATGTTTATGACGACATTCCATTTAACCTGACCATTCTTGAAGAGCACCAAATGACAGTAACTCAATAAAGAAATAAATAAGCAATCTTATTTCTGTATTTTCATCATGTTTTAGTAGGTTACTCCCAAATCAAGCACAGCTGGTATTTAGGAACTGATTTCTTCACACACGTAGATCACTGGGAATCATTTGCTTCCTGAAGACCCTGCATACTCATGAGACTCCATGGCTTGTACTTGTAACTACTACACCCACCACCTAGCAACTGATGAAGTAACGATTGTAACCTCTTTGCAAACCCAGAAAACTAAAAAAAAAACAAAACAAAAACATTGGTTTGAGGTTGAAATTATGTAGTTCAATGGTGACACATCACATCAGATTCTTTGTGTGAGTGCTGCATACTACAAACCTCAACTCAAATGAAATTACACCATGAGAATAAGAATCAATTTATTCACAAGTAAATAAATCAGAATTCCTTCCTTAGTATGCAAATTCAACATATCTCCATGGCATAAATACAAGGCAAATACTCTGAATTCTGGTGGCTCTGATTTAAGCCTTTGAAGATTAGCCAAGCAGTTATGGTATCCACTTTTTCAGTTAACTACTACAGTTATGAGTTTAAGGAACAGAAAATCCACACGAAAAAGCATATCTGTCAGCCAGCCCATACAGTCTAACAATATTTAACTTTTTTTTCCCCCAATGTTTTCAAGTAATTTGGCCATATAAACAGAAAGTATAAGGAGTAAGAAATTTTTTTAATTGAAGAAGTTAATTTATCATTGATCAACAGTTAGAACCATTTTTGAGCAGATGAGACTGTGCAAGTAACATCTTGTAGATTTATGGAAAGAAAATTTGAGACTACAGGTGCATGATTATATATTTGGAAACACAGGGTATGAAGTGATCTGAATATAAACAAAATGCAAGATGCCTCCTGCTGCAAAAGAATATAAAGCAAAAGACAGGAAAATAGGTTGACTGTCATTTGAAAGCATGGGGAGATCTGCCAGAATATGGTGGTTTGAGTTGTACAACATCAGATAGTGAAAAGTTGTTTTGTCTTCCTTATTAAAAGTGTAAAATTGCAACCTCAAATCAATAATACCTAAGGAATACAGTTTGAGACAAGTGCCCACAAAGAATCTGTGAAGAAAATCAAACAATTTGTGCCCATAGATGTTCATATTCAGAACAGCCAGCCAGAAGCAACTTGAGAGGAAGGGGGGGGCAGAGGTGTTATTTTGCCAATTTGTCATCAAGCATAATTTGCCACTGACAATTACTGACCATTTTACTAAACTTGTCAAAATGTTTAGCAACAGTGAAGCTGCAGTTAAATTCACATTCAAAAAAAAAAAAAGGCACCAAAATAATTAAAGGAAATCTAGCTATGGCTTACATGGAGCTGGATGTTGAAAGATTTGAACCAAGCTCTTTATCTTTGATGATTGATGTGAGGAATGACAAGAACGACTAGCTATTCTTTTTGAAGAGGAAAAAAAACCCACCAAAACCAGGATCATTGATGTGGCAAAACTCAATGAAGGAACAGCGGAAAAACTTTTTCAAGTGATTGAATCAACCAACCCTGAGGTATGTTTTGCAACATTCTTAAGCATACATGTTGTAGTTACATGGATTGAAAGATGAGAGGGGATTTCAATAACCAAGCAGTACCTTTATTAAGTCACCATATTCACTCTCTGGCTTCTACATTATATCATATCTCAATTACTCTTTTCCCTCCCACTGAATTATTAACAATTTATATTTAACTTTTGAGATTTGCAGACACATGGATATCAAGCTACTTAAGTTAGAAGAATGATGCATGTAATTAGCCTCAAACAGGTGAATGGCAAAAGGAATCAGATTAATAAAGCCTGTTTTCTTAATTTAGTGATTACTAAAATGTAGTTTACCAATACCAGTGTTTTCATATAATCATCATTTTTTTAAGTTTGACTTACTTGTGTTCTATTCATATTTCATTGGAATTGATCTCATCAGTTTTTGCAGTAACTGCAATGTCATGATTGTATCAAGCAACTCTGTGCTGTCTCAAATGCTTGAGAAAAATGAGAAAGTGTTTAGCATTGGGTGCATCTCCCATCTTGCAAACCCTGTGCTAAATCTGCCATCAAAAAATGTCCATATCCACTATCTCATCTCTTCGTAGATATCTACTACATTTTGAGCACAAATGAAGTTTAGTTTTTGAACAATTTTTGTCTCATTTTCTTTGTTATTTTAAGTTGAGATTGTATTAGATAGTCTTTTATTATTACTCTTGTTTAGATTTGTTAATCTTTCTTTTTTTCATTTCAAGCTCCAAAAGAAACAGAAGAACACAAGGCATATTAAATATTCAATGAAGTGGAGCAGAATGAAATTTTGAAGCAATGCCCCACTCAATGACTTACCCTGGAGGCATACAAAAAGGACTCTCAACCAGTACCCTTTATTGAAAAGCTACTTTACCAGCCATTCTAATGAGAAACCAAGACTATAGCACATATCAGAGATGCTTAATAAGTTGACTCTTCTCTTCCTGCAGCACATCTGCTAGTTTTGAACAACTTCAAAATATTATTTCAGGTAAGTTAAACTTTTTTTTTTTTCCCTTTTCTTCCAGGACTGACTGTATTAATACTTAAGCCGACAATTATTTAATACATTTTGAAAATTACTTTAAATTGTGGTTTTAAAGTGGTTTTGAAATATGATTTCATGTTTTCTCAACTTTGTGTTCAGGCAGATGAAACAGAGATTGAAGCTCTCTTTCCTGATATGGATTGTCTACTTTGAACTTTTTGATGAAGTTCATTCAGATAAAGCACATCTATGAACAAGTCTTGCAGAAAATCAACTTGGTAGACATGGAGATACAACATAATGCTGAAGCCATCTTTGTTGGTTTGCCTGCCAAGACCTGTACCTGCATGATGAAGACCTCATCTCTCAAGAAGTACAACAGAAATTCTTCAGGCTTGGCAATAATAATAATGGATCATCATTCATTTTCAAGTCAATTAAAATCATAACCTATATCTGGATATTCAATAAATAATAGAACTGAAAATCATATTGAAAAATATTTCACAATACAGTGATGTCAGAGCCTTCTATGCTGCTGCTGTTCAGAAAATGCTGGACAAATTTCCATTTGCTGACTAAATGTTGCCAAATTTAGTTTTGAACTTCTCCAAGAAAACAGACCTGCATTATGGGCCTGTGATTTTAGTTTAATTTACTTTTGTTGTTTTACTTTGATGATGACAACATATAATGCTAATAAAATTTTGATTTTACTGTTTTTCCCTTAAACATCCATTACCTAAATTTGTGTATATTTTTAGTTGTAAGACTGGCTGCACAATTTTCCTCACAAAGTGATGCTCACCTGCTGAAAAATGAATAGGAAGATTTCCAGCTCCTTCCTAGTGCTGTTGACCCCGAACTGGATAAAAAGGGCAAGATGACAACACTGGGCATCATTTAATCTAAAGTGATTACCATGAACAGCTTTGGACATTCCAAGATGGCAAAAGTGTATGCTGCTTTGCTCAGCCTATTCTATATCAAGGCAGCCACTGCTTCAAAGTGAATGTCAACAGGAACTCGTGGAAACAGCCAAGAGAGCAACCAGTGCTTACAACAAAGAGCGTTCATAGACTATTGATTTGATGAATGTTGCTGAAGATAACAATGGCAAACATGTTAGCAACTGATTAGAAACTTTATCTTGCATGACATGAAAACAAGAATATGCAATAAATTGTTTTAAAATTTTGAATTTCTTTACCTCCACAAATGTCCCAAGAAGGCATGCTACATGGAGCCGAACTGTTTCGATGTATATTTTTTTATTTTACCCAACTTCTTGATTAATTATAAACTAGAACGAAATTGTCGAAAGTGGAAATGGTGAAATTGTCCATCTTTACCTTGTCCCAAGCCCAGTCCGGAGGCCTCACACCCTTTAGTCATCCAGAGAAGGCATGCTATATGGAGCCGAACTCCCAATCGAAAGATTAATTTTTTATAGTGATTTTTATGCAAAAATCTTTTTAAATTTTTAAGAGCATATTATAGTAACTCATAGCATTGAAACACACGTTGGGCTGTGTATAATTATCAAGTACTAATTTTGTAAAGCTGCATTTAAACTTCTATATATTGATGTTTATCTATTTTATTCAAATTGGGAAAAAGTTTTCACAGAACCATTTCCCGGGCTCTTAGAACATTCCTTTTTTGTAGTATACATGCTATATTTTTTTTTAAAAGAAATCCTTTAAATTACATCTTGTGGAAAAAGACTGACTGTGAATACAATCCTCTTCTTTTAATGGTTTCTAAGCAATTTAAAATATCAGTAGATATGTATCTCTAAAATAAACTGTTCTTTTTTCTTTTAATATTAAAATGAAGACTACACCTTTGCATATATATTTGGGATTAGTTTAATTTACATAGCAAATTAATGATCACTCCTAGACCTTACCTGTAAATAGAATGGCTCAGCTGAGTATCAGAAAGCCTTGTATCATGTCATTATGGTGAGTTTTCACAACCAGGATGAACCTTTAATAAAACAGAAGAGTTGGGTGAAAACTGATTGCAAGATATTTGCATATTAGCAAAACCAAAAATATTACGACAATCATCCATGTGGAAAAACTAGCCATGAAAGAAATAAGATATTTTACTATCTACAGCAGCTGTTTCATTGGGTTTTTTTTAATATTTAACAGTACATCATAAAAAACAAGTTTAAAATCTTTACTGATCAATGACAATTGATATTAAATGGCAAAATATAACCATAAAATTCTCTTTTTCAATATAATCTTTGCAAAAGTAAATACCTGCATTATGAAAAACTAGGTGACTGATAATCTAGAATGTCAATCAAACTAGGCATATTCAGGATTCAGTAAAATGTCTGTTTATTACCCCTTGGAAGAATACATCCTTACATTTATTGGTGGTGGATATTGATCCTAACAGAATAATCCCATAAATATGCATTACCTATGTTTTTCAGGCAGTGGGAAACTCGTATACATATGAGATTACTCTATCATGATCAATACCAACTCACCATAAATATATGGCAATACTTCTCAAAAAGTTATCAAACCATTAAAACAAAACAACAAAGACTGGTGTCATCATTCTTTTCACTTTGCTACATCATTATAATTCAAACAATCTAGTAGTAGTATTGTCCTCTAGATATCCTGCATTGTTAGAAATATCTTCATGATGACATCATTTATTTATAGCTATACATATATACACATAAAACTAAATAAAGCATTTAACTTTATATAAGAACTGCAATAAATATTAATTTAAAATGAGCATCATCCAAAATTCTTCATTAAAATGAATTACACATTTCATTCCCAAAGCTCAGTCAATATAATAGAGTTGCATTTCTTAAAAACATGTAAAGATTTTAGATTAAAAAAAAACAAAAAAACAATTAGTTACACATTTACTAAATGATAGGGGTTCAAAGTTTACCTATTTGCTCCCATGTTCTGTCTTGATTGACATGCAACTCATATGGTATCATGACATCAATGGTGAGCTAGCTACTTTATCCAATGGCCATTAGGGAAGTTCCTCTTTTTCAAATGGAGGAGTATGATTGTAGTAATAACGATTATTTTCATTAAGCTATATAGGCATAGTGGTAGTCCAGTAGTTAGCCTGCTGGATGGCTAAGGTCAATGGTCCAGATTCACTTACCATGAAAATGGATTGGATTGGATTGGTAAGCCTTGGATCTTCCTCCCCAGCCAGTTGTTTTTTTTCCTACCACATCTAAAAATGAAGAGCTCTAGTAGATATTTCCCTGCCTGAGACCAAAATGTCAGGTCCTACACAACATAGGATAGACAATGCTATCTACCAGACAACCATGACAGTATGTTCTTTTACCTTTTATTAGGATCTCTATCTTGCAGATGGTGTACACCAACAACTTAAATAAATAGTTAAATGATATCATGATTTTAAAAAAATGTAATGTTTGAGACAGATACTAACTAAAATGGGCTTGTGAAAATTTTGCCAGTTCTTTTATGTATTAGTGTCAGTATTATTCAACTTTAGAATTTAAATCATTCTTTAACTTACTTTGTTTTAGATTTTGTTAAAAATAATAACAACAATAAAAAGCTATTATTTCAACAAAAAATAGAAAACTAAAGACAAATATTAAATACTTAGTTTTGAAAGTTATAACAACAGAGAAAAAATGAAATAGAAATAATAAATATGCTTCATTTTGTGTATATTTAGCAATTTTTAATTTTAAAAGCATTATTAAACATCCCAAACTTTGTAATTCATAATAATTAACATCAAATTAAAAACAACAGAGAAGGAATGTAATGATGAAAAGTATTTATAAATATTTAAAATCTGATTTTTACCCTTATAAGAGCAAAACTAAAAAAAGTTTTAAAGACTTTCAGTCTAAACTGCTCTCTCTCTCTCTCTCTTTTTAATCGATTTTCAGTCCAGTTTACACTTGATTAGCTTCCTACTACACTAAGCTAAAACTTCATATAACTGTGTAATCATCTGAATCAACTTACTTTCAAATTGTTTGTTTAAGCTAAATAAATAAAAATTTTAAAAGCCACCACCACCACCACAAAAACACTTTTCTCTCCTTATAACTGACTTTTTCTCCAATCTAAGATAAAAAATGTAAAGCTACGTAAGTTGGACTATTAATTTCTTTCATAAAATTAAATATAGTAGTTCACTTTAAGCATTGCAATCTTTTTTCATATCAGTTGGTAAAAATTTATTGGAGCAAATGCACTTCCTTGGTAGTCTTTTAACATTATAACTTTTAACCATTTTCATTTTGATGATATTATTAGCAAAATAATGGAATTCCAATATGTTAATATTTTCCAATCTGTTATAGCAGTTAAATGTCATACAATGAAAAATTTTTATTTAAACAATAACTTCAGTGATAATAGCATTTTACTTTGCAATCAGTCTCTTTTATTCTAGAAATGACGAGCCCCATACAAGAAAAGTCACAAAATGGATTATTTTAACTCCATCTACTACAAATTTTATATATTTAACAATTTTTCAAATTTCTTTGCATGTGACCTTTAATAATCCAGTGCAATGAGCTGAATAAATTACTGTCCATTTTAGTTAATAGTGATAATGTTAATCAATTTAAGAATTAATTTGATAACCATTTTTCTTCACTGCCCCACTCCCTCACATAATAAATGTTTCCTGCCTCTTTGTAACTACCAAACAAACTATCTCTTACACTATGCAGCAATGTAACAGACATCTTTTGAACATTTATTTTATAATGCTATACTTTTGTAGTGCAAATATTTTTTTTTAAAACTTTCATTTATTAATCCATTTTAAACACAGATGAACCAAAAAAAGTAAAACTTGCAATATAAATTAAAGAAACAATACATAGCAATTTGATTTAGCTACAAGATCAGTGGGAATATTCTGTTGCTAAAACAATCAGACTGTGCTGAATTTTATTAAATTTTTATTGCTTCCTAATATCGTGAAAAAAATTTATTCCAAATCTGACAATGTAAAAGTTTAACTGAGCCAACCTGCAAACCATTATATATATAAAGTTTTGGAAATAATTATGGAAACAGTGGATACGCACAAGACTAGTTGCCACTGAGGGATGCATGTAAACAATAAAGATTGCACTATTACAGAAAATAAAATCAAAACAATACTCTACAGTGCATTATTATTTGGTATGTGAGCCCTCTACTTTATTTAGAACATGACATCTTGTTTTCATGTATCTATACAGGTTATTAATACATAACTGCAGAGTGTTGTTTTAAATATCCTGTAGCACTTTTCACAATTCATCCTAGTGTTTGGTTTCCATTTTACTTTCTCAAAACCCATATAGCCCCAATGATCTTCATATCAGGGCTTTTTGTGCAGACCAAGGCATCTTTGTGAGTGTTCCATTAGCCTCTTTATATCCCAGATAGTTTTTCATCACATTGGCTATATGCTTGGGATCATTGTCATGTCAGAAAACTAATCCCTGTCCAGTGAAATATTTTTTTCCAAGAGAATGGCATGATGCATGAGAATATGTCCATACCATCAACAGTCAGTATACCTTTGATTTTACGCAAATCACTGACAGGTTTCATATGAACATCTTTAGTATTTAAGATGTACTTGATCCTTACAGCTTTCCAAATCACCAAGTCTTTTCTTTGTCATAATATTCAAACCACACTATTGATTTATAAGCATTACATATTGCTTCAAGAAAATAAATATCAAATCATAAATGCTGTCCTCAAAACTGGTTCTAAACCAGTGACTTTCTTCACTTTTTTTTTAAAATTGCTGCCACTATTAGGGTTGTAATACCATAAGGAAAGAGTAAAATACTGCTGTTTTTATAATAGTTTAAAAATTAGAAATGCATATAATCAAGTTTCTTATATAAAACCATTATAAAGTTGGTGAAAGATGAACATTTTATGTCATGCAACTACATATTCTAAATAATCCAAGGAAAAATTTCATAAAACTCAAAATTCATTATACTGAAACTGTTGTTTTTAATCAATTATTAATACTTATCAATTATCAATATGTAATACTTAATTACTATAGGTTTCCTGTTCATACACTAAATGGGAATTTTTCAAACCATAAAAGATATACTAGTGCTGTATTTAAATTCTATGTATTTTGTTCCTTTCTTTAATATTTTTTTCCAAATATCCATAATATTAAAAAATTTCCAAAACCCAAAGACTTAGAAATTTTAATTAATCAAATACAAACACTAAAATATCTATCACTTTCATTTTAAATTTGGTAAATAAAATAATTAAAATGCCCAACATCTGCTTGCTTGTATTCTGTGGGTTTTACTAGGTTACAAAATCAGTTATCAATTTATGAATGCTAAACATATGGCCAATTAATTCCTTTTCCTGCAAAGCTTTTTGGAAGCCTTAACATGAAGGATGGCATTTCATTTAAAACTAGGAGCAAAGAATTCTACAAGTTTCTTGATCATAGTGCAAAGCTAGTCACAACATTCTTCAGAGTTTTCAACTGAAATGACTTATACACCAATAATTTCTCAAATTATAGGCATACTTTATGCCAATATAAAATTTGTCAACTATTTTAAGTATAGCCAGTGCCCATCCAGTAGCCTATATTATTTTCCTGTGATCCTTAACTTGCAAGTGAAATAAGCCTGAAAAAAATTCATAATAAAGCATTTCATGTCAAAGGTTTTGCTAAAGTAAAAAAAATACATTGATTCCAAATACCACCCATTCTTCAATAATCAATCATCAAAAAAGCCAATTTATCTACATTCCCAATAAATGCCCACCTCCTTTTACAAATATTCTTGCATATAAAAATCAACTTTTGAAAAATTTATTAGACATGGTAATCTTTGATTTTTGTATTTACAGACATTAAATGAAAATCTGCCAACCTACATAGCATTTGTTTATGCACCTCCTTAACTACATACATACATTGCGTTGCTGTATTTGCAAGATACTGCCATATTTGGTAATATGATGGAAAGCCTTCCTTGTTTGGCCATGTGATTGATGCCCTTTATTTAAGTGATGTATGGTGATTGTGTCAAATCAACGATTGCTGTTTTTACCATATGAGGTACATCATCAACTCTTTTTTTTGCATCATGCATCATGTCTGTAGAAAAAATTAAAAAAAAAAAAGAAAAGCACCAAGGACACCAAGCTACCCAATTAAATTCAACCTAGATGCTGCAATCTATGCAAAATCTGTAACAATCGGTGAAATATCATTGCAAGAAACAACCAGATATGACCTTGAGAATGAAGAACTAAAATAACAATGCCTCAACTAAGTCTACAGTAATAACAAAAGGTAACTTAGTGAAGTTACATCCATTGATAACAGTGTAAACCAAATGCAATTGGTGTGTGTCCATTACATATTTTATTTATTTTTTCCCTCTTCCCAGAGAAACAAAATGTTTCTAGCAGTTCACTTTTCAGATTGTGCGAGATTTTTCTTTTCTTACCATGTGTTCACTGAAAAAGCAAACAAAAGTAAAATTGCTAATTATGTTTTACTATTTTTCTTTTTCGTTCCTTCATTCATAAATCTATGCTGTCTGTCATGCAAGTTCCCTTCGGTATGATTTACCATTTGGAAATATTCTCATACAGTTCAGTTCCTACATAGCATACATAGCAATGTATTAACTGTTGCTGCTTGTAGGAAGGTTTGGAATTTCCTTTTTGAGTTTTTAACAAATTTTGACTTTTCTGGCCCTAATAATCACCCACCCTCAACTTTCAAATTTTGATGAGTTTCAATAAATGTTGAGACAACAGTTAGAACCAATATACTAATTTGATGTTGTTTTAAATATGCAGTGCATATATAGTGAAAAGCATACAATATATTAGTTTTTATGCTATGAGTAAGATGCTCATTTTCAATCCTATGATAGGTAGCTGGTATTTCTAGACATCTTTTTTTTTCCTCTTTGACAGAAAAATAGATACACTGATAAAACTGAACTTTACAAAAGAAAGTGACTACCAAAACAGCATCCGCTATCAAGGATGCTTTATACATCCATCCATAAACTTCTCAATAATATTATTGATAAATATTTTGCATAAGTCTAAAACATTTGATAACATATGCAATAAAATTCATCAAAACCGGGTTGCTAAATAGATATCCTTTTTAGAAATTTGCAAGTGAAAATTAAAATACAAATTATTAATGTGTATCTGGCCATCTAGAAGTTTTAGTATGTACAGATAACACTGGCCAACATTTTTTCACTTTTTTTCTGTTGGCTAAGATCTGACACTTGTTTTAACTAATTTTGGGGCGCTGATTTCAAAAATAAAATTGGTTTTTGCCTATCACATAAAGTTTTTGTTCTACAGCATTTTGCATTTGTTCAACGGGATCTTAAAATGGTTAACTTTTTACTTGGTCAACAAGGATGATACATGAAATATCCATGTTTCTTGTGCCTCTGGGATAGTAGAGCTAAGGACAAGCACTGGACTCAGAAGAACTGGCCAGTGAGAACGTACTTAAATGTCGGAGAACCAAATATCAAAAACCAACCATTAGTAGATCGGGTAAAAATCATCTTTCCTCCTCTCCACATTAAAATGGGTCCAATGAAGCAGTATGTTAAAGCTCTGAGCATAGAAGGTGACTGTTTTAAGTACACATGCACAACATTTCCTAGCCTCAGTTATGAAAAAAATAAAAGCTGGTGTGTTTGACGGGCCACAAATCAGAAAACTGATGAGAGATCAACATTTCACAAGCTCCATGAATGATATGGAGAAAAGAGCATGGAATTCTTTCGTGGCTGTTGTGAAGAATTTCCTGGGAAACAAAAGAAGCTGAAAATTAAAGATCTTATTCAAACATTGTTTAAGAATTTTCATCATCTGGGTTTTAACATGAGCATAAAAGTTCATTTCCTCAACAGTCGTCTTGATAAATTTCTTGAAAATCTAGGTGACGTAAGTGATGAGCAAGGTAAAAGGTTCCATCAAGATATACAAGCTATGGAGGAGCGATACCAAGGAAGGTGGGATACTCACATGATGGCCGACTACTGTTGGAATATTGAGAGAGACTGTCTGGAAATGAGGCACTCCAGAAAAGCCTACAAACGAAAATTTAATCCATGAAGGATGTGTCATTTACTGATATCAGTTAATGTAAATAAACCCCATGTCTGTCATTGTTTTGTTTGTACAGTATTCTAAATGAAATGATAAGAATATTCTGGATTAGTTTGTGCCAATTTCTGACTAAAATTCATTCAATTCTAGCATTGATTCATATTTTTCTATTTCGATATTCTGACCTAATATGTCATAGTTTACCAATATATTTGTTAGTCTCAAAATTGATTCATGGTATTGTTTGTTGGAATGGTATTCTAGATAAAATGATAAGAATAGGATTGAGGTGATTGTGGAAATCGTTGTAATGGGGTACTTTTTTATGGTTATTGATCGAAAATGGGGGTATGCTGTAGAGCAAAAAAACTTGACGTGATAGGCAAAAACCAATGTGACATTTGGGTTCATCGCCCCCAAATTAGTCAGAAACAAGTCGCAGATATAAGTCAGCAAAAACTGTACTGACTGGTGTAACCTATTGGCACCAACCATTACCATATATATATATATATTTTTTTTTTTTTAAATGCCAAGTTGTTTAGGAACAGCTATAAATCAAGTAATTACAATTTTCATTATTCACCTTTTTAATTAAAATTTTATTTTTATATAATCTAAAAGAAGTTTTATAATTATGTCAATAAAACTAATGGCAAACTGCAGGTGCTTTGTCATATTCATAAATGTATCACCAAATATGCAATATAAAATCTCTCATCCAAAGTCAGTATTTCAGCATAAGCTATCCAAGCATTTTTATTTTTAAAATGAATAACTTTAAAAGGGCTTGTGAATGGAAGATAATAAAGGTACATTTAATAAATTACAATAAGGAGAAACAATAGATAGGATATTCTATTATTGTCAAATTAATTAATATAAATCAAATTTCATAAAACAAACACAATGTTGCAATTCTAGAAAAATGTTATTTAAAAGACAAAAAAAATGTACATTTAGATTTGCCAAAGGGGAGTAATACTTCCTTAAATTATCAATTATAAATGCAAGGTAGATGCACCAAATTAAGATTCCAATAACCCAGTTCAAGTAAATCAAGGCCCTTGATCATTTGTTGTGCACTATTTAAGCTTATTTAAGAAAAAAAAACAAATCACTGCTAGATCTAATTTATTTTGTACAGCATTAACACACACACGCACAATATCTAGTCATGCTTGCTTATCACTCACTCACTTTTTAGCAATTCCCACTTTGTCCTGTTTTCCCCTCTATACTTCCTAATATTAAAAAAATTTTTATTGCAATTTCCGCTTATAAGTGTGGCATGAAGAAATCCCAGTTTAAAAAGTTTGAGGTTTCACCTTTTAACTTGGAACACTTCACAATCTGATTGTCTTCTGAGCTCAGTGTGCTGCATGTTGCTGCACATGGTTTGTTACCACATTCCCTAAAAGGAAAAAAAAAGTGTTTCACCTGGCTTCTAGTGATTTCTGCCATTTGTTTGTGTTGTGTGGAAGTAGAATTGTTTTTCTCTCAAATGGCTCCGCTGTTGTGTACCAACTAAATGGGGTTGGACGTATCAAAACCTCTTGTAATTGAGAAAAGCAAGATGTTGTGTAAATCTGAAAATGTTTCTAACTGATTATGAAAGCTTTGCTAATGCTTAGGTGACAAAAACAATTTTTGCAAAGTGGTCACAATCTTTCAATGGCAGGATGAGAAAAATGGAGCAGAAATGTTGCTTTTATAGATAATGCCACTTGTCATGATGTAACTCTCAATCTTTCACAAAGGTGTCAAATCTTTCCTGCCTAACTACCACTTCCATCATCTATCCCCTGGACCAAGGCATCATTCTTAGCAACTATCAGCAACTCCTACAAAAGTTGGGATCTGCTTTAGATTCCAGTGAAAACTGCCATTTCACAAGTTATGAAAAACTAGTTAACAGCTTGGAAGGCAGTAATTTCCAACTGAGAAACTGTAGTTGAGTTTCAAGAGTAGAAAGCATTGACCCAGATGAAAGGATTCCCTGCAGTTTGAGTGAGATAAAGATCAGCATTTTTGTTTCAATAGATGATCTCGACATTTGCAGAAAGTTGACTGATGCAGAAAAATTTTCTTCTCTTAAAGACTCAATAACAATCTGAAAAGGATGTAAATGAGGATGTGCCAGAACTGGAAATTCCCCAAATCAGAAGGGTAGCTGCACTGTGCATTTAACATTAATTAATTAAGTCAAAATATAGTGAAACATTTTATCATTTATATGCATTGAAAGTGCAGAGGTTAATGATTTTTGATCTTCATTTAAAAAAAGACTTCTGTTGCATAAGATGCAAACTCTGAAAGTATAGCATATTTTTTTTTGTTTTTTTAAGATGTTAAAAGAAATTTAAAGCAACAAAAATAAAGATGTTATTCATCAGCCTTTATTTTTTGTTTCTTCCCACTTTATAGAAATTTCCATTTTATCACAATCTATGAGGTGGTCCCTGAGTGGTAGCAACTAAGCAGGTTTTTCTGTATAGATAAACTTCTGCATTAAAATCATCACCTAGTTAAAGTTGTAATTAATGTAAGACAATGATGCTGATTACACTGGTCTACAGTCAAAATGCTTCTGAAACAATTGAAGTCAATCTTGACCAACTGTGGTTCACTGAGAATGGAAATGACGTTTAAAATTGTTGATTAGCTCTATTTTTCAAGTTATGGTACTGTGTCACAATGAATACGAACATGCGCAAACATGCACATGTATACACGCCGTACATCAAACTCTCACACTTTCATTGTTGTTTCAGCTGTTGAATGATGTGGTTGTGCATAGTAATTTTCCTGATCATTGAAGGGTAAGTTATATTTATATTTATTTATAAATTTATATTGATATTTATTCTAAAAATATTTATTCTATAAACCAAACCATCTAGATGTCACTGAGATGCCTAGTGTAGGTAGGCCTACATACTGATGTAAGTATTGTTACTTCTTACCTTCTAGTTTTTACTTCTGTTCTTTCAGATCCCTCGTATTTGTGTGAACAAGGCAGATAACTTCTGCTACATTTGTGGTGAAGTGACTTTTGTGTCGCAGAAGTGTAGTATAACTGCTATGGTTAGGAAAGCCTACCACCTGTATTTTGGATGCAAAATTGGCGATCAGGACAAGAAGTGGGCCCCTCACATATGCTGCAACACTTGTGCAATGAATCTTTGCCAGTGGTTGAACAGAAAAAGGAAATGTATGCCTTTTGCTGTGCCAATGACTTGAAGAGAGCCAACAGATCATAGCAGCAACTGTTACTTCTGCATGATGCCTCCAGTTGGGAAGGGTCTGTCAAGGAAGAAAAAGCAGACTGTGCAGTATCCAAACATTCCATCAGCTATTCACCCAGTACCTCACGGAGAAGGACTACCAGTTTCCGATGCACCAGAATCATTCTCAATTGAGTCAGATGAGGAAGAGAATGAGGATTCTAGTCCTGGACAATCAATGTCACATGACCCAGTTTTTGACCAAAAATTCTCCTGTGAACTACATGATCTTGTCAGGGATCTGGAGCTACCCAAGAGTAAGGCAGAGCTGTTCGGCTCTAGACTACAGCAGTGGAATCACCTGGCAGCTGATGTTAGGGTTTCCAGATTCTGTGACCCTCAAAAGGAATTCAACTCATTCATCATCATCATGGAGGGTGATCTTGTGGCCTGCAACAATATCAGTGGTCTGATGGCAGCCCTCAACATAGTTCATGATCCTTGTGACTGGAAGCTGTTCATAGATTCATCCAAGACGAGTCTTAAAGCTGTTTTGCTTCATAATGGGAATGTTTGCCATCAATTCCATTGGGGTATGCAGCCCATATGAAGGAAACTTATGAAAACATGAAGCAGTTTTTGAGGTGCATAAACTATGACCAGCATCAGTGGCTGGTCAGTGGGGACTTGAAGGTTGTTGCTCTTGTGACAGGTCTGCAGGTTGGATACACAAAGTACTGCTGTTTTCTTTGTGAATGGGATAGTCGTGTGAGTGATTCCCACTATGTCAAGAGAGACTGGCCACTCTGTCCATTATTGAAGCCTGGGAAGAAAAACGTTCAGCATCCACCACTTGTTGAATCAAGCAAAATTTTGTCAACACCCTTACACATAAAACTAGGCCTGATGAACTTTGTCAAAGCCATGGACAAAGCAGGAACAGCTTTCACGTACCTCACTACAAAATTTCCCAGATTAAGTGATGCAAAGATAAAGAAGGGGTTTTTATTGGTCCTCAGATTCGTGAACTTCTTCACGATAGTGAATTTGACTGTGCACTGCGTGGCAAGAAGGCAGCGGCGTGGGAAGCATTCAAGTTAGTAGCTACAAGATTTCTTGGAAACAAGAAGGCAGAGAACTACAGGAGTTGGTGGAAAACCTCATCAAGACATATAAATGCATGGGATGCAACATGTCACTCAAGATACATTTTTTGGACTCACATCTGGATTTTTTCCCACCCAACTGCAGAGCAGTAAGTAACAAGCACAGTGAGCGATTTCACCAAGATATTTCAGCCATGGAGAAACGGTATCAAGGCAAATGGAATCCAGCAATGCTTGCAGACTACTGCTGGATGGTGACAAGAGATGCTCCATTTAATGCCTACAAGCAACAAGCCAAAAAGCATAGAGTAGACAGTGATTAAGGACTGAACTATGAACTACTGCTTAGTAAGTGTTACAAGTGTTAAAAGTGTTCCATGATTGAAAACCTTCTATGTAAGCCAAATACAGAGTATGTGAAATTAAAATGAAGATAAAAAATATATATCTCTTGTATCTTTGGAACAATAGCCAATCAACAATTTTAATTCTTATATTTGAATTCAGCACGTCAAAAATGCATGATAAATAACTAATTTAATCTCAGAAACAGAGAACTTTTGAAAATTGTCGACCAGTGTTATTGGACCTAGAAAAGAAAAAAAAAAAACCCTGGTATATCATTTTCTCAAAACCAAAAGAACAAATCAAGGTAAAATGGCCTGAACATGCTTTGCTGACTTTTTACATCCTTTGATCTCCTGTGATATATATTTGAAGGCTGCCATCCCCAGTATAAAACATCTCGTTTACACACTAACTTCTTTTACATATTTTAAAAGAAAAAAACTGCTGCTTGATATGGAAATGGCTTTCATGCTGCTTACAATTATCTCTTAGACAATTTCTGATAACAACCTTTAAATACTACTTAAGCCAAAATTGCAAACCTACACATGCTGTCATACATTTAATCAAGGGAATTACTAAAACTGGAAAGTCGTTTGCTGCATGAATTGAACTCTATCATTATGTAGTGCAATTAGAATGATCATCACTTAAGGGTTTCCATAATAATTAGGTGTGGCAAGTCAAATCAAAAATAACTTTGACCTCAAGCTTTTCAGGGTTTAACCACCTTAAACACACACACAACAAAATAATTTCCAACTTTGAATTAAAAAATATACATATTTTATTTTATTTCATGTTTTAAAAAAAAAAACTGCAATCAGAATTACTTCATATCAATTCAACCAGTGTCTGGACCACGCATCTCAGATTTAGCTCAAACTTTGCAAGTTGAAATACATATCAAATCAACCTGAAAATATTTTGTTAACTTTCATTAACAAGGGGGGTACATCCTCTTTTGTACAAGGGAATCAACCTCCAAAAAAGTGTGCGCCAATTTTTTAAAGATAGTATTATACTCATAACTCAAACTAATTAAGACAGGCTTCAACTTTGGCTTCTTGGGTGAGAAATTTAAAATTCAATTTTTGACCCTTGGAAATCCATTGGCATAGATCTTACAGAACTCAAACTCTGGCATCGTGTTCAGCAAGAACAAAGATTGCTTGGGACAAAAAAATGGTGGTATACAGTTAATGAGAGAGAAATTGCGTTTTAGATGAAGTTATTCATGTGACCACTAATGTATACATGCTTCTATACACCAGTTTCATTCCCACAATACCATGTTATAATTCTGAATTCTGATTGCGTCAGCCACCTCGATAACTATATAAAATGTCATTTTAAATACTAGCCATCGCATAACTTAGTGCGTCAACAAAGCAAAAGTGTTGGACCTATCCATCTGTACCATAAATAGTTGAACCTGATTTTATATATTAGTAGAAAAATCTGTTAAATTTAAACAGCATCCAAGAGTATGACATGTCCAGCGCTTTTCAACAATCCTTCATCTGACAGATTATTTAGAACATCCAAGGACACGCATCCCCCCACCATGAAATTTAGAGATCTACAGAGAATACATTGTAATCTATTTGTAATTCACAATAGAAGTATTAAAAGTTTTAAAAATTGATTTTTTTTTTTTTTTATTATTTTAAATTAGCAATGCCACCATAAATTTCAAGTCGGAAGAGAAGTTAATTTCCAATAAACTAATCCAAACTATAATTATAGTGCATTTTGCAGTGTCAATTTTGCTCCAGAAATGTGTTGGGAGAGAGAGCAATGAAACATGAACACGATACTGGTTGGTGGTGTATGTATTCATAAACTAAAGGCCAGTCTCAAGAGTATAATTTTTTTTTCGTCTTGCCAATTCAGCTTTTTTATGCACATTAAAAGAGTTTTGATTTTGTGTTCCAGGTAATCTAAAAACAATTCAAGAAAGCCTACAAGGGTTTTTCTGAGAAGAAACTGGTTGAATCGTTTTGGCAAGAAAGTGTTCATTATTTCCAGAAAACAGTTAAGCCTCCTAAAGATATTCCACAGGAAAAGTCTGAAGGTAGTCAGTGGAGTACCCGTAAGGTGAGTATGTACCACCCAGGACTGCAGAAAAGAAAGAGGAAATAGATAGAAGCTTCATAAAAATGGATGGGCTGAAAGCTAAGGACCATAGAGGCTATTTGAAATACAAACTTGACAGGACTACTTTAAAAAAAAAACAAAAAAAAAAACACAGATTTTCTTGCTAAAGTTCTAAAATTGAAAAAAGAAACTAACTACACTTAGTAACGAAAATGAAGAAATAATCAAGCTATGAAAAGGTTGTGAGAAATTAGATACACTCATGAATAAACAAAATATCAAAGCAAAGTTTCAAATGGGAGAAAGAATGACTATAACTCTGTTATGATATCTTAAACTACAACATAGATGGTTTAAAAGATTGCCAAATAATGAAAAAGATAAGAGAACCAAAAAAGAGAAAAACAGTACAAGTTAACTACAGTGAATGCTGGGCTTTTTAGCTGTTCCTTACAGCCCAAATGATTCATGGCAGTTGACAAAACTGTATCTCGTATGAGTTTTTTTATGTTGTTTGTATCTGTTTCTCCAGAATATATGAATTATATAGATATACTATCTAAGTTTACTTACAAAATTAAGTCTTAAGACTATATATTTACAAATATATAAAATATCTATAAAGGCTATTCTAAATATATACTGGTTCTCATGAGGATCAGGCAAAACTACAGGATATTTCTGAAACTGTTAGCAACTTTTCCAAAACATTGTGATAAAACAGTTACATTTCTGAAGTACAGGCTCAATATTTGAAGCAGCTAGAGAACGAAATAAAGTTAGATCTATATTATTATTTTTATTATTATTAAATTTTACTGAAGAAGATTCGTTCACATGTCAAGACGCTGTACGGTAAACAACACTATATCAATTCGTAGGATATTACAAAAATAATCCAAGAGAATCGTTTAACATACATTAGTTTGTTATTTAATGAGTAATGACCATGAAGACAGTTCTGTTACTGTGCAGGAGTTTATTTAAATTATTTTAAAGTATCTAAAGAAAGGACCACAAACATTGCTTAAGTGATGGTATTGCAAAGTACAAAAATTGCAAAATTTTCACAATTTATGTTTTCATTAGGCATATTTTTTTCACTGGTGGTATCATCAAAAGTCTTGTAGCAAGCACATACTCGCTCTCAAGCATTGTTCACTGGAAAAATGCAAATAGAAATAGATATGTATTATTTCTCTCTTAGAAGAAAATAGATGCACATAGAATATTAACCACAAATGTCTACATAATAAACCTATTCAAGATTCCTGAAGCCAATAGTTTTGTCCTAACTAGTTAGAACATTTCCCTTAGTTCCTGTTTGATCAATTCTTGTCAATCTCTAATGCCCACATGTCTTGTCAGCAGTACTCATAAATATAAACTAGAGGACAAGTTATCAGAAAGATGTAAGCTACCTTTGAAAATGTTAAGAACTTTCAGAATTACTTGAGGTAAACAAAATAGTGTCATTGTCATATTATCAAATTACTGTAAAAATATATGCAGGAAATGTGTTCAATTCAGTCAGATGTGGTGAACATGACAGACTTCTTAAATATATCAAGAAGACACTGTAGACAATGGTCACATGTCTAACTCATCTCTTATTAGGCTAAACATCAACATTTTTGGTACATATAGTAGTAAGGTTATCTCCAGACAGCAATTGATTTGACATGTGATGATAGTGAAGAACTGATTTGCTTGTTTTTGGCACAAAGACCTTTTTTTTGTCATTCAAAATAATTCCTTCATTAATAAATACATTTATACTTGCTAAAAATATTTTGTCTTACTAAAAGATCCTTGCAAACCATATATTTTATTATCCCCAATTTTAATGACAATGTCCACTATTTAGTATACAATATTTCGACTCTGTGTTAACATGGGAACACTTTAAAAATTTTAATTTTCTTCTACAAGTGTTAATGTTAAATAGAATTCTTGTATAGATAATGGTGGATATGATTTTAAAATGAAAAACATTATTTAATGCTGGTGCTTCCTTTTTCATACACATGTGCAACAACATTATCAATTTGTTCCCTACCATTCCTGGCCAGTATTACGCAGCCTTACACTGCTGAAAAATTTTCACTTTTTAAAACAAAGCTTAGGTGAATTTAGTAGGGGGAGTCAAATTAAACTTGGCTGAAATAGCATCACCATAAGGGTATCCAACAGTTTCATTTTAATGCCCATAGTATATTTCTGTGTTGTCAAAACAAATATTGTGCTTTTAGAAGCAATTGCTGGTTAATCAGTGTGCTTTTAGTAACTGAAAAATTTCTGCTAATGACTTATAGAGGACTTCTAGAACTTCTAACATCACAAATCCTAGAGTTATCAGTCCTTCATTGATAAAATTTTAAAAAAACACATTGCTGCCATTCATTTTAACAATTTCAAAATAACATGCTAAAGATCTAATTTTCCAAACAATTTTTTTTAAAAAATAAGATGTTTTTTCTACTTTGTCTGAAAGTATTTTAACAGAAAAATTGGATAGTGATATGTAATATAGAGTATGATATGATTTTTAAGAAAGCATTATGCTGAAAACTGTCAAGTTTTCTGATCAACAGACCAAAAATTTTCACCACCAAAAATGTACTTCCAGTTACTGGCAAGACTCACAAGATAAGCACATGACTCATATGCACCGCAAAAGGTGCTGAAGGGCTACTTTTCTGGGCATACTCCGATTGGATTCAGCAGTTTATGTCATCACATTCTTCTTCAACAAGACTTTCTTGCAGATTACCTTTAAATGGGTATGACAGAGATACATTGCCTACCATGTACATGTCAGCCAATTGATAAAATTACCTACTCACCAAAACCATTGCTAATAATATACAACTGCTTTAAAATGATAAGTATGATGACATACTATTAGCCTTACTTTTTTCCACACATTCTTCAATTAAAGCTTCAATTATACAACTTAGATAGATATCACTAAATGAGCTGGAATCTTCTGTTCTGTTAAGGTAAGGTAATATCAGCCTGACAGACAAATGCCAAGCCAGATGTACATTAAAAGATATTGATATACATGACAACATGTAATACTTTCAAGATACACAATTGGGTTCTCCTTAAGTCATTGCAGCTAAGTTGCTCCAAAGAAACAGACTTTTCAAAGTTTGTTTATTAAAGGTATACTTTAAAACAAATTCCAAGTTACAAAATAAAGACAAAAAATTTTCTTCTACTCTAGTTAACAAACATTATGAATAAAAAGAGGGCGGTCAGTTTATAGTAAATAAAGAGTTATGATTTTTAAAATTCTGTGTGGTTGAATGTAGTTTCTAATCAGACATAGCTTCACCATTAATCATCGAAAAAGTTATCAGGAATTATTAACTGCTGCATTCCATCATAGTCTACTTTATCTAAGCCATGTTTCTTAATTTACGGTAGCAATATCGGCACTAGGATTTACTGAGCTTTGGTGCAAGACTCAAGCACACACTCTCCCCCAGCCAAAGGAAAAAAAATCTTGAAGCATAACTATGGCACTTAACCAAAACATAATTTCATTAAAATAAATACCTCAACAGCAAAATTTATCCAAATATTTTAATAAATCAAATAAGATTTATCAAGTTAATTAATAACTCAATTTAGTTAATATTGAAATATATATAAACTTATTCAATACTTTAAATGTTAGAATTACTCATGTGTTAATCATAGACATCAATTGCACTTTTTAATTGTTATCAAATACAAAGCATAGTAAGAAAATATTTCTTTAAAAAAACAAAAAGCAAAACATCATCTCAAAACTTATCCCAAAGTACAAATGCATTCAATAAAACTCTTTAAAACTTTTTCTATTTTTGAACTTAAAAGTTTGAAATGACAAATTTGAATAAATGAGTCTTTCTACCTATTGTAGTCCCATTATGTAAACCTAGTTCTGTTTCCACTTACAAAAACTGAGAGAGAGAAAGCTAGATATGCTTCATACTGAGAGATCCTTTGTGATAACCTTTTTCCAGTTGGAGAAATTTAGTGGAAGCACTTCCCATTCTTTGCAAAATAGCTTATAGCAAAAATAAAATAATATCTGCAACTAAACTAACCAACCATGACCTGTTAATCTTTGCAGATCCCACTTCATGTTCATAGTTAGCAGAAGTAAATCACTAACAGCAGTCTTCAGAAATTCAACGTGAGTTTTCATCACCGATGCTTCATAATTTAAACTAAATTCTCTAGTAAAAATTTTAGGACAAATAGCTAGGTCATAAAAACCACAGTGATAGGTTAGAAGTTTATATTACAACATGATTCAATACCTCATTGTATTTGTTGTTGCTACATATTTCCCATTAACTGCTCCCACTCTACTGCTGTTTTGTGCAAGGAAGTTGACAGTTGACCACTACTAGTAGTACTTCAAATGACTGATTAGTATATCAATGCCAGCAAACTACTAAAACATTTACAATATACTTTTTTAAAATTTTTTTAGCATTTTCTGCTGTCAAAAAAAAAGAACCCGTAGCTGTCTTTTTTTGTTCTGTATACTTTGCACAAACCAACTTTTCTTTGATAGTAGATTCAACATATTGTAAAGTTCTTAAAATACTGAACGCTTTTTACTAACCATTATTGTCACATCTGCCAGCAATCACATGTCCTTAACACTAACCTATTGCAAGAGATCTCTTTTTACAGCCCACCTAGTGATAGATAGACCATCTGTTAGCTCTGATTTGTGAAAGAGTTTAGATTGGCAGTCTGCAAATATTACTTTGTTAAAGTTTATTTTTCTAATCCCAATAAAACAGTTACAGTGCCAGCACCTATATTTTTTTGTATTTAGTAATTAAAGTAGGATTTTAAAAAAAAAAAGATAATAAAGACAGAGTAAAAAAAAAAACTTCAAAGAATGGACCTGAATGCACTAGTGATACAAAACTGTTGGAAAGAGGGCACCTGTTATTCGTTTCCTTCTGAAACTTTATATAATATACAGTAAAATTATCAACAGTTTAAAATACAATAAATAAACAAGCTCTTACTAAGACTAACCCAAACTAAAAAATTCTGCAATAAAAAATAGAAATACAAATTGTAAACCATATTTGCAGGAAAAACCATTTGAATTAAACAACAATGTGTTTGTTTTTTTTTGGGAAGCTAAAAACAGAAATTTATTGTAAAAATATGATTAGTGATAACAAAGGAAACAAAAATTATGAAATGGATTTTACTTTGATTACATAAATAGTTCACAGGATAAAACAAGATTCACCTATGTTGTGTAGTGATTGCATCTAAAATTTTTAATCTGCTTCTCTTTTATGTATCCTCAATTACTACAAATTAACTTTCAATTTTCATTGCCTTAAATGTATCACATGAAAGGACTTCAGCTAATTTCTGAATTTATAAAGTCATGCTATAATTTGATTTTAAAAGTCAAAAAATATCAGCTACTGATTAATGAAATTTTTGCATACTGTACAAGCAACTAAAAAATCAGGTACTAAGTTACTGGTACTTTTGCATTGGTACCTGTACATAGCACGTGTTCTCTGGTAATAGAAATTAAAAAGCACATTTTAAATTTAGAGGTAAAAAATAAATTTTTCCCAACATAGTAAAGTAATATATGATATGCATAGCAAAACCCACAAACTAAAATAATTCAGTCACATTCTTACCAAAAGAGTAAGAATTATTAAATTTTAAAAAGCTGCAAGGTCTGTCACATATGCCAAAAACTTAACAGAAGTTTGGTAAGGAAGATTCTGTCTTTATTTGTTTTCATTTATTCTATTTTTTAAATGTTTTATATTTGGTTTCTTTCACCTTTGGTACTGATAGGAAAATGAAGTGCCAGTTCTGAATGAATTTTTAATAACCAGCATTAAGTAAATTTTACCTTTAATGTTAACACTTCCTCCCCTATGAGATTATTTCTGTTAAATACCAACAGAAGCATAAATTCAGAAGTGTTACAGTTTTTCTCCCCAACGAAAAGTAAAAATAAATAAATTGAAAACATTAACATATTAACAATAACAAACAGAGATTTGTCTAAAGTTATCTGTCAACGTGTAGATATGAAGCTGTCAAAACACATCACTGCAAGAGGAAGTGTATAGTTTCTTAGCCAACTTGCTGGTGATCGTTAATTATTCTTCTCAATTTTATCAATATGCTAAGAATTAAAAATAACCTAACTTTACATATATTAAAAAGAGTGTTAAAGTAGAAACAATTCCTCACTATTCATTTACTGTATTTTGACAATAATTTTTAAGAGAGTTTTCAATTTAGATTTTTTTTTTTTGCTTTTAATGTCTCTAATTCAAAAAAACACAGATCAGTCGGTGCTTAATTCTTCTAACACCTACAAACAAATAAAAATAATACTTCAAAATACAATCTATGCCAAATCTGTATTTTTTGTACTACATACATAAAAGATGCCAACTATAAAACAAATGATCAGCAATTAATTTTTCCTCAGTTAGTTAAATACTATATTGAAAAAGATTGGTTTTATCTAACATTTTTAAGGATTAGGAAAAATTTGGGATTTATTCTGAGGCAAGAGTTCTGATGGTGAGAGACCATTTTTCTGAAAATATGACAATTAAAGGACAGAAAAAACCTTAAAAATTAATTGAAAGATGAAACATTAAATATGATTACTAAATCTATGCACCAAAAGTAATTCTTACATAAATGGGTTATTTTTAAAAGCCAGCCACTGAGAAATAGTTTTAATAGTTTATGGAGTATTAATGAGCATTTATTATTTTGATAGAACAGATATCAGGTGAGAAAGTGTCAAACAAATAAATGGAAAACATGACATTACCACTGAAATAGTTTTGTGGCAATCTCCTGAATTATAGTTATTTTCTTGATGCAATTTTTTTCAAATTATGAAACCAACTCTTTAATTTATGAGTACAATTTGGTTTTTGACAAAAATCTTTACAAAAGGAAACAAACTGGGTTGATTCCATGTATTCTTGAACCTAGATTTATCCATAGGAAGTTAGCTTTTGCATATTCTAAGTTTGATTAAAGTATTATAAATATCATCTTTAAGATATTACTAAAGACAAATAGTCATTTATGGAAAAACTTTAAAAATTATGAACATGCCAAGCAGAAAATCATGAAAAACATGTGAAAAACAAAAGCAACCAACCAAACAAGCAATATCGATATTTAAAATCAGAGAGATCTATTTTCAAATGTTAATTAAAAACAGGGCGATCAATGACAATTGAAAATTAAGAGTACAATATTATCTTCATTCTTCTCAGTCTAAGAGCCCAAATATATTCAATGTTACTAAATTCTTTCACAATAACAATTTCTTCTATTGTTAAAAATATTTCCAAGTCGTTTTTTTTTTTTTTTTTTAAAGAAAATGAATAATCAAGTAGCGATTTACTGAAATCATTCTATCAATTTTTCCTCCAATATAAAATTCGGAACAATGTGATTGTCTTTAATAAGCTCATTCAACAGATAAAAGTTTAGAGAAAAATAAATGTAAAATGAAAACTAACAGTTTGTACTCCTTCCTTACAATGTCTATAGCAATTATAATTTCACTGTATACCCACACTCAACTAGTTATATCTCTTTACACATTCTGCTGAGATGGGAATCTTCTGTTAATTCAAATTTAAACAACTTGCATCTACAGGAAATCCTTGCAAACAAGAATCTAGGAACTTGGAACTAAAACAGCCAGAATAGGTATAAAAGCTAGGGGGAAATAAAGTCACATATATAAAGTCATTTCTTTTCCCTTCCATTTGTAATTGGTTAAATAAAGATAAGTCAAACAAAGGACATTTAAAAAAATATATAATTAAGTCCCTCAGAAATGCTGCGCAAAGTGGGCAGATTTTGACACCCTGACAAAAATGTGATTTTTCTTCAAAAAAAAAAAGGGTGCAAATGTGAGAATAACCCCAAGTCAGGTTGAAAATTACAAAAAAAAAACAAATCTGGTTTAACTTTGGTACATAATTAAAATAAATACGATTACATGTATATATATAAATGCTTGGTTTTACTGAGGGTACGGAATCAGGCTGGTGATTGGTACAGCCAGGACGGCGAATGAAAGAAGCACAGATAAAAACCATAATGACAACTGTTCTGATGGATAAAGGGTTCTTTCATTTACCTACCTGCTAATAAAAATGGCAAACCATGATGTGACAAAAGAATAAGATCAGCCACGTCATCTTTGTATACATTTTTCCAACTGGTTAACGAAACTGAAGAATGTCATTTGTTGATTATCTTATTTAACACAGTCCTTCATATTCACTATTCCATACTCTTCTGAAAAAAAAAAAATCACCCATATTATAACACTGATTTTTTAAAAAATGTATTAACACATTAGAGATCTATTCATTTTATGACTCATTTTAGTAATCAAATGAGAAAAATTATCACACTTGCAAAATTTAACTAAAATCAGTGTCAATATGGAAGGAATGGATCTTAGTGCATCTACTTTTGGATTTCAAACAAGTCATTGAAATATGGTCAAGTGCCATGGTGGTTCTACAAAACGATGAATGTGGCAATCCAACAACTCCTAAATGTTCCCAATGTGATTCAGAACCAGTGAACAGGCTAGCCATGGAATGACAGGACAAGACCTGAGTAATATTAAATACATGAGAAATGTTGTCATTTTGCTGAGATACTGCCCAGGTACAAATTGCTACAATAATGAAGTCCTCCGTCACAATACTACTGTGCCCTTAAATTACTTTCTACAGAGAGAGAGAAAGAGAGAGGGGTTATGATTCTGTTCTCAAGCTCTTAAAGTTTCTGATATATTATATCTTATTTCACGTCTTCTGTAGACTTTGCAGCAGCCATCTTATCAATGTTGCACCCCTGATGGTGAGTCAAGCTTGGTGTTGATTGGCCCACTGTAAATTAGCTTTGTGATGTCAATGTTATTACAGGATCATTGTGAACATATTCCATTATCATGGAGATGCTGACAGTAGAGATACCATGATAGCCTGGCATTGATCCAGCAAATATTGTTGTTAGATAAAAGTGATTTCAGATATGCCTGGCCCTTATGTAGTGTTAACTCTCAGCCAACTAGAGTGTAGCCTATCTCTACTGGTGCCATTAGCCTACAGTTATCATTGTTCATGGCCACACATCTAACAATAAAACAAGCAGCTACACTTGCTGCAAGATATTTGTCTCAAAAGGTTGATTTTATGATGCCCATCAGTAGTAACAAGGCAAGTGCAAACAAATCAGTACCTTTTTCTACCTCCTATCTATACATGAAAAATGTACATAAGTATCATAGTTTGCATGTACTGTTTACATTTTTTAATCTCAATGCCATAATTTGCACTCTTGGCCTGTTATACAGTGAAAACATACATTAGTAATAATAAACAACATAATAATTTAAAACAATAAAATGTCAAGATTTTTTAAGGTAAAGTATAATGTGTACTCCATTACTCTCAAGAGCTACATTCTGGGATTTCTTCACAATAGCTAACAGGCACAAATGAATTACAAACACTATAGTAAAAAAATTGCCAATTACTTTTGCTCAAAGTTTTTACTGTTATCACCAGTCAGTTTGGTCCACTCAGTAATTTTTTTATACGTTTACTTCTGTTAGACATGAAGCCTTCAAGCTAAAAGCACAACTATTTAACATTGAAGCTTCTTTCCCTCTTTATATGATTAAAAATTTTGAAAACAAACACCAGATACATAGGAAATGACAGTTTGAAAATGAATTAAATAGGGGTCATTTGTAATAACAAAAATTTGCTTCAACCAGAATATTCTAGAAATCTCCATCATATTTTAAATGCTACCTAATCTTTCTTGTGTTCCAGAAAATGCCAAAATTTTCCCTTCAATTTTGAAAATTAGAGAGATTTTCTAGGAAATATCTTAATAACTTTGCCATGTATATAAATAGCCATCCAGGCATAAATCAGCATATTTAGTTAATTATTAGACAAAACAAGTTAATCCTGAAAAAAAAAATGAGAGAATAAGGAAGGAAAGTGTGTAGGTGATAGAAAACAGATTGCTACATATTTCAAAACAAACCTGACACATTCAGAAATTGTTTAACAACTTAGTTTTCCAGTAAGAACTGATGGCGGGATTACTGTCTGATTTTTTTTAATGTAACACTTTCCTCATAAGCAAAGAGGTTGATCAACAAAAAATTCACTAAAGGCAAAGGAGACTACAATTTTATAGAAATACCAAAAATAGCAAATAGAATTTTGGAGCAAAGTGATATATGCAAATGAAAGTTCCATAATTTTTTTTTTTTTTAATATAATTGTGGTACCTGAAATGTCAGTAGAAAAAAAATCAGGTGAAAGATTTAAATCAAACTGTATTTTACTAAAGTAGAAGCTCCACATCTGGAACTGCTTCTCTGCTAATGGTAAAGGCAATTTGGTAAAACCAAAACACTTTTAACTGGTTTTAAGCTATCATCAGGCTTTAAACAAATACACAAAACACTGAAAATTACTGAGTAGCCAAATTGACTGGCCAAAGCTGTCGGTATCAATCATATTTCTTTTAAGTCATACAATATACTTCCTAATGATAATATCTGGGCAGTAAATATATATTTAGGAGGGTTGGTTTGCTTATTTCTTATTGGGGTTTTTTTTTTGTAATCTTAGTTTGATTTTGTAGTTTTAATGTTTTCATACAATTAAAATATACTTCTTTAAGTTTCCAAAGTCTGCAAGGAACATATCAGAAGTTCAATATTAAGAAGCTAAGGAGTCACATCCTTGATAATTTTTTCTCTGATGACTTGTAATTAATGAGAAACACAGTATTCGGATAGCTGGATTTCTTCAACATTATCATGTCCAAAATATAGCGACAATGTAAACAGTGAAAGATAAGAAAAGCTGAAGCACAGAGCAATAATTAAATTATTTAACTTGTCGTCAAATCCACTTAAAACATGCCCACTACATTTGGAAATGGTTTCACAAGTATGGTATTGAATTTGATGGGTAATGCAAGGTTCAGATAACAAAAATGAAAATGTTGAGGCTATCCAAAAAATAGTGTTAAAAGACAACTGTTCAACTGTTGCCTAGAGCCAAGACAATATCAGCTTTGGCTCAGTCTCATCAATCTTAGATAAAAACCCTTAGCATGAGTAAAATGTCAGAAAGCTGGGTGGGGAGAATATTGGCAGCATCAGAAAAGTATCAAAATAACATGTCCACACAGCTTTTGTCAGGATACCAATGAAATCCAATAAACTTAATTGCTCTAACCCACCCACCCAAAAAATTAAAAGCTTAAAGAGGCTTTAGCTTAGCATGATGGTATCAGACATCTCCTCCGTGGTCAAATATTAAATAGGAAATATCATCATCAGCAAAGATTGGAGGACACTATATTAAAGAAAGACATTTCGTTCTATAGGTAGAGTTTCAAAAGCTTGTGATCCATGCTGAAAATGGAAATATTAGGAACTCAAAACAATTCACAGTATAGACACCCAAATGTATAACTAGATTATTATTATTATTATTAAAGAGAATCATAAGCTAAAACATTACCTTTAAAATATGGATTAAAAACTGAACTCCTAGATACATTAATAGTTAGAATTTAAAGGTTATTCTTACACACAAATATGCTTTTATTTTTTATTTAATATTCTGCTGACACGTCTATACCACTGTTTGCCGTTTCCTCAGTTCACATCATCTTTTAAGTCAATTTAAAAACTACTTGTTAGAAAAGGTAATCTAAGCTTGCCAATGATTCAAAACTAGTATGTCAGAAAGGACAAATTGCTTAAACATCAAAGAGTATGAAATCAATACAGAACCGAAAAACTTGTTTCCAGTAAATGACTACATATCAATGCAGGTCACAGTACAGAATTTCAATATTAAAGATTGAAATACTGAGTATTCCAAAAATATATAACTTGTTGTTCTACTGTTAATTATTTTTTTCCCATGTGATAAAATTTTAAAAAATAAAACATGTACAAATTTGTTCAAGCTACTTACAAGTTTCAAAGAGAAATAGTTAACCTTCATAGCCACATACTTCAACCTGCAAATAATAAATCCTTATTTAATGTTTTAAGTTAGCTGGTAATATTCTTTGAAAATTTTTCAATTAGAATGAAAGAAAATTCAAATAGTTTGCAGGTTCTACTACAGAATTTTGCTATATTATATTAACCGACATGACAGCCAGTTTCCACATATAAAGTATCAATTTAAATATCATGATTATTGTAAAATTTGCATATTTAAACCTGTTAAATATCCTTGTTTTATATTCTCTTTTTTTTATTGTCCTCCTCATAGCAAGACTTAACAAATCTAAGTTTCCCCGGGGAACACTGGAATTGGCAATCAACACCCTACAGGCAAGTTGGTTTTGGGCAATCTACTTGCCCATCAAGCTGAAAATTTATTTACTCAGGGTTTACTCCAGGCAGCTGAAAGTAAAATGAGTTATATTCCGTCTTAATGGATGAATGCACCAAATTTATTATAAAATTTAAAATTGCTATTGTTTTATATAGACCTGCCATGGCAAGAGAAGAGATGAGTCATGCAAAAGGTAATAAATTTGTTTTGAAATAATAATGGTAAAAAAACTTAAGAACTCCACCTCCTTTAAAACCAGCAAATTTAGTCTGCCATTGGCCAGACCACACTATAGAAAGTTTCCTATAAGAATTTAGCTATGGCACGCTTAACCGTTTAATCTTGAGAACATAGATTTAAACATTCCTCAAAGAAGTTTGGAAGCAAAAGGATAGCGCGTTAGAATGGGGTTCAATCAAAATAATTCTCTCTTTTCTGAATTTTAAAATACTAACATTATACTTTTCAACACCGTGGTCGAACTCACAGATCTCTTTAAATTACACATCGAGTGCCCACCAATTGTCATTTTTTTATATGCTACACCAGTTCAGTAATACCTTGATTAACGGACCCCCCCCACCATTTCAACGGCTTCGGAACCAACAGACCCTGACCGTCTCTCGTACTCCTGACAAAAATCTACACTGAGCCGTGCAGAAAATCTTTTGCTTGGGCACCTTTTGCGCATGCGTACATAAGCAGCGTAACATCCGGATTTAACAGACTCCAGGCATTAATGGACACCCCCCCCCACTATTAATCCATTAAATCAAGATTTTACTGTGGTTTTAAATACAAATTTACTTTACTTGTCAGCGAGTATCTGACATAAATAATGCTGTCTTTTTCATAAACAGTTAAACTTACAAGACTGCGTAATGCTAAAAGTTTATGCGGACAAACCCTTCTTAAGTTGAACTAACTTATAATATTAAACACATACAAAAAGATTAGAGTATTTGTTCTTTTGTGTGTGTGTGTGTGTGTGTGTGTGTGTGTGTGGAAGCAGCACTGGTGATGGATGTAATGCTGTGGTGGTCCACCAAGTTGGTGTTGCCAATTTTACATCATGTGGAGCCTGGAAGTTCTGACCTTGACAGGAATATCCTCATGGGAAGAACCTGGAGCCCACGAGGAACCCCACATGGCTGACTGGTGAAGAGCAGCAGGAAAAAAACCAAGCCAGAAAGGTACACCAAACATGGCTAGTCTTCTGCAGGAATCAAACTCAGAGCCTCAACCCTACAATCCAGCAGGACTACCATGGTTAATAAGAGTGCGTGCTGTAAGTGTATAAAGAAACAACAAATATGATTCTCTTATAGCCTCCCCTGTGTAGCCTATCTAAGCCCAACCACACAAGTTGAACAAAAAATTTCCCGTGCTATTAGCAAATCAATGCTAAGTTCCCTTATCCATGAATCCATGACCAAGTCTTTCTTAATAAAATACAAGTGCATTTTTCCCAACAAAATCAAAGGCTCTATCTATGATGATTTGGTTGAATGTGGCTTTGAAATTTTTAACGAACTAAACTGCATTCAAAAACAAAAAGATAATGACTTGCTTACAAAATAAGTCAGTACAACTGAGGGCTTCTGCAGTCATCAGCTCTGGCCCACATCGCACACTATTTAATCTTACCATCAAAATTTTCAGCCAGGTTTTTTAAATGTAATTGATAAATCTGTATCACAGCAGATGCATTTACAACAAAGATTATTTTCATTGATAATCAGTTCCTTTCATAGTCAACTGTAAGTTGACATTTTTCTTCTTTTTTAAAAGCCCTGGTATACTTTAAATCCACCAATACACATCACCAAAATTTTCTTCTTTCATAATTTTCTGGGTTCTCCCCCATTATGGCCTTGCAACTCTCATGGCATCAAATTGTAGTCAATTTAATTTATGTAATTCTATCAAATAAATGGTACATTAAAAACTACAAGGGGTTAATTTACCAACAGATCTCAGATGACAGAAAAATTATCTGAAAAAACGTTTTGTAACAACCTGCACAAAGACTGATGGAGACATTTCAAAAGAGCACTTCTGTGCCTGGCTGGTAGCCCTTTAGTGAGCTAAGGGGTTAGTAAAAAGAACTACATCCTTATTTAACATTTCAAAATCAACTTAGGCTACAACAGTCTAGATATACCAATGCCTACTGCACAATTACCACCGCTGCAATGTTCTGATAGTGATATTATTTGAAGACTTAGAAGATTTTTTTTGTGTGTTCGCACAACTAAATAATTTAAGGACTTCTCAGTCCTAACTGATGCAAGATTTTATGGTTCTCTTTACTCCAGTTTACAAGAAAGCCAATCTTCACTGCACCTACACAGATACATTAAATGATTGGCAAGAATATGTATGCTAACCATTATAGTTCCCAGATCTTAGATCATTATTTGGATATAATCCAGCATTCAAATTCAGCTCATCTAGTAGCGGCAATCCTTAGAAGAGCTCCAATATTTTCTTGTACAGGGATGGAATCATATTTCAAATGGATATGTACTATTTACAGAATTCATAGAACATAAAAAGACTTCCAGATGAGATTGATCTAATTGGTTACCAGATTTATGACACTCATAATTTGTTAACCAGATATTATTTTCCTTAATTCTTAAAATAATTGTCTTTTATTTAATCAGCATTTAAAAACTTGATGCAGTTTTTTTTTTAAAAAGTCACAAAAAATTCCGCTTGAAATTACTGAGAACAGCGGCAGCAATGTCACATCGTCCAGCCACCTGTGATGTTCCCGCATTCCTCAAAGATAGATCATTAAAACAATACTGCATAAGCCGCTATTAGTTTAGGTACATGGATTTCTTACTAAAGACCAACCTATTCATATACTTGTTCCTATATTTAGTACTAAAAGACTGAAGATCTAGAATATGCAAAGGTTTGATTTTTGCTAAATTAATACACCATCACAAGTACAACAAAAGTTATAAAATAAATGTAGCATTAAACATTGATTAATAATAGAAAACTTGGTTAATATTTGATATTCCACTTTAGAGTGTTTACTGGGTAAAGTGGAATTTTATAAATAATGGCCAGTAGCTCTAAGGTTAATTTTTCCAGTTACATATTAAAAAATTCATTTTGAAACCCTGTGATAAACAAACTACTCTGTGTATTCATTTTTCTTTAACACATGCTATAATATATAATTATACCTAAAAAACAATTACAAAAATTGCATCACCTAAGAAAACTTTTAAAAAGGTAAATGTTGTCAGTTTCAGATAACAGTCAGAGAACTAGATCGCAGACATAAAATAAAAAGAAACAATCTTGGCCTTTTTAAATACAAGGTATAATGCAATAACCAACCTCTTATATTGTTATTTACATTGTAATGTTTTTTATAGCATAATACTTTAATATAGAAACTGCTTTACAACAATAAATACAACAGGTACCTCAAAGAAAAAAACACTTAACGATAAGACTGCATTATACCAGGTCATGTTTCCTGACTCCTTGTGCTTCTTTTTCTGTGATTACAAACACTGTCACTCACAGTATCAGTTCCTGACATCTGCTGAGTTGTGGTTTGGCCTGGAACAATCTTTCTCATCACTAAAATCAATGAACCAGCTCCAGAACTTGAATTCAGAAAAATGTCCCCAATAGCATTTAAACACAAAAGGCAAACTTTGTGGGGAAGCAATAAGCCATGGTATGTTCACAATAAATTAATTAATGCAGTACCAGCCAATTATTTATTTATTTTATTTTCATCATAATGGGACACTCCAAACATTTTTTTTTTGTTTTTGAAAAGTAAAGTTTCGCAGCTTGCTGTGTGTATATCATTTATTTTAAAGTAGGTTTTACTTCTGTAGCTGAAAGATGGCAATTATATCATGACAGTTTCTATATAATATATGCGACATTTCAAAATTATACAGTAATTTAAACAAAAGAATTTAATTAGTAACCGATGATCTAACAGATGTTTAAACTATCTACCCCAATAAAAAAATTAAAACTATCGATCTACAAACTTACATCACATTTTTATTACAAATGCATCCTGTTCAGTGATATTTGCAGACAATATTTAGCATCTTTTTTTTGTTGTTGCTTAAATTTGGACTTTTTCCCAATCAGATATTGGAAATCATTATATAGAAAACAAGCATATTTCAAAGATTTTGCTTACAAAATGTTTAGATCTATTACAATCAGTTGGACAGCCAGAGGCCTAGTCGTTAGGTTGCTGGGTTGCCAAGGCTGAGGACCTGAACTTGAATCCTGGTTAGAACTTACTGTTTAGCAAACCTCCCTGGTATGATTTCTTCTTAGTCTTTTTCACCAGCTAACCATGTGGTTTCCTTCCACATCTAAAAATGAAGAGCTTTAGTGGAGATTTTGTTATATTCATTTGGTAGCAAAAAAAGTGCAGCTGATACTTTCTGTCCAAATCATCATCTTGGAAGGAACCGGACACTCACCAAGTACTATTCTCAGGCCACCTGTCTCTTCGTTAGCCTGCCAACGGTTGTTGTAGACATGTGACTTATAAATATTCACTTAAATAAACCTTATTTTCTTGTTTAGGAAAAGAAAACTGCCATGAGAAATTAGATGCAGTAATTAAAGCACTTTTGCTCTTAGTGAGCCAGTTGTCTAAGCAAATAAATTATTTATTTTCATAAACATTATTGTAACTGGGCACTTTAGAAAAAAAAACAACTACATTAAGAAACATATTTACTTTAGGATTTAAAACTTATTAACAGCATTGGGTTAAACTAGAGCATGGTCATGATTGTGATTTTTGGTCCAGCATGCCTTTTCTGTACCAGCTTATCTCCAGATCCTCCAGTTTCACTGGACCTTTCCTTTTCTACTGTGAATATTATTGACTACAATTGTAGACATACTTAATAAGGTTGCATATGCCATAGTTACTGCTAACAAGCATTGTTTCTCTTCCACCTGCTGAGGCCTGGCATTTCATTCTTCAGCAGAAAATGGAAATTCCCTACTAAACTTCATTTGTTTAGCTGTTGGAGAAAACCCACGTGATGAGCAGATACCGAAGAGAAAAAATCATGGTGTAGGTGGTTTATCAAGCAAGTCATATTCCAATGGGGACTGGACTATATAGAGGTTCTTAACTGCAAAAAGCTAGTATGCTATGCACTCAACCCACCACAACCAAATTTGCACATAATCATTGGATTTCTAGAAAATTCTTTCATTAAACCAGTAAGCATCAGACTCTTTCACTGAGCTACACTCAAACTTATCAAGGAAAGCAACCACCACCATCACTTACAACTAACTCTATGGATAAATATACTCACATTTTTTTAAATTATAACGTCCTTATCCTTATTTATTAGTTAACAACTCGAACTTCGGGCTTGTTGTTAACATTATTATAATAAGGTTTAATATATAAATTGTTTCTGAAAACCCGACAAACCCTAATTTTTGGTACAAACCTTTAAACTATTTAACTATTTTCTTTTTAGGATAACAAGGTATTATTTGCTGGTTTTTTTTTCAATGAAAACATGCAAGTGTGTGTTTGGTGATGAATTTTTTGAAATACCAATTTGGTTTTGTCCATTTGAAGTGTAACATAAGTGTAAAACCAAATCTGTATCTTAAAGAATACAAACTTAAATGAATATTTCAAATTCAGTTCAATTAAACCTCAACATGTAATAATCTGACAAAATACAAAATAAACAAACACATACATACATATACACATCACTATTTTATCTATCTATCTGTTTAAAGTTTTGCACAATTATTCCTATAGTTACAGATTCCACTGATGACAACAAGTTAGACATAACATGTTTTGAACTTGAGACAAAAAATGTTGCATATCAAATTCTCTCTTTGCAGTATTTTTTTTTTTAAATTAAGCTATTGCGAGTAATTGATCTCTTAAATTCTCCAGCAGCTTCATGGTTGATAAAAGGTCTTCGGCCTAAGCGTGCATTAATACCAGTTATATAATGCTGACAAAGAGAAACAAAAGAGATCCATTCAACAGTATGTAAACTGCTATACCCTTAAATTCACTACATTGTTGTTGTTTTTTTCAATTTATTTGATTTTGCAATGGTCACTGATTTTTCCTTGAAAATACTGGAAATCTGAAGACTTAATCTGGTGAGTAACTACTATAAAATGTGTGGGCAACCATGATTTTTTTTCCATCCAACTTGTCTTTTGGAAGACCAACTTAAAAAATAAATAAAATATACAACCCTGATAATGATCATAAATGTTTTTATGATAATCCTAAATATATCACTTCTTATGTATGCACTTAACCAATTGATAGGAGGTTGGTGTGAGAAATACATAATACTTTGGATGAATTTACAAAGCAAAAATCAAACTAGCATTTCCTTGCAAGCCCAGCCTAACAAGAAAGCACTTACAACTGTAAGATGAAGTGCATAATATTGTGTATAGATCTGCATTCCAAAAAAATCATTACTGATATTTACAATAATCATGTAGATATCTTTCTTTTCCCATGTATGCATATGTGACCAGCAGAGTTTGTTTTCTTAACTATGCAAGGAGCATGTAAACCTTGTTTAAATTACAAAGAAACATCCCTGCAGCCTCATACAAGTAGACCAGATAATACTAGTCTCCATGGAGAATGAGAGCTCATCTGTTTAGCAAGAAGAGAACCTACTAGAATGATTCAAAACAAGAGGAAATTGAAAGGTAACTCATTCACAACATACTAGTCCAGAAGATTGAAAGAAACCAGACCGATGGCCAGATACATAACTGCCAAGGACTGAACGATGATGAATATCATTAAACATTAAAAAGGTAGTCAGGCATACATCCAATTTACTATTTGCAGCAAACATCAGAACGACACAGGTACAGTGGATGGTTGATGTCTCATTACAGAAATTTCAGTTATTAGTAAGCAGATGCACATGTGACAGAGTCTTGTCCCTATTTAAAAAAAAAAAAACATTTTAATGAAATTCAGAATGCATTTTATTTAATTAAAATAAATTTAAAAAAAAAAAACTAGATTGTCTTCAGCAATAAAGAACTAATGTAAGCATAATCTTCTTTGCTGACTGGTTCATTCTGAATACTTTTTTTTTTTTTTGCATAGTTATACATTGTAAGTTTAAATGAATGTCCCCTAAAATATTTAAAATTTCAGAATAGAAATGGCTATATATATATACACACACAAACACACATCCATACAGTTTAACTATTTAAGGCTAAAACATTCTGTAACATAAAATAATCTATTTCATCAATTCGATTTAATCCAAGCAAAAAGCAAGTGATCACCATGCAAGCTTTATAATTGACTCTTAAATAAACAGATCATTTTAATATTCTAAATAAAAATTTGAATACCACTGTTATAGTTTCTACAAAATCTATGTAAGAATTTGTTATCTTTCATAGGAACAAATAATTATAAATACACATGGAAATAATATGGTCCTGCCTAAATTTTCAAAAAAAAATACGGGGCTGTGAAAAGCAATTGGTACTGCTCACATCCATTTAACCCTCAATAATCCTAAATGATCATTACACAGGTTGATTTCAGGAGTGTGTTCCAAAGCACTAGTAGCATTTTTTTTTTTTTTTTTAATTTTCAAATGTTTAACTAAAGGAAGTTAGTAAAAACTAGTGATCAATAATTTTGTGTGATTACACATGATGTACTGATTAGCAAACAGATGGTTGGTTACACCAATAACATGCATTTAAGACCCAAAAGAGACTGGTGGTTTTATCTTGCCATTCAAACCAGAGTATGACCAGGTTCTCAATCATTCCTATATATGGCATGGAACTTAATACTATACTCTACTAAATCTAATTTGATCCCTTGGAATGAGATCTAGTGTTGAAATTTTGATGATGAATGCTTCAAATGATCCTTCTAATTCATCAGACTTAAAATGGAGATGCTCACCCTTCCAAATCCCTTTTATTTATTAGTGACAAAACTCCAAACTTCTTTTTTTAATACTACAAAAACTGACAGTAAATCACCAGATGATGATGATGATGTAATGACTTTTTCAATTAATTTCATTCAAAACTTCTGCCTCTCTGTATGCAAATTTTCCAGATCTATTTACTCTGATGAACTAATCTATCAGAAACCAAATAATAGTTAAAATACACATTACTACATCAAGAGAGTTAGTTTAGGTTAATAGATAAATGTCAACTAGAGTGAAGTTAGTGCTGAGAGAAGAGACTGCCAAACACTCTTTAGTTACTAGGCTGTGTTTCATTCACCTGGATCTCTGAAGTGTTCCACTACATCAGGTATTAGAGTATTTTCTTTTTATTACTTCTACCCAAGAAGTTCAATGCCTAAAAGATTTTCCATGTGAAAAACAAATACGTGCATAGCATAAAAACGCTGGGTTCGTTGTAATTTCAAAAATTATGCCTCTCTTGCAATAAAAATGTAATTTAGGCTGTTATAACCCCAAAAAATGGATGAGTTAGAAATTTCATAACAGAAAGTTAACTCTTGTGTTGGAAGTACCTACCAGTAATATTGGAGCCGTCAACCAACTCAAAACTATCATGTCGTGCATAGCACCGAAGAGTAGTAGTAGTAGTAGTAGTAATAATAAATGTATAAATAAAAATTCATTTAGTCCACCACCAGTAATAATAATAAAATTTTCAAATATACTTTCACTTGAGAAGTAAACACTGTTTCAGATAATTCCTAATTTGCCCACACCATCTTTAACCAGCTTTCATTTTATCGCCACCACCAGTGGATTTTCAGTGGCCAAATTTTGCAAGCCATCGACTAGGTCCTTAATGAAAATGGAATTGAAGGGCACTTTTCTGGCAGTGCGAAAAGAGGAGAAACATCCAGCAGCTGTCCTCAATTAATATGGGAATAAAATCTTGCATCTGCAGCTAAAATGGTTTGAGATAAAATTAAATATTCTGCGAAATGAGGAGGAGATGATTTTTGTCACTGAACACTTCATTAGTGTAGCTTAAGATAGCGCAACAGGACAGGACTGGAAAAATAAAAAACAATTCTGAAAATAATTATCAATAACCAATCAATTAGATTAGCTGCTGTAGCCTTTGCACAAAAACAAACAAACATACTTATCAACAGAGCAACAAAAAAAAAAACAACAAAAAGGCCAGTCTCACTGCAGCGATGGATGTGGCAATGATAATAGATACCTGTGGGGTTCAAACTACACTGAAGTGTGGTGGGAACGACTGGAGCAGCAATAATAGATACCTGTGGGGGTGGGGGGGATATCTGTTTTACAGATAGTATAGTTTATAACCAAACTACACTGAAGTGTGGTGGGAACGACTGGAGCAGCAATAATAGATACCTGTGGGGGTGGGGGGGATATCTGTTTTACAGATAGTATAGTTTATAACCAAACTACACTGAAGTGTGGTGGGAACGACTGGAGCAGCGATAATAGATACCTGTCGGGGTGGGGGGGATATCTGTTTTACAGATAGTATAGTTTATAACCAAACTACACTGAAGTGTGGTAGGAACGACTGGAGCAGCAATAATAGATACCTGTCGGGGTGGGGGGGATATCTGTTTTACAGATAGTATAGTTTATAACCAAACTACACTGAAGTGTGGTGGGAACGACTGGAGCAGCGAAGAGGAAGTGTGGGTGTAAGACGAGTCTTCTATTTGATGATAAGTATTATTAGTCTTCTGAAAATAATTTAAAACTATAAATAGTATTTAAAAAATACATGATCTACACATCTCCTGCTGATCCACATTTATAATAAATAACAGAGTAAAACAAATTATTACATTTATCAACTATGGTCTATATTTTAAGGCAGTGAACAATGTTGTCTACCTCAAAACTACTACCCTTCTTTTTTTTTTTAATTTATTTTAATTAATATAATAAAAACAAGATTAGAATTTTTTTTAAGACAGAAAAGAACAAATATTATTAAATAAACACACACAAGCCAACGATGAAGCAGAGAGATTGCCGAGATATTCCATCTGAATTTTCACCTATTACCTACCACCATTCATTAATGGAGGATATATATATATATATATATATGAGTTATCATTGTTCTTCGGGTGGGGTCGGTGGGTGGGGGGGGGTTGAAGTACAATAGAAGCTTGGAAAAGGACAAGATGAGACGGTTGTGCGTCAGGGATATGTGAAGCAAGACACAGACAGACACAATACCTGACCTGTAATGATCATGATGAACACGTGTCTGCTGCTATCAGCCACAAGCACACATCCACCGGACGGTATGCCGACCACGTCCGACCCTGAACCGCACGTTTCGACCGGTGTGTATCCCCCCCACCCCCCGGGGGGTGGGGGGGGGCTTTTCGAAAAGGGTTCCTCCAACGGACTTCAGACGGAGGAGGAGGAGGAGGGAGGCGAGTACCGCCAGCTGAGGTTCTTCACTCTCTCCCCCCCCCCGCGCGCGCGCGCCCAATCCTCCTCCTCCTCTCGGCTCGGGAGATCGCCCGTGCAATAATGTACCTGATGATGGTGGTGGTGGTGTGGTGATGGTGAAGAAGAAGAAGAAGAAGAAGAAGAAGCGGCGGACGACTGTGGCTTCGGCTAAACTTAACGGAACACAGGAAACGGCTGTTGAAAAACATTTGTAGAAGAATTAATCACGGATTCCTTACCTTTGGGCGGTCAGAAACGGATTGCGGTGGCGACGGGCGTGGAAACCGACGGCAACATGAAGAGGTGAACGAAGAGGGGGGTGGGGTGGGGAGAGGAGAGGAGAGAGAGAGAGAGAGAGAGTGCCCGGAGTTGGAGATGTACGCGAGTGTGAGGTGGGACAGCTTACTTCGCCTCTCCCTCTTCTGCCCGCGAGTGCCTTACTTTCCCATGAGCGTTTCCACAAAACTGTGTCCGTTATACATCCATTAGTCACCCGCGGCCGTAGTTCCTCCCGACAGAATACAATCAAATCGGTGCAGCACCAGGAAAAATCGAGCGAGACAGAGAGAGACACCAACACCGTAGATGCCCCTGGGCTGTAGAAAAAATGGCAGCCTTATGCGGATGACGTCACAGGAAGCGCACGGTTTCGGGCCTTAAGTATGACATCACATGTGCGAAGGCGCCCACCTATTTACAACCCCCCCCCCCACCACCACCACCATCATCATCATCATCTGCTTACCACGGAGGCGAGAGAATCCCTCCGTTAATATCAACGCGGAGTACGAGCCCCAGCACTTTAAGGCTCGTCAGCATACTCGGCAGGCAGCAGTCGTTATTCGAATGGTTTGCCGCTCAACAGATTTATTCGGATGTGTTTTTTTGTCTCGCCCCTCCCCCCTCATCCTCCTCCTCCTCCTCCTCCTCCTCAGCTGCTGGGAGAAGGCGACCATCGTCTTACCTTTTTCCGCGATACGGACCCCCCCCCCCCAACCAACCCCTGCAGTACATCGGAAGTCGCCGGGCGAATAGGATAAAAATAAATATGTGGCACATGAAACGGGAACGTGTCATTCACGTGTGTGTGTGTGTTCAGGAGTAGTCAGACGAATAACAACAACAACAACAACAACAACAATAAAATAATAATAATAATAATAATAATAATAATAATAATAATAATAATAATAATGTCGGATTTCGGGCAGTAATTTGACATTCGGCGGTTCATCGCCACGAGAGCAGGACCTGTCTGGGTGAAGAAACTCGGTGGATAACTGGATGCAGTTGTTGTTAATGATGTGGAGACGAGATCTCAGTTTTCATCTGTTGCTTTATCGCGAAAATAACTTCTTTCCCGTTGTTTGTTTACGTTCTGTTTATTATGCATAGTTTTTCTCCGAGTTGGTGTTAAGAAATAACCAATCCCTTCCCTTGTACACGTACATTTTTACATTTTATTCATTTATTACTTTTTTCCGAAGTGCAGGAAAGGAGTCGAGCAAACTATGAGGGACCTGGATGGGAGAAGAGACAGGGTTTGAATTTTTAAAGTGAGAAGGCGCGGATGGTTCTCTCTCTCTCTCTCTCTCTGTAGTGACTGACATCACCTCTCTCTCTCTCTCTCTCTCTGTAGTGACATCACCTCTCTCTCTCTGTGTGTGTCTCTCTCTGTAGTGACATTACCTCTCTCTCTCTCTCTCTCTGTAGTGACATTACCTCTCTCTCTCTCTGTAGTGACATCACCTCTCTCTCTCTCTCTGTAGTGACATCACCTCTCTCTCTCTCTTTGCCCGCAGCAAAGTTTCTGCATCCGCGCTTTCCTAAGGTAACCTACGAAAAAGATGGTGTCCGAGTTGGTTACTTTATACACGGGTATCATTAAGAATGTCGTCGACTGTATCGTCGCTAATTTTGGTCCAAAAATCAGGCTCACGGAACTCATTTTAAAGTCTGCGTACGAGAGAGAGAGAAGAGAGAGAAAGAGAGAAGAGGTGATGTCACTACAGAGAGAGAGAGAATGAGTGCGTGTGTGTCGTTATTTTTCAAAACTTTTCCGGGATACATATAGTCGCATGTAATAGCAGTCGAAACCTTAAACGTTCATTAGTCTTGAAAGTCCTACAGACTTTGATTCTCCTTTAGCCTCTGTGTTACCGTTCAGATGTGCAACTCGTTAATAGGAGAACAGATAAATGTCAGCATATCGTTGAGTACAGCACTGCAGGGGATGAATGTTGGGGGACCCGCCTACTCCAGTAGTTTGATTATTTACCTGCACGCCAATATAAATATATGAATAATACAATTTTAAAAAGCAGAATAAGAATTTAAATAAAGTTTTCACGTTTTTTTTTAGAAGCTGAGCAAATTGAAAGTAAACAAATCACTTATTAGTAAACGTAGTGCAAGTAAAATTCACAAAACGGAAGCAAGTTGACTAAAACTCGAAATTAAATCATCTCTTCGCACTTTCTTAATTAAAGTGACTACACTTCATCTCAGAAAGTAGTGCAGCTTACCGCTCCTACTATTAACAAAAAGACCGTATTTCTCAATAGGAGTCAGCCACAGAAATTGTAGTGTTGTTGGTTCTTGGTTGTTCACCCATTTTCTACCGTATTTATGTAGCTGGGCACAATTAACAATAAATTCAAGAGTTTTCTAAAAATAATTTGCTTATATACCAACACCATTTTCAATGCATTTAATAGCTGTGTGAAATAACCTTTTACGGGCTCTTCTTTTTATATTTATGTTTGAAATAAACGCTGTTGTGTTTAGGGTGAAGGGTCATTCACTTTTTTTTTTTTCAGAAAAAGCTTTTATATTTTAATTCATCAGGTATGGATGTACAGGTGCTCCCTGCTGGAATGATGAAGAATAAGAATGCGAGCAATTCTTACCCATTTACTATATGTACAAAATTTCATGCCGTTTTATATATTATTCACTCCCTGAAAATAAATTTAAAAAAGGAATAGGAACAGACTAGATTAAACTCGCTACATTATGATAAATTCCACAGCATCTTAAATAATACAAAAAAATCTGGTCCATTTTTTTAAAAAAAAAAAAATATATATATATATATAAATTAGTAAGCGGCCGCCTAACTAAGGGCAAATAACTCTACCCGACATAGAGCAGCTGGGCCAAGTTTTGCGCCAAATAGATTGCGGATTATATCGATTAAAATTCGAAGTAGAGTAAAGTGGGTTGTTGTTTTTGTTTCTATGTCTCTTGACTGAATTTTTTTTTTCCTTTATACGTTTACAAGCTTTTTTTTTTTTAAATTTATTTGTTTATAATTTTTTTAAAATTAGTCTGAAATATCTTGCTCGTATATGGTGGCCTATTATTATTATTATTATTATTATTATTATTATTATTATTATTATTATTATTATTATTAAATATCCTATCCCGAAAGATATTATAAATATATTGAAGAAAGAAAAAGAAGACTGGTGTAAAACTGAATTGATCTGCTTATTTATATTACTGATTTATTTATTTGCAACGAGGCGATTCCCTCGATATCAAAGAAGTCTTTGGTGACCGTTTTAAGGATCGCATTTCCGCAACCGGAGTTTATGAAAAATGCTCCTTTACTGTCTGCTCGCCGTCGTTGTTGTTGTTGTTTGTTTGTTTTGTTTTTTTTTTTTGCGGTTTTGGGAAGGGTGTGGCTGCCATTATATGTCAGCAGGCACGAAAACTTGTTGTTGTTGTTGTTGTTCGTGAGGTGAGCGGCTATTACTGTACTCAGGTGAGACTTTCGATATACGACAAAGCGGCTCTATATCCGATCACGGCCCCTGTCTCTCTCTCCATCTCTCTCTGTCACTGTCTCTCTCTCCATCTCTTCATATCTCGCTCTCTCTCTCTGTCACTGTCTCTCTCTCCATCTCTCTCTGTCACTGTCTCCATCTCTCTCTGTCACTGTCTCCATCTCTCTCTCCCTCCCTCCCTCCCGGGGTCTCTTTGATTTCAGACTCGCGCGACTTTATTTCTCAAAACCAGCTCAACGTACAACACATACAGATACTTATCTAGAATTTGCATTTTCCTGCGATTTCAAAACAAATTGCGAACAATAACTTACCATGGGAGTTACACAGGCGAGAGCGTTAACACGCGCGGTCAGCTGACGGTGAGTGCTTCCACTTCGATCGGATGGCTTCCCCCTCGAATGGTTGTTTTTGTTTTTTTTGTTTGTTTGTTTCTTTTTCTTCTTCTTCTTCTCATAGTCACGTGACTCGGTATCCAAAATGGCGAGAGAGAAATAGAAGGAATAAAAAAAACAGTCGTATTGACGCGAACAGAAGAGATTGATTGTTAATCGTCGTAAGGATGAATTCGGTGTTATACGCTGTTGCTCTGTTGTTTTTTCCTACATAGAGGAAATCGTAAGGATTCTTCGTGCCTTTTTAAGAATTCTGGCTATTGTAAGCGCAAAGAAGCGGTCCGCATTGCATCTATGGTGATCTACTGTCTCTGTCTCTGAGGCGAATTTGCAGACACTTGGATCGGAAGAATTCCAGAAATAACGGTGGAGTTTCGTGATTTGCGGACCATTATTCGTTTATCCACTTACAAAATTAATTTAAATTTTGTTAAATAATTCGTTAGATTTTAGAAAAAAAATCGAAGTCTTTCAATTCGACAGCTAAAAAAGAAGATGAAGCAGCAAAGGAACAAAGGATAAGTTAGGAGTCAGAGTAGGAGGACTGACTGGTCGGATGAGGAGCAGCAGGCCTGCCCATGGAAGGGAATCAGTCATACAGGTGAGAAGGAGCGCGTAGTGTAATGCAGAACGGCTGCTAATCTGTTACCGGGCCAACTGATATAGATGGTGGTCCGATAAAGGGGGTGGGTCACGACCGACTTAAGCCACAGCTGTTACACATAATTCCCAACTCCCACTTCTCCGGGGAGCAGTGCGCGCGCGCACATACAAAAACAGAAATGCTACGTTCGAGAGAAGACCGACATCATCGCCAAAAGACAAAAAAAAAAAGATGTTTGCTAATTATTATTTTTTTTTTTTACAATTTGTCATGCGTCGTGCGCGATGATCTTACCTAAAGAAGAGATGGATCGTGGTGCGACTGCAAGAGGGAGGCCTGGGTGGGTGTCACAGACCTTTCTTCCCAAACGAATGTTTCGGACAACTTTAAACGCCTTAGGCCCCTTTTTGCATCTACCATCAAATCCCCTTGTTAACAAATGCGTTTTATTTTATTTCTCTTGTAAATATTTTCTTTAGAAATCATCTGAAGTGTTTTGCTGCAATTCGGCCAACCACCACACACACACACACACGGAGTAACTCCGAGAGTGGAGGAGTAGCCGGCGGGGCGCAAGGACGATGCGCCTCCGCCTGAAGACGACACATGTTGCCAAACCCGAAACGTGGTCTCTCGGTCCATCGCGTTTTCTGTACGAGATCGTGGACTGGCTCCGATCGGAACCTTTCCTGCACGCTGTCAGTCACAGCTGAGCGATCATCCAGCAGAGTCATCAAGAACGGATTAAGTGGCCTCGCGTGTGTGGCGCGAGGGGTCGATTATAGCAGAGTAATCCACGACTGCCACGTAAAATACTTCCTTCGTAGCAAAGGTTTTGATAATGAGTACATTTTGTTTCTCGATTCTATTCAGTAAAACGTAACATGAGACCGGTGGAAAGGGGCGTGGTAAAGGTTAATTGAGCCCGAGTCAGCCGTCGACGGTCCCCGAAAACACACGGGCTTCATGCAGCTAAGAATTCCTGTTTTAATTCTGTTGAGAAGATCGATCTAAAATGCTAAAAGAAAAAAAAAAGAAAAGGTCGGTGGGGGGTTAGGGTTAGGGGGGGGTAGGGGATCTTGTGCTCAAGGCGAAAATTTTTTTTTTTTTAGAAAATACATTAAAATTAATCGGACGATCGGTGTGAGGTCTGTCGCTTTGGATAGAAGAATATGGGGGAGAAGAACAGAAAAGTTGTTTACTAAATGTAGAGGGACAGTCTCTCGGGTTTCCTCCCGCATCTAAGAGTCCTGGGGTAGGGATTTCCCTCGAGTCTGTTCCTGGGCGGCGCGGGGGTCTTCTGTGAGCCCGCCAGGCGGGCGAGTACCCTTTCGCCCTAATCTGGGCGGGTCGGGTTCGCTTTGGCCAAACACCTTTAGAAGAGAAGGCGCCTGATCCCATCGGCACAAGGTCGAGGTAAGTAGGACCAGCCCGCCCCCCCTCCTCCTCCTCGATTGTCCGGGTCGTACACATCCTCCTTGTTCACTGTCTGACAGAGAAACGCGAAGTAATCCTCGCTACACGTCGACGGAGCGCAGAAATCTATCACTTGCCAACCGTGTCACATGATCTGATCAGCATTCTAAGCCGGCCCACATCGACAGACGAGTGTACCGCATGATATCACCGGAAATGCCATATTGGAAATTCAACGCTCGATCGGTTGATATTAGTAGGGAAATAGCCGCGGTGAGGGGTCGATGTCGCCGCGCAGTACACCGACATTTCAATGTCGACTCGAATTGAAACATCGATCAGTTGTGTACAAATGGCCCTGAAGATAAGAGATGTCGTCACACCGAGGCGGCGAAACCAAGCTGCAGTAGCAGCGATTCTTTGCGTGTTCCCGTAAAATTCTAACTTTACTTTTAATACTCCACATAATGGATTTCTTAATGACAAACACAGTTTGCTTTTGGTTTTTTTCTGTCATATTCCTAATTATATATATTCCTTTATTTTTCAATGCCAACGTATTTACGCACTTTGTGTGTAAATAAGAATAAATATATCCCATATTCATTTATTCTTCAACCGAGACAGTGAGAATATCTGACGTGGTTGGACCTCACTCATCATCTGTACCCATCACTTCAGTTGACGAGATGAAAATGTACGGAGGAGAGAGCTACAATTACTATTTTCATCCCTCCGCCCATTGGCATTTGGAAACGATCTCCCGCAAGATTCTTGTGCGACCATATATTTTATGCAGCGGTCCCAAAACAGACCCCTGTCTACATCCCAGCTGAGACAAATCATGTTATCCTAAATCGCTCCTATAAATGCCAAACTGTCAGACGCAGCAGATAACGAAAGCACTCGAATGTACTAAAAACTGTTGCTAGGCCGCCGGTTGCCATTTTGAACTATTTTATATGATATGAACAAATCACATTAGCGGTGTTTAATGAAGTATGAAGCTGATTGGGGGGGGTTCTAGGAAAATATGTTCTGAATGTCTGATGTGTTGGTTTATCCTTCTGCAGAATTTAGACTATTTGTATCAATAAATGCACCTCATACCGTAGGCCCGGAAACGCCTCCATTCTCGAGAACGTGATGGACGCAAAGTCTTGGCAAATTGTCTCCGTACCTACGTGTGTCCAGAGAATGTGAATTTTCAACTTTCGAGTCGTACGCGAATCCTGCGGACAGCCAACTTCTTTTTCACGTCTGTTACCAATGGCTTCTGGCGAGTTACCGGCCTATCGTACCCAAGTGTATGGGAGAACCGTAGCAAGCGCGTCGTCGCCATAGTAACGTCGACACTGCAACCGCTTAAGGTCTGTAATGGCAGTACAACCTTTGCCGATAGCGGTCCGTTCCTTGGACGCGCCTTCTTCTTTAAACGTGGATTATTCGATGGATAACGGCGACGGCGGGTGTGTGGAGAATCAGCTACAGGCCGACCGATTATGCGACCCAAATAAAAGGGGCGAGTACCTCGCCTACCACGTGCTTCCGGCGGAGGGCAGCTTTCAGTTTCAAACTAAACACGTAGTTAATACTAATTTGTTTTGTTTGTTTTTGTTTTTTAAATGTTTATCTGTCAGAAACTGAAAGTAAACGGGAGGCACAGCGCTACCGGCAGGGCGTAGAGTTAAATAATGAACTAGGAATTGTGGGTAAACAGAATGGATTATCAGCATTTCGTTCTTGCAGTGGCACTGACAACGGGTTTTAAAAACTGCGACGACACGTACTTCTTAACCAGGCGGGTGTTGTAGGGGCCATAATGGCTCGCTGTCGTCAGCTTGTCGGAGAGAAACTATACAGGAGTGGATAATAGAACTCTAAAGCGATATCTTAGACTGGACAAGAGGTCGGTCACCATTACGGCATCTTTACTGACTGACGTAAAAATCCCGTGTAAAATACAGCCTATCTTTTTGGCCCCTTATGTCACTAATTAAAAATGAAGTAAAGATGAATATTTTTATCCAGCAATAACCTTTGCATCTCAGAGGACTAGGAATTTTTTTTAAATATAATTTTATTTTAATGCTTAATTATTTTTTTGTGGTTTTTTTTTTAGCATATTTACCACCCTTCCCTCCCTCCCTTCCGAGTTTTAAGCGACGAGAAATTATGGATATTCTATACTTGTTTGTTTATCTTCATGCCTGATATAACAGAAAATAAAGCATGAAGTGAAATTAGATGAACCGTAAGCGACTCTCCCTGCACGCCCAATGAAGATTAAGGATTTCCGGGGCCACTCGGTCATTAGTCATCAGTTCGCCAACATCGCAAACCAACGAATGCTGCTGTAAGCCAAAAGCTGCCTCGCATACGTCAGAGTTGGTTGGATGCTGCAAACCTCCCCTGTCTGCACCTCGAAATATGTATGCAGTCCTCTACAAACACGGCGCTAAATAAATTGAGATTACTCGCCGATTCTCTCCGACTGGCGACTAATAGCGTGTAGGTGCAGCCGTGTGGCGGGCGATCAGCCGACTAAAGAGATACTGCTGCCTAATTTTTCTCTGCTTCAGGGATAGAAATAATAAATAAATAAACGTTAAAAATGTATTTACATAAATACATCGGTGAGTCAGAAAACTTTGGGGGGATTAAGGACATTTTTGCGCACATTTTTGGTATTCCATTTACTCGAGGGCGCCCCCGATCGGCAGGAGTCGACGAACCACCGGTATTTTCCTGGGCTCCCTGGGATCGGGCTTGTGTATACCCATCAGTTAGCCCGGGAGAATATGGTGCCGGTCAGACAAACACTAAGGAAACTTCGGTGCGTGTGAGAAGTCGGTGCCTTACTTTAAGACGCCGTCGCTCTTCAGAAGAAAATTCTTCCAAACAGCCGGTAATGGCGGACCCCTTTTCTTCTTCTTCTTCTTCCAAGAGCACTTCCTGAATTCTGGGGGGGGTTCTGGTACACATGAACTGATGGTGATGCTTATTTGTTACACTGTCGGTTCCGGGACGTTGTAGGTAATAGGCCAGGAAATGGGATTGGAGATTCAGGAAATATCTCTTGAGTACCAGCACAATTCTCATTGTGCTGGCCGGTTGCTGCCATGGATATGTGGAGTCGGGTGTGAAAGGGCCATCAACACAAAACAATGCAGTAGACCGGCGAAGCACCCCCTCGCTTGTTTGTATTGCCACCCATCCCACCCACAAATAAATCTGGCTTCAGTTTCCGCTTCTCCATTTCATCTAACATTTTTATGCGTTCGCCACACGACTTGGAGTTTACTAGAAACCAGAACAATGTCTCCGTCTCTGCTGGTCTGCGAGGAACGTCGATGGCGTGTCCTCGGCATTTCACAGTCTCGGGAACGGAAAGATTTTAAAAGGAAGGTTCTCACGGAGCTGCGTTCGGGTTCTTTGAGTTGTTGCTCAACCATTCTTTCGGCATCGGCCTGGAGAGCCTCATTTTGTAGCTGTGGATGTGAACCACGTCCAATGTTCTGCGTCAGCGCCCAGTTTGTATGTACTTCATCTTTGGTATGTGTGGGACACCACCCTTCCTCATCACGCCGCGAAGCAGTTTCTCATCTGTCATTGGTCAGTTGGCCAAAACCTTTCCCGTATGTATGAGATATATTCCCTCCGAATCCCGTCGGAAGAAAGAAACAGATAAATACCTGAAACTTTTTTTTTTCAACTTATGCAAAGTTAAAACTACCAAGAAGTATAAATAAATGTAAATTGGGTAGATTTTCTGCATTTAGAAAGCGGTTAGTAAGAGAAAAGTAAATGTCAGGATAAGTCGCCCGCTTTTAATCCGGTCTAACAACAGAGCTGAGAAACATTTCCCTGGCTCAAGAGCTTCCATGACATCTCACATGAAAAATGAAGAAAATAAAATGTTATTATTTAATTTTCAGTTACATCTCACAAACCTGTTTATCGAATCCGAGCGTCGTGTAATGTTCGCGTTTGTTTTTTTCTTATACCCGAGCACTGCGCACACGGCTGTCGACGCACCTGGTGTAGTTGGAACCACCCAGCTGCTCCTACCATCTCTGAGCTCTCCGGCCAGGGGCTAATACCTCAAGGGGACTCCAGTTGATCGCTGATTCCTGCCTGGCCAAATTGGTTACAATGACTTGTTGAACGAGCAAAAAAAACTACTAACCTTGTCGAGTCCTCTCTCTCCTCTCGCCCTCTCCATCATCATTATCATCTCTCTCTCTCTCATCTCTCTCTCTCCATCTCTATCTCTCCTCTCTCCTCTCTCTCACCTCCCTCTCTCTCACCATCATCATCATCATCATCATCATCATCTCTCTCTCTCCCTCATCATCATCATCATCATCATCATCATCTCTCTCTCTCTCTCATCATCATCATCAATCATATCATCATCTTCTCTCTCTCTCCATCATCATCATCATCTCTCTCTCTCCATCATCATTATCATCATCTCTCTCTCTCTCCATCCTCTCTCTCTCTCCATCATCATTAATCATCATCTCTCTCTCTCTCCATCTCTCTCCTCTCACTCTCCCTCTCCTCCATCATCAATCATCATCTCTCTCTCTCTCTCTCCATCATCAATCATCATCTCCTCTCTCTCTCTCCTCATCATCATCATCATCTCTCTCTCTCTCTCTCTCGCTCCATCATCATCATCATCTCTCTCTCTCTCTCACTCTCCATCTCTCTCTCTCACTCTCACCTCTCCTCATTCATCATCAATCAATCATCTCTCTCTCTCTCTCTCCATCATCATTAATCATCATCTCTCTCTCGCCCATCTCTCTCCTCACTCGGCCCCCCTCTCCTCTCCATCATCATCATCATCATCTCTCCTCTCCTCCTCCATCATCATCATCATCTCCTCTCTCTCTCCAGCATCATCATCATCATCATCATCTCTCTCTCCAATCATCAGCATCATCAATCATCATCATCTCTCCTCGCTCTCTCTCTCTCATCTCTCTCTCCATCATCATCAGCATCTCTCTCTTCCCTCTTTCTCCATCATCATCATCATCTCTCTCTCTCATCTCTCTCTCTCCATCTCTCTCTCTCACTCTCCCTCTCTCGCACCAGCATCATCATCAATCATCATCATCTCTCTCTCTCCATCATTCATCATCATCATCAGCATCATCATCTCTCTCTCTCTCTTCATCATCTCTCTCTCTCTCATCCTCATCATCATCATCATCATCATCATCTCTCTCTCTCCATCATCATCATCCATCATCTCTCCTCTCTCTCTCCATCATCATCATCATCATCTCCGCTCTCTCTTCCATCTCTCTCTCTCTCACTCTCCCGCTCTCTCCATCATCCATCATCATCATCATCTCGCCTCTCTCTCTCTCCATCATCATCATCATCTCTCTCTCTCTCCACTCTCCATCATCATCATCAAATCATCTCTCTCTCTCTCTCTCTCTCCCATCATCATCATCATCTCTCTCTCACTCTCCCCTCTCACTCTCATTCATCAATCATCATCTCTCTCTCTCTCTCCACATCATCATTATCATCATCTCTCTCTCCTCTCCATCTCTCTCTCTTCACTCTCCCCACTCTCACTCTCTCTCCATCATCACATCATCATCTCTCTCTCTCTCCATCATCATCAATCATCATCATCTCTCTCTCTCTCCATCATTATCATCATCTCTCTCTCTCCAGCATCATCATCATCAGCTCTCTCTCCATCATCATCAATCATCATCATCATCATCTCTCTCTCCTCTGCCATCATCATCATCATCATCATCATCATCATCATCATCATCTCTCTCTCTCTCATCTCATCACTCCATCATCAACATCATCATAGCTCTCTCTCATCTCTCTCTCTCTTTCTCTCTCTACTCTCCCCTCCTCTTCCATCTCTTCTCTCAAGCATCATCAATCACATTCACATCATCTGTCTCTCCTCTCGCTCTCTCTCCCTCTCTCTCTCTCTCTCTCCTCTCTCTCTCTCTAGGGGGCGCAGACAGGTGAATCTTATCTTGGAGGACATTGCGTGCTGACAAGTTCGGGTTAAATACTTTCTCTGAACAGGCGCTGGGCAAGGGAATCGGCTTTGCCGTCCTTTCCCCCTTCCATGTCACTCTTACGGTACAAAGAGCGCGCTGAGTGCCAGCGGTCAGGGCCGTCCTGCGCACGAACAGCTGGTTATTGAAGTCTTTGTCGTCTTTCTGTAGAAAAAAAACGGCACTGCTGACGAGTCGGCGTTTCTGAAAACCGTTTGTCTTGTTTATTTCCAGTATCCCCCACCACAAGAACCACGCGATGTTGTGCCATCGGCGGACCCACGTGTATGGCACTCTTGCGTTTCATAATGAATCAACTGCCATACAGGGGAATCCGCGCAATCCGGTGGCAATCGGTCGCTGCTGTCCCCGTTCTATAGCCTTCGTTATAGACTCGCAGCAGTCGCGATTGAGCGTCTTCAGGGGGGAGGCTGGCGACTGGTTTTGTAGACCGACCCGGGCCTATTAAGGCCTCACCGTACATTTCTGCGAACACCTCTAGAAGCACGCGCCAGCTCATGTTTGAGAAAGAAGATTTCGATGTGAGACTCGATTAGCGACATCAGTCGGGTTTGCTCCGTCCTGACCAACCACCGAGCCCCAAGAGGATGTCCCTGGAGGACACGACACGTCACGACGAGCCTACAGCCCAACCGAGCGGGTCGCCGCCGCCCCCTGCCAAACTTACTTCCTCGCTGGCTCACGCTGCTCTACTCACACTCGACGCCCTTAACCAGTAGGTCAGAGTTCCACCAGCAGAGTTTCAACTGGTCTCGGCGGTGCTAACATGTGCCGTGGAGCATTTGTTTTGGAACCTGACTCCTCAACTCGCCAGTGTAGTCTCTCTCTCGCCCTGGTGTCCGGCTTCCAGGATGTCACAGCAGCCGAAAACAAACTCCGTGACTGATACTACAGGTTATCTATCATTCGTTGTCCACAGAGTCTTATTCTTGCAAACAGTTTCTCGCCGTCCTGTCGAAACCTTTGCCGAGACCTGTATATAAATTCTACTTTTCTACATCAGGACAAAGACGTGAAGTCAATGGTGACGAGTTATTTGTAGAGAACAAAGGGGACATTTTATGAATCCCTTTTCACCTCACCACCAGCAGCCGAGCTAATTGAGCCTACGTTTCGGTGATTTTTATCGCCATCATCCGGCCAGTAGCGCAGTGAGCCGAGTTGTAGGCCAACGGGTGACGTCTGGGACCAGCTCGAGACACCTGCTCAACGCAGGAAATAGAAAAGGATCTACCGGAAAAGGAACATCACCGGACTCCAAAACAGCCCTTCCGGAGACTAAGCCGTGATGCTGACGAGAGGGGGAGAGAGATCCCCAGAGCGCGGACAGCTAGTTCTCTCAGAAGCTGACGAGAAATCCGGTACCACGGTAGTAACATTCCGCCCAGCACCCAGTCCGTTCTTTATACGGCACACACCCCCTCCTTTTGCTGGATGTAAAAGGAAAAGATATTCCATCAACTTACTGCTCTATTGGCTTTAACCCCCCCAAAAAAAACTTCGTAATCGACTCTGACGTCTATAAAGTTTTAACAGCTCACCTCCTGTAATATTGGTGCACTGATCTAAATTCAAATACTCGGAGACATTGGTCTGATCTCCTCTCTTCTCCCCACCCAAAACAAAACATTTGTAAACTTCCATCAGAATCTCCTCTAAGGCGACGGCGTACTCCAGAGCTGGTGTAACTAACGACATGTGAACAACTCGCACCAGTAGACCGCCGTACGTACCACAGACGATCGGTCAATTGGCTGCACTCACAATCTGCATCGTTTTTCTTGTTACGGTATCACGCTGCTTTTACGGGAACTGGACACAATTACTCCGATATCCATTTCTCCATCTGCACGTTTCTTTCACCACTGCGTCATTTATAACTGTAATTGGCATAATTGCGGTAAATGTTAATATTTACATTCGCCTCCAAGTTTGACTGGACGTTATTATTTACTTTGCAGTGTAATTTAGTGCCGTCAGCAGACGTTAGTAGAAGATTATTGTGTTCCAGTGTTAGCGTAACTTTTATATGGAGCATGAAGCTGAAGGCCAGGAACACGGCCTTGAGGTTCTCCACAAGTGACTGCTCCTCCGGGAAAATCCCTTCACCGGTCACAAACCAGTTTCTAGTCATAATATCTACGCACCATTTTCGCAGACTTTTCAACACTATTCTGCTAAACGTTTGAGTGGGAGACTGCTGAAAATGAAATGAATAATGTTCTGTTTTTGTTTTTATCCTCCTACTAATAGCAACCCAAAGAAACTCAGAGGATATCTGTGGGGCAAAGTCGACAAGAATCTCACATGACGGTAGTACTAAAGAAGCGAACGGTCCATAGCTGGTGTTTGGTAAAGCTGCCTAAATGCTTCAAAAACCATTGATTT